>JAPDNY010000009.1:28001754-29373648 GCA_029375565.1 Gekko gecko | reverse complement strand
TATTGGCGGAACATCTCACACTTCGGTGCCATTTACATGAAAATGACACAGTCTTCTGTATAAATATCATCAAAATCAACTCACGATCTCCAGTACTTTTCATCTGCAGACCATGGCCTGCTCTGCCTGCCTGTTGCACAGATAAACTTGGGGTCAGATGCTCATCGACGACACGATGTAATGTGATATAATGTTTCTGTGAATTGCAGCCCACCCCATCAGATGTAGGAAGTCTGCCACATATTGGTACACGTATGTGTGTACAGAGAGAACCACTACAAAATTAAGACATATGGTTTGGATCATGTGAGTCATGTATGGGGGGGAAGCCAAGGTGGAATCTTTGCCTGCAGGGGTGCATGTTGGCTCTCAGCAGCCATGAATCTAGGACAGGACAGATACAGATAGGAGGGAGTACAGTATCCTCCTTCCTGTTGCTATTTCTCATTGGATCCCAGATTTTGTGCTGGCACAAATTACAGCCTCAGACTTCGCACAGATCTAAAGCAGTGGGCACAAAGTGTGCCAACTGTTAGTTACATTTGCCCCAAGCCAATGGAAGGTTTGGGTAACCCCCAGCGAAGAGTTGGCATCAAGCTTTTGCATGCTAAATGCTTACTGACACTTGCCTGTCTGCTTCTATGTCAGAGAAATAGGGAAGGTGAAGATAAGAATTAAAGCGCCACTTTAACCTGATGCAATAATGTGCTCTTGGTTACAGCTTTCATGAACAAAGAAAAGAACTCCCAGGAGCTCTGTTGCCAGTGAGCCAGCTTGAGTGAGCCAAATTTTGGGTGTCATGGCAGGTCAAAGGTCTACACGGTAAGTAGCTAACTAACCACGAAGTCCTGGTAATCAGAATACCATTTCCATTCAATTCCCCTACTTAGGGAACTCTAAAGGGAAGTGGGCAGAAGAGCAAGAAGAGAGTAGGCACTGCAAAGGAGTCTCAGATGCGACACAAACTCCTTTCCCTTCCCCTCCCCACAACAGACGCCCTGTGAGGCAGGTGGGGCTGAGAGAGCTCTGAGAGGAACCTGCCTCTCAAGAACAGCTGTGCCAGAACTATGGCTTGCTCCAGGGTCATCCAGCAGATGCAAGTGGAGGAGTGGGGAATCAAACCCAGCTCTCCCAGATTAGAATCTGCTTGCCAGCTGTCGCCACGTACACCAGACCAGATTCTCCAAAACAGCTAGGCTGAGTCTCCAGGAGTAGACGACTCATTCCTAAGCTAACAGCCAAAGGGTGAGACCCGAAACAGGCAAACTCCAGTTACGTGGAACCGCTCCCTGGGCGGCTGGCCAAAGAGCTGCCTGTTGGATCGAGGCACTGTAAGGGCCATGCCTATCCTGAGCCCGGTGCATGACAGAGGGGCCACCTAGCGGAGCATCTCTTCATAGGCATGGCACTTGAATGCTGGCAAGTGAGGAGAAATTTCTTTATTACAACAAAAACGAAAGGCAAGCCGGCGGAATGCGGTCATCAGCTCACAGAGCTGGAACCAGCCACCGGAATGAAGAGCTCTAGGGGAAACACTGAGCCCTGTTTTCCCAAAGCAGGCCAAGGTCGGCACATGGCAGGTGCCAAGGGTCAGAAGAAGGCGACGCACGCTTCTCTGGGAGCAAGCACATTGAGCATGCACACAGGAACGACTCTTTCCTTCAGCCTCCAAAAGGGAGCCTCTCTGGACGCACGTGGGCTGACTCAGTCTCTTCACACGCGGCACAAGACCTCCGCCGACAGCGCTGGAGTGTGCAAACTGAGCATCCTTGGAAAGCTGCCAAGTTTGAGCCAGTGCCAGTTCTAATAAGTCCCACGTACCTGGCAGTGTGGCTACATTCCATTACATGGCTGGTTGCTTCAACGGGAGCGTGGAGGGAGCTGTGTGTGGATTTTACCTCTCGATATAAGCTACCCAAGCTGTCAATTTCACTTCTAATTGGCTGGCTGCTCCGACCCACAGCGGCCAACACCTGGATCTCCACAGTGCGCTTGGCTTTCCCCAGCAACAAATGCTTGGCGTCAACATGAGCAGATCAGCCTATCTGAGGCAGTAAAGACCACCATATTTGCAACCTCGTGAGCCTTGACGTGACTCTCCCGACCATTCTCCTGATACTGGCCACCTTCCTGCCGCTTGTCTCCGTGTCTCTCTGTGTTCACAGCATGCCACCCCCTCTCTCTTGGGAAGGAAAGGGGTTCCCTTCGCCTCCCATGCGGAGGTTTCAGACCATATTTTGCCTTCAGCAACAGACAGGCGACCGTCGGGGGGACATGGAGTCCACGGGGCTGTGCGGTGCTAGTAAAGGGCTCTGTTTAACTGACACGTAAAAATGCCACCTCGCAGAGGACTTGTGTTTGCAGCAGGACCCCCATCACAATGAATACCATGGAGTGGAGGCCTGAGTAGATATGGCAGTGTTGAAATCTGAGCAAAGGCATCAAAACACTGGCAAAACCAGCGCAGGCAACCGCTAATCTGTGGTCTAGTTCTTTTGAAATGCCGTATAAAGTTGTCCCCACCTCCTATGAAAAGGAATGTGTTATTTTATCTTCCTTTCAAATTGAGTGAAGTGGGTCTCCTAGCCCCCCCCGCATCAGTCGGGGGGTGCTATCCCTAAGATAAAGAGAGCCCCTGAGGGACAGCTTGGATAACAAGCTATGTTTGACTTTGGGAGTCCCTGAGACTCAGATCACGCTTATACTGTATGTGCTCCTGGAAGTGGCATCAAGAAAGAAAGAGGCAATGGGCACAGCATCTGGCTTTTAGAAAAGCTCAGCTTTCATGTAGAAACAGAGTTTCTAGTCACAGCTGTCGGAGAGAGGCTTGAAAGCGTCGCCCAAATCGAAGATTTCCATCGGTTGATCAGACTTGGCGATTCAACGCCATGAAAACCCTGCACCAGGCTCACGGACTCGGAGAAACAGATGGAGTTATGCAAATATACCTTTGCTCCGATTAAACGGTACGTTGCAGGATTTTCTTTAATACTGAATTTGGGGTATCTTGGTACACCGGGAAAGAGGAGCGACAGAGCGAGGGAATGAGACCAGCACTGTGGGAGGCAACTGCGGCTGAAACACCTTAAGAATTTGCCCGGCTATCAGATCTCTGATGGCCAGCAGAAGCCCTGCTGAGTCGGTGCCCCCACCCGGCCCCAGTCTCTTTTCTAAAAACACAAGGCAGACATGAGGAAAGCTATTGGTGGATGCCGCATTGAGGACCTCTGGTGCAGGCTAAGATTTTTCATTTACAGTTGTCACTGAACTTCCAAGAACCAGCTCTACCCATCTGGAGAGTTCTGGCAACACGGGATCATTGCTGATTCCACATTTCTAAGCTCAGTGAGTCCCGTGGATACGGACTCGTGGTGCTGCTCAGGGCAAGGACCTTTTTCATGTCATTGTATAAAGGGTCATGCACAGCCGTGAGAGCAGCAAAGAAATCAGGCCGACGACTCTCTCTGCCACCTCCCGCGGGAGTTCTGTTGTGTCTTGCATGGTGCTTGTGCGCTCGGACACGATTTCACTCACTTTGCCTCACAAATTTATTGTACTGGAGTCGTCCCCGGAACATCAAAGTCGGGCTCACGGCACCTTCCCAGAAGGAATGAGTACAGCTGGAAAAACCACCGAAGATACTGGTTTCCACCGGTCACTGACCAGTGGGAAACAATTATCTCGTGGTTTTTCCAGCTGTACTCATTCCTTCTGGGAAGGTGCTTTATGACCTTTGTCTTGGGGCGATATTACAATAAATTTGTGAGGCAAAGTGGTGAAAGTGGAACAGGTGCAAAGCACCATGCAAGACACAATAGAACTCCCGGGGAGGGGTGGTGGAGAGAATCGTCAGCCTGATTTCTTTAACAACTCTCACAATGTACATGACCCTTTATATAATGACATTAAAAAGGTCCTTGCCCTGAGCAGCTTACAGTCAGTATCCACAGGACTCACTGAGCTTAGAAATGTGGAATCAGCAATGATCCTGTGTTGCCAGAACTCTCCAGATGTTAAACTGGTTCTTGAAGTTCAGTGATAACTGTAAATGAAAATCTTAGCCTGCACCAGAGGTCCTCAATGTGGCATCCACCAATAACTTTCCTCATGTCTGCCTTGTGTTTTTAGAAAAGAGACTGGGGCCGGGTGGGGCACCGATTCAGCAGGGCTTCTGCTGGGCTATCAGAGATCTGATATAGCCGGGCAAATTCTTAAAATGTTTCAGCCGCAGTTGCCTCCACAGTGCTGGCTTCATTCCCTCTCTCTGTCGCTCCTCTTTCCCAGTGTACCAAGATACCCCAAATTCAGTATTAAAGAAAATCCTGCAGTCAGTATAATTTAATCGAACAAAATATATTTGCATAACTCCATCTGTTTCTCCGAGTCATTGAGCTGGTGCAGAGTTTTATGGCATTGAATCTCCAAGTCTGATCAACAGTGGAAATCTTATTTGGACGTGCTTTCAAGCCTCTCTCCGACAGCAATGACTAGAAACTCTATTTCTACATGAAAGCTGAGCTTTTCTAAAAGCCAGATGCTGTGCCCATTGCCTCTTTCTTTCTTGATGCCACTTCGGAATACATACAGTATAAGCGTGATCTGAACCAGGGACTCCCAAAGTCAAACATAGCTTGTTATCCAAGCTGTCCCTCAGGGGCTCTCTTATCTTAGGGATAAAAATCTCCCCCCAACTGATGCCCATCAACCTACAGGGGGGGGTTGGAGACCCACTTCACTCTCAATTTGAAAGGAAGAGCAAAATAACACATTCCTTTTCATAGGAGGTGGGGACAACTTTATACAGCATTTAAAAGAACTAGACCACAGATTAACAGTTGCCTGCGCTGGTTTTGCCAGTGTTTTGATGCCTTGCTCAGATTTCAACACTGCCATATTCACTCAGGCCTCCACTCCATGGTATTCATTGTAATGGGGGTCCTGCTGCAACACAGTCCTCTGCGAGGTGGCATTTTTAATGGTCAGTTAAACAGAGCCCTTTACTAGCACCGCATAACCCCATGGACTCCATGTGTGGTTGCCTGTCTGTTGCTGAAGGCAAAATATGATCTGAAATATCCACATGGGAGGCGAAGGGAATTTCTTTCCTTCCCAAGAGAGAGGGGTGGCATACTGTGAACACAGAGAAGTACGGAGACAAGCAACAGAGGTGGCCAGACAGGAGAAATTCAGGAAGAGTCACGTCAAGACCAGGTTACAAATATGGTGGTCTTTACTGCCTCAGTAGGGCACATGTTGATTTAAGTTCGTGTTTATGAAGCATTTGTTGCTGGGGAAAAGCCGGCGCCTGTGGAGATCCAGGTGTGGCCGCTGTGGGTTGGAGCAGCCAGCCAATTAGAAGTAAATTGACAGTTTGGGTAGCTTTATATCGAGAGGTAAAATCCACACACAGCCCCTCCACATCCCGTTGAAGCAACCAGCCTTAATGGAATGAGCCACACTGCCAAGCTGGGTTTATTAGAACTTTCGTACTGGCTCAAACTTGGCGCTTTCCAAGGATGCCAGTTTGCACACTCAGCGCTGTCGACGGAGGCCCGAGCGCGTGTGAAGAGACTCTGAGTCATCTGGGTACATGTGCGACCAGAGAGCTCCCTTTTTGGAGGCTGAAGTGGAAGTCATTCCTGTGTGCATGCTCAATGTGCTTGCTTTCAGAGAAGCATGCGTCTCGCCTTCTTTCTGACCCTTGGTACCTGCCATGGCCGATCTTTGGCCTGCTTTGGGAAAACAGGGCTCAGTGTTTCCCTAAGAACTCTTCATTCCAGTGGTTAATTCAGCTCTGTAATTTGATGACGCGCATTCCGCCGGCTTGCCTTTCATTTTTGTTGTACAAAGAAATTTTCCTCCTTGCCAGCATTCAAGTGCCATGCCTATGAAGAGATGCTCCGCTAGTGGCCCTCTGTCATGCACAGAGCCCGTGGAAAGCATGGCCCTTACAGTGCCTCAGATCCAACAGGCAGTTCTTTTGCCAGCCGCCCAGGGAGCAGTTCCACATAACTGGAGTTTGCTCATTTTGGGTCTCACCCTTTAACAGTTGCTTAGGGAATGAATCGTCTACTCCTGGAATTCATATATAGTGTTTTGGAGAATCTGGTTTGGTGTAGTGGTTAAGCGCGCAGACTCTAATCTGGGAGAACTGGGTTTGATTCCCCACTCCTCCACTTGCATCTGCTGGATGACCCTGGGCAAGCCATAGTTCTGGCACAGCTGTTCTTGAAAAGAGCAGTTCCTCTCAGAGCTCTCTCAGCCCCACCTACCTCACAGGGCGTCTGTTGTGGGGAGGGGAAGGGAAAGGAGTTTGTAAGCCGCTCTGAGACTCCTTTGGGTCTTCTTTCTCTTCTTACTCTTCTGCCCACTTCCCTTTACAGTTCCCAAGTAGGGGGAATTGAATAGAATGGTATTCTGATTACCTAGGACTTGTAGTTAGTTAACAACACAGTGTAGACCTTTTGACCTCTATACATTTAAAATTTGCCCACTCAAGCAAGCTCACTGGCAAAAGAGCTCCTGGGAGTTTTTCTGTTCTGAAAACATAACCAAGAAAACATTATTGCATCAGGTTAAAGTGGTGCTAATTCATCTTCACCTTCCCTATTTTCTAACATAGAACAGATAGGCAAGTGCAGTAAACATTTAACATGCAAAAGCTTGATGCAATCCCTTGGTTAGTTACCCAAACATACATTATTTGGGGCAAATGTAACTAACAGTTGGCACACTTTGTGCCCACTACTTTAATTTGTGCAAAGTCTAATTTAATTTGTGCAACACAAAATCTAGGATCCAATGAGAAATAGCAACAGGAAGGAGAACAATTTCTACTCCCTCCCCATTCATATATCCTGTTCTAGGATTCATGGCTGCTGAGAGCCAACATGTACCCCCAGGCAAAGATTCCACCTGCTTCCCCCCCCATATGACCATGATCCAAACCATATGTCTTAATTTTGTAGTTTTATATCTGTACACACATACATGTACCAATATGGGGCACACTTCCTACATCTGATGAAGTGGGCTGCAATTCACAAAAACATTATATCACAATACATCATTAGTAAGTAAATCAGTAAGCATCTATTTAAGTTTATCTTTGTACCTTTACCTAGCACAAAACCAGAGGCAAACAGATTATGTAGTGCTGCTGGATGAAAAGTACTGGAATCATTGGGGTTGATTTTGATGACGTATTTTCTAGAAAGATTGTGTCATTTTCATATAACAGTAACAAAGTAGCTTTTCCAAAGGAATGTAAGATGTTCCACCAATACAACAACAACCCACTGCCTAAACAGCATTTAAATTGTAATTCAATCTAATTGGGGGTGGGGGTTCTAATTTCTGTTCCACATGTGGAATCAGTGAAACAGATTAACATTCCATTACCATGCACATAAAGCGGGGGGGGAGCATCCTTTCACTACATTAGTAGATCCCCACTTATATTTGCTGCTATACTACTAATAAATACATCTGAATTGGCAACTGGGATAGGGATGAGAATTTGACACCAAGATTGACAAATAAAGGGCTGGAGAGAGAAATGAAGGCACATCACGCATGGAAGAGAGGAGGAGGAAGAGAAGGAGGAGATTATGGGATTTATACCCTGCCCTTCACTATCCAAAGGAGTCTCAGAGTGGCTTACAATCTCCTTTCCCTTCCTCTCCCCACAACAGACACCCTGTGAGGTAGGCAGGGCTGAGAGAGCTCTTTCAAGAACTGCTACTGAGAGAACAGCTCTGAAAGAACTTGTGACAGACACATGGTCACACCAGCAGCTGCATGTGGAAGAGTGGGGAATCAAACCTGGTTCTCCCAGATTAGAGTCCATGCTCCTAACCACTACACTAAGATGAAGGAAGAGAAAAGTGTGGGAAAGAGAAAGAGAAACAAAGAAAAGAAGAAAGGTTATTTCATTTTCTATAACACACCAACATGGTAGAGCTGGCTGAGAAGACAAAACTATGAATGGAAAGGAAGAGGAAACAGACTGATGAAAACAACAACCTTGTCAGGAGGCTCACCCTGGCCTGCATAGCCCCGACAGGCCTGATCTCATCACATCTCGGAAACTAAGCAGGGTTGACTCTGGCAAGTACTTGGATGGGAGACCTCCTTGAAATACCAGACGCTGGAGCTGGTACAGGCTTTATTCAGCCACCTCTCTGAATATTCTCCTGCCCCCCAGGTAGAGGTCAGTCACCAGAGGTCACCATTTCTTCCAGGTGCACAGACACTCACACACACATGCCCATATAACAATACTTAAAAAACAAAACAAAACCAACCTTGCCAGGAGGCTGCAGCCTAGCAATGACTGTAGCAGCCAGAAGCTATGCTGCTGGTCTTGCCGTGTTCCAGTGCTGGCTTGGTAGGGGGTTTAGCAGGATATGCATTTGCTTCCTTCCCCTAAGAGGCACAGGGGCCAGCCACTTTGATGTCAGGTACAGTGACAGCCACTAAAATAATTCAGGCTGCATTACACACATGCACTTTTACCCCTTAAAATGTATTTATTTACGTTATTTATAGTCCCAACTTTCTTGCTGAGACTCAAGGCGAATTACAGAAAGTAAATCAAATACAATCAGCAGGACGGGCCCTCCAATGAACTTGGACCACAAAAACCTGAAAAACAGAAATCTAAAACAGAGATGAAACAAAGCATAAGCATTTAAACATGAGAGGTTAAATGGTATAGAAATTATATAGTCAGAGCACTCTTACGGTAAATGAAGTGGGATGGACTTCTGAGTAAACATGCGAAGGATTGGGCTATAATTAACCTAGACTGAGAGCCATCCCTCCAAACACTTCGATGTGCAAGCGAGCTACAGTACTCATTTCAGTGGAAGGCCCCAAAGGGCAACAGCATCAGTTTCCAAAGATTTACTGAGATAAAGCTTTACTCTGCTAACACCATTCAAATAGGTGATAGTCAGAGCACACAGTATTTGCACAGGGATGTTCACAGAAGGGCTCATCTACTTAAGAGACCAAGGATGGCTGCTTTAGTTAATTAATTTCTATCTCACCACCACTCATTCTTAGGCTCCAAGGGCAGCTAACGCCAAGATAAAACCACAAACATAGAACAGTATAAGCCCCTCCCCCCAAAAAAAAATTGTGAAAGAAAATGACTCCATGGAAAACCATTAATCAGTTAAAATCAATAATGAAGAACAAAGGGTACTACTTCAGGTAGCATACTGTAGAGAGAAACACAGAAGAACCACCCACCAAGCAACTCAGACCTACCAGATGTCTAAGTGAACATCTGGCACCTAAAAATAAGATGTATCCTCCTTTAGTGTCCAGCATGACATGCAGAACACACCTTCCAGGTGCCCTCCAAGTGGGTGGAGCCAGGGAGGACTTGGCTGTGCAGATTTTTAAACAGTTGCTTCAGCAGCTGCTGCCACCACAAGCACAAGGCTCTTAGCTACTGGGTGCCTCAGCTGAGGACCCATACCTCTTCCTGGTTGTGATTTTTCTTCCCTGCTGGGGTTTGGGGGCGTTAGATAGGGATCTGAGCCACCCCATCTCTCTGCTCACGCTGCCACCCCCCAGATGGGGAGGCCAACAAGCAGTGCTCATTTGGACAGACCCAGCCAGAGGGCAAAGATGGCAACGGGAAAGGGGACGGACTCAGCCTCTCAGAGTGGGAGAGACTCGCAGTATGACTTGCCAGCCCAGTCAGGAGTGCACCAAGGGGACAGAAGTACAAAGTATCGAGTCCGCCTTCAGCCCTCACTCAGCTGAGGCCAGAGGAAGTGAAGAAAGGACTGACATGGGGAAGAAAGATGCTGCACTTTGTGGAGCCAGTGCTAGTATGCTAGGGAGCCAGTGCAGCAACAGCCATTGGTCTAAGTGCCATCACTGCACTCCACCCTGGGAGGGAGGGGACGGAGAGCTTAAGCCATGGTGGGGCTCTGCCTTAATCAATAGGGGGTTCCACCCCTAAACCCCACTCCTGGCTATGGCCCAGAGGGCAGGAAGAGGAGAGTCAACCAGAGATCTCTTGTGACACTGTTGTCTCTAGCATGTCAGGGGGCATTCTATTGCATCACAAACCTCATGAACTGAACCAGTTCATCTAGCATCAAAAAGTTAATGACAGTCCATGGTTTGCAAACCACGAACCATGAACTGATACAAACCACGTTTTCCTGGTTCATGTTCACCTCTAGAAAAGATACTTTCAGGACTCCCAGCACTGTTCCTTCCAGATGGTAACATTTTTCAGAAGCTTTGGCAACAAAATGACTGGGAACATGTGCAGGGTATCTTTATTTTACCAACAATGTGAATCCAATCACACCACCTTAATCAAAAGTCTTACTATACTTAACAGAATTCTCACAAGCATGTATAGGACTACAGCCTGAAGGAGGTTTGGTTTTCTTGGGGGGAAGAAGAAGGCATCAGTCTTTTAAGTTCTTTTCTGTTCCCCCTCTCACTGAGAGAAAAGTTGCTGCCACAACAAAGTGTGTCCAAAACATAGAAAAAACCCAGCAGGAACTCATTAGCATAAGAGGCCACACCCAACAGCAGACAAAAACTCATTAGCATATTAGGCCACATCCCCATGTTACCAGAAGTGTGGTCACCCAGCCACATCCACCTTTTGTTTCTTATTCTGTTAACCTTGTTTGTTGTCAAAACCCAGGGGGTTTTTTTACAGGAACTCCTTTGCATGTTAGGCCACACACCCCTAATGCAGACAATCCTAATAAGTTTCTGCTGTTGGGTGTGGCCTATTATGCTAATGAGTTCCTGCTGGGCGTGGCCAACTTGGGAGCCAGCCGGAACTCCGTTCCTGTGCTTTCCTGCCCAAAAATAGCCCTGCTCTTGCTTAAAGAAAATGGCTGCCTTCAGTTTGGAAGGGGCAGGGTAGGGTTGCTGCCAACTCCAGGTTCAAAAATACCTGGAGATACGGGGGGTTGCCTGAGGAGAGCTGGGTTTGGAGAGGGACTTCTGTGGGGTATAATGCCCCACCTTCTAAAGAGGAGGCCTTTTCTCCAGGTGAGCTGATCTCAGGCACCTGAACATCAGTTGTAATCCCAGGAGATTTCTAGCCACCACCTGGAGGTTGGCAACCTTAGGGCAGGGCTAAATCTCCTCTGTGAAAAGGACGTGCAAAAACAAAACAAAAAACACACTGGCTTCATTCCATTGCGTAGGCCAGCCTCTTAATGGAGGGAGGGGAACTGAGGCTTTAAGGAGACAGGCCTTGGAAGCCCTTGCGTTTCTCCATCTTAGACAGACCCTGATTGATCTGAGGAAGTGAGCAGTGACTCACAAAAGCTCATCCCCTGCCATGTTTTTTTATTAGTCTTTAAGGTGCTACTGAACTCTGGCTCTTTTCTACTGCTACAGACAGACCAACATGGCTACCCATCTTGATCTGCTGACTGGTCTGTATCTGAAGATGTCTGCTTCCACACAAAAGCTCATACCTTGAATAAAACTTTGTTGGTCTTAAAGGTGCCGCTGGGCCCAGACTTTGTTCTACTGGTTAGTCAGTTATTTTTCTTCCCCTCCCTCCTCACTGGGAAAAAAAGAAATACTGACAGAGGCAATGAATTCATGTGGATTCAACTGAGGACTCAGAGGGAGTCATTAGGACAACTACCTGACCAACAAAGTAGTGTACTGAAGGAGAAAAGGGGTAGAAAGTAGAAGGGTCTTCTAGAGAGAGATCTTGGAGTCGTAGTAGATAACTCACTGAAAATGTCGAGACAGTGTGCGACTGCAATAAAAAAAAAGGCCAATGCTATGCTCGGGATTACGAGGAAGGGAATTTAAAACAAATCCGCCAGTATCATCATGCCCCTGTCTAAATCAATGGTGCGACCTCATTTGGAATACTGTGTACAGTTCTGGTCACCACACCTCAAAAAGGATATTATAGCATTGGAAAACATGCAGAAAAGGGCAACTAGAATGGTAAAAGGGTTGGAACACTTTCCCTATGAAGAAAGGTTAAAGCGCTTGGGGCTCTTTAGCTTGGAGAAACGACAGCTGAGGGGTAACATGATCGAGGTTTATAAGATTATGCATGGGATAGAGCAGGCTGAGAAAGAAGTACTTTTCTCCCTTTCTCACACTACAAGAACTCGTGGGCACTCAATGAAACGGCTGAGCAGTTGGGTTAGAACAGACAAAAGGAAGTTCTTCTTCACGCAAAGAGTGATTAATACATGGAATTCACTGCCACAGGAGGAGGTGGCAGCGGCTACAAGCATGGATGGCTTCAAGAGGGAATTGGATAAACATATGAAACAGAGGTCCATCAATGGCTATTAGCAACAAGGTATACATAGGATGTTGTTGTTCAGTCGCACAGTCGAGTCCAACTCTTCGCGACCCCATGGACCAGATTACGCCAGGCCCTCCTGTCTTCCACTGTCCGCTGAAGTCTGCTCAATTTCATGTTCGTTGCATCGATGACACTGTCTAACCATCTCATCCTTTGCCGTCCCCTTCTTCTTTGACCTTCAATCTTTCCCAGCATCAGGGTCTTCTCCAGTGAATGCTCCCTTCTCATTTGGTGGCCAAAGTATTTGAGCTTCAGCTTCAGGATCTGGCCTTCAAGGGAACAGTCAGGGTTGATTTCTTTTAGGATTGACTGATTTGATCTCCTTGCAGTCCAAGGGACTCTCAAGAGTCTTCTCCAGCACCATAGTTCAAAAGAATCTATTCTTCGGCGCTCAGCCTTCCTTATAGTCCAACTCTCGCAGCCATACATTACTACGGGGAATACCATTGCTTTGACCATGCGGACTTTTGTTGGCAAGGTGATGTCTCTGCTTTTTATCATGCTGTTTAGGTTTGCCATCGCTTTCCTCCCAAGGAGCAGGCGTCTTTTAATTTCATGGCTGCAGTCACCATCTGCAGTGATCTGGGATCCTAGGAACGTGAAGTCTGTCACTACTTCTACGACTTCCCCTTCTATTTGCCAAGGAGTGATGGGGCCAGATGCCATGATCTTAGTTTTTTTGATGTTGAGCTTCAAGCCCACTTTTGCACTTTCCTCTTTCACCCTGAGCAAGAGGCTCTTTAGGTCCTCTTCACTTTCTGCCATCAGAGTGGTATCGTCTGCATATCTGAGGTTATTGATCTTTTCCCCAGCAATCTTAACTCCAGCTTGTGATTCATCCAGGCCAGCATTTCGCATGATGTACTCTGCATATAAATTAAATAAGCAAGGTGACAATATACATCCTTGTCGTACTCCTTTTCCTATGCTAAACCAATCAGTTGTTCCATATCCGGTTCTAACTGTTGCTTCTTGACCCTTATACAGGTTTCTCAGGAGACATGTGAGGTGGTCTGGTACTCCCATCTCTTTAAGAACCTGCCATAATTTATTGTGATCCACACAATCAAAGGCTTTAGCATAGTCAATGAAGCAGAAGTAGATGTTTTTCTGGTACTCTCTTGCTTTCTCCATAATCCAGCGAATGTTCGCAATTTGATCTCTAGTTCCTCTACCTCTTCGAAACCCAGCTTGTACTTCTGGCAGTTCTCTATCCACGTACTGTTGGAGCCTAGCTTGTAGGATTTTGAGCATGACCTTGCTAGCGTGTGAAATGAGTGCAATTGTGCGATAGTTTGAACATTCTTTGACGTTGCCCTTCTTTGGGATTGGAATGTAAACTGACCTTTTCCAATCCTGTGGCCACTGTTGTGTTTTCCAAATTTGTTGGCAAATTGAGTGCAGCACTTTAACAGCATCTTCTTTTAAGACTTTGAATAACTCAGCTGGGATACCATCACCTCCACTAGCTTTGTTGTTAGTAATGCTTTCTAAGGCCCATTTAACTTCGCTTTCCAGGATGTCTGGCTCGAGGTCAGTGATTATACCATCGTGGTTGTCAAGGACATCGAGGTCCTTCTTGTATAGTTCTTCTGTGTATTCTTGCCATCTTTTCCTAATCTCTTCTGCTTCTGTTAAGTCCCTACCGTTTTTGTCCTTTATCATGGCCAGCTTTGCATGGAACGTTCCCTTGATTTCTCCAATTTTCTTGAAGAGATCTCTAGTCCTTCCCAATCTATTGTTTTCCTCTATTACTCTGCATTGTTCATTCAGGAAAGCCTCCTTATCTCTCCTTGCTGTTCTCTGGAAATCTGCATTAAATTGGGCAAATCTTTCCTTATCCCCATTGCCTTTAGCTTTCCTTCTTTCCTCTGCTATGTGTAAAGCCTCATCAGACAGCCACTTTGCTTTTTTGCATTTCTTTTTCTTTGGGATGGCGGTGAGTGCTGCCTCCTTTACAATGTCACGGACCTCTGTCCATAGTTCTTCAGGCACTCTGTCTATCAAATCTAGTCCCTTAAACCTATTCTTCACCTCTACTGTATATTCATCGGGGATGTGATCTAGGTCAAATCTGAATGGCCTTGTGGTCTTCCCAACTTTCTTCAATTTAAGTCTGAATTTTGCAATGAGTAGCTCATGATCTGAGCCACAGTCAGCTCCAGGTCTTGTTTTTACTGACTGGATAGAGCTTCTCCATCTTTGACTGCAAATTATATAGTCAATCTGATTTCGGTGTTGCCCATCTGGTGATGTCCATGTGTAGAGACGCCTCTTAGGTTGTTGGAAAAGGGTGTTTGCTATGACCAGTGTGTTCTCTTGACAAAACTCTGTTAGCCTTTGCCCTGCTTCATTTTGTTCTCCAAGGCCAAATTTGTCTGTTATTCCGGTTACCTTTTGATTTCCTACTTTAGCATTCCAGTCCCCTATGATGATGAGGACATCATTTTTTGGTGTTAGTTCTACGAGCTGTTGTAGGTCTTCGTAGAACTGGTCCACTTCAGCCTCTTCTGCAGCAGTGGTTGGGGCATAAACTTGGATTACTGTGATATTGAATGGTTTGCCTTGGATTCGGACCGAGATCATTCTGTCATTTTTGAGATTGTATCCCAATACTGCCTTTCTCACTCTCTTGTTGACTATAAAGGCCACACCATTTTTTCTACGGGATTCCTGGCCACAGTGGTAGATATAATGGTCTTCTGAGTTAAATTCGCCCATTCCTGTCCACTTTAGTTCACTGATTCCCAAGATGTCAATGTTCATTCTTGCCATCTCATTTTTGACCACGTCAAGCTTACCTTGATTCATAGATCTTACATTCCAGGTTCCTATGCAGTATTGTTCTTTGCAGCATCGAACTTTCCTTTCACCGTCAGACACATCCACAACTGAGCGTCCTTTTGGCTTTGGCCCAGCCGCTTCACTCTTTCTGGGGTTACTCGTACTTGCCCTCTGCTCTTCCTCAGTAGCATATTGGACACCTTCCAACCTGAGGGGCTCATCTTCCGGCATCATATCTTTTAGCCTTTTGTTACTGTCCATGGGGTTTTCTTGGCAAAGATACTGGAGTGGGTTGCCATTTCCTTCTCCAGGGGATCACGCTTGGTCTGAGTTCTCTGCTGTGGCCTGTCCGTCCTGGGTGGCCCTCCACGGCATAGCCCACAGCCTCATCGAACCACGCAAGCCCCCTCGCCACGACAAGGCAGTGATCCATGAGGGGGATACATAGGATACCTTGTTGCTAATACTCTTGAGAGTCCCTTGGACTGCAAGGAGATCAAATCAGTCAATCCTAAAAGAAATCAACCCTGATTGTTCCCTGGAAGGCCAGATCCTGAAGCTGAAGCTCAAATACTTTGGCCACCAAATGAGAAGGGAGCATTCACTGGAGAAGACCCTGATGCTGGGAAAGATTGAAGGTCAAAGAAGAAGGGGACGGCAAAGGATGAGATGGTTAGACAGTGTCATCGATGCAACAAACATGAAATTGAACAAACTTCAGCGGACAGCGGAAGACAGGCGGGCCTGGCGTAATCTGGTCCATGGGGTCACGAAGAGTCGGACTCGACTGTGTGACTGAACAACAACAATACATAGGAACTCTCAGTCTGGGGCAAGTGATGCTCTGTATTCTTGGTGCTTGGGGGGGCAACAGTGGAAGGGCTTCTAGTGTCCTGGCCCCACTGATGGACCTCCTGATGGCACCTGGTATTTTTGGCCACTATGTGACAGAGTGTTGGACTGGATGGGCCATTGGCCTGATCCAACATTGGCTTCTCTTGTGTTTTTATGTAAGGGTACTGGGAAGAAAAGGGCCTGAGAGCAGCCTGTAATGGACGGGGCTTCACAGTCCAAGTCCCGAAGTTCCATTGAAGGCCCTCATTTTTATTATTGTTTCTCTTTTAAAGATGAAGAATTGGGATAAATGGTCACCCAAGGCCTCTTCTCAGATTAATTTTGAAAAGCGAGACCATAAATCTTCCCTGATGCTGAGTATTTCACAGGCATGGATCTTGAGTCCCACGTACAATTCTGAAGCGCACTAAAAAAAGAAGACAGTCCCGTGTTAAGGCCTCAAGCCTGGAGCTGAACTCAGAGCTGCAAGGGCAAAGAAGACTGAAGGCATTTTCACTTCTCCCTCGTGTTATGTTCATCTTAATGCTGAATGTCCAAGGGGGGAAAAACCCGAGACAGTCGTTTTTAAACTAAATATATAATGCTTTCAAATACAGATGCAGGGGGTGAAAGCAGGGAATGAAAGCCAAGCATAACACGGGAATCAAGGAGGAGACTGGAGCAGAGAACCTTTTTTTTTGCAACTCACAAAACACAGTTTTTGAACCGAGGCCCATGGAAGGACATTTGTAATTAGGGCTGTGTACTTTTTCCTCTTGTTCTTTTTTAACCTTTGGTCTTGTGAATCTAAGACCAAGCTGAATTCAAGCAGGTAATGCTCTTTGTAGGTAAGGGGGGTGTTGGGAAAACCTTTCCTCCTACCTTTCAAGCTGCTGCTGCTGATACTGGGCCTCTTCAGCTGCAAATGTACAGCATGAATGTGGCAAACAAACATTTCACACAGATCCATCATCAGAGAGCCGAGCTGGGCTGTCAGTCTCTTTCTGCATACTGTTTATGGATATGCTCCTGAACAATGTAGAGTTGCCACCGGCAGAGGGTGTGGGGGGGGTGTTCCCTCTAAGCCGAGCTAGTGTGAGCCAGCTCACAGTTTTTTAGCTTCCAGCTCACACATTTTTGTCTTTGCTCAGGAAGGGTGGCTCCAGAGCAAACCAATTTATGCAGCAGCCAAATCACTTGCTCACAATTCTCTGTTTTTTTAGGTCTTTATTGAAAATTTAACATCAGATACAGTGACAATAGACTGTCATAAACGTATGAGAGCACAGTAAACAATCAGGTATCAATAAATTAACATAGTAAAACGTCTACAACACAATTCTGATCAAAAAGGTCTTTGTTTTGAGCAATAAAATTTATAACTCACTCACAACTTTAATGCCAGTAGCTCAAAAAGTAGATTTTTTTTGCTCACAAGACTCCACAGCTTCAAGGGAGCATTGGCGGGAGGTAACGAGGGCTGCCAGATCCAGGTTGGGAGATTTGAGGATGGAGCCTGGGGAGGACGGGGACCCCAGTGGGGCACAGTGCCAGAGTCCACCCTGCAAAGCAGCCATTTTCTTCAGGGAAACTGGTCTCTGTAGTCTGATGAGCTGTAATTCTGGGGGATTCCCCAGGCCCCACCTGGAGGCTCTGGCATCCCTGGCACTATAGCAACAAGACCAGTAAAAAAAAAAAAGTAGTAACACGAATAGAAAGCACTAATGGTAAATCCTGGATCCCTTTTTTGCTGCTCTGCTTGGAAGAGTTGGAAGCTGTCCTGTCGCTTTGTCTGCTCTGTGCTACCTGCCCACCTGTTTGCAACAACAACACCCGAGTTGCTAGCCAGTGCGTCCCTTTACTGGATTCCACCTTTGAAGAGGTTCTGGGTCCACATTGTCTTGCCATCTGTGGGCAATTGCTCCTGGCTTCGGCATCTAGGAAAGGCAAGAGGTAAAAAGCAACAGAATCAGGATTCTAATCTGGTAATTATAGCCCCCGGCTGGGCCTAATACAAGGTGACTGCGATACCGTTTTGACCCAAAGCATCTTTCCTTTGCCGGGGTTGGTAATTAGACTCAAGAATGCAGAAAAACCAGTGCGAGAGCCTCTGCCTGCCTTTCCTTCCCAAGTGTCATTATGACATTAAGTGGAAAGTTTTGTTTGGGGCGAAACGGTTGCAGGCTGAGCTTGGCTGCTGTAGCAATGGGGTTGCAACCATTTGGGGAGCTTTTCAAAGTGGTCATTTTCGGATTATCTCTCACCTTCCCTTTGATGCTTCAGAAACGCTTCATTGGGCACCTTCCCCCCCTTTGGGTTGCCCACCTCGGAGGCAGCCAATCAGCGGGAGGACTCCAAAGCCCCCTGGCACTAGCTCTTGAAAGCAGAAAGGCATTCCCAAAAGTTTAAAAGCTTTCCTGGCCACTTGGCTCTGGAGTTTCCTGCCCCCCAATCAATCATGTTTGTTTTGAGACCGGGCAGCTGAGCAAGAGGGCTTTCATCAAAATGCCGCTGTCATGGATCACAATGGGGAGAAGTCAAATGAAAACCTTCTGTCTTAAAACAAAAAAATAGCAAACACCATATTTCTCTGGGTGATATCTTTCGATCCATTCCCAGGGAAGGGTTCCCAAGTCAGTCAATAAGAATTTTGCCCAGCTGAAAGTTCTGGTGCTGAATTCAAGCCACAAGCAGAAATGCTTCTAGGTATTGTTATAGAAAGAACTGTGTAGGAGCGAGGGACAAGAGGGAGGCTTGCCTGGTGCCAATGCCTTGAGAGCCAGTTTGGGCTAGTGATTAAGAGTGGCAGACTCTGATCTGGAGAACTGGGTTTGATTCCCCACTCCTCCACATGTAGCTAGCTGGGTGACCTTGGGTCAGTCACAAGTTCTCTCAGAGCTGTTCTCTCAAGAGCAGTTCTCTCAGACCTCTCTCAGCCCCACCTACCTCACAGGGTGTCTGTTGTGAGAAGAGGACGGGAAAGGAGATTGCAAGCTGCTCTGAGACTCCAAGTGAAAGGCGAGGTATAAATCCAACTCATCTTCTTCTTCTTTTTCTCCTTCTTCTCCTTTGTCATCTTTGTCTTCGTCGTCTTCTTCATCTTCATCTTCTCTCCTAGGAAGCTCTTCATAAGCTCTGAGTACTTCTTCCAGACAGAGCTTTTAGTCCAGTTTGCAACAAAAGTGGAGCAAGTTTTGGGGGGGAGGCATTCCAACAATGCAATTCCTTAATCATGTTCTATCATCCTTTCCAGGTCCTTGGTATGCCCTTCCCCAAACCCTGCTTTGCTACAGTCATTCTTGGAAGAAGCAGGTTTGCCCAACACATGAATGGGAAGCTGCAGATTTCTGAACCTCCCTACCCACCCTGGCAACATTCCCCCTCCATATCCCCCTGCACCTGCCTGCCCTACCCATCCATCAGTGGGATTTTTGCTGGCTTTTGTTTTAATTGGTAGGTCACTTTGCTTTTCTCCCCAATAGTAACCCAAAGCAGCTACCCTCTTTCTCCTCCCCTCCATTTCATCCTCACAATAACCCTAAGAGGTAGGTGAGGCTGAGACTGTGTAACTGGCTCAAGAACGCCCAGCGAGCTTCCATAGCTGAGTGGGGTTTCCAACCTGGGTCTCCCAGATCCTAATCCAATGAGCCAGCCATTACACCACAGTGCTGCCTGCATAATATAGCTGCTTTCTATAAATGTATACTATCTGTAAATACAGATAGACAGACAGAGGGCTATTTTTGAGCAGGAACACACAGGAATGGAGTTCCGGCTGGCTCCTGAGTTGGCCACACCCAGCAGGAACTCATTAGCATAATAGGCCACACCCAACAGCAGAAACTCATTAGGATTGGCTACATTAGGGGTGTGTGGCCTAACATACAAGGGAGTTCCTGCTACAAAAAGCGCCCTGGCGTTTTGACAACAAACAAGGTAAACAGAATAAGAAGCAAAAGGTGGGTGTGGCTGGATGACCACACTTCTGGTAGCTTGGGGTGTGGCCTAACATGCTAATGAGTTCCTGTTGCTGGGTGTGGCCTATTATGCTAATGAGTTCCTACTGGGCTTTTTCTACAAAAAAGCCACAGACAGACAGACAGACAGACAGACAGATAGATAGATAGATAGATAGATAGATAGATAGATAGATAGATAGATAGATAGATAGATAGATAGATAGATAGATAGATAGATAGATAGATAAGTTTGAGTCCAGTGGTACCTTTAAGACCAAAGGACAAAGTTTAATTTTGGGTATAAACTTCTGTGTGCACAGATATCTGAAGAAGTGTGCATGCACAGGACAGCTTATCCTCAAAATCAACCTTTGTTGGTCTTAAAGATGCCACACAGCCTCTGGGGTATACCATGGAGGGCTTATTCCAACCATGGCTGTGGTTCTCCAAGTACTGTGGGATTATCAGCTTTAAAGGAAAGGATTTCTGCCAGACAGGATAATTTAGTACCTGTGGAGAGCTTTAGAACATAAGAAGGACTGTTCATGTGTTGAGTTTTGCTAACAGAGCTCTTGTCTTTAAGGCAGCCAGAGCACAGACCCAGTACAGAAAAACAGTGATTGGTGGGAGGTGGAGAGAGGTTTTACCTGTCAAATTTCTGCATAACAGGCAGCTATTAGAGACCCAGGGGGAAAGGGCACAGTCTGTTTCTTATTATTATTATTATTATTATTATTATTATTACTACTACTACTACTACTACTACTACTACTACTATTATTATTATTATACATTTTACTCAGCCTTCAGAGTGCTTAAAACATTCAAGATGGATTTTTACTCTTCATTGCTTACCCTGTCTCAGCCACAGCATACACAAACCTATAATAGAGGGTGTGGCAGAACCAGTGTGCTCTGGCCTACAGGCCCTTTTCCACCCTGCCCTCCTTGGTGTTTCTCCACACCTGGAGGGGCTTTTCTTCCACTCTCAGAGTAGCCTGCCACCAGCACCTGACCTTTTGCCAAATTATCCACTGGAAGGGTCAGGCCTCCCAACTTCCCTTCTAAGTTCTGAGGCCTTGCTTCTGTGTCTCCCACTGCCCAGTGTTTGGTCAACACAGAGACAGATTGCTGCCTTGTGAGCCCCTGGAGGAATAGCCATGTGCCAACTGCCTGCCTTCCCCCTGGTGTTCCTTTTAAAATAGTGTGTCCAAGATGGTGGAGATCTATGTGGTACAAAGAACCGCTGCCAGCATTCAAAATGATAAGAGTATTTATTAAAAGGAAAATGTTCACAAGCATACTTTTAGTACAGCACCAGATTGAGCAAGGATTCCAAAAGAAATGGGTAAAATGCCAGTCCTCTGTCCCTCTCTTTATACATGTCCTATCAGATGGTAAAATAGAGGACAGGCTCTATAGCTTTAAGCAGGGCTTTTTTCCTGGGGGTATGCACCAGAATGGAGTTCTGGAAGTTCTTCAACAAAATTCTTTTTAAAATGTTTAAAAGTTCATGAGTTTCCACTATACAAACTGAACATTTCCTTCTTGTGGGTTTTGGCACCTCTTTTTTTTTTTTTTTTTAAGCCCTGATTTTAAGAAGTTACAGATCTATACCTAATTACCATTACCTTGAAGCTTGCTCCAGCTCTTGAGGCAAGCACATGGTCAATGGCTGCCTTGCCTGTGGAGAGATCTGTGTACACTCCTGGAAGCAGCACCCAAGGAAAAGAGACCACCTTCTTGTTGTGAACAGATTTTATCATCTCTGTTACTCCACCCACTGACTAGGTCATGACAGGTCAAAGAGGCATTTCCTGGAGATCTCCAGGAATTTCTTTCATGGAGACTTTCAAGCAATCTATTCCTCCAAAACTCCATTCCCTGCTCTAGCTAGATCTATTAGCATTTGTATGAAGGTCAGCTGAGGTGAACGCGGAAGGCCATTGATGGACTTTCTTCTTCCCAGCCTGCTCTCTGCCTAGAGCTGAAAAAAACTGGTAAAACACAAAGTGGAGGCTTTGCTCATCTCAAACTGCCCAGGTGGGAGGGGGGGTCATTTCTTCAGAGGGATAACATCACTTCCGTCTTGGGGTGCTGTAGAAACATCATGGGAAGTGGGGATGCAAAACCCCCACAGTGCCTCATTCCCCCATTTCCAGAATACTGGAAAGTTCCTGCATCACATGAGGTTCTTTGTGAAGCCAAAATGCTCCAGCGGCTCCTGAACACAGTTTATTTAAATATACAAGCCAAGCTGGCGGAACCCAGCAGGTAGGCAGAGAGGTGGGGCCATTTTTATTGGTTCTACCTATTGTCTCCTCAAAAACGCAGGCTCTGTACAGTGCGGCAAACCTTTGAATTCAAAACTCTTTCTCTCCAGTGCTTACTAGAGCAGGTAGTCTATGTCTTCAATCATAAGAACACTTTCCTGGGACTAAACCCCATTAAATAAAATGGGACTTACTTCTGAGTGGACCTGCTTATCGTCTGTGAACCAGAGGCAGCGAATCTCTGGGAGGAAAAAATTCAAATCCCTTCTCAGCCATGACACTCAGTGTGTTGCCTGGGACCAGTCATTCTCTTGCACCGTAACCTACCCCACAGGGATGTTGTGAGGGTAAAATGGAGAAGGGGACTGTGTGATGTATGCTGCTCTAAGTCCCTCAGAGGAAGGATAGTTTTTTTTAAATATACTCAATAAGAGTAAAATCAAAAGGTAGTTTTTAAGCAAGTGTGGTTTTGCCTGCTGTGCCCACTAAAAATGACATCTTTATCAAACTAGCAACACTGAGGAGGCTTGAGGAGATTTCATTTGATTGTGTCTGAAGAAGTGTGTTTGCACATGAAAGCTTATACTTTGAATAAAACTTTGTTGGTCTTAAAGGTGCCTTAAAAGTAGAATCACACACTTTTCTGCCCATTGTCTTCAGTGGATTTACAGGAGTGTTAGTCCGTTTGGGATGGCACTGTAAATGAAAGTCTAGAGAAAAGGTTCAAGAAGATACTTACTGATAACTACCTGTCCAATTAACAGTGCAGCCTGGAGGTAAACTCTGTGGCATTCCGTTTTCAAATAATCTCAGGGGGTAGCCCGGCTGGTCTGCAGTCAAACAGTTAGACCTGAGTCCAGTAGTACCTTTGAGATCAACAAGAGTTTACAGTGTTCCCTCTAAGCTGAGTCAGTGTGAGCTAGATCACAGTTTTTTAGCCTCCGGCTCACACATTTTCATCTTAGCTCCAGAACAAACTAATTTATGCAGTAGCCCAATCGCTTGCTCACAACTTTGGCCCCAGTCATACAGGCCAGAAAACACAGGGGGGAGGCGTGGCAGTCCACCCCGGAGCAAAATAAGGCACGGTAGCCTGATCACACTGGCCACCGGGTTGCCATGCTCCGGCACAGAGCACCGATCACACAGCACTGCTACAGTGTGGCAAAAAAGCAGTGCAGCAGAGCACACAAGGCGTACCGTAGCAAAGGGCACATGTGCCGTTGGGACGGGGGGCGGGCCGCTGTCAGTGTCTTGCATGTGCACATGCGTCATTCAGCGTTGGTGCGCATCCCATGGAAACTTACAACATCCGGAAACCCCGGGACATGGGCGGGCGTCGGAAGCCGCGGGATACTGGTGCTCCCGCGATCAGACACTGGCCTTTGCCCCGGGGTTTCTGGAAACTAGTACTTCGACCCTAGTAGTTTTTTACTCCGTGTTTTCCACGGGAAGCTGCGGGTTAGCCACGGGAGTGCTATGCCTCCCAGATGTGCTGGTATGATCGTGCACAGAAAGTCCGCAGGGCTACCGTGCCTTCAGCGGGGCAAATGCTCCGTGTGAACGGGGCCTTTAATGCCATTGGCTCACAAACTAGAATTTTTGCTGACAAGGCTCCACAGCTTAGAGGGAGCATTGGTTTCAGAGTAGAAGCTTTCAAGAGCCAAAGCTCCCTTCCTCAGACAGATCTCCATTTCTGCTCCTGTCTGAGGAAGGCAGCTTTGGTTCTCAACAGCTCCTACTCTGAAATTCTTGTTGGTCTCTCAGGTGCCACTGACTTCTAATCTTACAGTTCCCAAGTAAGGCTCAAGTGGGTGCCCATGTTGGTCTGAAGCAGCAGAACAAAGTCTGAGTCCAGTGGCACCTTTAAGACCAACAGAGTTTTATTCTGGGTATAAGCTTTCCTGTGCATGCACATGAAAGCTTATACCAAGAAGAAGAAGAGGAGGAGGAGGAGCTTGGATTTATACCCCGCCCTTCACTACCGGAAGGAGTCTCAGAGCAGCTTACAATCTCATTCCCTTCCTCTCCCTACAACAGACACACTGTGAGGGAGGTGGGGCTGAGAGAGCTCTCGGAAGACAGCTCTTTCCAGAACAGCTCTGAGAGAACTGTGACTGACCCAAGGTCAGGCCAGCAGCCGCATGTTGAAGAGTGGGGAAACAAACCCCTTTCTCCCAGATCAGAGTCCCCCCTCCTAACCACTGCATCAAACTTGGTTGGTCTTTAAACTTGGTTGATCTTAAAGGTGCCACCACTGGACTCCAACTTTGTTCAGTTTCCAGGTGAAAAGCCCAAGATTTGGGCTGCCCCAGGTAGGAACCAGTGATCAATAATTATGTTTTTTAAAAAACATATTTTAAATTAATATCTTGTTCTCTGGGAATCGCCATTGCTCTGTTTCTGGGCTGAGAGCCCCGCCCTGTTGTTCGGCCGACTGGGGCGAGGGGGGGGCGGGGAGAGGCGCGGATGGTGTCACCCTGGATCAAAGGCAAGGCGGCCCGATGCGAAGTCGCCGCCGCGGGGGCTGGCGTGGCAACTGCTGCAGGTGACAGGTGCGGGAGGCATTAACATGCAGGGGAGGACACCTCCCTCCCTCGGGCCGCGAAATCGGCGCGGAGCAGGAAAAGAGCCAGGCGGAGGGGGGCCTCTCGGTCTCTCTCCCCCCCCCTCCGTTTTGCATATAAATAGAAAGCGGAGGGGGGGGGGTATTTTCTTGTTACAGTTGTCGGAATCATTGTTGTTTTCTTTCCTTTTTTCTTTCCTTTTCTTTCTTTCTTTTTTTTTTTGCTTCTTCACCCAGGGAACCGTCTCTAAACCGCTAATATGGCCAGGCTGGCCAAAGATCTGTTTTAATTTAAAAGCCAATAACAGGAGGAGCGCGCCTGAACTGCGCTGGGAGAAAGAGGAGGTGGGGGAGACTGATTTGGGGGCCGTTCGGAAACTGCTGAGTCAGCCGCAGAGTTCTCACCCCACCCCCCCCCGGGGGGGGGGGCGGCGGCGATGCTGCTGCTGACTCACGGCGGAGGCGGCGGGGCTCTGTTTATTGGGAGGCCGCTTGGAAACGCCTAATTAGTGTTTGCTTTTTGGGAAAATGTAATTACTTTTTGACTCTCTCTTCTGTCTTCTCTCTCCGCGGTGAGGCAGCGCCGAACGTCCCGGGGGGGGGGGTTGCGGGGAGAAACGTGCCTAAAGAGAACTTTGTTTCGGCATTCTCGTTTTTACGCACGGGTCCGCTCCGCAGCAGGGTGGTCCCTTTCCGACGCGCAGCCTGTCCCCGAGGGAAAGAGCAAACGGACTGGATTAAAGGGCTCTGTTGCCTCCCAGTCCCACCCACCCCCCACCCCCGGTAAGCGGCGAGCTTATCTTGGAACTGTTGTGTCGACACCGTTCGACGGATCGCCAGAGTAAACCGAATCAAGCGTCGCAAGTGCGCTCGCTGAGAAAGAGGGGATTTGGGAAGGGGGGCGGGTCTGAAAGACAGCGCCGTAGCTCACTTTAGGGGTGACAGCCTCCAGCTGGGGCCTGGGGATCTGCCGGGATTAGAGCTCCTCTCCAGCCTACAGAGATCAATTCCTCTGCAGAAAATGGAGTGACTCATTGCCATTGGCATCATGCCCTGCTGAGGTCCCTCCACTCCCCTGGAGCTGACACCCCTACGATCTGGGAGGTGCAGGTTCGAATCCCCACTCTGCCATAGACGCTTGCTGGGTAACCTGGGGCCACCCTCTCTGGGTGCCAGTTGGGAGACGGGTTTTCAAATGGAGGGGACGGGAATGCTGCGTGCGCCGCACCGAGCCGTCTACTGGACGTAACGCACTTTTGCGAAGGGAAGGAAGGCTCGCCTTGGAGCCAACGTTTCTTCCCTCAATATACCATTATCCCCACACACACACACCCGGGGAGGGGAGATTTAAGCCGCCTTTGGGACCGGCTCTGGGGCATCCAATGACCCGTCTGAGCGGTTTTCCTGGACAGCCCACAAAAGGCCAGAGGTGGGACAGGGAAATGACTGTTTTCCCAACCCAAAGGCAAGTGGAGAATTAGCCTCCCGTGTTGACCCAGACCAGGGGAAGAGGCTTTCTGGGGGGGGGGCTCTCGCTCTCTCCCGCCCCAGCGTCGACTTCAGACGGTGCCCCCAAAGCGGCCTACTGGTGTGGAGAGAGGCCCCTTCCCGGGAAGACGTTCGTCGGCCCGCTCATTGGCTTTGTGAGCTTGGAGTGGGCGGAACGGCCACACGGCAGCGCCTCCAGGGTGCCTCAAACGTTTTGCACACTCAGTCTGCGGTCACACACACTAAATAGTCCACTTTCAAGCCACTTTCAGGGCACTTTGCAACTGGATTTTTACTGTCTGAACTGGCAACATCCGTCTGGAAAGTGCTTCGAAAGTGGTCTATTGAGCGTGCGTGTGAGAGACCGCAGCCGCAGACAAGTCTTCGCTTGATGCACGCCCTCTTCCCGGTGTCTTCCAAGCCACCAGGTGTTGTCGGCCATCATCAACAGTCCCATTTGACAAAACGTGAAGCTGATGTGGACCCGGTCGGTGGGAGTCCGTCCAGCAGCACCATAAAGAGCAGCCCCTCTCCAGGGAGCTGGAAAGTTTTCGTCTCCAAGGGGGCTGCCGGACTCGAAGCTAACTGGCCTCCTGCCGACCAAAACGCGCCTGCCTTCCAAGCCGGCCTTCACGGTACGGAGGACCAGAGGAATTCTTCAGAAACGGTCCGGAGAAGTCGTGGCCGGCCGGGCGGGTTGATTCAGCTCTAAACGAGAGCTCTGCCGCCAATGAGACCCCCTTATATGGCTCCCAGGTCGCTCGTAGTTATACATTCAGAAAGGAAATCTCTTCCCTGCCGTCCCCCCCCCTTTATCATTCGCACGGGCTAGGATTCCCTCTTGACTACCGACTGCCCGACCAGGATCTGTTGAATTATCCTTTTCTCCGGGGTAATACTAATGACCAATTCTCACCGTTGCAAATACTGTAAAAATAAACGGGATAAAGTTTCTTCTTTCTCCTTCCAGCTGCCCCCTGACCTCTTGCCTTTTGATTTTTTCCCCCCTTTTTACTTAGCTTGCTCTTTTTTTAGCTTGTTTGAACGCTGCCTATTAGTGGCTGTTCTTCAGGACCGCTACTGCAAGCAAGGCGATCGGCCCCCGTCCTAAGGACTTGGAAGCCGAGGCCACTCATTGCTATGCCTTGAACTCAGAGTCAAACGTGGCAATTCACTGCAGTCTGATCGCAAGCCTGGCCTAGCCCAATCTGGTTAGGTCTTGGAAGCTAAGCGGGGTCGGCCCTGGCAAGTATTTGGATGAGAGGCCTCCAAGGAATACCAGGGTCGTGACGCAGAGGCAGGCAATGGCAAACCATCTCCGAAGATCTCTTGCCTTGAAAACCTTACAAAGCAAGCAAGCAAGCAAGCAAGCAAGCAAGCAAGCAAGCAAGCAAGCAAGCAAGCAAGAAAGAAAGAAAGAAAGAAAGAAAGAAAGAAAGAAAGAAAGAAAGAAAGAAAGAAAGAAAGATAGATTCAAACCTGGGACTTCGACCTGCTGAACAGACAGCCATCCTCAGCCACAAGTGTCTGCCCCCTGTTGTTTGATCGTCACTCCCAAACTGCCTCCGCATACCCCATGAACTGACAGACTCATGTACTGATGGCTTGAGGAAGAGTCCTTTCGAAAACACACTGAAAGCCGGACGCTAGAAGTCCCTTCCAGTAAATGCGGAGGGATATGATACCTTGGCCTTAATCCGGAGGATACCTTGGCCTTAATCCGGAGAGCCCTGCTAAACCCCTGCAAGGCAACGAAGGTCCCCGTCCTTCCAAGGCATCCTCCTCTGAGCGTGGGCTCAACTGGGAGGGTTCACCCGGTCCCATGCCTGCGTCCTGGGAAGTCTCGTGGGGTGGAGAGGCTGCCACTGGTGACAGAACTGACGGCCACACGCAGGGTTCACCCATAACCGAAGGGCCAAGTTCTGTCGCCCAAAGGCCCTGCCATGGAAGGGGAGAAAGTGGGGATGACACTAAAGCCCTGACTCTTGCAGGCAGAATCAGGTCCTTCCTTAGAAAGATGAAAATTGCCCTGATGGGTCCGACCAGTCCAGAATCCTGGGGCTGAGAGAGCTCTCTGGAGAATTGCCCTTGAGAGAACAGCTCTGAGAGAACTTGTGACTGGCCCAAAGTCACACCAGCAGTTGCATGTTTATTACCTCTGGATGTGGAGATTCCCTTCGGTCCCCATGGCTAGTGGCCCCCGAGAGACCTCCCCCCCGTGAATCTGTCTATTCCCCTTTTAAAGCCAGAAAGAGAGAGAGAGAGAGCAGTTTCCTCATGTCGCTGACCTCGTGTCGCATATCTCATTCAGTTGAATAGGCTGCCTCGAACCATGGAGGCTTCGGTTTAGCCACCGCGGGTGATAACTGCGGGTCCCGTCCTCTTTTACTTTTGCGCGTCTCTCTTTTGCCCTGCGTGGTTTCATAAGGCCGCTCTCTAACCCGTCATCTGTTTTTATTGTTTGTCTCCTTAAGGGGGACGTCATTCTGCCCCCCCCCGCATTTTATCTTCACAACCACCACCCCGCCAGGTAGGTGAGGCTGAGAGAGTGTGAAATGTAGCTGGCCAAAGTCACCCAGCGAGTGTCCGTGGCAGACGGGTGGATTCGAACCTGGGTCTCCCGAACCCTAGCCTGCCACTCTTAACCATTACACTAGCAGGCTCAAAATGACCTCTGGGATCTCCCTGGGCGACAGGAAGGGAGCTCTCTTTGGTCATCGGGCCAATGGAAGGAAAATGCCACCTAAGGAGGGTCCCTCCCGGCCGGGGTTCCCTTTGGTACCCGGCACTTTCCCACCAGGGCAGGGGGCTCAGCTCCGCATCCTTCCCACATCAGCCTGGTGGCTTCCCAGAGGGAGGTGGCGCGCCCCGGGTCGGAGCAGTGTCCCCCCCCCCAGAAGAACGGCGGGCTTCCCACCCAGCTGCTCGCCGGCCTTTTGTCTCGGGGAAGGAAATCCTTGCTGCAAACGCGGTCCTGGAGAGGCTGGGAAAGGCACCGGCTCGTTTCCAGAGCAGCGCTGGATGGATCCTGTGGTTTCTGGGAGCGGGACCGCCCCCAGCCAGGGTCCTTCGGGGCAGCCAGTGTTCCCTCTAAGCTGAGTTAGTGGGAGCTAGCTCACCGTTTTTTAGCCTCTGGCTCACACATTTTTGTCTTAGCTCAGGAAGCAGGGCTCCAGAGCAAACCAATTTAGGCAAGCAGCCAAATCGCTCGCTCACAACTTTAATGCCGGTAGCAGGTCGCAAAGTAGATTTTTTCCTCCAAGACTCCGCACCTTAGAGGGAGCGTTGCTTCGGGGCTGAGATCCCCCAACTCGGATCCGAGCCACGGGGAGGGCACAAAAGGGGGGGGCAGAGGCGCCTTTCCCGAGGCGTGTGCGCGCCCAAGAGCGTTGGGGGGGGGGCCTCCGCGCCTGCAAGCCGATTACCCTCCTCCCCGCCCCCCCCCGGCCGGCGTCCCTTCCCCGTCGGGTAAGCCCTTTATCAGGGGGCGGCACCGGCTGCGCCTGCAGCCCCTCTTCGCCCGGAGGGATGGGCCGGGGACGCTGCTCAGCCTCCTCCGTAATGACGCCGGGCCCGGCCGCAGCTGCGCCCCTGACCCCGCCGGTGATGGAGGCGATAAGCGCCGGGGAGGGGGGCCTCCGCTCGGGGGTGTGAAATGGCCCCGGGGGTTATTCGCCGAGCCGCGCGGGGCCCGCTTTTTATCTCCCTCTCCCGGCCTCCCCCTCCTCCCGCCTTTCTTTGCCGGAACGGTTTAGAGAAACAGCACCCAAAAGGGGGGGGGGGAGGGCGCCTCGCAATGCTCCCTCTCGGCTGCGGGGACCGGTGAGCAAAAATTCTGCTTGGCGAGCGACTGGCATTAAAGTTGGGAGCGAGCGATTTGGCCTCTGCGTGAATCAGTTTGCTCTGGAGCCGTCCCCCCTGAGCTAAGACAAAAATGTATGAGCCGGAGGCTAAAAACTGGGAGCTAGCTCACACTAACTCAGCTTAGAGGGGACACTGGCTGCCTTGGATTCAGATCGAGAGGCCCAGATGGAAAGGGACGGGGGGGGGCTGGCTCCTCGGCCTTGCTGGAGGCAGGAGAGAAACTGACCCCGCAGCCTCTCTGCCCCCTCCTCTGCCGCTCGGAAGCCACCGCCCCAAACTGGAGATGGAGCCCAGCGTCGGCCGAACTCAGAAGGGCTCCGGAAGGCTCGAGGGAAAGGAGTCCAGTGTCCTTTTACGATGTCTCTTGTGTGTCTCTCCTCTACCTTGGTCTTTGCGGACTAAGGTAGTGAGACCCAGTGTCACGGGGCAGTTAGAGTTTCAGACTAGGATCTAGGAGACCCGGGTTCGAATCCACCCGCGAAGCCTGCTGGGCGACCAAGAGCCAGTTTCGTTCTCTTAGCATAACCTACCTTGCCGGGTGGTTGTGAGGATCGAAGGGAAGGAAAGTACCTAAGTAAACAGAAGGGTGCGTTTCATAAGCAAGCGGAAGGGGGTTGCCGGCTTCCCCTTCTGTAACATCCAAGCTTTGCCCGCCACTCGTTGTCAAGGAAAGCCTCGCCTGCTGAATTACAGCCTGACGCTGGTCTTTAAGGGGGGGGGTTGCAACCCTTCAAGAAAACGGCGTTGGGCTCCCCCAGGTACAAGACCACCGGAAATCAGGTGACCAGAGAGGCCACGGCAGAGAGGCCTCGAGCTCGAGCAGCTGCGGGTGAGCTTTCGAGCGCGGCGGTGTCAAAAGTGGTCCGGGAGCTGAGCCAGGCTCCCTGGGGAGACGCCAAGGCCCGTTTTGCCGGGAAGGGCGCCGGGGAGGCAGCCTGGGGCCAGTCCCGGACTCTCTGCCGGCTTCCGGCCTCATAGAATTGCTGCGGCTATGAAATCGGGGGGGGGGGGGATCATGAACATCATTCTGAGTTGAGGAACTGGGAGGGGTCTCCACGAAGGGTCATCTAGTCCAATCCCCACACACACAATGCAGGGAATCCACAAGTACCTCCCCCCTTCCCCAGTGGCCTTTGTTCGGTGCTCCGAAGACAGCGAATAGACCTCCAGGAGCCCTGGGCCAGTCTGGTCTGGAGGAAAACTGCGCCCTCGCCCCAAAGTGGCTACCCTGGGCGTGCAAAGAAGGGGTCAAGAGCCCAGCACTGACTCGTCCCTTCCTGCTCTCCATCTCGCTAGCTGAGCCCACATTCACAGAAGACGGTCATCGAGCCTCAGCTTAGAACCCTCCAAAGAAGGGAAAGGAAGGACAGGATTTTTTTTATATATATGTACTCTATCAACAACGTCTTTCGGTGGACCCTCCCGCACTCCCCTCTTCCCTTCTGTCTTGTTTCCCTCGACGGAGGACGAACCTCATGTCATGGACTCACATTTCACTGGGCTTCCGGGCGAGATGGAAGAGGCGACTCATGGGCAAAGTGTCTACTTCTCAACGGTATTTGTCTGGATGGGGCATCTTCGCTAGTCCGAAAGGCTTTCCTCTCCAGCTTCCAGGAGCTTTTGCTTACTAATCCGCCTACTGTTTAATTTTAAAACTTGGGTGGGTTTTAAAAAAAACAAACACGAAAAACAAAGGGTTCAAAAATGTTGAGCTCTCTACGGCTGTTCTTTATTATCTGCGCTATGCCTTACAGGAGTTTTCGCAGGTACACCACAGAACTTGGATTCAGGTGGGGTAGCCGTGTTGGTCCGAAGCAATAGAATAGAATTCGAGTCCAGCGGCACCTTTAAGACCAACAAGGTTTTATTCAGAGTAGAAGCTTTGGCGTGCAGGCCCACTTCTTCAGAGACAGTGAAATGGAAATTACCGGTCCGTACATACAGGTGGAAAGTGAGCAGCAAATTAGCAAAAGCAGAATAAATGTTGTCTCGTCTACGAGATAATATTCGCAAGTCGGTTCAGCCGGAATGGGTTGAAGTCCGAGTATCTCCCTCTGGGGTAGCCCGTTTGGCATATATTAGATTGCCCGAGAGTAAGGCACCGTCTAATATCCTTCGGGATTTCGATTTTGCACATTAATTTAAGTAAAACTCCCATGGAAGTCTGTTTAGGATTTCAGGCCTCTGTCGACTTCCCGTTTTTCTTCTGGTGAAAAGTTTTCCCCAGCATGCTTCGTTAAAGGCACAGCAGCCCGCCGGACAATCCAAATTGCCCACCGTGATTCTCGTTTTTGACAACCGACTACTCAGGGATCCAAGCTAGAGCTCTAAGTCAGTTCTAGTTTAAATTAATTTGAGTGCAATACTTAGACGAAAATCCCACGTTATTCAGCAGGATTACCTACCTACATAGAATGGAAGGTTCGGAGTCCAGCCCAAGACTAAAAACTGTTTACTTGGACGTAAGCCTCCCCGGGCTTAGCTTTAAGTCAACGTGCAGGGGATTGTAGCCTCTAAGAAGCCGGAAACAAAACGCACGCAGCACTGGTCCGGTTCCGGAGACTGACAGTGATACAACACCTGGGAGCAGGGCCCCACCGAATATCTCGAAGATTTACTTCCGAGTAAACATGCACGGAATGGCGCTATGAAAGAGCAGGTCTTTGGCCAAGGTATCTCGGCATCAACCGCCGACGGCAACATGCAACCCGGGCCGTCTCGGTTTACTCGAGAATAAAGCTGCAACCCTCTCCTCGGGAGTAAATGCCTAGGGAACGCGGCGGGACGCCTGCGCAGGATAGGGTAGTCATCATCTCACCGCATTCGGCGGTAGGGCTTGCCCCCCCCCCCATCCCCGGGAAAACCAGGCGAACTTTGCAACCCGGTCCTGGATTCGAGTCGACGTACTCCACAGAAGCGCGCACGGCATACCAGCCGCCCTGCCACTTTCCGCGCCAGAGGCGACTCCGGGGACCGGCCTTTGGAGGCAACGCGCCAGTCCCCAGCTGAGTGCGGCGACGGGTCCCCCAGCCTCGACTCACCTGCTGCCTTGGGTCTGTGCGACCGGCGGGGGGGAGCGATGAGGCAGGGCGACCTGGCCCAGCGCGCTGCTTCCCAGGGTGACGTTTCTTCTCGCCCCCTTGCAATTAAGCTGGTTACGAGCTCACTGCTGGGTGTGCTTCTGGGCCCCTAATGCCTCTACTCCGCCTAATTAAAGCCAAGATCTGAAACCTTAATAACCTTTTTATTCATGCAATTTAACCCCGGGAGACTTTTTAAAAAGTGACTTTCTTGGTAGAAGTTGAGCTCCAGCCAAAGAAAGGTGGGGAGGGGGCTCTCTCCTTTGCAAGGGTTTGCCCTCCTGGCTTCTGTGATTGGCCTTTGGTACAGGCAGTTTTTAAATGGTACAAATTATCTGGAGTTTCATAGGATTGTACTGTAAGTGTGGGCCTCTCCCCCCCCCCCCGCAAAGGACTGAGGGAATAGAAGGGTTGGGAAGAGATCTTCTGAGGCTTGGGGATTTGCTTAAAGAAACAGCTTGGAGTAACTTGAAGTCCCAAACTACTTTGAAGAATTTCTAGCAGCACATGAACCATCTGTTTTCTGAGCCATCCGTTATGAAACTTAGTGACCCATTAGAAGCCTTTGTTTGTGTGGACCACAACAAACTATGGCAAGGCCTTAAAGAGATGGGAGTACCAGAACATCTCACATGTCTCCTGAGAAACCTGTATAAGGGTCAAGAAACAACAGAACCAGATATGGAACAACTGATTGGTTTAGCATAGGAAAAGGAGTACGACAAGGATGTATATTGTCACCTTGCTTGTTTAGTTTATATGCAGAGTACATCATGCAAAATGCTGGCCTGGATGAATCACAAACCAGAATTAAAATTGCTGGGGAAAACATCAACAACCTCAGATATGCAGACAATACCACTCTAATGGCAGGAAGTGAAGAGGAGCTGAAGAGCCACTTGCTCACAGTGAAAGAGGAAAGTGCAAAAGTTGACTTGAAACTCAACATCCAAAAAACTAAGATCATGGTATCTGGCCCCATCACTCCTCGGCAAACAGAAAGGGAAGTCGTGGAAGCAGTTCCTGGGATCCAAGATCACTGCAGACGGTGACTGCAGCTGTGAAATTAAAAGATGCCTGCTCCTTGGGAGGAAAGCAATAGCAAACCTAGACAGCATAATAAAAAGGAGAGACATTACCCTGCCAACAAAAGTCCATATGGTCAAAGCAATGGTATCCCCAGTAGTAATGTATGGCTGCGAGAGTTGGACTATAAGGAAGGCCGAGTGCCAAAGAATAGATGCTTTTGAATTATGGTGCTGGAGAAGACTCTTAAGAGTCCCTTGGACTGCAAGGAGATCAAATCAGTCAATCTTAAAAGAAATCAACCCTGACCGTTCCCTGGAAGTCCAGATACTGAAGCTGAAGCTCAAATACTTTGGCCATCAATGAGAAGGGAGCACTCACTGGAGAAGACCCTGATGCTGAGAAAGACTGAAGGCAAAAGAAAAAGGGGACGGCAAAGGATGAGACGGTTAGACAGTGTTATGGGTGCAACAAACATTAAATTAAGCAAACTCCAGAGCATGACCGAAGACAGGAGGGCATGGCATGATGTGGTCCATGGGGTCACAAAGAGTCGGGCTCGACTGTGTGACTGAACAAACAACAACAAAAAGAAGGGTTCTGATTTGGGTTCTAAATGAAGATGACCATTTCTCTTAACTACCTGATCTAGCTCTTACCTGAGGAAGTGAGTTGCAACTTACAAGAGCTTATAGGCTGGAAATTGTTGTTGGTCTTCAGGCCTCTTTCTCAGCATCCTGTGCAGAATGCTTCACTGCCTTCAGTAGGCCAGGATCTGGCAGTATCCTTGGCACCTGGGGAACAAGAAGGTTAAAAATGGGAAGCCATCTGCCTGAAAGTGTGTATGTGTATGTTTTGTGTTAAGTGTCATCAAATTGCTTCCAACTTATGTCAGCCTTATGAATTAATGTCCTCCAAAGCATCCTATTGTTAACAACCTTGCTTAGATCTTGCAACTGTGAGCTATGGCTTCCTTGTTGGAGTCCATCCAACTCATGTTAAGTCTTCATCTTTTCCTGCTGCCTTCAACTTTGCATTATTGTATTTTCCATGTAGTCTTGTTTCTTATAATGTGACCAAAGTATGATAGACTCAGTTTAGTCGTTCTAGCTATGAGGGAAAGTTCAGGCTTGATTTGATCTAGAGGCCATTTATTTTTTTTGGCAGTCCAAAGTATCCGTAAAATTCTCTTCCGCCAGCACCACATTTCAAATGATTCAGTTTTCTTCCTGTCACCTTTCTCTTCATTTGTCCAACTGTCACACCCATACATAGTAATGGGGAATTACTGAAAATGTAACCAACAGATAATCAAATGTCCTTCTGACACCAAATGCAGGTAACATGTCAAGAATGATAAATGCTGTTGGAATATTGCAAGTTCCCTTCAGTCATGAAAGAGTTAACCTGTTTCTTTATGTATGCTAATTCTTAGCTAATTAGCTTCAGACCAATTAGATCTTAGACATATAGTTCCCACCAGAGAGGTGATATTCCTAATGAAATGGAATCAGGACCAGCTATTGGATGATCAATTCTATTGGGGTGCCACATGCATTTTGTTCTCATACACAAGAAGGTGGGGGCTTTGGGGAAACTTTCTATCTCTTTTGTTCTCACACACACAAGATCTAGCTAGCACAGTGATAAGATGTAGAATAGAAAGGCTGGTCAGGATCTTTGTTATTTTCTCTCCATGTAAACCCTTTTCCCCTTATGTTCTAGAAAAGTCTTTTTCTTAAACTTAATACATATGTGTGGTTGCCTTCCTTTTACTCTGCTGAATAGCTAACAAAAGGTTATGGGCCCAGCAAGCTTTTTGCTGTGAGGCAGCCTTGTGTATTAGATTCAAAGTGGCAGGGAGCTGAATGTTTTTGAAAGGATCTTTTTTTTCTGGATTGGGGCTCTTTTTGTAGCAGGAACTCCTTTGCATATTTGGTGACACACCCTTAATGTAGCCAATCCTCCAAGAGCTTTCAGTAGCCCCGGTAAGAAGAGCTCTGTAAGCTCTTGGAGGATTGGCTACGTTAGGGGTGTGTTGCCTAATATGCAAAGAAGTTCCTGCTACAAAAAGAGCCCTGTCTGGATGTATATTTTTCCAAACCTCTTTGGATTACAAACTGAAAGATAATCTCCCTAGAGCCCTCACGGGACAGCGGGAAAGGATTCCTCTATTTGGCTATACCAAAGAAAGGGAAGCAAGCACACCAGAAGAGAAAGCAGCTTTCAAATGCCCCACTAACTTGAGAGATACCTATGGATCATGAAAATAATGGAAATCAAGAGACTGTAAGTAAATCCACCCCCTTTCTTCTGAAACACCGGAAATTAAATGAGCAAAACTACTTAATGTGGAAGTTGAGAGTAGACTGTGCTTTGGGAATTCAGAAAGTTATGTATACCATTAGAAAGGATGCTCCTCAAAATGTGGCAGAGCTAGAAAAATTTGAAATGGATGATATGAAAGCTCGTTTTATAATTTTAAACTCTTTCTGATCAAGAGACCCTGCTGGTATCTGGCTGTAAAACTGACGAAGAAATTTGGGTCAAATTAGAAGATAACTATGCCAAAAGAACAGATACACACCCTGTTTTGGAAAAGGAAATTGTATGCTCTGAATGAAGGAGAGAGTGTGTCTGTGCATTTGGATGCTATCATGAACACAGTGGCAGAATTAAAAGCTGCTGGAGTGGAAATTGCACTGGTATACCCATTTAGGAGGATCAGGTGGCAGGTGATTTGAAAGACCTCAGCCTGAGACCCTGGAGAGCCACTGCCAGAGTAGACAATCCAGGCCCTAATAGTCCAATGGTCTGACTCGGTACATGGAGATGCCAGGTGTTGAGCAGTGTTCCCTCTAAGCTGAGTTAGTGTGAGCTAGCTCACAATTTTTTAGTCTCTGGCTCACACATTTTTTCTCTTTGCTCAGGAAGGATGGCTCCAGAGCAAACTAATTTATGCAGCAGCCAAATAGCTCACTCACAACATTAATGCCAGTAGCTCACAAAGGAGAATTTTTGCTCACAAGATTCCACAGCTTAGAGGGAACATTGGTGCTGAGCCTTCTGCCAGCAAAAACTGTACTCTGTTCATATATACTGACAAATATGAATGAATAAGCCTTCACAAATAAGCCTTTGGATGGGCCCTGCCACAAGGTGATTAAACAGGTGACATTTTTCTTGAAGATGAAGTTACAAGAAAACCTTCATCTGCTATCAAAATTACAAGTCCAGTAATTACTCAAAGACAGAAGATGCATAGAAGGGGGGGGTCTGAGCTTCAGAAGGTATTTCTTTGTTCAGAACCAGGGTTCTTAGTAGAGCACAAGATGACTTTTCAATGGAGAAAGCTTCCACTGGGTGTCCTAGCTAAGTAGCTGCCCTGGTTAATAGATGAAAACTTCCAGCCCTGGTGGGAACTAGAATTTCAGAGGCAGGATGTGGCCAGCTTATCCAGGCCTTGCTCTGGGCTGTGCATTTCAAGAAGTTCCCTTCGGCTTAGTTTAAAAACTTAAGCTAAAGCCTAGTGGCCCCATAAAACCTAGCATAAATGTATTCCGCCAGAAGCATTCATGAGTCAGAGTTCACTTATTCGGATACACAGAGTGTATGTCCATAGGTGATGCATGGACTTCTGTTTCATTTTGCTGCAACGGAGCAACATGGCTACCTATCTGCTACTACTGGCTTAGCGTAACACCATTTTAAGCATTAGAGCAGTGCACATGCTCCGTTTCACAGCTTCTGAAACTAACTTTCTTTTTCTCCGGATACAATTTTTATGACTCTTGAATGAACATTTAGTTGGGCTGCTGGGATAATATTGCTTTGAGGGCTATCAGGTGGACATCTCTGATCCCAATTGTAGTACGACTTTTTGGCATTCCCAAATCCAGTTGAATCCCGTCACCCCTCCCCCAAGCAACTTGAGTAAATTTCCATTTGCCTTTTTTCTGAGAGAAGCAGACTCTGCTCAGCTGTTTGGCAGCTAGTCTTATCCAATGCTCCCTCTAAACTGTGGAGTCTTGTAAGCAAACATTCTACTTCGTGAGCTACTGCCATTAAAGCTGTGAGCGAGTGATTTGGCTACTGCATAAATTAGTTTGCTCTGGAGCCATCCTTCCTGAGCTAGGACAAAAATGTGTGAGCCAGAGGATTAAAAAAACTGTGAGCTAGCTTACATTAACTCAGCTTAGAGGGAACACTGGTTCTCTCCCTGGAGAAACAGCCATGCCCGCATCAAAACCGAAGCCCTTCAGAGTATATGATGAGAACAAGAATGGGACCTCCAGCATAGCTGATCATTCACCTTGATCCCGTGATCCCTCACTCCTTGACTGTACAACGCACAAAACCCATACTGAACAGAGGAAGGGAAGGAGATTGTAAGCTGCTCTGAGACTCCAAGTGAAGGGTGGGTGTTGGATATAACAAGTTTAAAACACTTCAGTATTTACAGGGTTAATGTCATTAGTATTGGTAAACAGGAAGTCACATGTTTGTAACCAATCTATTTACTCAATAGAATGCCTGGGAATCTTGTAAGAACCTTAGCTCTCTGATTGGAAATCAATGTATCAGATATTTAGCATATTGGGGCTCTCCTTCCTGTTCTTTGTTCTTGTTGTAGAAGGAGAAGCCATTTCCTGTCTTATCTCTTTAGCTGTAAGGACCATTTAGCTCTTTCTTATTTTCATATCCCGTGTACCTTTTCCCATGTTAGGCTGATAGTAAATATTTATATTTTAAACACACTTGGACTCAGTCTCTCAATGCTTACTCTGCTGACTTACTTAAAAAGAATCCCTTTCAGTGGGGTATAAACCCAACTCTTCTTCTCCTTCTTCTTTTCCTCCTCCTCCTCCTCCTCCTCCTTCTTCTCTCTTCTTCATTGAGGGAACCTTTAGAAGCAAACGTAGTTTTGAAGAACAGCAAGTTAAACAGATTCGGACTTCTCTAGACTACAGCTACAGAACAAGTCCAATCTTCTTTCTTTCCTTCTTTCTTTGGCCTATTTGTTTCAGGAAGCTGAGAGCAGTTTGCAGCCCATCCCTCACATACTGCTCCACAATGGAAAGAAGATCCATACCAATGCTTTGGTTTTATGCCTTCTCACATATCGTGGTTTCTCCCTCACCTTCCCTCACCTCCCTCTCTTTCTTCACCCTCCTAGTACTTTTCCAACACTAAGCTGGTTACATCACTGAATTCCAGTCTGTTTCCCCGCCTTTGCCCCAACCCTTATTTCCAAGAAAATGGAACCCTAGCCTGGCTCTTAGACATGTGGCAGGGACAGAGAACTACAAAAAGACTAGAGTGAAACCAGCTTAATCTGTCCTCCAAAAGCTGTTGATTGAGTGGTAGGACCACGTCGCATGTGGGGAAAGGAATTCTTGTATTGGTTGCCATCCAGTGTCCATGTTCATCTAGAACTCGGAAGTGCCACCAAAAGACATGGGAACTGAAATCAATGTGATGGACGTTTCTTGGATACTGAAGGAACAATTTTAAACAGCTGAAACACTGAGCTAGGCAATTGTAATGGGCCTTGAAGGATATAACTCTGCTTAGGATGGCACTGCAAGCCTGTCAAAGTTAGTATTGTCAACTCTGACTGGCAGCAGTTCTTTGGAGTCCTAGGTTAAGGTTTTTCATATCACTTACCTGCCTGTTCACTGGAGACACTTGGGATCAAACTTGGCATCTTCTGCATGCAAAGCAGATGCTCTACCACCAGTCACAGCTCCTCCCACTATAAAGTAGCTACTGACTCTTGAGCTGACTTCTTCTACAATATGGTTTCTGGAGAGCCTGGCATATCCGGGAAGGAGAGAATGATATAAACAGGTGGTTTGGCCTAGAGGGGAGGCCTGAACTAGATGAATGGTGTAACTTCCAAACTCTGAGATAAACACAGATGCTGATGTGCAGCTAAGGGGATCTACATACTTCCAACACATCTAGGCAGTGCAGATGTGAATATGCTTCCGAATGTGTATTTATGTCTCCATCACGAAGATAATTTATTCCATACTGAACAGGCTGCTTTTCATGCAGTCAGTGAGGAGTATCCTCTTCTAGGGTCCACCTGAAAGCTTGGTTCCCAGCCATCAGTGGGTGAAAACATTGATCTCTGTCCTGGGAAAAGCGCATCCCTGCATCCCATGCCTTCGTTGAAGACAACCACAATCAGCAGCAATACAGCTAACAGCACATAAATTGTGCAGGATCGGGGATAAAATCTTCAGGCTTGTATTGCATGAGCTTTTGTTGCTTTACCAAAAGCTTCATGGTATTTTTACAAGGGGAAAAAAATTGTATTCACCCCCCACCCCCTCGGTTTGTAGGTCTCAAGAAAAGGAAATGATATAAAGTTGTCTGAGAAGCTACAATGTTTGAATGTGTTTTGCCAGTAGAAGTCTTTTCTGCTCAGATGTTGCATAATTATGCCTCTTTTCCATTTATTCAATAAGTCAGGGTTAGACTTAAATGGCTCTGGTAAACCACATGAAATGCTTTTTGGACTGTGTATGTATGTTAATGGCTCTTAACACCGCCCCCCCCATATTAAAGGAACAAGCTGGCTCTTATTTGAAACAATATCCTCGTGGAGATATTTCAACAGGTTGCCAGTCAATGGGAAAATTCAGGTCTTTTAACTTTTTAAAAATTTTGTTTTCCTTTAAAAAAAAAAAAAAAAGAGTATGTAATCAAAATTATCCTGGAGATTTTTCCTCCTACACACACGCACACACACCCCAGTTCTGAATGACATTACAAAGATTTTTGTTAAAGAAAGCCAGACTAATTGCTGCCAGAAGAGTCTCTGCATAGAAAAGTCTGGTTTTTATAAAGCAGCTTGTGTGGGAGTTGTGGTTACTGCTAAACCTAGAAGAGATTCTTTTTTTTAAGTACATTTTTCTCAATCGCCATTTGAAAATACTCATAGTGCTGTCAGTACATAGCACAGAAGAAAAAGATAGCAATGCGATGTAGCCAATTTTGTTTCCTGGGAGGGCTCCTGTACCTTGAACAGCTGTATTACAGGCAAAAATTCAGCAGGTAAAGCTTTCTCCAATCATTTTATCCCTATGCCTAGGAAAGGAGCACTCTTACCTGAATACCTCAGGCTAGACCGATCTCAGAAGCTAAGCAGGGTCGGCCCTGGCTAGTATTTGGATGGGAGACCTAAGAGTTGTGCAACAGTGGAATTGGCTGCCTAGGAGGGTGGTGAGCTCCCCCCTCAATGGCACTCTTTAAGCAGCGGCTGGACAAATACTTGTCAGGGAGGCTCTAGGCTGATCCTGCATTGAGCAGAGGGTTGGGCTAGATGGCCTGTATGGCCCCTTCCAGCTCTGTGATTCTATGGAATTCCAGGGTCATGACATGGAGGCTGACAATGGCAAGCCATCTCTGAATGTCCCTTGTCTTGAAAACCCCATAGGGTTATTCAGGGCTCTTTTTGTAGCAGGAACTCCTTTGCATATTAGGTGACACACCCCCTAATGTAGCCAATCCTCCAAGAGCTTACAGAGCTCTACTTACAGGGGCCACTGTAAGCTCTTGGAGGACTGGCTACATTAGGGGTGTGTCGCCTAATATGCAAAGGAATTCCTGCTACAAAAAGAGCCCTGGTTACCATAAGTCAGCTATGACTTGACCACACTTTCCACCCCCACCATGAAAAGGAGCGGCTGTTGTATTTCTGCCTGCTGTGCAGTTGTCAGAGGGGTAGGAGCCCTGCTTAGACAAAAGATGGCAAAGCTATACTGAGGCAGCTTGTGCAACTGGTATACCACTAAGCCAAATACAGTCCTCTCCTCTACGTGTTGTGGATTGACATATACTTGTCAACCCTTTCCCTTCTCACTGGGGGAGGCTCATTGGGTATAGGCTTGATTCACACGTAGGTGGTAACTGAACTCATTACTAGATGATTTGAATTTACAGCTTTCTAGTCACCCGTCAGCCCTCAGTCCTTGCCTCTGCTGTTTGACTTAATGCCACTTGTAACTACTGCCGGACACAGGCCCCAGTGGGAGTTGTCTGTTACCCTAATGAAGTGAGATCACACTTTCCCTACCCAGACTGTCGGAGATGTTTGTGTGAGAGGCCCCTTCCCCAGAAAGATCTACCGGTTGGAGGAATCCTCTTTGAGGAATGCGGCAGTACAGTCGGTGGCACTGGTTTCTCTGAGGCAGAGATGGGTGGACTCACTTGCTCAGAATCCTCTCAGCCACTTATCCCGTTAGATTCTTGAGGCAGCCAATGAGAATGGTTTCCAAGCAAGAGGTTTACTAAAATCTATCAGGACCATTGGCTTAGGGCTCTGCATTATGACAGCCCACCCCAAACAGCAGCAACTGAGCCTGTCTTGGAGGGTACTGTATTGGAAGTAACTGGTTAGTTAATTCAGTATCTCTTCTCAACTTAGCAGAGTGCACCCTGGCTACACACGGTAGAACCACTTTGTTCTCAGTGTGCTAACAGAGTCACAAAGTTACACAGAACCCCCTTTTCAGTTTCAAGTCCTTTTATTTTAGGAACTACATTCGAGATAGTGAAGCTTAAGAGATAGAGATAGAACTAACCTAAACTACCTTGGATGGGTCAGGATGCAGAAAGGCAGCATCCAGCCTCCATCATGGATGTGTGCAAGAGAAGAAAGTCTGTGAGAGGAGAATGGAAGGAAGGAAGGCAATTTCCCTGTAATCGGTCAGTCTACTTCGAAGGGACAGAGGCAGGAGAGTAAATAGGAAGAAAGCCCACAGTTTGTCCTGTCTGTCTCACTAACTTATTTGCAAACCCCCCTCCCATTGGAGGCTGAGCGTAAGACAACGTCCAGGCCTTCTCTTCCAACCTACTGGTCAGTGCAAAGTAAGAGGTCTCCTCAGTCCTTGCATGATGGGAAATATTTTCTTTGCCTCTGGATCTTCTTAGGTCCAGTCTGCAATGCTCAAAGCTCCAATGGACCACTCAGATACTGACCACTCCATTGGAGCTTGGCTGATTCTTTTCTAGTAATCTCAAGGGCAGCAATTCCCAGCATTTTTGGTATGGTGATCCACAAGCCTAAATTGACCTGGTATGGTGACTCATCCTGAGCTGGCCCAAAGTTTTTTGTGTGCCCTACACAGACCATGACCTTAGCATTCCATCTTATACAGTAGCTTATCAGGTATTTTTGAGAAACCAACAAACATCACACAAAGGGCACAGACAACCATTGTTGATCATTGTTTTGACCGGTCCTTCACGATGCTTCCACCTCCCCCATCCTGTATGTAAGGCTTGAATGAATTTTGTTTCAATTTTCCGGCACTCAAAAGCTTACACCTTAAATAAAAATGTGTTGGTCTTCAAGGTGCCACTGGACTCAAACTTTGTTCTGGATGACCACATGTTAGCTATGATCAAAAGTCAGGCCCTAGCAAGTGTGTTGGGCTTAGCAAGTTCAAACACTTTGGTAATTATGGAGTTAACTTTGTTCGGTCAACAGGAAGTCACATGTGTTTATTTTATCCAATCTTAGTGAGAAAAACCCACTAGCAGGTCTTAGTTAAATGACCTGAACTTAAGCATTGTGATTGGAAATCAGTGTATTGGTTATTTAGCATATTAGGGTGTCTTCCACCCTTGGTGAAGAAGAGACATCATTCTTCTTAGTAATCTTCCAGCAGTAAAGATGTAGGATCTAGTGTCTGTTGCAGCTAGTTTCCCTTTTCCAATGTTAGCGCTAGTAAAGCTATTTTTCAAACATACACGTGGACTCTTGACTCTTACTCATTGCTCTGCTGATTTTATCTCTGCTGAAGTATATTTTTCTAAGAATACCTATCAAAGTGCCTCACTTATAATAATGGTACATTTGCACAGCACGTCAGCTGAAATGTTCAAAGCATTTCACATACAGCCCTTACAACAAAGTCAAGTGGGTCTGTGATATCATCCTCATGTTGCAGATGTGGAAGGGAGAGGGGAGGGGCGTTCAGGCTGGAAGATGTGGCTGACCTGGGACAGGCATCTTAAACACGTGATTCCCATCAGGAGGGACATCCATTCAAAGGTAAAGAGAGAAGAAGAATGTGGCCTACACGTCTTGGGGATACTCTGCAAAGAAAATAACACAGGAGACGATGAAGAGTAGAGTATCTGTGCAAAGGGTGAGGACACTTGTGCAGAGAGGAACTGTGAGCACAGCTCTCCCTCCAGCTCCCATTTTCCCCCTAGAAGCCTGGGGGTAGGGTTACTCACTAATTAATGGATTCAGTGCTGAGTTCACAGGGCAAGTTAATAGGCCTTCCCCCTCCCCACCTGCTTGTGTTGGGGTGAAGAATAGAAGAAGAGCAAACCAGACACCATGTCTCAAAAGCTTCTTCACTGGCAGAATTTTTGCGACGATGGTTTCTTGCAAACGATTTTGCTTTCATCGATAGAAGTTTGGTTGGGTGTGTTTTTTTTAAGTTAAACCTTTAAATAATGCCCAGTTAAATCTTTTAAATAATCCAGCCTAGGTTCTGATTAGGGAAGCCTATGCTTTATTCTCCCTAACAGCAGTCCCACATACCGGAGATCTGCCTCTCTCTTCTGCATCCTATTTTGTTGGAGCTGTGGGAGTCTTAGTAGATGGGACCCTAAAAGCCCTCAAATACTTGGGCAGTGCTGAAAGCAAAGGGCCCAAGAAGCTGATCTTGTTCTGCCCTAGTGGATTATTACACTTCATTGCGGGTTGCCACTGAAGGATCTGTGAGACAGAAGCAATTGTTTTTATATCTGTCTGGTCTGCTCTTCCATCTAATGCAGAGGTGTCAAACTCAATTGTTACGAGGGCCAGATCTGACATTCATGTCACTTTGTTGGGCCGGGCCATGTGTGCCATAAAACATAATGCCAGGTACCAGAGATAGAAACTATATAGGACAGCAGCTGGTAAACTCTGAGTTGGTGTGTCCTCACTGCAAGGCCTCATGGGCTGGGAGGGGGTGGTGCAGAGGAAAACCCACATAGGCAGACTAGAGAGGCAGCAGTGTGGCACTGGGCACATGCCCCCACGTTGCTTGACTGCTGCAGACGAGGCTGTTCTGCCCTGCTGAAGCCACAATGGAGTGGCTCCGCCCACTCCCCCTCCAGCACTCCCTCCCTTGTACCAGTTGCTTGCAAGCTAGAGCCCTGAACAGGCTGGTTCCTGCCCCTGGGCCTTATGTTTGGCATCCCTGGTCTAATGTGTTTACAGTGGAAATTTAAGAACTGCAAGTCAGAAGAAAAAGAAGATGCGTTGTTTCCTATCTATACATCAGCCAGTTAAAATATTGGGTGCAAAAGTGAAAGCTTTTCCAATCCAATCTACATGTTGTTGTTGTTAGCCATTCAGTTGTGTGCAACTCCTGGTGATTCTATGGGCGAGCTCTCTCCACGTTTTCCAATCTTGTACTGTTTCTTTGAGTCATTCCATGCTCAGGCTGGTGCTGACTTTTATGGTGTCTAGTCACTGTGTTCTTTGGCGGCCCAGTTTCCTTTTGCCACTAACCAATCCAAGCATAATTGCTTTTTCTAGTGAGTTCTTAGGCATGACATGGCCAAAATAAAACTGCATGACATGGCCAAAATAAAACTGCAGTTGCAGTTTTATGATTTTTCCTTCCAATGATATGTCTGGTTTCATGCACTCCAGTTCTTTCTTGTTTGTCACCTTTGCTGTTCACAGAATGCGCAGGAGCCTTCTCCAGCACCACAGCTCAAATGAATCAATTGTTCTCCTGTCTTGCTTCTTCATGGTCCAACTTTCACAACCATAGGTTGTTATGGGGAACATAATAGCACAGACTAATCTACATAGGTCTACTCAGAATTGTCAGCCAGTTCCATGGGACCACCTCTGAAAGGTGTGTTCTAGGACTGCATCCTTAGACCTCTTGACACCCCTGCTACTAAAATCATTCCGAACCCAATTGTGTTATCCATCCTTCTCAACAAACTGAAGGGTCATTGAAGCCAATAATCAAGCAAATCTCTTCTCAGTCTCCAAGGAGATCAGCGCAGGGCTGCCATTTTGGAGTTCAGTAGACAAGGGACAAAGATCTCCAGAGGAGGAGGCAGAGGTTCTCGGCCTAGTTCAAGGGCTTGCTCGTGCATACACTCAAGGTTTGATTGGAAAGGCTCGGTGTGCATTAAAAGCATTTGTCAAGATTGTGTTTTGTGCTTCACAACAGCCCATAAAGCTGTCTTGCACTCAGTCAGACTGATGGTCCATTGACAGCTAGAGTAAGGTCTTTTTGAACAGTTACTCTCTGAGATATTTGGGGAGTGTAAGAAGAAGAAGGGGGGCAGTGTGATCCTGGAACTTCTCATATGCAACACCTGACCACCGAGCCTCACATCTGTGCCGTGTCATCAATAGAGAGTAAATGAAGGGGGAAGAAAGCAAACTGATTTCCTGTTTTGACATGCCCACTTCAAAATATCATTGCCCCATTTAATTTTTGCTGGCCATTGTGAGCAAGGTCATTCTTGGATTTTTCAATAGGAAAAGAGATGGCAAAATTCCCTGGAAGATGTCAGGGTCTCACTCTTGGATGCCCGTCAACATGACACAGCAAAGCAAGCAGCAGCAACAACCAAAAAAACCCCATTTCAGTATATTTGGAAAACCACTGGCTGTGTGTGGCTACATTTTCTATTCCATCACGGCCAATGGCGGACCTACATTTTCGGGACCCTGAAGCTTGAACTGTTATGGGGGCCTCTTCTCAGCCAGCAACAAAAGGGCAACAATAGAGCAACAGCACTGCAAGCCTCGGACAGAATGTTGAAAACTGACCAATTACAGGGACATTTTGAGGCCATATGAAACTGGTATTAGAGCATATTCCAAGGTCAATATTAAGCATTTTAACCCATTGGCTGATGATTCTGTCACTTAAATAGCCTTATTTTAATAACAAACACTTTTTAAAAACTCCATCCCTTTTGTTGGAAAATTCACTCATTTTAAAAAAAGAAAGTTGCTTCAGGGCCCCGTCCAGGATTAGGGGCCCTGAAGCTTAAGCTTCATTCATTTCATAGTAGAAGAAGAAGAGATTGGATTTATACTCCTCCCTTCACTACCTGAAGAAGTCTCAGAGTGGCTTACAAGCTCCTTCCCCTTCCCCTCCCCACAACAGACACCCTGTGAGGTAGGCAGGGCTGAGACAGCTCTTTCCAGAACTGTCCTTGAGAGAAGAGCTCTGAGAGGACTTGCGGCTGACCCAAGGTCATCCAGCAGGTGCAAGTGGAAGTGTGGGGGAATCAAACCCGGTTCTCCCACATTAGAGTCCGGACATTTAACCACTACACCAAACTGAATCAGCCCCTGAACATAGGGGGGTTCTTAAGTGAGGATCACTGGTCTGCTCTGAAAGCGGGGAACAGCAGCCTTCCCTCCCGGAACTGTCCCACTGATACAGGAAGACCAAATAACCTTCTTGTTATAACAGACCAGCTAAAGCGGGGCTCCTCCAGGAAGTGGACTCGGCCGCAGTTCCAGCCTCCGGGGGACCCTGTCCGAGCTCTGCGCTCTCTTCTCTTTAGGGTGCCTATTTTTCTTTTACTCAAGGGGGGAGGGCACAGATAGTGGTCCCACCTTCCTTGGTGGATGGAGGCGGTAGAGATTCGCCTCCTCCGTCCTACCTCCCCCCCCCCGGACCCTACGTGATGGGGAGGGGGGTGCCTTTCCTCTCCTCTCCCCTCCCCCCACCACCACCACCCCCCCCCAGCTTTTATCACGCCGCTCTCCCCTCCCGCGTCCCCTGCTCCTTTGCCGAGGAGGCCGGGATCTGATAAAAGCAGACAGTCCTGGAGGAAGGCTGGGACGCGGCGCTGGCGTGTGCCGAGCGGACGGGAGCAGCCAGCGAGGGACAAAAGAGCCCCGCCATCCGCGGCCACTCGAGCAATTATTTCTCCACGCTGAAGGTGGATTAGTGCGATGGAAAGAAGCATATGTTTGGCCTGCGGCGACTCTCTCCCCCCGGCTGGCGGGCGGGCGGGCTGGCGAGAATGAGCGCCGGGGAAGGAAAGAAAGAGAGAAAGAAAGAGGCGGCTGGACCTGGGCTATCAGAGCCGGGCAGGAGCCGGGCCAGCCGGGCGCGCTCGCAGGGACCCCCCCCCGGTGGGGAGGGGGAGGGGGGGCCAGAGGTGAACCTCGCGCCCGAGATGACAATGGGAACAACAACTCAGCTGCCGGCCTCCGGAGCTCTTCTGTTCTCCACCCCCCCCCGAAGCCGAGGGGAAATGGAAGGACTCGGGGAGAAGCTTTAAAAATGGGACCTTGCGGGTATTCCGCCAGCCTCCCCGCTAAACCTCACAGGCACACACACAGAGAGACACGGTTGTTATAGGGCTCTTTGCGTTTCCCGGTTGTGGGGGGCAAGTGGGGGGACCCTTGCTGGCATTTCTCGGGCGCTTTGTGTACAGCCCGTCGAACCAACCGACGCGTGACACACAGTCCAGATCTCCCCGGTTCTTTGAGGTCCTTTTCAAAAGGGACACGCGGACTGTGGGAAGCTGCGGTCTCATTTGAGGCCAGTGTTCCCTCTAAGCTGAGTTAGTGTCAGCTAGGTCACAGTTTTCTAGCCTCCGGCTCACACATTTTTGTCTTAGCCCAGGAAGGAGGGCTCCAGTGCTCCCTCTAAGCTGAGTTAGTGTGAGCTAGCTCACAGTTTTCTAGCCTCCGGCTCATACATTTTTGTCTTAGCTCAGGAAGGAGGGCTCCAGTGTTCCCTCTAAGCTGAGTTAGTGTGAGCTAGCTCAGTTTTCTAGCCTCCGGCTCACATATTTTTGTCTTAGCTCAGGAAGGAGGGCTCCAGTGTTCCCTCTAAGCTGAGTTAGTGTGAGCTAGCTCACAATTTTCTAGCCTCCGGCTCACATATTTTTGTCTTAGCTCAGGAAGGAGGGCTCCAGTGTCCCCTCTAAGCTGAGTTAGTGTGAGCTAGGTCACAGTTTTCTAGCCTCCGGCTCATACATTTTTGTCTTAGCTCAGGAAGGAGGGCTCCAGTGCTCCCTCTAAGCTGAGTTAGTGTGAGCTAGGTCACAGTTTTCTAGCCTCCGGCTCACATATTTTTGTCTTAGCTCAGGAAGGAGGGCTCCAGTGTTCCCTCTAAGCTGAGTTAGTGTGAGCTAGCTCACAGTTTTCTAGTCTACGGCTCACACATTTTTGTCTTAGCTCCAGAGCAAACTGATTTATGCAGCAGCCAAATCGCTCGCTCACAACTTTGATGCCGGTGGCCCACAAAGTAGAATTTTTGTTCACAGGACTCCACAGCTTAGAGGGCGCATTTCTGGCGATATTTAAAGCGGCCGGCTTCCGCTCCTCCCCGGGATGTTCCAGGCGGGCGAAGGGCTCTTCCTGCCGCCCGCGCAGTTCTACACAGAGCTCCTGCGCAACTCGAACTCTGCGTAGGATTGGGTTGCGAAAGAGGTTTAAGCGTCAGCCAGGTGAAAAGTGGGCTAGTCAGGATCAGGGGCTTCTTCCCCCACCCCTCCACCACCACCTCGCTTGTCTTGTCTGTCTATCTGGGGGGAGAGTTGGAGACAGGGGGCTGATTCATGCTCCAGAGATCCTGTCCTCTCTGACCGACTCCCTATCGAATGAATGGTCTCCAGTGAAGAATGTAGGCCGAGGTCACATCTGATAAAAGGAAAGCGCGATGACTGATTCGCGCAGGCCAGTCATCCCTCTGCGGTTGGCGATGAAAGGCGCTTGGGTTGTGTGCGCCGTCCCTGCCTAATTCCCTGGGGTGGCTTCTCTCAACTCAGCTCTTCTGCTTTTGTAATCCGCCCTGAGTCTCAGCGAGAAAGACGGACTATAAGTAAGGGGGGGAGGAATAACGAACTAAATAAAATTGCTCAGCCCTCTCCTACAAGCCATCTGCTAGACGAGACTGTTTGCCTTTAGTGAGCCCGCTTCGGAGAACAGGTGGGCGGCAATCCTGTGCACACTTACCTGTGAGTGAGCGCCACTGGATATGGCAGGACTTCCTTCTGCGTGAACGCCCATAGGACTGAGCAGCAACACCATTCGTTATAATTATTTTTGTCGCTGTTAATTCCTAAAGGTATCAGCAGGACTACATTGGATAAATTATGGGTTATTATGAATTTGCAAGCAGCCCAGTCACATGAGTAATCCACACAGTCAGGAAATTAGCTGAGAGATTTTCTCCCTTCCCCCATGAGAATATATTTTAAAAAAAAAAAAAAAGATTCTACCTACCCCGCAATAATTCCCTGGCAACTGACATCTGCAATAAGACACCTACCGATAACCTACGCATTCCAGCCATGTAGCTCTCCGGAACCAAATGAGCTATTTCCCCTGTGCCAACGGCGTCGGATTACCCAAGTTACCAAAATGCTGCCGAGAATCTACTCGCATTAGTCAAACCCGAGAATCTACGTCCTACCTACACCCCCCAAAATCAACACTTTAGAAGTAGTTAAGTTAGGTCGTGACTCGTGAGTGAAAACAACGTAAGGGGGAAGCTGACAGAGAAAATGTCATCAAAGTGAACCGAAGGAGACCATAAAAAACGGAGTGATATTATATCAGTCGGTCTGTAAGTATTCCTTCTACAGACTTGAAAACACAGCAAACCACTGATGAATCTGCAGAATCTACCCCCAACGACTACTGTCCTTCAACGGGACTTCAGTTCATTCCAGAATTATTTGAAAACTGGAGCCACCAAGCACCGCTCAGACCCTTCTTTAGATTAGATATGGAAACTGCCGGTTAAAATAAACGGATATTATGCCTAGCAAAGGTTAAAGAAATTGTGTTTCTTCTTCCTCCTCCTCCTCTCACTAAGCAAAACATATGAACTGAACCTTATACTGAATCAGACCCTGGGTCCATCAAAGTCAATATTGTCTACTCAGGCTGGCAGCGGCTCTCCAGGGTCCCAGGCCGAGATCTTCTACCTGATCCTTAGTTGAAGATGGGGACCTACTGCGTTCCAAGCAGATGTTCCACCCCTGAGCCACAGACAGGGGGACATTTTACAAACAGGATCCGAAGAGGAGTGAAGGGAAGTGCCTACGTCGCTTTCCTTCTTCAAGAAGAAAGGCAATGGAGCAACGGCTTGAATGGTGTAAAGAAAAGTTTCAAGGGATATTCTGGTTTACGAAAGAAAGGAGGCTTGTTCCACGGAAGGTGACCGGACCGAGGAGCAACTGCTGGACCCAACATGACAACATGAATGGGTACAGGTTGGAATAAAAACGTCAAAAACAACAAATGAAGGACACGATTCCACCAAAGGGAAGCAACTTGCAGAGTTCCGCCCGATTTCAGGGGGAGCAAATTTAGCAAGTGAGTCGTTGAACTCCCAGGTCCTGGTTGGAGGGCAGGTATTTCAGCAGCCTGGATGGCAGCAGAACTCCAGGGAGTCCTACCGATATCAGACTCTTTTAGGCTGTGATCACACACACTAAATAATCCACTTTCAATTCACTTTGCAACGGGATTTTACCTGTGTGAACTGGCAAAATCCAATTCAAAAGTGCATTGAAAGTGGATTGAATGTGGATTATTTAGTGTGTGTGTGATCACAGCCATAAATTCGAGCCCAACCAGCCAACCAGCCAACCAGACCAACCAGAGCTTCAGGGGGGTCAGCCCTCCAGGGTCAAAGCTCCCTTCCTCCGACAGGAGTAGAAATGGAGATCCGAGCGAGAGTCCTTTTATTCCACTCTTCACAACATCCCTCCCACCTTCTGACCAGAAGAAAAGGACTCCGAGATGCCCATTTCTACTCCTGTCTGGCCAAGGGAGCTTTGACTCTCGCAGGCGGACCCCCTGAAACGCTGGTTGCTCCTTTGCTGTGATCACTAGATTATTTACACTAGATGACCCACTTCCGATGCACTTCCCAACTGGATTTTACTGTGTGGACTGGCAAAAATCCAGCTGGAAAGTGCAGGGGAAGTGGACCTTTGAAGTTAGATATTAAACAAACGGACTCCCCTCGATTTCTTTCTCTAACTAAAGACGGTCGGCTCAAAACTGGGAAGGAGGGGGTTATAGTAATAATTGAAGGGTAGGGCAGACGTGGGGATGCACTTGCTGAGTGCTATGGGGGGGTGAAGGAACGCCCATGTAATAGCTTCATGCTTATGCTTTGCTTCAGTTCTGTTTTTAGGCTTCTGGTTGGGTCGCAATCCTGGATCCTGTTGCGTTGTCCATTGCACGTCCCATCGGTCAGTTGTGTTGACTCGTTCGGTGTAATCCGCCTGGAGCCCAAGCGAAAAAGGCGGGCTACAAGTAGCGTAAATAAATAAATAAACGTCCCCCACGGAGTAGAGGCGATGGGAAACGTTGACGAAGTAGCCGCACCTGCGGATCCCGCGGATATAACCGTCGGCGGACAGAAGAAGATGATTTAGAAGCCTGTGACTCCGCCCTCCCTGTGTACACCGAGATGCCTGGACGTCGCGAGAGGCGTGTGGCAGAAGAATGGTACTAATTCCACCCAGCACTTGAAGGAGCTCTGAACTGAAGCTGCATCTCCAGGTGGTGTCCTCGAGGACTCTGGTTTCAAGCAAGGATGCGCCCCCGAGCCTGCGCACACTTAGCCACGTGCTTTCGTGGGTGTGCCTAGAACTGCGGCCTTCATGATCCAAAGGACTGAAAAGGAGTCCGGTTTTTGCTTAACTGGGTAGTGAATCGCGCGGGTGGCTGCTTGAAAACGCAACTACAGCGGAGGGGGGGGTGGATGGATAAAAGAATTATTTAATTACATGTGTGCGCGTGAAAGAAACCAACCGCTTTCCCTCTTCCCAACTTCATTGGGACCTCACCCGACTGAGACAAACCAGAATAGGGTTTTGCCCAGCCCCTGTGCGTAGTCCTCCCTATGACTGCGGTCACAGGGACTAAATAATGCACTTTCAATCCACTTTCAGTGCACTTTCCAACTGGATTTTACTGTGTGAACTGGCAAAATCCAGTTGGAAAGTGTATTGAAAGTGCATTATTTAGTCTCTCTGTGTGTGTGTGACCGCAGCCAAAGAGTCTCTCTTTGAAAATATCCGCAGTATTTTACTCCGGATTTTCTCCAGATTTTTTTTAAAAAAAAACCCCAAATCCCTGTCACTAATGGATTACAATACTGATTTGTACCATAAACATACACTGAAATGAGGAGGGTCCTCTTTGGCCCCCGAAGGGATTCTTGAGTCTGAATAACCACCGGTGGTTACCTGGCACCGTACATCTTTGAGGGCCTGTCCGGAAAGCGCACCTGGGTGGAAGCCCTCCTGGCCAACCGGGGCTGGTTTTAACTGGGAACCCCCGAGCGTGACCAGCCCCACGAGCAGGGGGAGGGACCCCGGTGGGCGCTGACAGCATCTCTGTGTCCCCATAGCCCCGGAGAGACCCTGCAGGGTTTCTCGCCTCTGGGCGGCGAGAGAAGGGCAGGGGAGAAGAAGGGAAAGGCGGAGGACCCTGGATTCACCCGAAGCCCGGGCTCGCAGGTCCAGTGAGGATGCGGGCGAGGCAGAGGAGGGTTCCCTTTGTCATTTCCCCTGCCCTCCCCCCCCGCAAGCCGGGCACCTAAGGATCCGCCTCGGCTTCATGGCCCTGACCCTTGCCCAGGTTTTTCCAAAGGGGAAGGGGTTTCCACCGGGCGGTGTGGGAAGGGGAGCAGATGTGAGTCGCAAGCGGTTGTCTAACCTGATTGTTCTTTGGACACGTTAGGCGAGCGGGCGTGATTGATAACGACGCTAATGAAGACGTCGTCGTCCCCCCTCCTCCAGTCCGAAAGAGCCAGAGCCCAGCCAGAGCCCAGCCAGAGCCCAGCCAGAGCCCAGCGTGGGATGTTAGACGGAGCAGATCAGCAGCGCCGACCAACAGAGACCCTGCAAAGCAGCAGGTGATGGATCGGGGGGCGGAGGCTCGGGGGCCCCTGCAGAAAGGAGTCGATATTGAGATTTATAGAGTGAGAGGAGTCGCTGAGTTATGAATCCGAGACCCTCTGGCTCAGACCTCCCTTGGCCCCCTGAAGGCTCACCTTGTGGGCACACAGAAAGTCCCAGGTTCGATCCCTGACATCTCCACTTCAGGAGCCAGAGGGAAGACCTCCACTGGAGGACCGCTTCAGTCGTAGTAGACCTCGGTGATCACCAGACTAGTTTGGGTAGAGCAGCAGAGCCGTCCGATGCAGAATTACTCCAGGCAAAGCCTACAGAGGGCCGTGGAGCACTACTGGACAAGAGGACACCGGAATGGCGCGACTCTGTGTGTCAGGGGGCTTCACGCACTAGGCAGCCCTCCAGGCCCGCTGGAAGAAGCGCTGAGATCCTGTCTGTGAAGCACTTTTGAATACCCCAATACTGGTAGGTGCCCAACCGTGCCTGAACTGGCAATAAATCACGTACCACTGAAGTCTAGCGGGCGCCATTCCCCTTGACTTCTAGCGCGCCTTCTGCAAACATGCAAGAGACGGATGTGGACCTGAAGGCGAGGAAGACATTCAGCAAGGCGGCCTTCTTTGCTAACTGTGTTGAGAGCACCGAAGGAGGCAAGAGGCGCCCTTTCCTGCTACTGGGGCTCCACCGGGAAGGCTGCTACTAGGGAAAAAACAGGTTGTCTCGTACTGGCCATTCCCGGGCGCCTTTGGCCCCCCCCATGGCAAGTTGGCAACTGAACGGCTGGTGTTGCAGAGCTTCTCCGTTAACCCGGAAGTAAAGCCCCACCACAATCCAGGGAATTCACTCCCAAGTAAGCGCCACAGTGGAGTCTTCTCCATCCTTCCTGGCAAACCTTCAGGTCTGAGAACCTCCCACGTTCTCTCCTGTACACAAGGGTTGAGCTTGGTTTGTCTTGGGGCTGCTGCTGGACTCTAGCCTCATTCTCACATTTCTTTGCATTTAGGTGCTAACTTGCTGCTAGCCATTGATCTTACCGGCCACCTGATCCAGTTTCAGGCCTACTTATGCATCTTGGTCGTGACTAGCCCTCCCCAAGGGGTGCCCCCCACCCTCTTTTTTCCTGTAAGTAACCCTTGAGGAGATTAAATGCCATTTATCCGAAGAAGTGCTTAGTTCTTGTGGCCCTTTCTTACAAGCCCAGGGAAATGCTGATCGCTACTTTGGGGTCAGGAAGCAATTGTTCTCCCGGCCAAACTGGCCGGGGATCCTGGAGGGGGTTTTCTCCCCCTCTTCTGGGCATTGAACAGGGGTCACTGGCAATGCTCCCTCTAAGCTATGGAGTGAGCAAAAATTCTACTTTGCGAGCTACTGGCCTTAAAGTTTGTGAGCCAGCGATTTGGCTGCTGCCTAAATTAGTTTGCTCTGGAGCCATCCTTCCTGAGCGAAGGCAAAAATGTGTGAGCCGGAGGCTAAATAACTGTGAGCTAGCTCACATTAACTCAGCTTAGAGGAAACAGCGGTCACTGGGTGTGTGTGAAGGGGGAGGTATTTGTGAATTTCCTGCATTGTGCAGGGGGTTGGACTAGATGACCCTGGAGGTCCCTCCCAACTCTATGATGCTCTGAAGTGTGCCCTGCACACAGGAGAGCTGACACTTTGGATGAAACTCTGTGGGCCTTGAAGGCACCACTGGGCTCAAACTTTGTTCTTCCGGCCTTAGAACAGTTTGAGAGGACTGCGGATGTCCTGGCCATCTTCTCCCGCTTTGTGAGACACAAATTGTTCTGCGCTTGGCTTTCACACCCACTCCGCCCAGCCTGTATCCAGTGCGTCTCCTTCGTGTGTATCTCCGCCCTACACATCTTCGGGAACCTCAGCCCTAAAAGAGACTTCCCTAGAACGCCCCCATAAGTCTCAGCGGAGCTGAGCCCACCTTCGCCGAGGTGGCCTCTGGGCTCTCTTCTAACTACAAATAAAGCCGATCGGGGCAGGCTGTGGTTAGGCCGTCCGCGCTTCGGAGAGGAAACGAGAGGTCCACGATGGAATTTCAGAGGGGAACCCCAGCAAAAAGGCTTGATCTGATTATGCGGTCAGATTAAACGTGGGCAATCAAAGAAATCTCCTTTATATTTAAGGATTTAGATAAATGAATATTCCTAGCAAGTGAATAAAATGTATTCAATTAACTCAAACCCTCGTGCACTTCTGAACTGAAGTGGAATCGACTGTAATTGATTTATTTGAAACCAGAGGTTAAGGACTGAATTAGCTAAGTACAACTGGGTATTTCAAGCCACTGACTTATCAAATGTCAAATCTTTTTCTATTTTAAATATTATTTCAGCTGCGGGGCATTGCTGTCCTGATGGCTGTTCCACCAGTTAAATCTCAAATTATATTAATATTCGATTTTGGGGGGTTGAGAGTGTGTTGGGGGGGGAATAGATGATGATTTATTACAGAGGAGGGTGGAAACCATTCAGCTTGAAGACTATTGTGCTACGTTTTTAAAATGCGTCCATTAGCATAGCATGAAGGAACTGAGCTATAACTCATTAACATTTGACTATTCATCCTAATTTCAGTTAATCTAAAGAGTGGAGGGGGGACTTTTTTTTTGGGGGGGGGGGCTAGCAGCTTTAAGCGTGGCCTAGAATCTGAAAGGCTGGAACAATGATTGATTACAACGTGCAAAATACATTCTCTCCCCCCACCCCCCACCCCCCAAAAGAATGTGAAAGTAATTAACACGATTTGCTAGCTGCACTATGATCACAGCAGATGAGCCCCCAACAGCAGCGAGCGGTACTCGCGTTATTTTTTTCCCCACCCACGACACAATTCAAAAGCCAGTCGAACAGCATCCTATGCACAGACACATCTCGAGGAACTGACCCGGCTTTTCTGAGCTGTTATAAAGGAGATTTGCATCGCCATTCTGGGAAGATCCCCCCCGTTTCATTTCGCAACAATGGCAAAGGACTGGGGTTGCTGCTTTCGGGTAAAGGGTCCGAGCAGTCCTTGTTAAAGTGGAAGCCAATTGACAATGTGAAATATTGGGGGGGGGGGGAGAGAGACGGAGGAGAGGAAGATCCTGGAGGCTCCACTCGGTTTATTTGGAGCCAAATTAACTAATAAATTGCCAGCCCCGTTCTACCATTTATTTGCAAGAATTCCCTGTGACTTCAACAGATCTTATTCCCAGGTAAAGGCCAGGATGCGACTGGTTCCAGTTATCAGGCTCCCAGTCGCTTTCTAGGCGTGGGGGGAACCAAAACACAAAATGTTTTGTAAGGTCTCTTTATTTTAAGGAAGGTCTCTTTATGTTAATTTCTGTTCGAATATCTGCTGAAGGCAACAGCTGCATGAGCAGTCCTAGACAGGCAGATGCACAAAATGCACAGTCTTTTCAAAATATTATAACAAGGCATAATGTGCCTTGTCGCTGACCTAGGTTTCATGCCCGAACGTTAATGGCCGACCAATTATAAGACCTCAAATAAGTGGTTTGCGGGGCGTCCAATAGGTCCTACGATTTGTTGCGTTCACATCTCTCGAATTGGATTTCGTTATCTTAACAATACATTATTCAGATCCTTACAAATCAGGAGGACCTCCTCGGTTTCCTAAGGTTTAAGTCTGTTTTACACCTCGCCATGTTGTAGCCTTAAACGATTAGCCAGAGTTCAAAAGGGGGTGGGGAATAACAGGAATCGGGGAATCCAGATCTGAATGAATGGGGTTTAATGAGTGTGTGTGTGTCTGTGCGTCTGCGTTTGTTTCTCCCCCATTTAAAAATGGGTATTTATGCGTCGCTGGAGAAAGAGCAGCAGTGTGTGCCTGGCTGTTTATGAATGCCATTGTGCCTGAGGTTAGGATCCCCCACACAATCTGTGATGCAGCCAAGAAAAACAGCCCAGATAGACAATGCTTCACTTCACCTGCTACAACGCTGCGCATTTCATTTATGTCAAGGCTGCGTGTACAGTTAAGGGTTCATTCACCTCATTATTTTGTTACATCCACTTTACAGTTAACCAATGTATGGGGAGGGAGGGGGATGAATAAGCATTTTCGGAACGGAGGTCATCTTTGCATGCAGAAGATCCCCCTTTCAATCTGCCATTTTCACATCTCTCTGGCTCGCTCTCTGTACACACACACGGGGGGGAGGGGGGCTGTCATTGTAAAACAGCTTTTCAGCTCCACCAGTCCTTCTCTGCTTGGCCATACCGGGTTTCTGCCATGGATTAACACCACCCCCAACACCCCAAAAGGAACATCTTGTGCTTTATCTCCTGTACTTGCTTCACCTACCAAAGGTTCAATCACAGAAGGAGGCCTAATTCTCGTTTGCAGATTCACTGAAAACATACCAGAAAGCCTCACAAGTGCAAAGCCTCCCCCAAGACAGGGCGAGCTCTTCAAGACAACAACCGCGCGGGGGGGGGGACAACCCGAAACAGACACACAACAGAGTTTGCATTATTTTTGCAAAGCTTAACAGAATGCAAAAGATGGAGCCATTCAATCCCTGCTGGGCCCAATCAGAAGGCGCTTAGAAGTTGCCCGGCGTTTTTGCTCCGACTCTTCAAGTCGAACGTTCCAAATAAGCATTGTAAACAAACTGCTTTGTGGCGGGGGGGCGGGGGCAGTTTGCACAGGCCAAATACTCCAGTCCCTAGTCTTGCTTCTGTTCTACGAAAACCATCCTAGCACACGCCAGCTTGTGCACCACAAAACTCCACAAAGAAACTGTCTGAAGCAATTAAGCTAACTGGTTTTGTTTTTTTCTCCACAACAGTGCATTCGGAGACAAATTTAATGGTAAAACAAGCCAACAAACAAGGAAATCACTCACTTCATTTGGCTATCCCAACAGCATGCTCTGTGTTTAATATGTGCTTTGTGATGGTTCTAAATTAGAATAATTATAGGGACAGTATACTTTTCTTAGTCTCCCTGATTCAAAATCTTGAAAGATAGCTTGTGCTGAGATACCTGCATAAAATACACATCGGTTTCATATGCATACACAAACACAATTATTATCATATGCCTAAACTGTAGCTTAACCTGTGAATTAAATAAAACCTACACCTTTCAGTGGTACGAAGCCTGTTATGCACCAAGTCAGTTACTCCAGAGCTGTGCATTCTGTGTGAGAATCTCTGTCTGATACATGGCATCAACTATGGCCCCAGTCCCCTCCCCCTTTCCTGTGCGTGGCTCGCCCGGATTTCAAAAGACACGCAAATGAAGAGCATGATACATTATGCCGATCAGTGCTACTTAATACATCATTATAAAGCAGGAATAAAAAAACCTAAAAGATCAAATAAACAAAATAAACCTTTTTTATTTTTGTAAAAAATAAAATGACCTTTCCGTTAACGAAAAGTCTGCCATTTCTTTAACAGTACATTTTTTTTTATCCAAAAGAGTACATTGTGTTTTATTGTGTAATTTGTCTGAATACAGACTCAGTGGAATATCTAAATGATACCCTGCTCTGAACTCCAACTTGAAAGTAAGTTTTTATTATACTTGAGGGGAACGGTGGGTTCAGCTGCTTATTGCAAGGAGCAATTGTCAAGGGAGAGTTAAACTCAATTACTGTAACCATACTGAATAAAAAATACTGCCAAGAACAAAAATACGCCTGGGTAAAGACAGCCACTGAATAAAAAAAAAAAATCGACATAAAGCGTATCAAATATTTATTTATCTGGGAAACAAAAGACTATGATACATTGACAGGCTTGGAAACTATTGCCAGCACAACTCAATACAATACAACGAGAACGGCTTCCAATATGGCCGGTGGAAATAGAAGATACCAGGTGGTCCAAGATGTACGGAAGTTCTTTCAAACCAAAAGACAACTCAAAAACGAAAGGCCCGGGGGAGAGGGAGGGGGTGTCCCTAATCTTTTTCGCTTGATAGACAATATCAATTTATTGCTCTGGTTAGGAGGCTTTCAGATAGGAGGACATTGGATAGAAACTTTTTGTTTGTTTGTTTCTTGGCAAGTTTTTAGCCACAACACATAAGAGGGATTTCTACCTTCTTCTTCAAGACTCTTTCAGGTCAAATTTGTTGTCGTTGTTCATTTATCAGTCAGAGACTAAAGGTCGTGCTAATTATATATCTTTAAAATCCAGGTTAGTTTATTGGTTTGTTTTTGTTTGTTTTGCTGCTTTATTGTCTGTTTTCCTCCCCCCCCCCAAAAAAAGAACATGCTACAACAGGGCAGTCGTGATGAGCCCCAGAAATATTACCACCCCCTCCCTCCAAAAAGCCTCCCCCCATTTCTAAATAAGTAATCATGAATCCACAGTGATAGAACTAAGAAGGGGGGGAGAGTTTCCTTTTTAAAAAAACAAACACTAAACAGGAGGTAAACGAGTTCACCAGATAAATTAAAAAAAGCTTCCAACAGACTCACCATATTTACAATTCCCATTAAATTACACATAAATAAAATATATACATACATGAACACTGATTCCCTTAGAGAAGAACCGTGAAATCGGTGTCACCCTCAGCAAGTTCGAATGGGATTGGCTTTACCTTGGACAGGAAGGGGGGGAAAGTCTACCACTGAAGAGAGGGCATGGAACTGGGCGTGGTTTGTGTTCAAGTTTATTCACAATACTGATAAAATGTCAACGTCATCGTCATCGTCATCATCATCATCTTTTTGTTTGCTTTTGCCTCTTTTGCTGTGTTGTTGTTGTTTTTTAAATATGGCTACAATCTTAAAGGAAAGTTTGTATAAGGAGGAGGTGGTGATTCAAGTCCGATGAAGCTCTGGGTTCATTTCTCTCCACATTTCTCGCTCTCTTTATTTTAGTTCTCTCTGCGCGTGTCCGCGTCTCTTTTGTAGGACGAAAAGTTCCTTTTTAATTTCTTTTTTTAAAAAAACCGGCAACAACAAAACCTTTGTTTGTTTGTTTTGAAAAAATGAAACAAAAAAAGTTCACACCAACTTAAAAAAAATCCACGGGCGGGGGAGTGCTGATTCCGAGGAGCCCTGTTCCTTTCCCGAGGCTCCAGACTGGGTAGCGACTGGGAGTGAACTGGGGAAGTGCTGGAGGAGGGCGAGGGCGGAGCCGGCCAGTCGGGGCGGGGCCCCCAGTCCTCCGGCAGGAACAGGCCCGACCAGGAGCTCTCTCTGGGCCTCCGCGGCTCGCCGTCGCGCCCCGGGGCAAGGAGGCGGGCAGCAGGGCGCCGAGGGAAGAGCAGGGCGGGGAGGGCCAGGCGTGGAGGGGGCGGGCCGGGGGGCCTGGGGGGCCGCCCCTCATTTCCGATGCTTCTCCTCTTTGTCCCCGCTTTTGGTGCTGTTGTCTGTGTGGCTGTTGGGGTTGTTGCTGAGGTACATTTTGTCCATGGCCTTGAGCGCCTCGGTGAGATAGTTCTGCAGGGCGGTGACGGCGGCGCACACCGCCGGGCTGCCGAAGCCGTGCGAGATGAGGTTGAAGTGGGTCAGGCAGCTCTGGATGCCCGGCTCCAGGATGGGGGTGGGCCGGGAGTTGCCCAGGGGAGAGCGGTCCTGCGCCAGCAGGTCGGTGAACTCCTTGCAGATCTGTCTGCAGCGCAAATGGAGCAGGGAGAAGACGGGGGGGGGGCGGGCGGGAGGGAGAGAGAGAGAGAGAGAGAAATGAGCCAGCTTTTCTCAGCGAGCAGCCAAGGCCAGGACACCCACACCCACCCACACGTCCACACACCCACACACGGCTCCTGCCCAGGAACAAAACCGACCCACACGCTTAGTTCGGAGCCACGTCGAGGAAACCCAGCAAAAAAAGAGCGGGGGGCACCCCCAGGACTTGCCCTCCGAAGGGAGCTCCCCGTTCCTCCCACCGCCCCACGAACCCCCTTCGAGTCTACCCCACCACCACCACCCAGTCTTGCTTCTAGCCTCAAATAATCAACCGTGGGATGACGAACCAGATTCGCTTGGGAGCAGGTTCGTTCCAATGGCACTGACTCCCGGGATCTCTGCCTTATCTGGCCGGTGTATCGGAGCGAAATAATACACTGAACAGGAGTGTCGCAGAAGGACTTTACGCCGGGCTCGGGTTTTTTAGAAGGGGGGGGGAGAGAGAGTGAGAGCCCCTGTGGAAGAGCAGCCAGGCGGAGCTGGAGAGGCAGAGGGCGCTTCCTGCCGGGCTACCCAGGCCTTTGGCCGATCCCAGTGCCGGGCTGGCACCAGCGCTACAAGCGCAAACGCGCGCACGGTCTTTGCGCGCAGGGGGACCAGAGGAGCCAGCAGAGCGGCACCAGAGCTGCAATGCAGCGCAGTCTCTGAGCAAACTGACGCGCGGGGAGGGTGGGGGGCGCGTTGGAGCACTGGGCTCTCCAAGGCCAGCCTCCAAGATCTCCCGGTCACATCAGCCGTCTCCAGCTTCCGCCGGTGCCCTCTGGCGACGTCGCCGCCGGTAGTTAAGAGCCACCCCCCCGCCAGCCTTTCAATTCCCAGCAAACACCTCCGTCGGAAGAGTCGGGAGCTCCGCTCACGCAGGCGCACTCTTCCCCCGGCCCACCACCCGCACAGCAGCTCTGCGGGCACCCCAACCGGGCGCGCTGGGTCCCCTTGAGCCCCCGTTCTCATATCCACGGCCCATCCAAATGGCCGCGCCGCCCAGCTTCGCAGATTCGAAATGACTGAGGTCAGCAGCACACCGGCCCCGGTATCTGGTCAGAAGAGGTGCCCTCCACAGAGGTCGGCGTGCCTTGCTTCCATTGGATATATACTAATAACGATCAACATCACCATCTAACTCCTTTCTCTTTGAAATGGTTGGTTGTGACTCCTCCCAGATCTGGAGTTACATATACCAAGATGGATGGATGGATGGATGGATGGATGGATGGATGGATGGATGGATGGATGGATGGATGGATAGATAGATAGATAGATAGATAGATAGATAGATAGACAGACAGACAGACAGACAGACAGACAGACAGACAGACAGACAGACAGACAGACAGACAGACAGACAGACAGACAGACAGACAGACATGCTATTGGGCCTGAGCAGCTCCTAAGACTGCCCTGATCTCCTCCTCCACCGCCGCCACCACCGGCCCTGATCTGAAAGCATTATTTTTGCCTTAAAATAATCATCTATCCACAATCGATTTCCTTTGGTGGGAAAGAAGCCTCTTCACTTATCTGCATAAACTCCGTTCCAAGAGTGACTTCAGATATGGGCCCTTCTACTCGACCATTTATAAACCGGGGGGGGGGGAGGCCGAATTCGACCAGGGAGGATCTGGTACGTCGGGCGACAACTGATCACGCGCAAAGAAACGCGGAGCGACCAAAGGCAACAGCGAAACCCAGCGACGTGAACAAAACGAAACGAAGCGCCCCTTCGTGAACTCCGACGCGCTCCGGAAAGGGAAATGTCTTACTTCGTTGCTAGAAGCATGTTTTTTCTCGTGACTTGCTCGTTTGGATCGGAATGTTGTCGGTTGAGAAATTCAGCTACTGCTTTGGCAGGAAATTCTGTCTCGCAGACGTAACCGAAATCCCTGGCGAGATGAACGGCTTCTCCTGAAATGGCAGGGAGGGATGAACACACCCTGATCAATACCCGCACGTTTCCCCACGGGGCAATCCTAAACAGACCCCTCTATGGACTCAGAAGGATGCTCGGGATCGCACTGCTTTGGTAAACGGGTTGAGCGAAACACGTGCTCCAGTCAAAGCGTCGTGAAGTTGCCATTTTAATTCAGGGACTGCAGAGTGACACACCCCCCCGGGGTTTTGAAACATCTTTGGCCGTCAGAGAAGATCCCAGCCAACGAGAAGGGGCGCCTTTGCAGTCCTAAATTAAGAGGCAGGCTCACAGGAAGTGCTCGAAGGACCCCGGATGAACTTTAACCAAAGCTAACCATCGCTATAAACATAAATACGCTTATAATTTTAAATGTCCGGGCACAAAAGATATGGGGGGATGATTTCTGGAGGGAACAACCCGCTTTTCATTAGTTGGTGCAAGCCATGAGCATTGTTTACATCTGGACATCACAAGCAAACAACACTCTCCCCCCAGCAACACATCTGATTGAAACATGCTAAGATCTTTTTCTTTCCTTTTTTTAAGGAGGGGGAAACTGCAATAAATGAACACAACGGTTTAACTACCGACTAATCCACTTCAGTGCTTTCAACCCCACAATACCTAGACACCGATCTTGACCTTTGAAGGCACCCTGCTTTGTTTCTGTTGGGTAAACTGAAACAGAGTGCTTGTATTTTAAAATGGTATACATTCATACTTATACACAGATAAGCTTTCTTAAAAAAAAAAATCCCATGAGCATGTATGCTAAACACCCTTATAATTTTATTTCCTTTGGCATATTCCAGCGACTAATATTGATTCCTGATCCCCGCTGCTTCCGCAGCTCTCCTAAACGGGACTGCACTAAACAGCTCAAAGTGTTTAAAATTTAACTTGATCGCCTGTAATTATCCATCCTTCCCTCCTCCTCCTCCTCCCCCCTCCCCTTTCAAACGATTAACCATAAGAATTTTAGGGTCATTCCGCCGAGTCTGTCTGTTTTGTTGATTTTCAAATCTTTGGTTTTAATTTCCTGAACCAGTTGGTTTTTACTGCAGGGCTTCCTGCCATTAGCTCGAGGTCCGGAAGAACGCATGCGCCAATTAGAGCTTCAAAGCCTCAGTCCGGCGAGCTTGTTTCCATAAAATGGAGCGGATCGTAAACAATAACAGTACTTTAGAAACTGCCGCATCGCGCGGGGGACCCGCAGCCAAAACAACTGTACATTATCTCTCCTGGGTGGAGGGTTGGGGGGGGGCGGTCAGCCACTCTTATCGATTTGTCTGCGCGTTAGCCCACGCCCCTTTGCGTCTTCCTAAGTGTAAGGGGATCGTGCCCGCTGCATTTCCAAATAGATTGTTTTGCAAATAAAGGCGGGGGGGGGGTTAGCAAATAGATCTAGGAGTCCTGTTCGGCCCTACTACGTATTATTTAGAGTCTCCACAGTATTAGCCCTTCGCCAGATATTTTTTTTTCCTCTTTAAATCGGAATTCCCCCCCATCTCTCTCTCTCTGTTTTTGTTCACATTCCCTTCAGAGTATTCCTCCAGTTTAGGAGAACTTTCTTTTCATTCCCACCCACCCCGGTTTGGCCTTCAGTTGCGCGTCACCTTGTGGATACCCTTTGCTTCCTAAGGACGAAGAAAATCTGCCTGACGATCTGTCGGCTGTGGCTAGCATTCTCGTCAGGCCTTTTGCTTCGTTTCTTTGAAGCTGATGCGTTTTAAAGCAAGACGCGAGGCAAAAGGAAACTATTGTCAGGATGCGGAGGAAAAAACAACGACAGCTGACCTAAGGGCCCAGCATTAACTAACCTCTTTACAGAGAGAAATCAAAAACCGGGGTTAAAGATCTCAAGGGGGGGGGGGCTGAAGGAGAGGGACTGCCAAAGGTGTAGCCGCCCCCCCACACACATCAGTTTCCTCGCGTCAGCAGTTGCGATCAGGTAAGCCTTCTTAAACCGGACCAGGGGATCCCCTTCTGCATCAGAAGGCAAGAGCTGGCAGGCCCTTCCCTGTAAAACAGCCTCCCGGTTTCTTCCCCTTCTCGTACAGTTAAAACCGAAAACGGTATCCGAGACAGGCTGCCTCCTATTCTGTCATGACTGAGAACAAAGGGGGAGTTTCAGGGGCCGGCTGGGAGGCTTTCAGGACACCATTAAGTCAGGGCTTAGGTCAAGGATTCCCAAACTAATTCAGGAAGTACTGGTCATGCATTTCTCAAATGCAGATGCCGGAATAACTTAAATGATTTACTGGTATGTGGCTTCAAGCTGCAGAGACTTTTAACTGGTGGAGGGGGAGTTAAGAGCAGCCCCTGACATTGTTCAGCGAGGAGCACAAAAAGAACTGGAAAGAGTGCATCAAAAATATGGTCTACTAGATGAACCAGGCGGTGTACCTGTTAACATGGTGGCATAGGTAATGCGCCAGTGCCAAGACACAGATTCCTCAGCCTCCTTTCTGAATTCCATCTCCCTTCTCTCTCCCAGCTCACAAAAATTCAGAGCATTAGCTTGACATAAACAGGGGGGAATTGCGGAGTGCATGGCCTCTTTCGCAGGGCTGCTGGCAGAGCAGGGGTCCATAGGAACTGGCAGCGCCATACATTCTGAACATGTCAGCCTGTACCACTTATACAGAATGCGAGAGATGATCTGATGCAAAAGACACTTTTAATACATTCTTTATTCCGAAAAGTGGCCATGCCCCAGTGTTTGGGTGGACTAGACAGACTCCAATGTGTGTGTGTGTGTCTCTATCCTCATTCCCTCCAGCTCTGTATTTCTTGATAGTGTCTTCATTTGTGATGAGGCCTGTTTGGGACTTGCAGTGGACAATGTAATGTAACAAAAGTTCTAATTTGACTCTATTATAACATCCTGTTCACTCACAGGAGCCAGCAAACACGGGCTTATTCCAAGACCCCCTTTTTCATCAACCTGAGTAGTTTTCATGAGTATAGTTACATGCACTTGGGAATCATTTTGTGCTTCTTTAGATCCATTCTGTTCAGTGGACTAAACATAGTGGGGATCATGGATATCAAGGTAAAGCAAGATACGTACTTTTCAGATAATCTACAAACTGGTTATGTTAGAATATTTGCACATAACCTGGATTTAAATCCCAATTACCTCAACAAGATCTTCAGTCTACAATACAGTTGAACAGAGGAACTGGTTTTACAATAAAATCCATCCAGGTCATAGAGAAATTTAGATGGGTGTATAGAGATCCGATACTTTAATCAGAGCATATCTACAAGTTACATCAGTCTGGATCCTAATAAATTGCTGAAATAATCCTAAAGCAGGCATTTTAGATGAGCGGGATTGTAGTTCCGGCTGACTGTTAGTTGAAATCCAAACAACTACCTTTTTAAAACCCAAATGCTCGAGGAGTTTACAAATCACATTCAAAACCACTGGCTTTAGTTTAATTAATCAATTCATTTCCCAATAAAATGTGCAATTATCCAGAAGAGAAGCCACATCTCTGGAGTAAGTGGCATGGATAAGTCACATATTGTTTATAGAACCACCATAACCTTCTTCTCTGATTCAAGAGCTAGACTGAGAGAATGTGCACATTGCTACAGTACCCCCTTTCACTGGGGACTGCTCTGATTAAAATCCAATTAAAATCCACCATGTCAATCAGTGATTAATAAATTAATCCATTAATTACGCTTACTCGATTAATGTTTCCAGTTCCACTTTTGAGATGCAAGGGAACATTCAGCTAGCAACCCAGTTAAAGTGAAGTTTTAGACTTTAAAGCCAACTTAGTTTCATTCACTTCACTGGGACTTGGCAACCAGGTCCTAAAATGCATTACAGGGATTTAAGTCCAAACAGATTTCAATAGAGTCCACTTCCAAGTATTTTGACATGAATGGGTTTTCGACTGGGCTGACAGTCTCAATTCACCTTTCAAAAAGTACAAAGCAGAAGGTCAAAATGAGTGTTTTCTCTAGACATACTGGTTTAAGTTAAACAATAACCATAAACATTTTAACACTATTCTCCCAAATGCCCCTGTTTTGTTGAACTGACAAAAACACACACACCTTTACTAAAGAATCCCCCCCCAAAAAACACACAAAATCTAAAGCCATTACTTACCCTCCACTAGTGATGTCAGTAGGGTAACATTAGCAGCTTTACGTCTCCCAGCTGGCAAATTTAATCCTATTTTGTCCAGTTTTTCTCTCAGAGATCTGCCTCCATTTTTCGACTTTGCCCTATTTCACATATTTTTTTAAAAAAAAGCCATTTAACACATGACTAATATACACCATATCATATTGAAATTAGTTCATATATTTTCCTTCTCCCCCCTCCCCCTAAAAAAACTATTACAAATCCTTATTAGGAAGGATGTTTAATGAAGTTTCATTCCCCAGAATACTAAGCATGGAAGACAGGCCATGAAGGCAGAATTCAATGCCGAACAGGCAAATGTGCTGAAATATTTCCTTGCGTCTGAAAGAAAGATGGGGACAGCAAGTGAAGCACTTTTTGTTCTTAAGGTATCTATTGCAAACCATAGATGGACAACAGTGGATACCTACAAGGGCTATCACAGATTCTTTCCTGCTGTGACTGAATTCATAACCACGATTTGTGGCCTAGTGGGACCCGATTTACTCAGATCTCCTGGTATTATCGACAAGCCTAATTCACAACAGTCAAGGGCCTTCATTTGTCTGCCATTATGAAAACTGCATTCAATTTGCTGTAAAGATTAAGAGGGAAAGATGCACATTGTTTTGCTGGGATCCGGGCTTTCATTATTTTATTTATTTATTTATATATTTATTTATTTATTGTCAAAAAGGGAAATCAGGTAAGTGGAAGAAAGGTTGTTTCCTGAATTCTAGTTTCTTCTGTTCTGTAAAGAGGAAAGCCCTGTGCCCAGCTTGCCAGAAAAAACCCTTGAGACTCCCCCATTGTAGCACAGCCACATCTAGTGACTTTCTTTAGCAAAATAATGCTGGCAGTGCCCTCAACTGGTGTCTGCTAGTTTTCACCAAATCTTGCTGTGCCTTGCAATGTTGAGGGGAAAGGGATCCACACTAAATGGGGTGCTGTCGAGCTGGAATGATGTTGGGATTAGAGTGTCGGGCAAGGACTGGGAAGACCTGGGTTCAGATCCCCACTCTGCCATGGAAGTCTGACTTTGGGACAGTCACCAGCTCTCAGACTACTTCAGAGGGCTGTTGTGAGAATAAAAAAGCCGGGGAGCCATGTGCTTAGTAGTCTGGATGCACCAGTCTTCTGTGGCAGGACATGCTGACTGCCTCGAGCAGGCCCAAGCCACATCTCTGGAGACTGTGCACTGGTTGATACTGAAATAATGGAGAAGTACTTTCAGGAAGTATTTTCTAATCCATAGAACAATATGATAGTAGCCCTATAAGGAAGGTCAATTCATATCATGTTTTCAGTGGCAAAAATGTGGGACTGTCAAAACCAGCATCTCCCACAGTTAAATGGTTTAGCCTATATTTGCACTTGGGATTTACAGGCCGGCATAACAGAACGAGAGTACCCAGGATATACTCTCTGGAACTTTCTTGAGCTTAGATTTCTGGTTCCAAATGTCCACTACAGCTGGGGTGCACTAAGGGTTTTCCTCTCATACTCCTTCTAACTTGCTAAAAAAACAATAATACCAAGCTTTATAGCTATGACCTAATACTGGGAAAAGGGGTATTTGAAAGAAGGCAAAATGAGACCACTTCACACATGGCTAATGTGAATACACATGGGGGGGGAGTTTATGGTGGTGGTGGTGGTGGTAGTGGTAAGCATCATTCCTCCTCCAATCCTTGGAGCATTTTGTCGTTTCTACCAGGAAAACAAATCCCTGTTCTGGAGACTACTTTGTGGAATTTCCTTCTAGGTGAGGCTCAGCCTGAAGACAAGCCATGAAGGCACAACTAAATGGGAAAGAGGCAGATAACCCATCAGGGCCCCTCCAAGCACCTACTGTCAATGCTACATCTCAGTGCTGCTGAGGCCCTTGGGAAGCAACCCTGGGGAACCGGGAGCCTGCGGGCCCATCCAGGAGGCTGTGAGGAACTCGGCCCGCTTCCCACCCAGGGGCTACGGGGTGGGCCTGCTGCCTAGTCAGCGCATTCAACGTCGAGGCCTCCACTGGTAAAGAGACCCAGGGGGGCAGGCTGAAGTGTCAGAAAGGGCAGCCTACCCCAGAGGCCTGTGATTGGCCGACCGGGGCGCAGTCCCGGGGCAGTCCCGGCCAATGGAGGCTCTCCTCGCCCCGGCCTTCCCCCTCCCTCCCTCCCCCTTTTCAGTCCCCGCCCCTCACCTCCGGAGGACGCCGCCGAGGAGCGAGGCGTTGAGGCACTCGGGCGGGGAGAGGCGGCGCTGCACTTCGGCCACTGTGACCTTGTACTTGGAGGTGGAGCTGAGCAGCGAGAGGCGGCCGGGCACCGAGCAGAAGACCTCGTTGGGGTTGACCACGCCGCCGAAGAGCGCGTCCTTGTTGAGGGGCAGGGCGGAGACGGCGTTGGCGCTGGCCTTGGACAGGGAGACCGGGCCTGCCGGGGAGGGGGAGGAGAGCCGCGTTAGGGCGCCCGGGAGGGAGGGTGGGAAGGAGCAGCAGCTGCCGGGCAGCGGGGAGGGAGCCCAGCCCGACGGGGCGGAGGGGAGGTGGCGGGGTGGGACAGCCAGCGGAGCCCCACGGGCACAGGGATGATGAGGAGCGCGGCCTGGGACGTCGGCTGATGCCTTCTCGGCCTGCCAGCTTTGGAGGGGCTTCAGCTCCTCAGCTCCTCTCCCCCCCCCAACTCCAGCCGCGCGCAGGAAGGCCGCCTGCTCCGGAGCCCAGCTCCCCCCCCCGCCCCGCCTCTCCTTCCCAGCCCCTGCCTGTGCCCGGCGGGAGGGGGCGATCAGGAGGAGGGGGCGGCGGCCACGTCCTGGCTTAACACGCAGGGAGGCGCCTCAGCCTCGTCCCCTCGCCAAAGGAAGGGCGCAGTCCGCCGCCCCCCGGCGCGCGTCCTCCTAGAGACCGGGCAGCCGGCGGCTGAGAGGAGAAGGCGGCGCCTCTCTGTAGGATGCCGCCGGCAGAGCCGTCCTCCCGCTCAGGGGCTCCTGACTCCCGGGAAGTGTCTGTAGGATTCCGCCATACAGGACCGATCCTACCCCCACTCCTGGGCAGGAGCCACAGAGAACGTGGCGGTGGGACTTCCAGGTAGACCGACGTACAGCCGGGCGGTTGGGCACATTTGTTGTGGCACACAGTGAATCCACCCACCCCACCCCACCTGCGTCCCGGCTGTTCCGGATCGCTTGGGCCTATAAGGATGCCGCTTCCAGGCTGCGTCCCAGTCGGGAGCCAGCGGCCTCTACCTCGGTGGGCGCAGCTGTCTCCCCCTCGGAAGCCAAGCGCCGAAGGAGGCCGCGTCCAGCCGAGCATGGGCGGTGGGGAGAGACAGAGCAGCGACCGCGCAGGCCTTTGTTTCCAGAAAGCCGGGAAACGGCGGCCGGAGGACCTTGGCAGGCCGCCTCGCCCAGCGGCTCCCCAAAGCGAACACACCCAGCGGCCTGCCTTGCCCGTGTCACCCGCCCGCGTCTTCAAAGGCCTTGGGTTGCAGGGCATTCCGGGGACTCGCAGGGTCCCTCCGGTTCGTCCCAGCTCGCCTAGCCAGGCGCAAAAAAAAAAAAAGGCGGGGGGACACACGGCCTCGCTTCACTGGCCAAGGTCGCCTTCCGCAGTTCCCCCCTCCCCCTCTTGACTATTTACTCTTTTGTTATCATCCGGGTCGTTCCTCCCCATTCCCAGCCCTTTTCGTATTCTCCCTTAAATGGGCTTAATCCCAATGTGAAAGGGTGGCGCGGGGAGGGGGGCGATCCAGGTTTTGGATAGATCACTTGTGACATTAATAGCTCTGGGGAGGCTAATAGAGACAATGGGAGTTAAACGAACTCTTGAGATTACTAATAAAAGAGCCAATTATCATGTCGACTTGGAAAGAGCATCTCTTTAAGATTTATTCCTTGCACATCTAATTTGACGTGACAAAGGCTCCCCAGATTGGGCGGCTCGGGCCTTGGGGGGGGGCCGCGGGGGGGGAAGCGGACTGAAACTTTCGCTCTCGAAGGGCAAAGGCTGAGGCGTCCGAAAGGAGAAGCGGTCGCTTCGTGGCGCGTCAGGCCCGGGCGCTGCTCCACCTAAAATCATCCAGACGCTCCGGCCAGGAGGGATGCGAAGGCGAGCCTTTCTGCCGGCGAGGCTTGTCGAGCGCCCCTCCCAGACAAGAGTCTCCCCCAACAACAGTTTGCCAAGCAGAATTCAGGGGGGGGAGGCAAGCCAACGGTTTTGCCCTTCTACCAACAACCGAGAACCGTCTTCAACAACGCCACAACCACCACCACCACCCCAAGCCGCACGCTTCTCCGCGCAATCCGTTCTCTCAGGGCTGGTCCAAAGCGAGGGGAACTGGAACACAAGACCTTCTCGACAAATAAGGACCGTGAGGACAGCCGGAGCCACGCCAGCTTCAAGAAACCCACGCACGCCCGGCCGCACAGATCACACCAAGCCGGCGGTGGCGGCCGGCACCCCTCGGCCATCTTCGCGGCCGGGCCACAACAAAGCCTGCCTCCCGGCAGCAGTCCAGAACCATCTCCTAATAACCCCGAAGTCGGAGGCGGAGGGGCGGGGGGCCGGGGGAAAGAACCCGGGTTTCCTGCGCATCTCATGCGTAATAATTCCAGGCAACTTGGGAAACCAGACATCCGTTCTGGGCCACGAATGGGATTAGGAAGGGCCCCGGATCCCTTGAAACGAGGGAATACAATCACCCCCACATAAATGTACGGGGGGGAGGATTGTCAGTTTGGTTTTCCATTTGCAAGCCCGTTGTAAATTACGTGGGGGGAGAGGAGAGGGGGAGGGAGGGAGACAATGGCTGCTGCTGCAAGTCCTCTCTCTCGGCGAGAGCGCCCAGCTTGTGAGGACATGCTCGGAATGCGAGAGGAAATGGCTTACCTTTCTTAATTACAGTTTGATCTGGGATGTTAAGGCCCGGGTCTTCTACGTGCTGCAACAGAAAGGAATACGCCGGGATGTGAATATTGGAACAGCGCAAGGAACACATCAGGAAACTCCCCCCCCTCTCCCTCTCCCTCCCTCCCCCCCCAGGTATTTCCGCCTTTTCCCTGCAACGGGGATTGTTATGGTTTTTACAGGGAAAGATTTCATTCCAAGGCGTTAACCTTTTGAGTCTTTTCTTTTTGTAAATTAAAGGCACCATTTAAAAAAACGAAAACTGTACTTTCCACTGTGCCGCTTACCCGGAAGTAATCCCCGTCGGTTTCAAGACGACTTACTTCCAAGTAAATCGGATTTAGGATTTCGGCCCTGCCAAGGGGTGCGCTCGGAAGCAGTCCCCAGGGCTCTCCCGCCCGAAGGCCGGGTCCCACCCCCTCCCCCCGCTGGCAGCCTGGGCCCGGCTCCTGGCCCTCCTCCTTTTCCAAACCGGGCAGCGATTAAAATAATCGCCAGACTCCAGCCGGCGCAGAGCCGCCGCCGCCGGGCACAGAGCGGCACAAAAGGAGCGGAGGCCGGCGGGGCCGGAGGCAGACCTGGCCGGGGGTGGGGGGTGGGAAGGGGAAAGGGAAAGGGATCCCCGAGCCTCCCCGCTGCCCCCCGCCCAGCGGCCTCCTCGCCCCTGCTGCCGGAGAGGGGGGTGGGTTTGCCGCGGTGCTCGCCGCGTGTTCCGGGCGCCGGTGTGCGCGGCGGAGTCCCCAGAACGTGCTCAGAAAGTCAAACGGGGGGGGGGGAGGAGAGAGAGAGAGAAGGGAAACGCGTTTCCTAATTCCCCGCCTGACAGTCGGTCTAATGGGCCTGCCTGTGTTTACAAATTAGCCCCGGCGCTGCTGGGGAGGGGGGGGGACGCCTTGGCCGCCCCCTCCCCAAACACAGGCGCTTGTCCCGGCCTCCGGGCGCCGCCGCCTCCTCCCCGCCGAAGGCCGGCCGGCCTTCCTCCTCCTCCTCCTCCCATCTCTGTCCAACAATAATAACCGATTCTTCGAACATATTTTCTCTCCACACACAGCACCCCCCCCCCCGTTCCGCCTTGGATTTATGCTCCCGTTAATTGTGCCTGATCTCAATGATTCCGGGCGGATGGGACGAAGTTGCTTTATTGCAGGTTTTATTGTACTCCGCGCTCTCATTTGTAACTTGCCTAAAGTGCTTCTGGATTTGAGCATAATTAAATTGAGAAATGCTCCGGAAATGACGGCCGCCGCCGTTTCCTTGGGATTCTTTTTTTTAAAACTATATGGGGAAATATGATCCCTTCAAGCGGGCGGCCTTAAACCCATAAAGTAAACGTAGTGGGGCGGAACAATTTTATTTTATTTCAATATTTTTTGTCTGATTTCTGCAACCTATCTCGAGCCTGCACAAACCACCGACTGTTCGGTTTTACAATCCCGCCGAGATATTTAGAACGGAATCATCCGAGGCCCGGGCTTTAGCAGATCTTCCATACGGTTGCTAGGAAAGGTTAACAGAGGCAACCGCGGAGGGAAACGACCTTTTCCCCGTGACCCACATTCTTTGCAACCAGCGACGCTGCTCGCCCTACAGGCACCCCAGGAAGACAAACCCCTCGACTCGGAAGAAAGGCGCTCTCCACGAACAACTGCATGCACACACACACAAGCACACACACACACGTCCACACGCACACAAACAACCCGGGTCAAAGACCTGAGCTTCCACGCCACTGCGCTCCACGGCAACGAATGAAGCCTACATAGCCCCAGTATTTCGGCTTAACCGGACTGGGGATCCGGCCGCCTACGCTGAAGGAGGGAGTGGGAGGACGGGCTGGGTCTGCATAAGGATTCGAACCAGATGGCAACTTAATTCCCCCCCCCCCGCGGCTGCAAATACACCCAATGATCAGTCGTTGCTGTCTGAGAAGGCGAAGGGACGACTTGGGATGGGGCGGGGGGGGGCGGGGAAGGGAAGGGAGATCAATGCAGATTTGCCATTTCAAAAACCCTCCACGGGAACGAAATTGCAGGAAAAGGAGCCTATTTTAGATCAGGTTTCTCACAGTAACCGAAACCCCCGCTAGCATCAAATTAGTTTACATCCCGATACCCAAACACATGTGGCTGGAAGTCCCCTCGGTTTCAACAAGGACTGCCCAGCACGGGGAAAGCAGTTCGCCTAGATTCCAACAGACTTTTTCTCTCCTCGTCGCTGCGTTTAAAATAATAGGAAGCCCCTGCTAAATATTACCTGCATGGTATTTTTTTTAAAATTTAGGGTGGGGGAATGTTTTATTTTAGGGCCATCCGAGCGACTGCCTAAATTCTTTCCCACCCGCACTTTGAGAGAGGCGCGTGTTTATTTGGTTTGTTTTTAATCGGTAAAACATCCTTAAACGCAACCGTTGCCGAGATGGACGCAGCCCGAAGGTAGCTGTCATAAATTTCCTATCCCTCCCCGCCAATTCCAAGTCTGATTTGTTAAAGGGGGGAGGGGGGGGAAGTGAAGGTTTCCAAATGACCCCCAAACAGCTGAACCCATCTGAACGGTCTCCCTGAAACATGAAACTGTAAAGCATTAAACTGTCAACGGATATATCATGGTAATATTTGATCCTGTAATTTGGGATGGCGTTTTAGCGAGAACCCCCCCCCCAAATCACATCCAGATACCGCAAGCCACCCCCCCCCTCGCTTTCCCATCCTTTCTGTATGATAAAACCAGCGCTGGAAACAGCCGTGAAATTAGTCGCCTGCTCTCTCTCTATATATATATATATATATTTCCCCCAGTGGAAAAGCCAGAAGGGCGGGACCTTTGAGGAGTAATTCTCCTCTGAATTCAAGCCCATGAATCCTAGATTTGGGGGGCACCGTATTCAGGAGAGAGGGGATTCAACGGCGAACAGTGGGCGGCGTAACATTCGGCGTGTTGAGCTGACCTCGGTTAGGACAGGAGAGCCCTGCGACGATTTGCTAGGACGTGGCTTTCAATTGTACCGTTTAGGATGATTTCATTTCCTTTTTTGTTGCCGTCTGCTTGTTTCCGTTTTAAAAACTGCCATCATCATCATCGTCATCATTTGAGATGGGGAGATTCTGCCTGAATTTGTTTTTTAATAGAATCACCTTCGGGCCGCCCCCCCGCCCCCGCCCCAAATGCCAGAGCCCCTGGTTTTGTCTGGATTGGCACATTCATTTGCAATCCCTCGGGCTGCTCCCGGTATTCCTTGAGCCTCGGGCATTCGCGAAGGCGAGCGATTTGATGTCGCTGGACGGCCAGGATCCGGCTTGGAGACCAGCACCCCACCCACCCATCCGGATCACGAAATCGGATGGCCTTTCCGACGGCGACGGCTCTTTGTCGCCGGGCGTGAGAAAGCCACTGCGAACAATGGCCCATTCGTTGGCGTCACCCCCATATCCGCGCGGGCAAGAGAGGCCGGGTGGCTTTCAACGGGATCGAGACCCCTGCCTGCTTGCCTGCCTCCGCTGCAGGCTGGAGCGGTCAGCTGCGCCCTGGGGAAGCCCGGATCCTGACCCTCCGCCCCCAGACCCACCGCGGCAGCTCCCGGGAAGGACGGGAGGGGGGGCGGTCTGCGAGGTTCTCCTTACCGGGACGTCTTCGATGGAGTGAGGTATCGAGTGGATGGGGATGTCTCCTAGTCCTGAGCTCAAGCCGTGAGGTCCATGCAAAAGGTCTTCATGCCGCCGGTAATCCCTTCGGGGGTCCAAGCCGGAGAGCTGGTGGGGAAGGCCCCGGTGGGTATGCAAAAGGCCCGTCTCCTGGCTCTGTCTCTGTCCCGGCCAGCCCGGGTGTTGAGGCTGGGGCTGAGCGTGCAGGGGGTTCAAGCTATAGGGGTCGTTAACGTGGGAATAGGGGTCCTGGGACTGAGGGTAAATGGGCTGGTAGGGTGGCGGGAAGTAGGGGGCTGGAAGTCGGCGTTGGGGGTGTGGGAGAGCGGAGGGGCGCTGGCGTAGGGGGACTGGCCCACAGTCCCCAGCTGGGGTAGCCGGGCGGTTCCATTGCTGGTGCCATCGTGGCGGTCCTGTTGAAGGAGACAAAGGGGGGGGAGAAGGAAGGTCACAATCAAGCTTTCGAGAGCAGGCCAATTGCCCTGGGAAACCCTCACCACCACCACCACCACCACCCAGTTATGTCATTTGCAATTCACTTGGATCAAAACAGAAAGAGGAAAATACCCCCCCCCCCAAGAGCCGGCACCTTTTCCTTTTCAGCAGGCCAGATCGGTAGGATTTCTCTCTCTTTTTTAATGACGGAACCCCCCCACTTCCCCCAGTCTTCAAGATCAAACGGAGGAAACAGAAAACGGTCTCGAGTATAAAATGCTCCGGCGATTTTGTTTTTCATTGCAAAAACTGAATTTAGCCACTCCGGTTGAGAGGCGGGGGGTGGGGTGGAGAGAGAGAGAAATTTGGGCTTTGTGCAGAAAAACAATATTGTTGGCCTTTCTACGTTGGCGCAGCTGAAACCCAAAGACCCACCGCAGAGCTATCTTTGTTGCTTGTCTGTTGGTTTTCCGACGGAAAACATCGCAAAAATAGAATCGCCATTTGTTTTTAATAGCGCCGGCCTACCAACATTTGATTTTGAACACTCCGGCCTTGGACAAGTTTGCTAAGAATAAAATAATAGAATCTGGAAAGAGGTGCCATTAAAACCAACCCAAAAAATAACAGACACGCTGGAAACGTTGATTAGCTCTCGGCTATACTGTAACACGTGCACATATATGAAAACAAATAAGAAAACATTCGACATAAATAGTGATTTTTTAAAAAAACATTAAAAAACCGGTATAGAATCGGGAAACAGAAACCAAAGTTTAAAGAGGGCAGGGAAGGGAAACGAAGAACGTGAATTATTTTACCCGTTCACAACAAGGGGCTTGGGAGGTTGTGAAAAGGGTAGCTCACAGGTACGTCTCGAGGAAATTAACAGCCACACAAATGGAGAGGTGGGGTGCGGGGGGGGGGGAATTATAACGACGATATCGTGACATGCCTCCGACTTTCCATCTCACGCCGGCCTTATTACCCCGGGCGAGAACCGAGAGGGGGGAAATGCGAGAGATGCAAATGAAATTATTGGGGGGGAGGGAGTCGGGACCCCACCGGAAGCCGCCTTTTGTACTGGAAGCAACAATAAAAGTTACGATGGAAACAACTCCAAGAAGAAGCAGCAGCAGCAGCAGGAGGAGGACGACGAGAAGCGGCGGGAGGAAGGGGCGCCCGGAGGACGGGGCCAGAGCGGGAGAGACGCACCCGAGGCGCTCCCCGCCGGCCCCCCGCCGCTCCCCAAGCCAGCCCCGGGAAGAGAAGGCGAAGAAGCCGCACTCACCATCGCCGAGAAGCTGTGCACTAACATCTGCGCGGGTTCCGGGCAGCAGCGGAGGGGAGGGGGTGCGGAAAGCGGCGGCGCCGGCTCGGGACTCCTCAGGCTTGCGGTCGGGCGCTCGGCACACGCGTCCACCCTCCGGCCCGCATGCACGCCCGCACACCCGCTCTCTCTCTCGCGCGCACACACACCACGGGGGCAGCGGGAGCGGGGGGGGCGCTTCTAGAGCCTGCCTCCGCCGAGTCTCCAGCGGCCGGGCTGGTCGGCGAGCTGTGGGCAAGCGCGCCGGCGAGGATCCATCAGAAACTTGACCGGCGTCGTGCAGCCGCCGAGAGAATATGACACACAGAGAGAGAGAGGAGAGAGAGAGCCGAGAGAGAGAGAGCCGAGAGACGGATCCGGTCCCGATCGCCCGATGCAAAGTTGGCTCCGTGTGCGCGGCTGTGCGGCTGTGCGCGCTCGCGGGTGTGCGGGTGGGTCCCTCGATTCCTTGGCTTTGCCCCCACCTTCCGGGCTCTTTCTCTCTTTGCCTGCTTCCCGCGAGCTCCCGAGACAGAGAGGGGGAGAGCGGGAGAGAGAGAGAGAGAGAGAGAGAGAGAGATCCGCCGCTCGCCTTCCTTGAGAGTCCCCCTAATAGCAGATATTCATGACTATTAATATTACACGAATACTTAATAAGGGAAGAATGGCTGGAAATCGAGCGTGAAGCGAGGAGGCAACTCAAGGCAGAGTCTGTTCTAAATGACGTCCATTGAATGAAGAATCAGTGTATCTAATCAGAGGTGGGGGGAGGGGAGGGAGGGAGAGACAAAAAAAGGGAGAGAGACGTGGGGGGGGGGAGCGAGTGAGCGAGCCGCGGCGCTGCGTCTGACGAATCACAGGAAAGGGGCAACATTTTAAAAGGTTGCAGGGCATCCGAGAAGTGAAAGAGAAAGAGAAGCCAGGGAGGGAGAGGGGGTGGGTGGGAGCGAGGCAGGCAGGCAGGGCAGGGAGGGGAGGGGAGGGGGAGCGAAGGGGGTTACCTAGAGAAGGGGCGGGGTGGGAGACGATTGCTGAGCAAAGGTGGCAGAGAAAGGAGGAGAGGGAAATGCGAGGCGGGGGGGGGGGTGTCTCCAGCGGGGGCCAGAGGAGTCGCGAAAGGGAGAAACTGGGTGGGAGTGGAAGCGAGAGGAGAGGTTGAGGTGGGAAGCGGGGCGGGGGGGAGAGGAGATAGCGAGGCAGGGAAGCTGCTGGGGGAAAGGCTCCGTCCCGGCGGCAGCGGGGGAGGGGGGATCAAGGCAAGCGACTCTCCGGGCGCACCTCGGGCTGCTCCGGCGGCGGCGGCGGCTGGGCGAAGCCGGGCGCCTCGAAGGACAAGGCGAGTAGCTGCGGGGTTCCGGCTCCCCGCTTGTCCCCGGGGGAGCCGCTCTCCGACCCCGGCTCGGCGCCTCCGCCTTTCCGCGGCCCGTGCTCGGCTGGGCCCGGCTGCTCGGCTCCGGCAGCGTCTTGCTGCGTCACGTCCATGACTCGACGGGCCCGGCGGCGGCAGCGGCGGTGGCGGCGGCGGCTGCAGGGCCTCGCCGGCGCCCTGGCCTGGAGGGGATCGGCCCTGGCCTGCTGCTCGGCGCGTGGGCTCCCCGTCTTCCCCCGGCGCGCAGTCCCCAGGGCGGGGAGGGGGATCGGGGCGGGGGTGGGGGGTGGTGGAGCTGCCCTCCGCGTCCCGGGAGCCCCGCGGAGGCCTTCGGGGCTGAGGATCGGGGAATGGGGTGGCGCAGGACGGGGGAGGGAGGGAGGGAGAAAAAGGGAGGCGACTGGAGCCTTGCTCGGCCCTGACAAGCCGGGGCTCCCAGCCTCGCTCGGCCCAACCCGTCCAACTGGCTGAGCAAGTCGCAGCCAGCAAATCCCGTGAGATGACAGGCAGCCGTGCTCCACTTTTCCCTGCCGGCTTATCATAACAACAGGCCCTCTGCCGCCGACCGAGCATGTCCCTGCAAACCTCCCCGAGCACACCTCGCCAGACAGAAAGGAAAGGAAAGAAAGAAAGGAGGAACCGGGCGCGGCGAGATCCGGTGCCTCTAATGCCTCCGGAGGCTTTTCTCTCTCTCTCTCTCTCTCTCTCTCTCTCTCTCTCTCTCTCTCTCTCTCTCTCTCTCTCTCTCTCTCTCTCTCTCTCTCTCTCTCTCTCTCTCTCTCTCTCTCTCTCTCTCTCTGGTGTCTCTGAAAATCCAAACGGGGGGCGGAGGGGGGGATCTGTAGCTCCAAGCCCGAAAAAGAAGGGGCCTTATTAACACGGAGCGCTTCAGCCCCTGTTCTCGAAGGGAGCCGAAACGGTCAAGCGAGGGAGGCCGACCCGGACTTGTTTCCGAGCCTCAACCGCCATCCCACGACCAACATTTAGAACAACAAGAACAAAAGAGCTCTCTGAGGTCAAGCTACTCTGGCCGATGTCCCTGGGAAACACGTGTCCTGCGGAGGTAGCGTTCCGATCTGCAGCCCTGGTCAGTTTCCGGACGCCCTGGTCAGTTTCAGACCTTCCTACCGCCGCGCGACCTTCTCCTGTGGAAGGAAGAAATCTCCCGCCCGCCCAGCCACCCCCAACACGCCCAGTGCCGTGGTCGCCCTCCCGGCCTTCGGAAGCCTCGACGCGGTCGATTTGTTGGGCGCCTCGGCGTGAAGCCGCAAGGGCTGGGAAGGAGGGGAGAGACATTCGCCAAGAAACCTGCCCTCGGAGGACGAGCGCCCCGATTCTACATCGAAAATGAACGACGGGCTCTCCGCTCACGACAACTATCTCAGCATTGCCGCAGGGAGGGGAAAAATAACAATAATACAACAGACACGTCTGCCGCTGTTCTTAAAGGCCAAAGGCCCGCATGCCATCGGCTCTCACGTTCTGACGTTGGTGAAAGGGACCGGCCGCATCCAAAGGAGCCATAAATCCTGACACCTAAGCAAATCATGTTTTCTTAATTAATCTCCCAGATCGGCGCTTGCCGGATGCTACCCTGTTCTCAGCATCCTGGGAGGAAATGGATACATGCTCGTGTACCTTACACACAACAACACGCGCGCCCAGTCACTCGGCCGGGTGGGGAGAAAAGAAAGAAAGAAAGAAAGAAAGAAAGAAAGAAAGAAAGAAAGAAAGAAAGAGAAGAAAGAAAGAAAGAAAGAAAGAAAGAAAGAAGAGAGAAGAAGAGAAAGAAAGAAAGAAAGAAAGAAAGAAAGAAAGAAAGAAAGAAAGAAAGAAAGAAAGACAACACCACACAAGAAGTTGTGACCCTCAAGCTCGAATTTAAGACCACATGGTTCTTCCAGTCCACCAGGAAGGGGGGGGAACGCCGACTAGAAATGTTCTGAAAGTATCGATTGTTATCACGTTTGCGCCGTGCAAAACAAAACAAAACACCTGGAGATGAGTTTATTTAATAAGCTTTCACTCTAGCCGCCCACACCATAGATTCACCCTCCCAGCAACCCCATCCACGAATACCCGTGTTGGTCCATTGAACCTTTCTGCCTGTCCCCTTATCTATCCTCCTCTTGAAGAGCTTCTAAAGCACTTCGCTTTCAGCCAGGGTCTTACAACAAGGGCTGCGATCACGCACGCTAAATAATCCACTTTCAGTGCACTTTCCCACGGGATCTTGCCAGTTCACACAGTAAAAATCCAGTGGAGAAGTGCATTGAAACTGCGCTGAAAGTGGATTGGGAAACTGATCAGATGCAGAACTGATCGGCCCTGCATCCCCGGTAAAGCAGCTGGACCGGCAGAGCTCTCCTTCCAACTCCTGGGAGCAGTAGCAGCAGCTGCCCGGGCTCTGTCTGGCTCTCTCCCGCCCAGGCGGCAACCCCGAGTCTCTCCCAATCGCGACGCCTCGGAGGCGGCTGGCAGCGGTGAAAAGGCGTGCTTAAAGCCGCGCTGTCGTCCAACCCTCGTCAAGAGGCTGAGCAGAAGCGCCAGGCGAGCGGCGCTTGGACGTCGGAGTCACAGCGACTGTCCCAGTCCCCACGCCGCTGGCGCGCGCGGGACCTGTGAATCCAAAGCCGTCTGCTCTGGGCCGGCGTCGGGGCAAACTATGGAGGAGATCTTGGAGATCTCGCTGCTGTTTCTGTCCGTCAGAAATCCTGTCCTCTTTGTCTGGGTGCCTCTTCTGATGGGAGTTTGCTCATTCGTTCGTTCGTTCGTTTGTTCATTCATTCATTCATTCATTTGCTCAGCCCATTCATTCCCCCCCCGCTGTTTGGGGACAGAAAGATCCGTGTGGGCTTTATTTCTCCCCCCCATATATTGTGGTCGCTTTTGCAAGGACCCCCGTCATCCCCCCAAAAAACCGTGTAGCCTACTCCTGGCCCCCTTGCGCCCCTAACACGCCCTCCTTCCTGGCTGGGACCGTGGCCCCCTCGAGGCAGTTTTTGTCTTCCAGGTGCTTCCCGGGGGCCACGGGACTTTGGGGAGGTGGGGGCGGGCGGGAGGGAGGGGGGGGAGACTCTCTCCAGCATGTGCCCCAGTCGCGGGGGAAGCGCTTACCTCGCATTCCTCATACTTGATATTATCCGTCAGTTTCCAGAGCATTTTCATGGATTGGCGCGGCGAGAAGAGAGCAGAAGGGGAGACCGAGAAGAGGAGGCTGCGCCCTGCCCGCCCGCCCGCCTGCCTTGCGCTCTCCTCTGGCATGCACGGCGCGCCTTCTGCTGGAGTGCTGGAGCAGGAGGAGGCGGCGGAGGAGGAGGAAGAGGAGGAGGAGGAGGAGGCGATCTCCCGTGCCCGCTCGGAGATCTCCCTCTAATGGTCGGAACTTTCTCCTCTCGCAAGGCAGCCCGCTCGCCAGCCGCCTAATCGGCTCATTAGCATAGCAACAATGGCCAATTGCCCAGCAGCGGAACAACCTGCCAGGGAAGGGGACACAGGTAGCGAGGCGGGCGGGCGGGCGGCCCCCCCCCCAACACGCACGCACGCACACAAACACACACGGCTTCCTCCGCTCTGCTTTTTAAGAAGCGGGTGGGGGGGGCAGGGAGGGGGAGGAGGGGTGTTATTTATTCCGGGGATTTTTTTAAAAAGTCCAGGTTCATAAGATCCTGCGTGTGATGCCTACCCCCCCCCCCAACATACATGCAGTTCTTTGAGGTGGAACAAAAGTATTCGGGCGTCGTTCTTCAGTTCTGCAGCTGTTGGAGGAGACCCCCTTCCGCCTTTCTCTCCACCACTCCGGTGTTGCGCTTTCTCTGGACAATATATATATATATATTAAAAACCAGAAACTTGCCTCCCTGGCTGCTCGGTTGTCCTGAAAGTCCAGAGAAGAGGGGAGAAACTCCCCTCGGATTGCAAAGCTGCGGCAAGATCCTGTGCGTGTCTACTCGGGAGTCAGCAAGAGGTGTCTGGGGACTCTCTCTCCTTTGGTGGGCAAGGCCTCTGCCACGCGAGCCTCTTGTACTTACGCAGGCGTCGTCGGCCCCGCGGAAGTCAGGGAAACTTACTTTTCAGGCAAGTCGGCCAGAAATCGCAGCCTCAAGGGCGATTTCAGGATGCTGCGGGGCCTAGAGATCCCCGGCCAAGCTACTTTGGGGACTTTCTAAAAGTCTTTTTCCAACATTGCCTTCCACCTGACAACACATCATGGTTCCACGTTTCAGTAAACTGGTTCCTTTCGGGAAGAAAAATCCCCCTATCTTCCCCCTCCCCTTTTGTGGAATTTGCAGTCTGTTAAATTATTATTATTAGTAGTAGTAGTATTTTATATGTGTGTGTATATATATATATAATTGTGTGTGTATGTATATCTATGTGTGTGTGTGTATGTATATCTATGTGTGTGTGTGTGTACCTCCTGCCTTTATGGTAGTAATGAAAGAAAGTTAAATCTGCTCAAAACTCGAAGGCTGAAATCCGAGCGGGTCAGAACCGGAAACCGCGAGAGGGAGACGTGTAAGGGGATTCTCTTAAAATGTATTTCCAGAGGCGTAGACTGGGGGCGACTGGGGCTGCGATCCGGCGCAGGCCACCTGCACACCCGTTCCACTCAGGGCTGCCGAACTGGCTTCCAAGTGAACACGCTTGGTATGGGGGATGGGGGGGGGAGACTGACAGCTCCATTGAAATAGAGACGGTTAAAGCGCCCATGATTGGCTGGGCGATTCAGCGGCGGCCTTTCTATGGTTCCTGTCACTGAGCTTTGCTTTGAGCCAGAACTGCACCTCTCGGGAGTCTCGTTTGGATCAGTTGTCCCGGATCTAATGATGAGAAAAGTGTCTCTGGGCAGGTGCAAAGTGCCTTTAGCCAATCCACACAACACTCGGGATTAAGCAACAGGGCCTTCTGAGCACGGGAAATCCATAGCTGGCTTCTCCTGTCGTTGGCAGCGACGCCAAGAATATGGTGGTAGCACATCTCAGTGGCACCACCGACCACCTGTGCCCGGGCACACAACTCCGCTCCTCCCTTTGGGTTGTTTTAAAACACTTCTCAGGCCTGAGGCCCTCTCCCAAACCGCTGAGTCGGTTTCCTTTCTTTACACACCGGCTTACTCTGTCCTGCATGCTTCAACCCAAATCTGTTGCCAATCGCCCTGGCGGGGGGGGGGCTTGTGGTCCCCTCCTTCTCTGTTCCCCCGTTTGGACAAAAGCGCCTGCCTGTCTGTGGCCGCCTCTGCCGGTGGGATCGGCGCCGTTCTCCTGCCGCCGAAGAGGCAGGTGCCGAGGCCGGCCCTCCGAGTCCTCCCCTCCGGCCGCTCCCCGCAGCCAGGTCGCCTGGTGGATTCTCCGGGCCAGGGAGGCGGACAGAGGCGGGGCGGGGGGGAGGGGGAGGGGGGAGGGGTCTCTCCCTGGGGCGGCCGCTCCGGCACCGGCTTCGAAGTGGGGGGGGGGAGGCCGGCCTTCCAGCCGAGCGCAGCGGCTCCTTTTGTTGAACCACAGCGAGATCTACAGGTCCAAGGCGGCAGAGGCACCCTCGGCCGGGGAAAGAGGCGGCCGCTGGCCCCCTTGAGAAGCCGTTCAGCCGGTGCCCGACTGGGGGTACAAGCCAGTTTCAACTTAGCTCAAACTAATTCGTGCGTTCGACTGATTTACGCTGCGGCTCAAGTGGTTTTTTTTGGGGGGGAACCCTAACGTCCAGGGCCCAACAGTCGCCCTTCTGCCAGTGTTCCCTCTAGGCTGAGCCAGTGTTCCCTCTAGGCTGAGTTAGACTCCGGCTCACACCTTTTGGTCTTAGCCCAGGGAGGACGACTCCAGAGCAAACTAATTTATGCAGCAGCCAAATCGCTGGCTCACAACTTTAATGCCAGTGGCTCCCAAAGTAGAATTTTTGCCCACAAGACTCCACAGGTTAGAGGGAGCGTTGCTTCTGACCACCCAGGAAGGGCGAACCCTTTCGCGCGAGGGGTCCCCGGGTCACTCTCCCTTTCCCCAGCAGCAGTTCTGCTTCTTTTTGACTGCCCAAGTCCCCCAGAAAGAAGCCGTCGGTTCAACGACCGGACCCGGACGGCTAAAATGGGCCTGGAAGGCGCTGGCGAGCGAGAGGGGGCGCTCGGGGAAAGGTGCCCCCCCTCCGCGCTTGCTCTCCAGGCCCCGCGCCCCGGCTGCGGGGCAAGTCAGTGGCCCCTGGCCGCCGCGCCTTGCGGCCACCAGCGCCTTGCGCCCCTCGGGCTCCTCTAACGGATTCCCCACCACCACCCGGGCAGGGTTCAATCCCGCCGCTTCCTTAGTCGGGGAGGAGGCGGCTCAGCCGAGGCCTACCCGCGAGGAACAGGCCAGACCGGCCTGCTGGAGAGTAGAGCCCGTGGCCCTTCAGCGAAAGTCCCGGACGCGCCCCCAAGCCTTCTAGGTCGCCAGGCGAGGAGAGGCGGCGCTGGGGGAGGGGGGAGATTTTGCAAGCAGCCGCTTAGAACCTGGAAAGCCCTCCCGCCCTGCCTCCCTCCCTCTCTCTCTCTCTTGCTGGCGGAGGGGGTCTTCAAACCAGGGGGGAGCCGAATCTGGGAATCTTCCCCCCAAGCGTTCGCGAGTTGACTTCCACCTCTCCAAAAGAGAGGAGATTTCGGCGTAAAGTTCTGGAGGCCAGCGCCTGGGTGTCTCAGCAGGCGAATGCGTGTTTTTTTCCCCCAGGTTCCCTTTTCGGGCTTCCTTTATTGCCTGATGTTGGCCGCACCCGACCGCGAAGGCGTCCTTTGTCGCTGCAGATAAAGCGCGATCCCGCACACTATTTACACCCCCGTTTCCGAGGGATTTCGGTGCGACTACTTCCAAGTACGGGAGGGGGGAGGGATCCTGCCCCGCTTCGATCTTAAAACCCCTCGCTTGAAAGTAGGAGCCCTAGAATGGGGCTTCATCGCTTCCGGCTTAATAGGTTTAGGGAGAGCCAGGCACGTATTGCAACCCGGTCCATACACCACAGCCTGGGCCTGGCGTTCCTGTCGCCAAGAAGAAACTCCCAACCGACTTTGATTTCGCTTGGATCCCGGCAGGTCGACTTGAGAAAGGCTATCGATTTCAGTGAAATCGATTTCCACCGACCTGCGCTTGGGGTCAACTTTCGAAGAAGTAACATTCGGCTCCGTTAAACCAACGGGAGTTTCCTGTGGCCTTCAGCAAAAGCGCCGGTGGGCACGATCCTGTCAAAGTTAAGCAATTTAAAAAAAAAATCCCACGGATTTAGATAGGAGAGATATCCCAAGTAGGTGGATTTAGACATAAATCCAGTGAGACACCCGGCAGGAATGTTTCGGGTTGCAGCTCTGAGCACAGGCTGGATTGTCTCATCGGAACCCGCGGGATCCCTTCGGAGGATCAGAGTTAGGACTGGGATGGGGGGAAGGGATCCGACCGCTCTAGGAGTCGAGTGCGGGGGTTCCCCTGGGGTCCGACCCGGCACAAAAGCCGTCCAGCTCCCAGCCGCGCACAAAGGTCACCTTCCAGGTGGGGGGGAAGGAAGGAGCCGCGCCAGGCGACCGAAAACAGGGAGCCTTGGGAAATGGAGTCCGGGAAAGCCGGGCCTGGCCTCTGGAGATCCCCCTCGGAAGAAGGGCGGCTCTCTCACTCTCGGCCCAATACGAGAGGGAAGACCTGTCTTGAGACGATCCGGCCGGGCCCACCTTCGGAAGCCGCCGGGGAGGGGAAAAGTCGCCTTCCCACAATACTATAAAGGTAAAGGTCTCCCTTGCTCGAAAGCCAGTCGAATCCAAGACTATGGCGGACCCTAAAGCCTTTGATCCTCCGTAGAGGGAGCAATTCTCTGTTTGTTGCCTTCGCGTCAGACCTGCCCAGGTATCCCTTTCCATTACAACTCTCTCTCTCTCTCTCTCTCTCTCTCTCTCTCTCTCTCTCTCTCTCTCTCTCTCTCTCTCTCTCTCTCTCTCTCTCTCTCTCTCTCTCTTATATAAACACGCACACGTATAGAGGCGCACACTCACCCAGCTTGCAGAGGAGTCCCGCCTTTTAAAAGCCCCCTTTCACCCACCTCAGCTTTACCACTCTGCAGAAGGGAACAGATCTCACCCACCAAGTTCAGTAAATTATCTTTAAAGAAAAAAATCAAGGGATCACCTTTAGGCACATGGGAAGCAGGACTTTTTTCTTTGCAAATAGCCAGCGGCTAGTTAAGCCGGTTGCGCCGTCTCTCCCGAAGTGGGCCTGCCTAGGGAGAAGTTCCCGGCTCGCCCCACCTGTTGAATTGTCACCTAAGGCCTGGGCGGTTGCACCGCCGCCGCGCCGCTATTTCCCGGCTCCTGGCAGCCGCTCGGCGGGCCTGGGCGTAGAGTCCGGCCCATTTTCTTAGAGAATCGCTCGCCTTCCGTGGGAGTGGGCCGGCTTCTCCCCTTGAAGTCCCACACAGCAGCAGGAGACAGGGAGGGAAGGGCAGGGAAAGGGAATCGCGTTACCTGCCAGTCCCCCATTTTGGCGAGGAGTGACATGCTGGCTCCGGGCTGCCTACCGCGAGGTCCCTGCCGGTCATGGAAGGCGCGATCCGCCCGCTCGCCTCGCCTGCGATGTCTCGAGGCAAATCCTCCCTTTACCTGCCACAGGACTCGCTCACCTGGTCATAAAGAGCAGGGTGCTACCTGCCCGCGCCTGCGCACTGGCGCAGGAATGCATTCGGCCAGCTCCCCTCCGGAGCTCCCAACCTGTCTCCGGGGATGATGGATTTACAGCAGGCGGCAGCGGCAGCAGCAACAGCGCCCGAGCGGCCTTTCCTCCCTCCGGCCCGCCGCCTCTCTGGGGAACAGATCTGCGGAAGGGGGTTCAAGCCAGCTGCCAGTCAGAGATGCTGCGCAGGGGACACCGGGCGCCTTCTCGCCCCTTCTGCTATTGTCTGGCGGGGTAGCAATGCAGAGAGAGAGAGAGAGAGAGAGACCCGGGGCGAGAGCTGGCGGTAGGCGGAGGAGACTCGTAGAGCCCGGGAGATGGAGACGGGGAACCAAGTCGTGCTTCAGACTGAGGCCAAGAGAGGCGCCGGTGGGCCACGCGGGTCCGGCGGCTCGGGTGCCGAGGAGAGGGGTGGCGACGCGGGGGGCGCGGCGGTGGCAGCGGAGAAGGCAGCGAGCAAAGGCGCCCGGAGTTCTCGCGCCTCGACTGGCACCGCCCAACTGGCACGCTTTGCTGCGCTTTTGCGCTTCGGCCCCGCAGCTCCAGGAGCGCTGTGGCCCCCGCCCGCCCGCCCGCCCGCCCTCGCTCTCCCTCCCCTGGGTCAGAAGGCCGTGGCGTCTGGCCTTGCGCCCCTTCAGGGCGTCCGATCGAGCGGCCGGCCCAGCGCCGGGCCCTCTCTTTCCCCTCTAACCCGCAGAGCGCGTCCATTTCGGGGGGCCTCCTGACGCGCTCTTGGAAAACCCGAGCCCAGTGCGGCGCAAAGGCGACGGCTGGGCCCGGTCCCCAGATCGGCTCCCCTGCAAAACCCCGTCCAGTCCAGTCACCGGGTTGGAGCCAACAATGGGCACGGGAGGGACTTTGCAGAGGGGACCTCTCGGGGATGGTTGGAAGCGGACTCGTCTCGAGCGGGATGGGGGAAGGTCAGGGGACGCGCCCGGGTCTCGGGGAGTTGCGAGGGGAAGTGCGGCGTTTATCCCCGCGCCAGAGCTCGGAGACCCAAGATTCGGATGCAGAGGAAGGGGGAGAAGAGACACTGGGAAGCAGAACGGAGGCGGGGAAGGGAGTGGCCGGTTTTCACTTTGGAAGCGCCGGCTTTTCTTTTGCATTCTGAACCTCCTCCGAGCCTGGAGTAATAATACCCAGAAGGCGTCTGTTTCGTCTCTTCAGTGGAACAGAGGACGGCGGAGATCTGACATTCGTCCCGCGTGCGGGCCAGCTTATGTCTTTGATGTTTCCCAGTCGGAACGAACTTTTCGACAACTTTCTGCAAGATCTGTATGTTCTTTCCCTTTTAAAAAATCTCCATAATTAATACTTGACTCGGAAAGCTCGGGGAATTTTGTTTTCTTGAGTACAACAGTTTGAAAGTATTATTTCTCAAGACTCGGCGTGTGTGGGGGGGCGGGGGCGTTGATGAAGAGACACCCACGGCTGTGCATAGTTCTTAAACATCACGTGCATTCATCCTGTTCAAATCAGTTCTAGTAGGGTTTTTTTTCCTTTAAAAGAAAATGAGAGCAAACTTATCTAAAGTATGCGAAATTACGATGAGCCAGATTCTGCGCAGAACCGGGAAATAATTCATAGAAGGGTCCCATTAAGACTTCAGTGAAATCTGGTAAGGGACCCCTGTGGAGGGTCGGGAGAAAGGGTTCCACCCAACGCAGCGTTCCCTGGGCGCAGTCTTCTAGCTTCATGGCGATCTTGATCGGTTTCAACAGTAAAAAGATATATATTCTGGAAAGAAAGAAAGAAAGAAAGAAAGAAAGAAAGAAAGAAAGAAAGAAAGAAAGAAAGAAAGAAAGAAAGAAAGAAAGAAAGAAAGAAAGAAAGAAAGAAAGAAAGAAAGAAAGAAAGAAAGAAAGAAAGAAAGAAAGAAAGAGAGCCTCAAGTGCAAGAGTGGAAACTTTGGACGTAAGAGCTGGGAGGGGGAAGGGCTCCGCTGTTGTTTTGCCTGTTCAGCTCCGGGGCAAAAAGGCAAACAGGTTTCCTGAGCAGAAGTGCCGTCGGCCTCCGGCCAGGACTCGCTTCCATCAGATAGGAGAGTTTCAAAAGAATGGCTCCTCGGTCCTAAATGCAGCTCTTTAAAAGTCTCCCTTGAGACCAAGGCAGTGCAAACCTGTCGCCTCTGCTTAAGGCGTTTGTGGATTGGGCTCCTGGTCGCCCTTGAGAAGCCAAACTGCCCCCCCCCCATTGCTCCGACCTCCCTTTTTTCTGCAACCCGCAACACCCCGCTGAAGTCTGCTTCTTCCCTTCCCTGGAAGGCCCCTTGGCCCTTCCCCTGAGAAACGGTCCCCTTCCCGGAACAAGAAGGTTTTCCCTGCGCCCTCGCGGGGTGGGGTCTTGTTTTCAGATAGCCGAGAGATAGCCCAGCTTCAAGGGAGCGTCGTTTGCCCGAAGGGCTCCTCCCATTCGCAATCGCCGGACTCCCGGGGAGGTGGATGGTGGGGGAGGGGAGGGCAGGAATCCGGGCTCCAGCCACGATTTGCAAGTCAACAGCGCTCTCTGCTCTGGAGGGTCGCGGGCGCCTGTTGAGCTCCAGGGAAGCAAAGAAGACCCGGCGCCGTGAAGAAGCCACCGAGGCAGAGAGAGAGAGAGAGCTCCGGTTGGCTCCAGGATGGGAATGGTACACGAGTGGCCACCAAAATCCGCGTTCGGCAGTGAAGTCGAGCTGGCGCCTCCGTTTCCTTGATTTCCGCCCCCGCCCCCCAGCAACAGCCCAATTTCTCCCATATCTGACAGGGGAGCTCAATCCTACTGAGGTCAATGGGGCTTGCTTCCGAGGGAGACGGTTCCTCAGCACGTGCTCTCAAGCAAGTGTGCCCAGAGAGTTGCAGCCCCACTGGGCTAAATCCAGTTGGAGGGTTCAAAGTCATCCCGCGACAAAAGGGTTGGACCCCCGCACCTGCCGCTGTGAAGGGCACCGAGGACTTCTCACCGGTCCTTCCGGCTCTTGTTAACGCCGCGGTACCCCCTGTAGCAAGATGGAAACAATTCCGAGGGAGTGTAAAGACAGATTTCCTGCCTGTTGCTCCGTTGGCCGCAGACCAAGTGACGCGAAGGCCAAGCTTGCAGTCATCTCCAACACGGGTGGGTCTTTGGGACGGGACCCAAGTCCGTTTGGACCCATCGATATTTCCCTTTAACCAAAATTCGTTTTTGAAGCTGGGTGTCCGCCGAAGGAAAGCGCCATTGCCCAGCCCATCGATGGGATATCCTCCCACACTACCCCCCCTTCGAATTAAACCAGAACCTTTCACTACAGGTTATTCATTTACTTCATTTTTGTACTCCGCCTTGCCCCCCAGTGGGAACCCGAGGCGGCTTCCAGCATCCTCCCCTCCATTTTATCCTCACAACAGCCCTGCGAGTTAGGTTAGACTGGCCCACACAGTAATGCAGCAAGTGGTCTAATCTAGAAAGGGCAGGTTCTTCTTTCCTTATGCCTCTCTAGCAGTCCCATTTTTATTGTCCCCTTCCTTCAAAGAGCAACGAGCGGCCAGCGCCGTCCCTGTGGAGTGGGGTTAGCCGGCGAGAAAGTGGCCCAAGAGCATTAACAGAGCAGCGTCACAGCCTTGGCCTCAGGCCCTTCGGACTGAGCTGCGTGTCAGCTTCAGGGCAGGGCGGGGATTTGAACTGGGATCCCTGGATCCCAGTCCGACGCTGTCACAACTCTCTGGCTGCCGTCACACACACACTAAATAATCCGCTTTCAATCCACTTTCAGGGCACTTTGCAACTGGATTTTCCTTGTGTGGTTTGAAAGTGGATTATTTAGTGTGTGTGACCGCAGCCTCTGGCACTCAGCTCTCCCTAAATTTGGATTTAGCACAATAAGCTCTTGCTGGGACAGCTCAAGTGCTTTCTCCGACCAGTGTTGTGTTTCCACCAGCGGCCAAGCAGTTTCTCCGGTCTCCTCGTCTGTCCTTGTGGTTGACCCTCACTCACCGGGGAGACAGAGGTGCGCGGCCTCCGTTCATTTGCGACCCCCACCGCCTCCTCCACAAATGAATGGCCTGCCTGGCGCGAAGGTCCTTCGTCTGTCCGTCCTGAACTTCCTGACGATCCATTTCTAAGGAAGACAGAGGAAGCGACCTCACCGTCTTTCCGCTCTCCGGGCAGCATCCGCAATTTCTTGCATCTCCCTCCCGCCCTGGCTGTAGCCAGTCTAAGGCTGAGAAATACTTTTAAAATGTCTGTTTCGCGCTTATAATGTCCTCCTAGGCGCTGCAGCTTAGCTCCGGCTATGCGGGGTGACCCTGTCTACACTAGGATTTGCACAAGGGTACAACCACCACCACCACCCCCAATGGGAAAACGCGCTGACTGGTGTGCACTCGAGTCTCCTCGCGGGCTCGAGAACAGCAGTGACCACTGGCAGAGGGAGATGCCATAGAGACTGCCTCCATTTGACCTCCCCGTCGCTAATTTCAGAGCAGTGGCCCACGCTCAGCAGTTGGAATAATAATGGAAATAGGGGAGGAGATAATGAATGTTCAGAATGAACTTGTTTTATTGTAAGACTGCTTTGAGTAATGAGGGAAAGCGGTATGGGCAAGATACTAAATACAGTGTGGTGTGGTGATTAAGAGGGTTGAACTATATCTGGGAGACCTGGGTTCGAATCTCCACGGCACGGGTGCCAGCCTTGACCTCGATAGCCCAGGCAAGCCCAATCGTTGGATCCCGGAAGCTAAGCGGGGTCGCCTCTGGCAAGCACTTGGATGGGAGGCTTCCTTGGAATACCAGAGCTGGGAGGCGGGGGCAGGCCTTATTCAGCCACCTCTCTGAATATCCTCCAGTCACCAGAGGTCGCCATGACTTCCAGGTGCACACACACTCACATGCACATATGAAAAATACAAAAGGAAAAGACCTTGCTGGGGACCTTGGGCCAGTCACAGTCTCTCAACCTAACCTACATCACAGGGCTGTTGTGCGGGATAGAGCGGGGGAGAGGAGGGCGGTATACGCCACCTGGGGTCCCCGCTGGGGAGAAAGGCGGGGTACAACTGAAGTAAATAAATAATTTTTTTTAAAAAAAACCATGCTTCTTCAAAGTAAATCCCCCGAAATGCAATGGGATTCCTTCCTTCCTTCCTTCCTTCCTTCCTTCCTTCCTTCCTTCCTTCCTTCCTTCCTTCCTTCCTTCCTTCCTTCCTTCCTTCCTTCCTTCCTTCCTTCCTTCCTTCCTTCCTTCCTTCCGTAAGCGTGCATAGGAGTGAAACTTGACAGCCCGATGTGATGCATGTTTACTCAGCGGCGAGATCCAGGGACTTATTCGGTGCAGCAAAAGCAGTCCTTGTAACAGATATAAGGGGACAAACGGTCAGGTTTCCTTACCGTCTCCAGCCAAAGTAAAACATCGCATCGGGGCTCTATGGGCCGGTTCTCTGACCTGAGGGAGAATCAGTCCACCGCGGGCTGGGCCTGAGGTGGGATTCCGGGTCGTTGCCTCCCACCCTGGTCTGGATCCCCCCCCCAGCTCCTTCTGGCCTGTATTGCAACTCCAGCGCGCCTCTCTCTTCCGCCTCCTCCCCTCAAACCTGTTGCTTTGCGAACGGGAGATCCGCGAACCTTCGAGGGGGTTGGATCCTCGGCTAGGCCTTGGGGGGGGGGTGTCGGATGTACTCGTTTCCCCTCCACGCGAGTGAGACTCTGCCCAGCCCCGCCCCGTCCTCTCCCAAGGGGACTGAAATTCTCCCGGAACACGGAGCAGAAACAAGGGACCGGGCCCTGATCTCTCCAGGAACGTGAAGTTTTGTTCCCTAGGCGGCTCTTCGGAGATTGGGAGGGGAGGGGAGGGGGCGTTTCCTAGTAAAAGTAAACCGATTTGAGCAGCTGAGTAGACAACCAGCCAGACCAGCCGAAAACTTGCCGCGCTTGGATGGACGCCACATATCTAGAGATGCCTGATGGGCAAAGTTAAACTTTCTTAAGTTCCAAGGGGGGGAGCCGCCCGACCAGGTGAAAGCGATGCACAAACGCACTCCAGTGGAAACCAAGAGAATTAAAAGGCGCGATCTTCGGCTAGATCGTGCCCCACAAATCTTCTAGGAGGAGCTTCCATTTTCAACTCCCTGACTGCAGCCTCAGTCCGGGGGGGCTTCTCTGCTCCCTGCACTGTGGAGACTGCGATCCTATCCGCCTTTACCCGTTAACCTCCCTCTGAAAGGCCCTCCCATGAAATCGCACCCTTTGTGTTTACATAATGCCACAGTTGGTCCGTCTGCGGAAGACATTGGTGTTACAATACCTGTAGGCATACTACTCCGGGAAGTCATTAACTTTCATGGAACTTTTCATGGAAGGCTGCAATGCACGGGGAAAGTGTGGCGTGGTGGTTAAAGCTTCTGACTGGGATAGGGGGGTTCAAATCGCCACCCCGGGTTTGAGTCCCCACCTGTGCCAGAGAAGCTTGATTGGGCCAGTCACACACTCTCAGCCTCACCACAGGGTTGTTCTTGTGAGGCTAAATCGACGGAGAGGAGAAGGAGGGAAACTGCCTTGGGTGCCCCCTGGGGAGAAAGGCGGTCGATAAAGAAACAGACTCCGCCCTCACCAACTTTTCCACAGTCCTGCCTACGCACTGCGGGCATCCCAGCCAATCCAAACGCTCCTGGCAATTCCGTATGCAAATAGACTGGGGAGGGCGCCTGACCCGGTTCTCCGACTGCAGCACCGCCTGGCAGTTCCGGGACCAATGCTTGGCAGCACCCGGTTTCTGGATCAAGGGTGGGGAGTTGGCCAGACTTCTGGGTACCAGTCTGCATTAGGATTAGAAGATGACGGGAGAAATCTGTTCTGCCCAAAGATTCTGTGTTTCACGCTCAACAACGCGGTGGGATTGAGGCACGCTTGGAAGGGCTTCGGTAGAGTCCCATATTTTCCTCCCCAGACCCGGCTGAGCAATGCCATCCGGCAGGAGGCAGAGGGAGCGATCCTAAACTCTGGCTGCGGCCACACACACACGAAACCATCCACTTTCAATCCACTTTCAGGGCACTTTCCAACTAGATTTTTACTGTGTGAACCGGCAAACTCCAGTTGGAAAGCGCAGTGAAAGTGGATTACTTAGTGCGTCTGAGACCACAACCTCAGGATCCGACTCAGTGGGGCTTACTCCGACGAAAAGAATTGCCCTAATAGTGCCGAACACAGCTCGGGACAAGTTCTCTGCAGCTTGCTCCCGCCCCATGGCGTAGAGACAGGGCTGCGACTCGAGAAAGGCTCTCCGAGGAACAGAAGACCTCCGTCCGACCGAAGCCCAGGGAGGCAATGGGAAGAAGCTGGTTCTGCCGGAAGCGCTTCAGATTAGCTGTCCCCTCGTTCCAACTAGTCACTGGAAAAGACAATCATGCCAGGGAAGGATGAAGGCAGCAGGAGAAGAGGATGGACTCTGAGATGGACTGAATCGAGAAAGGAAGCCACGAGGGCCCTCGGCTTGCAAGCCCTGAGCAAGGCTGTTAAACAAGAAGACGTTCGGGAGAACGTTGAGTCAATCGAGTTGCCATACAGCAGAAGCAACCTGAGGACACTTGGAGCCCGCGCCGCCCACACAGGTTCCAAGACCTTGAAATGTCTCTCCCTGCTAGTGCCAAGAATCCTGCGGGTTTTCTTTTCTCTTTGGACGCCTGACGAGGTGTGGATTCCCTTCCACGATCCACTGTAACTATCGCTTGAGGATCCCCGTTCCTCCGCCGCCGCGCCCCCCACCCCCGCGCCCGCGTTGCATATCGCAGGTTGTTGCTGATGCGTGACTCCGACCAGGCCGGGGTTTTCCCCTTCTGTTTACCCAGCAATCACGCCATCAAAGGAGACAGAATCACCACTTATCCGTCCTGTCATAGTCTAATCCGCCCTGGAGGAAAACAGTATAAAGGCTGTGGGGGGGAAGGGCGGGGGGGCTAACGAACAAAAGGAAGCACTTCAAACGTCCTTCTTTGCAGAAAGAAAGAAAGAAAGAAAGAAAGAAAGAAAGAAAGAAAGAAAGAAAGAAAGAAAGAAAGAAAGAAAGAAAGAAAGAAAGAAAGAAAGAAAGAAAGAAAGAAAGAAAGAAAGAAAGAAAGAAAGAAAGAAAGAAAGAAAGAAAGAAAGAAAGATTGATTGTTAGCGAGAAAGAGGGGGGGGGGGGGGCAAGGCTTGTGACTTTGCCGAGCGAGGACGCCCGGGCTTCCCTGCCGAAGTTTGGCGGAAGTTCACGGAGCGGCTCTTTCTCCTCCTCCTGCGGAAACCTGAATCCAAAGATCAGGGGCGCTGGAAATAGCCATTTGCGGCAAAACTCTCGGTTTCTCTTTGTTGGAAAAATGTCCCTTGGTTTCAGATTCCCTGCCGTCGAAACCGATCCAAAGGAAAGACCCTCTGTTCATTTTTCCTTGTAAATCCCATTGGACGGGTGTGTGTGTGTGTGTGTGTGTGTGTGACTCACCAGGTCTAGTCCGGGGCCTGAATCGTGTCCATTACCTGCAAGTCAAGACAGGGCTTGCGGATCGAACCGAAAGGCAGTTGCTCCGGCGATTTCAGTTTTGGACAAAGGCGACGTCGGGAGTATTGCCTCGGCAGCGCGAATCCCAAACCCGCTCTCTTGGAAGGGTGTCCTTCTGAGTTCGAGGGGCTTTACATCCGAGTAAGCACATTACTTCCTTAAAGGTGAAGCTGATATCAGTTCGGACCAGTGTTCCCTCTAAGCTGAGTTAGTGTGAGCTAGCTCACAGTTTTTTAGCCCCCGGCTCACACATTTTTGTCTCCGCTCAGGAAGGAGGGCTCCAGAGCGAACTAATTCATGCAGGAGCCAAACTGCTCGCTCACAAAGTTCATGCCAGTAGCTCATCAAGTCGAATTTTTGCTCCCAAGACTCCACAGCTTAGAGGGAACATAGGTTCGGACTTTCATTGGGTAGGAACGAAGTTCTTCAACGGATCCGTGCCAGTATAAAGGCGGCACCCCGGCTCCGAAGTGCCCAAAAGCGGGGCGCTGGAATCCTTCCGCAAGCTCCTAGAATCTTTTCCCTCTCTGTGTGTGCAGATATTGGAGCCAAGGAGGGAAAGCGTGAGTAAGAGCTATTAGTAAGGATTTCTCGAGGGCCCAGTTCTAAACAGGTGTCTTCGAAAGTTAAGTACCGTGTTACTCTGTCCGAGAAAAGTGCCTTGAGGGATTGCATCTTTAATTTCCCTTAAACCAACCCTGCAAGGGAGATCAGTATCGCTAACCACATGGAGGCTGCAGTACGACATTGTGTTCTTCGCACCTGTGAAAGCAATTTTGGCCAGTTTGCTTTCACAGGTGCGAGAACGCAATGTAGTATCTAGTGTGTGCGTGTAGCCTCGATGTGGTTAGGGATACTTTAGAACTTCATGGGAGGGCGTTCGGTGCCAACCAGTGTTCCCCCTAAGCTAGCTCACAGTTTTTTAGCCTCTGGCTCACACATTTTTGACTTAGCTCAGGAAGGATTTCTGCATAACCTAATTTATGCAGTAGCCAAATCGCTGGCTCACAACTTTCATGCCAGTAGCTCACAAAGTGAAATTTTTGTTCACAAGACTCCAAAGCTTAGAGGGAGCATTGGGTGCCAACTGCACAGCCGGCTTCCCCCGGGGACCTGCTGCTACACCAGTTCAGGAGCGTGTGAAAGTCGCCCTCCGTAGCGCAGTCCCCAGCGCCAGCAGCGCCAGCAGGGCTGGGGTGGATAAAGGGTCGGAGGAGAATCTGGGCGAAACCAAGTTCGGACCCCCGCTCCGGCCGTGGGAGCCCCACCTACCTCACAGGGCTGTTGTGAGGATGAAACGGAGGAGAGGAGAACAAGGTAAGCTGCTTTTGAGCCCCCCACTTTGGGGTGAAAGGAAGGGGAGAAATAATGCAAGTCAGTAAATGAACCTCCGTGGAACTTGCCGGCCTGGCCGAGAAATCATCAGAGAGCGGTTTTGCATATCCCACCCCAAGTCGAAGCAAAGGCGACATCAGAGAAAGGATGATAGACTCGACTGACACGACGCTTTCGGAGCGGGGTATTCAGAGGGGAGCTGTGCTGGTCTGCAGCAGATTAGCTCGGTCTGACCAAGGGAGCTTTGAGTCCCGAAAGCTTATCCTCCCCAGACCCCACCCCATACTGTTGGTCTCTAAGGTGCTGTTGGACTCGACTCTAGCAGACTCTAATACGTTTATTTGTTTAAATTTGTTAGGCCGCCTTTCCCTGCTCGCAGGGCTTAGGGCGGTTTGCAGCAGAACAGACACAATGAATAATGCAGTTAAAAATGATGCCGTTCAGCATACTCTCTCCGCTCCTTCTCTTGGGCTGCGCTCATACGCATTCAAATAATCCACTTTCAGTAAACTTCCCAACTGGATTTTATTGTGTGAACTGGCAAAATCCAGTTGGAAAGTGGATTATTTCGTCCGTGAGATCGCAGCCACTGTCGGGCTGTAGCCAAGGGGCTTATTCCCAAGGACAAAAATGTGCCTCGGATTGAAGCCTTCGAGGTACTCTCTCCGCTCTGCGAGCAAAACCTGGCCACAAGCGACAGGTGTGTCCGAATCCAGCGCAGAGGCCCAAGGGACTGGCCTTCCGGGCTCCGCGGGGCCAGAGAGGAGGAGGCCCTGTCCTCCTCCTGCCGGAGTCTCCTGGCTTGGCTGACGTCCGAGATGTCAAAGGATATCCCCCCCCAACCCACGCCGCCGCCGCCGCTTTATATTTCTGCGGGTTCCGTGGGTGAGCCCCGGTGGGCGAGCTTTGCCCCGGGTTCACTCCCCGTCGTCTGTCCCGAAAAAGGGTCTGGGGTTAGTAGAGGACGCGGAGCTCCGCTGCAGCCCCCGGATCACCGCTGCCTGGCCGAGTGGGCCACCTCCATTCCCCAAGTGCAGGGCAGCTTCGTGCGTGCACGTGAAGCCGTCTGCGACGAGCCAGTCGCCCATCCCAGCTCATCCAAGGCTCATTCATCTCCGGCCTGAATTTCTCGGGATCGGGGCCCAAGGGGGTAAGAGGGCTCTGGTTAGAAACCCGCTGGAAATGTCCCTACCGTTTTGGGGAGGGGAGGGACGGCGTACACGGCAGAGCAGGAAACTCCCACCGGGATCAGTGGGATGTTACTTGCAAGTAAGAGGGGCAGCGGGGTCCCAAAGCTTCCCTTCCTGACGAGGCTGGAGGGGGCTGATCCTCTTGTTCGAGCCGACCCTCTCCTACACAAGTGGGACTGATTGCGGAGGAGGCGTCGAGCTGCCGTCGAGCTCTCGCTCGGAAAGAAGGCCTTCAGGCTGATTTAAGAGGAGCGGATTGTCGGGGAGGGCCCCGGAACAGCGCAGGCCGGAAGTCATTTTAATCCCAAACAGGGCGGGTGGTGGTGGTGGCGTTTATTATACCCCTGGGGTTTCGATGAAACGGTTCCCCCTGAAGTCAACAGAAGGCACTAAAATCTTACAGACAAACTGGCTGCAAACCTCGGACAATGTATTTCCTTTATTAATAACCCCCATTTATTTATTTTATTTGTACCCCGCCTTTCTCTCCAATGGGGGACCCAGAATGGCTGACATCCTTTTCCTCCGTTTTATCCTCACAACAGCCCTGCGAGGTAGGTTAGGCTGAGCATGCACAAGTCGCCCCACTTCCGTGTCAGGAGTGGGGATTCGAACCTGGGTCTCCCGGATCTTAGTCTCACTCCGTCGCCCTGGCTTTTCTTTCCAGTGGGAACTGGCTTATAGCTTTCTGAGGTGTTTCCCCCCCTATTTTACCCTCACAACAACCCTGTGAGGTAAACTAAACTGAAACTGTGTGACTGGCCCAAGGTCGCCCAGCCGCTTCCAAAGCAGAACGGGGATATGAACCTGGGTCTCCCAATTCCTGGCCCTGCACTCGACGCTACACTGGCTGTCCGCAATAACTTTATTTTTTTTTAATGATTTAAATGGGGTTACTTTAGAGTAAGCAGTTTGATCAGTTCAGCTGGCTTCCTTACAAGCACAGAGGTGGAAGCAAATCCTACTAATTTTAACTAAAAAACAGCCCTTCCTTAAGGGTGGCACAGAACCGCAACTCCGCACCAGTAAATCCCGCTGTGTTCACTTCGATGAAGTTTACTTCCCGTTAACTGTACCCAAGACTGCAGAGCACCCAAATCCATTAAAATCAAACTTCACAGGATCGTGCTGAAGAGAAGCAGTCCGTGCATCACGTGATAGTAAGCACCATTGAATGCAGTGATACTTTCTCCCGAGTAAATCTGCACACCACTGGCTGCACTTGCCTTGCTTTTAAAAGAGCTGTTAGTCTATTGAAGCAGCTTTTGCACTTTCCCAGGCCAAGTGACATTCCGGTTTATGAAGGGACAGGTTTATTTGGAATGACAAGTACCCACCGAGCGTTATTTCGAAAGTGACCTTCAACAGGTTCCTTCTGAACTGGGAAATCTACCCGCCCGTTGAGGCTAAGCAGGTCACTGGCGATTAATGCGCTTTCCTAAGAAGCACCTTCGGTTAAAGAACCGGACAGAAAAAGAATCTGCAGGTGAATGAGGTGGCATGGCTCCGCTGATGACTGGCTCCAGGACATTCAGCCCCTTTAGGAACCCTCGTAGGCGCACCACCTGGGTAGATCTCGGAAGCTAGGCAGGGTCGGCCCTGGTTAGGATTTGGATGGGAGACCTCCAAGGAATACCAGGGTTGTGAGGCGGAGGCAGGCAATGGCAAACCGCCTCTGAACGCTTCTCGCCTTGAAACCCCTCCCGGGTTGGATCCTCTACCTGAAAGCCTTTGCCATTGTTGTGGAAAGAGATTGGGACCTTCAGGAATGGCGACGCAAATCTCCTTAACGGCTCAGGAAAGCGGGGTGAGTTTCTCGAGATAGCTCTGTGCTTATAGGATTCAGTTCGGTTTGCTTTTAGAGCGTGGGCTGCTTCCGCACGTGTCTGCTTGCGGACTGCCGCTTGAGAGGAAGAGCGAACCAGCGAGATCTCGGCCTGGATTTCGGGCTGGCGGCTGTCGAGGCGACTGACAAACGTTCGCTTTCAGAGCGCGCATCATTCCCTACTCCACCCCACCGTCTGAAGACTTCCACCCGGGCGAACGGGGCAGCCAGAGAACTCAGGGAGGGAGGGAGGGAGGGAGGGAGGGAGGAGGAGACGACTCCGCGGGCATTTCGTGGTGCGGGAGCGGCAATCCGCGTGGCCCAAAAGGAGCGTCCCGCGGCCAGCTGCCCAGTTGCTCGGGCTCATGACTAACAGCGGCGGCGTTCAGAGGCGAGCTGGGGCGCCCAGTGCCAGTCTCGTCTGTCTGTGGCCGCAGGGAAGAGCCAGAGTCCAGGAGCGCCTTAAAGACGGAGGAGCAGCATCGGTGGCAGGGGAGGAGCTGTCCTGAGCCGCGGCCCCCTCGCCCCCAAATGTCGCTCGCCTTTCAGGCGCTCCTGGACGCTGCCTCTTCTCTGCTACTTTCAAAGGCAAGTGTGTGCGCGTGCGTTCGGGGGGAGGGGAGATGATACAAAGCGTCTGTAGAATAAAATAGCCGAAGAGATTCGTAGCGTCTTAAGGGCTCCATCACTCATCACCGGGGGGCGGGTCTTTAAGATGCTACAAAGACGCTTCGGTTACGGTCTTGTACAAACGCTTCGGGGATGGAAAAGGCCCGGAGGACCTCGCAGAAGTCACGCAAGAAAAAGGGGGGGGGGAGAGAACGAGAGACAAGAAAGGGGAAGCGCGCGGCTGCCTTCGTCTGTGCGCGGGATCGGGGCCGTGCGCGATGCCGGACAGGACCTCGGCGCCCCCTGCGTCCTTGCGCGGGCCCTCGGCGTCTGCAGCAGCCGCCGCCCCCGTGAAGACGGCAGGCAGCCGCTCCGCTTCCCCAGCTGGCTGCCTGGCGCTCAACTTCCAGCCCTTCTCCGGAGCGGAAAGAGGACGCGAGCGCCGCGCAGGAGGCTGCCCGGGGCGCTGGCTGGCTGCCGCCTTGGGGGGTGGGGTGGGGGGCCTCGAATGCCGCCCGCAGGAGCCGCGCTGGCCGCCGCCCGGGCAACCCCCCCCCACACCCGCCTCGCTCTCTTCTCCCCGCCTCTTGGATCGGGACCGGCTGCTCCGGGCGGGGCGGTTAGAATTCCTTGGCCCGGGGAGCTTTGGCGCGCCTCCCGCCTCCGCCTCCGCCTCCGCCTCCTCCGTTCGCGCGGAGCCTGCAGAGAGACGTCTCCTTTCTCGAGACCTTCGCCCGCCTGGCACCGCCCAGCTCCAGCCTCGCTTCAAAACAAGCCCCCCCCCCCCCCGCCTGCCCCGAGCTTCTGGGTGGAACTGTCGACAGCGGTGGGGGGCGGGGCGTCTGTCTTCTCTCCTGGTTTCCTGGCTTGCGTGATGCTCGAATAAGGTCCTTGACTTGCTGACTGATGTGAGGCCTTGAAAAGCCTCGACTGCCCAGTGCCCCTATTAAAGGCGTTTCCCTCCCTCTCCTCCTTCCGGGTCGTTGGCAGCCCTAAAGAAATAATGACCTGTTAGTTGGCTTCAGGTGGGTAAGCCGCAGGTGGTCAGAAGCAGCAGGGCAGAGCTTGAGTCCCAGGGGGCACCTCTGAGGCCAGCAAAGTTTGGTTCAAAGTGTCAGCTTTCCCCTGCAAAGCACACTTCTTCAGGAGAAACATTGTTTTGCACAGGAAAGCTGACACTTTGAATCAAACACTGTGGGCTGCAAAGGTGCCACTGGACTCAAGCTTAGGTGGCCCTTCTCTGAGAGAACTTGTGACTGACCCAAGGTCACACCAGCAGCTGTATGTGGGGGAGTGGGGAATCAAACCCTGTTCCCCCAGATTAAAGTCCATGCTCCTAACCACTACACCAAACTGGCTCTCCAATCTGCATGCTGAATAACTCTCCCTTAAACCCTACTCAGCTGGGCAGTTGAGGGTTTTGGAAGTCTCACAACCTCTCAGATTACTTTTAGTGGCCCACCGGTAGAGGAGAAGGTCCCACATTTAGTGGCCCCCCAGCACTTCTCATTTTTTAAAAAAGGATCAGGTATTAAGTGATATGAGTACCTCTGGCTGAGACCCTGGAGAGAACTGCTGCCAGTCAGAGGAGCCAGAGCTGACCTTCATAGATAGAATCATAGACTCACAGAGTTGGAAGGGACCATACAGACCATCTAGTCCAACCCCCTGCCCAGCACAGGACCAACCTAAAGCATCTCTGACAAATATTCATCCAGCCTCTTCTTGAAAGCTGTCAGTGAAGGGGAGCTCGCCACCTTTCTAGGCAGCTGATTCCACCTTTGAACCACTCTGACTGTGAAAAAGTTTTTCCTAATATCCAGCCAATGCCTTTCTGCATGTAATTTAAACCCGTTGCTTTGGGTCCTGTCCTCTGCTGCCAACTGGAACAGCTCCCTGCCCTCCTACAAATGACAGCCTTTCAGATATTTAAAGAGAGCAATCATGTCCCCCCTCAATCTCCTCTTCTCCAAACTAGACATTCCCAAGGCCCTTAGCCTTTCCTCGTAGGGCTCCGTCTCCAGACCTCTGATCATCCTCATCACTCTCTTCTGCACCCTCTCGATTTTGTCCACATCCTTTTTGAAGTCAGACCTCCAGAACTGCATACAGTACTCCAGGTGCGGCCTGACCAAGGCAGTATACAGAGGGGCTATGACCTCCTGCGATTTCGATGCCCTTTTAATACAACCCAAGACTGAATTTGCCTTTTTTTACCACCGCATCACACTGACTGCTCATATATAGTTTACAGTCCACCCTTACCCCAAGATCTCTTTCGCATACACTGCTCCCCAGAAACGTACCCCCCTTCCAGTATTTGTGCTTGACATTTTTGTGGCCCAGATGTAATACTGTGCATTTATCTTTGCTGAATTGCACCCTGTTCGCAACTGCCCACTTCTCCAGAGTATCCAGGTCTTGTTGAATTTTAACTCTATCTTCTTGGGTGTTTGCTACTCCTCCCAATGGTCTGACTCAGTGCGAAGCAGCTTCATCCATTCGACTCAAATGAACACACACCCTGAGCTCTCCGCTGTGAGCTCCGCCCTCTAAGGTATGTGCACGCAAGCCAGAAAGTGCTCTCACCTGCAGTGGAGTAAAGCTCCTGGCACCAGCCAAAAGTCCAGTTCTATCACTAATGGAGCCCAGGGCATGTGGTCTACCTGGCCTGGAGTTTCAATGGCCACCATTCACAATAGCAGCAGATGCCTTTCCCTGGTTTAGATGAAATAGTCATCAAGATGGGGTTTAAGTGGGGCTCAAGGATTCCCTACAGGGGATCCCAAATGCAAGGGAGAGGGCATCTTCCCAGCAGTGGAGAGGGGAAGAAACTAGGGCAGGAGACCTGTCCTGTGTTTGAAGCTGACTGTGGGTGAGAGACGCTAGCAAGAGGCAGCAGTCTTGGCTGCAGAAGGTGAAGTGTCAGCTAAAGGTGGCTGCTGAGGGGAGGGGCGGAGGATGACGCATGGCCCAGGTATGCCAGAAACCCACTTCTCAGCACTTTCCGAGGGCAGCGAGGGCACGCACAGAGCGGCAGAGGTAGGAGGTCACCGGGGCCAAGGTGGAGTAAATTACCCAGAGATTATGTGGGTGTGGGCACCAGGGCCAGGAGCTGACAAGAGCACCGCCTGGATCCGTTCTGCTTCCATGTGCTGAATCAAAATGTAAACTTTGTTTGACTTGCTGAGTGGGTAGCAGAGATGGCAAGATGCAAATCGCTCCTCTCGAAAGAAGTCTTATTGTATCGAGGGGACTACCCTGAGGGTTAAAACGAAAACAACAACAAAAAACCACTTCTGGCTCACACCAAGCAGCTTGAAACGCTGAATAACACAGCTTGTTCCAATCTCGTTTTATTGTCTGTTTCCAGAGACCGAAGTTGACTCCAACTGGCCTGGATAAGTGTGTCAAATGAAATGGAGCCACAGAGCTATGAGTGTGTGTGTGTGTTTGTGCTGGCCATCATTTATTGTATGTTACTTAATTTATATCTCACCGTTCTTCTGAAAGGAGACCCAAAGAGGCTGACATCATTTTCCTCTCCTACATTTTATCCTCACCACAACAACCCTGTCAGGTAGGTTAGGCAGAGGCTGTGTGACCGGCCCAAGGTCACCCAGAATGCTCCCAGGGCAGAGTGGGGATTCCAACCTGGCCCTCCCAGATCCTATTGCAGCACTCTAACCACTACACCTCACTAAGTAGCAGTAACAGCAGCTGACCTCTGGGGGGCAGTGCAGTGCATCATTCTGGTCTTTTGAGACAGGGGCAGCTATGTGGTGAGTGCCGCCGGCCACGGCTCCCCATTTCCAGTGCTTTGTTGGTTTTCTTTGAATGTTCATGTCCCACACTCAATGACTGTCACATGGAGTTCGTTCCAGAGGGCAGCCCTGTTGGTAGAACTGTTAGATTTGAATCCAGTAGCATCTTAAAGCAGGGGTGTCAAACATAAGACAGAGGCCAGAACCGGCCCTCCCAAGGCTCTTACGTGGCCCGCGAGCAACTAGTACAAGGGAGGAAACAGGAGACTGCTCAAGGGGGGGTGGGCAGAGCCACTCCAATTGTGACTTCAGCGTGGTGGAACAACCTTGTCTGCAGCAGTCAAGCAGCATGGTGGCATCTGCCCAGCGCTGCACCACAGGCTCTCCAGTCTGCCCATATGGGTTTTCCTTTGCACCCCCCCAGCCCATGAGGTCTTGCAACGAGGACACACCAATTCCGAGCTTACCAGCTGCTGCCCTTTATACAGTTTATGTCTCCGGTACCTGGCATCACGTTTTATGGCACACGTGGCCCAGCCCAACAAAGTGACATTTATGTCAATTCCAGCCCTCATAACAAATGAGTTCGACACCTCTGTCTTTGAGACAAACAAGAGTGACAGGATAAGAGCTTTTGAGAATCAAAGCTCCCTTCATCAGATATGGGTAGGAATGGAGATCTGAGTCCTTTTATCCTAGCCAGAAGGAAGCCTTGACTCTCGAAAACTGATACCCTGAAACTCTTTGTTGGTCTCTAAGGTGCGCCTAGATTTGAATCTAACTGTAACGTGAAATGTTGTCTTACCTGGATGAATGGACCACTGCTTTCCTACAACCGCACCAACATCTTTCAGTGGGTTCTGTTCATCTTCAGCTGCCTGTTACCAAACACAGAGCAATAAAAGTCTGGATAATCCCAGCGATGAAGGAAACAAAGAGTAGGTTTTTATACCCTGCTTTTCTCTACCTTAAAGGAGTCTCAAAGCAGCCTGCAATCACCTTCCCCTTCCCCTCCCCACAACAGGCACCTTGTGAGACAGATGGGGCTGAGGGAGCTCTGAGAGAACTGTGACTGGCCCAAGGTCACCCAGCAGGGTTCATGTGGAAGAGGAGCGGGGAATCAAGCCTGGTACTCCAGATTAGAGTCTGCCTCTCTCAACCACGCTGGCTCTAGGGGCATAGCGGCTTACAATCTCCCTCCCTTCCTCTCCCCACAACAGAAGGGGCTGAGAGAGTTCTGAGAGAACTGTGACTGGCCCAAGGTCACCCAGCAGGCTTCACGTGGAGGAGGAGTGGGGAATCAAACTCCAGATTGGAGTCTGCCGCTCTTAACCCCTGCACCACGCTGGCACGTGTGAATCAAAAACGCTGGTAGAAATGAGCAAAAGGCTGACACGGCCCACAACCAGAGGAGGACACAAAAGAGGGAACATGAGAGTGAGGGGCAATGCTCCCCCTAAGCTGTCGAGTCTTGTGAGCAAAAATCCTACTTTGTGAGTTACTGGCATGAAAGTTGTGATTGAGCAATTTGACTGCTGCACAAATTACATTTGCTCTGGAGCCATCCTTCCTGAGCTGAGACAAAAATGTGTAAGCCAGAGGCTAAAAAAATGTGAGCTAGCTCACACTAACTTGGCTTAGAGGGAACATTGGTGAGGGGGCTGAGGCAAGAAACCAGTTTAATGAGGAGATAAAGAACAAGTGTGAAACAGTTGTTGTTGTTGTTCAGTGGCACAGTCAAGTCTGACTCTTCGCGACCCCATGGACCAGATCACGCCAGATCATGACCTCCTGTCTTCCGCTGTCCGCTGAAGTTTGCTCAATTTCATGTTCGTTGCATCGATGACACTGTCTAACCATCTCATCTCTTGCCGTCCCCTTCTTCTTTGACCTTCAATCTTCCCCAGCATCAGGGTCTTCTCCAGTGAATGCTCCCTTCTCATTTGGTGGCCAAAGTATTTGAGCTTCAGCTTCAGGATCTGGCCTTCCAGGGAACAGTAAGTCAGGGTTGATTTCTTTTAGGATTGACTGATTTGATCTCCTTGCAGTCCAAGGGACTCTCAAGACTCTTCTCCAGCACCACAGTTCAAAAGAATCTATTCTTCGGTGCTCGGCCTTCCTTATAGTCCAACTCTCGCAGCCACACATTACTACAGGGAATACCATTGCTTTGACCATGCAGACTTTTGTTGGCAAGGTGATGTCTCTGCTTTTTATCATGCTGTTTAGGTTTGCCATCGCTGTCCTCCCAAGGAGCAGGCGTCTTTTAATTTCATGGCTGCAGTCACCATCTGCAGTGATCTGGGATCCTAAGAACGTGAAGTCTGTCAATGCTTCCACGACTTCCCCTTCTATTTGCCAAGGAGTGATGGGGCCAGATGCCATGATCTTAGTTTTTTTGATGTTGAGCTTCAAGCCCACTTTTGCGCTCTCCTCTTTCACCCTGAACAAGAGGCTCTTTAGGTCCTCTTCACTTTCTGCCATCAGAGTGGTATCGTCTGCATATCTGAGGTTATTGATCTTTTTCCCAGCAATCTTAACTCCAGCTTGTGATTGTGTTGTGAAACAGAGATTAACTTTAAGAAGACTACAATCCAGCAGACAGCATCCCCCCTTTCTGGGGTGCCAAGGGCCTCCGAGCCCAGATCAATAGACAGCAGAGGGAGAACAGAGGCCTGAAGGAGGAAATTGGCAGGCTCAATGGTGCCATTGAGGAAATGACAAAACAACTGAAGGGGGCCGGTGGAAGACCACCTCTTCAGTAGCAGGCTTGTGTATTACTCATAATCCAATTAATTGTTTCTTCATATTTTAACGATGTCTGTTTTTAATAATTGATGTACACCACCCTGAGCCCTTCAGGGGAGGGCGGTCTACAAATTTAAGAGATGATGATGATGATGATGATGATGTCATCAGGGAAAAGGAAATGCAAGTCCAATGGGAAGGCAGAGAGACGTGGCTCTAGGAAAAGCTAAGGGTCTGCCCAGCATCACTGTCTATCAACACTGTCTATCAAATAAAAACATTTATTTATTTGTTTGTTTGTTGTTTTCTTAGGTTTATTATCCTGCCCTTCCCACAAAGTGGGCTCAGGGCGGCTTATAAACTCACGTAGTGTTGTGATAAAGACAGGAAATAAGGGTCTAAAATCCCGACGTTTAAAATTTAAAATTCCATGGTGAAAAGCCAAAGTCCAAGTTACCACATGAGTAGCACACAAATAGGACCTTCTGAGCAGTGTCGTGGGACATTGAGCTACCGGCCCCTGGGTCTACCCCAGCTTCCCATGCTAAAAAGGACCTGCTGTTTCAGCCTCAAGACTACAGCTGGCCTTTAAGGGTGGCATCAAACAATCAAACAAACGGTAACCTATGAGATTTCCCCCCCTGTACTAATAGGAGAAGCTGCATGTGCTGGATGGTTCTGTTTTAGTCCATTCTTAAAGGCAGAGCTCCTCTCTCAGAGTATGCGCCTCTCAAAATTTAACAGGATTTTTTTTTCTAATGTTCATCAGAAAAGAAAAGTGAAAAGCAAGGTGTGAGCTTTCCCTTGTGACCTTGTGCCATTCTGATCAAAAATTGGCAAGCTTTTGGGTCATGGAAGATGCCTGAGGTCCATGGATAGGGTTCCTGAATTCTTGAAAAAGATACTTCTGATGGAATTAAAACGAGTTGGAGCTTCATCGACAACAGCCTGAAGTTCAGCCTGGCGTGTGTGAACGAGCCCTCACAAACAAACAGCAGAGCCTTCCCAACATTGCAAACATTGGACTTTTCAGTGGAAGCTGCCCACATGTCCATCTGCGGGTTGCTGAGCAATCAGAAATCAAGGGATGTGGAGGAGAGAGAGAGAGAGAGAATCAATACTTTACCCAGGATGCATGACTTGAGTTAGATCCTCCCACAGGGACAAATTGCAGAGAGGAGCATCAGTCTATTGCAGTGAAAAGAATGCCAATAAACATCTGATGGCACCTTAAAGGCTAACACAGGTATTCTGGCATCCGCTCATCAAATCAGGGCATCTGGCTCATTTGTTTGGTGCCCCTTTTTATCCTTCCCATCTCCCATGGAGTCTGGGGTGGCGTGTGGTGGTCTACCCTCTTCGTTTTACCCTCACTACAATTCTCTGAGGTTGGTTAGGTGGGGTCACACAAGCAAGCTTCGTGAGCCAGAGGGGATTTGAACCGGCTTCTTTCAGACACCAGTCCATCACTTTAACCACTATGCTACACTGGTACTTATGCTGCAACAGATTTATTAGACCACAATGTGCCCAAGACTCTTTGCCTTTCTCAAACACTACGTAGATCTAATGCTTGCTCAAAGCATCTTCCAAGGGCCATATAACCAGGCCTACAAAAGTAATGTGATCTATTATTATTGTTACCTATAGTCTTCCATTCAGGCCCGTAGCCACGGGGGGGGGCATTTGGGTTCAATGCCCCCCACAGATAAGCACTGCCCCTCTCGGACAAAAAAAAAAAAAGACAATGTTTAAAAAATCGAGCAAAAGTAAGAGGCACGTCAGGTTTCCAATATGACCCCAGGCACAGTCAGGGAAGTGTCATCCTCATTTCCTTCATTCCAGGCCAAAAAAAAAAAAATGGTTCTTTTTAAACAACGCAAGTAAAATAAAATAAGATTGTGAAATGCAAAAGAGAGAGAGTCGGAGATTCCCTTCTCCCTGGCTGACACAGAAAAGCAACCCAGACAGCAACTCAAGTCTCTCCAACCGAAAGGACTAGAGGACCAAAGGAGGACTAGAGGTCACAGCAGAGCCAGAGCAGCTTCTGCTGCTGTTGCAAGAAGAGCAACAGGCGTGACTGGCCACCCCACCTCCCTCAGAACTCACCATGCCCCATCAACCAAAAATTTTTGGCTATGCCCCTGGCTCCAGTACATAACTGGTCTGACCAACCAGCACACTAATAATCCTGCCATTTGTTCCCAGACCCTTCTCTGAGAATCATCAGAGCCTCCCAAGTGAGATGCACCCCACCATGGGGTGCGACAACAACAAGGAGACGTAGGTCAAATTGCCTACTTCTCCGTTCTCTGCTGGCGCAGGCCGCAAGTGGAAGAGTGATTTCCCCTTGTTGCTTCGCAGAGGCAGTGCCCCATCCAGCGGCACATTTTGCTCGCCCATCTCTGCTATTCCTCAGGGAGGAATTTTGGGACAAACAGCTTGTTGCTTGGAAATGGACAAGGACAAGGGGGGGAAGAGCCACTTCATCATCTCCTTCCACAAATTCTTCCACAGGACCCAGCCCTTAATATAGACCTTCTGAGGACAACAGATCAGCCAAAGTTTCAAAGTCCATCTTCTGAGGCAAAGCAGAAACTTCATTAGTGCCACCCCCACGTCCCTGAGCGAATGCTCGCCGAAGTCCGGCACAATGACTCAGGGGGTAAAATTAAGTACACATGGAAACCTCTGCAGGACTGAGTCTTATTGTGTGACTCCACGATTGAGGTTTTGTCTGAATAACAAGTCTTCAGAACTGAGCCATTAATGAAGAGCGCTCGGAAGAACAGAAGGCCAAAGGAAAGTGCCCAAGGGGCTCCATGCTTGAAGGCGGGGTGGGGGTGCTCGCTTTCAAAAACAGAACAACATTTTTTGGAGTCAACGTGTAAATAATCCTCACTTTGTATGATCTGGAATACATCAGTGACAGTCTATGCAGTACAGATGGGTGTAGACAAATTAAGTGTGTGTGTGTGTGTGTGTGTGCGTGGTTTTATTACAATAGTTCCACACGGTTAACCATGTTCCCAGGCACAGCTATAATTTGAAGGTCTCAGTGGGCACAATTCAGTATAGAGTTAAGCATGCCTAAACATCGGAATCAGACGGCTTGTGCACTTAAATCTTTGTTAGGTTTAGGCATTAAAGATACCCAGGAGTTTCATGCTATTGCTGTAAGACTTAAACTAGTGGTTGAATCAGGATGTGGAAGGCACACGTTTGCATGCCCGCTCTAGCATGGAAAGCTTGTGGGGTGATCTTGGGCCAGCCACGGTCTCTCAGCCCAGCCTAGCTCATGGGGGGGGGGGTGAGGATAAGACAGAAGAGAGGACAGTGTTGCAAACCACAGTTGCACCCCCATTGGTGAGAAAATCAGGGCGGTCATAGCTCATGGTCCCACCCCCTGATGGAGAGGGGAAAGGAAGGAAACGAGCAGGTTCCTGCCACTGCCACTCCTGCCCACTCCATCTGGGGCTCAGGCTGCCCCCCTGCAGTGCCAGCCATTCACTACCACCCCCAGTCAGCTCAGCAGTGGCCAGTTGTGACTACTCTTGTCTGATCCTCAGGCAGCTGGCTTCTGGTGATGGCTGCCCCCCACCTCAAGTGGAGAAACGGCCATGAGGGAGCAGCAGAGGGGCCCACTGGGTGGTGGCAGTGATTCTGGGGTTCCAGTTTGGTGTAGTGGTTAAGAGTGGCAGACTCTAATCTGGGAGAACCGGGTTTGATTCCCCACTCCTCCACATGCAGCCACCTGGATGACTTTGAGTCAGTCACAGTTCTCTCAGAGCTGTCCTCTCAAGAGCAATTCAGAGCTCTCTCAGCCCCACGTACCTCACAGGGTGTCTGTAGTGGGGAGAGGAAGGGAAAGGAGATTGTAAGCCGCTCTGAGACTCCAAGTGAAAGGTGGGGTCTAATCCAACTCCTCCTCCTCCTCCTGGCACTCCAGGCTTTTGCCCAGGGCCTCAGAAACACTACCACCCATGGAGGTAAGCAGGGTTTAAATATCCAAATAAATATTATACTGTGATAGTAGTCATTGGATAGTCAAGGTGAAACTGAAACATTTTTTTTTCAGAAAACCATGGATCGTTTTCTTCTTTTTGACTGTCCATTAAAGTGCTCACAAACATTCTGCACTTCTGATTTTCTTGGTTTTCCAACTCTGTCATCAAAGACCTTTTCCTCATTGATCTGACTGTTGAGGCCCCCTCTGCCCAGCATCTGCCAATGGAACGGAAGCCTTGTAGAGGGTTCTTGGGGATGTTTGAGGATAAACATGCAGGCCTGTTGGTCTGGGTGGACCAGGAACATGCCTGGATCCCCACACCCAACACACCTCTGAATCAGGATGAGCAGGGGTAAACCGGCAGCCATTCACCCTCTACTATTTTGTTCTCATTACAGAGCGTCAGTGGCTATTAGCCACAAGGTATAGATGGGAACTCTCAGTCTGGGGCAGGTGATGCACTCTATTCTTGGTGCTGGTGGGGGGCAGCAGTGGGAGGGCTTCTAGTGTCCTGGCCCCACTGCTGGACCGCCTGATGGCACCTGGTATATTTTGGCCACTGTGTGACAGAGTGTTGGACTAGATGGGCCATTGGCCTGATCCAACATTGGCTTCTCTTATGTTCTTAGCTCCTGAGAAGTTTCTGAGGAGTTCCCCAGAAAGAAATTTTAGGAGGATTGTGATTTAACATCATTCATACAATTGTTTTAGAGAGGTTAAATTACTCATCATTGCTGCCAATCCCCCTCCCCCTCCACACACACAAGGTTCCTTACTCCTGTATTAATCTCATGAGGAAAACATGAGCCTAGGAACACCACGTTTCTCTCCTAACATCTAGTTTTCCTTTAACAGACACCAGCCCAAGGTAAATCAGCAAACTATGTGGCTGGACAGGAACCAAACCCAGGTCTTGTTGGGAATAGACCACTACACTACATCAAGGAGTGAACATTACAGAGCTGACAACAGCTATGGTGAAATATGGCACAAAAGGACTCATCGTGAAGATCTTGGCTAAAATTTACTTTTGTTCACGGCTTTATTGCATGACTGACTGCCATGTCACCAAGAGACTGAATAGCTTGGAGCTATTTTTTTATTCTTCAGTATCACTGGGGCATGGAATGGGCTTATTCACAAGAAAGAACTTAACCTGGATCTTTATCACTTGGTGAGTACTCTAAATTACCTCAGGGATGAAAGGAAATGCATATGAGAATGGGCTTGAAATGTGGTTGGGAAGAGAGAGAGAGAGACTGGAATGCAAAGTCAGAAAACAATTCAATAAAAACAGTACAAAACATATAAATGCAAAAACCGGATTGCAGAATTCAGAAAACAATGCCGTAAAAAGAAATACATACAATAAACCAAGTCATAAATGGTTAAATGGAGGAGAAAAGAATTATGTAAGCCACCTCCAGTCACTGTTGGGTAGCAAAGTGGAGTATAAATGAAGTAAATAAACTGCAGTCCATGGGCTTTTCCACATTCTCGTTTTACTTGTTGTTAAGTTCCTGTTTCTTGGGGGGCTTTTCACTGGGAAATAAACTGGAAAAAACCTGTTCGATGTCGAATCAACCACTAGAGGGAGCAAAACATGAGCAGAACAGGGGGAAACCCCAAAGAAACAGGAATTTTAAAAAGGAGTAAAATGAGAATGCAGAAGAGCCCCTTATCATTATTTGGAGAGAGTATTTCCTACTCAAGAACAAAACCAAAATAGCTTTCACTCTGGACAATGCTCTGTTGTCATTAGCTCATAGTTCTTAATGCTACTTTTCAGTTTCACAAAGTTAGCAAAGCTCTTTTTAATCAGCTTCCACCGTTGTGGCCTTCTGTGCCATTTGGGTAGTAAGGGCTGGTCCAGAAGAGATCAGATCCTGCTGATTCCTTACCTCAGTGTTAAGCCATTGGTGCAAAAGCCACACGGAGGCAGAGAATATATATAGCAGTGCACAGTTCCCTTTCAATTCAGTGGGATTGTGCAGGAGGATAGTCCAGTAGATCATACTCTTAGGCAATGCTCCCTCTAAGCTGTGGAGTCTTGTGAGCAAAAATTCGACTTTGTGAGCTACTGGCATGAAAGTTGTGAGCCAGCGATTGGGCTCCTGCATAAATTAGTTTGTTCTGGAACCATCCTGCTGAGAGAAAAATGTGCAAGCTGGAGGCTAAAAAACTGAGCTAGCGCACATTAACTCAGCTTAGATGGAACACTGCGCTTAGGATCTGGAGTTTCAGTACTTGGTGGTGGGAAGTGCTATCAAGCTGCAGCCAATTTATGATCACCCTGCAGGGTTTTCAAGGCAAGAAACATCAGAGGTGGTTTGCCACAGCCGACTTGTGGTGACCCCATCAGGTTTTCAAGGCAAGAGAGAGGTTCAGAGGCGGTTTGCCATTGCCTGCCTCTGTGTGGACTTCCTTGGTGGTCTCCCATCCAAACACGAACCATGGCAGATCCTGTTTAGATTCCAAGATCTGACAAGATTGGGCTCGCCTGGGGTACCATCCAGGTGTCAGGGCTTCAGTACTTCGCTTTTTAATGCTTTTGACTTTAAAGCTCTTGAGTCATGAGGTGATCTACTCATAGGGCAATGAAGTCAACGTGCGGTTTCTTACCCGGGCTCCTTTTACAGGACGTAAACAGCATTAACGGAAAAGAATGCTTGTTCCTGCTCCGCCGTTTAAAACAAGCAAAACAAACTTCTCTTAGTTATCTAGGCAGAGATCAGAAATACTGCCTTAAAGGCCAGGGATTTCATAAGCACAAAACTATGCCACCACCAAAGGGGTGCACTTGAGTTGACATGACTGGAAACTGACCATCTAAGAGTTCTGAACAGAGTGAAGTTCCACCGAAAGGGGGGCGGGGGCGATCTAACAGGAAATGTCCGAGCTCTTTAATCTACAGCAGATGGCCGCAGCTGCAATTAATTGCTGCTTCAAGATGAGTTCTTAACTGTTGCCCTGATGCAAACGGCATCCTCTGGCCTTTGGAATACTAAAAATAAACTGGTATAGCCAGATGTCTTATCGCCTGTGTGTTTTTGGTCGTGTGGGGAGCAAACGAAGCGACGTTCCACACAGAGGTGAGTGAAGTCATACGCTTCTGCTGCCGGCTCGGCTAACTTGTGAGCCACCCAAGGAAGAGCAGTTCAGCAGCCCTTTCTGGTGGCCCAACCAAGTTGGAGTCTAGCTGCACTTTTAAGACCAACAAAGTTTCATTCAAGGTGTGAACGTTCTCAGACGATGAGATGGAATATAGGAGTGGTTTGTTAAATTAGCATGCAAAATGGTGAGGACATTTTTTTTTAACAGATCAAAACAATGACAAGCTTAGTTACTGGTTACCATCTGTTTTGGCTTAACTGCGGTGGGGGCGGTGGGACACACAACATAGGTAATAAATATGTTAGAACTAGAGACTGATGTGTCCTGATTTGTGAGAATCCCATCCTTAGACCCCACCCATCTCCTTTCAAGCACGGAGGTGGATTTTACAGCATCTGGACTGTGCAGAGTGTTTTCCTTGTCCCCAAAACAAAGAACTGCATTTAAGCCCACCATTCCAAATTACATTCCATATTCAGTTATATTCTTAATTGCTAAGAGCAGGAATAACATTTTGCTTCAATCATACATGGAGTTAACTGGCAGAATCCCGCTCAATAAGGCATCAGCTTTTGCTTCCTGAGATCGCCAAAAAAAAAAAAAAAAATGGGACCGGGGGATGCCTGGCACCTGCCGGGCCACCAATCACGCCAGCCAGCCAGCAAGTAAGGAATTGTTTCATTTGTATCGATGCCTTTTCTCAGGACCGTGCCGGCCTGCTGATCCTCTCCACTGCCGCAGTTAACTCAAAACGCAAACTCTACGGATCTGGAACCAGTTCAGTCTCCTTTGTGCAACGAACATCGTTTACACACAAGCAGCCAACCCTTCACTGGGCTGGGAATCACAGCCGAAACTGGGACTGTTCCACCTGTAAGAACTATGAGCAGGAGAAGAATGCTGGTGGATCCAACCAAGGATGATGTTTTCCAGATATCTTTAGTAAGTCCAAAGTCAGAGCAAGGAAATGACCCTTCACTCCCCTTGCCCTATTGCTATCTGAACATGGGAGTTCCCCTTAGCCATCATGGCTAACAACCATTGGCATATAGATTCCGGTCGGTAGCCATGTTGGTCCGAAGCAATAGAACAAAGTTTGCATCCAGTGGCACCTTTAAGACCGACAAAGTTTAATTTGGGGTATAAGCTTTAAGACCAACAAGGTTTAATTTTGGGTATTTGTGTGCACAAAAGCTCATACCCAAAATTAAACTTTGTTGGTCTTCAAGGTGCCACTGGACTTAGACTTTGAACCAGCTGAAATTTTCTACTTATTTATTTTATTTTATATCATTTATAGTCCACCTTTCCCCCAGGGATTCAAGGTGGATCACACATAGTGAGCCAGTACAATCACAAAAAAAAGGGGTGGACATTCAATAACCAATGCATTAGGATTTTAGAAGTCTGGAACCACCAGAAAGAACCTGCAGCATAGCAGAAGTAGTCACATGACAGGTTAAGCAGTACAGAAATTGCACAAATAGGATCATAGAATCCCAGAGTTGGAAGGGGCCATACAGGCCATCTAGTCCAACTCCCTGCTCAGTGCAGGATCAGCCTAGAGCATCTCTGACCAAGGGTTTGTCCAGCTGCTGCGTGAAGACTGCCAGTGAGGGGGAGCTCACCACCTCCCGAGGCAGCTGATTCCACTGTTGCACAACTCTGACCGCCAAAAAGTTTCTCCTACTATCTAGCCGGTACCTTCCCGCCCTTAATTTAAAGCCATTCTTGCAAGTCCTATCCTCTGCTGCCAACAGGAATGGCTCCCTGCCCTCCTCTAGGTGACAGCCCTTAAATTATTAGAGAGTAATCACGTCCCCCCTCAATCTCTTCTCCAGACTGAACGTTCCCAAGTCCCTCAGCCTTCCCTCATAGGGCTTGGTCTCCATGGTTCCTACTTACAGCAAGCTAAACACAGTGGTATAGATCAGAATAATTTATCCAAGCAAGTTTGCAAAACCATTTTTGTGCAGTGCAGCCCTATCACCTGCATAGAAAAGCCCTCTCGAATAGTTCAGTTTCGCTTAGTTTGCAGAAGGCCAGGAGAGTGGGACTGTTCCTGACCTACCTCTGGCAAGTTCTCCAGCTTCTGACTATAACATTTAGGAGAATCTTACTATATGGAGGGCAGTCCCCATGAAGCAAAACAGCAACAACAACAATCCTAATCTTCAAGGATACAGACCAGGTACAGGGACAGTCCGTTGTGATCTACCTGGAGACAGGGAATAGGAGATGTTGTGCTGCAAAGGTAGAGAGTGTCCCATGGTGATGCCATGGCAATAGGAACACAAGAAGGTGACATGCCATGTGTCCATTTAACTACTAAATCAGTTTCCACAAAGAACTGCAACATGCATTTTTTTTTTTAAGTGGCACTACTATTGCAGGTTATTGACTTTGCCCTCAGTGTTTTCACCAGGTCCCAATGAAGTAATAGCTGGCCCAGAGTATTTTCAGGTCTTACTGTGTCCTTTCTTCAGGCTGGTCCTCTTATCTCAAGTGGCACCTTTAAACTGTGCATTGAATGAACTGGCACGGTGTCAATCCAACTCGCGGCCCAGCCCAAGCTAATCATATAGTTTATTCTTTTTGCAGTGGTGTGGTCCATACGAATTGAGTTGGATGCTCCAGGAGGACAGACTGAACTCTTCATTTCCCATCAGCACATGTTTTCAGCATGGCAATTTGTGTGGATTTGGGTTCTGCAGCATTTTATAAAGCAAATGGGTAACTGAGGCTGCGGTCACACGGGTCAGTTGAAGCGGAGGGGAAGCGAGGCTATTCCCTCTGGAGGTCACACAATTGCGAGAGCATACCTCCCTTTTATAGCTGTGGGCGCGGCCCATCACTGTGTGATCAGACACAACTGTGGGTGAGTCATGTTTTTCTTTTTGCTGTTTGTTTCCCATGTGCATAAATGAGGAATCACATCTCCACACTGAGGGCTCCCTATGGAGTATGTGATGATGTGCATACTGAGAAGGGGGGGACAGCACTGAGCCAGGACAGCCTGATCAGACCATCCGTATGGCGCGAGGGCATGCTTGAGTGATCAGATGGGAAAGTCCGTCTGTGGCTCGTCAGAACCTGTTTACAACCAGACTTTCCCTGGTATCTTTTAACTCCACATCTGTGGCGGAGCAGCACAGGTTGCTGACAACTGCAGGACACTTCCCAGATGTTGCTGTCTGATCACACCTTTTAGATCGATTGGGCATTTGCACCTATGTCAGATCTAAAGGCGCGTATGATCACAGCCTGATAGGGTGATCTGAGACAAAGGAAGACTTCCCATACATGCTGCTTTCCTCACCTTTCCATGACAAGCTGTGCCTGCTGAACCCCCCCTTCCTGTTTTTGCACAACTATTAAATGCCAAGGAGTCATAGAGGGTTAGCTGGGAGAGATCTGGGAAGTCATCTAATCCAGCCTCTACTCAGTGCCGGGACATGCAATTGCAGCATCCCCAACAGATGGATGTCCAGGCTCCATTGAAAGGCTTCCAGGGAAAAGGTGTCCTCTACCTCCTGAAGCAGTCTGTTCCACCGTTGAACACTTCTCACCTGACTTCTGGAGCAAGAGAACAAGTCTGCTTCATCTTCGGTGTGATTGCCCTTAGGATACTTGAAGAGCTCGATCCTGTCTCTCCTCAGTCTTCTCTTCTTCAGGCTAAGCATACCCAGCTCTTTCAACCTTTCCTCACAGGGTTTCAGGAGTCCTCACCATCCAGCGTACCATCATCTGGATGAGAATTAGTTCATAAATTTGGTTCCCAGAAATAAATATTCCAGATATAGCCTGACCAGTGTAGAATAGTTCCACTTGATTGCTCCCCATGATCTGAATGCCATGCTTCTGTTAACCCAGTGTAAAGGTTGCACTAGGGATTGCATTAGGTATAAAAGGGTTCCCTTGCTTGAAACCTAGTCAAATCCAACTCTAGGGGGCAGTGCTCGTCTCTGTTTCCAAGCTGAAGAGCCAGCGCTGTCCAAAGACGTTTCCATGGTCATGTAGCTGGCATGACTAAATGCTGAAGTGCAGGGCACGTTGTTACCTTCCCACTGGAGCAGTACCTATTTATCTACTTGCAAATTCTTGCTTTCAAACTGCTAGGTCTCCAGTGGGCCTTCAAGTCTCTCCCATTGTTTGTAATGGGCAATCCTGTCATTTCTTTTATACATCCCAGTTAGTTGTCCCTTTGAAACTGTACCACACATATAGAGTGTACATTCCTTGCCAATGTTCCTTCTGGACTGCACACAGGGCAAAAGGAAATTTTAAAAGGCCTCTGATCTGCATGCCAATCAAGGATAATGATGTGTGGCATAAACATGAGTTAAGTGTTCTCCCTGGATGGTGTACATACCAAGAACATATCTGTTGCCATTTCCCTCTCTTCCTGCTCACCACTCAGGGAAACAAAAGCCCTGTTTACATATTACAGTGAACATATGTACATCTTGCATGGACATACATTGTTAGAAAGAGGTAATATACTTTTGTGTTACAAATAAAAGCAGCCCGCCTGCATCCTCCCCCCGCCCCAATGGCTCAGAAACAAAGCACGGCATGGGCAAAATCCTCTGCAAAGAACCCTGGAGAACCACTGCCAGTCTGAGCAGACAATGATGACACTGATGGTAGAGAGACCATGCTTAGCGTGCCAAAGGATAAAGGTTTAAACCGAGGAGGTCAAAGAGAACAGCTGTTGGAAAGGATCTTTCTCTGTCTGAGCCTGTAGAGCTCACCTGCATCAGAGCAGACCATGCTGAAGTAGATGGACCAATGGCATGAAGACCAGTGTGGATTGAAGAGACCCATGTTCAGATCTACATTTTGCATGATACTTACTCGGTGATACTGGGACAGTTAGATTTGAGTCCAGGAGCAGCTTAGAGACCAACAAGAGTTTCAGGGAATAAGCTTCCAAGAGTCAAAGCCCCCTTCATCAGGCTGGGTGATATTGCCATTGTTGTGAGGTCAATATAAGGGAAGGGAGACTGGAGGAAGGGTGGAATAAAGAGGGGATTGACAGACAACATGTGAGCAGCAGAGTCCATTGGGATGGAAGAGGAGTTTACAGGAAAAAAATAGCACCAACTGATGTGACCAAGAACACAGATCTTCCCAAACTAAAACATCATAAATTATAGCCTGAACATGAACCTATATTGTAATGCATTAAGTGATGTAGTAGTGGTGACAAAACCTCTAGTGGCATTTAGTTGAACTTCCTGGACAGACAGATGTATTTTCGGTTGCCACTGGCCAAACTGGTCTGACTTTAGAGTGTTGGGACAAGCAGCAAGGCTTGAGGAAGGGGATGTAGATCCATGGTTATAGAAAAGAAGGGGGCTAGGAACTGAGAAAGCAAAGCAGTCCAAATGAAGCACAACACAAAAAGCTGTACATAGTTGAGAGGAATTAGAAAGGATTGGAGATGCACAGTTGGTGTGAAGTACATTTGAGAAATTATAGAAACAGCATGGAAGTTTCTTAGTTGGGGTTAGCTACAATGCTATTGCAAGGTCCACAGAAACCTGTATGACATTTTCAGACATTCTTTCTCATATATTTTAATTGCTTATCCCCTTCCTATAACAATTCCTCATCAGTCTAACAGAGGCATCCTACTGAGGTCTATCCAAGGGGGCTTCCTCCCAGGATTGGACTATAAAGAGCTCTACTCAAATCCTTAACCACTGAGCTTGCTAATACTTTCTCTTCTTTCAGTTCCTTAGATCAATTTGCCCAATCCCCCATCAAACTCAAATCTTATTGGCTCTTGCAACTATGAGTAAATTATTATTACACTTCTATCACATGGCTCTTTCCTAATGATTGTGGCTCCCAAGAATAGGTTGAAGATGATTGCCTGGGAAGCCCCCACACAGCACCATGCCATGGACCCAGATGGCTCAGGTTAGCCTGATCTCATCAGATTTTGGAAGCTAAGCAGAGTCAGCTCTGACTAGTATTTGGATGGGAGATCTCCAAGGAATACCAGGGACATGATGCACAGTCAGGCAATGGCAAATCATCTTTGAATGTCTGTTGCCTTGAAAATCCTACAGGGTTACCATGAGTTGGCTATGACTTGCTAGCATTTTACATCACACCAGGGTAAGTGCGCTTTAATGCCCAGAACCATTTGGGCAAGGTGTAATGTATAACTACTGTCAGTAGCATGAGATGGACCCACAGCTCAATTGGCTCTCATATCACTGCCATAGCATACAAAATAGTAAAACACTCAGTAGCACCTTTAGGACAAACAAACTGTATTGTAGCATAATTATTACGGTAACACAAGGGTTCTCAGAAAGCCACACACACTTTTCCAATCTCACCCCAGTGCCAGTTCCAGTCCTCAAACTCACAGAGAAACCCAAACACTCTCATTTTTGGTAGAATGACACCCCCCCCTCCTCCACCTGGGTGGTTTGGCACATGTAAGCCAATGCCAGAGGTTTGCATGCACCAAGTCACACAGCAGAACCAGAGCTTCCAATTTCAGCACTGGAGCTAGGGATGCCAGCCTCCAGGTGGGACCTGGGGATCCCCTGGAATTACAGCTCATTGCCAGTCTAAAGAGATCAGTTTCCCTGGGGGGGAAATGATGTTCTGGAGGGTGGACTCTATGGCACTGTGCCCCACTGAGGTCCCTGTCCTCCCCAGACTCCATTCCCAAATCTCCAGGAGTTTCCTAACCTGGATTGGGCCACCCTCCCCTCATCCCCCAGAGGTGGCCAGGGGGTACCTGGCAATCCTAACTGGGGCTATTTTAGCAAGGGAGAGGGGGGAAGCTGGGGGAAAAACATATAGATTGGGAGAGAGAAGTGAAAGACAGAGGGAAGGGAAGAAAGTCAGACTGCAAGGGAAGCAGCCTTGAGTGGGGGTGGGGGAGCTCACCAACGTTTCCAGCTCTCACACATCTCAAGGGAAAGGGAAAGAGAAACAGAAAGAGAGAGAGGGACAGAAAGCGCAGCCCCCCTTCCCCCCATTACAGGAGAAAGTGAGCCCAGGATTTTCTGTATCCTGGAGCAATGTGCTCCGTGCAGCACAAGGGTTCCTGGGTTTTGTTTTCTCCTGCAGCCTAGTTTAAACTGGACTGCAGGAGAAAGCAAGCCACTCACTGATGGCAGGGGCAACCAGAGGCCACAGAAGGGCCCCCCACCTTCCCCTCCCTCCATTCTTGCCCAGCTCCCCTGCTTGGACTTGCAGGATGGCTGGGTGGCTGCAGCCCTGGGCTCCCACCCAACCCACCCCACCCCACCTGAAACAATCCCCCACCTACTTACCCTTCAGGCTGGTGGCTGCAGCAAGCAGAGGCAGCATGTGCTGCCTCGAAGCCAGCCTCCACGTGCTGCTCTCCAGGCGAGCTGCTGGGAACTGTGGGTGGAGCTTAGCTTCCAGGAGGAAGCAAGCCCCACCCCTTGACTTCCGTCCCATTCCTAGCCCAGCCAAACAGACTCAGAAAGCGGAGGGAAAACCCTCCGCTTTCAAAATGGGGTGGGGGACGGGAGGGGGGGTAGCAAGGCTCTGGCTGACACCAGTTGCCTCCGGGGGGGCTCAGTACTTTCGGGGGAGGCCTGAGCTCCCCAGCCCCCCTGAAGATGACGCCTATGCTGCTAGGTTGGCAGGAGCTCGCTCCATCCCGCAGCACTAGGGTCTCGAACTGCCGAATTACAGGCCTTCCAGTCTGCAGCTCAGCGTCCTAATCTCTACACCACCGCAGCCCTGCATTAGGTATTAAAGGTAAAGGTTCCCTTGCTCAAAAACCAGTCGAATCTGACTCTAGGGTTACGGTGCTCATCTCCATTTCCAAGCCGAAGAGCCAGCACTGTCTGAAGATATTTCTGTGGTCGTGTGGCTGGCATGACTAAATGCCAAGGGGCACAGAACGCTGTTACCTTCCCACCAAAGTGATACCTATTTATCTACTTGCAATTTCTTGCTTTCAGACTGCTAGGTTGACAGGAGCTGGAACCAGAGATGGGAGCTCACTCCATCATGCGGCACTCAAGTCTCGAACTGCTGAACTACCGACCTTCCAGCCTGCAGTTCAGTGTTGCAATTGGTCACTGAGATGACAAAATCCCATTAACATGATTAACATGCAGTTCACAAGTCTGGGTGTGGACAGGATAACACTAGTAGGTTATCTGTGGCTGAATACCTAATGGGAAGTATGCTTGAGAAGAGTTTATTCATGTACTTGATCTGACATTGAAACAGGGGGTGAATTTGCCCACGCTTCTAAAAGACCTGACATATCTGCTTGGATTGCATTGTTGCATCTGTCTCTAAAATTGTCACATTCCTAGCTCTTTGGTTTGTTCTATATGTTCTGTCCAAGCAGAGGGTCCTGTCTGCTCAAGCTATTTTGTTTTCTGATAATGCACCTGCTAGGTATGGGAGCAAGCATTTTGTTTGCATGCCCTGGCAGGCAGGCAGGCAGGCAGTGCTGTTAACTGGGAGAGGCTAAAGGGAAATACTATTATATGCTCCACTGTTTCTGAGGTGGGGGAGGAAGAATCAAGGTGACAGCTACACTCTTAAGACATCACACAGAACAGGTAGTCTTCTTTTATAAATGTATATGCCCTGCAGTGAGTAACATACTGATAGAATAGAGTGCCCAGAAGGCTCCATTGAATTAAAAAGAAACTTTGATTAGGATCATGAAATTATGGTAGTTCTGCCCTTAGGGAAAAGAGGAAAAACTCACAGAGAGAGAGAGGGAGGGAAGGACTGGGAGGTACCTTAGAAAGCTGTATCTTAATCCGTTCCTCTTCTATGCTACAGAGGTGCCTTCACATTCCTGCTAAATGTAGTATGCCCAGTGGCATTTTATTTATTATTTAAGTTTAACCGAGTCCAGGGAACTCTGCCAACTGCTCTGCCATGCCAACTCTTTCCTTAGATTGTCAAATGCAAGCTACTGAGCCTGCTGTTGCATGCACCTGTGGGAATTCTTTTTCATTGGGGTTTACAATGAAGATGGGTCTATTGCTAGTTATTAGCTATGATCGCCAGATGTGGCCTCCAGGTCTGGAAGCAGATGTTGCAGCACAGTCACCAGGTAAAGGCTGTTGTCTGTTGGCCCTGCTGGTGGGCTCTTCTGAGTCATTACACTGGCCACTGTTGGAAACAGGAAGCAGGACTAGATGGACCTTTGGTCTGATCTAGCTTGCTTACTATTATGTTCTTATGCTTTATTTTACCTTTATTTAAAACATCCTTGTGCCCTCTTTCCCCCAGACTTAGTTGTTTTAGTAGTTTTTATGTCTCTGCATATATTTTAGCTTTGATTTTAATTGTTTTAATTGTGTTTGTGTGTTTAGTTGGTTTTTAAAGGTTTTTAAAATAGGATTCTACTATGTATGCTTTAATTTGTTGGGTGGTCCTTGTGAGGGCAGGAAGGCAGGATATAAATTTTGTTGAGTAAATAAAATGAATAAACTTAGGGTGTTCATACTCTATCTGTTTCCTTGAGTTGCCTTACCAAATTTCTTCCTCTGTCCATCTTGCCTATAAAACGCTTTCTCTTGACTGACTGAAATTTGGGAGGGGGGATCCTTTGGGAGATGGGTGCCACCTTCGTTCCACTTGGATATGAAGAGAAAGTTGCACCAGGAAATATATTTGCCACTGAAACCAATGGAAACAGAGAGTGACACACATGGGTAGTTTTAATAACGAATTTAACATAATTCATTCAACTTTTCTGAAAAGAAAACCATCAGCAAAATAAAACAATAATGAAAGAATGATGCACATTGCAATGGAATAGTGTGTATCTAACCATATATGGACTCCACAAAGTCTTCTGCTGAAACAACTGAGCCTCCTAAATTTGGGGGACCAGAAGACTGCAGGAACAGTGCAGTGGCCTGCAGCGAGAGGGGGAAATCACTAGAAATCACCACCCCTCTTCCACAAAGGGAAATGCTGTTCCGTTGGAGGACCTATTTGGTTAGTTAGATGGCAATAGTTCATCTTAACCATATAATGAATGAATGAATGAATGAATGAATGAATGAATGAATGAACGAACGATGGTCATAAAAAGGTTGGCCCTGCTTTGGGAAAAATACATTCAAAGATTGGTAATAAAAAGGTACAGGTCTGGTTGTCTAAAATCAGGCCTCAAATCAAGCCCCCAATGTTACCGATCAATACAACCAAAATATTCAATAGGATTAAAAAAAAAATACATTTTTAAATATAAGGAAAAATGTGGGCAGGGGTACATAATTCATCTCCTGTTTATTTTCTGATTTCGTACTGTGTAATTTTAAATAGATTTTATTAATTATTGCATTGTAACAATATCTATTGTGGGAAAGACAAATGCAGATTTGACCAAAGATGAAAAGGAGTTTGGAGACCTGCCTATTATTTTAAAAGGGGAAAAAATAATAAAAGAAAGTCAGTGGTTGTTTCATTCATTGTGTCTTTGGTACAAGAGACAGCTGCCGGTCATGCATCATCAGCTGATATGTCACCTCCAAGCAATGCTCCCTCTAAACTGTGGAGTCTTGTGAGAAAAATTCTACTTTGTGAGCTACCAGCATTAAAGTTGTGGAGCGAGCGACTTGGCTACTTCATAAATTAGTTTGCTCTGGAGCCCTCCTTCCCGAGCTAAGTCAAAAATGTGTGAACTAGAGGCTAAAAAACTGTGAGCTAGCTCACACTAACTCAGCTTAGCGGGAACACTGCCTTCAAGTAAGCAGAAGACATTTGAATAATCATTTATTATTATTCTTTGGACGGTATATATGGAGATTTTCATCTAAGCGAGCCAGCTGCTCTTGCATAAGGCACACTAAAGAGATGCTTCACTTCAGTGCTTACAGAAACCAGTTAACCCACCATGATTAAGATTCAGCTCAGCTCATGTTACCTGCTGAAACATGTAGTGCATTGGATGTATGGGTGCCTTTAATTTCATGGAGATCTTCTGGTGGGGGGGGGGATTCACAGCTAACAAGGATGTCCTTTTCTAAGCCTTTGCTGCCCTCATGTGTCCAATCCCATTTAAGGCTGGAGAAGCAGTTTTTAAAAGCACAAGGAAACCATTTTCAGCCATCACTTCACAGCAGATCTCTCGAATCTGGTATAACATAGGCGTGGGCTAATTTATAAAATGGAAATGCTGGTCCCCAGTTTCATTTGTCACGTAACTGTGTAGTGGCTTTTTCTTTCTTACAAACAGCTTTTTCTGTCTTACGAACAAGCATATATAGGCAGGAAGTATACATGTTCACTATAACACGTGAACAGGGCTGGTGTGTGTGGGGGGGAGAAAGTATTTCAATGGTGCAGCATGTAGCAAAATTGATGTTAAGGGAAAGAGATCAAATGTACCTTCTATCTGACCTGCTAGCTTTCTGTGTGCAGAGAATTTTCCCAGTGAGGGGGGCTGGGTGGGGGGAGTGTTCATTCAGACAGGCAGCCTTCCTGCCCACAGTCTAAAGAAGTACACTTCAGGGGGGGGGAAACTTTGCAGCTTGATTTTGTGGGTTGTATACATGGAGCCTAGCCAATTTTTGCTCAAATTAATTATAATGGGCAAATGTCTTATTCATGGAGACATTCAATTATTGTCCCAATATTTTGAAAGCAGTCTAGACTGGACCCATCTCGCTATCAACTAATTAGCCTCCTTTCCACTTTGGGAAAGTTATATTTGGCTTATCTGCTCAAGTAATTTTTGGATTGGACGGAAGCCATATTGGACCGGACGGAAGCCATATTGGAATCAGAAGCCATATTGGGGCGTGAACAGCTAGGCTTTAGGCGGGGCTCTTCGACATACAACCATTGTCTAGTTCTCTACCATTTGGCTGAGAAATATTCATCTTTTAAGGGTGTGTGTGATTATATGCGGGCTTTATTGACCTTCTGGGGGCCTTTGATTGTATAAATCATCCCGGATTGTGGAATAAATTTAATCAAACTACGATGGACAAAAGGCTCCTAGGACTCATCCAGTGACTATATTTGGAAAAGGGGGTATGACAGGGATGCTTGCTGGCCAGTTTGGTGTAGTGGTTAAGTGTGTGGACTCTAATCGGGGAGAACCGGGTTTGATTCCCCACTCCTCCACTTGCACCTGCTGATGTGATCTTGGGTCAGTCACAAGCTCTGGCACAGCTGTCCTTGAAAAAAGAGCAGTTTGTCAGAAGTTCTCTCAGCCCCACCTACCTCACAGGGTGTCTGTTGTGGGGAGGGGAAGGGAAAGGAGTTTGTAAAGCGCTCTGAGACTCCTTTGGGTAGTGAAGGGTGGGGTAAAATCCAATCTCTTATTATTATTATTCAATTGATATCGAAATGATTTAGCATCAATCTTTGGTGACTGCTGCAGCCCACCCAAACTGCCCAAGACTTGTGTCCCCGTCTTGCTCTATGCAGATGGTGCTGTGATTTTGTCTTGAACCAGGGTTGGTCTGAGAAGGGCCGAGCAATCTTTCTCCAGTGAGAAAGACAGGCGATTAATTACCTGAAATCTTAGATCTTAGTTTTTACCAAGACCAGGAAATGGAACCTGCTTCAATGTTCAATCAACAGGTCCAATATTGAGCAGAGTAAGGCCTTCTCCTAGTTGGGGACCCTGATCTTGGCAGATTTATCTTGGACCCCCCCAGCTTAGTATGGCATTCAATAAAGCAAAACTAAGTTCAAATGCTATAAATCGGTTTTTCCATAATAAGTGGGGGGAGTATATTCCTGGAGCTGAGCAAGTTGATTTGAAAGTGGTCCCTCAATGCTCCCTCTAAGCTGTGGAGTCTTGTGAGCAAAAATTCTACTTTGTGAGCTACTGGCATTAAAGTTGAGAGCGAGCCATTTGGCTACTGCATAAATTAGTTTGCCCTCCTTCCTGAGCTAAGAAAAATGTGTGAGCTGGAGGCTAAAACCTCTAACCTAGCTCACACTAACTCAGCTTAGAGGGAACACTGGTCCCCCTTATTCTTTATGGCTCAGCTATTTGGATCAATGCCATCCCTGATAATATTGGTCAACCCCTGGCCCAGTTTTTAAGAAAAATACTGAATATTCCCTGTTGTGTATCAAAAGTTGTACTGCGGGCAGAAACTGGACAAATATCCCCAGAAGCAAGAGCATGGCGCTATGCCTTCAAGCTGAGACTAAAATTGTTCCATGCTGAAGATGGCTTGCTGGCTGCTCTGAAATGGGATACCCACAAATTTATTTGGATGAAAGCCCTGATGAGAAATTGACATTAGTTGGAATGTCGGCTAACCATATTTCTGGCCTGGATGGCTCAGTCTAGCCTGATCTCTTAAGGTCTTGGAAGCTAAGCAGGGTCAGCTCCAGTTGCTATTCAGATGGGAGACCACCAAAGCAGTCCAGGGCTCTTCTGCAGAGACAGGCAATGACAGACCACCATATGTTCACTGCAGCTTGGAGGCACTTTACATGCCTGTCTGGAGGGCCAACTGAATTTGAGGCTGGGGTAGAAAAGCGAATGAAATTTCAATGGTGCAGTCTTTAATTCCACTGCGGAGGGATACTTATTGCTCGATGGGAAAGCCACGGTTGTTTCATCCTCAATGGACAACAAAATGTATCAAGTTGTTTTGCATACAAACCGCAAAGAAAATCTACCCTTTCTGTTTCATTTTTTCATGCAATTTGGTGATGGCTGAAGGAAGCCAACCAGTAAGTCCAAGCTCCCAAAGCTCCATGACATTTGTCTGTTGCCAGCTGCTCTGAACAATCAGACATTTTTATCTGTTTGCACAAAGACAGACATAACATTTTTAGAACAAGGGTGTGTGGACTGAAACTCCCCTCACCACCCTGAATGTGACCATTACACACACAGGTAACCAATGCTCCCCCTAAGCTGTGGAGTCTTGGGAGGAAAAATTCTACTTTGCAAGCGACTGGCATTAAAGTTGTGAGTGAGTGATTTGGATACTACATAAATTAGTTTGTTCTGGAGCCGTTCTTCCTGAGCTAAGACAAAAATGTGTGAGCCGGAGGCTAAAAAACTGTGAGCTAGCTCACACTAACTCAGGTTAGAGGGAACACTGCAGTACATACGTACATAGACATGCACACAGTGAGAGGGGGAGAGAGACAGAGAGAGAGAGAGTTTGGCTACAGGGCTGTCTTACAGCTCAGTGCATAGTGAAACCAAATTACTACATTCCAGTTGGTTCCTGAAGGCTAAGAACTTAGTAGCTTGACCCTTTTCTCACTGTAAGATGTAAATTGCTGGGTGTCTAGAGCAGGGGCCCCTAGCCTTTTTTGAGCCTGAGAGCACACCTGGAATTCTGAAACAGCATGGTGGGCGCAGCAACAAAATGGCTGCCACAAAATGGCTGCCATAAAAGGTGGAGCCAGCCACAAAATGATTGCCACCACTGTTCTTCAGTAACATAGTGTAGACCCTTGTGTGGTGGTGGTGGTGGCTGCCAAGGCAACATTTTTTCAAAAAAAATCTGGACAGCCAATCAAATCTCCAAGAGTCGATCAGAAGCCTCGCTGGGCAGAAGCCCGACCTGGCCCCACCCACTCCCTAAAAACCCTTGGTGGGTGCCAGAAAAGGTGAAGGTAGGCACCATGCAGCCCCACAGGCACCACGTTGGGACTCTCTGGTCTAGGACATGTGACGTTCCCAGTTCAGACCATCTAACTCAGTATTACCTACTGGCAATAGTTCTCCAGGCAGAGAAAGGGATTTCGCCAGCCTTTGCTTCTGGAGTCCATGTAATGAAACATTCCCGGAAATGAACCTTGGATCTTCTGTATGCCGGGATGTGTCACCCCCTGACCCACAGCCACTTCCCGGAGCAGTGAGTCTTAAACAGGTGACAGAGCTTCTGATGGCCTCATCTGCTCCAGTGCTGGCTCAGGATAGGTCACTGTTCCACCCACTTTCTGAGGCTTTGAAGAGGCATGGTGAGCCATCTCCTGAGCACAGGGCAGATGAATCAGACACCCGCTTTGGAAAACAGCCTGAGCTCATGGCTCATACCTTGCTACAACACAAGAGTCACGTCAGCTGGCCAAAAAGGTAGGTGGAAAAAGACCGATCCTTGCAAGTCTTAGCAGTCTGGGGTTTCCCCATGGGAACTGATGCTCTACTGACAAGGGCTACTTAGTTCTGATTCATGCAGGCATCATACGACACAGCAAATGCAACACCTCCACTGGTCCAGATCACTTTCATGTGGGAGGGGGGGTCACATAATTTAATGCTCCTCTTGCACATAGGGTATGGAAAGGATGCGGCAGAGGTGTTCCATATTCGGCACAGGATGATGATACACCCGCGCGACATCCTATAGATCAGGGGCGGCCAAACTCGCTTACCGTAAGAGCCACATAGAAGAAACATCAGATGTCTGAGAGCCGCAAGACATGAACAAATATCACACATGTTTTTACTGGGAAATATGCAAATTTGCTTTTTATTCACATTAACATTAAGTAAGACTGCGAGAAATAAAAACAAAAGGGGTTAAAACAGATATTGATAATGGTATTTAAAGAGACAAATGCTTTCTCCGAGCCGACCCAGGGGGGTGGGGTGGCTTTGTGAACGCATTCAAAGTTAAAGTTTCTTTCTTTCTCTGCTCCCCCCCCACCTCAAGCCTATCCAAGGAGGGAAAGACTGGCAAGGGAAGGGAAGACCAATCAGAGAGGCATGCCTCCCCTTCACTTCCCCAGCCACCCTGCCAGGAGCCGCACAATGTGAGTGAAAGAGCTGCATGTGGCTCCTGAGCCACAGCTTGGCCACCCCTGCTATAGATATATGCGCCCAGGAAGGGGTCAGTAGTTCCAGAGGAGCCAAGACGATTTTCTGTTCTCGCTGTATAAGCCTGCAATATAGATCACAGGATGAATTTAAAAGTGACACAGTCCACATAGGAGGCTGAAACGCAGGAAATCAGACGAGACAGCCCATCAGAAAATGAATTTGAATCCCACTAATTTGATGCATCTAAGTAAGTTAATTAAGTGACCAGATTTCCCTCCCCCTCCTCTCCATTTCAATCTCCCAAAGACATGACTGTATACTTCTTTGAACGTTTAGACTGCTCTTCCTCCTCAGCAGATGCGATTTATCATGTGACATAAGAAGTAAATTGCTGGTTTAAAAGAGAGAGAGAGGAAACCAGCAGTAAATCCTGGTGTTTCCTTGAGGGGGTCTACACTGGAGGCTTTGTGCTGAAGTGATAAATGGGGCAACACTGCCACCTGCTGGTCGATTTGACATTTAAACATGCTCACACTGACACCAGACAGATGAGGCAAACAAAATATAAATTGCTCAGATAAATGCTGGAAGTGTAAAAACAAAACTGGCACTTTTTATCATATGTGGTGGTTGTGTGATGAGGCAAAAAGATTTTGGAGATGAGTTCATAAGATGATGAAAGAAATAATAAGAAATAATGTTCCATTCACCCCAGAGATATTGCTGTTGAATATACTTCCGAAAGATTTTGATAAAGCAGATAGATATCTGACTGTTCACATGTCGACAGCTGCGAGAATTTTGTATGCCAAATACTGGAAAACGATGGAGATACCAACAAGGCGAGAGTATGTGAATAAACTTTTTGAAATGGCAGAGAATGACAAACTGACTTTAGAGATGAGAGCTGGTACAGAGTGGACCTTCCAAAAAACACGGAAGAGATTTTATGAATGGTATAATGGAAGCGCAAATGGACATTAAATGTTGTGATTTGAGAACACAGAAAGGACAAACCTGGTTTGAATATAGAAAACTGGGAAAAAAATACAGTTAACTGAAGAAGGAGTAAGAAATAAGTCTCTTGGAATATGTGTTATATGTAGTAGCTTGGTGTATGTTAGGTATGTGTATGTTTGTATGTCTGTAGCGTATATTGAAAAATAATAAAAGTGTACCTTAGGGTACTTAAAAAAAAAAAACATGCTCACTTGAATTTAAAAAACAAAACCCAAAAATCATGGGATGAATTATTCACTTGTTTCCTAAACAAAACATCTCATTCTGATTTGTCCGGACAATGAAACTTTCCCCAGTTCTCGTTGTGAATAAGCCACCAGTTCTTCATGACATATCTCCGTTCTCTCCAGTCCTGCCCCCTTTTCCTTCTGATTGACTGGATTCTGCACAAGACCCGCCTCTCGATAACATCCCACGACAGTAAAGAATCATCAAAGAGGTGTAATCAGACTGCTGCTTTCACTGAGCAGGATCCCTTTCTATTTGTTACACAGAGCTGAGCCATTAAGCCAAGAGCCAGGACTTCTCTGGAGGAGCACAGCTGGACTTCTTCAGAGTTTAACAGCGCTCTAGTACTAGTACCTCATGAAATCAAATTCCTTTCCGTAACTGTGTGCTGTGCAAAAAAGGACTCTTTGTTGTCCACAATGTACTGTCAATCCATTTTATTCGGTGATGAGACGTTCTAATGGGGAGAATTCTCTCTGCTTTCTCCACACGTCTCCACTTGGTCATCTTTTCTTGGATCAAAGAAGTCACAAATGCTGGACTAGAGGCACTTTTTTGTAGAAAATGTACTCTTTGGGTGCGATCATACGTACCGGAAGCAACGGCAGCCATGCAATTCCCCCGCGGATTAAAGGGACACGATCAGACAGACACATCTGTCTGGCATCCTGGAGTCATCGGCGGGGCGTCGTTGCGCGTGGCAATAGCGTGGAAAAAAGCTACTGCCAATAACTCAGTAGCATTGGGAACTGTGGATGCGCAGCGGGAAGTTTGATCGCGTAAACGCGCGTCATTGCAGGCGGGGCAAACAGCCTCGCTTCCTGCCCGCCTCTTCCCCCTTCCGTATGATCACAGCCTTTGATCATTTCTTTTGCCCCCTTTTTCTGCATTTTCCTCAGGTCTACAGTACTAAGAATAGCAACACTATTTCACATTTATAGAAGATATTCAGGCATCACAATACCAGCTGTACTGGCTTCAGGCCTCTTCTTGATCACGTTTGATCACCTATCGGTTCTGTTCAGGGCCGGCTCACTCACTAGGCAAACTAGGCATTCGCCTAAGGTGGGCTGGTCCTTAGGGCACCAAACTGCACCCCCCCCCCACCAAAAGCCCTGACTGGGTGATCACCGCCTCTTTCTCCTCAAGTTCGGCAAGTGCACCCAGAAGCGCTGACTGTGAGCGCAGCGTCCTCCGAGCCAACCCCCCCCCATTTCTCCTCTCCCTGAGATCTGGAATGGCGCCCCCCATGAGAAGGGCCTCCTCGAATGGGAGGGGCGGGGGAGCGGGCCCACGGACATGAAAGAGGCCTTGGGGGGGAGTGGTGAATGAAACCCTGGCCAAACAAGCTGTTTGCAATTTGAGGCTTTCGCCTTCCAGTGTGGGTTTCCCCCTTCTGCAAAAGCGCCCGGCCGAGGCACCCGCCAGCCATCTCCGGGGAAGTTCGGCACCCCACCGAGATGTCCCCCTCAGGAAGCGCTCCCCACCCAGACAGAGCCGGCCACGGGGCTGGGAATAGATGGGCCCAGTGTTTTCTGTTGGCCCAGCCTGGCTGGACCGTCTGGGGCTTCCAGGTCCAAGGAAGCCAGAGAGGCCTGTCTTTGCCTGATGCAGGTGGGCAGCGACGCTTCAGAGAGTGTTCCTCCTTTGGCCTCCTCCCGCTGCAAAATCTCCCCTTGCAACACTGGGCTCGGGGGGGGCACCAAAGCATCCATCCAAAGAGATGACACTTGGTGGGGGAGGGGGATTTCGGGTGCAAACGAAAGTGTGCACGCAGGCTGGGAGTCATCTTGCTAGAGAGTGTGTATCGGGGAACAGCTGGTCTCACCTGCACTGCACAAAATGCTTTTAACAAACTTGCCTGGATAAATGGTTACACTCCTGTGTGATGTTCCCTCTAAGCTGTGGAGTCCTGTGAGCAAAAATACTACTTTCTGAGCTACTGGCATTGGAGGGGGCAGCGCACGGGGGGCAGTGCATGAGGGGAGGGGGCGGCACATGGGGGGGCATCAGAAGGGTTCCTCACCTAGGGTGCAAAATAAGCTGGGGCTGGCCCTGGTTCTGCTCACAACCCCAAGCAGGATCCTAGTTGCAACAAGCTATACACAGTAGCATAAACTACAGTCCCTAATAATTTTTCCAAATAACTCTGTGAAGCATTTTATACAGTTGTTGTTGTTCAGTTACACAGTCAAGTCTGACCTTTCATGACCCCATGGACCCATGCCAGGCCCTCCTGTCTTCTGCTGTCCTCTGAAGTTTGCTCAATTTCATGTTCCTTGCATCGGTGACACTGTCTAACCATCTCATCTCTTGCCGTCCCCTTCTTCTTTGACCTTTAGTCTTTCCCAGCATCAGGGTCTTCTCCAGTGAGTGCTCCCTTCTCATTTGGTGGCCAAAGTATTTGAGCTTCAGCTTCAGTATCTGACCTTCCAGGGAACAGTCAGGGTTGATTTCTTTTAGGATTGACTGATTTGATCTCCTTGCAGTCCAAGGGACACTCAAGAGTCTTCTCCAGCACCATAGTTCAAAACAATCTATTCTTCGGCACTCGGCCTTCCTTACAGTCCAACTCTCTCAGCCATATATTACTACTGGGAATACCATTGCTTTGACCATGTGGACTTTGGTTGGCAGAGTGATGTCTCTACTTTTTATTATGCTGTCTAGGTTTGCCAAAGCTTTCCACCCCAGGAGCAAGCGTCTTTTAAGTTCATGGCTGCAGTCACTATCTGGAGTGATCTTGGATCCCAGGAATGTGAAGTCTGCCACCATTACCAAAACCTTGTTTTTCAAACTTTTCAAACTTTTTCTCTTTTTTTCAAACTGTTATGTGGGAGGAGGAGGAGGAGGAGGAGGAGGAGGAGGAGGAGGAGGAGGAGGAGGAGGAGGAGGAGGAGGAAGAAGAAGAAGAAGAAGAAGAAGAAGAAGAAGAAGAAGAAGAAGAAGAAGAAGAAGAAGAAGAAGAAGAAGAAGAAGAAGAAGAAGAAGAAGAAGAAGAAGAAAGATGTTTCCTGGGGCATGCTGCATCTGCAATGCAGTATTACTGTCCTGGCTTTCCTTTGAACCCATTGCTGGGTTGCTCAGGTAACCTCTTTAAATGAATGTAAATGGCCCACCCATGAACCACGGGGACAAATCTTGCTGTCAGTTCTTCTGTTTCACAATAGACATGAAGGACTATGCAGGAACAAAGAGGGAGAAACCAGATTCTCTGGTATGGCAAACCAGGAATCTGTCTCAAATTAGCAGAGTGCACTAGGGCTAATTACATAGCAGGAGCTTTGTTTGTTCTGAATGTGTGCTATCAAATATACAAAGTTGCACAGAGCCTCTTGTAAGTTTCAGAAAAGCCTTAAGAACATAACAGAAGCCAATGTTGGATCAGGCCAATGGCCCATCCAGTCCAACACTCTGTCACACAGTGGCCAAAAATACTGGATGCCATCAGGAAGTCCACCAGTGGGGCCAGGACACTAGAAGCCCTCCCACTGTTGCCCACCACAACCACCACTTGTCCCAGACTGAGAGTTCCTATCTATACCTTGTGGCTAAAAGCCTTTATTCTGGAAGTACATTCTAAGATAGTAAAGATGAGAGACAGGGATGGGCTCTAACTGCTAACTATCTAGGATGGGTGCAGATGGAGAGAGCATCCTTGCACCCATGTTGCCAAAGATGAAGAGCAGCATGCTCCTTCTTTGTCTCTGCACAAAAGAGAGAATGGAAGGAAGTGAGAAGGCAATTTCCCTGTGAGCTATCAGCCTACACATCAAAGGGACAGAGGCAGAAGAGTAAACAGGAAGGAACCCACAGTTTGCCTCTGGACCCCCCCCCGGAGCCTGAGGCTAAGAGACAGCACCAAGGCCTTCTCTTCCAACATAGACTAGGGGACAATTCTGTGCCCACAAATAGATCACTCTAACAATCCCAGTGATGATTGTGGGGAATAGGTGCCTTATTTAGATCTCTTCCAGTCTGCGTTTGGGCTTGGTTATGGGGCTGAAGCAGCCTGGATTGTCCTGGTCGATGACTTGTACCGGGAGATGGATTGAAGGAGTATGGCTCACGTGTTACTGGAATGTTGTTATTATGTCAAGATTCGGCACCACATTTTATTGCCATTACTTGGTGGCATCACAGAGCTTCCTGATTCACATAAACTGCTATATCTACTAAACAATGTTGTCAATATAACTGATTCGGTGGCAAAGTTCTTTCAGGCTGCTCTTTTTATACATACTACAGTATTGTAACACAAAATTTGTTTTTGGGAGATAACGAAGGTGAGACTTATTTATATGGATTTTAGATTATTTTAGAACGGGGTGTTGTTGTTTTTTCCTTCCCCCTAGTTGGTAGATGTGCCTCATGTTTTATTTATTTATCTATCTGTGTATTTTCTCCAATGTCAGTGCCAATAAAGGTAACTGAACTAAACTGATGACTTGTACCGGGAGATGGATTGAAGGAGTATGACTCTTTTGACTCTCCTGGGCCTCTCAGTGGCTTTTGATACCATTGATCACGATATCCTTCTGGGCCGCATATCTGGGCTGGGACTGGGAGGCACCGTTGTGCAGTGTTCCAGTCTTACCTGGAAGGCAAGGTTCAGAAGGTGGTGCTGGGGGACAGCTCTCAGCTCCTCGGCCTTTGGCCTATGGGGTCCGGCAACGTTCCCTCTTGTCCCCTGTGCTCTTTAACATCTGCCTGAAACGTCTGGGTGAGGTCATCCAGAGGTACCGACTGCATAGTCACCAATATGCAGATGCTGCTCAGCTCTATCTTGTGCTTCCAGCTGAGCTCCAGGCGTGGCCTAAAGATCTCCCAGAATTACAACTGCTCTTCGGAGGACAGTGATCAGTTCTCCTGGAGAAAAAGGCTGCTTCGGAGGGCAGACTCTATGGCATTATACCTCGTTGTGGTTCCACCTCCTCAGACTTCACCCCCAAATCTCCAAGAATTTCCCAGTACAGAGTTGTCGACTCTAAGCTGATCCCAGGGAGGTTGTAGAATCTCTGAACTGGTGGCACTCCCGTTGAAAGAACAGGTCCATAATCTGGGCATGCTCTTGGTACCCAGGCCTACTGCTGGATAAGCAGAGTGCAGCAGTGGCAGGGTGTGCCTTTTACCAGCTTAAGTGGGTTAGCCAGCTGCAGCCTGCTCTGAGGAGAAAAGATCTGGCCACTGTGGCGCATGCCCCGGTTATATCTACATTAGATTACTGCAATGCTCTGCGTTTAGAAACTTCAACTGGTACAGAATGCCACAGCCAAGGTGTTGAGTGGAGTGGGTTGTAGGGACCATATTGCTCCAGTCTTGCCCCATCTTGCCCAGTTTGTTTCTGGGCACAGTTCAAGGTGCTGGTCTTGACCTTCAAAGCTTTATACAGTTTGGGACCAAAGGACCTGAAGGACCACCTGCTCCCTCAAGAACCTGCCCGACCACTGTGTTCATCTTTGGAGGCCCTGCATCAGGTGCCCCCGTCTTCTGAGATTAGGCAAATGGCAACCTGGGAGAGGGCCTTCTTGGTCATGGCACCATAGCTCTGCAACTCTCTCCCCAGGGAGATTCCTCTGTCTCCTTCTGTCACCGTTTTCTACCAGTGGTTGAAGACTTTTTGTTTCATTTGGCACTCCCTCCATGATCCCTCCATCCTGATCAATGTTTTAATGGCTGTTTCTATGTCTTCTACATATTTTAACTCTGTTTTTAGTTGTGTTAATGATGTGTCTTGGCGGGGGGGCTGGTTTAAATGCTTTTAAAGTGTGATTTTTTTTTTTACCATGTATGTTTTAAATTGTTAGCCGCCTTGGTGGCCCGTGTGAGGGCAGAAAGGTGGGATAGAAATTCTGTAAATAAATTAATTAAATGAGTAAGGCCTTGCATGGTATTCATGGTGAATGTTAAACAGCAGCAGTGAGACCGTCAGGAATGGGGTTTCAGCTTGGATGTGCATGACAAGTTTGATCAAGGTAAGTTCACCTGTTCGCACTGAAATTCTCCGCATCCCTTCTAATAAAGCCAAATCCTGGGATTGCCTTTTTCACTGCTGCTGCACATTGAATTGATTTTTCATTGTACCATAGCCCCAAGATCCCATTCCCAAACAGTAATAACAACCAGTTCAGATCTCATCAGCGTATATCTGAAGTTGGAATTTTTGCACTGGTGTGTCTAACTTCACATTGATTTAAACTGAATCCCCTTTGTCATTTTGTTGCATGATCATCCAGTTTGGAGAAATCCTCTTGGATCATGGACTGCTTGGGTCGCCATCCTGAAGAACTGGCTGTAATTCACAACAACTCATCTTCTACTCCAGGTCATTTATGAATAGCACTTAAGCCTGATTTTTTTTTTTGGGGGGGGGGGAATCCACTGCTTACTTTCTACCAGTGTGAAAAATGCCCTTTCATCTCCATCCTTTGTTTTTTGTTCTTGTGCCAGCTGCCGACCCTCTTATCCCTTAATTGCTAAGTTTACCCAAGAGCCTTTGGTGGGGACTCTGTCAAAAACTTTTTGGAAATCAAAATATGGTGTATCTACCACATTACCCTGGAAACATGTTGGTCAGCAGTCTCCAGAACACGAGATGCAATACTGAAGAACCAAAGGGAATCACCATTCAAGGTTGTGGGGAAAGTAGTACAGATCTTTCAGGATTTACCAACGAGACTGTTAAAGAAAAGAAAATACTTCAACTTTTTGAGACAGATTTTACAAAAGAAAGAAATAAAATATAGGAGAATACCATGTGCAATAGAGGTATTCTTACCAAAAGGTGGAAAAATAATCACAACAGAGGAACAAGCTAAGCAACTGGTTACAGAACTGCAAGCAAAGTACTTACATAGAAGAACAGAAGGAAAATCTTCAAGTAATTCAGAGCAATCTGCTAGCAGCTCAAAGCAAAGTTCACAGACCAAAAACTCCGAAGAAGAAACAAGCATAAGACCATAAGAGAAGCCAATGCTGAATCAGGCCAATGGCCCATTTAGTCCAACACTCTGTCACACAGCGGCCAAAAATACCAAATGCCACCAGGAGGTCCATCAGAGGGGCCAGGACACTAGAAGCCCTCCCACTGCTGCCCCCTCCAGCACCAAGAATAGAGTGCATCACCTGCCCCAGACTGAGAGTTCCTATCTATACCCTGTGGCTAATAGCCACTGATGGACTTCTGCTCCATATGTTTATCTAATTCCCTCTTGAAACTGTCCATGCTTGTAGCTGCCACCACCTCCTGTGGCAGTGAATTCCATATGTTAATCACTCTTTGGGTGAAGAAGTACTTCCTTTTATCTATTCTAACCCGACTGCTCAGCAATTTCATTGAGTGCCCACGAGTTCTTGTATTGTGAGAAAGGGAGAAAAGTACTTCTTTCTCAACCTGCTCTATCCTATGCATAATCTTATAAACCTTGATCATGTCACCCCTCAGCTGTTATTTCTCCAAGCTAAAGAGCCCCAAGTATTTTAACCTTTCTTCATAAGGAAAGTGTTCCAACCCTTTTATCATTCTAGTTGCCCTTCTCTGCACTTTTTCCAATGCTATAATATCCTTTTTGAGGTGTGGTGATCAGAACTGTACACAGTACTCCAAATGAGGTCACACCAATGATTTATACAGGGACATGATGATACTGGCTGATTTATTTTCAGTTCCCTTCCTAATAATCCCCAGCATAGCGTTGGCCTTCTTTATTGCAGTTATACACTGTCTAGACATTTTCATTGAGTTATCTACTATGACTCTAAGATCTCTCTCTTGGTCAGTCTCTGCCAGTTCAGACCCATCAACCTGTATTTATAGTTAGGATTTTTGGCTCCAGTGTGCATCACTTTGCACTTGGCCACACTGAACCCCATTTGCCACATTGCCGCCCACTCACCCATCCTTGACAGATCCCTTTCGAGTGCCTCACAATCCTCCCTGGTTGTCGCCATCCTGAAAAGAATAAGTTGGATGTAGCAACAACATCGGGGCAAAATGGAATTAAATTAAAAATAGTATCAACAAATATCAATGGACTGAATCCTCCTTCAAAACCCATAAAAATTTTCAACCAACTGAAAAAACAAAGCACTGACATATTATACCTACAACAAGAAACTCATATAAAGAAGAAATATGAGCATGTTTTAAACAATAAAAAATTAGACAAAGCATACCTTGCTTCAGCACAAAATAAAACACGCAGAGTAGCCATTTAAATAAATAACCCACAATTAGAAATATTAGAAGAATTAAGAGACTCAGATGGAAGATACCTATTTTTTAAAATGAGGCTCCTGGCAGGCAAAATATGTATAATAGCAACAATATATACACCAAATGAGGCTAAAGTTAAATCTTTTGAGACTTTTCCCCCAAACTATGCTAGAGTTCTAAGATGAGGAAATAATGATACTTGCAGATATGAATGGAGTACTAAACAAATAAAGACAGATCAAGGAACATTAAAGGGAGGAAATTACATTAAAATGTACTTCAATTTATGGGAATGCTGGAATTAGAAGACTCCTGGAGGACCAAACATCCAAAAGGCAGAGACTTTTCCTTCTTTTCAGACAGACATCAAACATATTCAAGAACAGACATGTGTTGGATATCAAAAAGTCTGACAATGAATTTTGAAAAAGTAGAGATTCAGCTGAAGATATTTGCAGACCACAGTCCCATAGAAGTAGTCTTGCAATGGAACAGAGAATCAAGAAGAAGATGGAGATTAAATGATACTCTGTTACTAAGAAGATGTAGTAAATAAGTGTAAAAAAGATTTGGAAGAGTTTTTTTAAAAAATAAATAACACAGAAGGAATGTCTCTAGCTACAATTTGGGGAGTAAAGCTTTTATCAGAGGAATTCTACTAGTAGCTGCTGCTAAAAAAAGTGAGAAAGATTAGAACAAACTAAGATAATAACAGGAAAAAAATCCAGAGATTGGAACAAGAACATAATCATAATAAGCAGTGTTTAAACAATTAGATGTTAGAATTAGAAGACATACAGAAAAAATATATAATTTCTAAAACAAAGATATTTTGAATATGTGCATAAACCTGGCAATTATCTGGCATATTGTCTCAGGAAGGAAAGAAAAAAAAGAGTAATAACAGGTGTAAAGAAAGGAGATCAAATAACATATGCAGAAAAAGAAATACAGGAACAATTTATCAGGATTATACAAAAAGAAATTTGGTTCAGAAGAAAGAATAAGAGAATATTTTAAAGACATCCCACTTGCAAAGTTTATGTCAGAACACAGAAGAATATTAAATCAAACAATTCCAATTCAAGGAAAATCTCAAGCAATAACGAACATGAAGAAGAATAAAGCACCGGGACTGGATGAGATATATCTATATCTACATATGTCTATATCGATAGATGATAGATAGATAGATAGATAGATAGATAGATAGATAGATAGATAGATAGATAGATAGATAGATAGATAGATAGATAGATAGATAGATATAAATCATGTATATGTTCAATTTATACCCTGCCCTCCCCGCCAGAGTAGACTCAGGGTGGCTTACATAAAAGATAAAACACTTAAATAACAATTGTAACATCATAAAACCTTTTTACACACACACACACGATTTAAATTCCCAATGGAAGCAAAGAGCATGCTATTAGGTGTTCTGCCTAACAAACTGTGAAAAATTTTAGATGAGCTATTCAAATACATGGTGACAACGGCTAGAACTATTTATGCAGCCAAATGGAATCTAGATGTTTGTCCATGTTTAGAAGAATGGGAAAAATAAACTTGCTGAATATGTAGTAATGGCAAAATTAACAACCTATTTGAGAAACAGGTCTATTGAAAAATTTGAGGAAAGATATGATGAGAAGGAGGAGGAGGAGATTAGATTTATACCCCACCCTTCACTACCCAAAGGAGTCTCAGAGCGGCTAACAATCCCTTTCTGTTCCCCTCTGTTCTGTGAGGTAGCTCTTTTGAGGACTGCTCTGGAGAACAACTATAACAGAACTTGTGACTGACCCAAGGTCACACCAACAGCTGCATGTGGAGGAGTGGGGAATCAAACCCAGTCCTCCAGATCAGAGTCCACAGTCCTAATCACTGCACCAAACTGGCTCTCTATTATGCTAGCAAGAGACAAACCTAAAGTGAGAAAATATCATATACAAATGTATGGTAATGAAACAGAAGTAAAATCTGTTCCAAATATAATATCCCAAATACAAATGGGTTCTCTATATGAGATATATAACAGACTTTCTTTTATACTGTGATATACTACTTAGCTATTAAAGGTTCTAATGAATAGGTAGAAGTGGCGAAAATACGTTATATTGAATACATAGTAATGATGAAACCATTGTTGTACTCAAAATAGATTAGTTATGAAGTTTGAAATTTAAAATGATGAATACAATTGTACTCAAACAGAAACAAGAGTGATTGTATTTTATAGATAATACCTTAAATAATACCTCACTGTACTGTATTTTATTGTATACCATTTTTAGTGTTAACTGCTTGTAATGGCCATTGGCTTTTTGCAGTAAAATTGAACTGAACTGAACCTCAAAAATTATAATGAAGGGGATGAAAGGAAAATATTATCTGTCCTATATATTATGTACTACATGATTGTTTTTGACAGATGTAATTATGTTGTATAACCCATTTTCCCCCTTTTGTTTTTTTTGGGGGGGGAACATTCTCAAAGAACTCCCAAAAGGTTAGTAACATAGCTCATTCTTATACCACAAGGCATGTTCTATATACTTAATACCTCTGGTGACTGACCCCTACCGGGGGCCTGAAGGATATTCGGAGAGGTGGCTGAATAAAGCCTGCCCCCATCTCCCAACTGCTGGTATTCCAAGGAGGTCTCCCATCCAAGTACTTGCCAGAGCCTACCCTGCTTAGCTTCCAAGATCTCACAAGATCCAGCTTGCCTGGGCTACCCAGGTCAGGGCAAAGGGGGCTGATTTTAGCAGTGATACTAAAAAAATGTCTTTAATGACTCTTTGGCGTGTGCTACCTGGATGGCCTGGGCAAGCCCTATCTCATCAGCTCTCGGAAGCTGAGCAGGGTTGGCTATGGTTGGGAGACCACCGAGGAGGGCCAGGGTTGCTGTGAAGAGGCAGGCTTGTTATTTCATTCTGACTTTGCATAGCTTAAACATCATCATGTTACATGTTAATTTGCCTGCCCCTGTCTATAAATTTAGAACCTCATCTACCATTCCAATGTATTTGAAAAAGTGTGCCTTGCACGCGAAAGCTCATACCTTGAATAAATCTTTGTTAGTCTTAAAGGTGCCCCTGGACTCTAAATTTGTTCTACTGCTTCAGACCAACATGACTGATCACCTGTGGAACAGGAATGTAGCAGTGAAAGCCGGGAGCCTGAGGAAAAACAGTTGGAAAATCTCAGATCTCGATGTTATCAGAGAGGAGGAAGGAGAATATGGCTCCCAGAGAGGAGCAGCAGAGAAGGCAGCTATCAACCTTCCTACGGGACAAAGGACTGGCCTTGAGAGAGGGGCTGTCAGAGGGCGTACAAGGACTGTGGCATTTGTAAACGGAGAGGCAACTCAGTTGAGAGACTTGGGCAAAGAAGCAAGCCAAATAGTTTGCGCTAGAGTAGCAATAGAGGCTTAATGGATCATAAGAACAGAAGAACATAACTTTGTGGTGATACTACAGTGGGACTAAATAAAAGAACATCTAATTTGCAGCGCTTTGGAGTTTCTGGCCTTTGTGACTCTCTGGGAAAGGGCAGGGTCCGTGTGAACTGCTACAAGGCGTGTAAACACGACACTTCGCTCCTGGTTTCTCTCATCCTGTTGTCAGCTGGCTTTTTGTTTGGCCGTATAACTGTGTTCCTTTTTTGTTCTCGTTTGGACAAAATTTCCATTCTTTAAAAAGCGGCCTCCTTGCCTTTAATGGATTCCTTTAATCACTAGCCATAGTGCCATTTTGGACTTCCCCTGATCTATGGCACACGTTACTGTGATATCGGTTATATTTTTTTTTATTTATTTATTTGTTTGTTAGATTTTTACCCCACCCTCCCGGCCTAGGCCGGCGCAGGGCGGCTTACAACAGAGTAAAATTCAAACAGTACAGTACATAAAATCACATAAATTAATATACATACAATGTTAAAAACTCAAACATAGTAAAACATAGTGAAGTGCTAGCAATATCCTCAGTTTACGGTCAGCTCTTTGGTCTTCTTTGGCTGTCTTTGGTGACTGGCATATATAGCAGCCACAACAACACTCTTCCCCTTAGCCCTGTGCAACTCTGTCAACATTGTTCCTCTTCCTCACAGGTAAGTTCAGCAGCAATTTGGAACGCCACTAAGGATGCATTCTCCTATTATTGCCACTAAGTGGCGATAACACATAATGCAGCATCTTGCATAAAGAGAGGGCTTGGGAGGGAAAGGATCCAGATGAGGAAGATGGAGAGAAGCAGGACTGGTCCAGCAAAGTGCCTGGATGAGAGACCACCAGAGGGGGGAGTGCTTGGGCCAGCTCCTCAGAGGAAGGTGTTCTGAGCCAGGCTACAGGCCTCCTGTGTGGCATTTCAGCATCTGCAGCAGACCAGCTGGGCAAGGCCAAGGAGAGTGGTGTTGCCAGAAGCACTGCCTTTTACTCTTGGGTAGCCCCAAAGCAGGGGTGTCCTACTTTCTAACCTGAACCAAAGTCCCCAAAAGCCAAGCACTCTCAGCTCGAACCACAGAGTCAGGCTGCAAGTGCTCTGCAAAAGGGATTTCATATTCAGGTGACAGGCAACCTCAGAGCAAGTCTCCAGTCTTCCCCCTCCACCCAGCAGAGATTATGCTTATGGAATGACAATGGGTTCTACCAGGTAAAGTATCTACATTTCTAAATGTCTGTTTAGAGGCCATCTGGCAGATAACTCTGTCTCCAGTAATTCTTTATCTGAATTCTTTGTCTTTCTTGCTCTGTTCCTCAAGAATACTGGGATATCCTTCTGGCGTCTGTGCTGTTTGCTCTCGTGTCATCTGGCATCTGCGTTGTCTCTTTGCTTGAAAGTGCTTCGTCATTCACAGCAGCTGAGGACGATCTGCTTAAAGAAGCAGCAGACCCAAAAGAAACGATTTATGTAGCTTCTACTTTTCCAGCACCATACAAGATAAATCATTTAACATTATTATTTTCAGTCAAGGCTTAAATGAGCTTTCTTCCTTTCCTTGGCCGCTAGTTACAAAGATCAAACGCTCTCCACAAAACTGTGATGTTATGTCTCTTTTTTAAATTGGGCTCTTTTTTAAATATGTAGCAGGAACTCCTTTGCATATTAGGTGACACACCCCTAATGTAGCCAATCCTCCAAGAGCTTAGTGTGCTCTTCTTACAGGGGCTACTGTAAGCTCTTGGAGGATTGGCTAAAGTAGGGGTGTGTCGCCTCATATGCAAAGGAGTTCCTGCTACAAAAGAGCCCTGTAAAGGACAAAGGCCAACCCAATTAATGATATTATTTTTAACTCAAAATACAAACATGCTTAAAACATTAACACTCTTAAAGTATTTCCTTCAAGTATTTCCCTGATGCCCACCCTCCCACTCATTAGCATTGGGACAGAATACAGGGACATAATACACAGCCTCTGTCATCCGGCAATGACCAGTTGCTCACGGGCCGGTTAAGAGCCTTGGAAGGGCCAAGTCTGGCCCATTGGTCATGTGTTCCCTTCTCTAGGGCATTATGCTGAGGACCCGCTTCTCCCCAAACCCCCACCTTCCCCAGGCTTCATCCCCAAAACGTTCAGGTATTTCCCAATCCAGAGCTGGCACCCCTAGAGCTGGCTCCCTGATGTGAGGAGGGCTTTTGGCCAGGGCCGGCTCACTCACTAGAGCTCGTCTAGAGCACACCAGCCCTTAGGGGCGCCAAACTGCACCCACCCCTCCCCGTCAAAAGCCCCCTGCCAAAAGCTTGTGCCATGCGCTGGCCACCGCCACCTTTCTGGGCGCATGCTGCTTCAGTGCGCCCCTTCGCTGCCCCTAGAGCAGCAGAAAGGTGCTCTTTAAAGTGTAACGGCTCGCGGCGCCTCCTGCACCGCCGGGAAATGCCCCCCCACCAAAAGCCCTGACCAGGTGGCCGCTGCCTCTCTCTCCCCGAGTCCAGCAAGTGTGTGTGGGGGGGGCGCTCCTCTGGCTAGAAAGGCCACTGCTCGCCCGGCTGGGAGGACGCGCCAGCAAAGCCATGCATGCAAGGAGGGGGGCTGAGAACCTGGGTGGCTTCAAGCCGCCATCACCGCCTCTTCTTCCCGGCCCTGGCCTCCCCCACTGTATGCTGACAGAGGAGCAGGGGTGGAAGGCTGCCAATCGCCCGGTGGCGAAGAGAAGCGGCTGCATTGGAGGGCTCCGGTGCAAGCTCAGTCCATCCTGAAACATCCCGGCACTGGGTGCAGCAGAGCACCGTAGCCCGCCCCCGTCTGCCCCCAACCCAGAGTGCTCCTGCCACCGCTGAGAGCCCCAGAGCACATTGGGAATGTGTCTCCGAGGAGGGCGGGCAGGGGCTGCACAGAGGCCGGCAGGGAGAGGATGAGCGGAGGGGTTGGAGGGGGAGGCTGGAGAGTCGCCCGGGGAGCTGCGGCAAGGAGGCATCTGCCAGACTGCATGGCTTTGGGTACGCTACAAAAATCATTTTTAAACAAACCCAAAAAACTGGGGGAACGGATTCGTGGTCAGAGGGGAGGGGAGGCAGGCAGGCTTTCCCATGGATGTCTGGTGGGCAGTGTTCCCTCTAAGCTGAGTTAATGTGAGCCAGCTCACATATTTTTAGCCTCCAGCTCACACATTTTTGCTTTGGCTCAGGAAGGAGGGCTCCAGAGCAAACTAAATTAGGCAGCAGCCAAATCACCTGCTCACAACTTTATTGCCAATAGCTCACAAAGTAGGTTTTTTGCTCACGAGACTCCACAGCTTAGAGGGAGCGTTCCTGGTGGGGGGGGGATCTTGTCCGATCTCGGAAGCAAAGTTTGAGTAATGGGGCACTTTTAAGACGAACAAAATTTTATCCTGAGTATGCGCTTTCCTGTGCACGCAGACTTCCTCAGACTCTAAAAAAAGAAAACCTTCTTCAAATAGGGCAAGGAACAAGTTCTCCTCGCTTTGCCCAGAGGCGCAAGAAACACCTCCCACAATAAAGGTTGTTCCTGGCAGCCCGACTGTGGTCAGACCCTGCTGGGCTTACAACTTGTAAGAGGCAGGGATCGCACCAAGTCAGGCTGCCAATGGGGGTGGCTGGAAGAGCCTTCCCTGGTTCAGCAGAACGAGTTGAGTTCCATTCCCAGCAGCGCTGGTGTAGTTTCCACGACATTTTAGCTCCCAAAGCTGCAATGCTAAAGACGCTTTCCTGAGAGTAAACCCCATTGAATGAGATGGGATTGAGGCTGGATCCCCAAGACTTGGACTCAGGCAAGGGATAATCGGAGAGGTGGGGGTGGGTGCACGAGGGGGCACCAGAAGGTAGCCTCGCCTAGTGTGCAAAAAAGCCTGGGGCTGGCCCTGCTCTTGGCAGGCCCATAGCTACAGTGGGGCATCTCAGGGTCTGACTCCCTGACTTACTGCTAAGGTCACCCAACTTCCCATCCAGCCCAGGCTCCCTGACTTCCAATTTTTTATTTTATTTGTGGTACTCCTGGGGTGTGGGGGGTGTGAGGTGCCCCCCGACTTATTCAACTAATCTGTGCCACACATATACATTAATAATAACCTCATCAAATGTAAGCTTATCTCTTGTCCTTTCCCCTCCCTCTTGTTGGGTACATAATTTCACCTTATACTTGTCCCTGTCAGTAGCAACCTATCCCAGATTACTATACCAGTTATAAAATCGTGCCCAAGTGTTCTGGAATGTGGAGCCAGAAAGCCCTTTCAACAACAACGTCAGCTTGTCCATCTCCGCTGCTTCTAAAACCTTGTGTATATATTCTTGCTTCGTAGGGGTCTGAGTGGTCTTCCAGTATTTTGCATATAAAATTCTTGCCGCTGTAGTTAAATATACAATAAAGTCCTTCAGAAAAATGCTCAATAACATTACCTCCAGCGTAAATGGTATCGCCGTACCTAATACCTTTTGGATCACCCAATGGATCCATATCTAATATTTTTTACTTATCTCATACCCCCACCACATATTGTAAAATGAACCCACCTTATTTGCACATTTCCAACACTTATTCAAACATTACTATCACATTTTGCCACCCTTTCTGGTGTTACATACCATCTGTAAAACATTTTATACAAATTTTCTTTATAGGGTATAACCTTTGTAATCTTTATATTTTTCTTCCACATTTGCTCCCATTGTTCCAAGTCTAAGTTATGTCCCACATTTTGGGCCCATTTAATCATGTTTCCTTTAACTGTCTCCTCTAACATCATCTCATTAAGTAACAATGTATAAGCTTTTTTTATAAATTTCTGATCCAGAGCAATCATTAACTTCTCCATCTCTGTCAAATTCACAAAAAACCCAACTTTCTTATCGTATATCTGGATTCTGTTTGGGCTTTTTGCCACCACGATAGATCTTCTAGCGGTTTCAGCTCATTCTTAGAGTCTAAAATATCCAAATATCTTCTTGGCTTGTCTTCACCATAGAGATTTGGTAGCATAAATGCCTCAAAGGGGGAAATCAGCTTTGAATTCCTTATAAAAATTGCTTATGTATACTTTCAAAATTTTTTAACAACGATGCATGTAACCAATGCTGTTTAAAATACTTGTGTGGAGGCCTTTCCATACCACAAAAACGCATGCCAACCCATTCTAAGGTCATGGCCTTCTAATTTTAATATTCTTTTGTCCTCTAACATAATCCACTCCCTGATCCAGGCAAGTGCTGCTGCTCTGTAATATAACATCCAGTTTAGTAATGCAAAGTAGTCATCATAATTCCCAATATTTTATTTTCTCCTGTATCTGAAAGCCTGATATTTCTTGAAGTTTGGCCTTCTGCTCCAATCCCATGTTCTTAGTCAAGATTTTTGTTTTGCTTATATTCACTCTCAGCCCTGCTACCTGGCCGTACTCATAGAATACCTTCTTCAATTTCGATATCGAGGCTAATGGATTCTCCAAAATAAATACTAAATCATCTGCGAATGCGAGTAGCTTGTACTCTTCTCTGTTCACCTTGAGTCCAACAATCTGTTTTTCACCTTGAACTGCATCGTTTAATATTTCCAAAGCATATATAAATAACAACAGTGAGAGGGGACAACCTTGTCTCGTTCCTTTTTTAATCTCAAAACTTTGCATCTGGTCCCCATTAATCATAACTGTGACATGTTGCCTAGTATAGATAGCTTGAATCATATTAATGAATTCCACTCCTGCCTCTGCCATCTTCAGCGTCTCCGTCACAAAAAGCCAATTCACATTATCAAAGGCTTTCTCTGCATCGAAAAATATCAGCGCCAATAACTTTTCTGGGCGTGCTTCATAGTACTCTATTACGTCTATGATACATCTTAAATTGCTCTTTATTTACCTTTTAGGTAAAAACCCCGCTTGGTCTTTATGAATTGTTCTAGATAGTATTTTTCTTTAATCTTTCCGCTAAGGTCACCCAACTTCCCATCCAGCCCAGGCTCCCTGACTTCCAATTTTTTATTTTATTTGTGGTACTCCTGGGGGGGGTGAGGGGTGCCCCCGACTTATTTAAAGGCCCCCTGAATTTTAAAAAATCCTGGCTACAGGCCTGGCTCTCAGTCTATGCAACCCTGCGACTGCTGGTCTGACCCATTCTAGCCATTGTGCATGAGCCTGATGGTAAAAATGATGCTGCCCCCTGCAACTGTCCCCCTCCACAGCCACTCTTCAACCAGGCTGGCTTCCAAACATGTGTTTATGATAGAAACATGGGGCTGGAATCCAAGTCCAAAGGGGGAAACTGCTGGGGAAGAAGAAGAGTAGGTTTTTATACCCCACTTTGCTCTACTAAAGGAACCTCCAAGTGGTTTACAATCTCCTTTCCCTTCCCCTCCCCACAACAAGTACCTTGTGAGGCAGGTGTGGCTGAGAGAGTTCTGAGAGAACTGTGACTAGCCCAAGGTCACCCAGCAGGCTTCACATGGAAGAGCAGCAGGGAATCAAACCCAGTTCTCCAGATTGGAATCCGCTGCTGTTTTTGGTATCTTTGCACTTGTGTGTTTGTGCGTGTGCACATGCGCCTGTGCCTGGAAGTCATGGTGACCTCTGGCAACTCCTACTGGGATATGGAGGACGTTCAGAGAAGCAGCTTGATAGCCTCCCTCTGCCTCCCGGACCTGGTATTCCTTGGACATCTCCAAATACTTGCCAAGGTCAGCCCTGCTTAGCTTCTGAGATCTGATGAGACTGGGCTTGCCTGAGCTATCCAAGTCAGGGCTGAATCTGCTGCTCTTTGCAGACACCACACTGGAGAATAGCTGCAGGGCAGAGCAGTTTGGGTGTGATGGGGAGAACAGGAGGGAACTTGTAATGTCTTAACTGTAACTGAGCCTATTCTGTGCCATGTTAAGCTCGATTCTATGCAGAGGATCATAAGCTGTAACATTTCTATTGGTCGTTCCTATGGAATGGTTTAAAACAACCACTCACAATTGTAAATATGTTTATGGAGGGAACAGACCTGATTGGCCTTTATCTCTGTTATGCCATTGGATGTTAACTTATCTGTGGGCGTGGCTTTGACAGCCTGGACTGTTTAAAAGAAGGAGCTGTGCTCCACTTGTTGTTGTGCGTTGTCGTTGTCTGATCATCTTGTTGCCGTTGCAAAAAAAAGCTGAATCACTTTACTGGAATCACTGCCTCTTGTTGAGTTGCATAATTGACAGAACTGCTAGAGAACAATTGCAGAGAACACTAGGCAACCGTAACAGCAGTTGCTGTGGCACTGCTCAGGCTATAATTTGGCATCTCTAGAAACCACGATGGGAGTTCTTCATGGCAAAGGCAAGTCTCAACTAGCAGGAGTATCATTTATTTATTTATTTATTTATTTATTTATTTATTTATTTATTCGATTTATATCCCACCCTTCCACATTAAAACAATGTGTTGCCTGTGTTTTAATCTGACCTCATAAGACAATGATTTATTACTTCACATTGAACAGCCTGAGGTTTTCTCCTACCCCCCCCCCAAACAAGATTATCCCAGTTTGTTTACCTCCGACAGAATTACAGGTTGGTCTCCCAATCAAAGGATTGTTTGATTTCTTGGAAGGACTTAGTCAAAGAAAGCCTACTGTAGTCAATGGACACCTTTCTTCTGATCACAAGGCTTGGGAACTATTCCGTTAGTGCCCCAATGGGGGATCTAGCTGGCTCAGTTCATACGGCAATATGTACATCCATGCTGGGAATCTGACATGAGAAATCCCCCCCCACCTTCCATATTTAATGGAGAATGATTCTTGCAACGGTCATCCTTATTTCTCCACATTATTGATCAAATTCCCTTCCGCTGGCCAGTCAGATGTGATCACTAATCATGGGCCAATTCATACAACCGCTCTGCTTGTGACTGCTCGAGTTGCATGATGTCTGTAGCAAATGGTTTCATCTGAGTTGTTCAAAGAAACACAGCCATGTCGAACATTTATACAGCACGTTGAGTGTTGGAAGTGCTTCATGTAAATTTATGTCATTACAATGTTTACGGTAATCCAGCGATCAATGACTGCAAGATCGTGCAAGGAAAGCAAGAAGCCTTGAGAAACACCACCTCCGGCGTGTGGTTTCCAAACACAGGTCCAATCTGCATTGGTATTTCCCACCATTGTGCCAATGATCTCACATCGTCTCACAAATTTCTGGCCGAATCTGCATTGGTCTTTCCCACCAGTGTCCACGCCTTTTGACTCCGTCTTCAAAAAAGCTGTCCACATTTGGTGTCGTTTTCACACCTCAACCGTGCTAGCATACTTTCGAAAGGTCCACATATGTTTATCGTCCTTTCGGGGCAGCTCCACTGTCATTGCACCTCCGCACTGCTTTAAAAGAATCTTCTCCAAACAATATTCAAACAAGCATAGAGAAAGACAGCGCCACACCAGCACGCAACTGGTTTAAAAATGCAAATGCAGATTCGACCTCTGTCTACATTTGATGCTGCATCCACTCTCCTATTGTTTCATCTCAGCACCAGCTGTCTGTGCCGTTTTATGGCCATCTAGTAGTGACTCCAATGACACTACGGCATCTCACCGCCTTATCTGAATGTGGTCTTAAGGTGGTACAACTGCTCCTTCCCACCGTTGAGCTGCTGTGAGGAAAAAACAGACAACTGGAGCTGAATCTCCCCCCCCCATCTTTTCTAAGGAGATATGCAAATTGTCAAAAAGGAAACAAGTTAGCTGAAAAAGCAGCCAGGGGACATTTTTCTGCAATCATATTGGGGGGAAGGGTTGGAAGCACGCCCACCCCTGAACCATTTGTTATTTCCTGGGGCAGTCTCCAGAACGCCCTGCCTGGGAACTGCTGGGTGTTTGTTTGTTTTTACCCAGCTTGTTCCATCTTTCCTGGGGGCCCCCACCTCCCCCTCTGCCATGTGACCCCCTTTTACTTTCTGTGTGTGTGGGGGGTCACAGGTCCTGTTTCCTCCCCTCAGCGCAGCACAGTGCCCTACCAGTGCCCCTGGGAGGCTGCTCCTCCCCCTCTCTTGCATGGTCTCCCTAAACAGCTTTCATCCTGATGCAGACAGAGGAGAGCTTTGTACTGAGCCAAATGGGAAGCAGCACGGAACAGCTTTACACAGCAGATGCAGATCAGGCCACAGACAGAGGACCAGTTCTAGATCTTGGGAGGCTCCAGGCAGAGAGTTCCCAGGCCCTGTCTGCCACCAGGCCCTGCTCATACCCTCATTCCCTCCCACCCACCTTCATGCCTCCCACCTGCCTGTGTATCCTTCCTCTGCCTGCTTGTGAGACTTCCCACCATGATTGCTCTCAGCACCACCCACCGTTCTTCCCCTGGTGGCACTGGGAAGCGGGTGCAGCTGGGAGTAGTGGTAGGGTGCTAGCAGGTGATGAGGGGAGGTGGTGGCGATGGGCCTACTAGAAGCCCTCATCCCTGGCAGCTGCCCCACCTCTGGGCATGCTGATGCCGGCCCTGCACAGATATATTATTACCCTAATTTTGCAGACAGTGGGGCTCAGAGTGGGTGGCTATTGAGTTTACAGCAGAGATAACCTTGGAGCCAAGGAGCTCCCAGATCACATCGCATGCTTTTAGCCATTATATTTCACTAGGAATAAGGCCCGTTGTGGAAATAAATACAACGGGCTCTAGAAAGAGGCTCTGGGAGAGTGCCCCGGCTTTGGGCACTCAATGACAATTTGCTGTGGCAATCTCAGCAGGTTATAATGACAGAGTCCACCATTTTCTCCAGAGGAACTGATCTGTGCTTCCTGAAGAGCAGTAGTAATTTTGAGTGATCTCCAGCCCACCTCCAAGATTGGTAACAGTGGTTCCCCAGGAGGGAGTGGCTGGTTTGGAGGGTGGAGTCTATGGCATTGTACCTGTCTGAGGTCCCACCCCTCTTATCTCCAGGAATTTCCCAACCTGGAGTTGACAACCCTATCTCCCTCCCAGCCAACCATCAACCTACCTTTAGTTTTCCATCTCCTCCCCCTCCCTCCTAGAGAGCAGTTGTAATTTTGAGTGATCTCCAGCCCCCACCTGGAGATTGGCAACAATGGTTCCCCATCAGGGAATGGCTGGATTGGAGTGTGGAGTCTATGGCATTGTACCTGTCTGAGGTGCCACCCCTCCTCAAACCTCACCCTCTCCAGGCTCCATCCCTCAAATCTCCAGGAATTGCCCACCTGGAGTTGGCAACCTGATCAGGACTGGGCCCAATGAGTTTTCTCCCAAAGACCAACATAGGTGTGGAAAGGGCCCTTTACTGACAGAGGAGAAAGTACAGGTGCCAACTCTGATTAGGGAAATACCTGGAGATTTGGGGGGTGGATCCTGTGGAAGGCAGCATTTGGGGTGTGTGTGGAAGAACTCAGCAGGGTATAATGCCATAGAGTCTACCCTCCACAGCAACCATTTTCCCCCGGGGAACTGATCTCTGTCATCTGGAGGTCAATAGTAACAGTGGGAGATCTCCAGGTCCCACCTGGAGATTGGCAACCCCCAGGGAAAGTCAGCCGCACAGTGGAGAGTTGAAGAAAATGGTTTGATGGTCGCTGGCCCACCTCGTTAGCCAGCCAGCCAGCCATGCTGAAGCTAAGCAGGAGAAAGAGCTTTTTTCCATTTATTCTGACAGGAAAGTGGCCGTGGGGGGGTTATGGGCGGGGGAGGGGGTTATGCTGAAAGTCCTTTGTTTTTTTACACACAGAACCAAGTTTGGGTGCCAACCAACAGCCACTGAGGGGACAGTCCCTCACAGGAGTCAAGAGAACTGTCCATCTTACAGGACCATCTTACAACTTGAGAGACTTAAAAAGGAGACAACCCAAAACATGAAGATATGTTTGTAATGCGCAATAACGGACTTTACTAACAATAACTCAAAAGGACATTACTAAAACAGCTAACATGTCATTCTTTACAGCATAATGAAAGACGATCAGTCAAACGCAGAAGAAGCCTAAGAACTTACTTATACTAACAAAAGATTAATATACTAAATTTATCTTCACTCACCACTATTCTTATCCATCTATATACCTTCCCTTTTCTTATATCAAAAGCAATAAAATTCTCTCCTCTTTAGTAGAGTTGAATTAAAAAAAAAAAGAGAGAACTGTATTCCTCAGGAGAGAGAGCTGTCTGCCAGTAAATCTGACATGCAAAAGGGGGAGTGGGTGGGGAAGAGGAGCAGACCCAGCACCCGGCCAATGGCACGCGAGTATTCTTGAGTGGCGGCTGATGGGCCAATGGCTGAGGGAGGGCATTTTACAGCCAATGGGAGTGCATGGAATCTTGTGAAACCAAAAGATAATTATTATAAGGAGAGATAAGAGCTAAAAGGAAGTGCAAGATCAAGGAAGAAGAGATTGTCGGTTTTTTCCCCCTTTGAAAAGAGTGCTCTGACCACCAGAGCCAGGAAATGTTCCTTGTGAATTGTTCGTTCACTTAGTGGCCACTGAGGAAAGGCTAAAGAGTCTATGGGGGGTGGGGAAGGAAGCTAGGAGGGAACGTGATAGAGGTTTGTATAATTATGCATGAAGTGGAGAAAGTGAGTAGGCAGGGTGTTTCTCCTATAATGCTAGAACTCAGGGGCAGCCAGTGAAGTTGATGGGCAATAAGTTCAGGATGGGCCACAAAGAAGTGGGCAGCCAGTCCAACCAGTGGATGTAGTGATGGCAATGAGTGAGCACAGATGGCTTCTAAAATGGGATTCGACAGATTCACGGAGGAGGGGCCCGTCAGTGGCTGCTCATCCTTCTAAGCTGTGGGTGCTACTCCTTCTCAGTCCCTCTAATTCTTGATACCTCTTTTCCCTCTGAATGTTGTGATTGTTAGATAAATGACCCGTCGCTAGTTTTTCACTTCGTCTACTGTGTGCTTTTCCATGCTGCGTTTTTGTTCCAGCTGGGCTTTTTGACTGCATCGGTTTTCCTCCTCCCTTAAGCTCCGTATTGTTTGCTGGCCATTCCTCTCCCTCTCCCCACTCCCAGTTCTCTCCATGGTTCTTCAGGCCACCACAAAAGTGGAAGAACAAAGTGAGGGAGTGTTGTCCAGTGCGACGGGGCAGAGAGGGGGCTGGGATTCTGTAGGATACGACAACACGTTACGTTGGTTCTCCAACCAAAAACAGACAGACCATAAAACAAAAGGACTCCAAACCACTGATGTCACGCATGGTGTCACACGTTACTGAAACATCCCAAAAGGATCTCATCAGATCTCAGAAGCTGAGCTGGATCTGTCCTGGCTAGTATTTGGATGGGAGACCTCCATGGACTACCAAGGTTGTGATGTGAAGGGAGGCAATGTCAAATCACCAGTTAGGGATGCCAGTTCCTGGGGGGGGGATCCCCCAATCTTGGGGGATTCCCCCAGACACTGGCCAGATGGCCAGCGGGAGAAGCCCTGCCCCAACAGTCCTTAGCGGCCCCACACACACCTGCCCCACAAGTCGCGAATTCATGGCTTGCAGGGGAGGCGCCTGCCCTTTCCACAACAATTTAAAGGGAAGGTTCGCCAGTCGCCTCCTCTTGCATCAGCACCAGTTGGCAATGAGTGAGCCAGTGCACATTATTGGCGCCTCTGACTGGATCTGAGTCAAGTGGCCCCTCCAGAGGCTGCAATCACACACACTAAATAATCCACTGTCAATGCACTTTCCAACCGGATTTTGCCAGTTCACACAGAGTTGGCTTGGGTTGCCACAGGGGCCACTCAGCTTGGCACACTCCCGGGCCATTTTATCTTTCCCTTCCACCCTGGCATTCTCTTGCTTGTGCCTCATCTGTGCTTAATGAGCCTCCTGTATTTATACATATTGACAGCCAGTGTGGCGTAGTGGTAAAGAGCAGTGGACTCTAATCCGGAGGATTGGGTTTGATTCCCCACTTCTCCACATGCAGCCAGTTGGGTGACCTTGGGTCAGTCACAGCTCTCTCAACACTCTCTCAGCCTCACCTACCTCACAAGGTGCCTGTTGTGGGGAGAGACAGGAAAGGTGATTATAAGCCTCCTTAAGGTGAGATTCCTTAGGGTAGAGAACACCTGCCCCACAAGTCGTGTTGGATCTCTCCTTCTTATTGTTTGGACATAATTGTTATCAGCATAATTTGAACTTCTTACTTGTTTTAACTACATCATGGCCATTCCTGGGAGGAAAGCCTTGACAGCAGAGCACTTAGGGATTTTAGAGGCAAAGCTGCAACCATCATGGGAGGTGGGACTAAATTCAGATCCATCCTGGTGTATTTGCCAACATGGAAGCTATCCATTGAAAGGCACTTTCAACAAACAAATGTGTGCATTCCCAGTATTGTTCCCTAATGGAATTTTGCTTCTGTGTGAAAATAATAACATATGGTAAAACTGAAGTTTTCTGAATTGGAAAGCTTTGACATTGCAAGAAACATGCATATGCATTGGCAATGCAAGAAACATGCATTGCAAGAAACATCAGATTTCTGATACAGCATCTTTTCCCAGATGCCAAGCCCAAAATGAATGCTGAATAGAACACTGATGTTGTTGCCAAGTGCAAGATGCCAAGTGCATCAATAGCTGAATGTCTACTTGTGGACACTATGGCAGAATGTTCCTGTTCTGGCCTGCAGGTCCTGTTAGCACCCTGCCCTCCTGGGTTTTTCTCTATACTTAGACAGCCTTTTCTCTCTCCAGTAACACGCCATCGTCACCTGACCATTGTATAAAATTGCCCACTGGGAGGGTCCAGACTCCCAGCTTCCCTTCCCAATTTCTGAGACTTTGCCTCTGCATTTCTTGAGACCCAGTTCCTGGTCACCATAGGGACAGTTTACTGCCTTGTGCACCCCTGGAGGAATAGTTGCTTGCCAACTGCCTTCCTTCCTTCCTCCTGGCGCTCCTTTAAAATAGTGTGTCTGAGACAGTGGAGGTCTATATGGTATAGAGAACCACGGCCAGCAGTCACAGTTATAAAGTATTTATTAAAAAGCAAGTGGTCACAAGCATACTTTTAGCACAGCACCAAATCAAGGAAGGAATACAAAAGAAATAGGTAAGACACAAATCCTTTGTCCCTCTTTCTATACATGCCCTATCAGATGTTAAAACATAAGACAAACTCTTTAGTTTAAGATTTCTAGATCTCTACAAAGTTACAATTACCTTGAAGCTCCCTTGAGATGTCCAGGCCAACCACATGGTCAACATGCCTCCTCAGTTGAGAACCCTACCTCCTCTCATGGCCTCCACACCCAAAGAAAAGAGATCTCCTTGTTGCAAGGACATTTTATTGTATCTGTTACTCCACTGACTGCCCCGGCCAGGCCAGGTCCAGCAAGCATTTCTGCAGCTTCTTCCTGGAGATTAGTCCTGGATCCTTGCTAGTCCAGAGTCCTCCAAATATCTGTTCCCTGCTAGGAGGAAGGGGGAGAGCTGGACCCACCCATTATCCCTTCTGCCTGATCTATTAACATTTGAATGAAGGTGAGCTGAGGTACCACTGGAAAGCTATTGCACAGACTTCCTCCTCCCATGCCTGTTCTCTGCTCAGAGGGGAAAAATACTTTAAACATGCAAAATGAAGGCTTTGCTCATCTCAAACCTCCTCGGAGAAAACCTGCATTTCTTGACAGGCACATAGACACCTATTGCTAGAAAAATAGTGTTACTCATTTAGAGATCCCTACAACACAGGCCACATTTTCGTCACTATGAAACATACTTTTCATTGACGCCAGAAGTGAAATATTGTCACGTAGCTATTTCAGCTTACTAAGACAATCTTCATTTGTCTGAAAGGATCATACCAGCTGTGTGATAACAGCTGTAGAATTTCACCCACTATAATTGCTTTTAACTAGGTAAGTTGCAAAGAAATATACACTATAATTGCTTTTAATTATAGTGTATATTTCTCTGCAACTGCGATTGAGTTGTACAAAGTGGGCTATTAGCACAGTAGTGTCAGATGATGCTTGTTTGTACAGAGTTTTGCTTAGCACACATCTCTAGCGTCAAGCCAGCTGCATTCAAAAAAGACAATAAGCCAAAGTGGATGATTAAGCAAGCATAGGAGGGGGAGGGAGGGAAAGAGAGAGGGGCCGGGGGACTTGTTTGACCAGAGGATTTGCCTTAAAATTCCAGAGAAAAATTTGCAGTAGCATTTACACTGAATGCCTCCTCTAGAACTATTGAAGGCTGGACAATCCACGTTTGTCTGGATCATAAAAAAAAGACTGGGTCATGAGACATCTGGGAGTAATCAGATGGTGGTGGATCAAGAAATGCCTCTCTTAGCCTGTGCTTTTGGCCACTTTATTCTTTTATTAAAATATCACAACACAAGAATCTCGGTTCCAGTTATCAGGTAGGTTTGTTTGGTTTTTAATTATTTCTTTCCCAAAGTCTTGGCATGGCAATTGCTAGCTGACAATTACAGGTATCTGAAGAAGGGTGCTTTGCACACGAAAGCTTATACCTTGAATAAAACTTTGTTGGTTTTAAAGGTGCCACCGGACTCAAACTTTGTTCATTTACAGGATAATTTACTCAGATGCCAGACACACGAGGCAGAAGGAAATGCCTTCGAAATCAGTGGGGATTGCTTTGAAGGAAGTGATGCAGAAGAAGGTGACTGATGAGAACTTGAGAGAGGAGGGGAGGGCAAAGGAGCAGAGAGTGGGCAGAGGCTTAAAGTATGGTACTCTGCAATAACAACCATGGGCATTTCACCCCTCAGTGTTGGTGTTTATACCATAATGTAATGTCAATCATTTCTATGTTAGATCCAGACAGTAAGAAATACAAAATGGACAACGTTATCGGGTCTGTTCACCCATGCGAGAGTTCTGTTGAAAGCTTCCCCATAATTCAAAATGCACCAGCCAAAATAGATGAAGTACAAGAAACCACTTCCCATTTCTAAAATCTAGGTTTAATGTGCTGCTTTGGTTTTCTGTACTGTATTTATTTTATGCAAGGAGGAGGAAGAGGAGGAGGGTGGGGGAGGAGGAGAAGACTGGATTTATACCCTGCCCTTCACTATCTGAAGGAGTCTCAGAGCGGCTTACCATCTCCTTTCCCTTCCCTTCCCCAGAACAGACACCCTGTGAAGCCGGCAGAAATCTGGGAAATAGGATCAGATCCCTGGATATACGTTTTAGTTGCACAAGCAACCACATGGATGGTATTGATCAGGAATGTGAACCTAGGGAAATTGAGTCCGAACTATTTCCACTGCACTCTTTCTTCTTTTTTTGGTGTGTGTTTTGTGAGTATTGTGTGTGTGTGCTTGTGAGCCTGGAAGTCATGGTGATTTCTGGCAACCTCTAGTGGGCCTAGGACATTTCAGAGAGGTGGTTTGATATTAACAGTGGTCACTGGGGGTGTGGGGGGGACGTATTTGTGAATTTACTGCATTGCTCAGGGGGTTGGACTAGATGACCCTGGAGGTCCCTTCCAACTCTATGATTCTATGATTCTATTCTATATTACCTGTCTCTGCATCCTGGCCCTGGTATTCCTTGGAGGTTGCCTTCCGCGATCATAAATGTCTCAGTGGGCTGCTTTGGGTTCTGAGAGGGGGGGAAATGCATCCACAATACAGGCGTCTAACAGAGACTGAAGCAGGAAAAAGGTATCGTTTTTAAAAATTCTCCAGTGTTGGATTGCCAACCTGTATCATTCCCCTCCAGGAATTACTTTGCAGAGAAAATTCTTGTCTGGGAATCCCATCACAGTTCTCTTGCGTAGAGTGTTGGGTGGCAAGGGCCAAATTACATCATGAAACACTGGGAGAAAGTTGGAGTGTGGCATGGGCAAGAGAGGGAGTCCAACCCTTCCTGCTGCACGTTTTGATCTAAACTAGATCTCCCTGACCCCATGTTGTTATCAGCTGGGTTTTGAGGCCATGGTCAAGTGGCCAGGGCAGAATATGCCAAAACTGCATCCTGCCAAGAGAAACCTGATGCTGGTCAGGAAAGCTGATGCTCCAGATAAAATCTGGTTGTCGACAAATGATAAACCAATACAAAAGTTGTATAAGCTATTATTAGAGGATGATATGCAGGAAGAGGTAATTAATTCATCTATGTTAGCTTGGATGAAAGATTTAAGACACAGTCTGGATGTGGACAGATGGGCAGAGACTTGGAAATCCTTAAAATATATGAAAGCGACCAATTATAAGGAAAATATATATAAAGTATTCCATAGGTGGTATTAGTCACCTGATAGGGTAGCAAAATGTAACCCGATGTTATCTAACAATTGTTGGAAGTGCAAATCAAATGTGGGGACTTTTTTCACATGTGATGGCGTTGTGGAAGAGTCTTTAAATATTGGAAAATGATACAGAAACTAATTTTAGAAATATTGAATATAAGTATAAATTTATCCCCGGAAATATTTTTATTAAATATGATTCCTGATAGCCTTAAACAGAAAGAATAGTACTTGTTAGTCTATATTATGACGACTGCCAGAATACTTTTAGCTAAATATTGGAAACAAGAAGAGCTCCCCACCAAGGGAAAAGTGGTTTACAAATTATTGGAGATGGCTGAAATGGACAAACTAAGCTTGGCATTACAGGGAAAAAGTGATGATGTCTTCTATGCGAGATGGGCACGTGTCTATACTTGGGTGAATATGGTGTGAAAATTTAGACATATTATTGTAAAGTTAAAAATGGAGGAATGTTTGTTGTAACTTGGAAAAACAATAAACAAACTTCAGAGAAGGAAAGCTGATGCTCCAGAGGGATTCGATCCATTTGTAATGGACGGAGTGGTGCTGCCATTTGCAGACTGGGTTAAGAGCTGGTAGATGACTCACGGATGAGCAGTGCTGCTTGAAAAGCCAGTCGGTGGGGCGGCTAGGAGTGCCTTCTATCCGCTCTGCCTGGTTTGCCAACTCTCTGCTTCCTCGGACTCAGCCAACCCAGCCCTTCTAATCCATGCTGCTGTAACACGCTCTACTGCCCGTAAAGACAATCCAGAAACTGCAATGAGTTCAGAATGTGGCAGCCCGATTGTTGTTAGGGGCTGGCTGCAAGGTACACTGGCCTGTCTGTTGTTAGGGGCTGGCTGCAAGGTACACAACTGGCCTGTTTGAGAACAGCTTCGCTGGCTGCCAGGTTATTTTCAAGTTCAATTCAAGGTGCTGGTTATGACCCTTAAAGCTCTTTTGTGAGCTGGGCCCAACATATCTAAAGGACCCTCCCCAGGCCCGTAGCCAGGATTTTGAGGCTTGTGGGGCAAAAAAAAATTCTGGTGGGGCTGCCATTATTTTTCTGTCGGTACACAACTGGCAGGAAGTGGTGGGGGGAGAGGACTTCCCAGGTTTTATTTATATATTGCACATTTATTTCTCTAAAGAAGCACCTCAGGTTTTTCTTAAAAGAGTGCAGAGCTGCCAAGTAGGGGAGTGAAGCCCCTTCCCAAAGTGAGGAAATCACCTATCCCAGGGGAGCGGGGGGAGTAAAGGACTCTCTCTCCGTCTCCAGCTGGAGAAGAATGTGGGGTGGCTCTGGTGCTGCCACTGGCAGCAGAAGGAGAAGCACATGAAGCTGCCTGGTGAGCCACCCCAGCCCCACAGCAAAGCCCGAGCCACACGTCTTTCAAAAAGTCTTTTTTTTAGAAAAAGGTGGGACATGGGAAAGTAAAAGCCGCTGCCGGTGGGGATTCTTGGACCTGCTCTCAGCTCTCAGCTCTGCTTTTCGTGGCACGGAAGCATAGGCCTTTTAAAAATGCTGCTTCCACTTCTTTATGCAGTGGGCTCCCTGAGGCGGGGGGGGCATTCTTGGGAACTTTTAGAAGATTCCGTAAGGCCATTTCATTCACTAGAGCTCTGAATGGCATGTAAGTTGGAAGCATTTTACGAGGCTGGCCTGCAGAACTGGGGTTTTATCGCTATGTGATGTTTTTGCTATTCATTTTGAGCAGCCCTGAGCTGTAGGGAAAGATGAGAAATCAACATTTTGCTAAATAATTAATGAATCAACACTGAAAGAGGAAAACCGCACATCCCCCCCCCGTCAGATAGCTGCCATGTATTCTGTATTATGTCTTGCTTAACCTGCACGCATGCGCATAGCCTTGCTTTGCGTAACCGTGGGAGAACTCTCTGCCGGCAACTGCTATCTATTTGGCCTTGACAAGAGGAGAGGGCTTGTGTTCCCAGCCAATGGGAATATCTCTGCCTGCAGGTGGGGGGCAGGGCATTCTCCCATTCATTATGTAAACTCCCACCGGGAGAATTCCCGCGCGCACGCTAAGTTTTCATTTGCTAGTTGAGCTAATGCATCAGAGTATATACTTAGGCCTCCATGCTTTTTGGGTTATTCCTGACAATGAAACTGCATCTATGGTCAACATACGTGTATTCCAATAAAGCATATCTTTCACTGTGAAGAGTGCCTGGACTTGCTTGTTGTTGTACCTGACACCCCCTTTCCTTCCAAGGCTAACAAGTGCATGGGGGGATTTCAGGCTTCGCAAACTTATTCCCAGCCATCAAATGACAAAAAACTCACAACAATACTCTTAACTAATTCACTATTAGTTAATCATAGAAAAGTACTTTAATTCTGTGAGATTTAATATTGATTCTTTCTTATGCCCCTATTATCACACTAGCCCCCTAAAGTGACTACTTTTCTTCTTCTGCCTTCTTTAACTTTCTCTGTGTGTGTGTATTTTAGCCCTCCCTTAGGTATCATTTGTAATAAACTATTATATCCTTATTCAGATTTCTGTAATCCTGGTCCCAGTACATTGCTTATTAGATGTCTCTTCATATTGATGGTACTAACTTAGGCCCATTACGCATGCACATCTTAGGCCCAGGACAGACTGGCAATTTGCCCCGGTATCGAGTCAGGGCAAAAAAAACCCGGAGTAAACGATACCGGGTTTTCCCGTCCACACAGCGGGGGCCTCTGCCAGAAGATACTGGACGGAGGCGCGTGGGAGCGTTCAGACTGCCGCGCCAGAGGCGCGCTATATTCACTGTTTCCCCATTATTTCGGCTGTGGGCGTATGTGCACATGCGCGCTTGAGCGCTCATGCGCATAAGCGCATTTTGCCGATTTTTTTTTTCCCCTGCAATGCCGGCACCACATTGGGCAGTGGAGCGGAGCGCAGCCAATCACACCGCTGCTGCCTCATGCCCAACGCAGGTTGCTCCCGGCTTTTCGGCTGCGCGTTCAGACTCCCCGGAAGCAGAGAAACACGCGACAAACGTAGGCTTTCAAGATTTGCGTCGGCTTTTATCAGGTTTTTTTTTAATCCGGCAGTGAAGCGCGAGAGCACCGGTAGGCTACGGGTGGGGGACGCCAGGCAGATGTGCCTGTGTGAACATTCCATTTAATCCGATATTGAGTCGTTGTCAGCCCGGGTCCCATCCCGCGGCAAATTGCCAGTCTGTCCTCGGCCTTACTGCAGATTTTCAGAGCAGTAAGCCTTTAATCTTGACTTTGGATTCTGTGCCTGTCTTATACACCATTCTTTTTCCTCTGGTGTATTTATTCTGCAGCTACAATTTTTAAAATGCACATTTCTAAATCAGGGTGGAACATCACTTGTCACATGTGGAGGGTAGTGTCCAATTTTTTTTTTTATTTGAACAATTGCCCTATCACAGCTGCACGGTAGGAATCCAAGAAGGGAGCCAATGCCTGCACTCAGGTGAATCATAAAATGTTAGAGTTGGAAGGGACCTTGCAGGTCATCTAGCCCAACCTCCTGTATCCTGCGGGAACATAGACAAAAGATAGTTAGCTCTACATACCTACATACCTACAACATACCTGAAAGATGGTTGTCCAGTCTCCGCTTGAAAACGTCCAGCAAAGGCACATCCACCACCTCCTGAGGCAGGCTGTTCCACTGCTCAACCACTCTTATAGTTAGGAAGTTTCTCCTGATATTTAGCCGGTAACGACTCCCTTGTAATTTCCACCCATTAGATCTAGTCTTGCAAGCCAGAGCAAGAGAGAATAGATCTGCTCCATCGTCTACGTGACAGCCCTTCAAATACTTGAAAACTGCAATCATGTCCCCTCTAAGCCTTCTCTTTCCCAGGCTAAACATACCCAACTCTTTCAGCCTTTCCTCATAAGACTTGGATTTCAACCCTCTCACCATCCTGGTCGCCCTCTTCTGGACACGCTCGAGCTTGTCAACATCCTTCCTAAAATGTGGTGCCCAAAACTGGACACAGTACTCTAGGTGAGGCCTGACCATAGCAGAATAGAGTGGAACTACCACCTCCCGTGATCTGGACACAACGTTTCTGTTAAAGCATCCTAAGATTGCATTAGCTCTCTTCACAGCCACATCACATTGCAGGTTCATATTTAGCTTCTGATCAACCATAACACCTAGATCCCTTTCACATGTGCTGCTGTCAAGCCAAGTCCCTCCCATTCTATATCTGTACCTTTGATTTTTTTATACCTAAGTGTAGGACTTTGCACTTATCTCTATTGAAATTCATTTTATTTGTCTCAGCCCACTGTTCCAGCCTATCTAGATCATTTTAAATCCCGACTCTGTCTTCTTCAGAATTAGCAATCCCACCCAGCTTTGTGTCATCTGCAAATTTGATAAGCATCCGCTCTATGTCTTCCTCCAGGTCATTTATAAAAACATTAAACAACACCAGGCCCAGGACCAAGCCCTGCGGCACTCCACTCGAGACTTCCCTCCACGTAGACACAGAGCCATTTATAAGCACTCGTTGGGTACGATTTTTCAACCAACCATGAATCCATCCAACAGTTGCACTATCCAGCCCACACTTAACCAGCTTATCCTCAAGGATATCATGAGAAACTTTGTCAATGCCTTACTGAAATCTAGATACACTATATCCACAGCATTGCCAGAGTCAACCATTTTAGTAACTCTGTCAGAAAAGGAAATAAAGTTGGTCTGGCATGACTTATTCTTGATAAACCCATGCTGGCTACAACCAATTAACTCATTCCATTCAAGGTGCTCACAGACAGAGCGTTTAATAATCTGCTCTAGAATTTTCCCAGGTATTGATGTCAAACTGACAGGCCTGCAATTTCCTGGGTCCATCTTTTTTCCTTTCTTGAAGATCAGGACAACATTCGCTCTTCTCCAGTCTTCCGGCACAACACCAGTACTCCAGGACATCTCAAATATTAGAGTCAGGGGCATCTCTTGCAAAAGCCTGGACAGGATCCAACAAATCTCCTAAGCAAGCGTGATGCTATCTAGAGTGGGCAAGGCACTCCATTTGCCCCATGGCTGATTCTGTTGCCACAATGTAAGGTGCCTTCTGATGGGACCGCTCCCTACTGATGATCACTCACCTACCCACTGTTGATTCACATCCTTGGTTTAGACAAATCATTCCAGGAGATCTCTCTTGATTTCCAGACATTTCAGGTCTATCTATTGCATAATTCCTCATATGCATACCTATCTGAAGTTCTATATCACGCTGAAACATGTTGGAGCTTCTGGTTTAGTTTAGCCCTGGGCTTTTGGAAATAGCTCTGAGCACTTTAGGGGCTGCATGGCCAGAATCACAGGATCATAGAGTTGGAAGGGACCTCCAGAGATCCCCCCTACAAGCGAGCAAGCCTGACCCCAGAGCACAGAAAGCAAGCCCAAAGGGGGGGGGTACTGGAGAAGGAAGGAAGGAAGGAAGGAAGGAAGGAAGGAAGGAAGGAAGGAAGGAAGGAAGGAAGGAAGGAAGGAAGGAAGGAAGGAAGGAAGGAAGGAGAGAACAAGGTTCAAAAATGTAATTTCATAAAGCTTAAAGTTCCCTTCCCTTACTATTGTAATTCTTGTTCATAGGCATGCGGAAATCTCTTTTGCTGAACGGCCCAGTTTCTCTATTCTATCACTGTACCTTTGCCCCATCTCTTCTCTCGTTCCAGCAGAACAGACTTGAAAAGGGGAGAAAGGGAGGCAGGGGAGAGACTGCTAGGGAGGTACAGAATGGGACTTAAAAATGTGTTTTCTTAAAAACTTTCTGTCAGTAGATACTGGTTGGAGAAGGGGGGGGGCTTCAACATGTGCTTTGTTTTAAGAGAAAGGGATCTTGTGCTCCTCCCCACTTTTCCACACCCTGATTTTTAAAAAAAGATTCTGACAAAACCAAGGAGAATTGAGGAGGCTGAAGTTGGTTCCTTATTCGCAGTTCCTTATTCATTCCTTATCCGTGACTTATTTGTGAAATCATGCAGAAACACTGAGGAGAGTTGGAAAGCTCTGAACCCCAAAATAAAGTCTGGAACACCACATATCATATCCCCCCACGTTCAGGGGACTCTCCCCTTCAAGAAGATATATCCTATTTCCTGGTCCAAAGCATGGGTCTTGTGCCAGCTGCTCCAAAGTGCAGTGCCCCCAGGACAATCACGCAAGCAGACACTGGGGCCAGGCTGCAACCCCCCAGAATCTTTGGACCACCCCAAATGACACATCATTACACTCTGGGGACTTTCCTCTGCAAGGAGACATAGAGCACTGCCCGGTCCAAACACTGGTTCTGGCCCCACACCCTTCTATTTGGAGTGCACCCATGATGACATTATTTCTAAAGAGATTTCAACAAGGAACTGCTCGCCCTTTACAACCCAAAATAAGGTTTGGACCAGCACACTCCATACACCCTCATGGTCAACAGCCTCTGCCCTTCAAGGGGACATATTTTGTGTCTGGGTCCAAACTGTGGAAAGTAACTGTTTTTTGTGCAAGTAACTGGGGATGTTTCCCAGTTGAAAGCTTTGGTTTTTTATTCTAACCCTAATTCTGTTACAACCTGGGTCCAAATGGAGGGGTCAGTTTGGCCCTCCAATAGATTATGTGAAATTATTTGGAATCTTTCATCTCATAGACCTAAACCGATTTCGATAAATCCATATATAAATCTCACTATGAAAATTTGGGATAAATATAGATCTTCTCTAGTTCCTGGCGTTTCCCCAATCATTTCATTTTTGGGCCAGAATTGGTTTCCACCGGATAGGTCGTTGTTGGAGTATGCAAACTTGCACGAAAAACAAGTGTTCAGAATAAGAGATCTGTTGATAAAAGGTAAACTTGGGTCCCAGGAACAGTTAGGAAGGAAATTCAAGATAACGTTACCTTGGTTTCAATACATGCAATTGAACCATGCATTTGAAAAGTTAAGCAGTTGTAATGACTTCAATGCACCTATATCAGATTTTGAAAAAATGATACTAAATGAAGATCCTAATACAACGGGGACCATTTCGATTATTTAAAGGTAAAGGTAAAGGTTCCCTTGCTCGAAAGCCAGTCGAATCCGACTCTAGGGTTGCGGTGCTCATCTCCGTTTCAAAGCCGAAGAGCCAGCGCTGTCCGAAAACGTTTCCGTGGTCATGTGGCCAGCATGACTAAACACCAAGGCGCACGGAACGCTGTTACCTTCCCACCGAAGTGGTACCTATTTATCTACTTGCAATTTCTTGCTTTCAAACTGCTAGGTTGGCAGGAGCTGGAACTAGAGACAGGAGCTCACCCCGTCATGCGGCACTCGGGTCTCGAACTGCTGAACTACTGACCTTCCACAGCCTGCAGTCCAGCGTCTTAACCACTTGAGCCACCGCAGTTCCCTTCGATTATTTACAGGACGTTAAATAGCAGTAGATGGTTCTCTAAGACTGCAACTCAGAATTCGTGGGGAAAGGAGTGCTCAGTATTAGAGTCTGAGCAGATTTGGTTTAAACTTTGGGACTCGTATCCCTTTAAATCAACAACATTCTAGTGAAACAACAGTCTTTTAAAATATACTCCAGGTGGTATTGGACCCCTCAAAGATTGTTTCTGTGTAAACTTAAAACCACACCTGCTTGTTGGAAAGGGTGTAGCCTGAAAGGAACATTCTTTCATTGTTGGTGGAGTTGCCCCCCTGTTAATTCATTTTGGAAAGATATTGTGTTTAGGGTCTCCAGAATAGTGGGTGTTGAAATTCCTTTGTTACCAGAAGTAATTCTATTAAATATGTGGTCTAAATTATTCTTGACAAAACGGTTACTGGAATTATTAACCTTTTTATTTTCAGCAGTTAAGTCTTTAACTTTCTGTTTTTAAAACCACCAGCTTGAAGGCTGTGTGTCTTTTGTCCAAAACTTAGGCTGGATCAACACTGCGACACATCTTCTGCAAGCGAAAGCCACTGTCATGTGACACAATCCTGAACACTTATGCTGAGAAATCAATCTTGCTGAGTTCAACCATATTTGTTCCCTAGTTGCTATGTTCAAGATTGCACTCTAAAATAGTGTGACCTTCAGGTAACAAGTACTGCTGCACAATTGGATGGATTTTACCTCCTTCTCAGGTGGACACCGTATTTTCAGTAGCAATTATGAATTCTCAGAAATGTCATGTTCTGGCCTTTTTTGCCCTCAGTATTTTGCTTTCAATCATATGGTATAATACAAAACTATCTGAGGAAAACATGCCAAGGATGTCCAACCAATCAGCAGCCACGGTCTTGGCAGAAGTTTGTGAAGCCCTTATTGAAGGAAAGACCACTTGGGTACCAGAGAACCTGCACATGGGACCATTTGGGCAATCCAACTGCAATGATTATGTGACCCAGAATCACTACATCACTAGACCCCTCTCTGTGGAAGAAGCTGCATTTCCATTAGCCTACGTTGTAACTCTGCACAAACAATTTGATATGTTTGAGAAGTTCTTCAGGGCTATTTATATGCCCCAAAACATATACTGTATCCACATAGATAAGAAAGTCACCAGTGAGTTTAAGAAAAAAGTAGAGAAACTGTTGCGCTGCTTCCCCAATGCGTTTCTTGCTACGAAAACAGAGTGGGTGGTTTATGCAGGAGTATCCAGGCTTCAGGCAGATTTGAACTGCATGAAAGATCTCATGAAATCCAAGGTGCCCTGGATGTACCTTCTCAATGCTTGTGGCCAAGATTTCCCCTTGAAAACCAACAAAGAAATAATTCAGCACCTGAAACGGTTTAAAGGGAAAAACATCACTCCAGGGACGCTGCCTAAACCTCACATTCAGCGCAGGACAAAATATATCTACAGAGAACAAAGATATAGTCTCTTTTCTTTCATGTTGTGGACTCTCGTGAGGAAAACACCTCCTCCACATGATCTGCCCATCTATTTTGGCCCTGCCTATATTGCTGTTTCAAGGGAATTTGTTGACTTTGTGCTCAAAGACCCCCGTGCTGTTGATCTCCTTGAATGGTCCAAAGATACCTACAGTCCTGATGAACATTTCTGGGTGACACTCAATAGGATACCAGGTATGTCCCATTTCCTTCAATCTGTGATGCTTTTTTAAAGTTTGACTATGTTGTTTTACAGTGTAATCTTACCTCAAGCTATGTCTGCTGGTTGAAGATAAGATTACTACAAAATTCCCACATGGCAGCATAGTGGAGTCACAGGAGCACTGTCACTAACACATTAATTGTGTTTTGTTAGTGTAACTACTAAGACGGGTTGAAATACATGAGGCAAAATGGGTGACATGTGGGACATGGAAGTGGGCCTTGGTTAAATCCTCCATTTGCTCGAAGCCTGGTTCCACTCTCTGAAGCACGATATATTTCAAGACTCCAGTTTGAATGAATGGGGCTTCCAAGGATGGTCCCCTGCCTCATCCTCTCCCACCTCCACAGCTACAATGAAAGATGAGATTCTGACAAACTACAGGCAGCCTTGGCATGCTACCACTGGTAGATAAGGCCCACCAAGAAACACATCCAGACAAGTAGATATATTACCTGGAATTAAAATAAGGATAAAAATTTAACAGCTACATAAGTACACAGACCCATTTTTAGACCAACGGAATATGACATAGTGGATTGCAGAATTAGGTACTGGTGTTGGCGCTATACAAGTAGTAGTAGTAGCAGTAGCAGTAGTGGTAGTAGTAGTACTACTACTACTACAGCACTTTCTATTACAAAGTTGCTGCCAAGATAGATTGCATTTATCTATTTTTGAAAACTATGCATGCACAGTTAATACAGTTTTTGACTTAAATGCAGTTATGGTTGGATAACTTACACAAAAGATATTCTGTAAATACACTACTTTGCTTAACAGAGCCCCTTGCTTATACAAGGGGCTTCATTGCTGTGAACCTAGTTATATCCCTGAAAGCCACCTTTTAACTCTTACTCGATGGAGTTTTTTAGTCTACATTGGCCCCGTTCACACGGAGCATTTGCCCCGCTGAAGGCACGGTAGCCCTGTGGACTTCGTGCACGATCATACCAGCACATCTGGGAGGCATAGCACTCCATGGCCAACCCACGGCTTCCTGTGGAAAACGCGGAGTAAAAAACTACTAGGGTCGAAGTACTAGTTTCCGGAAACCCCGGGGCAAAGGCCGGTGTCTGATCACGGGAGCGCCAGTATCCCGCGGCTTCCGACGCCAGCCCATGTCCCGGGGTTTCTGGATGTTGTAAGTTTCCATGGGATGCGCACCAACGCTGAACGAGGCATGCGCATATGCAAGACACCAACAGTGCCCCCCCCCAATGGCACATGCGCACTTCGCAACAGCGCGGCTTGCTGCTCTGCTGCGCTGCTTTTTTGCTGTGCTGTAGCAGCGCTGTGTGATCAGCGCTCAGCACTGGAGCGTGGCAACCCGGTGGCCCATGTGATCAGGCTACCATGCCTTATTTTGCTCTGGGGCGAACTGCCACGCCTCCCCCTCCCTGCGTTTTTTGGCCCGTATGACTGGGGCCATTGTTGTAAATGGTTGTTTGATGTATCATATTTGATTAAACTAAACTCATCGTGATGATATTCTGGTCTTTCATTTCTTTATGTACAATACGTCTTGAGAGCTGTTACAGATGCTCTGTGAATCAGTTTCTTATGGGTTCGTTTTTAACTTTACTTCACTTATTTATGAAGTGATGTGTTAAAATACCTGCTTCTGTTTCTCAAACACACTAAAATTGATTTATCAAATACTGAGTACAGTCTGGGCCAGTTATAGTTAATATAGAAGGCACCATACAGCTATGGGTTTCTGGAAAATCTTGATAATCTAAGGCTGAGTTCAGACTGGCAGTTTGCAGTGGGAGCCAGTCATGGCAAAAAAAGCCCCAGAATAAACTGTTCTGGGTTTTCCCGGTCACACGGGGCCAACAGATGCGGGAGCATACCGGGAGGAGGCACGCGGGAGCGTTCAGACTGCTGGCCCAGAGGCGTGGCTGTATGCAGCTTTTCTCTGGTAATTCGGCTGGATGCCTATGTGTGTATGAGTGCATGGGCGCATGAGTGCATATGCGTTCATACGCCCATGCACCCACGCACACATAGGCATCCAGCTGATTTGGGGAGGATCCCGTTGCGCCAGCACCACATTGGGCAGTAGAGCGGAGCACAGCCAATCAGATCACTGCTGCCTTATGCGAGGTAACACTCAGCTCACTCTATAGAAGCGGGTTGCTCCCGGCTTTTTGGCTTTGCGTTCACACTTCCAGGAAACGGAATAACGCGGGATAAAGGCACTCTCCGGGATTTGCTACCACTTTTATCAGGTATCTTTTAAGCACGGGAGTGAAGTGGAACAGCGCGGGTTGCCTACGGGTGGGGAATGCCAGGCAGATGTGCTTGTGTGAACGCCCCCTTTAATCTGCTTTTAAAACGTGGCTGAAACGTGGCTATAGCGGGACAAATTGCCAGTCTGAACTCAGCCTAAGTCGCTTTTAAACGAAGTATCTCCTAGGTTGCTCAAAAACTTGATGGCTGCCAGAGCTCTTTTTGTAGCAGGAACTCCTTTGCATATTAGGCGACACACCCCAATGTAGCCAATCCTCCAAGAGCTTACAGAGCTCTTCTTACAGGAGCTACTGTAAGCTCTTGAAGAATTGGCTACATCACGGGTGTGTGGCCTAATATGCAAAGGAGTTCCCGCTACAAAAAGAGCCCTGACTGTAACTTCATACTCTAAAATGTTCAGAAACCAGAATGTGAACAGAAGAGCCTTGTTATATTTTATTTGATAATATGCCTTGTAAAAATTAAATCCTTGGTCATTTAAACTGATAATTAAATAATTATTTTACATATTGTTACCCAAACTGCCTGTCTCCTTTTAATTGGGGGAATTTAGCAGGGAGACAGCGGCTGTGATCACACACACTAAATAATCCACTTTCAATGCACTTTCCAACTGGATTTTGCCAGTTCACACAAGTAAAATTCAGTTGTAAAGTGCACTGAAAGTGGATTGAAAGTGGATTATTTAGTGTGTGTGACTGCAGCCAGCATTCAGCTAAATGGGTATAACAGACAGGATCGTACACCTATGTATACCAGGGCCAGTTTCAGAGAGAGAAACTCTCATATAACAGGCTAAGTTGAAGAAAGGTTGTTTTATCAAAAAAATACTTATTAAAGCATCTACATAAAGCAATCAAATTACACACTCATAGAAGGCTACAGAGAAACGGAGGACCTTAGAGACATAGCAGGAGTTTTTGAGATGACATTTATTAATCCAGATGTGCAGTGGTCCATTGAAAGAAGGTTGTGTACTGCCAGCATATCACAAACAAGAGGGGACCCAAACTGTGAATTTGGGGAAGCACTCTGTAAGGTGCCCTAGACTGTCACGCTGAGCTGTGGCTAGGCAGCTGTTTTTATAAATTATAGAAGGTATCCTGAGGGGCAGGGCTACGGGCCTGAACAAAGGAATCAAAAGGTTTCCAGTCTTTGATTATGGGTTTCCCAAACCTTAAGCAAAAAGTATGATGGCTGATGTCTCTCCTTATAATAATTATCTTTTGGTTTCGTAAGATTCCATGTGCTCCCATTGGCTGTAAAATGCCCTCCCTCAGCCATTGGCCCATCAGCCGCCACTCAAGAGTACTCGCGTGCCATTGGCCAGGTGCTGGGTCTGCTCCTCTTCCCCACCCACTCTCCCTTCAGACAGATTTGCATGTCAGATAGATTTACTGGCAGACAGCTCTCTCTCCTGAGGAAGACAGTTCTCTTGACTCCTGTGATGGACTGCCCGCTCAGTGGCTGTTGGTAGGCAGCCAAGCTTGGTTCTGTGAGTAAAAAAACAAAGGACTTTCAGCATAACCCCTCCCCCACCCATAACCCCCTCCCCAACGGCCACTTTCCTGTCAGAATAAATGGGAAAAGGCTCTTTCTCCTGCTTAGCTTCAGCATGGCTGGCTGGCTAACAAGGTGGGCCAGCGACCATCAAACCATTTTGCTCAACTCCCCGCTGTGCGGCTGACTTTCCCCTAGGGTTGCCAATCTCCAGGTAGGACCTGGAGATCTCCCACTGTTACAATTGACCTCCAGATGACAGAGAGCAGTTCCCCGGGAGAAAATGGTTGCTGTGGAGGGTAGACTCTATGGCATTATACCCTGCTGAGTCCTTCCACACACACCCCAAGTGCTGCCTTCCACAGGATCCACCCCCCCAAATCTCCAGGTATTTCCCTAATCAGAGTTGGCACCTGTACTTTCTCCTCTGTCAGTAAAAGGCCCTTTCCACACCTATGTTGGCCTTTGGGAGAAAACTTTGGGGCCCAGTCCTGATCAGGTTGCCAACTCCAGGTGGGCAATTCCTGGAGATTTGAGGGATGGAGCCTGGAGAGGGTGAGGTTTGAAGGTGTGGCACCTCAGACAGGTACAATGCCATAGACTCCACCCTCCAATCCAGCCATGCCCTGATGGGGAACCATTGTTGCCAATCTCCAGGTGGGGGCTGGAGATCACTCAAAATTACAACTGCTCTCTAGGAGGGAGGGGGGAGGAGATGGAAAACTAAAGGTAGGTTGATGGTTGGCTGGGAGGGAGATAGGGTTGTCAACTCCAGGTTGGGATATTCCTGGAGATCTGAGGGGTCGAACCTGGAGAGGGTGAGTGCTGAGGAGGGGTGGGACCTCAGACAGGTACAATGCCATAGACTCCACCCTCCAAACCAGCCACTCCCTCCTGGGGAACCACTGTTACCAATCTTGGGGGTGGGCTGGAGATCACTCAAAATTACTACTGCTCTTCAGGTAGCACAGATCAGTTCCTCTGGAGAAAATGGTGGACTCTGTCATTATACCCTGCTGAGATTGCCACAGCAAATTGTCACTGAGTGCCCAAAGCCGGGGCACTCTCCCAGAGCCTCTTTCTAGAGCCTGTTGTATTTATTTCCACAATGGGCCTTATTCCTAGTTATCTTATACTTCAAAGTTATTAGTTTTTGGTAACCTGGAATAATTGCTCAAGAAGAGGACCATAAATATACTTAAATACGCTTAGGTACAAAAAATCATAGGCACAGATATAGAATGGGAGGGACTTGGCTTGACAGCAGCACATGTGAAAGGGATCTAGGTCAGTGATGGCGAACCTTTTAGAGACCGAGTGCCCAAACTGCAACCCAAAACCCACTTAAGTATCATAAAGTTCCCAACACAGCAATTTAACCTGAATACTGGGGTTTTAGTTTAGAAAAAACAACTCATACATTAACATCTTTTGTCTTAAAAGAAAAAAATAGGTTGGTAAGCCAGGGGGAGAAAGAGATAAGTTGCCTCACTAGCAAATGTAGTTACTGGTCACCAGTACACAGGTTTAATAAGCACACTGATTCTGAAGTGTAAAGTTCTAATAGGGATGGCCATTTGAAAATACAATTTAAGCCAAGGGGTTGTAAAGAAGAAGAAGAAGAGGAGGTCTCCATCTTTCTCACACACACACACACAGAACCAACCCAGCGTTTTAAGACAGCCTGGAGATATCTCTCTCTCTCTCCCTCTCCCGCCCCCTCTTAAAGGTGCCACTGGACTCTTTGCATTGCTATGGGGGGAGGGAGAAACACACAGATCTGCCATCACAGAGAGCTTTTACCTAAATAAGCCTTGGAGCGATTTCCCACAAGCTGTTGCTTTGCGCTCCCTTTTCCCTTTGCCCCGATCATGTCAATTTCACACCATGTGCTGGGCGGCTGCATTTTGCCTAGCAGTTTCGCCTGATTCCCCCCGCATCTACTCAATCCTCAGAAAACAGGATTGAGACAGTGGGGAAATGGGGCGATGCTGCGGGGCAAAATGCCACCGCCCAGCACATGGTGTGAAATTGACACAAAGGGAAGAGGGAATGCAAAGCAGCAGCTTGTGGGAAATCGCTCCAAATCTTATTTAGGTAGATGTCTCCGTGAGGGCAGATCTGCGTTTGTGTGTGTGTGTGTCCCCGGTAGCAATGCAAAGAGTCCAGTGGCACCTTTAAGACCAAGGCTTATTTAGGTAAAAACTGAGGGCAGATCTGCATGTACAGTGGGGCAAAGGGAAGAGCGAGCATGGAGCAGCAGCTTGTGGGAAATCAGTCTTGATTGGTCTTAAAGATGCCACTGGACTCTTTGCATTGCTACCAGGGGGGATACACTTAGCACAGCCCTGTGAAGACGGGAGGGTCACGGAGGGCTTTCCAGGGGCCCACACTTTAGTGCAGCCCTGTGAAGACGGGGGATCAGGGAGGGCTTCCCTGGGGCCCACACTTTAGCACAGACCTGCAAAGACAGGAGAGTCAGGGAGGGCTTCCCAGGGGCCCGTGCTTTAGCACGGACCTGCAAAGATGGAGTGGGGGTCAGAGAGGGCTTCTCAGGTCCCCTGGGACTGAAACAGAAGATGGGCAGATAGTGGGCTGATGGGTGGTGGAGGCCTAGAGCAGGGAGGAGTGGAGGCAGAGTGTCCCGCCTTATGGGTGCTCCGGTGGCTGGGGTGACGGCATGTGTGCCCACAGAGAGGGCTCTGCGTGCCCTCTCTGGCATGCGTGCCATAGGTTTGCCACCACCGATCTAGGTGTTCTGGTTGATCACAAGCTAAACATGAGCTGGCAGTGCAATGTGACTGCGAAGAAAGCTAATGCAATCTTAGGATACATTAACAGAAGCATTGTGTCCAGATCACGGGAGGTGGTAGTTCCACTCTATTCTGCTATGATCAGGCCTCACCTGAAGTACTGTGTCCAGTTTTGGGCACCACATTTTAGGAAGGATGTTGACAAGCTCGAGCGTGTCCAGAGGAGGGCAACCAGGATGGTGAGAGGGTTGGAATCCAAGTCTTACGAGAAAGGCTGAAAGAGTTGGGTACGTTTAGCCTGGGAAAGAGAAGGCTTAGAGGGGACATGATTGCGGTCTTCAAGTATTTGAAGGGCTGTCATGTAGAAGATGGAGCAGATCTATCCTCTCTTGCTCCGGCTTGCAAGACTAGATCTAATGGGTGGAAATTACAAGGGAAGAAAGCCAGGCTATATGGGGGGTGGGAGGGAAGAATAAATAGAAACTGCATGTGGAGTTCTAATGCAATCCCTTACATTGCATTGGTTTATATCATCTCAGTGTTTAGTTGAGTCAATATTACTGGAGAATCTTCAATAACTGGTGGAAGAAGAAGAAGAAGAAGAAGAAGAAGAAGAAGAAGAAGAAGAAGAAGAAGAAGAAGAAGAAGAAGAAGAAGAAGAAGAAGAAGAAGAAGAAGAAGAAGAAGAAGAAGAGGAGGAGGAGGAGGAGGAGGAGGAGGAGGAGGAGGAGGAGGAGGAGGAGGAGGAGGAGGATTTACTGGATTTATACCCCGCCCTTCACTCGAAGTCTCAGAGCGGCTTACAAACTCCTTTCCTTTCCCATCTCCACAACAAACACCTGTGAGGTAGGTGGGGCTGAGAGAGCTCTGACAGAAACTGCTCTTTTCAAGAACACCTCTGACAGAACTATGGCTTGCCCAAGGTCATCCAGCAGCTGCGAGTGGAGTAGTGGGAAATCAAACCCGGTTCTCCCAGATTAGAGTCCGCACACTTATTTTATTTTTCAAATTTCTACCATGCCCTACCAGCTGATGCCGGCTCAACTCAACCAATTTAGCCACTACACCAAAATACAGACATTGTGGGGGGAGAAGAGAAAGGGTGTAACTCTGGTTAGGAAAACACTACAAATGTTGACACTAACCCCAAACCATCTGTTGGTAGGCATGTGAATTCATTTATTAACTAATCTTTAAAAGTCCTATTTTATTATTTCTTGTAGAAAATGTTTATCTTGCCTTTCTGTGAATCACTCTAAACTGGGGGGAGTCCCTCAACATGGCAACCATGATTTTAGAAAGCTGGGCATGGCTAGATGGCCCTCTTTGAATTTTTGATGTTTAGGGTATAGTATTGACAGTGGTTTTATACAAAGTACTTTACTTGTGCAAATAGCAGCGTTATATTCTAAAGATACAGTGAGACTTGATTCTGACTAAACAAAACTGAGCTGTAGGCTAAAATGTTGAACACATATAAATGGAAGTTTCATCAGATCATCCCAGTTTGAATGTGTTTTGGTAGTTCAGGTGGAAATTAATAGTAACATCACTACATCAAATGTTGGTCATTTTTCAAAAATCATTTATGATTCTATCCAAATCTGTCCAGAGTCTCTCTCTTTTGGTATAGTGGTTAGGAGCATGGATTCTAATCTGAGAGAACTGGGTTTGATTCCCCACTCCTCCACATGCAGCTGCTGGCATAACCTTGGGTCAGTCACAAATTATTTCAGAGCTGTTCTGTCAAGGGCAGTTCTTGAAAGAGCTCTCTCAGCCCCATCTACCTCACAGGGTTTCTGTTGTGGGGAGGGGCAGGGAAAGGAGATTGTAAAATTTAAATAATCCCACAGAGAGTTCTAGAATCCACTAAATTAAATTTTGAAGACTGTGTTCTGTGTTATTAGAGTTCTGGAGTATGAGTTAGTAAGAGATCGGGCGTGGTCCCGGATTTCTTAAAATATCAGTGTCTTTTGGATGTACAACATGGCTTTCTGTATCTAATTTCATCACAGTATTTGAATTGCATTGGACTGTGTCCTCTATATTATATTTTGATATATTTGTTTAATGTTTGAATTGTTTTTTGATTAACACAGTTTATTGTTCTTTGGCATGCCACCTGGAGGTTGGCAACCCTATGTTGTTTTTGAATTTACCACTAATGCTGTTCACTATGTGCTTGGGTTCCTTCTACCATGTCACCGAGACACTCTGATCAGCCACATCCTCATGCAAATGATCCTTACATCACTTTCAATAGGGCCACTGTTCAGACCCTCAGATGCCATTTTCCTAATTTTCTCTCCTCAAGCTGCTATTACCCCTGCTGGGATGGGGAGGACCACTTGAAACTGAAAATACAAGCTGGTTAAGAAGCCTAGCTGAAATCCCCAAGAGATTTGCATCCTTTAGTGCCATCTACTGGTATTTTATCACCAACTTAAACACAAATGGACATTTTGGCAACACATACCGATTGCTATTGAATGTGCTTACGTAAGGAACTAAGGATTAATTGTTAAGGCTTGCCTTCGTGTCCTATTAAACATACTTCTCTGCATAACTCAGTGCTGAAATACAAAGCTCCTGTTCAGTTTTTAACTGGCTGACTCTTTTCAAATTTCTCGTTTATCAGGTCAATCTGCCACTATTGCATTTCATTCCCCTGGAAAGTGGAAATGCAATACCTTTGATACAACAATACTTTAACTCTACTGCATTTCTTTTGCAACATTTGCCATCCGGAGGCACTTTCTCTGATATGGCAAGACGTGATTCAGCCGCAAAAAATTTAGCCACATGCAGGGGGAAGGGTGTTTTGCTTGATGTACAAGGAGGTGGAAAATAGCTGGTGTTGTCGATTAGATGGTCCCAAGGCTCTGATTGAAGGCTTTGTCAAGATTGGTCACACTTCCGCAGCAGGGCCTGTTGAGGTTCAGCATAAGGCCACCATTCTGCCCTCTGGACCTGCTCATAAAAGTAGGGAAGAAGAGGAATGAATTCTCCACTGAGAGGCCGGACAAAGAGTTAGATCCAAGACAGATACCATCACAGTGGAAGGTCCCTGATGAGATGAAACTAGGTAAAACAAGGCAACTGCCTTTTTAATTAACAGCCGAATGCTAAGATCTAGTTTCAAGCCATAAGGTTATACCTCTTGCTTCTCAGCAGACACTCATTTTGTGAAACTGTTAGGAAATAAAAGCTTCCTGGCACAGTGTTTAAATAGCAATAAATAATACTGCTGGCACTCTTTGTTCTTTCTCATCTACTTTCCCTTCACACGGTCCCCTGGCAGAATAGCAGCAGTTGGAAACCCTGATGCAACTAAGGGCCAATTCACACGTTACAAGTTCATTGTGTTTGCCAAGGTCCTGTTCACAGACTACTCCAGGACTTCAGTGCTTGAAACTTAATTCACAGATGCATGAGAATCTGATTCGTGTTGGGGCTATGGCACATGGAGAAAGTGGGCTTCAACTTCACACACACCCCCACACACACTCACACAATTTGGCCAACATTAAATGGCCCCAGGCAGCCACTGTTTGCCCTGTTGGGAAAATGTATGTTCATTCTGTACTAATGAGCTGCATGTAAGTTTCTGCAACAAGGCACACAGTAGCTCCCTCAGCCTGTTTCAGGTAATGAAAACAATATGGGGAGAAGAGTTAAGCCTTTACCATAATCCTGATCTGAAGGGCTTGGGTGTTCCTGGAAATTAAATTCTGAGCACAGACTCTCAGAGCGCTCTGCCGACAGGGCTTCTGATGCGCACAAGGACTTTGTAAGGGATTTGTTATAAAAAAGTTCATTTTATGAGACTGTAAATCCAGCTTCTCGAGCTACCTGTTGTTATATGTGACATTATTCTCTCTCTCTCTCTCTCTCTCTCTCTCTCTCTCTCTCTCTCTCTCTCTCTCTCTCTCTCTCTCTCTCTCTCTCTCTCTCTCTCTCTCTCTCCCTCTCTCCCTCTCTCCCTCTCTCTCTCACGAAACTGGACATAATGTTACTCTATGATCACATCTAGGTCTCCCTTCAGATGGCAGGATGGCAGAACTTGAAGTAATGGTGATCATGAAGTTGTTGCTAACAACAGCTGCTCCACATTAACTTTCCCATAATGTTTCATAAAATAAATGCATTGCGTCTCGCCCCATCTACCCAATCCCTGCTCCACAATATTTGTCACCAGTTAGGATGTTTGAACATTCAACTCCCTAGTTGTTCCCCAGTTGCAAACAGGAAGCCGGTTGCCTAATGCTCAGTTCACTATTCGTGAACAGTTTGGGCCAGTTTGTGAAATCCTATTTCACTGTTTATTGAATGTCCCATCCTGTTGATTGTAGTGACTCATTCTCTGTAATCTGCCCTGAGTCCCAGTAAGAAAGGCAGACTATAAATAACATAAATAAAATAATGACCCCAGTAGGACTGATCTTACATTCTACCAAATGCAAAAATCCCGCAAGGCCAGGAAATGAAACTCTACCACCACCATGGTCAATGGACAGGGGAAAAGATAAGTTGTTCGGCTCACAGGTGATTGCAGCGTTTGACTACCAAATTGATTTATCACACAAAATCTGCAGCATCTCTAGCTGCCACAAGGTAGGGAGGGGAGAACTGTTACTTGGGGCTGCAGTTTTTAGAGGCAACTCTGTGATCAGAATCAACTCTAATTGTGTCCTTACAATGTTTTGCATGATTGCTATTGCAAGAAGGGGACTAAAAGGAATTGTGCATACAAGGGGGAGGGGTGTCCTGCATTTCCCCTTTCATTCATTCACTTTTAGCCTAATACATTGTTTCCTCTTTCCTTCATGCTGGCATTTTTTTTCCCCTGGAGGCACCCTGGTTGCCAGCTTCCAGGTGGTGGCTGGAGATCTCCTGTTATTACAGCTGGTCTCCAGGCGACAAGAGATCAATTCGCCTGGAGAAAATGGCCACTTTGGAAGATGGACTCTATGGCATTATGCCCCAAAACTCGCCCTCCTCAGGCTCCACCCCCAAAATCTCCACCCCCAAAACTTGGAGCGGTCAACTCTAGGAGGTACCACAGCTCTTTTTTTTTTCCCCCTTGCGCGTTCTACTTTTATAATTTCTTTCCTACATTTTCTATAGTCTTCTAGCTATGGCTAGTACAAAATAGCCATCCACATGGGAAAGAAAGACCTGGGCTGCACTTGTTAGCAATAAAAACAGTTACTTCCCCCGGGTGCTTCAGCCCAGCATTCACAAGAGCTGAGCGTTTAGCTTTTATTTAGGGGTGCCTGGAAGGAAGCCACCAGCTGGCAGAGAACAAGAAATAAATAGCTGGAAGGAGGAGGATTAAAAGGACAGTAGGCTGGACCTGGATAGCCCAGGCTAGCCTGATTTCATCGGATCTCAGAAGCTAAGTAGGGTCAGCCTGTATTTAGATGGGAGACCACTGAGGGGCACTAGGGTCGTGCCGCAGAGGCAGGCAAAGGCAAACTGTTCCTGAGCATCTTCTGCCTTGAAAGTCCCACCAGGGGCCACCATAAATCAGCTGTGATCTGACTCTCCCTCTTGTATTGGTGTCTCTTGGGTCACTATGACGATATGCAACATAGCTTCTGTTGCCTACCTGTGACTTCCCACCACGGCCCTGGGAAGTCTCAGTATTGCTCTGACCGTCCACCTGGGGACAGTCTGGCGCTACAGATGCATTTCAAGTAATGAAAGGAAATCTGGGCAAGTCAGGCCGGAACAGACGACAGACAAAAATACTGGGAGGAAAAGGTTGACCCACAGAAAAACAAACAAACAAGAGTTAGTGTGGAACTGGGACCACGTATGCCCAGTCCAGCAGTTGCAGCAAGGGAGGATCGGCACATCCTATGACCGTTTACATGAATCTCAGCTGCTCAGACAAGTGACATGCCTGCTTCTATTTACATCGGCTGCTTAGCTGGATTAGGGTGACCACATACTTTATTTTCCTGTTTGGGTAAATATTATAAGGGAAGAATTAAGTTGTTCAGATACCAAGATGGGAGATGCCAAGATGTGTTTTACTTACAATGTTTTTGAGTCTCTTTGCTGTTATTGGCATGCAAGAATAAAGGCCAAAAATGTTATTTTAATGCAACTTCATTGGGCTCTGTTTTAGTGGACTGATAGGAAGTACAAGGAAGTAGATCTACAAGGAAGTAGATTTTACGATCCTATTTCCATCTTCCTGCATTTCTTGCATAAAGTAACCGATGCCTAATTACAAGAAGCATAGTTTTAGTTCTCTACCCAACATCTTTTCCCATAGAGCTGTACAGATTTGGTAATTGCTTTTTTCACATTACTCTAAAACTCTCCTCCTTGGACTGGTGTCTGTTTGGTCACTATGATGATACACACATGGCTAGGGTTGCCAGCCTCCAGGTGGTGGCTGGAGATGTCCTGCTATTACAACTGATCTCCAGGCGACAGAGATCAGTTCACCTGGAGAAAATGGCCACTTTGGAAGGTGGATTCTGTAGCATTATACCCCGCTGAAGTCTCTCCCCTCCCCTCCCCAAACCCTGCCCTCCTCAGTATTCACCCCAAAATCTAGAAGAAGAAGAAGAGAGATTTGATTTATACCCCGCCCTTTACTACCTGAAGGAGTCTCAGAGCAGCTTACAAACTCCTTTCTCTTCCCCTCCCCACAACAGACACCCTGTGAGGTTGGTGGGGCTGAGAGAACTCTGACAGAAACCGCTCTTTTTCAAGAGCAGCTGTGTCAGAACTACGGCTTGCCCAAGGTCATCCAGCAGGTGCAAGTGGAGGAGTGGGGAATCAAACCCGGTTCTCCCAGATTAGAGTCCATGCACTTAAGCACTACACCAAACTGGCTCTCCAAGTCGTTCCCAACCTGGAGCTAGCTGACTAAACATGGCTGACTTTTCTGACCCCTCTCCCAAACTCTGCTTCCTCTGATGAAGCTAACCAAAGGCCATTGGAGAAGATTTCTGATGACCTTATCTATTTCACCAAAGACTAGAGAAGATGGCAAAATGGGAAAAAATGGTATAGGAATGGGTGGGCAGCACGGGGGCTTCTGTCAGCCTCCCACCAACCACATTTTTTTTGGCCCCCCGAAGGGGATTTTTTATTGCTTTTTGTAACAGACAACTAAAACTACAACTAAAAAAAGGGAGGGGACTACATCTAGGGAGAATGAAAAGAATACCCACACTAAACTAAAAACCCAAGAGAGGGAGATCATTACCCCAGTTAAAATCTATGTTAGTACAATATTGTTAGTAAACAATGCATGCTGTGAGTTACTGTCTATCTCTGCTATATAATTAGTTGGTTACTTGTTATGGGAGAATTCCAGAGCATCCCCCAAACTCACTTCATCACCAACCACCTTATAATGGTATTGCATCCTAGTCAACTTGTACGGCAGGATGAGGTAGCCCAGTAGCCGGGAGAAGACAGGGATTGTCTTAGGTCTTTACCACATGGGTTTTTTTTCACTGACCTCATACTGCTTCCTTTTATCTTCTGATTTCCACATACATTGTTGTGCCTTTAGTTTTCACTTCATCTCTTTTTCCCTCAGTGGGTTTTGCGGGGGGGGTGGGTGGCTCTTTTGAGACCACTTTTACCCCAGTGATTTTCTGGAAGATGATTTTGAGTTGGCTTTTTCCTGGTGCATGATGTTTCTATGGTTTTCTTTGTCCCACACACCTCCAGCCCACTTTTCAGTCACTGGACTCTCGCCATTGTTAAATCAGTCCCTTTCCCTCCCATGAAGAGTAATTTGAGGGATTTAAAAAAAAAAAACAGAAGAAGAAGCTCGAAAATATCGACATAACACTGTAGTATTGTACTGATAGTTTAAGCAGGTTCTCTCAATTCCCAGCTTTTTTTGGGGGGGTGGGAATGTAAGTCTCTATTCTGTTCCCTCCCAGAGATATGCCTTTTTTCTTATATCTCCTCAAGGGAAGTGAATACAGACTTACTTGTTTACAAAAATGAAAGCTGGAAATTCAGAGAACCTGCTTAAACTATCATTACAACACAACATTAGATTGATATTTTAGGGCCTTTTTAGAAAATAGGCGGGGGTGCTCTGGCACCACCAAAATAAGTGCTCAGACACCACCAGTAGCACACCAGTAATGACAGCACCCTCCCTTGGAAATCCTCATTATTTGAGCCACATGCGGAAGAAAATAGATTGACCCCCACAACTGTGAAAATACAGAGGAAGGGCAGATGTGCGGAACAACTGTGCCCAAACCAATTCCGATGCTTGCAGATTGACACCCAAGAAAGGTCAAATCTGCATTTGCATTTAAAATCAGTTTCGTGCTGCTGTGACGGCGTCAAGCATAGAGAAAGACAGCATCACAGCAGCACGAAACTGATTTAAAAATGCAAATGTAGATTCAATCAAAATCAGGAGCAACTCAAGCGTGTGGGAAAGGTCTTATTCCACACAGCTGGACAGGTGTGAAAAGCATGCCTTTTGAACAATGGGAATGCTTGTTCATTGGAATGCGGGACATTATTCAGTGATCTCTGAAGCACTTGCAAATGCATGTGTTTTTCAGCTTCCCAATGAGTTCCATATGCACTTCTTATTAACTGATCAGGCACCGAGAAGTCCAAACACTGGACTAGAAACAAGAACTGAAACGAACATAATGACTCATGATGCTGATGATTAGGGAACAGACCTACTCGCTTCACTTAAACGTATATCCTCAACGGGGACCCAAAGTGGCTTACAACACCCCCCTCCCTTTTATCCTCATAACAACCCTGTGAAGTAGGTTAGGCTGAGAGTGGGTGATTGGCCCAAGGTCACCCAGTGAGCTTCCATGGCAGCATGGGGTTTCCAAGCTGGGCCTTCCAGATCCTAGTCCGACCCTCTGACCATCGCACCATGTTGGATCTCAATGGCCCTTTCTGCACTGCCAGCTTGCTCCAAAGAATCCGAGGAGTCAAGCCTTAAGGGTTGACTTCGCAGTTGCACTTATTCCCTCTGCATTGTTTCCCCCCCTCCAGCTTATTCATTTGTGCATTCTGCATGCATTCTGAATCTGCAAGAAAAACCTGCATTTTTTGAGCTAACTGGCTGCTTTGTCTAAGATGCAGAGAAAGGCAAAACATCTCTCAAAAGATTTGCAGACCCAACTCCTCCCTCTCTCCATCCATTATTCTACAAAAGGAAAGGGAAAGGAGGGGGAAATCTAGCCCCAAACATGCAAGACTGACACATTTGGGAGCAGGGAACCCCCTAGTCCTTTATATTTACTGATTCCTTCTTATGCTCTCTCTGGCTTTTTTAAAGTTTGCCTGAACAGGAGGATACGTCCTATTTTGTCTTTGGAGAAGGAGGGAAAGAAAACAAAATGGGGAGGGAGCGTCAACCTAAAGAGAGAGAGGCGGAAACAGGGGAGGGCAGTGGGCAGCACTTAAATACCCACAGAAACAATTCTACTTGAGAAAGCCCCGACACAAACTGGAAGTGGAAGCGGGAGGGAATGCAGAATGGAAGAATGGGATGCGCTCAGGAACCGAGGCAAAATACGGGTGCAGAAAGGGCCAATGAGAAATGAGAATAAAGATTAAGCTCACATGTGGACTAGAACAGCAGTATTCTCTAGGCAACTCACAGCAGCTTTTCCTGCAAGTACAGAGGGAGAGGAGAAAAAGCAGGCCATGTGTGTTCAGGGATTCTGTAGAGTTTTGTGGTGCCAGAGAAGGACAGATGTATGAGGAGAAACAGTCCTAGCCTTTCTCTCTGCTCTGAAACTCCAGAAGACGCAGCTTACAGCTACATTTAAGTCAGGAGTCGAAGCGTGAAGGAATTATTTGTAACAGAAAGGACTGGATATGGGGAAAGTGGGGTGTGGCAGGGAAACAGGAAGCACAGGGCAGAAGTAGGAAACGTTTATTTTAAGAAGTTATACCCTACCTATTAATCAACTGAGTTCCAAGTAGCCCTGCAGTATATTAAAATAATACAAAAGCAAAAGCCATTAAGACACCTGAAGTCAACAGATGAAAAGCAATGTAAGCAGCACAATTATGTTTTCCTGAAAGCTTGAACAAAATCTTGTATGTGGAGCCCAAAACTACTCAGCCAGTGGCACATTTTGGAGAGACTGATCCATTACTGTGAAAGAAAGGTCTGTCCCCAGTAGCCACCTCAGCTTCCAAAAAATGTTGTCCAGAGAGAGCCTTGGGTGACGATATTGACTCATGGACAGGTATGCAGAGGGAAGGTGGTCTTTCAGATATTCAGATCCTGGGCAGGAATTAGAAGCCAATACAAGTGTCTCAAGGACTGCTGAAATATGTTCAGCAACCCTAAGGATGCTGTCTTGGGAGTAAGCCTCTGGCCATTTCTGCATTAGTCTTTACCACCAGTGTCCCCACCTTTCGACTCCGTCTTCAAAAAAGCTGTCCACATTTGGTATCATTTTCACACCTCAACTGTGCTAGCATAGTTTCACACGTCCACATCTGTTTATCACCCTCTAGGGTGGCTCCACTGTCATTGCGCCTCCGCACTGCTTTAAAAGAACCTTCTCCAAACAAGTCTTCAAACAAGCATAAAGAAAGATGCTGTCACAGCAGCACGCAACTGATTTAAAATGCAAATGCAAATACGGCCTCTTTGACTAATATGGGGTTTACTTCTGAGTAGACTTGCTTGCAAATTTCTTCACGCTTTTCATAGGCAACATTGTGTTATATAACCATGGCAGTAATTCAGTCTGGCTATGACCAAGGTAACTGTGGTAAGATCATATTCTTCCAGGAGAGACCACAGCTGGCACACCAACCACCCACATAAACCACTTGGGCCTCCATAAATGGGCCTGGATCTAAAAGCATCCACAAGCTGTGGGCTGGATTCCGTACAGTGGCAGCAGATGGGGCTGGCAGCAGTAGATAGTTGCCCCCTTCCCTGAGCAGACGTTCAAGTACAAAATTTGTGTGCCTCTTTGTGGGTCCTGAAAAGTAAGCTTGGTCCAACCAGGGTTAAATCTTATGGTTGTGATTTGGAATACATTACTCACACGGGTCCATTCCTAAATCAGTAATCAATTACAAAATAATAACTTCCTTAGGTTTAAGCACAGTGCATGTACTTTTTTTTTTTTTTTTTGCTTTCAACCTTTGTACAATAACAATCACTATGGACACTATGCTTTTTGTACTTCCTTGTTTTAGATATTTCATAATGTCAGTCTTGAGGCTTTACTCCCTAAAGATCTACCCTCTTTCCCCTTATTTTGGAATACATTTTTGCACCTCTTGGTAGTATCTGTTCAAGATGCATACAGATGTGCCATTATTAAACAGGGTTTTTTCTCCTGCAGAACGAGGGTTGCCAACCTCCAGGTGGGGCTGGAGATCTCCTGGAATCACAACTGGTCTCCAGATTGCATACATTGATGCTTTATTTATTATGTATTTGTTTAAAAATTTATTCCACTTCTGGAGAAAAGGGCTGCTTTGGAAGGTGGACTGCATGGCATTATATCCACAGAGGTCCTTCCCCTCCCTAAGCCCCGCCCTTTCAGGCTCCACTCTCAAAGCTCCGGGTATTTCTGAACCAAGAGTTGACAACCCAACACAGAACGGGCCCAGCTTTCTCCTGAATCTTCTCAATGCATGGGCTAGGCAAATCTATCAGATATGTGAAGGCTGATTCAGGATTCTCTCTGCCCTGCCACAATACATTTAGAATCCAAAGTTTAGATTGTTTGTCAGACTTTTTTAAAAAAAGTGAAAGCATGATTTATCCATCTTAACACAAAAACTGCTGCAAGCAAGCAAGCAAGCAAGCAAGGCAAGGAAGGAAGGAAGGAAGGAAGGAAGGAAGGAAGGAAGGAAGGAAGGAAGGAAGGAAGGTGGAGCCAGTGCAAAAAGAGTTCCAAAGCATTCCAGGGAAGAAGGAGGAGGAGGAGGAGGAGGAGGAGGAGGAGGAGGAGGAGGAGGAGGAGGAGGAGAAGAAGAAGAAGAAGAAGAAGAAGAAGAAGAAGAAGAAGAAGAAGAAGAAGAAGAAGAAGAAGAAGAAGAAGGGAGGAGGAGGAGTTGGATTTATACCCCACCCTTCACTCAGAGTCTCAGAGCAGTTTACAAACTCCTTTCCCTTCCCCTCCCCACAGCAGACACCCTGTAAGGTAGGTGGGGCTGAGAGAGCTCTTTCCAGAACTGTCCTTGAGAGAACAGCTCTGACAGAACTATGGCTTGCCCAAGGTCATCCAGAAGCTGCATGTGGAGGAATGGGGAATCAAACCTGGTTCTCCCAGATTAGAGTCCACGCACTTAACCACGACAACCAAACTGAAGAGAAGGTGGCTACAGTGTCAGGAAACACCAGCCAGTTTCTGCTGCAGACTGGCTAGACCAGTTCTCCCTGGGCTGTATAATAGCAGAAAAACTGATAATCTGTATTAAGTATGGCGAGTGTGCTGCTGCAGCAGCTGGACCACTCAGCCTCTTGGTGCTCTCATGTGGCTGCTAGTGGGGAGTTTCTTTGGGTTTCAGGCATGTTATAGCCACAAGTCCTGTGCCGGGGGGGGGGGTGTCAGCTATTGCAGTCTCCATCCTGACCATTGCTAGTAGCCATGGCAGATTAGGAGGTAGCAGGATCTCAGCACAGGAGGGAAATTATCCATTCCATAAGGAAGCAATCTGCTTTTGGTTTACACCTTTGATTATAGTGAAGTAGTTTCCTAGCACAATGCTTCTGTGTGCAAATCAGTTTGAGGTTGTAAATATATATTTGAAGTAGAGTTGCCAACTCTGGCCTGGGAAATTCCTGGTTATTTGGTGGTGGTGCCTGTGGGTAAAGGAATATGGGGAGGGATTTTTCCTAGAATCAAGCAGTCCACCCTCTGAAGGTGATATTTTCTCCAGGGGGACTGGAGTTGCAAGCCCAGGACAACTATAGGTCCCATCTGGAACTTGACAACTCTAATTTCTGGCCCCATTAGCGATGGTAGTAGTTCATATACACTTTACTAGGGACGGGCATTTGGATAATAACTGACCACAAAACAAGCCAGGAATGTAACATAAGAACATAAGAGAAGCCAATGCTGGATCAGGCCAATGGCCCATCTAGTCCAACACTCTGTCACACAGTGGCCAAAAATACCAGGTGCCATCAGGAGGTCCAGCAGTGGAGCCAGGACATGTCCTGTCCATGAAGCTTGGAAGGGTAATGAATTTAATTTTGGAAATGTTCTACAATAAATCTGTGCCCCATAGCTAATCGCCACTGACAGGCCTACCCTCCATGAACTTGTCTAATCCCCTAAACTAGTCACCACTATCCCATTTTATGGCATGGATTTCATTGTACTCTCTTTTGTCAATGCTGACCTTGATCCTTGGGTGACCCCCATGTTCTAATATGATATGATAATATATCTATGCCTGATTACCTACAAAATGCATGAGTCAGTCATGCCTCCTTGCTCATATGATCAGGATTATCAAGTGTTCAGCATTTGGATTGCCTTAAATAGATTTAGGTTAAAGCAAACAGAACACAAATCAATGCAATCCTGCTGTTAGTCTTCTTTACAGAACAAATAGGCATGAAAAGCAAAGTAAATGTTGAAGGGTGTTTGAACAGACTGTTTGAACACAACAGCAGATTGGATTGCCCTTGCTGCCTGTGATATATACATCTTTTAAGAGGAAACACGCAAATGCTGCCTGTTCACATAAAATAGACAAGCAAGCAGCAGTTGTTTGTGTACTATATACTTATGAAGAAGATGAAGAGGAGATTGGATTTATACCCCACCCTTCACTACACAAAGGAGTCTCAGAGCAGCTTACAAACTCCTTTCCCTTCCCCCTCCCCACAACAGACACCCTGTGAGGTAGGTGGGGCTGAGAGAACTCTGACAGAAACGGCTCTTTTTCAAGGGCAGCTATGCCAGAACTATGGCTTGCCCAAGGTCATCCAGCAGCTGCAAGTGGAGGAGTGGGGAATCAAATCCGGTTCTCCCAGATTAGAGTCCATGCACTTAACCACTACACCAAACTGGCTCTCCTGGGAGGCACACTGTAACAACAGGTTAATGACTCCATGGCCGATCTCCCCCGTGTTAACCTGATTCTCTTTGAGATATGCCCATTGGGACCCTGCAACTAGGGCTGCCAGGTCCCCCCTGGCCACCGGCGAGGGATGGGGCGATAGGATTGCCAGATCCAGGTTGGGAAACTCTTGGAGATTTGGGAATGGAGGTTGTGGAGGACAGAGACCTCAGTGAGATACAATGCCATAGAATTCCCCCTCCAAAGCATCCATTTTTTCCAGGGGAACTGATCTCTGTAGTCTGGAGATGCATTGTAATTCTTGGGGATCCCCAGGTCACATCTGGAGGCTGGGAACCCTACTTGCACTAAAGATGAGATCATCCACATAATAAATCATGCACAGCTTTGAGGGAATACTGCTCCTGATCTGTTTAAAGCTGACCCTTTCTAGTGGGCCCTGGTGCTTACTAAATTATTCACAATGATAGATATATCTTGGAATATTCCCAGCCAATGGAGGAAGGCTATTGCTATACCAATCTACAAGAAAAGAGACACCAAGGATCCTGCATATTATTATCCAGTTAGACTCTTGTCTGTGTTGGGTAAATTATAGGCCGCTCACCCACTCCTAAAAGTGGAAACATGGATGAAGGACTCTTCTGTTTGGGGTCCTGAACAGATTGGCTTTAGAAAGGGGAACTGGACTTGGCACCATGCCTATGTGTTGCAACATCTGGCTGCAAAGTACATTTCTCCATGGAGGGGAATGTTCTATGCTACATTTATCAATCTGCAAGCAGTTGACTCAATCTCCCACAGACAACTTTGACAGAAATTCGAGGCCACCACAATATCACCTAGCCTCTTAAACGTAAATCAACATCTTTATGCACCCTCCTCTGAGTTGAGAGTTTGATATAACCACCAGGGTTATGTAACCAGGGAATGCAGCAGGGCTGTACGTTGGCTCCACAACTTTTTCATTTCTGCTTGTACATCCTTCCCTGGAAACTTACTGCAAATGACATGCATGCTCCTAAACTGGCTGGCCATCCAGTCCCTGTTCTTCTCTATGCTGACATCGATGCTGTTTTACTTTCCCTTTCAGCAGTGGGCATGCCGTGAGCTCTTAAGATCTTTCCATTTATTGTCCAACTGAATTTCTTTACATGAATTACCATAAATCCAAAGTAATGGTCTTTTCCAAATCTAGATGGTGTCATTCACGCTCATGGCCCTTAGATAAGTATCACCTAGAGCAACCTTATTCATTTAATTATCGAGGCTTATTATTTCATGCCTCTCTAGGATTTCCAACCTCAAGGTGGGACCTGAAGATCTCTTGCTATTACAATTGATCACCAGATGACCAAGATCAGTTCCTTTGGAGAAAATGGCTGCTTTGGAGGGTGGACTGGAGAGCCAATTTGGAGTAGTGGTTAGGAGTGTGGACTGTAATCTGGGAGAACCGGGTTTGATTCCTCACCCCTCCACATGCAGCTGCTGGTGTGACCTTGGGTCAGTCACAAGTCCTTTCAGAGCTGTCTTCTCAAGGGCAGTTCTCAGTCAGAGCTCTCTCAGTCCCACCTACCTCACAGGGTGTCTGTTGTGGGGAGGGGAAGGGAAAGAGACTCCTTTGGGTAGTGAAGGGTGGGGTATAAATCCAATCTCTTCTCTTCTTCTTCTTATACCGTGCTGAGGTCCCTCCCTTTCCCAAACCCTGCCCTCTCCAGGCTCCACCCCCAAAATCTCCTAGTATTTCCCAACTCAGAGCTGGCAACCCTGTACCTTTCTCTCATCGTCTCCCAACTCCCATCATACTTTAGCAAGTACAAATACCAAAATGGCAGTTATCCAAAAATTCTTCTTTTCCAGTGGTGGCCAACATAACTCATCTGCTTTACAGGAGTTTCAAGCAAAAATTACAGCCCAGCTCCAAATGGGGTCCCTCTGGGGCTCCAAACTTTGGGTTCCAATATGGAAGCCATCCAATCACCTTTCCTTCTTGCACTGTTCAGCACTCCCAGATGTGTCTCTTCAGCGTTCCAGTGCCTTGAAGTTGATATGAAGCAGCTTGCCACCTCTACATGGTTTGCTGCCCTAAAGTTTAGAATATTTTTACACTTTTCTCAATCCCTCCTTCCCCTTTTGCTTTGGTCACGCTCTGATTCCTTCGTAAGTCCACGGTTCCAATTTCTGGACTCTAAAATAGCAGATCTGGGGTTTTCCCTCCCTGGCTTGTCTGAGTTAGGCTTTGATAGAGCTTGTATTCTGATTAAAGAACAGCTTGAGCTATTAGACTGGAATAATCTTTTATCAGATGCCAAAAGAATTTTTGCATTTTTTTCAAATTAAGGGATCAAATACTATTTGCGTTTTATTTCTAGCAGAATAGATTCCTTACCATCACACCAGGAATTGCAAAATATTAAGAAACATCAGGGAAGGATATGGTCAACCACAGTTATGTTGGACAGGTAGTAGTATGGGAGAGTACAGCAGTATGGGCACCCTTACTGAAGGTCGGGTTCCTTGAACTATTTGCACTGATCTGTCAACTAAGCCACATAGAATAATAGAATCATATAGTTGGAAGGGACCTCCAGGGTCATCTAGTCCAACCCCCAGCACAATGCAGGAAATTCTCAACTACCTCCCCCCATCCCCCAGTGACTCTTGCTCCATTCACAGAACATGGCAAAAATCCTCCAGGATCCCTGGCCAAACTGGCCTGGAGAAAATTGCCTCCTGACCCCAAAGGGCCACAAGAACTAAGCACTGATGCAACCCTTCCTGCCCTCCCTCTCATAATTGGATGAACACCACAATGTGGAGCTAAGCATAACTCCAGATGGTTACAGTGTGGTAGCCACAGTCTTATAAATCCCTTCCAGCATCCACATTTTTCTGCCCGTTTTCAATTATTGTAAATCATTGAAGCTGTTTCTAGCCCTATGACATTTCTTTTAACGCCTTGACAGTTCACCTTTGACCTTTCAAACAAAAAATGCCTTTTAAGGAAGATATTTTATCTTCAAAACAGGCAAACTGTTATTTCAATACACATCTATGAACAATAATAAACAGGAATTAAGCCTACAGAATGCAGTGTGAGAATGCTCATGGTACCCCATTCCATTAATGTGAGACAACGATCAGTTCTTTCCAGGGCTCTTTTTGTAGCAGGAACTCCTTTGCACATTAGGCGACACACCCCTAATGTAGCCAATCCTCCAAGAGCTTACAAAGCTCTTCTTACAGGGGCTGCTATATTAGGGGTGTGTTGCCTAATATGCAAAGGAGTTCCTGCTACAAAAAGAGCCCTGCTTCTTTCACCAGAAAGTGCTGAGGGTTTTCTGTCAGGTTCAGGAAAAGCAGAATTGGAGAAACCTTCTGTGAAGAAATGCATTTAGTCCTGGGAGGTTTGAAATGAGCCAAACCTCCACTTTGTGTTTTTAAAGGTGTTTTTTTTCTTCTGGGCAGAGAACAGGCTGCAGAGGGGAGAGAGTAGTCCATTCAATTACTTCGCAGATGTACCTCAGCTCACCTTCATACAAATGCTAATAGATCTAGCAGGAGAGACAATGGATAGGTCAAGCTTTTTCCCTTCTCCAAGCAGATATGGAGGACTTTAGACTAGAACAGATCCAGGAATAATTTCCAGGAAGAAGCCCTAGGAAACACTGCTCTGACCTGGGTGGGCCTGGTCAGGGGGTGGGGGGAGAGAGGTGATAATATTCCTTGCAACAGGAAAGAGGTCTCTTTTCCTTGGGTGCTGAGGCCGTGAGTGCACACAGACCTCTCCAAAGCAGAGGCAGCCATTGACAATGTGTTTGGCCTGTACAGCTGAATGGAACTTCAAGGTAATGGTTACATTGTAGAAATCTAAAACTCCTAAGCTAAAGAGCCTGTCCTATATTTTAACATCTGATAGGGCATGTATAGAGACAGAGACAGAGGATTTGCATTTTACCTATTTCTTTTGTATCCCTTGCTTAGTCTGGTGCTGTGTTATAAGTATGCTTATGAACATTTTCTTTTTAATAAATACCTTGTAACTTTTGATGCTAGTAGTGGTTCTCTGTACCACATAGACCACCATCTCAGATACACTATTTTAAAAGGAGCACCAGGATGAAGGAAGGCAGTTGGCAAGCAACCATTCCTCCAGGGGTGCATAAAACAGTAAACTTTCCCCATGGTGACTAGGCACTGGGCAGCGGGAGACACAGAGGCAAGGCCTCAGAACTTGGAAGGGAAGCTGGGAGTCCTGACCCTCCCAGTCGGCAATTCCATACAAGGTTAAGTGGTGGTGATGAGCTACCTGAAAGTAGAAGAAAAGACTCTCCAGGTGTGGAGAAAAACCTAGGAGGGCAGGATGGAATAGGGCCTGCAGGCCAGAGCAGGCACATTCTGCCATATCTTCCCCTAAACCTACTAGCTAAGTACTTTTGGGGATCTCAGTGATATTATCTATTTATTTCCACTGCTAAAGTGAGCTGCAGGAGAAGGGCTGCAATTTTGCAGCCGGGGCAGGGCATCTGAGTAGCTGGGGCTTGGTGAGGGGAAAATAATATTTTAAAAGGCTGTTGGTGATGATATGTCTGCTCCAGGAATCACTCACTAGACACTCTATGGTTTTATCATAGAGTTTCTGGCAGTTCCTGAGTGTGATGCCACGTCCATGTTTTCCCCAGAAGTGATGTCACACCATTGCCAAAGGCACCCCTTCATGTCCCTACCACCCTGGATTCCCACTGCTTGCCAGGCTGTTTCTAGTGACCATAAGTGGGCGGCTAGAGCTGATCCTTATCTGTGGGCTTCACTTCCTTCAGACCTCACTGCAAATGCTATTTCCTTTGTCTGCTTTTCCACACCGGAGATTTTAACGCAGTTTCCCAGTGCCAAGCATACAACCATGTGAACGGGGTAAAGATGTGAAGACCCAGAAAAAAATGGGAGGGGGGGTTCTTGAGGACTTTCCCCCCTCTCTTCAATGGAAAAATTGGGAAATTCTGAAGGGCACTGAAAAAGCCTCCTATAAAATATTTTCTGTTCTATAACGTGAAACGGTTTTTAAGACAAAGTTTTGTTCACTCAAAGTGTATACTGTGAAAAATTCTGAGGACTTTTTTCAATTTGTCTAAAGGAAAAAATTGGGAAATTTAGGATACCAAAAAAAACCCAAAAGACAGTTTTTCTCATAATGTGCAGTATTTGAGGGACCCACAAGGACTTGTGGGGGCTGACCATTCTCCCCTCCCCCACTATTTCCTATTTCCCTTCCCTGAAAGCCCCCGTAGTCTCTCCTGCTTTCCTACTTCCTTCTCTCCTTCCCACCCAACAGCCAACATACCTTTATTGCCTCCCCCATCTTTACCTTTCCTTCCTTCCCTCCCCCTGCAAGCCTCTGCCTGGGCAAACTCTGAACAAATTGCACAGGGCTGGCTGAGCCAGGCCCAGTTACATGGTGGGGAACTCAAAAGGATTTGCAAGGGGCCACCTCACTTCCCCCTGTACCCCCTATTCACACTCTTTCCTCTTTCCCTCCTCCTGACAACCCCCATATCCTCAGCTTTCCCTGTTCCTTCTCTCCTTCTCACCCTCTGGCCTTTTACCTTTTATCTGCCTCCCATCTTCAATTATATTTATTATTTATTTACTTTATTTATAGTCTTCTTTCCTGCACAATGGAGACCCAAAGCAGTTTACATCATTTTCCTCTCCTCCATTTATCCTCTTTGACCTCAGGCTGAGAGTGTGTGGTTGGACCAAAGTCACCCAGTGCTCTTCCACAGCAGAGTGGGGATTTCGAACTTGGGCCTCTCAGATTCGAATCTGAAACCCTAACCACTACACTGCAATGGCTTTCATGGAGCTGCTGCTACTGCCACTGCTGAACAGTAGCAAGCAGCCAAGCCTGAATGAGTCATGCAGTTGCATGGTAGCAAGTTGCTCGGTGACTGATGCTGGGCTTGGTCCCAATCAGTCCTTCATCAAGGGCCTCCTCCCCCTCCCTTTTACTGACAGAAAGCAAAGCTGGAAGGGTAGGATATTGTTGTGGTTGCATAGCAACAACCACTGAGGTTGTTTCTTAATTCATTTCTTAATTCTAGTTTCTCCTTGTATCATCTGCAGGGGGGCGTTAACCCCTCTCCTCATGTATCCTTTTTTAGATTTCAGATTTTTCTGCAAACCCGGGACTTTTTTCAAGTTTGTAGAAATGTCTGTCTTGTCTGTCCATTCCCCCAGTCTCTGGATTTAAGTATCCTCACATAAGGGTATCATGCTTTTGATAGCCTTATCAAGAGGTGTTTTGGAGCTCATTAAGGGTCCCAAAGCTCCGGGAAAGAAGACTCTTTCCCAAGGGAAAAGGCCATAAAATGCTCAAAATTGCCAGCAACATGGCAATGAGTTTCTGAAGAGAGAGAACAATTTGTCCAAACTGCCAGGAAGGGCAAGATGGATGGCTATTGCCCACACATGAGTGGGGCAGTCAAATGTGTGAGACATGAGCTCCGTGGTGATTGGTGGCAGGAGTCTACGTTCCCAGGAGGGGAAGAAGAAAAGATTGGATTTATACCCCACCCTTCACTACCCAAAGGAGTCTCAGAGTGGCTTACAATCTCCTTTCTCTTCCCCTCCCCACAACAGACACCCTGTGAGGTCGGTGGAGCTGAGAGAGCTCTCTTAAGAACTGCTCCTGAGAGAACAGCTCTGAAAGAACTTGTAACTGACCCAAGGCCACACCAGCAGTTGCATGTGGAGGAGTGGGGAATCAAACCCGGTTCTCCCAGCTTAGAGTCCACATTCCTAACCACTACACCAAACTGGCTCTCCCAAACTCTTGATTAGGCAAGGAAACTTCTACCCATTAGGACAGGAAAGGTCAAAGATTTTGTTCAGATGCTGGGTCAAGTCTATTTATTTATGACTAGTGAATGTGTTTTCTTGTTGTTTTCCTAAGTTTTCCTGCTCTAGCCCTCTGTACATGATATTTCTTTCTCCTTGTGTGATGTGCTCTGGATTGTTAAACTGTAGCAAATAAAAGTTATTTTCCTATTTAAGAAAGTAGACTGTGTTCAAAGACCTGCCCACGTGCCTAACTGCTTGAAAACAAGCCCACATGTGCAGAGATGGGGGAAGCAGGAGCTGAGAAACTCTGCACTCTGCACATGCACAGAGCCTTTTACTCAGGCTCCAGATGGCTAGTAAAAGACTAAGGTTAGTTTGAGTGGTGGTGGAACCAAAGAGAAGAATAGGAGAAGGATGTGAGAAAGTGCCCTCTTAAGTGCATGCATACACGCACATGCAAACCCCTGGGTCCTGACGCGGATAAGAATTAGATATAATGATAATTCCTATGTATTTTGTAGATGTTTACTTTATCAAGTATTTTTTGTTTAAGCGTAACAATCCTGGCAACAATTAGTATGCTATAACGTATTTAATTATAATATAGTATCACCGAGTTCAGTGTTTTTAATGTTATAAAGTTTAACAAGTTTTCCAGATGTGCTGGTTGTTCTACATATTGTGACTATATGATGGTGTTTCTGTCCAAATAATATACTTTCTTCTACAGAGTTCATTTTCTACCCTCACCTTTTTTTCCCCTTATCTCTCAGCAAAACTTAAGGTTCATGTACTACAGTAGCATCAGGGTCCAATAGCTGTACAACCCTTTCCCCTCCTGGCTGATCGAATCTGCTGCGGGGGGGGGGGGCAGTAAATACCTCCCTGAGAAAGTGGGTGGTCTCCCCCATGCCTTAAAGCTGGCAGTAGTGCATTCACTCCTAAAGAAACCAGTTCTAGACCCAGGAGACTCACAAAATTATCATCCTGTCTCAAACGTGCCATTCTTGAGCAAGGCAACTGAATGAGTGGTGGCTGGGCAATTTCATGGATTCCTGAATGAAGCAGATTATTTGGATCCCTTCCACTCTGTTTTCGAGCCTGGCTACGGGACTGAAACATGCCTTAAGAGATGGACGGGGGAGTGGAAACTTGTTCGTTCTCCTGGACGTCTCTATGGCTTTTGATATGACCACTGATCATGGTATTCTTCTGGACCACTTTCCAGGGCTGGGACAGGGAGGAGCCATTCTGCAGTGGTTCTGGTCTTAACCTTGAGGGGGCTTTCAGAGTGTGGTGGTGCGGGACTGCTGCTCCGCCCCCTGACCTTTGGGTTTTGCAAGGTTCCATCTTGTCCCCTCCCCCATGCTTTTTAACATCTACATAAAGCTGCTGGGAGAGGTTATCTGGACATTTGGGCTGAGTTGCCACTAGGGTTGCCAGACCCCGGTCCGGGCAGGGGTTTCCCCAATTTTCAGGGCTTCAGCCCGCTGCTGGCCAGCTGGGGAAACCCCCCAAGCCCAATCACCTGCATCCACCTCTCTCCCTTCTCTCCTGAGAATTTTAAATGGCTCTCAAGCTGATTGGGGAAGCACATGGCCCCCTGATCAGCTGGAGGGCCCTTTAAATCTTATGGAGAGAAGGGAGAGGGGTGGCTGTGGGCAGCACGCCTCAACTCCAAGCCACAATTCACCACTTGAAATTCAGGCACACGGGTCCCACTGGCTAGAAGCATTTAAAGGGTCCCTTTAAATGCTTCTGGTCAGTGGGGACCGGGCCTTGCACGCCTCAATTCCAAGTGGCATTGCCACTTGAAATTCAGGCCTCTCCCTCCCCTACTGCAAGATTTAAAGGACCCTCCACCTGATCGGCAGGCCCTTTAAATCTCATAGGCGGGGAGGGAGAGGGGTGGCCTTGGGTGATTGTTCTTGGAGGCGGGGCCATCCCCAACATGATGTCATCACACTGGGGACACCCCACCCCCTCCAGGAACACCCCCCAAAGTTCTCCGTTAGGGACTAAGCAGGACCTGGCAACTCTAGTTGCCACTGATGTGCAGATAATGCTCAGCTCTCTTTCTCACTTTCAGCAGATCCCAACATTATCTCAGGGCACTTTTTGTTAAATTGGTAGTACATTATGTTGCTTGAGGGTTTCAGTGCTTATGGGCAAGGCTTTTTTTGTAGAAAAAGCCCAGCAGGAACTCATTAGCATAATAGGCCACACCCAACAGCAGAAACTGATTAGCATATTAGGCCACACCCAATGGCAGAAACTGATTAGCATATTAGGCCACACCCCCAATGTTGCCAGATGTGTGGTCATTCAGCCAGACCCACCTTTTGCATCTTATTCTGTTTGTTTGTTGTCAGAACCCAGGGCTTTTTTTGTAGCAGGAACTCCTTTGCATGTTAGGCCACACAGCCCTAATGTAGCCAATCCTAATGAGTTTCTGCTGTTAGGTGTGGTCTGTTATGCTAATGAGTTCCTGATGGGTGTGGCCAGCTTAGGAGCCCGCCAGAACTCTGTTCCGTTCCTGTGGGTTCCTGCCCCAAAATAGCCCTGCTTATAAGGGTTCTGATACTTCAGTGTTTGTAAATCTTGGCTGGATTGTTGGTAATGTTTTATATGCTTTGTTGCCTGTTCTGTAAGCCACAGAAAGGCAAATGGAAAGAAAAGGTGAAAAGCAAAAAAGATCAAAAACATTTATGAAGCACAACTGACTCTAGTTCTAATGCTGTAAAAAAAAAAAATCAGTGAAACAATTGACTCTCAAATTATAACATACTAGGGAGCAATCCTAAAAGCACTTTCCTAGAACTAAGCCCCACTGAATAGACCCAAGTGAGATTCTGGGTAGACTGTTTTGGACTGTGCTCATAAAGCCATTTAGTACCCTTCAAACATGACTGCATACTAACAATTTTGAAAAAGCACATCCCCAGATAAGACTATTCAAAATAATACCTTCTTCGGGTGCTAATAATCTCCTAAGTATTCACGGTATCTTATGGATATGCAAAAATGTGCAGTTATTCACAAAAGAACTGAAGCTCCAAAATGTTCAAAATGCAATAGAGAACAAATAATTGGCATGTAACCAATACATTCCTTACTAGAAACTGGAACCCCTGGAAATACAGTATGCAATATGAAAATCCATTCCATTCCCTTTTGTAAGGCAGATTCTCAGACTGTGCATCAGTCTATTGATTTATTTTTAATTTAGATTTATATCCCACCCCTCTACTGCAACATGGGGCAGTAGACATACAAATGGAAGACATACAATGGAACCATAAGGTTCATTATTAAAACAGTTAAAATCTTGACATTCTCCAGGTACCTAGAAATATTCCAGAGAGAAAACATCTGGCAGACCAATAACCACTTGAAAATAAAAGGATTAACTAAAGGCCTGCCAGAAGAATTGCATTTTGCATGCCCCATGGAACCCTGACAGGTCCAGCAAGGCATGTCACTCCACTGATAAGGCATTCTGCCAGGATGGGGCTATGATGAAAAAAGCCCTTACCCTGGTAGAAGTAAGACAAACTTCCCAAGGACCAGACAATGTCAAAAAATGGTGTAATGATGAGTGCAAGCAGCATGAGGGGTTATATCAGGAGAGGCAGTCCTTCAGGTATGCCAGTCCCAGACCGTTTAGGGCTTTAAAGTTTATACCCAGCACCTTGAACCTAATCTGGAAGCAAACTGGCAACCAGTGCAGCTGCCTCAAGGTGAGCTGATCAACAGCCTGGTCGCTGCATTCTGGATCTTCTGAAGTATCCCCAAGGGCAGCCCTGCGTAGAGCACATTGCAGTACTCTAGTCTGGAGCTGACCGTGGCATGGATCACAGTGGCAAGATAAGGCCAGGCCAAATAGCGGTCCAGTTGGCGGGCTTGATGTAGAAAGAAAAATGCTGACCTTGCCACTTTATCCAGCAGAAGTGAGGAATCAAGCCACAACCCTAAGCTCTTTCCTGAGTCCTCTGGACTTAACGGAACTCCATCAACAGCCGGTAACTGTAGTCAGGGCTCTTTTGTAGCAGGAACTCCTTTGCATATTAGGCAACATACCCCTAATGTAGCCAATCCTCCAAGAGTTTACAGAGCTCTTCTTACAGGGGATACTGTAAGCTCTTGGATGATTGGCTACATTAGGGGCGTGTCACCTAATATGCAAAGGAGTCCCTGCTACAAAAAGAGCCCTGACTGTAGTCCCTCTAAACAGAATTAGAGCATCTAAGCAAACTGATTTTAATGGAGAAGAGTGTAACTCTATTCACGGTTGCACTGAAAATCATCCAGATTGCATGGATGTTGGTATAAGAACTCACCAACAAAAAATGTATACAATGTCTCCTCTACACAGTGACTTACTGTGGGAAGCCTTCTTTTAAATCTTTGAGTAATGTTCAGAAATTAAGGTCCCAATTCTACTAGAAGTCTTGCCGAAGTATAACAACCACACCCCAGATAATCACCTAAGCCACCCATCTAGTGTCACAGTTAGGAAAAAAATGTTGTAAATTCAAACAACAGTGACTCGCAGGGATGTGGAAAACATTTTACTTCTGTAGCCAGAAGCAACCTCAGCATCAGTATCTGTTGCACTTAAAACATTCAATAGCGGACACTCTCACAACTCTTACAGGATCAAGATCAAAGTGGAACAAATAGTCCTGGAAAAGTTCTTTGTCGTTCCATGTGTGAGGCTGGGCGGGAGTTTTACTTTGCTTCCTGGTAGGTGACTAACACTCAATTAATAGTATTAATGGTATAAATCCTGCCAGCTTTTCTTGAAAAGTCAGACTTGGACACAGTGACACATGTTCTGGTGACGTCCCACTAGACTACGGAAATGTACTCTACATGGGACTGCCCTTGAGGAGATACCAGAAAATAGTCCAAAATGTGGCTGCCCCGCTGTCCTGAAATCACAGCTCTGACACTTTGCACTCACATTAACTGTCTTTTCATTTCTGAGAATAATTTAAAGTGCTAATTCTGACCTTTGAAGTTCTAAATAATCTGGTTCCAAGATTTCAGAGGGACCACCCTGAGAAGTATCAAGTCACGTGGAGACTTCAGCCTCACCCTGCCACCCAGCCATCCTGGAAGGAGAGAGGCAGCACATGCTCCTACAGGGGGGAAAACTTGCCATTTAACAGCTAGCTCTCCCCTGCAGCAGCCAGTCGTCGGCTGGTGATTGGCCCTCCCTCCCTCCCTCGAAATTGTGTAGGTACTCGCTGGTCACCCTACCCCCAACGTTTTGTGTGGGGAAGGAGCCAGGTAGGAATTTTTGACCCCAGTCTGGCATGAGCTACCTTTGGGATCTGCGACCCAGGGTGGAGGAATGCAGACTGCCTTTATGGGGATTTGGTCTGGAGGGTTTGGTCATTAAGTTGTACGGCTTGTGGTCTGATCTTCTGGGTGGTTGCCCATTTGCTGTGCTGGCCTGGTCGAGCCACAACAAGTTGGCTCTGGTCAGGGGGCTGGGAGGCTCACCCATAGCATCACAAGGGAGGGGTCTGTTGAGACCCCTGGCCTTGTATGAGCCACAATTGGTTTAGCCCTTGCTGTTTACTGATTTAAATGTTAAATAACGTGGCCCATAGTTTTATCCAAGTTATTGATGTCTCATTATTCTGACTGGGTGGGGCAACAAGATCTTCTCGTGAAGCTCAACTTTGTATGCAACCTGTTCCAGAGGTGATACCAATGTGGGCAATAGGCCTTTTCAGTGCTGGCATGGAAAATTTAGGCTTGCCAGCCGTGGGTTGAGAAATTCCTAGAGATTTGGGGATGGATCTGTGGATTCTGGGGTTTGGGGAGGGGCAGGACCTCAGCAGAGCCTAATAATTATTACTATTTGGTTATTTATAGCCTGCTGTTCTTGCAAAGACTCAAAGGGGATGCCACAGAGTCCCCCCTCTTAAGCAGCCATTTTCTCCAGGGGAATGGATCTCCGTAGTCTACAGATGAGCTGTAATTCTGAAAGATCCCCGGGTCCTACCTGGAGGCTGGCATCCCTAGCTGATCAATTTACACTTCTACAAGGTAAATTGGACAAGTTTTAGCTTTTCTGGGTTCCCTGTTTACTTTTACAAAGGTCATGGGTGTGATACAAATGCAAGCCAAATATTATTTTAATTTCATCACCACCAACTTGATCAGATCTGGCAGGCTTCTGCCAAACACATTCTTCACAGCCCTTGTAGAAACCACAATAAGGTTTCTGTTTCTCCAAGACTCACGAAGAGGGTTACAGTGCCATCCCAAGCAGGGTCATGCCTTTCTACACTCATCGACTTCAATGAGCTCCAAAAGGGATGGGTGGCACGGCACCGTGAGATTTCTTGAAAGAGGATTAAAGCTTGTCATTCATTAATCAAACCGAGTGCAAACATTGCTTACAAAACAATGACAAGGAGTCAGTCCTCAGAGCTGGACACCCACCTAGGTTTTGACCTGTTCTGTTGCCAAATTGGAAGTGTTCTGGGAAATCACCTGGTCGGGGTACACAAGATTATGAATCATAGCTCTAAAAATATTTATTTGGACTTATTGTTTCATTCCAAAAGTGGTCATGGTACAAGCCAAATATAAGTAAACAGTATTTTATTTTTTCACCAGCATGTTCCTTCTACTCTTTATATCAGTCCAAATGGTAACTTCAAGCCACCTTCATAGGTGAAGTTTTGAAGCGCTAGAACAGGTAAATAAAACTCAGTCTTCCCTTCTCAAAAGTTCTTGTTGTTTTTTTCCTTATGAGGTCTGTATTTTCAGACTCTGACCATGTTCCAAAATATTCCAAAATGGCTGGTTGTTTATTTCAGGCCCACAACCCCCTTCAGGAAGTGGGGGGGAAAGAAACTTGCTTGACTTTAGAGTTATAAGAACATAAGAGAAGCCAATGTTGAATCAGGCCAATGGCCCATCTAGTCCAACACTCTGTCACACAGCGGCCAAAATATACCAGGTGCCATCAGGAGGTCCAGCAGTGGGGCCAGGGCACCAGAAGCCCTCCCACTGCTGCCCCCTCCAGCACCAAGAATAGAGTGCATCACCTGCCCCAGACTGAGAGTTCTCATTCTATACCCTGTGGCTAATAGCCACTGGTGGACTTCCGCTCCATATGTTTATCTAATTTCCTCTTGAAACTGTCCATGCTTGCAGCTGCCACGACCTCCTGTGGCAGTGAATTCCATATGTTAATCACTCTTTGGGTGAAGAAGTATTTCCTTTTATCTGTTCTAACCTGACTGCTCAGCAATTTCATAGAGTGCCCACGAGTTCTTGTATTGTGAGAAAGGGAGAAAAGTACTTCTTTCTCAACCTGCTCAATCCCATTCATAATCTTATAAACCTCGATCATGTCACCCCTCAGCCGTCGTTTCTCCAAGCTAAAGAGTTGTCAACCTCTAGGGAGCACCTGGAAATCTGCTATTAAAATTGACTGTCAGATGACCCAGATTAATTCCCCTGGAGAAAATGGCTGCTTTGAAGGGTAGACTCTGGCATTATACCCCATTGAAGCCAGTCTGGTGTAGTGATTAAGTGCGTGGACTCCAGTCTGGGAGAACTCAGTTTGATTCACCACTCCTCCACTTGCGGCTGCTGGATGACCTTTGGCAAGCCGTAGTTCCATCCGAACTGTCCTTGAAAGAGCTCTCTCAGCCCCACCTACCTCACAGGGTGTCTGTTGTGAGGAGGGGAAGGGGAAGGAGTTTGTAAGCCACTCTGAGACTCCGAGTGAAGGGCGGAGTATAAATCCAATCTCTTCTTCTTTCTCCTCTTCTTCACCTTCCCCAGGCTCCACACTCAACATTTCCAGGTATTTTGCCAATCCAGAATTAGCAACCTTAGGCATTATACCTCACTGAGGTCTTTCCCCAGGCTTCCCCACCAAATCTCCAGGAATTTCCCAAACCAAGGTTGGCAACCCTACTAGAACTAGCTCTAGAAATAATCCTGATCTAATCATAATAAACCGAATAAGTACAGCCTAATGTATCATTTTTCCCAACAATAACTTCCTTCAACACATTACATCCGAGAGGGGTTATGCTTATGAGAAGCTTTGATTACCTAGAGCAAGGGTCCCAACATGATAGCCGTGGGTGCCCCAGTGCCTACTGACACTCTTCCTGGTGCCCGTCACGTGTTTCTAGAAAGTATGCAGAGCCAAGTGGGGCTTTTGCCCAGCAGGGTTTCTAATTGACTGCTGGAGAGCTCATTGGCTGTGCAGACTTTTCTTTAAAAAAAGAAATGGCTTCAGGAACAGCTGCCACCACATTAGAAAGATCTTCACGGCATGACTTTAAGATAAGCTTGTGTTTTTGTAAGAAAATATTTTTAAAACAATATGTTCATTTCAAAAGGCTTCCTGAAGCAGAGCTTCTGCCTGATACGTTGGAAAGTTCCTATTAGAGTTATGCATGACCTCATTTCCTGATGTTGTGACTGGCTCCGCCTCCCGTGGCAGCCATTTCACGGTGGCGTCCACCAGCCTGTGTCAGAATTCCAAAGGTGCTCACAGGTTCAAATGGGAAAGGGACCCCTGAACTAGAGCATCTAAGTAAAAATGCATGTTTTCAGGCCCTGGCACACTCCAGAACAGTCTAAAATGGCTCGTTCTTTACTTCAGGCTATTAGTCTCAATGGAAGCCACATAAGAATAGCATATTAAAGGAGGCTAAGGATATACAGGGCCCTGCTTCCATTCTAGCTGGTCCCAGGCTCAGGATAAGAACAAGGGAATGACCATTGTTTGGTCTTATTTACACTTCGGCACTCATTGTCATCAATACACAGATGGTCTGTATGTGAAATTGCGAAAGTCCCAGATACAGAGAATGTAGCCATGTTCATTTTGGTCATCCATCTGAATTAAAACAACAACAATAACTTCTCCACAACTGAGAATCACACTACAGTTTCCCCCTCGGCAGCCATCATTTTTTGAGCAGTGGAAAATCTTTAAGATGTCAAAGAAAGAATTCAGACAACTGTTGCCCTACAGCAAAGATCCTCATTTCCTCAGGGCCCTGCTTGTGTCAGATTTTCCTCTAGAACAACATTGCTTAATATGTTCACTCAAACTGGTCTCAAGAACCAGAATTTCCAGTAAAACCTCAGGAGGAACTTATTTTTGAGCCTGAAGCCTACGTTCTTCTCTTTCCACTGAGACCCCCAAAACTCCATCACTGGAAGGCAGTTCTTCAAGTTGAATGGGTCATGTTGTGCATTCAACACTCCATGATTGGGCTTGCCAACCTCCAGGTGGGGTCTGGAGATCTCCTGGAATAACACTTGTTGTCAGACTGGACAGTTCAGTCCTGGAGGAAATGGCACCTGTGGACATCCTGGTACCTGCTGCTGCATTTCCTGATGCCTGCTCCACAGGTATGTCATCAAGCCATGAGATACACCTATACTTGGCCTAGCACCTGAGACATGGACTCACACCCAAATGACTCTCATCAGACATGCTTACAATTAAAATGCCTTTCTACTGAAGTGAAGAAATAGAGTAAGGAGGCCAGAGCAGGACCCAGGAAACAGGCTACAGAAGACAGAAGAGGATACCATGTCTTGTCACATACAGTTTCCAATGCATCATCAATGATTTACAGCCCATCCTGGATAACACTCACAGGGCTTAGGTGGAATGCCTGGCCTTGCTTCCAGACAGGCTTGTGATATCAAATGGCTCCTCACCACCAGCAACAAGCCCCCTAACACAACCACAAAGTGAAATCTTGGACCAAGCTCCAGTGCCTGCCAATCCTGTCTCCCTATCCAGTCTGGGAAAAGTACAAGAGGACCTAGTAATGTTGGCTGTATTAATAGAGGCTCATTTTTTCTGTCCATACTCTTGACCAGTTTTTTCTGTCCTGACTATGACAAGGGTGGCCAAACTGTGGCTTGGGAGCCGCATGCAGCCCTTTCACACTTATTGTGCGGCTCCCAGCAGGGCAGCTGGGGAAGCTGAATATCATTAGCAAACAAATAAATATCACTGGACAAATAAATATCATTATCAATATTTGCTTTTACCCCTTTTGTTATTATTTTTGGCAGTCTCATTTGATGTTAATAAAAAGCAAATCTGCATATTTTCCAATAAAATGTGTAATATTTGTTCATGTCTTGCAGCTCTCAAACATCTGGCACTTATTCCATGTGGCTCTTACATTAAGCAAGTTGGGCCACCCCTGGGCTATGAATTGCCAGCAGCATCCTTCAGCTGTCTACACAGGTCCATCTGTGCACAGCAAAGTTTGTTGTTGTTGTTCAGTCGCACAGTCGAGTCCGACTCTTCGCGACCCCATGGACCAGATTACGCCAGGCCCTCCTGTCTTCTGCTGTCCGCTGAAGTTTGTTTAATTTCATGTTCGTTGCATCAATGACACTGTCTAACCATCTCATCCTTTGCCGTCCTCTTCTTCTTTGACCTTCAATCTTTCCCAGCATCAGGGTCTTCTCCAGTGAATGCTCCCTTCTCATTTGGTGGCCAAAGTATTTGAGCTTCAGCTTCAGGATCTGGCCTTCCAGGGAACAATCAGGGATATAAATCTGACAGAAAAATGGCGACTTCCAAAAACCTCTACCGCTGAGATGAAAGGCACCATCGCGCAAGGAAAAGTACTTCCAAGGGAGATTCCAGAGCAAAGGGCCGGATTAGAATTTATGGGCAGGTTTTCTCATGCAGTGCAGGTGTGCCACTGGAACAGCAAAGCTAGGAACATGGTGTGGCCAGGCAGAACTGCTATTGTGAATGAAGACTGTGCGTATCTGATATCATTCTGAGCTTTGCTTTGTGTCTGTGTGCGGGTTTGGTTTTGTTTTTTTTCAGAGGGAAAAATTCCTACGGTCCTATTGTTCTAGCCATATAAATCTGTAACGTGAGTGCCTACTGAAAAGCACTCCAGCCGAAAAAAACGAGAAGGGAAACCACTGGGAGGGGAGCGCTCTGGTAGCCACGCTCTAAAACGCGGGGGGGGGAATAATAACAGCCAGCCTGGAAAAGAAGAGTCCTGAAAAGCTTGCTCACTGTATGCTCCTTCAGTTGGTCCTCCTAAGAACCACTGCATGTTGCCAGCCTCCAGGCGGGACCAGGGGATGCCCCGGAATTACAGCTCACCTGCAGCCTACAGAGATCAGTTCCCCTGGAGGAAACGGATGCTTTGGAGGGTGGGGCTCTAGGGCACTGTGCCCCACTGCCGTGCCCTCCCCAGGCTCCATCCCTCAAATACCCAGGAGTTCCCCGTCCTGGATCTGCACGCCTTTTGGGTCCCGCAAGCGGCCACTCGCGCGTTTTGCCCTCCCCTCCTCGGCCGCCTCCCCGGGCCGCAGGCCGGGCCACCATGATGTCGCCGCGCTCCAGGGCGGCGGAGGCTCCCTTCGGCCGCCGGCTGGGCGCGCAGGAGTCCTGCCGCGAGAAGAGGCAGCCGCAGGAGAGGCTGAAGTTAGCGGCGCGGAGGCTAGGGTGGGACCCCCCGGGCCACCGGGCCAGCAGCAGCCAATGGGAACGCCGGGAGCCGCCGGCGGTGGCTTTCATATGCAAATCGGCGTGCCCAGAGGGGCGGGGCCGAGCCCCCGAGCTGAGGGGCTGAGTCTGCCCGGGAATGCGCGAGGCTTCGGGTAGCGCCTCCGGCGGGTCATGGCGCGCGTCGGTCGGCTAGGCGGCAGCCGGCGGGAGCGGGCGCGGGGGGACGCGGGCTCAGCCACCAGCTGAACCGCAGGCGCTCCCTGGAGATCCCGGGGCGGAGGCGGGCGAGCCATGCGGACCTTCTCGGCCGGCTGAATGAGTCGCTCCGAGGGCCGCCGGGGGAGCCGCCGCCTCTGCTCCCGGCTGCCGACCGCGATGCTCCGCCGGAAGGCGCCCTGCCTGGCGGCCGTCGCCCTGGTGAGCGGCCTGAGCGCCCTGCTGGTCCTGCGCCACTTGCCCTCGGCGGCCCCGGAGCGGGATCCGTGGTCCCCGGAGAGCCGCGCCCTCCGGCAGGCTTGCGAGGCTCTGGCGGGCGAGGGGAAAGCCTTCGTGTGGGGCACCCGCCTGCGGACCCCCTCCCGGAACGGCTCGGCCACCTGCCGCGAGTACCTGCTGGACAGCCACTACCTCACGCGCCCGCTCTCGGCCGAGGAAGCCGCCTTCCCCCTCGCCTACATCCTCACCGTCCACAAGGACTTTCGGACCTTCGAGAGGGTCTTCCGGGCGCTCTACGCGCCCCACAACGTCTACTGCGTCCACGTGGACGAGAAGGCGCCGGCCGGCTACAAGCGAGAGGTGGGCCGGCTGCTGGACTGCTTCCCCAACGCCTTCCTGGCCTCCCGAGCCGAGCCGGTGGTCTACGCCGGGATCTCCCGCCTCCAGGCCGACCTGAACTGCATGGAGGACCTGCTGCAGTCCAGCGTCCGCTGGGAGTATCTCCTCAACATGTGCGGGCAGGACTTCCCCTTGAGGACCAACCGGGAGATGGTCCGCCACCTGAAGAGGTTTCGGGGGAAGAACATCACTCCCGGCGTCCTTCCTCCGGCGCCCATCACCGTCCGGACCAAGCACGTCTACAAAGAGCACATGAGCAAGGGCGCTTCCCACATGATCCGGACGCCGGCCCTCAAGCAGCCCCCGCCCCACAACCTGACCATCTATTTTGGCTCTGCCTACGTCGCCCTCACCTGGCCCTTTGTGGAGTTCCTCTTCCAAGACAGGCGGGCCCTGGATTTGCTGGAGTGGTCCAGGGACACCTACAGCCCTGATGAACATTTCTGGGTGACGCTAAATAGGATACCGGGTAGGTAGTGGCATCCCAGTTCTATGGTGGGGAATGGGTTTCTGATAGACTGCTCTTGGCAGAGACACAAGTGCAACCAGATGGCCTGTTTTCAGACCTTATCTTCAGCATTGCACCTTCCCCATTCCATTTCCTGCTCTTCCATAGTAATAAATCATACCACTGACAATGCAGGAAATAGCTGCCTAGGCAACAACCTAAGGGTTACAGATTGAATTTATGATAAAAAGTAATTTATGTTTACCTTCCAGGCCCCAGGATTCTCAATCATATTACAATGAACTCATAAATGAACCACATTTCATTTCAGCCCCTCATAAAACTATCTAGATGTTGTATTGCACAAATGCAATCCCAATCAATCAAGGCAAGAGAAAAGAGTGAGGTCAACAAACCATCACAGAGTCAGGGAGCCAAAGGTTCAGTTCACAGGTCAAGGGAACAGGAAGGTCTGGAGTCCAGGGGCCAAAGCTTGTAAGCCAAGGCAGGAGATAGAGTCTGAGTTTCTAGCTGGAAAAGCAACACAGGTTAGCAGGACAAGGTGTAAAGCAGCAAGGCAAGGTAGTAATCTGTTCGCTGCATGGGTAAGCTCATGGAGGGTGTGGCAAGCAAGGTTGCTTCTACATTGAGCCTTGTTCTGCATTTGCCTTTTATCTGCCTCATTAGCTGACTCATCCCCAGAAGCCCAGGTATTGCTACTTACCATCTTATCATTCCTGCTCCTGTAAGGACTCTGCTCCAGGCGTTGGCGCTGATTGCTGTTGTGCAATTAAATGGGTGCTTCTTCATTTCTCTCGAGCTGTCAAGCACTCTGTCCATCTTCTGAATTCTGCTGGCTCAGGAGAAGCTGGCGGTGACTGACAATCTGATCTCTGTTCCATTTCTTTTGTCTCCTGCCAGAGTGAGCGACTCTTGCTTCCTGGCGCTTCTTTTGCTGGATCTGCTTCTAGACCCAGCTGCTCAGGCAGGCATTCTACTGGTGTAGGGACTGATTCTTCCACTTCCTCATCCCCAGAGGAGGAAGCTGGTGACTGGCCCACAACACTAGAGCAGGAGTCCCCAATCTTTTTGAGAGTGTGGGCACCTTTGGAATTTTGATACAGGAACAGTGGATGCAACTACGAAATGGCCACTGTGGGAGGCAAAGCCAACCACACACATAGAGAGCAGGGGACGAGGGGAGTAAATATTAAGAATATGATGGGAAAGGAATAAGAGAAAGACTGATGGCAGCTCCCACAGGAACAAACTTATTTTAATCTGCACAGCCAATCACTGGGCAATCAGAAGCCCTACCGGCCAGGAACCCACTTGGCCCCACGCACTTTCTAAAAACACTTGATGGGCACCAGGAAAGGTGCTGGCAGGCACCATGGCACCTCTGGGCACCATGCTGGGGACCCCTGATCTAGAGGAACTGTAACAGTCATAGGTGAAGAGGACAGTTCCTCTTATGGCCTGATCACTGGTTAGAAAGCAGGAGACAGAGATGGGAAGCTTTCAGAGTGTAGCAAGCTGTGGGGGATTCCATGAAATCAACAGCTGTTAACTTGTTCATTAATGATCCGGTGCTGAGGGTTGGCGGTGAGATGAGTGGATTTTGTGGATGACAGCAGATTATTTAGGGAAAGGAAAACCAAAGCAAGATCAGGCAACCAAATGTGGATTAAAGTAATACAGGGCAAAGTGAGGCAAACCCCCTAAATTGTATGTTTGTGTGTGCGTATGTGTGTACAGTGATTCAGCTGGTTGTTAACAGTGCAGAAAAGAGATTTTAGGATTGTAGTGCATGGTTCATTGAAAATGTTGGTCCCGGTGTGCAGCACTGAAAGATTCCTGTTTCGTAGTAGGGATCTGGATGAAAATAGAATGGTCAGCATCATCGTATCTTAAGTGTTGGCTACATTTGAAGTACTAGGTACAGTTCTGGATATTTTGTTGTTCAGAAAGAGCCAGGAAAGGTACAGAAGACAGCAGGCAAAATGATCAAGTGAACACATTCTCTGCAAAACAAAGTTTGAGTCCAGTGGCACCTTTAAGACCAACAAAGTTTAATTCTGGATATAAGCTGAAAAAGTGTGCGTGCATACAAAAGCCTATACCCAGAATTAAACTTTGCTGGTCTTAAAGGTGCCACTGGACTCAAACTTTGCTCTGTTGCTTCAGACCAAAACAGCTTCTCATCTGAATCTGCATTCTCTAAAAGGAAAGGATCTGGGGACTTCTCTTTGTTTTTTGAAAAAGGGAAGATTAATTGGGAACATAATAAACATTTATGCAAATGTGCATAGTGAGATTCAGCACTTGGTCGGCGCCAGACGACACAGGCAAGACAAAGTACATCTCCAAACAAAATGTAGTCAACTTGTTTCATTTGCTGCCAGAATATATGTGGAAAAGCAATGGCTTAGATGGCTTTAAAGGAGGAGTTGACAAATTTTGTAGCATTTAATTCAACAGCTCTGCAGCAGATGACTAAATGGAACCTCTGTGCTCACGAGCAGTGGACCTTTAATTACTAGTTATTGGTGGGGGGCAAATAACAGGGAGGCACTGTTGTCTTCATGCCCTCCTGTTGAGCTTTGTGAAGCCGCTGACTGGCCACGGTTAGAAATGGGATGCTGGACAAGAAGGAGTGAAGTGTGCTTATGTAATTTTATTATGAAGAAAATGTGTGTGGGGCGGGGTCACCTTATGCTGAAGTTTGCACTTCAAATCTTTTAAACTGCAATGGTAAATTTTAATTGAAGTGTGGTGTGGTTGGTATGCCAGCCTGATCACATCAGATCTCAGGAGCTAAACAGGATCGGTCCTGGCTAGTATTTGGATGGGAGACCTCCAAGGAATACCAGGGTTGTGGCATGGAGGCAGGCAATGGTAAACTGCCTTGAAAACCATACCATGTTGCCATGAGTCAGCTGTGACTTGATGGCAAAAACAGCCAACAAATGGCTGGTAAAATGCTGTTGTGAATCATCCCAAAAAGAAAACCAAGAGAAGCTGTTCTACCTGATTGTTTCCTTTAGCGAGCAGACTTTGGCAAGGGAGTTATTCTACGTATGACAACTTTAGCAAGGGAGTCATGCTACGCATAACGACTTCATGTTCCTTAGAGAAATATTTTTTTAAGGGATTTCTATGCCACCTCTTCAGAGTCCTGCTCGAGGCAACTTAGCAATTAAAATAATAAACTATCGACATTAAAAATAAGAAGCCAATAAAATAGCATAAAGCTGTCAGTAAAACAGACCTCAGGGCATTTTAAAAAGCTGGGAAGATAAAACTTCTAGTTAAAAAGTCCTGGGGGGTGGAGATGTCTTTTGGCCTGATGCCTAAAAGACAATAAAGTAGATGCCAGGGTGGTCTCCAGGGGCAGCGTGTTCCAGTGACAAGGTGCAACCACAGAAAAATGTGGAATTCTGCAGAATGCAAAAATGTGCAGAAAAAGACACTGTGAGATCTGCAGCCTTGCAGCTAAACCAAAGAGCAAAACAAAACCAGATAAGCTGGACTTCTCATGGGTCAAAGGAACAAGAAACATGCTACAGCCATCCTAGCCCATTCTTTGCTTAAAGCACAATGCCAAAACAAAAGGGGGGAAACCCCAACCTTAAGAAACAACAAAGTTTTTTTGGGGGGAAGAGAAATTAAAATACCTGTATTTACTCCAAACTGCACTAAAACGATGCTTGAAAAACATTGGCACAATCCGCCTTTGAAGTGGCGAATATTTGAACTCAAAAGTCCTAAATCTATATAACCTGTTACATTTCAGTATTTCTAGGTTAAAAGCCTTGAACCAATAAAGCAGGACCAATAATTCAATATATCTAGATTGATAACCTTGAACCACATTAAAACCGGACCAAATGCATTTTGGCCTCCAAGGCCTTCCTCATTGATCAATTTTTTATATATACATGCACGCTGTGACATATAACTATGTGTTAGTGCCAAGGCAGGTTGATTATAAGGCATTCCAAATATCCTGCAAGGCAAAAGGATTAGTTCGTATGAGGGTTTTAAAAGTTTTAAGAAAACCCTCATACAAACTAATTATTTTGCCAAATCTGGGGTCCCCGGCATGGAGCCCATGGGTTCCATGGTGCCCGGTGACACCTTTTGTGGCACCCACAGAATGTTTTTAGGAAGTGGGTGGGGCCAAGTAGTCATTTTGCAGCAGCCATTTTGTTTGTGTGCCCACCATGCCATGTCAGAATTCCAAATGTCGCCCAAAGGCTCCAAAAGGTTGGGGCACCCCTGCTCCAAATGTTAAGAGCTGGTTCACACCGACAAGTGCAACATCCAGTGTTTGCATCATTGGGTGGGGGGGAACAGGCAGGTCTGAACGAGGTATCCTAGATCAGCGCAGACAGGACTGTCATTTCATATCAAACAATGGGTTTCCTTTCACACACCAAACATTGTGCTACTGAATTCAGAGTAAGCTGGTGTTGTACACTGGCGCATGAATCAGACCCACATCTCATCCATGCCAGCCAGCCGTGCCTAACCCACATCATCTAGAGCAGAAACAAAGATTGTTTCCCTCCCCACAAAGGTACCAGCTAGGGATGCCAGCCTCCAGGTGGGACTTGGGGATCCCCCAGAATTACAACTCGTATCCAGACTACAGAGATCAGTTCCCCTGGAGAAAATGGCTGCTTTGGAGGGCAGACTCCATGGACTTGTACCCCACTGAGGTCCCCGTCCTCCCCAGCCTCCATCCCCAAATCTCCAGGAGTTTCCCAACCTGGATCTAGCAGCCCTACCCCGTGCCATGCTGGCAGCCAGGGGAGACCTGGAAACACTAGTGCCAACATAATTTAAGGAACAACAAAAAAAAAAATGATGTACTTCCCATAGTCAGGTATGTAATTTTCTCAGAGTAAAATTTCTGTGTTTTTAAAGTGCAGAGTGACCCTGCTTTAAACTACCAAAGGAAAAAAATATTGTTAATTTATTTATTTATTGAACACATAGTGAGTATGTTCATTGTTACATACTTAGCAAATAATGCCTGCTGTAATTCCATAAAAGATCATGCCAAGAGATAATGAAAGGATACACCGATGCATGTTTATCTGCTGGGTCCTGCTGTAACGGCAGCCATGCAGCAGATTAGCACTGCCAGAGGAGCAGTTGGTATCATAAGTGCAGTGCAATGAATACAGGCCCAAGAAGGGTGACTTCTTGTTTACCTTAAAGTATCTCAATTATGGCTTTGTTCAGATTTTTAACAAGGTTTATGTAACCACCTGCATGCATGAGAAGCATCAGGAAATGAAGACTGTAGAGCCAGTTTGGTGTAGTGGTTAAGTACATGGATGCTAAGCTGGGAGAACCGGGTTTGATTCCCCACTCCTCTACTTGCAGCTGCTGGATGACCTTGGGCAAGCCATAGTTCTGTCAGAGCTCTTTCTCTCAAGGACAGTTCTGGAAAGAGCTCTCTCAGCCCCACCTACCTCACAAGGGTGTCTGTTGTGGGGAGGGGAAGGGGAAGGAGTTTGTAAGCCGCTCTGAGACTCTTGAGTGAAGGGTGGGGTATAAATCCAATATCTTCTTCTTCTAGAAGGCAGGCTTGCAGGTATTTATTTGTGTTGTGTTGCCTGGTTCACACACATAACTCCTTTCTCGTTCATTCTTTTCCTACTTCCCACACAGAGAATCACAATTAAAAGTTACGCCCAGTTACCCATGACATATGAGCCCTGGCCATAAGTTACAGTGAATGCAGGTTCAGTTCATGTACGCTTGATTTTTCTCTATAAGCACATTGAGTAATTCTCATGTTACATTCAATGCACATACAGCTGAGCATGTGATTTAAACCCCACATATATCCAGGCCTTGGGCCCCGTTTTCATTTGTCCGTTGTTTCTTTCTTGAAAGTAGGCATGCGTGTGTGCATGCAAGTTGAACATGTGTTCACTGTAGCACGTGAACAGGGCTACAAATGCTGGTGAATGGAAGGTCGCACCCACCGCCTTTTCTCAGAATTCCAAAAGTACCTGCAGCTCAACAAGGTCGGGGACATTTGTGATCGATGAAGGAACTGGATGGTGCATAAAAAAGTACCGGGGATTCAGGTCTCGTTAAAGGCACCACACATGATCTTACTGATCTTTGCGAAATGCCTTTTTTGTTGTTGTTTTTGTTTTGCTTTTTTGGGCCCCCGAAGGGGGTTTTTATTTGCATTTTTCTATAGACTACAAACTACAACAGAAAAGTGGGAGGGAAAACATCTACAACTAGGGAGAAAGAAAAGATAACCACAACTAACTAAAACCCCAAGAGATGGAGATCTTCAGTAACGCTTATATCCGTGTTAGTCCAGTAAAAAAGCTTAAGAAGCATTGAGCATGATCTAATAATCCCAGTTCTACATCAGCTTAACTATTTTCCCAGTTCAAGAACCCTCCCCAGATCATCTCCTAAAATAAAAGCTTTATGTGAGCTTTCAAAGTCTCAGTTCTTATTTCGCTTCTACGAAATGCCTTTTGTTTTCTGAAGAAATTAGAAGTACCTAATAATAACTATTCATTTCCTGTGGTAAACCACACGAATTTGTTAGGGTTTGTTGCTAGCTAGCCTATAGTTGCATTGTAGCAATCATTCACAACTGGGTTTTCCTGTGTGAAGAAGAGAGAATCCTGAAGGCGAATGATTTCTGGGGCGTATTGTGGTTCAGCAATATCCAAAAGACGTATCAAGGTATAGCCTTGGCTGGATGCTACACGGCATAACAAAATCCAAGGAAAGAGTTCTTTTTAGCAGTTCCTCTGCTAGGCAAGCCGGAAAGGTCATCCAGGCATTCTAGCTCAAGCAAGCCCTGACCTTGGCAGCCCAGACTAACCTGATTGACCTTGTCAGCTCTCGGAAGCGAAGCTGGGTCAGCCCTAGTTAGTATTTGGATGGGAGACCACCACGGAAGTCCAGGGTTGCTTATGCAGAGGCAGGCAGTGGCAAACCGCCTCTGAACGTCTCTTGCCGTGAAAACCCTCCGGAGTCGCCATGAGTCGGCTGTGACTTGAGGGCACCCCACCACCAGCAGCTAAAGCAGACATCAGCTTTGACATGTGCTGGCAGCACTCAGGAACTCCTCGTGCTCCAAAGGCCAGCCCTTCCCTTCCCCTGACCTCAGAGCCTCCGTTGGGGGCACAGGTGAGTCAGGAGCCCTGCAGAGGGGACGTCCTTGTAACTGGAGGACAAGGAATGTTCTCATCTTTCAAAGGACGCCTCCTGGCCCACAAAGGACGCCTGGGGGGGGGGTCTTACAAAAGCCTCACAGGCTGGAAATACAGGTCAGCCTACTTCGGAGCTTCTTTTTCTTTTCTTCCTTTCCATTGCTGCAGGCGGTTTCCACGGTCTTTCCAAAGAACTGGAACTGCCCACCAGTAAAAAGAACTACAAAAATGAAACGTCAGGACGTTGTTGACATGTAACTTTGCTTTTCATTATCTTTGATCGGACCTTTTCCCCATTTCCAGAAGCTACACTAGAGTTAGGGGTGGGGAGGAATCGTGGCTAAGCCAAAGAAAGGAAGTGACCATCTCAGTGACCCGCTGTCTCTAACTTACCAGTTGTTGTGAGGATAAACTGGAAAAGGGGAGGCTCATTTATGCTGCCTGGGTTTGCCAACTTCCTGGTGGCACCCGGAGATCTCCCACTATTATGATTGATCTCCAGGTGATGAAGATCTGTTCCCTTGGAGAAAATGGCTACTTTGGGGCGGGGCGGATTCTATGGCATTATAATCTGTTGGGGTCCCTCCCCTCCCCAATACCTGCCCTCCTCAGGCTCCACCCCTGAAATCTCCAGGTATTTCCCAACCCAGAGCTTGCAACCCTAATGCCACCGTAAGCATGGGGAAAGGATGGAATAAAAATATAACTAACAGACCCTTCAGGAAGCATCTTAATTCTTCAGCTCCCATTAGGGCTGATGTCTCTTGAAATCGGCCATTTTGGTCCTGGGACAGAGTCATCTCTCAGCCCGGGGGGTGGCCTCTAGTGGTTTCTGGTGGCCCCATTTCGGGTGAGCCAGAAAGGTAGAGCCCAGCTCAAAAGCTGTCTATTCACTTAAGGCACGTCACTAAAATGGCGGAAGGGAAAAAATGCTGCCGGGGGGGGACTGGCCCTAAACCACCCCTTCCCCAGCATAGAGAGTTTTCCCCTGGTCACCCACATACCATTTATGATGAAATATTTGGGTCCTGGATGAGGGGTTCTTAATCCAGTAGTCACACTAAGGCAGTGAAGAATTTCTAAGGCAACTTTATTGTGCCATGGCCAAAGAATCCTTCCTAACTTCAAAAGTCACAAAAGCATTCTTCTAAGTTCTCCATGATACATTACATTTATACTCTAGTTGATGTCACCTTTACATCATTTCCATTCCCACCAGTTACACAGCATGGCTACTCAATACATCCAGTCATCTGCCGAAGTTTGGTAGCATAGCTGGTAGTGTACTGCGCACGTTTTAAGAATATTTTCGCACATTCTTGGGGTCTGATCCACTGATAAAGAAGCTGTGCTCAGCTGACTGAAACTGTTTCTGAAGCTTCCAGCTATTCTGCCAGCTCCTAGGGCACCAGAGTTCATTCTTAAGCAAGCAGAGTAAGCGGCATTACAAAATGGTGTTAGTCATGCTAAAGGATAATTTTTTTCTTCACCATCTAAGCCTGTGTGCGCCATATTCGCAAGCCTGTTCCTGGTAGGTGATACCAACTTTATTACTGAATCTCACTATCTGTGAGGAATTGAAGGAAATTCCGAGGCCAGGAGCACCTTTGAGTCCAACAAAGGTTTATTCAAGATATGAGCTTTTGTGTTCAAACACACTTCCTTGGATACAGTGAAATGGAAGTAGAAATAACAACAGTCATACATACAGAGGGTGGGCAGTAAACTAGCATACAGAATAATAAAGGTGTTTTTAACAGATTAAAAGAATAATATGGTCCCGGTCACACGAGCGGGATACTGCGCCGCTGAAGGGAGGCAAATTAGAGCCGGAGCAAAAAGATGCGTGATAGCGCTATCAGCTGGGTTCCCGAGATGCCGCGCAGATGCCGATAGCCGGCGATCACACAGCGATGTTGAAGTGCATCAAAGGGTTTCGTTTTCGCATTCTTGCGCATGCGCAATCTTAAATTTCTTCGCATACTGTGGAGGCTTGGAAAAAACACATCCGGTGCGACAGGACGCATGCGCATGCTGGATGTGCGGGAATAACTCTGCTTCTGCGATCCGACACTCGCCTGCGACCCGCGTTTTCCAGTTGCTACTACCCTTTTGCTGGTACTTTTTAAATCTACTTCTTCGGGCTGACGGTACAGGTTGGTGATGGGTGCGCTACGCTTCCTAGATGTTGCCATATGATCGTGCTCATTTGATGCGCCCTCAACCCGTCTGGTTCATGGGGCAAATGCTCCTGTGTGACTGGGTCCTAAGCTTAGTATATATGGGTAACACCTGTTTGGGTTCAGCTGGGGGGGCAAACATAGCATAGGTAATAAATATGCCAGAATTGGTGATTGATGCCTCCTTAATTGTGGAATGGTGAGAGTCTTGTCTCCTCTCAAGCATGGAGGTGACTCTGTAGCAATTTTTTCTTTGAAGCACCTATCTGGATCTTCGAGGAATTTGGTTTGTTCTGGCACCCAAACAAAGAATAGGCAGATCCCAAGAATACAGTAATTAACCATCTCTGCTTTAAGGGTTGGCTGTACATTCATGGGAACTGAGGATGACATTATGATGGTAATTAAAAATGCTTATTAGCTGCCTTTCTTCCTCACAGAGCTCAAGGCAGCTTACAGTATAAACAAAATTCGCAGAGTACATAAAATACATAAACCCAAAATTTTAAAAATCAGTTCAGGGCTGCTTTAATCAAACGCAGTCCTAAATAGAAGCATCAGCTGCCTCCTAAAGATTAAAAGTGCAGGGGGGGCAGGCAAACCTCCCTGGGGAGGTTGTTCCACGATCATGGGGCTTCCACTGAAAATGCCCTGCCCCGTGTACCCACCAAGATGTCTGTTCTCAGATATAAAATGTCTTATTTTAAGTTACAACAAACTCCACCTCTATATCTGATCCCACTATACCAGAGAGTCCCCAAAGTAACTGAATAGACAATAAATGTAAATCAGAAATGCTTAGTGGAATACCCTGAATGTGTTAATTGATGATTAGGTGACCTGGCTAGTACATTGATGGGTTGGCTTCTGAAGTGTTTCAGGTTCTTAAGAATGTTGCTGATAAAGAAAGGTGGGCGTTAATGGGCTTTGTGCCAAAAATGTAATTAAATGCATGAGACACTGCACGCCAGCTTATGAGGGCAGGTAATTAAATGCCGTCAATGATGTATTCTTTCTATGCCATCATGAAAACAAGCAGGCTAGATTTTACTGTCCCTTCATCTGCACCCCAGCCCTGTAAAATAGGCTGCTGTGTTTCTCACTTTACAGAAGAAGCTTTCATTCATTCATTCATTCATTCATTCATTCATTCATTCATTCATTCATTCATTCATTCAAGTTTGCATAGCACATAGGCTTTTAGACAAAATAATATAACAACAGGAGACGCTCAAAGAAATAACCTTTCCTAAGACCACTTTGGACCAGTTCAGATGAACCAAGTAGGTGTGTGAAGGAAGGTTTAAAATTAACCTCTTGACTTCCTGGCATTCTGTGCGTGGGGAGAGGGGTCAATAAGTGGGAACGCAGATCTTGGTGAAAAGTCTAAAGTTCCCGTGCAGTAGTCAAGGCTAACAACTTTCTTTCTCCTCCTCCTCCTCCCTTCATTTTGTCCCTGTTCTGGTTAACATTGTAAAACAACTGACTTGGAAATTCTTGGTTTATACTGTTTATCAGTTTTCCTGTAGATGTGACCCAGGAAACATACATCTGTTGATTTCTTAAGTTTCTATTCTTTTTCTCTCACTGCAAGTCTCCAAAAGCATCATCACGATCTCACAAAATATTAAAGACATATTTAATGCAACACATTCAGATTATTAGTCCACGATTTATTGTGCGGAAAGCCTTTTGAAATCTCAGCATAGCCAGACAATATTGCCAATGATAGCCTGTCTCGCCAATGCATTCTGCAGTTGTGGGAGTTTGTCACCACTGTAGTCATCTAACACCTTTAGGCTTTACCGGCACATTTGTCTCCTACGCAGTGAAAACTGGGTATAGAATCTCATGTGCAACCCGCAAAAGTTGGCCTGGATGCTTTTTATTGTCTGTTGACACTTATCTACAGGAAAACTTAGTCCATCTGCTTCCGTCAAAGGAAGGAAATATTTTGGCTTTGTTGTGGCCAATCGTGCTGAAGCCAGTCAGTTACTGCAGCATTACTGACCGCTCCCCCCCCCATGGCTAATAGCAGCTTTTGGGACAGTGAGGGGATGAGTGGGGTCATGTAGCCAGTCAAATCCAACTGTGCCGTTACGTTATGAAGCCAATTCACCCTGGCTCCATGCAGCTGAAGGGGAAAAGATGGATTGAGCAAAAGCTGAGAACAGTCAGTCACAGGACTGTAAACCAGCACTGAAGAAGAAATCAGCAAAATAAAGAGGGGGATGAAGCCTTCCCCATTCCCTTTCATGCCAAAACACTGTTTTTGAAGATTCAGCACAATCCTATTGACTTCTTTTTTTTACATATGCTTTCCTGGACTCACTTCAGAGATGAGGGGACCATGAATTTGAACGTATAGCATATAAGACTGTTACCAGTGCTGTTTGTTATTGAAAACTGTATAAGTGGTGATGAGTGTTGTTTGATAACAGGATAGTGTATCTTACTATATTCATTATATAATTGTTACAGTGGTTTCAAATTGTCCTTTGACCACGGGCTTGAATAGGATTGAATGTTATTTGAATTTATCAGATAAAGGTTTTTGTTGTTGTTGTTCAGTCGCACAGTCGAGTCCGACTCTTCGCGACCCCATGGACCAGATTACGCCAGGCCCTCCTGTCTTCCGCTGTCCGCTGAAGTCTGCTCAATTTCATGCTCGTTGCATCGATGACACTGTCTAACCATCTCATCCTTTGCCGTCCCCTTCTTCTTTGACCTTCAATCTTTCCCAGCATCAGGGTCTTCTCCAGTGAATGCTCCCTTCTCATTTGGTGGCCAAAGTATTTGAGCTTCAGCTTCAGGATCTGGCCTTCAAGGGAACAGTCAGGGTTGATTTCTTTTAGGATTGACTGATTTGATCTCCTTGCAGTCCAAGGGACTCTCAAGAGTCTTCTCCAGCACCATAGTTCAAAAGAATCTATTCTTCGGCGCTCAGCCTTCCTTATAGTCCAACTCTCGCAGCCATACATTACTACGGGGAATACCATTGCTTTGACCATGCGGACTTTTGTTGGCAAGGTGATGTCTCTGCTTTTTATCATGCTGTTTAGGTTTGCCATCGCTTTCCTTCCAAGGAGCAGGCGTCTTTTAATTTCATGGCTGCAGTCACCATCTGCAGTGATCTGGGATCCTAGGAACGTGAAGTCTGTCACTACTTCTACGACTTCCCCTTCTATTTGCCAAGGAGTGATGGGGCCAGATGCCATGATCTTAGTTTTTTTGATGTTGAGCTTCAAGCCCACTTTTGCTCTTTCCTCTTTCACCCTGAGCAAGAGGCTCTTTAGGTCCTCTTCACTTTCTGCCATCAGAGTGGTATCGTCTGCATATCTGAGGTTATTGATCTTTTCCCCAGCAATCTTAACTCCAGCTTGTGATTCATCCAGGCCAGCATTTCGCATAATGTACTCTGCATATAAATTAAATAAGCAAGGTGACAATATACATTCTTGTCGTACTCCTTTTCCTATGCTAAACCAATCAGTTGTTCCATATCCGGTTCTAACTGTTGCTTCTTGACCCTTATACAGGTTTCTCAGGAGACAGGTGAGGTGGTCTGGTACTCCCATCTCTTTAAGAACCTGCCATAATTTATTGTGATCCACACAATCAAAGGCTTTAGCATAGTCAATGAAGCAGAAGTAGATGTTTTTCTGGTACTCTCTTGCTTTCTCCATAATCCAGCGAATGTTGGCAATAATTTGATCTCTAGTTCCTCTACCTCTTCGAAACCCAGCTTGTACTTCTGGCAGTTCTCTATCCATGTACTGTTGGAGCCTAGCTTGTAGGATTTTGAGCATGACCTTGCTAGCGTGTGAAATGAGTGCAATTGTGCGATAGTTTGAACATTCTTTGACGTTGCCCTTCTTTGGGATTGGAATGTAAACTGACCTTTTCCAATCCTGTGGCCACTGTTGTGTTTTCCAAATTTGTTGGCAAATTGAGTGCAGCACTTTAACAGCATCTTCTTTTAAGACTTTGAAAGGTTTTTAATAAGGATATATTATTGGCTACATTAATTGTTGATGGTAATATTGTTTCCTGGGGGTTTTTTGGTCTTGTTTAGCCTACACTGGACATTTTGCCATTATATTTTGATACAGCCATCTAGTCTAGCATCCTGTCTCACACAGTGGCCAACCAGTTTTTCTGGAGGGCCAACAACAGGACAGAGAGGCCGAGGCCTTCCCTTGATGTGGCCTCCTGGCACAGGAAGCCCATAGCCAGGATTTTTAAGTCAGGGGGCATTTACATTTCTTAGGGGCACTGGCTAATCGAACTAAAGGTAATTTAATTCAGCTTCTGGGGAAAATAGGGAGTTGCTGTCTGGCTCCATGTGGCCACCGTAGCTGGCCCTTCACGCTAGACAGCTACACAGGAATATCAGCTCCTTCCCCACACCTGCCACTTCTCATGGGGTCTTGGTTGGATGGGAAGTTGGGGGGCCTAGCCCCGAGATGTCCCACTGTAGCTACAGGCCTGCTCTGAAGGCTCTTTAATAGAGGCTTAATAGAATATTATTTATCAGGCAATGTTATTTCCCTCCATGTCATGAAATGTTTTGGCTGCCCATTTCTGTATAATAAGCCTCTGCTGAAAGGGATGACAATTTATCTCCAGGCCTGTTGGCAACCCTAGTGTCTGAGTGGAAATCCACCTGAGAACCTTGTATATCTCACCTTGAGCCTCCCTGAAAGGGGGGGGGGATAATATAATGAAATACAATTCATCAAAGCATCCATCTATAAAATAATATTAAGCACGTTTCATGTATTAACTTTGTTCATTCACCTTTCTATTAAAATTCCCAAGGAGACTAACAATAAATGCAATCAGGGAGAAGTCTCATACCAAGACAAGCTTCACCTGTTTAATTTCATTGTGTTGTGTGTTTGTGTGTGTAAAGCCAACAAGTCGCCGTTGACTTATGGCGATCCCGTAGGGTTTTCAAGGAAAGAGACATTCATAGGTGGTTTGTCATCGCCTGCCTCTGCATAACAAACAGAACAAGGAAAATAGCCTTCAAGCACAATTCTTTTGAAGAGAACTTAATTGCCTCTTTCAGAGTCTTGCCCTCTTAAGCACAAGATAAATGTTAGCCTCTGCATAGGACCCTAATTTCCTTGTTGGTCTCCCGTCCAAATACGAACCAGGGCCAACTCTGCTTTGCTTCTGAGGTCTGATGATACTGGGCTAGCCGGGGCTGTCCAGGTCAGGGTCATTGTGTTAGACTGGAGTTAAACACCCAGGAGCAGAGCCAGAAAAAAAAAAGTGGCCACCCAGTTCTGAGCATCTCATGTTGTCAGCATCAGAGCATGAGTCGTGCATGATCTTTCAGCTGTGATGAGGATAAAGTTCTTCAGAAAAACAGAGCCTGCCTCTGGGGTGCAAAACTGTTGCTATCACTGATGATTTGGGAATTAACATTTTAAAATGTTTTTTTGCCTTCTGCTGATTCAGGTGAAATCAAAGGGTTGCCAGTGACATCGGTGGTCATGGGTAAGGGTGGGGGCTCATGTGCTTTGTGCACAGAAAGTTTTAGGTTTCTTCCCAGTATCTCCAGAACAGGCAGTAGGTGCTGGGAAGGACCTGTACCTGAGACCCTGCAGAGCTGCTGCCAGTTAGAGTAGACAATAATGACCTTGATGGACTAACGGTCTGATTCAGTATAAGCCAGCTTCATGTGTCCGTGTATCTTTGCAAACAAAATCAACAGTGAGATAATTCCCAGGATGATAGATACAGTCTTCAGTAGACCATCTGGCATGTTCAAGACAAACTTGGGACTTTCTGAGAAAGGATGATGTTTCTCTTTTGTTCTCTCTTTCACACAATAGATGTCCCTGGTTCCATGTCAAATGCTTCATGGGAAGGTGACTTGCGAGCTATTAAGTGGAGTGATATGGCAAACCTTCACGGAGGGTGTCACGGTAAAGGACAGACTTTCATTGTTTCTAACACACCTTTGTTGTTCCTGACATTCCTACAGAACATCCGGCGTCCCATCATCGCCTTGTTTCGTGCTGAAGTTTTATTTTTCCTTCTATTTGATGGAATTTTTAAAAAAGATTCCATTAAATCAGTTGCATTCCTGAACCTAAATTATCCAGGCCCAGAGGCACTTGGTCCTATGTCTCTACCTGGCATTCTGCCCTCCTGAAGGGGATCTGCCAGATGTTAACATCACCTGTGCAGTCTGGTGCAGTGTTCCCTCTAAGCTGAGTTAGTGTGAGCCAGCTCACAGTTTTTTAGCCTCCAGCTGACACACTTTTGTCTTAGCTCAGAGAGGATGGCTCCAGAGCAAACTAATTTATGCAGCGGCCAAATCACTTGCTCACAAATTTAATGCCAGTAGCTCACAAGGTAGAATTTTTGCTCACAAGATTCTGCAACTTACAGGGAGCATTGGTCTGGTGATAAAAAAGAAATAGGGGAGGGGCTGTGGCTCAGTGATAGAGCATCTGCTTTGCATGCAATGCGTCCCAAGTTCAGTCCCCAGCATCTGCAGGTGAAAAAGGAACAGGCCTCTGCCTCTGCCTGAGACACTTCTGCCCGAGACACCGAAGAGCGGCTGCCAGTCTGAGCTGACAATACTGACTGTGATGGACCAAAGATCTGATTCAGTATAAGGGAGCTTCATGTGTTCATGTGTCTCTTCTTGCCACCCCATAGCCAGAAATTTTGGGTTGGTGGGGCATGGGGAAATTTTGTAGGGCAGCAGGGGAGGGGAGGGAGGGAGAGGGGCCACCGCACACCTTCCCTGAACTCCAAGTGGGTTCCCTTTAAATGCTGTTTTCTAGCAGGGGCTGCCTGTGCCTGAGCTCCAAGTGATGAAATCGCAGGTTGGAGAGCAGGGGAGGTGTGTGGCCGGGAGCTGCTCCTCTTCCTCCCCTCCTGCAAGATTTAAAAGGCCCACTGATCAGATGGAGGGCCCTTTAAATCTTGGAGGAAGGGAGGGAGAGGGGCAGCTGAAAGATTTAAAGGGCCCTCCAGCTGATCGGCAGGCCACATGCTCCCGCCGATCAGCAGGAGGGCCCTTGTAATGTCACAGGAAGGGTGAGAGGGGCAGCAGCTGTTGTGGGGCGTGCCTCACATTTGAGGGGGCAGAGCCCCGAAATGTCCCACCATAGCTACAGTCCTGCTTCTTGCCCCACCATTCCTGTCTGAAAATATACTTTAAGTATTTGTGTAATTGTGCATGTGTTTGTGCATGTGTGTGTATGTTACAGGAATGATAGCTGAAGAATATATGATGAAAGAAACAAGACTGAATACTAAATTTGTTATGCTTATAATGATGAATCTGTAGGCTCACTAAGCTTTTTAAAAAAATGCTTGGAAAGAGGCCAAAGAGCCACCGCGGTGTAGCGATTAAAGTGTCAGACTAGGATCTGGGAGATCCAGGTTTGAATCTCCACTGGTGCCATGGAAGCTTGCTGGGTGACCTTGGGCCAGTCCCAGCCTAACCTACCTCAGCAGGTTGTTGTGAGGATAAATCAGAGGAGAGGAGAATGATGTCAGCCACCCTGGGTCCCCATTGGGGTGAAAGGCGGGATATGAATAAAGTGAGTGAGTGAATGAATGAATAAGGCACTTTCTTAGGAGCCAGTCTCGCTGATATCACTGGGATGTCCACTTGTCTAATATGTGGGTAAGACTGGTTGCAAAGATCTCAGTGCAAGATTGTCCTTAGTCCCCCTTGTCTGTCCTTTACGCTGTTTTTATGAGACATTTTATGCCTTCACAGGTCATTACGTCAGAAACATCTGTATCTATGGGACAGGTGACCTGAAGTGGCTGATGAACTCCAAAAGCCTGTTTGCTAACAAATTTGAACTTGAAACATACCCACCAACAGTGGAGTGCTTGGAACTGATACTTCGGGAGAGAGCCCTGAAGCAGAGCGAGGTACCAGTGGAACCGAGTTGGTACTTTTAGCCAGGGCCAGCTCGCGAACTAGGCGAACTAGGCATTCGCCTGGAGCGTGCTGGCCCTTAGGGGCACCAAAAGGCCCCCGCCCCCTGCCAAAAGCCCCACGAACCCCCCGCGCCCCTTCCCTGGCTTGCCGGCGTGCCCCACAACTGTGGGACACGCCGGCAAGCCGGTGCTCCAATAGAGGGGATGGGGGTTTAAACCCCAGTCCCTTCCCTGGCTTGCCAGCACCTCGCCCTGGGGAGCCCCGGGTGGGGGGAGGGCGCCAGAAAGTTGCCCTACCTAGGGCACAAAAAAACTTCGGGCCAGCCCTGCTTTTAGCCTGGGGGGGCTTCCTTAAAACTGATGAGCAGAGGCAATAAGGGAGAGTCAACATTCTGGAAGAACCATTTTCCCCAAGACTTTCCAGTTTAAGAATGTTCAATACGGGTACTTTTTTTAACATTGTGAAAATCTTTGCACTTGTTGTTGTTGTTCAGTCGCACAATCAAGTCTGACTCTTCGCGACCCCATGGACCAGATTACGCCAGGCCCTCCTGTCTTCCGCTGTCCGCTGAAGTTTGCTCAATTTCATGTTCATTGCATCAATGACACTGTCTAACCATCTCATCCTTTGCCGTCCCCTTCTTCTTTGACCTTCAATCTTTCCCAGCATCAGGGTCTTCTCCAGTGAATGCTCCCTTCTCATTTGGTGGCCAAAGTATTTGAGCTTCAGCTTCAGGATCTGGCCTTCCAAGGAACAATCAGGGTTGATTTCTTTTAGGATTGACTGATTTGATCTCCTTGCAGTCCAAGGGACTCTCAAGAGTCTTCTCCAGCACCATAGTTCAAAAGAATCTATCCTTCGGCGCTCGGCCTTCCTTATAGTCCAACTCTCGCAGCCATACATTACTACGGGGAATACCATTGCTTTGACCATGCGGACTTTTGTTGGCAAGGTGATGGCTCTGCTTTTTATCATGCTGTTTAGGTTTGCCATCGCTTTCCTCCCAAGGAGCAGGCGTCTTTTAATTTCATGACTGCAGTCACCATCTGCAGTGATCTGGGATCCTAGGAACGTGAAGTCTGTCACTACTTCTACGACTTCCCCTTCTATTTGCCAAGGAGTGATGGGCCCAGATGCCATGATCTTAGTTTTTTTGATGTTGAGCTTCAAGCCCACTTTTGCGCTCTCCTCTTTCACCCTGAGCAAGAGGCTCTTTAGGTCCTCTTCACTTTCTGCCATCAGAGTGGTATCGTCTGCATATCTGAGGTTATTGATCTTTTTCCCAGCAATCTTAACTCCCGCTTGTGATTCATCCAGGCCAGCATTTCGCATGATGTACTCTGCATATAAATTAAATAAGCAAGGTGACAATATACATCCTTGTCGTACTCCTTTTCCTATGCTAAACCAATCAGTTGTTCCATATCCGGTTCTAACTGTTGCTTCTTGACCCTTATACAGGTTTCTCAGGAGACATGTGAGGTGGTCCGGTACTCCCATCTCTTTAAGAACCTGCCATAATTTATTGTGATCCACACAATCAAAGGCTTTAGCATAGTCAATGAAGCAGAAGTAGATGTTTTTCTGGTACTCTCTTGCTTTCTCCATAATCCAGCGAATGTTGTCAATTTGATCTCTAGTTCCTCTACCTCTTCGAAACCCAGCTTGTACTTCTGGCAATTCTCTATCCACGTACTGTTGGAGCCTAGCTTGTAGGATTTTGAGCATGACCTTGCTAGCGTGTGAAATGAGTGCAATTGTGCAATAGTTTGAACATTCCTTGACATTGCCCTTCTTTGGGATTGGAATGTAAACTGACCTTTTCCAATCCTGTGGCCACTGTTGTGTTTTCCAAATTTGTTGGCAAATTGAGTGCAGCACTTTAACAGCATCTTCTTTTAAGACTTTGAATAACTCAGCTGGGATACCATCACCTCCACTAGCTTTGTTGTTAGTAATGCTTTCTAAGGCCCATTTAACTTCGCTTTCCAGGATGTCTGGCTTGAGGTCAGTGATTATACCATCGTAGTTATCAAGGACATTGAGGTCCTTCTTGTATAGTTCTTCTGTGTATTCTTGCCATCTTTTCCTAATCTCTTCTGCTTCTGTTAGGTCCCTACCGTTTTTGTCCTTTATCATGGCCAGCTTTGCATGGAACATTCCCTTGATTTCTCCAATTTTCTTGAACAGATCTCTAGTCCTTCCCAATTTATTGTTTTCCTCTATTACTTTGCATTGTTCATTCAGGAAAGCCTCCTTATCTCTCCTTGCTGTTCTCTGGAAATCTGCATTCAGTTGGGCAAATCTTTCCTTTTCACCATTGCCTTTAGCTTTCCTTCTTTCCTCTGCTATGTGTAAAGCCTCATCAGACAGCCACTTTGCTTTCTTGCATTTCTTTTTCTTTGGGATGGTGGTGATTGCTGCCTCCTTTACAATGTCACGGACCTCTGTCCATAGTTCTTCGGGCACTCTGTCTATCAAATCTAGTCCCTTAAACCTATTCTTCACCTCTACTGTATATTCATCGGGGATGCGATCTAGGTCAAATCTGAATGGCCTTGTGGTTTTCCCAACTTTCTTCAATTTAAGTCTGAATTTTGCAATGAGTAACTCATGATCTGAGCCACAGTCAGCTCCAGGTCTTGTTTTTACTGACTGGATAGAGCTTCTCCATCTTTGACTGCAAATTATATAGTCAATCTGATTTCGGTGTTGCCCATCTGGTGATGTCCATGTGTAGAGACGCCTCTTAGGTTGTTGGAAAAGGGTGTTCGCTATGACCAGCGTGTTCTCTTGACAAAACTCTGTTAGCCTTTGCCCTGCTTCATTTTGTTCTCCAAGGCCAAACTTGTCTGTTATTCCGGTTACCTTTTGATTTCCTACTTTAGCATTCCAGTCCCCTATGATGATGAGGACATCATTTTTTGGTATTAGTTCTATGAACTGTTGTAGGTCTTCATAGAACTGGTCCATTTCAGCCTCTTCTGCAGCAGTGGTTGGGGCATAGACTTGGATTACTGTGATATTGAATGGCTTGCCTTGGATTCGGACTGAGATCATTCTGTCATTTTTGAGATTGTATCCCAGTACTGCCTTTCTCACTCTCTTGTTGACTATAAAGGCCACACCATTTTTTCTACGGGATTCCTGGCCACAGTAGTAGATATAATGTTCTTCTGAGTTAAATTCGCCCATTCCTGTCCACTTTAGTTCACTGATTCCCAAGATGTCGATGTTCATTCTTGCCATCTCATTTTTGACCACGTCAAGCTTACCTTGATTCATAGACCTTACATTCCAGGTTCCTATGCAGTATTGTTCTTTGCAGCATCGAACTTTCCTTTCACCGTCAGACACATCCACAACTGAGCGTCCTTTCGGCTTTGGCCCAGCCGCTTCACTCTTTCTGGGGTTACTCGTACTTGCCCTCTGCTCTTCCTCAGTAGCATATTGGACACCTTCCGACCTGAGGGGCTCATCTTCTGGCGTCATATCTTTTAGCCTTTTGTTACTGTCCATGGGGTTTTCTTGGCAAAGATACTGGAGTGGGTTGCCATTTCCTTCTCCAGGGGGATCACGCTTGGTCTGAGTTCTCTGCTGTGGCCTGTCCGTCCTGGGTGGCCCTCCACGGCATAGCCCACAGCCTCATCGAACCACGCAAGCCCCCTCGCCACGACAAGGCAGTGATCCATGAGGGATCTTTGCACTAAGGCTGGAATAAAAACTCAGAGCAATCGGAATACAAGTGGACCATTATTTTTTATTTATGAAGGTTTTTTTCAAAACTTGCATCCTATTTTGCAGAGGATTGTCACATTTCCCCATGCAACCATGTATTATTTGTTTAATCTCTGGCCACCGTGCAGAATGTTCTGATGAATGGAGCACAAGACAATGAGTTCAGATTACAAGATGATTGAATAAAAATCTAAACACTGGAACCAGGCTTCACTGTGTGGTTGTTCAGATGAGCGATTTCCATTTCCTTCATCGTGTCTCTTAACAGGACTGCTAATGAAAATGTCTTGAATCCAAGTCAATCAATTTCAGTGTTGTCTGCTCTGACTGGTGGAGCCCCTCTGGGAATGCAGTTCTGGAGATTTTATTCTCTAAAAACTGGCATGGTCATTAGGCGTACCAGGTCTCCCTCGGTGGCAAGCGATCTCCCACCTTCCGCCCACTATCCCATCTGCGACTCGGCAGGGTGGTAGGGGGGAAATGGGTGGGGAAGTGATATCACATTGGTGTGATGCTCTAAGATCCACCTGAAACTCTACGTTAAAACCATAGAGCGGCATCACTCTCTCCCATTCTCTGCCCCTTCCCTCTTCTGCCAGTTGCCAGCAACGCTAGTGCTGACTCCAACTGAGACAGTGGTTTGAGGAAAGGGTGATGTTAAGCTTTCCATCTTCACTGTTTTCCTGACCTGAAACGAAGGGGGAACCATTACTGGCCGTATTACGGCGCACAGTGCTTCTGTGTTTTCTTCAGCAGGACAAAAGGTTGCTCCCAAGGGTCATTTCAGATTGAAAAATGGTGAGAGGGGAAAGTTTAAATTCCAACCTTCCTTCATGTCCATTGGAATCATGCCCCCGGTGTTGTGTCCTGGGATCAGAAGGCAGAGCTGGCGAAATACAGCCAAGCTCCGCTCTCTGAGAACAATAGGGACTAGGTTCCTGAGCTCGCCAGTAGAGAACCAATGGCAGCATTGGCGGGCGATTCAAACCCACCAATAGGAATATGGGGCTGTCCCCCCCTAACTGTATATAGTTGGCCTCCGGCCGTTACTGTTTGTTCTTGTCTTGTGTGAAGTACGAATAAACGCGTCTTCTCTTATGTCGTCGTCCGAGTCATGAGGCCCGAAACCCAGTACTTTACACCCACAAACCTCTTTGTTTTTTTTTAATGAAGCAGACTGGGAGCTCTGTTTGTGGAACTCCCAGACTTTTATTTATTTGAGCTAGTACTGGAGTAAAGCAGGGACCATCTGCAGGCAAAGCACATGCTTTGCCACTGAACTACAGACCCTCACAAACTGGTTTATGTGCATTTCTGAGTTCAGTTCACTGTTCAAGCATCATACTTAGGGCTGCCAATTTCCAGGTGGTAGCTGAAGATCTCCTGGAATCACAACTGATTTCCAGGTAACGGAGATCAGTTCACTTGGAGGGAAAGGCCGCTTTGGAGGGTGGACTCTATGCCACTATGGCCCCATTGAAGTCCCTCCCCTCCCCCAAACCCCACCCTCCTCAGGCTCAACCTGAAAATCTCCAGGTATTTCCCAGCCTGGAGATGGCAACCTACATTTCCGCAATACTGCCCTGCATGGACAACTAGGCCTTTCCCGTCAGCAGCAGTAGGAGGAAGAAGGTCCCCTTGAACAAAGTGGTGGTCCTTTCCTCTCCTTCGTGCCAGGAGCTGCACCTCTCGCAGTGGCTTGCTGAATTGGGGGTACGAGAGTGTAAGAAGGGCATCAGCGGGGATCCAGAAGAACACTTCCTGTCAGGCTGGTTGCATTTTAATGCTTCTGCCACATTTGGCTTGGCTGCTTAGCATGGCCGGAAAGGCAGAGAAGAGGAAAATTCAAAAGTGCACATGAAGTCATTAGCATATTACAGCCCAGCACAGTTCTTCCTCAGGGCAATTAAACCTGTTTCTTCAGCTGACTGGCTTGACCAGTCAGATAGTGAAACAAGAACACTGGACATCTATGACTAAATCTCCCCACTCTTTGACTTTCTGTAAATAGTAGTCATTCCAGTTGGGGCGGGGGGAGGCAGTTTGGCTTAGGACTCCCCATCTATGACCATCCTGCCCTCTTTCCCTGAAACATATCAGCTCCCGGGGGTGCTCTTTGTTCCCTATAGGAAGACAAGGCAAAAGGCAACTTTAGCAGACCCATTTGTAACTAGAAAAGCATGTAGGGGAGGGAAATTAATGCTCACCCTACACGGTAGCTCAGATCCAAATTAGGGTCCCAGGGCTGCTATTGAAACCAATGGGACACTTTACCCACAGATCACCAATGTATTGTCTACCGTGACGTTACATGCTGTCTGATATAGTTACCAGGTAGCATATAATAATGTGGGAACAGGTTCTCTGGGAAACTGATGTACACTGCCATCATACACACTCTTCTATGACCATTGACTTCGAGGCGCTTAGGATGTTGTCACTTAGGGTTACCAACAACCTGCAGGTGTCACCTGGAGTTCTTCTGCTATTACCATTGATCCGCTGACAACCAAGAACACTTTCCCTGCAGCAAATGGCTGCTTTGTAGGGTGAACTCTATGGCATTATACCCTGCTGAGGTCCCTCCATTCCCCAAACCCTGCCCTCCCCAGGCTCCACCCATCATATCTCTTTTAAGTATTTTCCAACCCGGAACTGGTAACCCTAGTGTGACTCCATCTGCCAGTTTGGCATCCCCAAGCAACTTTGGGTCGTTTGAAAGGTGAACCAGTCCTTGGGCTGACGTAGTCCAGACCTGGCACTGGACACTAACTGTTATGGCTAGGAAAACTGGTGGGCGGGGACATGGGGAGCACAACATAGATGACAGTGTAATGGAAGTGAAATCATGCCTCTCTAGGAATTGCTAGAAATTCTATGGTCAAACCATGGAGTTTCCTGTGATTCCTAAAAAGGACTGATGTCCTTTCTGGGTTTCTCCCCAAAGTGACATCATGCTGTGGGCCTGAGAGCCATTTGGAGGGGATTTTTTTCTCCTGATGCTGCTTCAAGAGGTGACAAGAAACAGGAGCTGAGGCCAGGTGATCCCTCACCACCAGTGGAGGGAGAGGGCTTGGCAAATGTGACCAGTCTGGATTTCAGAAATCTCTCTTATACATTTTAATCACACCCTTGAAGGAAATTAATGCAGCATAGTTCTCTTTTCCTCCATTTTGTCCTCACAGTAATACTTTGAGGTGGGTTAGGCCGAAAGAGACAGGCAACCTGGTGAGCCCCATGACTGAGGAGGGGCTGGAACCTAGATTTCCTCAGTCTTAGCCTAAAACTCTAATCCAGTAATCCCCAATGTGGCACTCATGGGCATCATAGTGCCTGCCAATGCATTTCTTGTCACACACTTGTTTGTTCCCTGAAGGGCTGTTGCTACAATTGCCAGCTCTGGGAAGGGACATACTTGGAGATTTTGGGTGTGGATCCTGGTGATGGTGGGGTTTGAGGAGGGGAGGGGCCTCATCAGGGTACAATACCATACAGCCCACCCTCCAAAGTAGCCATTTTCTCCAGGTGAGCTGACTGTTGTCTGGAGATCAATTGTCATAGCAGGAGATCTCCAGGCCCCACCTGAAGGTTGGCAATCCTAGCTGTTTCTCCAACTCAAAGAGCCACCCCACCTTTGTTACAGCTCATCAGAGCAGGAGATACTTCAGAAGACCCCAGAAGACACCCCCTTTGCTTCTTTAGGGAGCGCCCCTTTGAAAACAGCTGCCCCCATTACATTTTGTGACTGGTCTCACCTCCTGTCATGCATTTTGTTATAGTACTTATTTTGTTGTGTCAAAAGTGCCCACAGACTGAACAAGGCTGGGGATCCCTGTTTACAAAAGACACAAGAAAGGGGTGTGAATTGAGAGCCCTTAAAAGAAGTCAGAATGTGAGGGTCCAACAGTTCCATATCTAAACTTAAAACATAATATTATCACATGTACAAAAATACATGTACAAATTAGATAAAAACAAATGTATAGTAGCCTCAAATCAGAATAAAATTATACAGTTATCTCAGACATAGACGCATTTCAGCCAATTGGCTTTCAGTGGTCAAACAATGTTGTTACACAATGGCTCCATACAATACAATAATAATACAATTATTTCTTAAACTCAAACCAAGTTTTGTTTCATAATCAATATCTGTGACCTAAGGCCTCATTTTAAATGACCTGCTTCTCTGGTCAGGTACACATGTCTTGAATGACCTCAGATCTGAATGGCCATCTGGGAACCAATTGCTTCTTGCTAAGATCTGTTGAAGCATTGGCTTTTTATACTGATGTTGTTTGAGATAGATTGGCTTTTTATACTGATGTAGTTTTTAGATAGATTGCAAGTAGATAAATAGGTACCACTTCGGTGGGAAGGTAACAGCGTTCCGTGCGCCTCGGTGTTTAGTCATGCCGGCCACATGACCACGGAAACGTCTTCAGACAGCGCTGGCTCTTCGGCTTTGAAACGGAGATGAGCACCGCAACCCTAGAGCACTGGTCCCGTCCCCCCCAAATTTTTTAGATGAAATCTGGAGCCAATAGAATGTAATAGTGTACATACATCATTCACTGTTTTTTATGTATTAATGTGTTGCAAAAACAGTTTTAAATCAATGACTAGGAGTTAAATCACAACAAAACCGCTTCCTAATATCACTGGTGTATCATTGGCACTTGCAACAAAAATAAAATATGGATGAAAACAGAAGGTACTGTAAAAACAAACAAACGCACATATAAATTTAGATTTAGAGACTTTAGAGCATCCTCCCTAAGCGCAGTTATACTCTTTTAGGTCGGTTGAAATCAATGGGTGTTGAAGTATATAACTTTGCTTAGTATTGCAGTGTTAACTTCCTTGTGAAATTCATAATACTGATGTTTTCTTTGCTGTCAAGTCAGAGCTGACTTATGGCAATTCTGTGGTGTTTTCAAGACAAGAGACTTCCAGAGGTGGTTTTGCCATTGCCTACCTCTGCGGTGGGGAGCTGCGGTGGCTCAAGTGGTTAAGACGCTGAACTGCAGGCTGTGGAAGGTCAGTAGTTCAGCAGTTCGAGACCCGAGAGTGCCGCATGACGGGGTGAGCTCCCGTCTCTAGTTCCAGCTCCTGCCAACCTAGCAGTTCGAAAGCAAGAAATTGCAAGTAGATAAATAGGTACCACTTCAGTGGGAAGGTAACAACGTTCCGTGCGCCTCGGTGTTTAGTCATGCCGGCCACGTGACCACGGAAACGTCTTCAGACAGCGCTGGCTCTTCGGCTTTGAAACGGAGATGAGCACCGCAACCCTAGAGTCGGATTCGACTGGCTTTCGAGCAAGGGAACCTTTGCCTTTACCTTACCTCTGCATTGTGACCCTGGACTGGTCTCCTATCCAAATACTAGCCAGGGCTGACTCTGCTTAGCTTCTGAGATCTGATGAGATTGGGCTAGCCTGGGCCATCCATGTCAGGGCAATACTGATGACATCCCTATGCAAAATAATAATGCCATATATGGTCAAAGTCCCAATAATACATTATGCCAAATTTTGGGAAAGAGTGTCAATTCCACCATTTTCAGAATGAGAAAATAATGTGCATGAACAATACATTCTGGCTAAACTGAGCGGAGTCAAAGACTTCAAAACTGGAAATCCGTTACTAGGAACATATTTGACAGAGTTTTGAGTCCCGTGGCACCTTTAAGACCAACAAAGTGTTATTCCTGTTATAAGCTTTCAGGTGCTAACTAAAATTTTGTCTTAACGGTGCCACTGGACTCAGACTTGTTCTGCTGCTTCAGACCATCGTGGCTACCCAACCCGAACCTAGGAAAATACAGCACATTCTGTTGCATCTTACTGCAGTATTGCAGGACTTGTGAGAGCTCACCTGCAGCAGCCCTATTGTCAAAGCCCAGAGGATGTCTGGAAAGCCGGGGTGGGGGAGGTTGTTTTACCACTTTCCAAGGACGGCTGCAAAGCTGGAAGTGTCTTCACCTTTGCAGCCCATCTCAGGCAACCCAAAGGCAAACCACAACAGTTTCCTACTTGTACTTGTTTGGGGGGTTCCTTATTTCCAACAGGCAAAGGAATACAGCTCCCCACACACATACACTATGTTCCTAAAGTGCATTCTGACACAAGGCCATTAATATCACTAGTTCGGAGAGGAGAGGAGAGGAGAGGAGAGGAGAGGAGAGGAGAGAGAGAGGAGAGGAGAGGAGAGGAGAGGAGGTGGTAGGATGTCCTGAATGACAGGTGCAGAGCCCATGTTGTGGTGAATAGTATTGGACTAGTATCTGAGAGACCCAGGTTCAAATCCCCACTTGTGCCATGGAAGCTGGGTGGGTGACCTTAGGCCAGTCACACTTTCTCAGCCTAACCTACCTCACAGGGTCGTTGGAGGGGAGGAGAAGGATGTAAGTCACTTTGGGTCCTCATTGGGGAGAAAGGTGGGCTACAAAAGAAGAGAGTCAGTTTAGTGCAGTGGTTAAGAGCACAGACTCTAATCTGGGAGAACCGGGTTTGATTCCCCACTCCTCCACTTGCAGCTGCTGGTGAGACCTTGGGTCAGTCATACGTTCTTTCAGAGGTGTTCTCTCAAGGGCAGTTCTCAAAAGAGCTCTCTCAGCCCCTCCTACCTCACAGGGTGTCTGTTGTGGGGAGGGGGAGGGAAAGGGATTATAAACCACTCTGAGACTCCTTCGGGTAGTGAAGAGCAGGGTATAAATCCAATCTCCTCTTCTAAATAAATGAATAAATAAGCTTATAGGAAGACACAGGAGCTTCCTTTAAAAATTCCACTTTATTGCAAAATGATGTGTACTCAGTGGTATTTACAGCCCCCTGATCTTATCTCTCTGCTTAAGATAACCCTGATCTATGTCAAGTATGAGAAAGTTCCCTTGGAGAACACCAAGCCGTTTTATAAAAACAAACCCACCGAGGACTGATTTCACATTACCATTTGATTCGTCACTAAAAATCTCTTTTGCCGGGGAGCACAGCTCCACACAGGATTGTGGTCACGGCTTGCCTCAGTAGAACTGGGAGAGAAAGGTTTTCCTGATGCCACCCAGGGAGTTTGGGTCTGAGATGAGGTTCAAAGGCAGGACCTCCCAGACGATGCAAAGCTGTCTTTCATGAAGTCAGACCGTCGGTCTCTTGAGGTCAGGGGCAGTGGCGGCTCTCCAGGGCCTCAGGAAGAGTGAGGCCTTTCACAGTCATCTATTACTGCAGGGGTTGAACCTGGGATCTTGTGCCTGTGAAGCGCATTCTTTCCCACCGAGCCAGGCACCGCCCAGAGATCCTTCTCTTTGCAGAACCAGCCCAGCAGGAAGAAAGGGAAAGAACTGACTTAATTGGAATGGGGACTCCCCAGGGCTTTGGCCTGCAGGCTTCCTGTTTTCCATTCCGGGGCTCAGGTGTGTGTGGAGTTACCCTCCGGTGCTTTGCAAATCCACATGAGGAGGACTATTTTTTTATTCAGCGCAAGTAAATAAGAATTTTATTGATAGAGCTAGCCTGGATAGTTAAGCAGGTGGGTGTGTTAGTCTGTAGCAGAAAAAAACAAAACAGGACTCCGGTGGTACCCCAGAGACTAAGGGAAGCTATTCCACAAAAGCTTTTTGTGAGCCGGCGCTCACTTGCTCACTGACCAGGCACACCATCTGAAGAAAGGAAGACTGACCCATGGAAGCTGATAACAGACTGTGTTTCGTTTGACTCTAAGGTTTTGCTGGACTCCTACTCTGTTTAGAAATTAAGCCCCTGAACCTTTTCTTCACATGGGAGGCAGCAGTGGGGGGGATCCGCTTCATTTCTGTTGCTCAGGGCATAAGAACAGACTCTGAGATATGGTGGTAAGCCTCACTATGGAACAGGTGAAAGATCTAATAAAGGCAGTGCCGTTGTGGATATGCAATGTGTTTTCCCCCTCATCTCTGAACTATCACAAGCTGACCTACCTTTACGCACCTGGGATCTGAAAGTAGGGATGCCAGCCTCCAGGTGGGTCCTGGGGATCCCCCAGAATCTCCAGCTCATCTCCAGACTACAGAGATCAGTTCCCCTGGAGAAGACGGATGCTTTGGAAGGTGGGACTGTCTGGCGCTGTGTCCCACTGAGACCCCCATCCTCCCCAGGCTCCACCCTCAAGTCCCCACGAGTTTCACACCCTGGGGTCTGGCAACCCTAACCCCCCCCCATCCCCCATTGGTGGCCAGTGGGGACCTGGCAGCCTTAGCTGAAGGCAGAATTTCCAAGCAAGCTCTGGCCAAGCAGATTCCTCCCTAGAACTGAATCAACAGGAGTTCTATTTCAGAGCAGTGTTCCCTCTAAGCTGAGTTAGTGTGAGCTAGCTCACAGTTTTTAGCCTCTGGCTCACACATCTTTGTTGTAGCTCAGGAAGGATGGCTCCAGAGCAAACTAATTTATGCAGGAGCCAAATCGCTCGCTCACAGCTTTAATACCAGTAGCTCACAAAGTAGAATTTTTGCTCACAAGACTCCGTCCGCACCTTAGAGGGAACATTGTTTCAGAGCTGGCCCTGATTGAATAGATGGACAGATTTCCTTGATGAGTTGTTTTAGAGCCACGTGCCCCCTTAGACCTTGCATTTAAGCCAGGCATTAGGTCTGGCTGCAACCTGTTTTCATTGTGTGGCTGTTTCCATAGCTATGAGAGATGGGATACTCCTCAGCATGTATCATTGTCCATAGAAACCTTTGTCATAAAAGCTTTTAAGTGCTGTTTAAATGACTGACAACCCCTTGGAGATCCACTGTTGTTATCACCTATTGTGTTCCCTTTATTTGTCTTCCGGAGGCAGATTTCAGCTTCTTTCTTATTCTTTTATTTATTCTTTCACGCCCATTTGCCTTGCTATGATTATTCAAATATTTTGAAACACCAGATATCCTGATAGTCTTTCCTCATTCACTCCAAAACTCTCCCATCAGATACCGTTGCATATGTTTACTTAGTGTCTGCAAAGTTAAGCCTGTTAAAAAGACACTGTGTTATTTTAGGGTTGCCAACTTCCAGGTGGGGCCAGGAGATCTCCTGCTTTTACAACTGATCTCCAGACTACGGTTCCTTTGGAGAAAATGGCTACTTTGAAGGGTGGGCTCCATGGCATTGTACCCTGCTGTCAGACACTCGAACAAACTTACTCCCAACAACACTCTCTTGGTAGTGATTTGTTTATTGAGAGATGAGAATGTGTCAAGCGATGACTATTTGTGCCAGAACTGACCCTCTTGGTGCCAGTTCTGATATCATACAGAGTTCAAACAGCCTCCCCCTTAAGTCCAATCATACCAATCCATCCAGCCCACCTAAATCTACTATGCACCGTTAGCCCTCCCCCAACACCGACAAGAGTAGTATCCAACAGTGTCTGCCGTCCAAGGTCAAGCATGCATTCTTCCCAGAGAAGGGAGGCCCCGCTTAATGCAGTTACAAGCTTGCACACTTTTTGCAAAGCAGCCCTCACATCCACACACACTCATAGACTCCCTTCCCCCATCCAGAATGACAGAAGACACTAGGCGCACAGAACCAAAGAACAGCAAGAACCATGGCAAACAAGAGCCAAGTTTGACACCTGCTGAGCTTTCTGCTCTCCCCAGACCCCACCCTCCCCAGGCTACAACCTCAAAATCTCCAGGTATTTCCCAACCCAGAGCCGGCAACCCTTATCTTGAATTAATAAAAATATATAACTGCTTCACAGAGTTAATTGAATTGTGGACCCCCGCCCCACATGGCCCTCCAGCTAATCGGCGAGCCATGTGGTCCCTCCCAATCAGCTGAAGCCCTTTAAATCGGACAGGAAGGGAAGGAGAGGGGTGTCTGGGCAGGTGGTTGCTCTAGGGGGTGGGGCTTGGGGGCACAGCTTCTCCCACCAGCCAGCTGGCCAGGGGTAGACTGAAGCCCTCAGAAGTGGGGGAAAACCCATCTGAACATGGGGACTGGCAACCCTAATTCAAGAGTAGCAAAATCTAGCCACTACCACTGCTAGTTTTTCTACCTGACTTTTCTTGCTGTGCCTTTAACAGCCAGTGGGGATGTTTTTCCTCTGCGCACTGAAAAACTTTGCTGACTAAGTCCTGCAACTCAAACCATCTATCCCTCTACCTCATACTGCTTCTTAAATTACTAATTCTAAGCAGGTTACTAAAATACAGAAAGAGCTAGACTCCATTTGAACGGCTGCAAAAACCTATCACAAATGCATAAAATTTTGCAGCTAAAAGAGTGATAGCTCTGCTATTATCTTCTAATAAAATAAGTAATGTCTCCACATGATCAGTATTTTGGAGCAAAGGAAGAATTAAGGGATTTCTAGGCTCTGAAAAGTAATTACATTCAGAGGTCATGTGATACAAGGTGTCTACACTACCTGCACCACAGTCGCATACGCTATCAGAATATGGTATCTTAAGATACCAGCCTTGTAAAATTCTAGACGCTAGGGCATCACGGCATGCCAACATAAAGGCACATATGCCTATAGCAAGGATCAGCCAAATCTGAGCAGTAATTGGGAAGCTCTCCAGGTGGAAGAATACCAACAAACTAATCAGAACAAACACATTACGCTCTGCTGATTGTGCTGTTATAATCATACTTAAATAGACGTTTCTCAATTATTCTTATGGCTTCCTGTCTGGTAACTGAATAAAGGGAGTCCAAGGAAAGACTGAGGAGTCTCCAGTGGGAAACATAAGAGCCTTCTCTCTGACTAAGCCAAGGTAGCCCTCTTAGATGTTGGGAGTATATAATTTTAACTTTAAGAGGGAAAGCCTTCGACCAAGCCTGAGCTTCAAGGGATCCCCTGACTCTTGGTTGTATATTTATCGATTAAGAACTGTAATGTCAGAAGAAACAGAATGACATTCCTCCCTTGGTTATCTGCAGCACGATATTCAGAGTTATACTGCTCTGTTTGGCTACTACTCATTGAATATGTGATGGTGAACGGTGCTGTCAAATCACAACCCACTTAGGGCAACCCCATAGGGTTTTCAAGAGACAAACAGAGGTAGTTGGCCATTGCCTGCCTTCACATCATGACCCTGGTATTCCTTGGAGGTCTCCCATCCAAATACTAACCAGGGCTGACTCTGCTTAGTTTCCGAGAACTGATGAGACTGGGCTAGCCTGGGCTATCCAGGTCAAGCTATATTGGGGTATATACACTGTTTAAATTTTGCATTGTTATGAGTGTATTGCACGCATCTGGATTAGACATATACAAAACAGAGCTTTTAAGTGATAAGAACATAAGAGAAGCCAATGTTAGATCAGGCCAATGGCACATCCAGTCCAACACTCTGTCACGCAGTGGCCAAAAATACCAGGTGCCCTCAGGAGGACCATCAGTGGGGCCAGGACACCAAAAGCCCTCCCACTGTTTCCTCCCCCCACCCCAAGCACCAAGAATACAGAGCATCACTTGCCCCAGCCTGAGAGTTCCTATCTATACCTTGTGGCTAACAGCCACTGATGGACCTCTGCTCCATGTTAATCTAATTCCCTCCTGAAGCTGTCCATGCGTCAACTCCAGTTTGGTGTAGTGGTTAAGTGTGCGGACTCTAATCTGGGAGAACTGGGTTTGATTTCGCACTCCTCCACGTGCAGCTGCTGGATGACCTTGGGGAAGCCATAGTTCTGTCAGAGCTGTTCTCTCAAGGGCAGTTCTCAGGAGAGCTCTCTCAGCCCCACCTACGTCACAGGGTGTCTGTTGTGGGGAGGGGAAGGGAAAGGAGATTGTAGGCCGCTCTGTGACTCCGAGTGAAGGCGGGGTATAAATCCAATCTCCTCCTCCTTCTCTTCTTCTTCATTTGGTGGCAGTGGGAAGTGCCACCAAGTTACAGCCGAGCCAATTTACAGTGACCCTGTAGGGTATTCAAGGCAAGAAACATTCAGAGGTGGGTTGCCATTGCCTGACTCTGCATAGCAGCCCTGGACTTCCTTGGCAGGCTCCCATTCAAGGACCAACCTTGCTTAGTTTCTGAGATCTGTTGAGTTTGGGCTAACCTGGGTGATCAAGGTCAGGGCTTCAACAATGAATATAGTAGATTGTATATTATATTGTAATTGCAACTGAGAGCCAGTTTGGTGTAGTGATTAGGAGAGCGGACTCTAATCTGGGAGAACTGGGTTTGATTCCCTACCCCTCCCTATGAAGCTACTGGTGGGACCTTGGGTCAGTTACAAGTTCATTCAGAGCTGTCCTCTCATGAGCAGTTCTCAGCCCCCACCTACCTCACAGAGTGTCTGTTGGGAGGGGAAGGAAAAGGAGGTTGTAAACCACTCTGAGACTCCCTTGGGTAGTCAAGGGCAGGGGTATAAATCCAATCTCTTCTTTTCTTCTCTCTTGATCTCTGGTTGTTTGAATCTTTTAAAAACTATTTTATTTGTTGATTTTAATTGTAATCTGCCTTATTTCAAGAATTGTTTTTAAAATGACATTGTAACCCGCCTTGAGTCCTTTCAAGGAGAAAGGTGAGCTAAAAAATGCCTTACATTTAAAAAAAAATCAAACACAAAATACGCCATAAATAAAACCAATAAAACAGCTAGTAAAAAATATACAAAGAAACACCAGGCTGAAAGTTTTGTAACAGCGATTGGTTGATTGCCGTATGTGTGTGTGATTTCTATGAATTATTATTGTTGCCAACAGAAAGCATTTTGGTTTGCCATTTTAAGAAACCCATCAGTCTTCTCCTGTTGCTTTCCAAGGACCATTTGGGAACTCAATTCATATTAGGAAGGATTCTAGTAGTCATAGAAGTGGCTGTGATTAGGCTGTAGTATGGTTGCCAACTTACCTAGAGAAAAATTTCTCACCCCTTCAATAAAGAAAGCATGAAAGGAGGCAATATTGACTTGGAAGTAAGTTCCATTAACTTGCAGGGAGTTTATTTCCAAACAAGGGGCTGTGGCCTAATGTCAGTAATACCTCCCCCCCAAGCTTTAGGATGACACTTGAAAGACAAACAAATGCATTACGGCATACAGTTCTGTAGGATTCCACCCACAATCAGAAAAGCTTGTGGCGGGGTTCCATCCCCAACACGGTGCCCACAAAGGCCATGTGACTCGTCAGTACCCATCATGCTGTGTCAGGATTACAAAGGTGCCTTTAGGCTCAGAGAGGCTGGGGAAGCCCTGGTTTATGGACTAGCGCCTTTCATACATGAAAGCTTATGTCACAATGCACCTGTTTGCAGGGCTTTTTTTTCTGGGGGAACATGCTGGAATGGAATTCCAGAACCTCTTTGACAAAATTCTTTTAAAAATGTTTAAAAGTTTATGAGTTTTCAGCATGCAGATTGAAAACTTCATTTCCCTCTTGAGAGTTCCAGCACCTGTTTTTCCAAAAGAAAAGGTTCTGCCTGTTCATCTGGTGCCAGGAGACCTTTCTTTTATGCTGCTCCCTGCAACAGAATCACATGCTTAACCCTCTGGATTTTTTTGTGTGTCCAGTGGCACCTTTAAGACCAACAAAGTTTATAAAATCATAGAACCATAGAGTTGGAAGAGACTTCCAGGGTCACCTAGACCGCAATGCAGGAAATTCACAAATACCTCTCCCTCCACACCCGCAGGGACCACTGTTCCACGCCCAAAAGATGGGGGGGGGACCCTCCAGGATCTCCAGGCCAGTTTCCTGACCCCAAAGTGGCGATCGGCATTTCCGAAAGGGCCATAAGAACTAAGGACTGAGGCAACCCTCCCTGCCCTCCCTTCACAGAGTCAGCATTGCTGTCATTGCAATCCTGTCATTCTGGGCATTAATGTCCGTGCGCCGGCACCCTTCTTCAGATTTGCAACGCCAATAATAACCCTTCCAGGCGGTGCTCGGCTGCACCGGGGGACAAGACCTCTGCGCACAGCGTCCCTCGTCCTTTCCTCTCTCGCTTGGGGAAACCTCCGGCTCTGTCTTGATCGACCAGCCTTGGGCGCTCACTGATGACGAGCCGCTGTCGGAAGAGGCCGCTTTGGAGCGCTGGCTCTGAGATCCCCTCCCGCCGCCGCCGCCGCCGCCGCCGCCCCTGACGGTGCCCTTGGAGGAAAGTCAGTCGGTGCCGAGCCCTGCTTGCTGCTCTTGGCGCACGAGCCCCGGGGCCTTCTGATCTAAGGCAAGAGGGGAGAGGCCTGGCTGGGAACAGACCCGCCTCGTGCGGAGGGGATCTGCGTTGCAAGGAGGAGAGGGTTCGCTGAGCTGGGGTTGCCAACTCCCGGTTCGGAAGTAGCTGGAGATCTGAGGGTGGGGCCTGGGAGAGGGTTGTATAAGGAGGGGAGGGACCCCATGCCGTCCAACTTCCAAAGCAGCCATTTTTTTGCAGGAGAAGAGGAATAAATGTTTTAAACAAATGAATAATAAACGATTTCTGTAGACTGGAGATCGGTTGCAATTCCAGGAGGGCTCCAGCCCTCCCCTGGGGGTTGGCAACCCTCGTTTGCTCAAGGGCGTTCCCAGGGCGAGATGTACAAACCAAGTTGCCTCCCACTGGGGTGCCGCGGGCTGTCACAAGAGTCCTCCGGCCTTAGTCGAGCTGCGGCCGCCCCCCTCTGGTTATCCAGCAGTCTGAACGCAGAGCTATCCTTATAAAGGGGCGAGCTTTGAGACGGGGGGTGTAGGGGGGGGGGGTGCAGTCAGTCCTTGTCCCGGTCTCGGATTTCTTGAGGTTGCTGAATTGTTCTTGGCTAACGGAAGCCTCTGAACAGTGGCGTAGTAGGCCAGGGCTGGACAGGCACCACGTTTCCCAGCGTGGAGTGCTGCACCTGCTGGATTTTCCACTAGGCCTGCAGATGATAAAGACGGAGCCCCAGTAGGGATGGAGAGGTGCATCTGTATGGAGAGTGTGATTTGATTACAAAAAATTACCAGGAAGCGTTCTTTGGTTCTGTAGTTTGCCATTCGGCTGTCGGGGTAATTTGGGGGGCTGTCAAGTCACAGTCAATTTTCGGGGCTGTCAAGACCCAGTAGGGTTTTCAAGGTAAGAGATGTTCAGGGGTGGTTTGCCATTCCCTGCCTCTGCATCAGGACCCAGAACTTCCTTGGTGGTCTCCCATCCCAGCCCCAGGGCTGCTTTTAGAAAGGAGGGGGACTTTTTAAAAGAAGAGGGGAGGAAATGTAACAGGTTTGACCCTGACTGCAGAAATGTAGCCTGTAAGGGTTTTGACGTGACCATAGGGTCCAACTAGTTGTCTTTTTTCCTTGCCAAACCCCAAGGTGATACAGACACAAAAGGGAAGTTTGATGTGAGTCAATAAACACTATAATCAAAATTACACTGAAAACAGGCCATCAAGCGTTATATAGCTCTCTATTAAACACTTTCTAACATGAACAATGCAATAACTTTCATCACATATCGTGTAGCAACATTCAATGTATTTATATAAATTTATGCACACTTGAGCAACATCCATGGATGCAAGCAATTTAGAAGAGATCTTTTCCAATTCAGAAAAAGGCAGTGCTTTAAGAATTTTGTAATGAACGTTGTAATTTTAGCACTATCTTGTTTGTTGCATTGAGCCGAGGAAACTTTTAGCTTAATGGATATTCCTTGACCACAGATGTTACTCAAGTGTGTATAAATTTATATGAATGTTGCTACATGATATGAATGTTGCTACACGATATGTTGCTACATGATATATAAGTTTATATGAATGCTGCTACATGATATGTGATGAAAGTTATTGCATTGTATAATAGAAAGCTCCAAGGTGAGGCAAAGAACAACAGTAGCTCCAGGATAGCAGGGAGCACTAAATCTGCTTCTGATTCCTTCTCCCTCTCCTGTTGCCAGATGCAAGGTGGGCAGAAAAGGGAAATGACAAATGGCTGCTTCAGGGGAGAGAGAAGAGGCGTGCCTCTTCTAAAAGGGTCCCCAGTTCATCAGGCATAATCTAACTGGTTGATATTGACAGTCCTTTCTGTAGTGTGCAGACTTCAAATTCTTCCTACGCAGTAGCAGGTCTGAAAACACATGCAAATAAATGAAGCAAGCAAACCTGTCCGGGCTCTGGTAGTTCCATCATGTTCCACACGTTTGTGCTTCTGTTCCAGAATGAGCGTGGATTGGATTGGCTATGGCTATGCAGCACTGGTTGCTTCGGGTGGAGTAATCGGCTATGCGAAAGCAGGTACAGTATGACACAAACCTTTCTGTTCTCCTTTTTATTGATTCAGCACTGTGACACCGGACTGCTAGACAGCATCACGAAGCGGCTTCGGCTGAAACGGTGCAGTCTCGTCCTCTCCACTTGTACAGATGCTGCCGACCTTTCTTTCTCTTGGACTTTGGAACATTTACTTGTCACACAGAAGCATCTCTTTCCTGCCTTACCTTATTTTTTTCTCCTTGGGGTTTTTGGAGGTTCTGCCTAAAGCCCCTACCTTCAACCTGCAGATCATTGAAACAGGCAATGTACTGGAAGTTAAGGTGATTTTGGTGTCATGGAAGTTGCAGCTTTAGAGAAGAAGGAATGGAGGACAGGGGAATAGATCTGTCTTTAGCCATGTGTGTGGGGGGGGCAGAGGGAGATTTTGTTATCCTGAGACTTGTAGCTTTTAGAGAAAAAGAAATGGAAGAGATGGAAATAGCCACTTTTTGATTCTGTGCATCTGTACATGGGTGGGGAAGAGGGGGTATAGCTGACTCACCAAACAGAGAAAGTGGCTGAGTTCAGACTGGCAGACTGGCAGTTTGCTCCGGTAGCCAGTCGTGGCAAAAAAGCCCCAGAATAAACTGTTCCGGGTTTTCTCGTTCACACAGCCCGGGCTGCTGCCGGAAGATATGGGGCGGAGGCGCATTCAGACTGCCACACCGGGGGGGGCGTTGTATTCGGCGTTTCCCCATTAATTTGGCTGTGGGTGTATGTGCGCATAAGCACATAAGTGCATTTTGCTGATTAGGGGAGGACCCCACAGCGCCGGGCCTGCATTGGGCAGCAGAGCATGGCCAATCATACCGCTGCTGCCCAACGCAGGTTGCTCCCGGCTTTTTGGCTGCACGTTCAGACTTCCCAGAAGCGGAGAAACACGCGACACACGCGGGCTTTCGGATTTGCTACTAGATTTATGAGGAATCTTTTAATCTGGCAGTGAAGCGCAACAGCACGGGTTGGCTACGAGTGGGGGACGCCAGGCAGATGTGCCTGTGTAAACGCCCAATTTACTCCGGGATTGAATTGTCGCTGGCCCGGGTCCCTACCGGGGCAAATTGCCAGTCTGAACTCAGCCAGTGAGGCAGTTCTGCTGTCCTGGACTCTACTTCAACCAAATAAATGCTCCCATGATTTTAGGTCAGAGTACCTGAAAAGCCAGCATTTACTGTGGGTTTACTGTGGATTCTGAGATGCATTTGGAGATTCATATTGAGTATCCAGTATGTGAGTGGTGTAGCTGTTAGAGTGCTGGTCTGAGATGGGGGAGGCCAGAGTTCAAATCCCCGCTCAGCCACGAAGCACACTGGGTGACCTTGGGCCAGTCACACACTCAGCCTGAGTTGTGAGGAAAAGAGAGAGGGGGAGGAGGTATTCCCTTTCATACACGAATGAAATATTTACTCCAGTTGTCTCAGTGAAGGAGTTCATGACATCTTTCCTCTCCTCTCACGGAGTCCCCTTTCTCTGAGATTCAGACTATTACGAGTGGAAAAAATTATATTTCTTAAACCACGTGATTCATTGTTGATGGCTTATGGTTTTTGGAAATATAAATAATTTCACATTGAAATAATTTAAGGTTCAGCCCAGTCCCCAGTCCCCCTGGAAATTGAGCGGCCTGCACCCCTGCCCTGACATGAACACTAGAGTTTGTGGCTGGCAGGCTTTGCAGGTTCCTCCGTGGTGTCACAATTTTTTGGAATATACTGAAGATGCTTTAGTCCAGTGGTCTTCAACTACGGAATCGGGAGGACTTTCAGGTGGCTTGTGAGCTCCTACAGACCTGCCATTTTCTCTGCTTTTTTCCCCTCGCCGTCTTCCTATTCTTGCTCAGAGGAGTGCAGGACAGTAAGGCAAAGGCACTCAGTGATGGAGAGGATTCCTTGTACGGGCAGGTGTCCTGTCCCCATCCCCACCCCCCCGCCGCTTGCCTTTTCTCTCCTTGCCACGGTCCCCACCACTCCACCTTCCAGTGCCTCGTTCGTGCTTTCAGCATGGAACTCCTCTCTTGACTCTTGCTGGCTCCTCCTCATGCTGCCATGTGACTCTGATGTCACATGACTTCCTGCTTCATGGGTCCCATGCTAGAAAAGGAAACTGGCCTCCCATTCTTACACCGGAAAAGGAAACTGGTGAAACCTGACCTCCCATTCTTACACCAGCTGTTGCTCCATGCATGCAAAAGTGGGAGAGAAATGCCTGCTTTTTAAAAGTTTCTCTGCTTGCTTGTCTGGGGTACTGTTCTTATCCATCTTGGGGGAATAGTTAGTGATTTAGGCCTGACTGTGGTCCCATACGAGCCTCACCATGGACTAAGGATGGGGCTCTGCTTCTTCACGTGCTGGCGAATTAATTGAGGGATTAGGAACAAGGCCTTCTCTCTGGCAAAAGAATTGCTTCGTGTCAGCTCTGTTCTTGCCTTCAGAAAAATTACAGAAACATCTCTGCTCCAGACAGCCTTGGGGGTGGGTATTGAATTTTCCTTGTAGATACGCTTGAGAAGCACCCTCTTTATTATTACTCAGGGCCTGTTCACATTTTTGCCAAGGTGTGGTTTGTATGCTTTTTTCGGGTTTTGATTTCGGTAATTTTGGATAAGGTGACATTATTTCCTTTATATTGAAGTTACAAGCAGCTCTGGCACCTGTAGGTAGTAAATCTCACAGATAAACTGAATGGTGCACTCCATCCTTGTATCTTTGCCTTGTTCTAGTAAGCAAAGCATTTAATTTGTTGTCAAAGGCTTTCACGGCCAGAGTTCTTTAGTTGCTGTAGATTTTCCGGGTTGTCTATGTCTCTTATGTCAAGGTGTGTCAAGGTGACACGGAGAGTACTCCATCTTTCTGTGTTATACCTCTGAGGATGCCAGTCACAGCTACTGGTGTAATGTCAGGTCCTACAGTGCCAAGACCACGGCCACACAACCCGGAAAATCTACAGCAACTAATAAAATGCATTTAATCGTGAATGAATGGGGGAGGCCCTCAGGGAGTTGGTTAGGGGTTACACGTGTGCCTTCTGATCGGTGTCCTCTTTTCTTTAATCAAGGCAGCGTTCCATCCCTGGCAGCTGGTCTCCTCTTTGGTGGTTTAGCCGGGCTGGGTACTTACCAGCAGTCTCAAGATCCAAAGAACATTTGGCTTTCTCTGAGTAAGTGTTTCTTTGTTATACACAACCAGTCAGCATTTTTGAAGGGGGGAAAAACCGTTTCTTCCAGTGGCATACCCAGGGTGGGGCAGTAGGTGCAGTCCACCCCGGATGCACGCAACGAGGGAGTGCGTTGTCGGAGACGAGCCTGGTTAATTTCACTCCCCACTCCTCCCTCCTACCCCATCACCGCAGGCAAGCAGGACACCCCCACAAAGTTCCTCCAAGCGGCATCCCTTTCCCCATCCCTCCACACAGCCATAATGGGGAGGACCCGTGTTCTCTTTCCCCTTTGTGGCTTCTGACTTTCCTGCTCCAGCTTTAAAAAGGCAATAAAACACACTTGGGGGGAGGAATTGCATTAAAGGGGTACAACAGACTCTTAGGAATGTAGCCAAGAGAAGCTGCTCTACGGAAGCACCCCCTGGCATTCCTGGGTTCTGAACCAAGGGAGAGGCTGTGGGTCAGTGGAGCAGCACACGCTTTGTTTGCAGAAGGCCCCAGGTCCAGTCCCCAGCATCTCCTGTTGAAAGGACCGTGTAGCTAGCAGGCGATGCTGAAGACCTTGACCTGAGACCCCCGGAGAGCTGTTGCCAGAGCAGGAAATACTGGCCTCAAGAGACCAATGGTCTGGCTTCTTATAAGGCAGCTCCCATGTGTAAATTCAGTGCTGCTGCTCATTAAAGTCTTTAATTCCCCCAAAGAACAAATGGAAAAGAACCACTATTAGCCAGTCAGTGAGTACAGGATATCAAGGCCCCTCTAGGAACTGAATGAGTCGGCACAGTATGAAGATTTTCAACGAATAAAATGGCATTAAGTAACCTTGCATATGCATCTTTGAAAGATCTGTGGGCAGGCTTATTCCTCCTTTAAAATCTGTGCCGTCTAAAGCAATTGCCAGAAGTAGGTTGGACAGATCATGTGGATTATAAACAGCAGCCATCGATATCTCTCTTCAACAAGCTGTTATTTTTTTTCCCCCTTTAAGTTGCATCTGGAACCTTGACTTGTGTGATGGGAATGAGATTCTATAATTCCAGGAAATTCATGCCTGCAGGGCTGATTGCCGGTGCCAGGTAAGAAAGTGGGGCTTCTTCTCCAGTTTGTTATGGTTTGATGTATTGTTTGGTTTCAGTAAACAGGGAAAATAGCTAAACTTAAGACGTAATTTAACTGGGGTTGTGTGATGGTGACATCATGGGCTGAAATTACTCCTGTCGGGCTGGTATCGATGTTTACCAAAGTGTTGTTCTGTCTTTTAACCTAACAGTCTACTAATGGTGGGGAGGCTGGGACTACAGATGATGGAGAAGCCCCTTGAGCCATAATTGCACAGCAGACAAGAAGCAAGAGAGAGACAGCCTGGAGAGACTTGCTGAACAGCCAACTTGAAACAAGCACCTGACTGTAGTTGTGTTCATTTGATACCAAAAGTCCTTGATTGCCTAGCCTAAGTACCGGAGCAGAATGTTGCCACATTTGCTGATTGTTCTCTTTACTGGCTGCTAGAGCACAATGATATAGCTATGGCTTTTACATCTCAAAAACTTGCACATAACAAATTCCATGCCGCGGATTTGAGCGTTTTAGGACCGTGGGGAGGGGAATGGAAGGGAGACAGAAATACCTAGCGGTGCTAATGCCTGTCAGGAAACATACTTTGTAAACTTATTTTTATTCTTCCTACTCCCACTCCGCACCATTCCACACACCCCCCCCCCAAAATGTGCGTTCATTTTGCTAAACAGAAATTTTGGATATTCTATACAAGGACATGTTAGCCTTTTTTAAAAAAGAAACCCCTCCTAATGGGGCTACAATCAAGGATCAGAGACTTCATCAAGTAAGCCCTGTCGAGCTGAGTGGGGCTTGTTTCTGAATAAATGTGTGTAGGACTGGGCTGTATGCTGTGAACGTGTTTTTCTCTAAAATCAAGTGCAAATTTGCTAAATCTCAGGGAGAAGAAGCCATGATGTACAAGTTGTCTTTAGATCAATGACTTATTGACTAATAAATATAATTTCAATGAGTTCAGAACTCTTCATTTAGGGCTAATGACAGGGGTGTGTTTGTGTATATATAATATATACATACATATCCAACAGTAAAGTACTGGGTTTCCCCAGGGCAAGCATTCCTCAAAGAACAGACTGAAGACTTCCATTAGGATTCATTACAGACCACTGTTTTCAAGAAGAATCTAAAATTCTACGGGCACTTTGATATCATTTAAGTACATTCCTTACCACTGGTCTCTATCCTTGGCTGGTGACTGTCAGGAAAAGAATATGATATTGCAAATCCAGTTGCACTAGGCATTATGTAGGAGGAACTTACAGAGAATTGTGCCATTCTTTATAAAGACATCTAAGTCTAGTCTAAACTTGGGACATTAAAGTGCAAGATTGTAAAAAAAATGACTTTTCTACTGGAAGACTACTGTCGTCTTAGACTCCTGAGATTACTTTATTGCAAAGTAAATAATTTTCATTTGAAAAACCAGCCCAAGTGGGAAGGTAAATTACTTAATTTTTACTAGCATAAGAAATTTAAACAGATGTCTACAAGACAACATTTCAGTAACATTCTGATGTATGTACTTAGAGACTGGAAAAAACAACATCATTTAATATAAGGGACCAAAAATTGTCAGTAGTACAGCATTAGTCTGATATTCCTGTTACTTTGCATAGGGATAAAATATTACTTATTGCCCTTGTGGTTCCAGTTAAAAACAAGGTTTCAACCTTAAACACACTTAAACACATAAGTAAACCCTACTAGGGAAAAAATCAAGACAGACAAGAGTTTCCCACTGAGCCCTAATTCAAGCGTCAACCAACCAATAAATACCCTACAACAAACATACATTTTAAAAAAATTAGTAAAATACATACAAAATAGCCTTTGAACAAATCTTTTAACATTTTACATTTTTAAAATAACATACAATACATTCTACTTTTAAAAGTTTGGATTGTCACCTTTAATATAACAAATATTACAAGATGTAGTAGCTGAAGAAGCAGAAAGCTCAGAATGGAATGGTCTCTAGCATTTTAGCACATCTATTAAAATCAGAAGTGTCTTCAAAATAAGGACATAGATTTTGGGGCCACTTTGCAATTTATGGCATATAGAAGGAAGGTGCAATATTTGTCCCAAGTGGCCAGAATGGAGCCTTAAGAATAAACTGTCTGGCAAGGTAACACCTGGTATAAGAAATTCCTTTGGGAACTGCAGGGAATTCTATAGTTCAGCTTTGGTTACGAAAGGAAGGCACTACAACTGGGACAAACCAGAACACAGAACTAGCAGCTCAGGCTTCTTGCAAATTATTGTGATGCTACTCCAGAACTCCCCTCCCATTAAAAAGGAGGAAAATGGTAGAGCGATGGTTTGGGAAGAGAGGGGAAGACGGTTGACTCTCACTGCGTACAGAGATTAGAGCTATATCTTATCATTTTAACTGGCCCTCTGTGCAGGAAAGCATGGATCTCCAACACCATTCATGTGCTATGTTTCCCAGTCATAGGACCACACCTGCACGCCGTCTCCATGAAACTTTCAAGCCAAACCGAGAGCTCTTTGCATGCATTAGAACTCCTGTCCTTATGCTCATATGCCACTTGCACAAGGAAAGGCTTCACCTTTCATTCGAGTGCCAAGCAAAGCTGAAAGCGCTGCACATTTATTTAAGATGCATATGTGGAGTCCATTGCTATGCACGAAACTCTGTAGACTGAAATAAAAAAACCTGGCACACAAATCCCTTGCCCATTCAGGGATTGTACAGTCACAAGAAACGTTGCATAATGGGGATGTCTGCATTCTCAAAAGTAGCTTCATACTTGCAAAATGGAACACGGAATTGGTGCTCAGGGTTATACCACCTTCCTGAAATGATTATTTTACTGGTCTCATCGATCACCTCTTGATTCATTCTCTAGAATCCAAAGCAGTATGGGCACAGCCCACCTCAAAACAAAAGCAACTGAGTTCAATTTAGGCTGCAAGTCTGATGCTCGTTAGGCAATGCTGCATACAATTCTCTTCTGACCAATAAGTTTTGTTCCCACTGCTCAATTTGATATACCAAAAAAAAAAAAAAAGTTCCCAAGGTAACCCCTGCTTGGGGGAAAAAAAATCACCTTTCGCCTGTCTACATAAAGTGAGATACCTAGAGTTGTCCAGTGGTTAATGCACCAGTTGACATTTTCAGTTCATTTAAAAATATTTTTAATAAGGAAAAGAAGAGATGGATGCAACAATAATGACCATCCATCTAGTAGGAATTCAAATACTCATTACCTTTGGCAAGATACTTTATGGAATACTTAATAAAAAAAATCCTACCATAGAGAAACTTATTCTGAAGAATGCTTTCTAAATAAAATATATTTATTATTGTTTCTTTCCCCTAGAGGTAATAAATTACACACTCTCAGTTCTTTCAGGAATTGATATTTCAATTGTAGAAATGTGTTTTAAAGTGTCCCAGAATAAAAAGGATGGAAAGAATGTAACAGTCGACAGCAGAAGGATATGCTGTTTGAGAAAGCACCTCTACCGATGTCCTCCATACTTGGCCATCCAATCTGTTCTTCCGTGTACTGGCTGTATGGGCTGGGGCCGAGTCAAGATGTTAATGCCTTTGGTGGCTGGGTTGTAAGTAGTTCCTGGTAACTGAGTACGACTGGCTTTTGTGTTCCAAGCATATTCCAATGGAAAAAAGAAAATATGAAGTCAATACAAATCAGACTAACTAAATTGTTTCTCTCATTGCTAAATGGATTCATACAGAAACATCTAGTAACCCCTGATAACGAATTCTGGTGTTCACAAAAAAGAAGGAAAAAAATCTACTATAACATTTCACTTGCATTAGTAGGGGAGGGAACAAAAAGATTGTCTAATTACGCTAAAGTGATAAGAGATGCTTCATTACCAAAGGCACAAGAAAATGTCTACTCTTAAAAAAGAACATTTATACAATAGTATGCTTATATGCATGACCAAACTGCTTCTAGAGAAGGTCTTTCACTTCAAGACAGCTAGGCTATCTCAATGCATAACGATCATCACCATCATTATTATTATCATTATCATTATTAAAATTTCTAGGCTGCCCTCTCCTGCAAATAGGACTCAGGGCAGTTTACGACAAATATATAAGTTAAAAAATTTAAAACCAACAAAAAAGCAACAGTCCTTATTAAAATTTATGCTGCCAACTGATAAGGAATCCCTGGAGCTTTGAATCTGTGATCTCCCTTTGTAGGCAGGGCCTCTGGTGGAGGGTCACGGCCAGGGATACAGCCAAAGAATGAGCTGATAAGATCACATGATTTGTTGTTACCTTTGGGATAAGATCCAGATGTGTGGGTAATGAGATCATCTGCATCTGCTGAGACAATGATCACAAGCCCACAGAGCTACTACGGGCATGGCTCAGAGCTCAGGCTAGCCTGGTGGGGCACATGCATGTGTGGCTTTGCCATATGACCAGGGCTGGGGAACATACTGACTGAAAGACAAAGACGGCCCCTCCGACATGCATAGTGCTAGCCATACAATTCTCTAGAACATGGCGACTGAAACCCAAATAAATGATTAACTCCCAACATCAGACCCTGCATTAAAAAAAATCTTCCTGAACATTCATATAGTGAAAAATCAAACAGTGAAGCTTAAACTGTACGAAAGATCAACTGATTGTTACTGCTCACAACTAACGCTCCCTCTAAGCTGTGAAGTCTTGTGAGCAAAAATCCTACTCTGTGAGCTACTGGCATTAAAGTTGTGAGTGAGTGATTCGGCTACTGCATAAATTACCCTGCTCTGGAGTCATCCTTCCTGAGCTGACAAAAATGTGTGAGCTGGAGGCTAAAAAACTGTGAGCTAGCTCGCACTAACTCAGCTTAGAGGGAACAGGGTCACAACCACTGCAGCATCCCTGTTTGCAGAAGACAATCTCCATCCCTCTTTGTAGAAGACTGTAAGTAGCATGAACTATGTCAAATATACCCAACTCATGTTAATGACAAACATTACAAGATAAATCTGGACAAACACGACCTAATCACAAAACAAGTATAAAGCCAACAGTCGTGAGAGTCTGACCCGCAATTCAAACAGTCAACAAGACTAGCAAAGAAAATATTGTGTATTCTAATCTGAAGCACTACAACATCATATGCAAAAGAAAATCCTTGAACAAAGGAACATAATCCAATGCCGCCTCCGGATTACATAACAACGTTTCAACAATACATCTTCTTCAAGGAGATATTTTAGTGTTCACATATAGGTGCAAAGGCTCTCTGTTTCATGAATACTAGACAGCAAGTCTTACAGAATATTATATTAAAATAGGATGCTGATCTCAAACATTCAGGCTCAAAAGTATGCTGCTATGTTTATAATGAATCTCAGGCATCTCTCCTCCTGAGAGCCATTATAAACATAGCAGCATAATTTTGATATTTTAATACAATATTCTTTAAGACTTGCTGTCTAGTATTCATGAAACAGAGAGCCTTTGCACCTATATGTAAGCAAGATTGCACTAAAATATCTCCTTGAAGAAGATGTATTATTGAAACATTGTTATGTAATCCGGAGGTGGCGTTGGATTATGTACCTTTGTTCAAGGATTTTCTTTTGCATATGATGTTGTAGTGCTTCAGATTAGAATACACAGTATTTTCTTTGCAAGTCTTGTTGACTGTTTGAATTGCGGGTCAGACTCTCACGACTGTTGGCTTTATACTTGTATAATGACAAATATTAACCATTCATTCGATCAACATGATGAGTGGGGGAAAATGCTCTGAAATGTTATTTAGCCAGCTCCCACAATACCGTGAACATGCATTTCAAAATGGCCACTCATAAGAGCTGAAGCTAAATGCCAAGCAAAAGAGAAATGTTTTTATAAAGACTGAGGAAATCATACTTGAGAGTGGCTTTACCCTGGAAGTCTGATGAGCCTTTGCAAAATTATTACAATAATCTTGGCTTAGTTAGAATGGGCCATCGCTGGAAACTGACAAAACCTGAGACAGAACAGACTGGTTCTTGCTACAGCCTGGTCAAACAGTCCTGTTTACATCACTTGAGGACCTGACCCTGATCTTAAAAGGACGCACAAAGGAAAAAGGAATCAGGAAAGCTCCATACTGCTTTCCCACTACACTGCAAGCAAGGCAGGCTTACCTGTGGCTGATGGCCCAAGCGGTGCTAGCTGTATCCTTTGACCAGCTGAACCAACTTCGTTTTTGTGAAAGGAAGGGACGTAGCCTCCAGAGGCATTGTAAGCAGCACCTACAAAGCCAGCGTTTCCTGTTGGTAAGTACAACGTTTTAGAAGTTTTTCAGGGGGAATTCAGACAGCACGTTCTTATCAATACTCAGATTATCTTTTTGAGACTCTAAAGTCTTACAGAAGCCTCTAAACATAGGGGTTTCTTCCCTTTTGCATCCTGGTTCACCTCAGTTAGAGATCCAGTTAGACTTTGGCACACTTACTGCCGTAGTTAAAGAGTCCAGACTGCACTGGGGAGGGCTTACAAAATTAGATCTTCCTCCTACAAAACTACACAGAAAACCAGAATCAAGGGAAAAGACTCTAGCATGGACTTTTCGCTGACATTCTCATTTTCTACACCGGGTGGGGGAGTGTATGGAAAAGCATATAAGAAACCATCAGAGGAGGAGGAGGCAGCTCTTCCACCTGCGTGAAGCTTTTCTCTCACTACGGTCATCTAAGGTTACGGGGCTCCTTTCCCACACTGCATCACAGCCGTATCAAATGTGGCCCTGATGTTATAGAACTTCCTAGAGGAAACCAACTACTAGAGGCCAACATTAGCATTGTCCTGTGTGTCAGTCTGTCCACATACTGCAGTTCCAATCCCCAAATCATTAACATCAGCCAACACCCATCATCCCTACCTCAAACCTGCCTTTTAAAATCACAAACAAGTTTAAAAAGTATTTTATAACATGGTACACAAAAGAGGGTGGGTGCTGCAGTTTAGAAAACGGTTCAATATGAGCTTGAAGTCCTTTTATCAAGGCCAGGACACTTGTAGCAAAGTGGATTTACTAATGCAGGTTCAGTATATTTGAAACAGACCGCAGTTAAGGTCAGGGAAGACTTTCTGCAACACAGCAGTAGCACTGGACAGAAACCCAACAGCAAAAGGAATGTTACAAGCAAATCTCAGACCAATTTCCCACCAACAGCTGTGCCGCTGTTGCTCTTCTGTTTTTCCCTGCTTGCATTGGTCAATTTCACACTATTTGCTGTGTGGCTGCATTTTGACCAGCAGTGCCCCCCCCCCACCATTTCCCTCTTCTCGATTCTTGGTTTTTTTGAGATTGAGAAGACAAGGGGGAAATTGGGGGCACTGCAGGTCAAAATGCAGCCACACAGCAAATAGTGTGAAATTGACCAATTCAAGCAGGGGAAACAGAAGAGCAACAGTGGTACAGCTGCTTGTGGGAAATCGGTCTCAGTGGCATTTAGAGTACATAATGTCTGTTCCACTTGTGAAGCAGGGGCCAGAAAAACAACACTGGAAGCACTATATCCTGGGAGAGGTGGAACAGATAAATCACTTTTGGCAAAAGAAAGTTAACCCAGGGGGAAGGGCCACCTTGTCCTTATGAAACTTAGTGTATGCAGGGGTATGCACACAATTCTTCTGGCCACTTAAAAAGGCAGTCTTGTATGACAAAACAACTCAGAGCTAAAGTCCAAACAGTTTATATGTAAGCTTGTGTTTGGAGCCCTGGCCAGAAGCTCCTAGGTTCACAGCAATCCCAAGGAAACAATATGCAAAATCCATTAATAAACCATTAAACTTACAGAAAATAGCAGGCTACCTTCCATTTGCTGGGCCTTGAACACACACAGCAAAGCTAGCCAAAATCTGAGACAAGACACATAGCTAAAACTAAACATCTTATATCCTAATGGCTGGCTACAAGTCAAGAATAGCGTCATCAAATGCTGAGAAAAGCCAAGCCATATCTTGTACCTGGTGCCCTGTGGTAGATGTAAACAAGTCAGCTTGTTTACATAAGAACTTCAGGAAAATACTAATGAATACAGGTAGAAATGTTCTCTTGGGAGCAGCCTGCTGGCCATCCTTCCAGGCAACTAGAGGCCAGCCGCTAGCAAAAAATAAAATGGAGTTACAGAGGCTATACAACTTAACACCTAAGACAAACTCCATTGCAGGACTCAGGGAGAAACTGGAGGGTACATAGTAAACAAGCCTTTCAGGAATCCTTTAGACTGGGGAGCAGATAATACCATGTAACCCTCAACCATGTTGCACTCTCAGCAAAGATAGTGACAAGCCCTCATCCTTGTGAAACAGGAAGTAATCAAAAACATCTGATAATGGACAGGAATCAGGACAGGATCCATTGACAGTTGGCAAATTTGTGCCTCTTAGCCACATACGATTTTTGTGTAACTGACTTAGGTGCAGTGGGAAGAACCTCAGCTACCCCAACCAACCAAGGAGCTACTGATGTATCAGCCACACTGTGAGGAATGTCATGGTGGAGGAGGGGACCTATGTCAATCAGGTCTTCCTCTACCAGTAAAGTTATATTGCTGGAGAAGGGGACCTATGTCAATCAGGTCTTCCTCTACTGGTAAAGTTACATGAATTTCCTTTGAAAGGTCCAGAGGCTGGAAAACCATACCCTCCTTAGCCAATATGGGGCAAAGATGATGCAGTGCGAGCATTTGACTTTCACTCTGGCAATCACTTTGGCTCAAATGGTGAAAGGGCAGAAGGCATAGAATCCCCCATCACCACCACAGTTGAAACGCATCCCCAGTGGTGGCCAGGTCTGATGCCACAAGTGAACAAAAGACAGAACACTTGGCGTTCACTCAGGATATAAAGGGGTTGATTCCCGACTGGCTCCACTCAGGAAAGGCTGGGTGTAGGTACTGCTCACTGATAGACCATTTGTGATCTGAGAAAATCTCCCTGCTCAGTGCACCTGTCATGATGTGGATTGCCTGGAGGTAGATGTTTCTTTGGCTGGCCCAATGCCATCAGGAGGTGACTTCTGCGCAAAGGGCTAGCAAGTCTGTCCCTCTCTGCTTGTTTAGGCAGAATTTTGCTGTCACGTTGTCCAATGCCAGGAGGACCCTTTTGCCATGCAGAAGTGCTGCAAATGTTGTGAGAGCATATCTGATTTCTCTGATTTCCAGGAGATCAATACGTAAGGCAGATTCCTCTTCAGACTAGTGGCCATTCACAATTTAAGAACCACAAAGAGCACTCCCAACTGCACCGGGAGGCATCCGAGAACACCTCTGTTTCATGTGGATGGGCACCATGTTCACAAGCCTTGAAGAGATTAGCATCTTTGACCCACCAATGCAGGAACAAGGGACAGACTTAAGAATTTACATTAACCACTGGGGATTTACATTAAGTTTGAATCTGTGGATAAACCAGTTTTATTTGGAGTTTAACATAAGGCATCACAGCCATGCTGGAGGCCATAATGCCCAATAGTGTCTAGATATACACTGCCTTTTGGAACCTGTGAGTAGAAGAACACACCACCAGTGACTAGATGGCATGGGCTCTCCACATGGATAAGCAAGCACAACTCACTGAGTCTAGCAGGGCCCCAATGAATTCTCAGGTCTGTGATGGCTGAAGCCAGTATTTCTCCCAATTGATCACAAGGCCCAATGACCCCAGGGTCTCAACGGCAAGCTGAACATGTTCCTCTACGGCCTCATTGGTGTGTCAGCTAAAAGCCAGTCATCTAGCCCAGGGTCTCAATGGCAAGCTGAACATATTCATTTAGGGCCTCATTGATGCGTCAGCTAAAAGCCAGACATCAATCGAAGATGGGATACTGTGGCTGAGAAGCATTTAGTATATACCCTAGGAGCCATAGCAAGCCTAAAGGACAGAACCATATACTCATAACACTGGAATCTCAGGTATTTCCTACACGATTGATCTACAGAGATATGGCAATAAACATCCTTTAGGTCCAGGACAGCCAACCACATAGCAGAATCCAAGAGAGAGAGGACATCAAGCAAAGAGAACCATCCTGAACTTTGCAACACTTAAATGTATATTAAGACCTCTAAGGAATAGGCCTTTCTCCTCCACTCTTCTTAGCTATCGAAAAGTAGCTGCAGTAAAACCCAACTTTAACAATGACCTCAGGACGACAGAGCACATGAACATCAATATGATTCAGGTATTTCCACCATTACCTGACAGGCAAATAGGTTCATGATTACAATTAATGACATGAAGCCACCAATCCAAAGCAAGAAGTGGAGGACTCCATAATAACATCTAAAGCACTGAAAAAAAGATGATCTGTGTACATGTTTCCACCCAGAGATTCCTTCTGCACAAGACTTCGCAGAGCTTTCACTTCTGTGTTACTTGTGCCCTTTGTTGACCCAGCGGAAGAACCATCTTCCTGCCTTTGTCCCAAACATGGACTTCAGCATAGTGCCAGCCTCAATGGAAATTACACCCTTCCCCAAGGATTTGAGAAACTATGTTGACATGGGCTTGAGATTCATAAGCGATGGGCACTTAACTATTATTCTAGCTACAACAATAATATTCCAGATTCGACAAGTATTATAGCTCAAAGCAAATTATTCAGGGTAAAGTTCCCTTTGGAAGAAAGTCTTTACACGAAGTGTGAACAAGTTCTGCTTGGCCACCAGCTTATTTTTCAATTACAGCCCACCGCTTGAGAGATACAAACTGTCAGACAAGCAAATCAATAACCTATTGCAATACACGAAGCGTCTGTGTGTGTATTTTGTGCCCTGGGAGAAATTTCCACATGGACGGGCTCTTTCTCTTCTATCCTATTCCAAGTATATTGCTGGGCTTGATTGTGTTAATCATTTGAGCCTATTTAACCTGGGAGCATTTCTCAGCCCTTCTGGCACACTAAGAACATAAGAGCCCAACTGAATTAGACCAGTAGTCCACCTAGTCCAGCATTCTGTTTCACCCAGTGGCCAACAGTTGCCCCGGGTGGCCAACAAACAGGTTATAGAGGCTGAGAACTTTCTCTGATGTTGCCTCCTAATACTGGCGTTCAGGGGTCCACTGCTTATTTTGGAGGTTCCCTGCAATCATGATGACTATCTAAACCCCTTTTAGTCAGATATGCTTGTGGTCATCACACAACCAATGGCAGCAAATCACCCAATTCATCAGTGAGTAAAGTAGTGTTTCTTTTTGGCCATTCTGAATATATTGCCCCAAGGCCTAGTATTATGGGAGAGGGAGGAAAAAATTCTCTCTATCCACTTTCTTCACCCCATGCATAATTTTATAAACCTCTGCCATTTTCCTCTTCAGTTGCTTTCTTCACAAACTGAAAAGCCCCAGGAAATTTAGCCTTCCCTCATAAAAAAAGTGTTCCAACCCCTTAAAAAGAAGAAATTGAATTTATACACCACCCTTCACTTGGAGTCTCAGAGTGACTTACAATTGCCTTTCCCTTCCCTTCCTCACAACAGACACCCTGTGAGGTAGGTGGGGCTGAGAGAGCTCTTTTGAGGCCTGCTCTTGAGAGAACAGCTCTGCAAGAATTGTGACTGATGCAAGGTCACCCAGCAGCTGCATGTGGAAGAGTGGGGAACCAAACATTCTCCCAGATTAGAGTCTGTGCACTTAACCACTACACCAAACTGGCTCTTACTTATCTTGGTTGCCCTCCTTTGTACTTTTTCCAACACTGCAATATCCAGTGCTCCCTCTAAGCTGTGGAGTCTTGTGACCAAAAATCCTACTTTGTGAGCTACTGGCATTAAAGTTGTGAGCAAATAATTTAGCTGCTGCATAAGTTGGTTTGCTCTGGAGCCATTCTTCCTGAGCTAATACAAAAATGTGTGAGCTGGCGGCTAAAAATCTGTGAGCTGGCTCACACTAACTCATTGGGAACATTGACAATATCCATTTTGTGATATGACGAGCAGAAGTGTACACAGCATCCCAAATGAGGCCACACCATAGATCTATACAGGGGCGTTAACAATATTGGCCACCTCATTTTCAATTCTTGCCCTAATAATCCCAGCATGGAGCTGGCCTTTTTCACAGCTGCCACACCCTAAGTTGAAATATTCATCATGCTGATCACTCCTGTATGTCTCCTCCTCCATCCTGGCCAGTTGCAACACCATCAGCATGTTGTGTGATCTGACCTGGATGGAAGGCCCTTCTTTAGTAGCAGTGCACTGAATCAGATTGCCTGATAAAACCTTTCAATTCTATGGCTCACTTCTATACACACTGAGTTTCCCCTACGCTGTACATACATACCAGGCTCTCTATGTGTACAAGAGCTGTCGGACGAAAGCCATGACATGTCAAACTAAAATACAATGGATCAGACGGATACTGGTATCTTTCTAAAAGCAAATAAAATATATACAATCTGAAAAGAATAAGCCTAGAAGGAATAGCACGCTGCCGAGAATGTTACCATCAATTACCTTTTGAGTCCTCTAATTTCTCATTCACTCTTTCTTTGCATGACAGCTTTTCAATTGGTTTAATTATGTTTTCTTCTTCAGAAGAAGCAGCAAAGCAAATGGAGGAGGGAAAAGGATGAAAAGAAATACTTTAGGAAAACAGAATGAAGGGATGAAATGTACGCAGGACTAAAAAGAGAGAAGAAAAATGGAAATACAGCACACGTCAACAAGCTTCCAGGGGATCCCACAGTCATTCCTCATTGAATCTGAGTTGGGTCTGGTCCACAAAAGCTTATCCTGGACTCAAATTTTGCTAGTCTTTATGATGGTATAAGACTCCCACTTATTTGTAATGCAACAGATTGACATGGCTACATTCTGGATTCTGATGCCTCTGTAATTTTATTACGTCTGTTTATGCTAAAAGAATCATCTGCAAAGAAAGCTCGACTGGTGAGCGCTTAACATACCACCAAGATCCAAGCAGGCAACGTAGAATGTAGTTTAAATCTGACAAGACTTTAATCATAAAAGCAAACGGAACGCTGCAAGACTGAATTATCTTTATTGATCTGCAGACCCGACTCTCCCCATATGTTCTCCAGAGATACCTGTGCTCCTCTCAACAGCATCTTATGGTGGTCCCCAGCCCCAAAGACGTCCATATAGCCTTGACCAGGGCCAGGGCCTTTTCAACCCTAGCTCCAGCCTGGTGGAATGCTCTCCCAGGTGAGATTCGGGCCCTGCGGGATCTCTTAGAATTCTGCAAGGCCTGTGAAACTGAGCTGTTCCACCAGGCATTTGCTTGTGGAGGTGGATGTCCATGCATAACGGTCTCCCCTGCCCCCCACACAACCATATGGAGATAAGTGATAGGTGGTCAATATCTACTGCCTAACCCTTGAGCCACCTGGCATACGTAAGGGCTCAACCGGGACTTCCTGGGAATTACCATCCTGAGAATGTTTGTTGTCTTGGTATTGTGTTGTGGCTTCACTTGATTTATTGGAGCTGCATTCTAACTGTTTTAGTGGGCTGTGGCCCACCCTGAGCCCGCTCACAGGGGAAGGTGGGACAGAAGTATAATAAAATAAGTAAATAATAATAATCCTAGAAAGAGAATCCTAACGCACATATATTAGAATTTATGGGCCTCTGTTCTTTTACAAACATTCTAAAACACAGTAAGTAATAATATCATTTTTATTGTATTAGTTTGTGGAAATCTAATATCAATACTCAAAGAGCCTGAAGTGGACATCTAGGTAAATGTGCTCCAGCACTTACTACTTCTGGAGCATGTTCAGAGTCTGAGGGCAATCGTAAAATGTGTTTTATGGCTGTCTTGTTTATGCGATAGTTCAACACAAATATTAAATCCATCCATCAATCCATCAAATCTAACCCCATATAGAGTCGTAATAAAATCACCCATATTCCAAAAGAGCCAGAAAATAAGAACAGGGCCTCTCTTGGACACAAAAACCTTACTGTCCAATTTCATAATGCATTTTGTGACGGTAAGAACAAACAGTTCAGTAGATTATCTCCATTCTTGGCTATTAGGCAAGTGTTTCAAATGAACGAGTATGTAATAATAGCTACAGAGTTTGAAACGGGGCGAAAAAACCCGTCATGACTTTTGTCCAGAGAGAAACAGAATGCAAGTTGGCCACACCCCTTCAATTCTGCTAGTTCAATATTTAAATTATTATAATTGGTATTATCTTTTATTTTAGACAACGAAGGCTTTTGGTTTCTTTTGCTAAAGGTCTTGTTCCGTTCACTATTCCAGGCTAACCCAATGGAAGAAAGTGAGGTCAATTGCTTAAATTAACACAGGAAAGCAGTGATTTACACAGGATTAGAATGAAAAACCTTCCTGGCAGGGCTTCAGCTTTAGATTTAGCATGGACATCCTCCACTCCACAAAATGAGATTTAATTTCTTTATGCCATTTAGAATTCTAAAAACCAAGCCAGGTTTAAAATTTTGTGTTAAAGAAACAAAATAACCTTACCAGTATGAACGAACAACTGACTTAGCCCACTACAGCAAGAGAGCTAAATGACTGTATTTCCAATATACACATATTGCACGCCTGCTTTACAATGCACATTCAGATACTAGGTCTTTGACAAGGCCCCTTTAAAACTTTGTGGCATGGCTTTTTTGCCCTACATGTATGTTTTCATCTATATGGCTATAACAATATGAATGTGCACCTTCAAACGCAGCCTCTGGCCACAGGAATGTTTTTGCAAACACTTATACCTGAATCAGGGCCAGAATTTAAGGTAATGCAAACTAACTGTGAAACAACATAGGCTGAGAGAAAAGAGCACTTCTGCTTGTGAGGTAGGAGGTAAAGAAGAAACGCTCACACTGTTTAATCCTACCAGGTCCCTAAGAGTAGTACTTTGAGGAGTACAGTGGGCTGCAATGAGAAAGGAAAGGTCGGAAACTTTTGTTCAAGGGGCGTTCCACTCACAGGCCTTTGGCCCTAACCCGGTATATTTGGAAATAACTTGCACGACACACACCTTTGACAGCATGTGGTGTTAATTACCTGCACTGACTCGGCTGAACGACAGACCTCCAATAGGTGCGAGCGGTTTTGAAAACACAGAATTGTTCCAGGTTCCATGGCATCCTTCTTTATTGGCTGCTCCTGAGGAGACATTCTTAGGGTTTACACCTTAGAAAAACAATTATTTTAAAAAAGTTAATGCACAACTTTGAAGTCAGAACACAGCCAATTACCATACGCAGCCTGTCACCCAGCAGCATGAGTACAAACACTTCCTTTAAAAGGCAGTTTCAGGTGCTTATGCAAAGTATTACGCAAAAGTATTACTTACAACATGAGCTACTTAAACTTAATGGGTTGGATGCCCAATTAAAAACGGACATTTTCTCTAACCCCCCCTTTCCTGCTGCAGACTGCTCTTCTGATATCTCCCCCAGGAGTAGCATCTCACAGTGATCTGTGGACTGCAGTGGAAAGAGGGACGCAGGAAGAAAATTTAATCTGGATCCAACCCACAGGGGCAGCAATCCATTCACCCGATGTGTACCTGCTCTCTCCACTATTCAAAAGTGGCAGTACTCCCAAACAATATGTGTAAATAAGTGCAAGGTTCTTTACTGTGATAAACCAGTTTTTCATGTTGGACTAGCTGCTGAAATAGAATGGAGACATAAAGCCACACACTGTAGTCAAGTGCACATGTAAAGAATGTACTTTTCCTGTGTGTGTTCATGTGTTCATGGATTGTGCCTCAAGGCAACACACAGTCAGTTCTCCAAAAGAGAGGCCATCAGCAAGAAGGCTAAAGCACAAAAAAATAACCTTGGCTCTGGCCAGTTCACCTAGCTATGGAAACCAAAAATGACTCAATCAGAGGCTGATTTATGCCTCCGAGCGCTGGTGCCCCTAGAGCAGTACTGTGCCCGGCAGTGGCTCTCCCTGGTCCTAGCCAATAGCCTTCAGCCTGGTAATCAGATGGGTGAGGGAATTAACCTGAGAACTTCTGCCAGCAAAGCATGCACTCCAACCACCCTGGCCCATAGCTACAGTGGGACTACTGGGGGCTCTGCCCCCTTCCTTAAAGGGCCAGCCCCACAAGGGGTTTTTTTAGAAGATTTTTTGAGAAGCCTTTTGAGAAGAATTGGGGGGAGGGTGCACGCATGCCCCCCCCGCTTCTTCTCAAAAGCATTTAAAGGGATCCTTTAAATACTTCTGAGAAGAAACAGGGGATGGCATGTGTCCTCTCTCTCCCTCCTGCAAGATTTAAAGGGCCCTCCAGCTGATTGGCAGGCCACATGCTCCCCATCAATCAGCCAATGGGCACTTAAATCTTGCAGGATGGGACGGAGAGGGGTGGCTGCGGCAGTCAGGCTTGGGGGTGGACTGGAGCTGACATAAAAATAATGGCAGCCCCGCCAGAAAAAAAATTTGCCCCACAACCCACAAAATCCTGGCTACAGGCCTGCCACCACCTGAGCCGTAACCACAATTCAGAGACCTGTATTAGACATTAGGACTTCCAGCCTTGTCTTTGCAAGCTGCTTATGATATCCCTCTGCATTTCAAAAGTAGCACTCTATGAAGGATTGCTGTTTGGAAAATATCCACAAGTCCAAAGTCATAAAGAAACATACGGAACTAGAGGCCTGGTTGTCTGAACTGTCCATACTGACATGCAGTTTCATTACTGCTAAAGGCCTTTGGCAAGCAACCTTTGCATTCTCTGTTGTACTGTGCATGCTAACAGAAAATGCTCCACTGTATAAAATAGCCACCCAAAAAAAGGTGAACAAGTGATGTAAAAGTATTATGCAGTTCACCCCACCCCCTTTTACCAGGTATGTATCTCGACTGCTTAAGGTAGTATTGTTTTGCTGATGTAGTGGATATCCCAGAGTCATTTCTCTTCAGAACTTTGTTTTCTCCTCCTGGTGGGCCTGATGTAGGGGACTTAGGAACACTGAAAGCGAAGAGAACGTGTATTAAAACAAGAGAGACTTCTGTTCGACTTGGGGGTTGTCTGCATATCCATTTGTTGCAGAAGCAAAGGTAACTTAGTGCTTGGTTTACCCGCAGTGCAGACATTTAAGCCGCACAGGAATCAGTGCAAACATGTTAGGAACCCAAATCAGAGCAGTTCACACTGCGCTTCTGATACAAAACGATATGCAGAGCAATGTTTTCAGCTTCTGATGGGATTCTTTCGTTCTGATGGTACTGGTACATTTTTCCTTAGATATGTTGTAACTATTGACAGTGCTACTGTCAATATTTCTAATTTTTACAACTAAGTAACTCCACGTCCCTTGCAGAAGGGAAGGATACAAATTTAACAGTGAATAAAAGCCTTCTTAAAAATATCCACAGTCAGTCCAGAGGCAGCGATCACAGCAGTGGTAGGTAGAGCCAGTCCGCCTTTGCCTCTTCTGCTTTTATCTAAAATGCTCCCAAAGAGCAAAACTGCTCCTGGCTTCTGCCGTTTCAAAACGGCAGATGGGAGAATACTCTTGTCCCACTCCTTGCAATACCTCATACATAGAAAACAAGATGTCAAATAGAAAGGTTCTAGCCGACCTTCTTCTAAGACATGCTGGTTTTCTGCATATAGGTTCTTCTTTGCTTGTGAGGGAACTTTCACATCTAACTCACACGTTACAGTATGTAGCACAAGGACATTATGTAGCAAAGGGGACACTCTTTTAAGGAACTGAACAGTTTCACCATGTGGTGGGCGCTTTCTCTTACACTCCAGATGTAAAATGTGGATTTTGTATACCAGGTGATTCACATCAGTTTTATAGTGCAATCGTGTTGCTTGGCAATTGTCTCAATGTGCAACTGGACATTTCTCAGCAGATTTCTTTTAAAAGGGACAAAGGAGGAGCAACAGCTCATGTGGTTGGCTATCCAGGCAGTGAGGCACATATTCAAGGTTTGTGGGGTTTCAGGTGGGTAGCCATGTTAGACCGTAGTAGAACAACAGTCAAATCCAGTAGCGCACAGAAAATCAACAGCGTTTCCCAGGGTGTGAGCTTTCAGGAGTCAAAGCTCACTTTGCCAGATACGTGACATTCAATGCCAATAAAGGTAATCCAATTGGAATTACGTGACATACACTTCACATGCATAATGAGAGCCAGAATCACTTGAGAACAGAGTAAGGCAACTTGCAGTTTACATTTTGATACCTTTGCAATGAACACGAATCGGATGCCTGCCCACATGCCACCAACCCTCAATTGCTGCACTGCGCCACACACAACACCACAATCACAGTGCAAGGTGTGCACACATGGATGCAAAAGCCTCCCCTGCTACATGACTCCTATTAAAAAGAAGAAGAGGAGGAGGAGAGACTGGATCTATACCCCGCCCTTCACTCGGAGTCTCAGAGCGGCTTACAATCTTCTTCCCTTCCTCTCCCCCCAACAGACACCCTTCTCTTCCTCTTCTTCGTCTTCAGCTTAAAAGTGCCACTGAACTAAAACTTTGTTCTCTTGCTTCAGAACAACATGGCTACCCCCCTGAATCTACTGTCAAATATTAACTTCAATGCACTGTCAGCATGTGTACAAATATTAGAATACGGCTCAAATAATTTATTTTTCAGATTACAGGTTCCCGTCCTATATGCTCATTCACATGGGTGGACTCAGTTTTTTATCTGGCACAGCTGATAAACTACTCGGAAGAGGGGAAGAGAGCCTTACCTAAAGAGAGATTCCTTTGTTTTCTTTTCGTTCACTGTTGCAATGCTGGGTTTCTTAGAATACGAAATTCCAAATTCTGCATCCTCAAAATCATCCCAACTATCCATAGTCTTTAATACACTCTGACCCCATCGTCGCCGACAATTTTTCAGGCCCGCTGCACCACTTGAAGGTCCTATGGCTGTTTGCTTCTGGATGGATTGCAGAAAGGCTATGTTATTTCTAGGACCATATTATACTTTTGCTCATCCCATCCCGAAAAGGCACTTGGAAATGCTTGTCTTGAATGCAGAACTATTTGAAATAATTCTCTGATCAGTTTAATACTTTCTACAACTGTGCTAAAAAATCATAGAAATGAAGTTCCTCAAATAAAACAAGGCAGAGGAATTGCTGAGCACAGAAGATGGAATCCTTGATTTGGGTAAGCTGCTCCCAGTGCATCCCACTACATAACAAGCAAGCAAACATAGTAGTTAGGTAGGGTGGGATTTACTTGGTTTGATCAAACTTCGTAAATATTACAGGGAACCATGGATCAGGGCAGGAGGGCAACATGGTGCCAACCAAAACCTTTCTTGGTGCCCATGGAATGTTTTCAGAAAGTGGGTGGAGCCAGGAGGCTTCTGACTGGCCACTGGAGCTCTGATTGTCTTTAAAAAGTTGCTTTGGCAGCAACTGCCACCACAACACAAAGATCTTTACTGTGTGACTGAAGGCCAGCTGTGTGCACGTAAGAAAACATTTTTATACAATATATTCATTTTGAAAGGCATCCTGTTAAATGAAGCTTCTGTCTGAAATGTAGCATTGTTAGAGGTCACTCCCTGACCTCCTGTGGCAGTGCCCCTCACCCTGTGTCAGAATTCCAAAGGTGCCCAGAGGTTCAAAAATATTGGGAACTCCTGGATTAGGCACTACAAGAAGAGAATCTGGTGTGAAAGGATGGACCTAAGCTTGCTTTTCAGTCTTTGACCTAATTTCCCCCTTATTTACCTAACCTAATACAGTGTTCACTGAAAACAGGAAACTCATTTTAAGGAATAGGGTGAACATAGGAACATAAGAGAAGCCAATGTTGAATCAGGCCAATGGCCCATCTAGTCCAATACTCTGTCACACAGCGGCCAAAATATACCAGGTGCCATCAGGAGGTCCAGCAGTGGGGCCAGGACACTAGAAGCCCTCCCACTGCTGCCCCCTCCAGCAACAAGAATAGAGTGCATCACCTGCCCCAGACTGAGAATTCCCATCTATACCCTGTGGCTAATAGCCACTGATGGACTTCTGCTCCATATGTTTATCTAAATTCCCTCTTGAAACTGTCCATGCTTGTAGCTGCCACCACCTCCTGTGGCAGTGAATTCCCTATGTTAATCACTCTTTGGGTGAAGAAGTGTTTCCTTTTATCTGTTCTAACCCGACTGCTCAGCAATTTCATAGAGTGCCCACGAGTTCTTGTATTGTGAGAAAGGGAGAAAAGTACTTCTTTCTCAACCTGCTCAATCCCATGCATAATCTTATAAACCTCAATCATGTCACCCCTCAGCCGTCGTTTCTCCAAGCTGAAGAGCCCCAAGCGTTTTAACCTTTCTTCATAGGGAAGGTGTTCCGACCCTTTTATCATTCTAGTTGCCCTTCTCTGCACTTTTTCTAATGCTAGAATATCCTTTTTGAGATGTGGTGACCAGAACTGTACACAGTATTCCAAATGAGGTCGCACCAATGATTTATACAGGGGCATGATGATACTGGCTGATTTGTTTTCAATTCCCTTCCTAATAATCCCCAGCATAGCGCGTTGGCCTTCTTTATTGCAGCTACACACTGTCTAGACATGTTCATTGCCCTCAAGCAAAACAGAGAAGTTTCCTCTAAGAAGGTAGCACAATTTGCAATGATAACAGACAATAAAGGGCATTCAAGGTTTTAACCAGTGCCGACTCATTCACTGCCAAGAAGCTACTTCGAACAATAAGAGCTGTGTCTTCAAAAAAGAGACCTGGTGTATGGCTGTGCTTTCAGGGAAAAGAATCTGGAACCACAGATTCATCCAGGTGAGGGAGGCCATCCACTTTGACTGTTTATCTCCCCCATTTGCTGAACAGTGTCAGTGTTAGCTCCCGCCCTCCCCTCCGTAAAACCACTGCAGCCATGTATCTTTGACCAATCCCCGCCCCTTTATTTAAAGTCAGAAGAACCCTCCCCCACCATCTTCACTGCCATGAATCTCACCGGGTGGCCTTGGTCCAGCCAGTCTTTCAGCCTAATGTACCTCACAAGATTGTTTGTAAGGATAAAGGGAGGCAAGGAGAATCATACGATGTGCAGTAACATGCAATGATATCCAGACAAGTCCTGTGCAGTGACTATTCAAATGTCAGTCACACTGAGTTCAACTGGACTTCCTCCCCAGTAAATATATGCATTCGCTTGTAAATATTTATGCCTTTTTGCTAGTAAATTCCATTGTGCTCAGTACAGCTTGCTTCCAGATTAGTGTGCTAGACTGCAGCCTGGCACAGCTGGTTTGAATTCTTATTAGAAATAAGAAAAGGGCATGTTTTTAAATTATTGTTTTTACTGGTTTTAATCTGATTATTAAATGTGTTTATATTATGATGCTGGTTGGCCCTGTGATCCGCCCTGAGCCCACTTCTGGGGAGGGCGGAATATAAATCTGGGAAATAAATAAACAAAATACACTGCTATGGGCTCATTGGAGACTGTACAAGGCAACATTCAATAAATCCTTGTTTGTTTTGTGTCTTACTGTTCTGCTTTCCCAAAGGTTTCCATGCGTCACCACAAGGATTGACATGGGGTGATATGCTGGCAAAGCCCACTCAATGGCTTTTAACTTATCCCAACAAAAAGGGATCAATTGGGATACTGTTTAATCCTGTGTTCAAAAGGTCTAAGAACTTGTATTATAACAGGCAATAACATCACAGTCCCTAGAAACTGGCACCCACGTATCACCTTACAATAATATCTTCATAATCATCTCTGTAGAACAATAAAGAAATGTTAGCTGCACTGGTTTAAAGTCTGATTGTATTTGTAAGTTATAATCCATTGCCTTCTGTATTACCACTCATCTCTATGGATTTCTAAGCATGGGTGGAGTTCATGCCAACAGTTTCTTCCTATGGCAGCTAGCAAACTACACTGAATGGCCTATCTGAGCTCTAAAAACCATCACCATGTGAACTGCTGAGAGAGTGAAACCTTTCTGCACAAAGGAAAAGAGAGAGAGCTACAGAACAGAAACTGAGCAGGAACAGAAGGAAGAAAGAAAGGCGGAGACTGTGAAATAGGTGTAAGCACACAGACAATGCGGTGGGCTGCAGAAAGAGAAGGTCCATCAGAGGTCCATCAGTGGCTATTAGCCACAAGGTATAGATAGGGACTCTGGGGCAAGGGATGTTCTGTATTCTTGGTGCTTGGGGGGGGGCAACAGTGGGAGGGCTTCTAGTGTCCTGGCCCCACTGGTGGACCTCCTGATGGCACCTGGTATATTTTGGCCACTGTATGACAGAGTGTTGGACTAGATGGGCCATTGGCCTGATCCAGCATTGGCCTCTCTTATGTTCTTAAGGTGCTGGGAAGAGGAGAGAGAAAAATAGGGAGAATTAACAGAGAGAAGATCTTATTGACCTGTCGTGGTTCAGAGAGAGGGAAAAGCAGACGATGAGTTTAGAAAATGCATTTGCAAATTCAACACAATTGCTTTCCCATTTGTGACACAGTCTCCTCATATTAATAAACACACAAACTCTCAGCACGATTTGAATTGCAGTTGTGCAGCTATACCTCGACCAATCCAGAGGCAAAGTGTATTGAAGACAACTTACTGGTGATGCGTTTTTATTGATGGCTGGAAAGAACGGCTGCTGCTGCTTTGACGGTTGTTGGTTCTGTGGGAGCTGAATTGGCTGGAGGGGCTGCGGGTTATTCTTCAGTACAGGCTGCAGCTGAAACCTGTCAGGCGCGTTTGGTGACGTCTGAGATTCTGACTTAGATACTGATTCTAATTTTGATAGGGGTTCTAGCTTGGATAGAGATGGCTTTGGCTCTGTTGGCTGGATTAACTTAGAATGGGGCTGTTTCTGATCCAGATATTGCGGAGGCGGTCCCAAAACTTGACCAACTTGGAAGTAGGGCAACTTCAGTGCCTGAAGGGGGAAGGAAAAGGGAAAGCATACTGATGACGGAACTCTCTAATGCAGACGGAAACATTAAGAAGTGCCGGAGTGAGATAGGCAGCTGCAGGGCTATTTTTGGGCACGGACGCACAGGAATGGAGTTCCAGCTGGCTCCCATGTTGGCCACGCCCAGCAGGAACTAATTAGCATAACAGGCCACACCAAACAGCAGGCACTCATCAGGATTGGCTACATTAGGGATGTGTGGCCTAACATGCAAAGGAGTTCCTGCTCCAAAAAAAGCCCTGGGTTTTGACAATGAACAAGGTAAACAGAATAAGAAGCAAAAGGTGGGTGTGGCTGGATGACCACACTTCTGGTAACATGGGGGTGTGACCTAATATGCTAATGAGTGGTGCTGTCAGGGGTGTGGCCTAATATGCTAATGTGTTTCTGCTGGTGGGTGTGGCCTATTATGCTAATGAGTTCCTGCTGGTTTTTTTCTACAAAAAAAGCCCTGGGCAGCTGCTAAATTCCTCTCTGCCCTGGCCTGCGTAGCCCAGGCTAGCCCAGTCTCATCAGATCTCAGAAACAAATCAGGATCGGCCCTGGCTGATATTTAGATGGGAGACGTCCAAGGAATACCAGGGTCATGATGCAGAAGCAAGCAATGGCAAACCATCTCTGAACGTCTCTTGCCTTGAAAACCCTATTGGGTCATCATAAGTCAGCTGTGACTCGGTGGCAAAAAACATCGCCACCACCTCTCTCCTGCCATATCCAAAGGCCTTGAAAAGCAAGGTATCCGAAGGCCAGCGTGCCTCTTTGGGGAGATCATGCTGCAAAATCAAGGGAAACTACTCCTTCGTATTGTGACAATTTGATCTGCCAAAAGGAAGACACGTGGACTAGAGTTCTTAAAGGCAAGCAGCCTCCCCTCACCCAATAAAAAGGAAGATGTGTCAGCCCAGATCACAAAGGGAGGAACAAGCATCTAAAACTGAGCCTAGACATTCAGCAGCCAAAACAGTCGACATGCAGTTCATCGCGTGTGTCCTCATTTGTCTAAAACTGCTGGGGTGTGATGTTCTGTAACAATTGCAGCTTCTGAATTATTTCCAGGGGCAGCACCACACATTACAGAAATCAGCCTTTGAGGTTAGGACGTGGATACTGGTTGCAAGATTCCGGGTGTCTATTGCTGTCAATGGACACCCAGAATCTTGCAACAAGGATCCCTGTCATCATGTCGAACACTTGTGCTAAAAAGCACTTCTGGCCATGGCCAGGGCCGGCCCGAGGTGTCTGGGTGCCCTAGGCAGGCCAGCTTGTGGCTCCTGAGCCCCCCTGGCAATGCCAACCTCCCAGTGGGGCCTAAAGACGGGGGGGGGCGGTGCCAGCAATCCAGGGAAGGGGGGGGTTTAAACCCCTGCCTCTTCCCTTTGAGCGCCAGCTTGCAAGCCAGGGAATGGGCGGGGATTTTAAACCCCTGCCTCTTCCCTTTGAGAGCTGGCTTGCAAGCCAGGGAATGGGCGGGGTTTAAACCCCTGCCTCATCCCTTTGAGCGCCGGCTTGCCTGTGCACCCCGCAGCTGCAGGGCGCACCAGCAACCCAGGGAAGGGGCAGGATTTTTTGGCAGGGGTTTTTTGACACCCCTAAGGGCTGGCACGCTCTAGGCGAATGCCTACTGAGCAAGCCAGCCCTGGCCATGGCTGCCACCAACTGATAGCACCAGAAGTGGAAGGCTCAGAAGGATGCTTAGGCCACAAGAGAGGGCAATATACATCAACTAACAACAGGCCTCCCACACAGAATCATTTTCATCTTGCTGAGATTCAACCCTTGTTATAAAATTTATAAGAAATCTATTTTGGGGGGTGGGAAGAGAAGTTTCTTCTCCTGTAAAGTATCGCACGGCCGACTAACAACAGTTATCATGGCCATTCTACAAAATTTTCCTTAAGTTATGACGGCATCTCTGAATTGGAAATCCATCAGCTCAACTACTGTCTGTTTCTGGCAGACTGCAATCTTGATAATGCGGGTGAATATATCAGCGTTTATATTTCAAGCGTTAACCGTTTATATTTTATTCTTTAAAGAACTAGCTTACACAAAAACATTTTCCCCGCTCAGCATTCTCTGCTCTTCCCAGCGTGGCTCGATATGAAATTTGCCCACGACTGTTACGATGGGGCTTACGTACCCGACTTGCTGTAGGTCGCCTCTTTGGATCCCAGTTCAGCATTTCATTCATAAGCTGGATCGCTTCGTTGCTAGCATTTGGAATGAGAGTCTTTAAATTTATGGGGACGCACTGGGGGAAGCGGAAGTTCATCGCGGTCGCAAGCTGGTACCCTTCTGGCCAATCGCTCTATCAGGAGACATACACAAAGTAATCTTTAAAGCAAAATGTGGAAGCCCCGGTGCTGTATCAGAAGCTATGGAGAAACTACACAGGCTTGTCCAGCTGTAGAAAACACCACTTAAAGAAAACATACCTACCTACCCAACACCTCCACCCCAGACTGATCACTATGGAAAAATTCATCAGATTCTTTTAATCCACCTTTATGCACCACTGTCCCAACAGTTCTCCTGCAACAGTCTGCAGCACTCTTTGACCCTTATTACAAGTCTACAAGGCTCCCTTGGTACCACCCTAGTCCAACATTAGAGCAAAACTGGTACCTGCAGTTGCCAAGAACAGCCCAAGACCAGCCAAACCCCATGAAAAAGAGTAAAGCTCATCTGGAGCTTTCCAATTTAGGGAGGAGGGGAAGATTAGTTAAGGGAGAACAAGCTAGAAGTTTGTAAAACTGTATGTACTAGGGAGAAGTAGTAAGACAGCTTTTTTAAATATAAACACAGATAAAAGAAAGTACTTTTTTCACACAATGTCTAAGTAGCTTGTGGAACTCATTGCCACAGGGTAAGTGACGGCTGCTGCTTTAAAAAGAATTAAACTCCATTCATGAAAAACAAGACCCATCAATGGCTGTTATCCAGGATGGCTAAACAGAATCTTCATGTCAATACCAGTTGCTGGGGGCCTCCATGCCCCCTGGCTTGAACATGGAAATGGTATCAAAAGTGGAGCTCTTTGGTGGTTTCACTGTTTTCTTTTTCTTTTCATATTTTTGCATTTTGTGTGTGTGCATGCATGCACGTATACCCGTGCCTGGAAGTCATGGCGACCTCTGACAACTCCTACTGGGTACGGAGGACATTCGGAGAAGTGGCCTGCCTCTGGCCTCCTGGCCCTGTTATTCTCTGGAGGTTTCCCATCCAAAGACTTGCTAGGGTCAGCCCTGCTTAGCTTCTGAGATCTGACAAGATTGGGCTTACCTGGGCTATCCAGGCCAGGGCGTGGTTTCACTGTTTTCTGTCTGGCCGGATATAAATCCTCCACTGGAGACACAGAGGCAACCGAGTGGAATTTATCTTGTGGGTTCTATTCTCTCACCCGTTATATATAGCCACTGAATGAGACTGTCCAGAGCTTTGGGATTGGGTGTTACCAATATGCAGATGACACCTAGCTCTATATTTCACAATCCAAACCTCCAGATGTGTCACTTATTTCTTTTCGTATCAGGTTGGGATCAAAGGGCAGTGGACGTGTAATCACTGCACAAATCGCATGGGGATCAAAAGCGCATTCTCTGACAAAGAAAATCCATCCCATCCAGTTCACACATGTAGTGCTGGCAGGGGCTGCCTCAACATCCCATTCACTTTGTCAGTGTAGTAAAGTGGTTAGTGTGTTGGACAAGGAGATGGGAGACCCAGGTTTGGATCCCCACTGTGCCATGGAAGCCATCTTGTGTCCCCACTGGGGTGGAAAGACAGGGTATGAGTGAATGAAATAGTCTTAGTCCCAGAACCTGACAAAGATTAGTCAAATGTAAGAAAGGGGGCCAATATTAAAAACCTACTGAAGGAAATATATAAAAATACATGTATTTATTAATCACAAATTTAAAATTATATGAGGGCCCAATCACACGTTATGTATAAATAACAAACGATAAAACACAAGGGCTTACAAATCTGACCTGACACATTTCGGCCTACATAGGCCTTCCGTGCCAAAACACGTCAGGTCAGATTTATAAGCCCTTGTGTTTCATCATTTGTCATTTATACATAACATATGATTGGGCCCTTATATAATTTTAAATTTGTGATTAATAAATACATGTATTTTTATATATTTCCTTCAGTAAGGCTCGCCCTTCAGTGGCTTGCTTCTTTCCTTCAAGGTCGGGGACAGAGGGTGGTTGTAGGGGGGCAGCAGTCCCGGAGGCACTCGCTGGAATGCGGGGGGGGTGCCTCAGGGGGCGGTGCTCTCCCCGATGCTGTTTAACATCTACATGCGCCCCCTCGCCCAGATTGCCCGGAGGTATGGGCTGGGCTGTCACCAATATGCGGATGACACCCAGCTCTATCTGATGTTGGGTGGCCGGTCTGACTCTGACCCCGAAGATCTCCACCGGGCTTTGCAGGCTGTGGCCGGGTGGCTCAGGCTGAGCCGGTTGAAGCTAAACCCTGCGAAGACGGAAGTCCTGTGCCTGAGTCGGACCGGTCTGGGACTGGGGCTCCCACTTCCGACCTTCGATGGGGCGCCATTGGTGCCAGCGCCGGAGGTTAGGAGTTTGGGAGTGCTCCTGGACCCTGCGCTAACTATGGGGGCCCAGGTGGCAGCCACTGCCAAATCAGCTTTTTACCATCTTCGCCTGATTCGGCAGCTGGACCTGGCCACGGTGATTCACGCAATGGTCACCTCAAGGCTAGACCACTGTAACGCCCTCTACATGGGGCTGCCTTTGGGGCAAATCCGGAGGCTGCAGCCTGCGTGCAGAATGCTGCAGCCAGGCTGTTGGTGGGCATCCCCAGGCGGGAGCACATTCGGCCTGTGCTGAAAGCACTGCACTGGCTGCCTATAGCATACCGGATTCGCTTCAAAGTGCTGGTGCTTACCTTTAAAGCCCTACATGGCCTGGGTCCGGCATACCTGAGGGACCGCCTTTCCCTATACATGCCCCAAAGAGCACTGCGGTCCGAATCCCAACATCGCCTGGTGGTCCCTGGCCCTAAGGAGGCCAGGTTGGTGGCCACTAGGGCTAGGTCCTTTTCAGTGGCGGCTCCTACCTGGTGGAATGAGCTCCCGGAGGAGATCAGGGCCTTGCGGGACCTCTTACAGTTCCACAGGGCCTGCAAGACGGAGCTCTTCCACCAGGCCTTTGAGTAGGAGCCGCCACTCCACTCCACCCCTCCGCCAATGTTACTATCTTATGTGGTGGAGGGAGGGGACAGCTGCGACCAACATCATTATGACTAACACCGCCATTGGACTGAGTTGTGAATAACTGTTGAGCACCTTAGGATGGTTACTTTAGAATGTTATCTATTTAATTGTTTTATATGGCTTTAAGCCGTTTTGTCTCGGCACATGGTTGCCCTATGTGAGCCGTCCTGAGCCCTTCGGGGAGGGCGGGGTAAATGTAATAAATAAATAAATAAATAATAAAATAATATTGGCCCCCTTTCTTACATTTGACTAACCTTTGTCAGGTTCAGGATTCTAGGTTTTAGGTTCAGTTTTTGTCCCCTTCCCCCTTTTTTTCCTTGATATTCCCACCAATTATAACATTACATATTCACAAAACAGCTCACCTTCTTTGGGGTTCCTAACACTTGGCAAATTTTGAAGATTTCATCAACTTCACTTGTTCCTGGAAAAAGAGGTCTTAATGTATATAGTTCAGCCATTATGCTGCCAACCGCCCATATATCAATAGGGGAACTATAAACTGAAGATCTCAGCAAAACCTCAGGTGCACGATACCTGGGATGACAGAAACAAGTGAATGCATTTGGGTTCAGGTATAAATGGCACGTGAAAGTCTTGTTGAATAATATACTCACCATCTGGTAGAAACATAATCAGTATATGGAGGCTGAGATCTTAGCTCTCTAGCCAATCCAAAATCAGCTATTTTAACAAGTTCTGGACCCATACAGAGCAAGTTTTCAGGCTTCATATCCCGGTGGAAAAAACCTGTCAATGTAAATACAGAGAAGGGCAAAATAATTTAAAAAATCTGATCACTGTACCAACACTGTACTGACTTTGCTTTCAGAAATCTACTGGAAAACAGATATCCTCTCCTTTGACTTTTGAGCCTGACAAGGACTTTAAAGAATAAGGCTTAATAGCTAAAATCTTGGGCTGGTGATCAAAACTTTTTCTTACTGTAAAAAGAAACAAAACAGCAGAGATGAACAGCTTACAGTAAAAAAAAAATAAATCTTATGCTGAAAACCAAAACTCATAAAATATTTCTAAATAGGCTACCAAAAAATAAGAACTTCCAACTAGACTGGCTATATTTTAATTATATCTTTATTTTAATGAACTTTGGTGTGGTTCTGTTTCAGAGGACAGTATAAAATGAGTCAGCAATTTTATTCCCCATTTAGTACATTGGCACAACATAATGAAAATTAGACCTTTTCCAGTTACAAATACACTGCTTGTAATTTCTACCTTTGCTCAGAGAAAACAATGTAGCAAAAGACGTACCATGTTTATGGATAAAAGCTAGTCCTTGCAATATCTGATACATAATGTTTCTGATGACAGACTCTGGGAACAACTTATTTCTGCAAGGAAACAAATTCAGAATCATGTATTTTAACACAAATTAAGGCTCTGTATGTTAATAAAGCAGGTTTCCCCAAAAAATATAAGAGGGCATCACTTCACAGCTTGACTTAGGCCAAAAGAAATGGTAATGTTCATGGTTCTTGTAAAAGAAAAAGAAAAAAAGTAAGACAAGTCTTCCTGTGTATAATAAAATCACATAGTGAACAGCTTTGTCCCTTGCTGCAAAGGTGTGGCCTCACAGCAGATATTAATACACTGGTACAACATTTGAATAGGGCATGAGCACATAAAATCCAGCACCTACAGGCCTGAGCAGCACAACCAATATCCCATGTGCAATCTCAGTCATGTCAGTCAAGAAATTTGGCCCAATGCACATTGGATTGTATACACCCTATGGAAACATGATATGCATGGCCAACAAGAGCAGAATACACACAAGCCAAACAGGCAAGCAAGAAGTCATAAACTCACATAGCAAGAAAATGGACATCACCAGAACACACGCTATAGCTCTGGTGAACAGGTAAGTAATTTGAAATCAGCTGGATCAACAAGAATAGCTCAATTCTCAATGGGACTGCTGTGGATGAAGAGAAGGCTGGTTTCTTTCTTACTCTAGCCCAAGTATGAACATTTGATTTTTTATTTATAAGCCTTCCGTTAAAATACAATGCAATATATAGATTATTGTGAAAAAGCTCACATTATCAAGTAAACTGTATAAAACATCAGACTCAAGAGGCTCTTGTGCCAGCCGATGGTTCACTGCAGAGGAGGAGATTGGATTTATACCCCATCCTTCACTACCCGAAGGAATCTCAGAGCAGCTTACAATACCTTCCCCTTCCCCTCCCCACAACAAAAGAATGTGTCATCGTTAGCCAAACACACTGGTATGATACAACCCTACGTCATATTAAGTTTCAAAAGCAGACATACCTGTCCTTCATTAATTGATACAAATTTTCTTTCATATACTCAAACACAAAATAAAGATGATCATTTTCTCGGATAACTTCTTTCAGCTTTATCACATTGGCATGATTCAGTTTCTTCAGTGACTGCAATACAACCAACAGGATTATTTTGAGCTTGCTACGGTTCTCTAACGTGTATAAAAAGAGCTATTTCCTGGAAAAGTGTAACTGTCTGAAGAAATCAAGTCACAAGGACAAATACCTTAGCAAGATCCGGGTCCCAGTTCGACTGCATGAAAGGCAAAGCACAGCACAGAGGCCTCTCTATCCAGGTGTTCTGTATTAAATGCCTACAGTTCTCCCTTACTGCGTAGGTCACAGTCCAAAGTTAAAGCTAGCATGATAGCCATTTCAGCTTACACAGGCCAAAGAGCCAAATAAACCTCGTAATTTCAGGGTGTTGGGTTAGCTTGTCTTTGCAGCCTTCCTGGATGTATCAGCAGCTGTTTTTGGCAAGGAGTCCACACAAGGGATTAAGCCGACAACCCCATTTCCCTGCTGATTTGTTTCTATCAATCTGAGTATCTCTCTGAGTTCAACAAAGGTGGGCCAGTCAACGAGGGTAGCAGACAATCATAACTCTTATGAGGGCTTGAGAGAAAAGCCACCTGAAAACCAGGTAAAAGGATCCACCTTGGTATAATATAGTCTGCTGTTATATAAACTTCATTACGAACTTTGGATCAGTTCTGGTCACTAGCTTTCCTTGAGTCCAACCAGAGATAGAAGACCTGTGACTTCCCAGAAGTTCTTTAACACTGAAAAGCAGCCATGGAGGTGGAGCATGTCAAACAGAGGAACGGTCTAACCCTTTGTTGATATTCTGGCAGAAATCCTGAGCTGCCAGCAGCCCCAGGAGAGAGAGAGACAGAGACAGAGAGAGAGTGCATGCTAATAGATCCTCAGCTAAAGGTTCTACTAGAAAAATTATCTGGGTAGAAGTGTGGAACCCCACCTCCCCCTGATCAAAATTAGGGCCCAACACAGCTACTTTTTAACCATAAAACAAATAAATATAGACATCCATTCTATTTGTGCTATTGAGTCAGTACTGTAACAACTCTGAGTGCTGAAGTACTGATACTTCCAATTTTCGGAGTGGCCTCTCACTCCCTCCATATCCCACTTTGCTTCAACATTAACAGCCAGATGAGGGTATCCTTAGAAAACCCAGATTTTGGGGCACCCAGCTTGCTGACATATAATAGTAATCATTACGAACAGTACAGGCAATCCCAAATTCTGGTTCCAAGAATGGTAACTATGACCGATTCTGCAAAAGCAGTTGTTCCGCCCTCAGTCTTCCATTTCCCCCGGTTGTACTGCTTGATTTTCCATTATGTGCTTCGCAGCTGCATTTTGATCTGCATCTCCCCCTGATTTCCCCCCCATGTCTTCTTGATCCAAAAAATAAGGATCAAGAAGAAGCAGGGCATATCGAGAGGAGATGCAGGTCAAAATGCGGCCGCACAGCAAATAGTGGGAAATTGAGCAGTTCAACCAGGAGAAATGGGAGACCGAGGACAGAACAATTGCTTTTGCGGAATCAGTCCATGAGTCTCCAGGGTAGTATATCTTCTAGTATCAAGGCCACAGCCAGACTACCAGACCTGAGAACTCCAATTAAAATTAGTTTACTTTCTACTCCTGTTGAAAAATGATGTAGTATTTAATTTCTAATTTCTACCATTCAAGCCACTACAACTACCTTACAGAAGGGAAGGATATAAATTTAACAGAAAACAAAACCCTTTTTAAAATATCCACAATAGCTCTACAGGCAATGATTACAATAGAGCTATGTAGAGCCAGCCTGCCTTTGCCTCTTCAGTTTTTATCTAAAATGCTCTTAAAGAGCAAAACTGCTCCTGGCTTCTGCCATTTCAAAACTGCAGATGGGAGAATACGCTCTTCCCACTCCTTATAAGACAATTCTATACACAGAAAACAAGATGTCAGATAGAAACGTTCTACCTGACCTTCTAAGACATGCTGGTTTTCTACATGTAGGTTCTTCTTTCCTTGTGAGGGAATATTCACACCTAATTCACACCTTACAGTATGTAGCACTGAACTGGACAGTTTCACCATGTGGTGGGTGGGTTCTCTTGTACTGCGGACATAAAATGTGGCATTTGTATACAAGGTAACTCACATTAGCTTTTTAGTGCATTGTGTTGCTTGGCAATTGTGTCAATGTGCAACTGGACGCTTCTCAGTAGATTTCTTTTAAAAGGAATGAAGGACGGGATACAGCGTAAGTAGGCAGTTATCCTGTTTCATGGTTCAAGTTTATGTGGTTTCAGGTGGGTACCCATGTTGGTCTCTAGTAGAACAACATGCAGATCCCAGTAGCACCTTGAACCCCAACAAAATTTTCCAGGGCATAAGCTTTCATGAGTCAAAGTTCAATGTCAAATGCTCTAGTTAGAACTAGCTTCTTCTGATCATTACCTTGACTTCTCTCAAATTCATACATTCATCCCACGAGTAGAACTTCCTTTTCATTCTGGAATAAAAATCACAGACAATTAAACAGCATGGACAAAAACAAAAGGAGACATAAGCAGACTATACCTAGCACTGAAATATTATTTTACTTCTAATCTGCTCCAGTAAATAACAGGACAAATTAATAAATCTGTAATCTTGATAACAATTTTAGAAATGTGATGCATGTCACTACAAAGAAATCTTCAACAACAGGGTAGTGCAACATACAGTCCATAATCGACTCCTCCCCATAAAGTCTTAACTTGCAAGGCCCACAGAAGCTCTTAATGCTGCAGTTCAAGTAGTCACTGACAGCCCCGCCATAAAGCAAGATGGACCAACATACTCTGGCTGCATATATTTTGAGCATTACCAAGAGCAACAAAACAGGGGGGAAACAGATGGGACACACCAGAATTACCTTTCAAGGCACAATTAAAAAGCACAAAGATTTAATGGCACATACCTTTTGATGGCCACAAGCTCCCCTGTTTCATTGCTCTTTCCCATTAACACACTGCCATACGTTCCATCTCCAAGTTGTTTCATAGTTGTATAACGATTCATTTTCCAAGGACAGGTTAGCCAATTCACAAAAATTATGAAAGCCTTTTTTCCGGTATGGACATCCAGAATGTTGTTGTTACTTGAGTGAGTGATCTGTCATAGCACTTGCTTAAGTCATCAGTCCTCTTTTCTAGTACTATAACCACTTCATCCAGAAATAATATAGCAGTGAAGGGAATAATAATCTTGCCATTCTTAAAAGCATCCTTAATAAGAAAACATATAGCTAATTATTCAGTAAAAAGTGCATCATGTTGATAACAGCCTATTAAACTTATAGTTTAACTACCAGAAGAAGTATGCATACAATGTATATCTACTAAATACATGTTATACTGCAACTAGGTAACCAAGAGTAGATTTCCTATGACATATGACAGCCCTTGTATGGTACAAAAAGGGCCATGAACAGCTAATGATTTGTTAGAATTCAGGACAATGGCCTGAATCGATTGGGATGACAAGACAGGAGCTCATTAACACTACTGTCAGTATAATTCAGATATCCAGGAAACAATGATACCTTTGTTTGACTAAAAGTTATTTTTGCAGACAGTGAATACATAACTAAAAGTTTTTTTGGGGGGGTTAGACAGCCAGTACCCTAACTAGAATACTAACAGTCTAAGCTTCGGTATTTAAAGGTAAATTTTTAGCATTCATAAAAGTGAAGAGATATTTGAAAATATAATTACTCTGCACACATAACTCTTTCCAAAATCCAGCACTAGAGCAGTACATAACCTGCAAGGAACCATCTTGTTGTCACACTTGTACTCCAAACTACATACTGCAATTTAAAAAAAAACTCTAGAAACTACAGCACATGGTGACAGTGGTTATCTGGTATTACTGAAACATAGTAAATAAATGCAGGTGCTGCCCAAGAAGAGATGTGACAGCCCAGAAAATTTTCCATTCTCCTCAAGACTTTTTCCATTTTTCTAATGGAAACATCTGAAGTTTTGGGAAGCATCCAAAAAACCTTCTTTGAATCAGGAATGAGTAAAATGCTTTTTAAGACAAGGTTTTACTGACTCAAAATGCATAGCATGAAGGTCTTTGTGCAAGTTTATCTAAACCATTAGAGAACATTAAGTCCAGTGTAGATAGATAACAAATACACCCTTGGAAAATATTTTGTTTGCTTAAATGTGGCTTTGTCCACAGTTAATATGTTATAATGTATACAATATATTAGGGGATATATAAATGTTTTCAATGGTATAAAGTTCAATTCTGTACTCAGATATGCTACTGTGACTTTAAGAGATGAATTTACAGGCTTTCATTCGTTCGTGACAGAAAACACATTTTATTTTCAACCTCTTAGCTGACATACATGAGATATGTCTACTGTAGCATAGCATGAAACAGTTTACACCTCCTCTCCCCCATCCCTTGCCATTGGCTTGTAAACATTTAAATTTTATTAATATGGCTAATTAAGTTATAACTGATGCATTTGATGTTATTAAGGCAGTAAACAAGTTTGGGATTGATAAAAAAGTAATCATTGTTCATGCATCAATTTTCCCCAACATTTCCATTCCTCCCAAAATCAAGAGCCTTAATTTTTTTTTTATCTTGCGGTTTCACAATTTATGGAAATTTTACATTTCTGCGCCCAAGACATCCTCTTCCCATATTACAGTGATACCCTGGAAGAACAGAAAGCTGCCATCTGGCCACACTTTAAGTCCCCAAAGAAAACAAGAGTACCAAATTGAATTAACTGAGTGATGGGGTATAAAGGATGAAGCCTAGGAGATAAGGAAAGACACAGGGACTTTCAGAGTAAATATAGAAGAGAAGACATATTCCCAGGATCGGATGATGAGAGGAACAGAAGAAATTAATCTTTCAGTTTATTCTGTCTTTTTATGAGTAAGTTTTTAAAATTATGTCTTTTTATCAGTAAGATTTATTATCATCATCATGGCAACAGAATCAGGCCCACAGAGCATTCTGCACAGGCCCACAGAGTATTTTGCACCATCTCATCTTACGTAGAACTGGGATACAAACTGACATTTGGGCTCCCTGGGAATACCCTGTAAGAGAAGGTGACGAAGAAAAAAACGTATTGTAAACAACAGATTGTTCTTTATAGTTGATGACATGTTACCAATAATCCCTTTGTGGAAGATTAAGAAAGGATTAAGAAAGAGGACAGATAGAGGACAAGTTACTATTACTCTAAGATCCCTAACAGAAAAGTTGAAGGAATTAACAGAAACGAATTACACTGAGTTAACCAATATCTACTGCCAGATTTTCAAGTCAAATTCCAAAGAAAAGGTAATTACCAGTAATAGCAGTAAGATCTTAAAATATATTTCCCTAACTATATGAAACAGCAAGGACAATGATGAACCTATATAATTATTTCAGAAGTCATCAAAGTCACCCTATACGTTCCATCAACAGTAACCACTAAACATAAAACCCTCTCAATAAAGTAAATGGCACTGCCTGCAAAAAAATGTAATGTAATGTAAAAACACGTGATGAATGACAGAACTAGAACCCAAGTAGGTAATGCTGTTCAATTAGCCATAAGGATGGCCACTGTAAAAACATATTCAAAAAAGCATCTGGAAAATATACCATGCCCTATGTAATTAACAGTGCTACCGAAGCTTTCTAAGAGCGATTCTACATCTAGCATTTGCTCCACATTTTCTCAACTGAGAGGGAAAAGTACAGCTCAAACCCACATTCAAATACCTTGGGGCAATGCCGTACTGAGTGCAAAGTCACCCTGAATGGCCATAAAATGACCATAAATCTATGCAGAAGGTACCATAAAATCTGATGGTCAAAGGAAGTGAAAGCGGCATGCAATGCAGAGGGAAATTTCTGTTCCAACATGAGTTTTGTAAAACAATGGAGGGAAAAGCCAATGCAGAATCAGACTAGGTCCACTACAGTCAATGAGCATAGAAGGATGTGACTCTGTTTAGGATGGTACTGGAAATCAATTTTCCAGAGAAACTGTTTTCATAGTATTATATGCTACCAGATAACTACATTTGATAGCATGTACAATCCAGCTAGAGAATGTGCTGGTGATCCATGAGCATATCTCCAGTTGTTGTTGTTGGGTTTTTTGCTGCCAAGTCCCAGCTAACTTACAGCAGCCCTGTAGGATTTTCAAGGTAAGAGACATTTAGAGGTGGTTTACCACTGCCTGGCTCTGTGTAGAAATCCTGCACTTCCTTGGTGGTCTTCCATCCAAGTACTAACCAGGGCTGATCCTGCTTAGCATCAGAGATATGTTGAGTTATCCCTGTTGCTTTCAATATCTATAAATTACAGCACTGCAGCCCCAATATGGATCAGAGAACCGTGCCCTATGTAATTAATAGCACTATTCTAAGCAGAGTTATATCCTTCTAAGCCTATCAACTTCAATGGACTTAGAAGGGTGTAACTCTGTTTAGGACAGCACCATAAAGCATTAGCAACATCAACCCTATACAAGATGCCATAGTCCTTTGGTGGGATAGTGGACTTGCTTGCCAAACCAAGACAATTAGCACAGCTAATTTTTAAATACAAGACAAAATGTAAATAACCATAAAAAGATACCACGGCTGTTACCCAGTTAAAGAAAGCTGACTGATTCTGTGAATTTTAGATTATTAATTAAATATGCATCTGGATAAAAGCAATGGGTCTTAAGCAAAAAAAATCCAAACAACTATATTTTGTTTTGGATAATGTTTTATAGCAGGCATGGTCTTACAAGAGGCATTTCTTCCTGCCCAGAGCAGGAAACACCTTTACTAATACTGTGCTTTCCATCTACAGTTTTTATAAGTAACATTATTTCAAATAATAGGCATTGTTTTAGTCTAAAGTTTTGGTCTAACTGATCCATCAGTCAAGTGTTGCAGCCCTCCTAAATGCCATCCTTTCAGTGGTACCTACTGGTAAACACAATTGCAGCAAATTCTACATCTCAACAAAGCTTTAGAAACATCAGAAATATGGGGGAGTTGGTGACAAACTGGATCAATTGGGAGCATGTGGTTTTGGCCACATTTTCAAGATTCTGGAATCTTCAGGCAACTTATGAGAGTGCCAGGACCCTAAGCTTTGTGTCATAAACTCTACTATAAAAGGCCGTGCACAGTCTACAGAGGAGTATGAAGGTTGTGTATTGTGGTAGCATGGAGAGGAAGTAGTTTTCTTTTTTAATCTGAAGATTCATCATGAGTTTGCCATCAAGAAGAACTGAAACAAAGTTTTGGAGATTTTGACAACTACTGGAGTGAAAAGTATTATGTAGGTAATGGAGCTGCTGTGTTCTGCGTGTACTAATAAGAATTACTAAGTTACACCCCAAATCTTGGAAGGTGTACTCTCCTTACTCAAAGCAAATACGTTGCCCTCAATCAATATAATACTGAAGGACCAACAGAAAACACAGGGAAACTAGTGCAGACACTGGTGCTGTGCCAGAGAACATAAGAACAACGGCCTATTTAGTCCAGCATTCTGTTTCACACAAGTAGGCAATCAAGCACCGTTGGAAGACCTCCAAGCAGGGCATGGAGACCTTCTATATTGTTGTCTCCCACACACCACTGGGAATCAGAAGGTTATTGCTTCTAAACATTAAGGTTCTGTATTGTCACTAACAGACCTATTCTCCATGAATCCTTTTAAAGCCCAAAGTAGATCCTGTGACAGATCCACAAGCGAATTATTCACTGAGTGAAGAAATGTTTCCTTATACCTGTCCTGAATCTAGCCCACATAAGATTATTGTTGGCTGGAATACTAATGCTTAATTATATAAACTGCTGCTGATAGGACTCGACTGTAACCCTGAGTTCTTCCATACTAAAACCTGTGGGTGCTTATTACAACTTTTTAAAGGCAACTTTCTCCCCTCATTTAAAAACAGATCATATTAGTCACCTTTCAGAAAATTTGGGGAATTCATTTTCACCATTGTAGGGACGGGGGGAACACAAAGATATGAACCCTAAGCTGCTGAAGGCCTGACCCTGCTCACTCGTAGGCATTTTTCCCACTAGCTTCACCAGAACTAACCACGGTGACAACACACTATTTCTAAGCTTGGCAGAACTTTGAAGAAGTTACCCACTTTCTGTAAATCACAGCCTTCTGAAAGGGTTAAGCCTTGATTCCCACACACCCCAGAATAAATTCATAAACAGATCTATAGCAAACTATACATAAAAACCCCCACTCTTCACAAACCGAGGGATCAGAGTACTGGCCTCCTTTCAAATTAGAGTATTCACAATAACCATAGATTGCCCCAAACCCCACAATCGGAGAGATAGCTGCTATGCTGTTAAAACACCTTCTCCCATTAGAAACATGAGCCTTCACTGGAGGACCTACACACACACACACACAAAATTAGCATCTTGAATCAGGTTCATCTTGCTACACTTTTCTTCATTTGTTTACTTTTACAGGGCAAACGGCTTCTGTTGCTAAACAATGACAAATGGTAGCCTAGGTAGTAAAACAGACCTTTCACATCCTTCCACTCATACAAAAGGTGCAGCCTTTGTTTTACGCCTGAAGAATGTAAAGCTCTTCCCCTCCTTGACCGTTGCCAACATGCCCGCAAAAGAGAAAGCTCTTTCTCCACCACAGTGCCACATTTTTGATACAGTGCTCATCTAAATAAGATGCAGTCAAGATCTTTCCAACAATTTGCTAAATTCCTACTCATTTGTTACAATCTAGTCATGATATGTTTATCTGAAAATATGTCCCCTCAATCTCAGGTAAACTTCCAAGTAACCTGCATTCTTATGTAGAGTCTGGCGCACCTACAGAAATCAAATGTACACTCTACCATACAGCAAGCTGGGTGACACTGGGCTAGTCACTTTCTCTATCAACCTAATCTATGCCACAAGGTTGTTGTGAGGACAAAACAGGCAGGAGAGAACCATGTGCCATATGTGCCTACGCTGTTTGGAGAAAAGGCAAGATTTTAAAGAATGTAATAGATGCTTTCCACTGGAATCAATAGGACTGAAAAAAGCTCTTATCTTTGTAATCATGCCCCAGCACTGTAATGCTAAATGTTTACGTTAAATTCAGATGTTAAGCCCTGCTCCATTCAATGCAGGAACTTAATATCACATAAGTATCAAAAGGACTGCAGTTTTAGATGCACTCCCCCAACTATTTGGGGGCACATGTCATTTACTCTGTAGTCAACATCCCCAAACAAAAGTCACATTACAGCTTTTTTACAAAAAACAACCAAAACAACACAATGCACCATAGAAGCAAGCTTAATTCTCCCAAAGCTGCAATCACACACACCAAATAATCCACTTTCAATGCACATTCCAACTGGATTTTACTGTGTGAACTGGCAAAAAACAGTTTGAAAGTGCACTGAAAGTGGATTATTCAATGTGTGATCGCAGCCCCAAACTCTTTATCTGGCTGAACACGTGTGTGTGTGCACACGTGCACACATGTCCCCAATGATGGAGAATTTAAAAGCTTGCACGCTGCAAGTGACTGTGGTTAGGCTTAATCAAAGGTATGACATGGCTTTTGTTTTTGGATTTTGCTCTGAATTCACACCATGTTTTGTTTGTTTGGGCATGGAGTACTACAATCACACCCACTAAATAATCCACTTTCAAATTGGATTTTGCCAGTTCTAGTTGGAAACTGCATTTAAAGTGCATTGCAAGTGCACTGCAGCGGAGAGGAATCTAGAAGAGACTTTAGGCTGCCATCACACACACTAAACAATGCACTTTCAATCTACTTCCAGTGCACTTTCCAACTGGATTTTGCTGGGTGAACTGGCAAAATCCAGTTGGAAAGTGAATTGGAAGTGGATTGAAAGTGTGTTATGTAGCGTGTGGGATCACAGCCTTAAATCCGCAAATTATTGCAAGGGCTCTTGACAGGACGTGGTCATCCGCCCTCCCAGGCTACTTCTTCTCCTCCTCCTCCTCTCCACCCAACTTTGCTCCTGCCTCGTTGCCACGCCCCCACTCACCCGCCCCCTTCGTTTCGCCGCGCACTCACTGCGGATCTCCTGCCCACCTGTGGAGGCGCCGGGGCCGCGGTCTCACCCTCCAGATCTTCCTTCCCTTCCCGGTCGCCTCATCCCAACCGCCGACTGCTCCTTCGACTCTGCGCAGCCCGGGCTCTGCGCCGGTGACCACTCGTCTCCTAGGCAACAGTCCGCGGAGCCAATCCCTGATGAGCCGCCGCCCGGGGGCGAGCGGGTACGTTAGGGAGGGGGCGGAGCGGGAAGCTCCGGAGGCGGGGCAAAGAAGGAAGATAACGATAGAGAGGGCGCTCGCTCCGCTTGGCGGCTGCGATTGGCTAACGGCTAGACGGCCTCTTGCACTCTGCGTTTTTTGAGTTTTTTCCCCTTTCTGTGTGAAGCGCACCACTAGGTGGCAGTATTGAGGACGGCAGTACCTGCCTTTGCAGGAAAAGGGAGGGACTGGCGGAAAAGCCTGTATCCAAAATTTCCTTTCGGGGGGATTCTAAACCCCGTGCGAGAAATCGTGTTAGAGAACCGAGAAGCCTTTTGTTTTCTGCACTGATATTTATAAATAGCTTTTCAACTTTAAAAAGATATTTCTTTAAAACGCTTCTCCCAGTTAACTGGAACCCGAGGAGAACAGTAATACAAACGGTACGCAACCCACCTGTTGTAAAAACAACAGAATTACAGCAATCGGTAGAAAAGGCTTTAAAATAAATAAATAAATTTCAACAGAGATGGCCGTCTTTCTAAGCACTCACAAAGCAAGCATTTCGGGGCGCCTCCTCCTGAGAGTTCTGTTTTACAACCCATCCACCCCGCCGGAACGGGGTACTGAAAGAGACACCCAGCCCTTTTAATTTCTTCCAGCAAAGCATTCCATAACAGGGAAACGGAGTTGTAAACTTCCAGGTGGAGCCTGGAGATGTCTCAGGATTACAACCTGTGTTCCCTCTAAGATGAGTTAGTCTGAGCAAGCTCACAGTTTTGTTAGCCTCGGGCTCACACATTGTTTGTCTTCGCTCAGGAAGGATGGCCCCAGAGCAAACTAATTTAGGCAGCAGCCAAATCGCTGTCTCACAACTTTAATGCCAGGAGCTCACCAAGTAGATTTTTTGCTCACGGGACTTCATATCTTAGAGGGAGCATTGATTACAACTGATCTCTACATGACTGAGATCACTTTCCCTGCAGTAACCAGCAGCTGTGGAGGGTGGACTCTGTGGCATTATGCCCCACCCAAGTCCTTCCCCTCCCCAAACCCCAGCCTCCACCCCCAAATCTCCAGGAATTTCCCAACCCAGGTGTTGCCCCCAGGGCTTTTTTTGTAGAAAAAGCCCAGCAGGAACTCATTAGCATAATAGGCCACACACAACAGCAGAAATATATTAGCATATTAGGCCACACCCCTGACAGCACAGCTTATTAGTGTATTAGGCCACACCCCCATGTTGCCAGAAGTGTGGTCATCCAGCCACATCCACCTTTTGCTTCTTATTCTGTTTACCTTGTCTGTTGTCAAAACCCAGGGCTTTTTTTGGTAGCAGGAACGCCTTTGCATGTGAGGCTACACACCCCTAATGTAACCAGTCCTAATCAGTTTTTGCTGTTCGGTGTGGCCTGTTATGCTAATAAGTTCCTGCTGGGCATAGCCAACTCAGGAGCCAGCTGGAACTCCATTCCTGTGCGTTCCTGCCCAAAAATAGCCCTGGTGGCCCTCACCAGGGGGCCCCCGCAGTCACAGGTCAGAGCTTGGCTCCTTAGAACAATAGAACTGTAGGATCCTAGTCCACCCAGTACCAACCAATAGAACCCTTGGTGGGAAATTCAAACCCTCCAATGGGACTGTAGGGGTACTGGGTACCTGTGTATATAGTCCACCTTGCAGGGCGGTTTGCATGCCTGTTGTGTGAAGTACCAATAAACGTGTCAGACCGCATGTCGTAGTCCGAGTCCTCCATGCGTCAAACCCAGTACTTTACACCAGAGTTGGCAATAACTTTTCTTCAGTCACAGAAAAGTATCTCATCATCTCAGAGAAGCTCTTCATTGTCATATCTATTTACTTTTAAAGGGCCAGGGGAAACAAGTGGAGAATCTGCTGCCTAACTTCTAAACCGCCCCACCGGTAGTGGTATCAACACCATGTGATTCAGCAGCAGGTGTTTTTTGTTATTATATTTTATTTTTAAGCATTTTTATCATGATCTTCTGCCATTTCAGGCCTCCAAAGCAGTTTACAAAATACATTTACAATGATAAGAAGAAAACTAAGAACCAAAGATCAAATCAAAAGGAGAAAGGAGCAGCAAAAAGGCCAAATATCCTCCTACAGAGGATTTGGCTAAATGAAAAAGTCATTTAACAGATGTCAAAAAGCTAAAAAAACAAAAATGGCCCCTGCATGTTGGAAGGGGTAGTCAATACTCTGGATGCCATAGTCAAAAAGACCAAGCCCCTGATAGCCACTCACCTCACCCTCCTCCTGAAAGTGGGAGGTCATGGAACATGGGGTTGCCAATTCCAGGTTGGAAAATCCCTGGAGATTTTTAGGTGGATCCTAGGGAGGGCAGAGTTTGAGGAGGGAAGGGGCCTCAGTGGGCTATAATGGGGTACAGAGCTCACCCTCCGAAGAATAACTTTGGAAAGACATTAGAGAATGTCCTTTCCTGCAGGCACCAAATTGGAAACCCCTGCTCTGTTTCTATCTCCTGTTTTTCATGGCCCTTTAACTCTGCTGTTTAAAACTTCCCTTCCCCTCACAACCCCACACTTGCAAAGTGAGGAAGGATCCACCACAGGTGTCTGAGAAAGTGTAGCTTTGTCCCCCAAAAGCTCTGGCTAAAATAGAAACATGTGGCCTTTGAGTTACCACAAGACTCCCGTTTATTTTTGCTTCAGCAGATGAACATGGTGACCTCTCTGGAATTATTACAGAGTCAGAAAATAAGGAACCTTTTAAATGCAAAGTACACATTTTCCGGTTGTATTTGTTGGGGTAATAGTTTGGATTAACGGCCAATGTTTCTCCAAAGGGAGCTAATTATGAAGAAATGGTCTCCATAGTTAAAGCTCTTTCTTGAGTGAAGAAGAAGAGAAGAGATTGGCTTTATACCCCGCCCTTCACTACCTGAAGGAGTCTCAGAGTGGCTTACAATTTCTTTCCCTTCCCCTCCCCACAACAGACAACCTGTGAGGAAGGTGGGGCTGCGAGAGCTCTTTCAAGGACAGCCCATGGGAGAACAGCCCTGAGAGAACTTGTGACTGACCCAAGGTCACACCAGCAGCTGCATGTGGAGGAGTGGGGACTCAAACCCGCTTCTCCCAGATCAGAGTCCACGCTCCTAACCACTATCAAAGGACTTGGAGAAGATGGGACGTGTCTGTGCATCCCAGGCTGAAGGTGGAAGCAGATGTCGAGCAGGCCAGGCAACTGTGAGTAGCCGGCCTTGGGGGGCAGCATCTCTCTCGGGGTGAGGTGGGGGGAGTCTGATGTGAGACAGAAGATCTGCTGCCCTGTAAGAGTGCCTCTGTCATGGGTCCTGGCTCAGCTGAGGCTGACTATTCCTCAGATGAGGAAGAGGCACGGAGCAACCCAGCCTCCTCCGGAGTCAGCCCAGAAGAGGAGCCTTTGCCAGCACCTGAGGGAGAAGAGGCTCCAGCATCAGCAGCAAGGCAAAGAGCCTGAGGTGCAGTTGGAGGAAGAGACTGCTCCAGAGCCTGGCCCAGCACCCCCAGTTGGAGACACCTCGAGGCCAGAATCCCCACCTAGCTCACCTGAATGTCCCAGACGCAGGACACGCCAGCGTCTGGAGGTGCAGGAGAGACAAAGGAGTGCCAGACAAAGGCAAAGTGAGGGGCCATGAGTCTTTGCAGGTCACCTCCCAGGGAAGGGAGGATCCAGTTATAAGCAACCACACTCACCTGCCTTGGTGCGGATGCAACTGTGCAATCTTGGACCTTGTCCCAGCTGCCAGCCTCCACTCTTTGCTCCTGAGAACTCTGATTGATCTCCCAGCATTCTGACCCCTGGCACTGTTTCTCAGCTTTGTTTGGACTTTGTGTCTTGCTTTAGTGTAGTGTATTTGTGGTGACTGGCCAAAGCCAGCACAGCCTCTTTGCCTCAAGCATTTGTAAATAAAGGAAATAATGCAAAGGTTCCATAAGTCTCCAGTGTTCCAATATTCATTTTAAAAAAACCCAAACCTGGCAGCATTGCCCCAGAACTTCTTTCTGGTTGGAGAAGTACATAACAGTATGAAGTTGGATCCAGCTTGTTAGCCATGTTGGTCTGAAGCAGTACAACAAATTTAGAGTCCACTGGCACCTTTAAGACCAACAAAAGTTTATTCAGGGTATGAGCTTTCGTATGCATGCACACTTTGATTACCTGAAAGTAAAACTCATAAAACTCAGTGGGTTTAACTTCCGAATAAATAAGTTTAAGATTGTACCATGTGAAGGCAGCTCTATAGTATATACCCTTACTTGGAAGAAACCTCTGTTAACCATGGTGGGCTTACTTCTAAGTGAATATGCATAGGATTGGATTGCAACAAACTATTTCTATTTGCTTTATTTAGAGCCAATTAGGAGAGAAAATTCACTTGAATTACAGTCATCGTGACTGTTTGTTAAACTGACTGGCTGCCATAGTCAACATTTACATGTGATGATAGATAAATTTATTTCACAGCATGTCAAGTGCATGGAAAATCAAAGTAACCAAGTCTTTTTTCTGGAATCCAAATGATATATTGTTGAAAGCATCAGAGAACTTCCCAGGTGAAAACAGGATCAAAAACCTAAAACCAGTGCCAGGTGGCAAATTAGGCGTGGAGAACTACTGTTATTGTTTTCATAGCAGCAAATATAAGGTCTTGGTTGAATGAACAAATTAAATGGTAAGAAAAATATGAAGAAAGTCTAATGAGAATTCTAGTGATGTAAAAATTAACTGGTGATTGGTTTATCCAATGCAATACTTTAGCATTAAGATTTTGATCAAAAATGGGACTGAATCAGCAGCTTTCTGCATCGGGACAAAAACAACTTTGCTTTCTTTTCTGTATCTGAGCAAGATAAGACTTCCCAGGAAACATGTTCTCTTAAAGCTTTACCTTACCTTGCAGCCACTGATTATTAGATAATTTTGTTCTGTGGATACCAGTGGATACTGCGTAAGTACTTCAAGACTTGTTGGGTTTCTTGGAGTTAGTATTGCTGCTAATGCTTCATCCACCTTATTAAACAAAACATTCATCGACCAGAACTGGGACAGACTTATAATGTACAAAATGTTTACCTTGAGGAGGTACAGATAAGAATCAGTTCTTCCTCTGTTTCTTTGGGCCTACTTATACCTCTTAGTCTTCTTACTAGGGTTGCCAGCTCCAGGTTGTGAAATACCTGGAGATTTGGGGGGTGGAGTCTGACGAGGGCAGGGTTTGGGGAGGGGCAGGTCTTCACTGGGGAATAATCCCATAAAGGCCACCTTCCAAAGCGGCCATTTTCTCCAGGCGAAATGAGCTGGAGATCAGTTGTAATCCCAGGAGATCTCCAGCCACCACCAGGAGGTCGGCAGCTCTAATAATCAGGCACATGTATTTCTTATGTGTAAGGAAGTAGTAGCTAATCACAGCTTCCCTGTGCATGCAGATAAGCAGGGCTATTTTGGGGCAGGAACGCACAGGAATGGAGTTCCAGCTGGCTCCCGAGTTGGCCACGCCCAGCAGCAGAAACTCATTAGGACTGGCTACATTAGGGGTGTGTAGCCTAACATGCAAAGGAGTTCCTGCTACAAAAAAAGCCCTGGGCTTGACAACAAACAAGGTAAACAGAATAAGAAGCAAAAGGTGGATGTGGCTGGATGACCACACTTCTGGTAACATGGGGGTGTGGCCTAATATGCTCATAAGCTGTGCTGTCAGGGGTGTGGCCCAATATGCGAATGAGTTTCTGCTGTTGGGTGTGGCCTGTTATGCTAATGAGTTCCTGCTGGGCTTTTTCTACAAAAAAAGCCCTGCAGATAAGTGACATAAAAGTTTGTACCCCTCTGTTACTTCTGTGATTTTTTGACTATTTCCTGCCCTATTGTTTTGGCTTCTGTCAGCCCTATGTCAGGGTAGTTGGCTTCAAAGGGATTTTAGAATGCTTAATTAAGCACAGTATTGCATACTTACTGATGTGGGGGTTTTTAACATGCAAAAGGTATTGGCTGTTACCATTTTGGAAGAGGAGGCATGAAACACTACCTCTTTCAGAGCTTTCAGAGTCAATGGATAACTGAAAATAATACTGGTGAATTCAAATGTCTGCATTCATAAGACCAGAAGAAGGGCTCATCCAGTCCAGCATCCTGTGTCACACAATGGCCAGCCAGTTCCTCAGGTTAGCCAACAAGAGGGCAGAGAGGATGAGGCCTTCCCCTGATGCTGCCTTCTGGCGCTGGGATTCAGAGGCTGACTGCCTGTGAACGTGGAGGTTCCCCTCAGTCACCATGGCTATGTAAGAGGTTATCTTACTTATCCTTCGTGAATCTATCCGATCCCCTTTTAAAACTCTTTGTTTCTGTGGCCATCACTACATCCTCCGGCAGCGAATTCCACATTTTAATTGCTACATCCTCTGGCAGCAAATTCCACATTTTAAGCATATTTTAATCATATTTGTTTGTACGTGTCTGTGTTACTCTTTGTGGATCACGCGGTGAGATCTGTCTGCTCCTCTATCAATCATGCTATAACTTCTTGTCTTTTGGTACCACTTCTTAAGTTTCACAGGTAAAAGGTCAGCTTGACCTTAGAAGTTCCTTATTGTTTATGAAGAAGACTGAGCATTTCCCAAAGTGATGGGATGAACAACACGTACTGATCACTTAGCACTTCATTTTGTCCTTCAGACACAACAACCGCAGCGTGTTTTGCTCTGGCTGTGAACCAGGGAACTAAATGAAAAGTAGCCGGGCAAGAGCTAAAAGAGCCATGAAGAGCAACGCCATTCGCCTTTTTACGAAAGGAACCGAAAACAACAACATCCCAAGGCACCTGCTTCCCCTTCTCAATTTACGTGATCAAATTTCTATCTTATCTTTCCTCCAAAGGAGCTCATGTTCTTCCATTTTCTCCTCACAACGGCCATGGGAAGAAGATGAGGCTGCAAAGAAGCGACTGGCACAAGTCAGTTTCTTGGCAGAGCGGCATTTGAGCCTGGTCCTGGTCCAGCACTTCAACCACACTGGCTGTCTGCACTGCAAAGTATCCCGTACTGCTTTAGGATGGTCCCAATCCTCGATGATCAGGACCTTTCCCTATGCCAGAGGTCCTCAACCTTTTTGAGCCTGCGGGCACCTTTAGAATTCTAACACAGTGCAATGGGCACAGCCACAAAATGGCTGCCGCAGTAGGCCGAGCCAGCCACAAAATGGTTGCCACAGCTTATTTTCAATCACACAATGAATGTCTTTGTGCTGTGGTAGCAGCCGCTGCCAAAGCAGTTGATAAGTATGACACTTGAAGGCAGCGTTCCAACAAGTGATTCAGCTTTTAATTGTAGTGATTCAACAGCTCAGAACAGATCAGAACAGACAACACACATAGAGCAACAGGCTCTTATTTAAACAGTGCGGGCTTGCATAGTCACGCCCACATCAGAGATAACAACCAATAGCATTGCTTAGATAACATCCAATCAGTTTGCTTCCCTCCAGCACAATCCTTGTATCCTGATTGGCCTGCTACGCAGAGTAGCCAATCAGGTATTGCTGTTCTGGCTACCAGCCTGTCAATGGGGATGAAATCAAGCTCAGGACATGACAGCAGTACTTCTAGAAATCTGTACAACCAATAAAATCTCTAATAGTCGATCCTAAACCTTGCTGGGCAAAAGCTTCACCTGGCCCCACCCACATTCTAAAGGCACTCGGTGGGCACCAGGAAAGCTGCTGGTGGGTGCCATGGCAACCACAGTGACCATGTTGGGGCCCCCTGCCATATGCTGTTTGTAGACTATTAGTTAGTTGTCAGTTTTGTGTATTGAGAGACAGGAGACGATGGTCAAACAAAGAAGGCTTTATTCAGAACATTGCTCATCTCAGGACTGCTCTGTGTAGAGCGGCACTCAAACCTACACGATTTCAACAGTGTACTATATACATTGTAACTATAAGCACAAAGTCCGATTGGACCTAATTAGAGTTCTACGATTGGTTACCTTGGGTGGCTTCAGAACCAATGGATGGCCTTTATTAGACAGCCAATCATAGTGACGGAACTAGGATACTAGAGATAATTCAAACAGCATAGAATTAAACCCCGGTACACAACAGTCAGCCTTAGGTTAATTTTTCTGTTTGTTTGTGTCATTTGTATCCTGGCTTCCCTGCCAATGGGGACCCAAGGCATCATTCTTGTTGCCTCCATTTTATCCTCATAACAACCATGTGAGGTAGGTTAGGCTGAGCGTGTGATTGGCTTGGGAGGGAGGTGGGTCATGGGGAGGGGAAACATCAATCAACGTTGTGATGTCACGTCCAGTTTTACCTGGAAATGAGATCACAATGCTCTAGGGATTCTGCAAAACTATGGAAAAACCATAGAGTTTCGTGAACTAACCTAGAGCATCATGACATTGATCACAGCACTTCCCTCCTGTTTCCCTGCTGCTCTATGACACAGGAGCAGCAGTGCAGGGACTCTTGTCACAGATGGGTAAGTGGCAACCCTACAACTGGCCCATGGTCACCCAGCAAGCTTCAATGGCTGAGTGAAGATTTGAATCTGGATCTCCTAGGTCCTAGTTTGACACACTAACTTGCATACCCAAGCAACCCAACTTATAACTTGTAATGTAGACTGCAATATGTCCAGAAACCAGTTGGCCACAATTACTTTATCTTGTGCTATTATAACTATAAAAGCCAGCATACAGTTAGGTCCTGTTGTGATGAGTGGCATCATTTCATCTTTATGTGTGCGTGTGGTAGGAGACAAGATACATTATACCAAGGTGCCAAGCTCTGCTCTTAAATGTATTCATCATTAACTTAGCAAAAACAGCATTAGGTTAGAACCATTTTTTAAAGTAACTTTTTCAAAAGCACCTGGAAGTTGTTTTAACTTATCAGGGCAGCTATGAAAATGTCTAAGGCTAACGTTTAAAACAATATAAGCATATGGGGTTGGATCCAGACTCAGTCTTCCAGTGGAAAGATGAAACTTCCCTGCCTCTCTCTTCCGACTGCAGCTGACTGATCTCCATGACCTGCTGCTCCTGGGGGAGAGGGGACCCTGGGGGATGACACGGGGGTTGCATCTGGAAGGGGGGATCTGCAGAAATTGCCAGTTTAGTTTGGATCTAACTCATCATCTAGAACTGTTTTTATTTTGGGTTTTTAAGCCAAGTATCCTAAGGCGAGAGAACTGAAATGGGTTTTGTGTTTGCATTGTCACGGTCATAGAAAAATGGCTAGACACGGTTAGGTGTTTAATTCAGATGCTCCGCTGTGTAAGTCAATTCCCAGCTGACTTACGGGAATCCCAGTAAGGGGCTTTCAAGGCAAGTGAGAAGCAGAGATGGTTTGCCATTGCCTTCCTCTGCAGAGTCTTCCTTGGTAGTCTTCCTTCCAAGTACCAACCCTACTTAAATTCCAAGATCTGACAAGATCAAGCTATACAGTGCCACCTTCCCGCTGATGCTCCATTAAACAAACATTATTATTAAACCCATTACTGGCTAGCATTTACTTTTTAAATCCATGACAGAGGAAATACAGTTCATAGGACCTGTTACTACAATTTGAATTCCATGTCATGTGTGAGAGTGTATTGGGAGTGCCAGTTTGGTGTTGTGGTTAAGAGTTCACACGGCAGACTCTAATCTGGGAGAACCAAGTTTGATTCCCCACTCCTCCACATGCAGCTGCTGGTGTGACTTGGGTCAGTCATAAGTTCCTTCAGAGCTTTTCTCTCGAGAGTAGTTCTTGAGAGAGCTCTCTCAGCCCCACCTACCTCACAGGGTGTCTGTTGTGGGGAGGGGAAGGGAAAGGGATTGTAAGCCACTAGGGTTGCCAGGTCTGGGTTGGAAAATACCTGGAGATCCAGGAGAGGGCAGGGTTTGGGGAGAGCAGGGGCCTCAGCATGGTCCAGTGCCATAGAGTCCACCCTTCAAAGCAACCATTTTCTCTGGGGGAGCTGTTCTCTGTCAGCTGGAGATCTGTTGTAAAACCAGGCGATCCCTGGGCCCCACCTGGAGGCTGGCAACCCTACAAACTGCTCTGGGACTCCTTCAGGTAGCGAAGGGTGTGGTATAAACCCATTCTCTTCTCTTCTCTCCTCTTCTTTAAGTTCATAAAGATATTAACATTTGAGAATGCACGAATTTCTCTTCGGAAGGAAGCTTGACTAAGACCTGCACCTGACTACGTGAATGGCCCCTGGCTAATATGGCACGAAGAAGGCACGTAACCTAGCAGTGATGTCCCTGAAACTTGTAATTATCTGGTTTGCCAGTTGCAATATGAATGTGGCACACTTTTAATGTGCACCTGTATTCTGCACTGGCAGTTATTCTCCCAACAATAATAATCCATGTCTGAGAACTCTCTCTGCTGCTGTGACAATGAATTCTGCCATGGTGGCAGCTACAGAGGAAGGTACAGCTTTCCCCTTCCCTTACTTCCAACTCCTTGAAATTATGTATTGCAGATGCCCAAGCCCCTGTGAAATGTTTTCTGTATATGTTTAGCTTGAACACCAGGCCCTGTTGGAAAATTGTGTTTCCAGTGTTCCTTACAAATGCAGTGCTACTACTGTAGTGGTGTTCCAAGCTGCAGAGAGATTTCTCTCTTCCTTCTCTGGCTCTTGCATCTACCAGTCTGGCTGGGGGTTTTCAGCTTTGGGTGGTGCACTCTGGGTGATGCACTCTGGGTGACTTCAGCAATGCAACAAGATTTCTAGGCTTCAGAATGTGACATATAAAATAACCTTACATTTAACTGTGTTCAGATGAGCACTGTTTGGTCACACTCTTCTGCCATGTTTCTTCCTCCTGGAATTCCAGGCTTCAGTCCCCACCCCCCCAGGACAGCATTAATATTTTGAAGATGACTTTTTTGTTTTTAATGTTTTTAATGTATCTTATTGTTGTTGTAAGCTGCTTTGAGCTCCATAGAGAAGAAAGAAAGCTAATATACACAGCATTGTGCTCCTAGTCATGCAAACAAAACAGACTTTAGGGTCGTAGGAAAACTGATGTATTTGTGGTCAGTTCCACTATTATTAGAACTCCTTCAATAACTGAGGAATTTCTAGCATGCATCACAGGTCACATGACCCTTCTCACCTATTATCAGTGGCCTCATTCCAAAATAAGTTATTTTTTTCCTTATGGAAACAATGGAACTATTTATCTCTGGGTAATGGCCAGCATGTCAAAGTTTCCTACTTCTGTTACCATGGATGATTTCAAATTTATATATGCTTAAATTTACAAAAGTTACACTTTTTTTTTGAGATTTTGTTTTAAGAACTTCTGTTTACTTTAGCCGCATAGACAACTCTGTTGACTAATTTTTTGTAATTTTTGTTGCATTAAGAAAGGAAAGCAAACAACACGAATAGGTTTAAATGAACACCTATATTAAAAATTCTGCTCCGGGTTTAGGAACTGGAAATCCATTTTCTGTAATTAATGGACTGTGAACAATGTACATATGATACTTCACAGATCCTGTTAAGAGTTATTTGGATTGACTTCTTTTGCCAAATGAATATGTGGTATTAAAAAAATATATCTCTGTCATGTTTTGTATCAAAATGTGCAAGAATGAACTCACCAATTCACACAACCAGTGGGTAAAATCTCTCACCTGAAGAAGATGCCTTCTATTTCAGAGGATGCATTAGTGTTACAACTTTCATTGAAATGAATGGGCTTAGATGGGTGTAAAACTGTTTAGGATGACCCTGTGAGAAACTTGGAAAAGCTGTTCTCGACAAACAAGTTTCCATGTGAGGAGCACAGTCATCTGTGTGTGCGCGTTTGAACTGCCATCAGGTTGCAGATGACTTAGGCCTGCCCCAGAGGGTTTTTGAGGCAACCAGTTAAGCAGAGGTGGTTTGCCATTGCCTTCCTCTGCAGAGTCTTCCTTGGTGGTCTCCCATGTAAATACTGACCCTGCCTAACTGCTTAGATCTGGCAAGGCTATCCTATGCCATTCCACACACCCCAGTCATCTGTATGGGTGGATAAAAAAATCTACAGATCTGGATGACATTATAAACTCTAGGGATTATAGACCAGGGGTGGGCAAACTGCGGCTCGGGAGCCACATGCGGCTCTTTCACACATATTGTGTAGCTCCCAGCAGGGCAGCTGGGGAAGTGAAGGGGAGGCATGTATTTGATCCCTTCCCCCTCCCTCCCCCTCCCTCCTATCTATTTGCTTTCTTTGTTTCTCTCTCTCTCTCTTTCCACCTCTTTCATTCTTTCTTTCCACCTCCCCCTCTTTCTCTCTCTCCTAGACAAATAAATATCATTGGACAAATAAATATCATTATCAATATCTGTTTTTACCCCTTTTTATTTTTGGCAGTCTCATTTAATGGTAATAAAAAGCAAATCTGCATATTTTCTAAATAAAAATGTTCGTGTAATATTTGTTCATGTCTTGCGGCTCTCAACCATCTGAAATTTATTCTATGTGGTTCTTACGTTGAGCAAGTTTGCCCACCCCTGTTATAGACTGACTGTATTCATTAACTATCTCCCCTAAGCAGAGTTATACCCTTCTAAGCCCACGCTTCTAAATTATGCCTTTCTAAGTCCAGTTTTTAGGATGACACTGGAAGACAGTTAGATTCTGAAAGGTTTTTCTTTAATCCACTGTTGCTGGTGTATTGCTGCATTTCTACTGAAAGGCAGAAAAATAAATAAAATGTTGCTACTCTTCTTGAGTATAGTGGGTTCATGTCACTAATGGTTTTCCTTTTCAAAAGGAAGGGGGGAAATTTAAAACTTACATGGTCCGAAAAAAAGTGGGAATTGTAAATTTCTGTACCATATCAATAACTGAGACATAATAAGTGAGCATGGAATGTCAGACTGTATGACTTGGGCTCTGATATCTTTGGACCCTAATTCTCTTCCACTGCACACTGGAGTTGCAACACTGACCATGGGGAAAGAGCTATACAAATGCTTTCTAAGAATTTGGTTCCATGCTATAATTAGTGACATGAAACACATTTGAAGAAAAGGATATAACAGCAGTTCCAGCTTAGCCCTGCTCAATTTATTTGCCACTAAAAATATAACCAAAAAAATCTTATTAATTTTATTTTAGTCACAGCTGGGACGCTTATTGCCCAGTGTTGGAAGAATGCTAAAAAGATTTCCTTGGATAGGTGGCATGCTAAATGAAGAAATATAGAACTGCAGCAATTGAATAATTAACAAGCAAGATTAGATTAATTCAGGGGAGAAAAAACAAAGATGATTTTAAGACAATTTGGAATACATTCATAAGTTGTTTAATGCAATTTCCAGAATACAGCTCTTTGAAGAAAGTTTTTTTTTAATTGGATGGAGACCCTTATCGAAAATTTGACTAAGGTATGGAATAGTTATATTAGAGGATACTGAATAGAAATGGAATTAATGAATTATAGCCAAATTGGATGGCAGTTCTCCCTCTTCAGTTTCTTTTCCTTTTCCTTCTTCTCTATTCCATTATCACGTATGTTAGAAATAGATACTACATGCCAACCAATTTTACTTTATTTTCTTTGTATATAAGAGGTTATCTTATCGTCTCTTTTCTATGGTTACACATCTTTCAATAGCAACATTGGTCAAAAAGAATTGTTATCACAGTGAAATACAATCCTCCAGAAATCAACATCCTTTTCCAGGAAAACTATAATGAAGTACACAATGCAATAAAATAAATCCATATTTATTTGTGATGTAAAGCCAAAGGTCTCTGTGTGTGTGTGTCAGGACAACCAGCTATTTTTCAAAAATAAGGATATTTTTGAAAAGGACAATTTCCCCACCACCAGATTATTAAAATCCATTCAACCTCCCAATTCTAAATTGGAATGCCTCAAGGTTTGGCAAGTTAAAATCCATGTTTATTATATTTCATAGTAAGTTGGTTTTATGTTCAGTATTCAAATAGGTATCTGAAATGTTAAGAGTAACTGTCAAGTTTCTGAGCCTATGCTGGTCACGTTTTGAAAACGTTTCCTGGTAGCTTAGAGAGCGTGAGAATATGCTCATGTTATGACCAAAGACACAATGCATTAGGAATTTCTTTTGGGTGCAAAATCCATTTGGATAAATTAAAGTTCACTGTGCCTTCATGTATGTCAATGAAAGATGCACCAGTGATGTTTCCCATAATCCTGGAAGCCAAAACAAAATTGTAGAATATCAGCTATTAAAAGACTTAGGAGAAATCACAACAGTGTCTTTAATCTGTATAATTCTTGTAGATATTGTATAATGATTTTTTTTAAAGTCTGATCCTCATTTTATTGCTTTATCATGCCCTGGTCTCTGCAGAGTTTTTACATCAGTATTTGCTATACATTCAGATGGAATAAGTTGAGCTCCAGTGTTGACAAAACCTTCTCCCCAGAGTCAATATATTTTCATTAAAATTACATACATCCTATTAGTCAATGGTCCTCCTTGTATACATATATATCAGCTGTTTATGGAGTACCACATTTGGGGCTTAGTATTCAGTATTCTCAAATCTGAATGTTTGCCCTTCATATCCAGTATAATTCCTTTCTGTGCTTGACCCATCCTGATAAGTTTCCACTGACTCTGCATTTTCTTCCTTATTGCTGGTCAGAAATGGTTCACTGAGCAAACCTGTTTTGACCATTCCCCAGTCTTCTTGAATTTTTATTTCAGGACAGACATTTCTAGACATGTTCTCTGCAAGGGGACAGCTCAAAAAATCTTTGGCTTCATAAAAATTGTCACCACATTTCACCACTGATGACTTGTAGGCTTCATAGGACGTCTTAGTTGTTGTCGTTATAACAGTCTGCAAAGCTGGAAATTCCAGAGTGGAATGACTGTCAAAGCTGCAAGGATACCCTCCATTATTATGAACGTGATCAGCACCAGCTTGATTCATTCCATGGCCAACACTTTCTCCATTGTTAGTTTCCTCTAAGGACTGCTTCAATTCATGATGTTTAAGGATTCCATCAATGTTCTTTTCATGGGGACTTACTGAATTTATACAATATGGGAGTCCATTCAGCACAACATGATCAGTATCCACTGGATTATCCGTTGGGTCTTTATGAAATGTAGAATACAAACTGGATACAATATAACCAGGAAATGTGCATTCGTAGCCGCAACTTGGCTTAGATGTATAGATCGTAGGGCTTGGGTACTTCTGGAGTGGCAGATCCATATCTCCAGGGACACTGGCTGCATCGTAAGTAACTTTGTAAGAGTCTACATGTTGAAATGTATGAGGCGGCTGGGCTGGGAGTGGTAAACTGGTATCTGGAATTATACTGATTCTGTCTGCTCCTTCGCATGCCAGATGATGAATGTAGTGAAAGTATTCACCATTCTCATTACATGATCCTATCTAAATAGAATATTAATTAAAAAGATATTTGGACATATACTATACACATACATACACAAATAATCATAGGATAAACTAATACGTCAGTTGGGTTAAACCGGTTTTCTTCTGTTTTAAAACTTTTTTCAAATGTATATCACAGATTGCTGGTTTATTAATTTAGGCATTTTTTACCCTGCTTTTCTTCCCAATGGGAACCCAAAGCAGCCTAGAAGAAGAGAGATTGGATTTATATCCTGCCCTTCACTACCCAAAGGAGTCTCAGAGTGGCTTACAATCTCCTTTCCTCTCCCCACAACAGACACCTTTTGAAGTAGGTTGGGCTGAGAGAGCTCTTTCAAATACTGCTCTTGAGAGAACAGCTCTGAGAGAACTTGTGACTGACCCAAGGTCACATCAGCAGCTGCATTTGGAGGAGTGGGAAATCAAACCCAGTTCTCCCAGATTAGACTCTGCACTCCTAAACACTACACTGAACTGGCCTAAAAAATACAAATACAGAATAAATAAACAGACAATTTAAAGAGACAGAAATACAACTTTAAAGAAAACAGAACATGCAAAAAGTACACTGGGTTGGTCTCTGATTATCTGGGTTGGCTTACATCTGTAAACTATGGGCTAAGAGGCAAGTTTGTGGCTATGGCAGAACTTATATTCGACATGCTCCATTGTGGTCCCTACTTTTCCTCATCAATCACTTCTCCCCCATGCCCTTACCCAATGTAAACATGCAGATTTCAACCTTTCCAGACTTGGGGCTCACTAAGCTTCAAAAACATGATATGAAGTCACATGACAGGAAGAGGGGAAACCAGACCTCCTCAGTTTCAAGGCTGGTAGCCACAATTTCTTGGACAGTGACTAATTCAGTAGCATCAGCTCAGTCCACACTAATATTTTGCTGTACAGTACTTGCATATGGGATTGTGTGGAGAAATTCAGAAGGATGAAATCACCCCCAAGTCACTAAAACTATTTTGTGCCAGTCAATTTATTAAACCTTTTTCCTGTTCCTCAGAGGAGCTCAGGTGGCATAAATGGTTCTCCCCTAATCTACATGTCAGACAGTCTTCATCTTCTTCTTCTTTTTTCCTAGCTGCTTCATGTGGCTGAACAATGTTTCAAACGCTAGCTTGTATTCTTGAAATACAAAATGTTCACATTGGAAGCATACAGAAGAAGACCTGTCCAGCACCAGCAGAGAGAAGAACATATGCCACGTATTAAGAATTCTTTGAGCAAAAGATATAACATTTAGAAAAATGCAAACTAGGTATCTCTGCTGTGTGTTTTTCTAAGCCCCTCTTACCATCTTTGGTGTGATCGTAGGCTGTAATGCCACTGATTTATTTGGATATTATGTATACAAACACACATATTTATTCATTGTGTGGCGGCTTATATTGATCTTTTTTTTTTTTTTTGCACCAGCATTTCGGGTGACATTTCACAACAGTTACCTGAAAGTCCAGAAGCCTTTTTTTCTGGGCTGAGTGAGAAGGCGGCACTTGCTTTTTCAGGGCACTTCTTCTGGCCTCAGTCTCTGATTTACTCTCTGGTCTCGGGTGGTCATGAATTCCCTTGGCCTGCAGAAGTATTCATACATCAATAAGTGGGTTACCCAGAAGGAATAAATGAGGATGTACTGAGGCATCACTTAGCAACCAATAACCCAGTTAAGGAGAAGTGCATGAGCATAATCAAATTGATTTACAATCAAAGACTGCAGCTTAGCTAGCTTGGGGATCGTGGCTGTAGTCTTCTCTTGAAAGAGAGTCAAGGAAAAGTAATAAACTGGCCCTGACCTGGATAGCACAGGCAAGCCTGATCTCGTCAGATCTTGGAAGCAAAGTGGGGCCGACCCTGGCAAGTATTTGGATGGGAGGCCACCAGAGGATACCAGGGCTGGGAGGCCACAAGCAGGCTATCAAGCCTCTTGGTGCCAGTTTGGTGTAGTGGTTAAGTGCGCGGACTCTAATCTTGGAGAACCTGGTTTGATTCCCCACTCCTCCACTTGCACCTGGCTGGATGACCTTGGGCAAGCCATAGTTCTGATAAGAGCTGTCCTTGAAAAAGAGCCGTTTCTGTCAAGAGCTCTCTCAGCCCCACCTACCTCACAGGGCGTCTGTTGTGGGAGGGGAAGGGAAAGGAGTTTGTAAGTCGCTCTGAGACACCTTTGGGTAGTGAAGGGTGGGGTATACATCCAATCTCTTCTTCTTCTTCTTTGAACATTCTGCATGCCCCAGTAGGCGTCACCAGAGGTAGCCAAGGCTTCCAGGCACGGGCACATATGCACACACACACATTGCAAAAATATCCCCCAAAAAGGAAGAAGAAAAAGTAATAAACTGCTCTTAATAATGGTTCTCAGACCCTGGTTTATTCATAGAAAGGCAAACATGCTTTTGTCCTGGTCCAATCTATCAGAAAGGTCTGCTTTGCAAGCCCTGTTGAAATGAGATTCCAGAGGGGTAGCCACCTTAAACTGCTACAGCCAAAATAACAAACAATCTGGTGGCACCTTAAGGACAAGCAAGTTTGTTGTGGCATCAGCTGCTGCGAGCCAAAGCCCACCTTCTCAAATGCATGAAGCTGAACATTCAGTTGGCAGAGAGATTTAGGGCGGGGCACAGTTATCAGAAAGGCCAGAAGGCCCCGTTTCCGAGGTCCATCATATCACATCGCAGAGCGCAGGTGAAAGCAAGATCCAGTCAAAAGAAAAAACTGTCAGCTCAGAAATCAGTGCAGAGCGGTCCCAGCTCTTAATGAACTGGCAAAGAAGGATGAACCTGAACCAGTAAGGACGAGCAATTACTTTTTGTACTAAGCTGATCATCGGAAGTCCCCACTGTTTCCGTCTGACACCACCAATTCTGCGTGCGAATCTCAGCTCAGCTTTGAACTGTTTCAAAGGCATGTTTTTAATTAAGTCAACAGTACGTTTAGATTGGTTATTGAATGTTTAGTGGGGTTGAAATGTCCCCCATTGGTTTCTGAAGGTGCTACTACCTCTTATGACTTCATCCAGTTTGGTGTAGTTAGGAGTGCAGACTCTAATCTGGGGGGACCAGGTATGATTCCCCGCTCCTCCACATGCAGCAGCTGGTGTGACCTTGGGGCAGTCACAAGTTCTCTCAGAGCTGTTCTTGAGAGAGCAGTTCTCGAGAGAGCTCTTTCAGCCCCACCTACCTCACAGGGTGTCTGTTGTGGGGAGGGGAAGGGAAAGGAGATTGTAAGCTGCTCTGAGACTCCTTTGGGTAGTAAAGGTTGGGATATAAATCCAATTTCCTCCTTCTCCTCCTCCTCCTCCTCCTCCCACGGTTCTTTAAAAATTATTATCCTTTTGCAAAGTTTGCCACAAGGATTGCTTAATCCATGAAGATAATGGTGAGGAGAAAGATGGAGTTTTTACCCTTCTCTGCCCTACTGTTTTCCTCCTGGAAAAAGTCACTCTGAAGCTGCTTTTATTCTTCCTAGGGAAAAGTGCACATTCCCACCCCCCCTTCTGCAGGAGTACTTTAGCCTCCCAACATTAATTCATATCTTGTTGTATGCATTCATGATTTTGCATTTTCTATTTTTCACCCACATTAAACATAAGATGCATGTATTATTTTACCTGAAAAAATATCACTTTGCCGTCATGTCTCCAGAAGTTAGTTACTGGGTAGCCACTATGTCCCCGGCAAGGAATTAACTCAAGGGCTGAACTGCAGTTGGGGCAGAGCTTTTCTGCAAGAGAGAGAAATATCGAGCTCAGAGTTGGCACCATCCCAAGTGGTGCCATCACTGAAAAGAGTAACTCTGCATAAGCTGGCACTGTTGGTGCTAAATCAGATTTTAAAATTCTATATTCTAGCATCTAAACTTCCAAGCAAAGCAAATTAAATGTAATGCATATTCTGATACTCCCCCCCACACACACACTGTCAAGTCACAGCCGACTGCCGGAGACCCTGCAGAGTTTTCAAGGCAAGAGACACTCAGTAGTAGTCTGCCATTCCATGCATGTCCACATATGTTTATCGTCCTTTCGGGGCAGCTCCACTGTCATTGCACCTCTGCACTGCTTTAAAAGAATCTTCTCCAAACAACATTCAAACAAGCATAGAGAAAGATGGCATCACAGCAGCACGTAATTGATTTTCAAATGCAAATGCAGATTCGACCTGTGTGAATTGGCAAAATCCAGTTGGAAAGTGCACTGAAAGTGGATTCAAAGTGGATTATTTAGTGTGTGGGACCGCAGCCCGAGATTCACATTTCAGAGTTTCTATTTTTAGGTACCAAAGTTAAGATTCAGTAGAGTTGCACTGTGCTTCAAGATCCGATAAACAGACTTCCTCTATATGGAACTCTCTGGTAGGAAATAAACTCTGTGAGAGTCACATGCGGCTCCCAAACCAGAGGGGAACCATACAGCCATCAGGGAGCTTCTCCCATTTCACTTTCCTCACTTTGTTGCTTTTGCCGAGCTTTGTCGCATATAGCAGGGCGGAGCTGAAGCTTGGTCCCGTTGGGCAGTATGCAGTTCCTGGCACACACCACCACCCCGAGGCAGGATTTCTTCAGGATCTGGCAGTTGTGGTTGTTGGTGTTGCGCATGGCCCAGCCGCTGTGATGCCGCTGTGCATTTTTATCCTCACTGGAATAAATGAACCTCAAATAGCCATCCGGCCATTCCTGGAAGGAATCAAAGTGCTTGGGCTCCTGCATCAGAGACAAATAGATAAAAGACAGAGAGGGAGCAGAGGAGCAGAACGAAGGATGCTTTAACAGAGCATGCATCTAACGACAGGTAAATGCTGGGCAGTCCTTTCTTCAAAAGGCCAATAATCAATATGCCAGTCCACATTTGCAAAAAAAAAAAAAAAGGCATTAATAAAAATTGGAGTGCAGGAGCGCCAGTGATGCACAGTCATGCACACATGACACTTCTGCATGCCAGCATTTCCCCTGTAGACATCCCCTCTATTGTCAGCCCCACATTCCTATCCCAACTGAATGCTAAGTATGCCACTGAAGCAGCAGACTTACAACTGGCAGAGGCATCTAAGAAAACCCTTCCCCAGATGTTGCTCGTCATTTGCAATGAGCAACAGAACTCTCCTTTGTGAACTTTGCCTTTAAAGCTGTATTATCCCTGTTAAGATTACTGCTCGACTTTTTGACACGTATGTTGTACAACAGAATGTCCACGGTTGTTTTGCACTTTTTCAACTTTAATAAAAAAATATAAAATAAATTTTAAAAAGTTGGATTATCACTGGGACAATTTGCTTGGGGACTGTGATGAAGGTTTGCAGCCACCAAGGACATTTCAGCAGTGGTAATACTGTATCCTGCCACTGGAATGGAAAATATTTTTAACGGCAAAAGATCCACCAAAGTAACTCACTCATCGCACCCGCATGGCCATGGTCGTTCTGCCATTTGGGGCACCCTTTTCTTTTCTTTGTTTGAATTCTGTGGGCATGCTGTGCTCCCTTCCTCCTGCACTGGAACACACCTCTCAGTTTTTAATAGGAGAAGCAAATGAGAACCGCACAATCCATCTCCCCGCAGTCTATCCATAGCGTACATGTAGATTGGACATCATGCTATTGTTTGCTGGACTGGAGATTGAAAACCACACAGGTATTATACAATGAGGATAGGATGCACTTTGTCTGATTATGTAGAAAGAGATACTTCCGCCTCGAAACCAAGCCTAGTGTTCTAGAACGTCGTCCATGTCTTCTTATTCCATACCTGTGGCAACTTGGGATCATTGATGTCCCACGTTAACTTCATCCCATAGGAACAGACATAGTCGGAGTCCTCAAAGGGATCTTTTGACATGTTCACCATGGACCTAGGAGAACAGGATAAGCAACATGCGGCAGGAATTCCCTCTGACTTGTATTACAGGGGGCCCTTCCTAGATGTGTGCTGTCTGCCCTGACTCCATCTTTACTAAACTCACCTTGGCCGCCGTTTTAGGAACTAGTAATGCCATGCTGTGGAGGAGGTGAGCTCAAGGCTCTCCTCAGGCTATACTAACAAATGGCAGGATAATGATTCACTGATGGGACATCCCCATTGCAGTGGGGATTTGCAAAGCCTCACCTAGGTCTATCAGTGTAATTTCAATAACAAATGCAAGTCTTCCCAAGTACAAAGTCAAATTACTATGGAGCAGCCAGGGGGCTTGATTACTTTTTACTGACCCGGCCTGAATGTCTCCTCCCATCCTTCCCCAGGCATAAGTGAAGCCTCTACTCTGCCAGCCCTATACTCACCCCCCCAACTCAATCGAAGGCTGGAAATCCACAGATTCTCCTCCTGGACTCACCCTGAATTCCTCGACTTTGCAATTATTTCTTTGATATGCTATGGGGCAGGCACCTATAACTACTACCATTCTGCCAGCTAAAACTGGGCAGTCTCACCCCCTCTGCTGGCTCAGAGGATGCCCATTCCACTCTTCTCTTCTGGAACCAACAAACCTTCTTGTTGTAACCTGCCCTGAGCCTTGCTGTGCAGGGGAGGGTGGACTAGAAATCAAATCAATACATACATACATACATACATACATACATACATACATACATACTAGTTCCTTGGTACCATTGGACGCTCAGTCTAAAGTTCCCCTATACTGAATCTCTGTGTCATCTAAATAGACAATCTACTTTACCCAGCTCAATAGACAGGTAAACTCCTTCCCTGTTCACTCCTTTTCTCTAAAAACTCTCCTTTCCCATTGTTTAAATCCCTCTCTCTCCCCCACTTCTCCTCGTGGCCATTCCCTGGTGCAGAATTCTCACTCGGCCACCGGCTTGGCTCTCTTTTACTTTTCCTTTCTCTCCTGTCATGTAGTTATTCATATGCTCGAGTACCTTTTCAATTCCTGTACCTCTATAATTCCATCAATACATTCTCAACCTTGCTTTGGAAAAGATCTGGTTGTTTTGTGGTTACAAGTAGCCTATTAGAGGTGCTTTGAGCTTGCTTGCATGCTATCCGCATAAAGATCCCTAAATCACATGATCTATTCCCCCCTAATTGGCAAGCATGCCAGTCTTCCAAGCTAATAATCCAATAATAGAAGGCAAAAACAAGCGTAGTAAACAGACTCGCTACTTACAAATTGCCAAAATGCTAAAGAACATGTAGTAGAATGTAGCGAATACAAAGTAGCCACGTAAGAAAAATACAAAATGGAAACAAAGAAGACTTGTGCAATAATACACTACAATAGAAAAATCCACAGAATAATGGAGAACTAATATAATAATGCCACGTTGTGTCCGGATGTTTGATTACAATGTTTCAAAGTCCATCCTTCATCCTTCCAGCTGTCAGTCCCACTGGAAGCCTGAAGCTGCTGAAGCTGATTACACATTGGAGATTTGTGTCCGTTCTTGTATTGAATTGTTATTGTTCCAAGTGCATGTGAGTAAAAGTATGGAAATGACAGCAACTTAAAGGGAACACCCTGTTTCCATTTTGTATTTTTCTTATGTGGCTACTTTGTATTTGCTACTTTGTATTACATGTTCTTTAATTTGTGAGTCTGTTTACTACACTTGTTTTTGCCTTCTATTATTGGATTATTATACTAGAGTGTAGTGAACGTCATTGAATGCTGAAGTTTTCCGAGCTAGCCAGGCTGCGGAAGTGGGAAGAAATTCCCCCCGACACTGAGCTTAATTCCCCCATATTGGTTGTGGTTCTGGGCAAGAGTCCTGAACCCAGGTCAGAGAGTCCACACGTGTCTAAGAATACATGAGAAAGAGAGCATGTATGATAACCCTTGCAGATATAACTTCAGGCTGTCAAAAAAAAATTCTCAGTGAAGAAAGGGATCATTCTTACATGGAGCCTTGCACAAACATAAGACCAGTTCTGCCACAATAACGGGTGCTTGCAAGATAACTTTTGAAACTGATCATGGGAATGCATAGAACTAAAAAAACTTTTAAAAAACAAACTATAAAACACACAAGCACACACACACACAGCTCCCCCAGTGCCATGATTAGGTATCTAATAGTGCAATCCTGAGTAGAATCACACCATTTTAAGCTTATTGATTTCAATGCACTAAGGCGTATCTGTATACCAGCTGCCTCTGCTCCTAGCTTGGGCTGCAGGGCGTCATTTTTAAAAACAACTATACTTAATTGTGCAGTGGGTGGCTTGTGCAAAAAGAGGCCACTCACAGATAAGGTATGGGTTTCTACATGTGGGCAATCCTCAGGTATGCAGGCATAGCCGGCTTGCCCACTAGGCGAGCTAGGCGCTCGCCTAGAACGCAGTGGCTCAGGGGCGCCAAAAGGCCCCCCCCACGTCTTCCCAGGCTTGCTTGAGTGCCCCACAGAGCTCCCAAGCAAGCTGGCGCTGGGAGGGAGGGGGCGGCGGTTTAAACCTCCACCCCCTTCCCAGTTTCCCTGGGGGTCGGCGGGGCCAGTGGGGAGCAAGGAGGCGCCTTCCGGGCTGACTCCTCCCCCCCCCCGGGACTCCCAGTGCACAATGCAGGAGAAATGATTTTGTATATGCACTGTGAATACTGTCTGCAGTTCTGGTCACCGTATTTCAAAAAGGATGTCGCAGGGCTGGGGAAAGTACAAAGGAGATTGGCCAGCCACAATGATTAGGGGATTGGAGCACCTTTCCGGTGAGGAAAGGATAGAAAATCTGGAACTCTTCAATCTTTAAAAAAAAAGAAAAGAAAACATGGCTAAGGGGAGACATGATAGAGGTTTACAAAATTAGGCATGGGGTGGAAAGAGTGGAGAGAGCTTCTTCTCCCTCCCCCACAATACTAGAACTCAGGGGCACCCAATGGAGTTATCCTGAAATAGGTTCAGGACGTACAAAGTGCTTCTCTACTCAATGAGTGATTAAACTGTGGAATCCACAGCCAGTGGAGGCAGTGATGGCCATGAGCATGGATGGATTTAAGGGGGGGTTGAATATATTCCTGGAAGAGAAATCCATCAACGGCTACTAGCCATGGAAGGGAACCTCCATCTACAGAGGCAGCAAATCTCTGAGCTGGGAGGCAGCATTTGGGGAACGGCCTCAACCTCTATGGCCCGTGTGTTGCCCTCCAGGACAACTGGTTGGCTGCTGTGTGAAGCAGGAAGAAAACATAAATGCTTTCCTCTATAGTGCACATCATCTCAGTAATCCTTGCAAGTATTCTGTCAGATGGTTCAGTATTCTTATCACCATGTTACTGGTGGGGCAAATGACCAGATCCTGAGTGAACAACGGATTTCCCAAGAACAGGTATAAAGGAGGAGGAGGAGGAGGAGGAGGAGGAAGAAAAGGAGAAGGAAGAGGAAGAGGAAGAAGAAGAAGAAGAGTTGGTTTTCATACCCTGCTTTTCACTACTTGAAGGAGTCTCAGAGGGGCTTACAATCTCCTTGCCTTTCTCTCCCCACAACAGACACCCTGTGAGGCAGATGGGGCTGAGAGAGCTCTGAGAGAACTGTGACTGACCCAAGATCACTCAGCTGGCTTCACGCAGAGGAGTGGGGCGGGGAATGTAGCCCAGTTCTCCAGATGAGAGTCTGCCGCTCTTAACCACTACACCACAGTGGATCTCTGAGGGGGGATTGCTACCAGGGACTTTCCCAGCTTGTATTTCACATTCTTACTGCCCCATCCACTACGGCCTGGTCTACACTCTTGAAGGAATGAGGAGGTATTGAAGTGGCAGAGTGCTGAGGTGGATGGGCCGTGCCATTTCAGACTCAAGGGGAGGGATTTCCCCCCAGAATTCCTCTGTAAGGATTCCCTGTAAGTGAAAATGACCACATCACACCAAAGGTTCCGATAGCTGAAGTGTTCCGCCCAATCTGCTAATGTTCTTCTTGCAGACAGGCTTTTTTTTAGCCTTCAAAATGAGGGGGGGCACATTCTGATACAGCCTACTCTACCCCCTCAGAATTCCACCATCTCCTTCTGCCGCAGGCACACTACACCTGTGTATTCAGTGCCTCAAGTCAACTTCCACCCATGGCAACCCAAAGAATTAATAATCTCCAGAATGATAATCTCCAGAATGTCCTACAGTGAACAGCCTTGCTCAGGGCCTGCAAACTGAGCCCCCCCTAGCTTTCTTGGTTGGGCCAATCTGTCTCAGACCCTCCTTCCTCTTTTCCTGCTGCCGGCAACATTTCCTAGCATTGCTAGTGTATTTCCCAGTGACTCTTTGCTAATGTGACAGGAGTAGTGGGGCAGCCATGAAGGAGCTAGAGAAGTTTAAGGATGTGTCACCGGCGACCAAGATCAAGACAAACTCACACGATGGTCTTCCCCATGACTATGAAGGGGCGTGAAAGTTGGACGACGAAGAAAGTGGATGGGAAGGACGCGGTTCGGGTTCCTTTGAAATGTGGTGCTGGAGGAGAGTTTGATGGGTCCCGTGGGCCGCCAAAAAGACCGATCAGGGAGCTCTATGTCGGATCAAGCCTGAACTCTCCCTAGAAGCTACATCGAGACGGGATGCTGTGTTAGTCTGTCTGTAGCAGCAGAAAAGAGCCGGAGTCCAGTCGCACCTTCAAGAATAGCAGAATATGTGGCAGGGGAGGAGCTTCCGTGAGTCGGGGCTCACTTCTTCGGATGCAGCTAGAATGGGGGTCCGTCTGTCCTCTGTACTGGGAAGTGGAGAGATTTCAGATGCCGAATGACATCAGCAGGCGAATGACCGTAGCAGGTGAACGACAACAGCCGGCGGGATTGGATTGGGGTGAGAGACGCAGAGGGGTAACAAGGGGTCACTATCGCCACCCTTCACCTGCTCTGGCCCTTGGCCTGCCCAATGTCACTCAGCACCGGAAATCACTTTCCAGGGCAGAGGGCAGAGGGACTCCCACGCCAGCTGCATCCGAAGCAGTGAGCAGGGACTCCGGAAAGCTCCCGCCCGGCCACAGAGTCTTGGAGCCTTCCAGGCGCTCCTGGGCTCCGGCTCTTTCCCGCTCCCTAGAAGCTCCCGTGACCGAACCGAGGCTCCCCTCCCAGAGACCGTCTCCTGTCCGCCCGCAGCAGCTCTGCGAGGAGAAGGCAGGAGCGGGGCAGGGAGGAGGGCCGGGCGAGGGGAAGCGCGGGGAAGGGAAGCTTGCCTGGGAAGCGCCGGTCCCCGCGGGGCGCGTCTCCTCTGTCCGCCGCCGGCAGTGCTGAACTCCCTCTGCAGCCGCGTCGGGGCTCCGGGACGACGCCTCTTCTGAGCGGCCGTCGGGGCTGGCTGGGCAGGGGCTCTTCTCCGACTCCCCCCCCCCCGCCCGCCCGCCCGCCCCCGCCCTCCCGGGGACCTGATCGGCTCCTCCCCCTGGAGACCGGCGGAGGCTCCGACGTTTCCCCAGTCGGGGAATCGACGTCTTTCCCCCCCCGCCTCCGCCCGGGGGTCCCCAGACCCGAGAGAGCCGGCAGAGCGGCAACTCCAGGAAGCCGGCTGCGATCCGCGGCACGCTTCCTCGCGAGTCGGTGCCCCTGAAGCGCTTCCAGTCTTTGCTTCACGGCGCGCGCCTTTGGAGTCGAGGGGGCGCCAAGCAAGGGGGACTGGGCGATCCACAAACTGGTTGAGCGGGACTCCTTGCCCTTAGAAACCGGGTTCGGAGTTCCAGACCGGCCGCCAGGGCGGAAGCGTTTGACCCCACGAGCGAGGGTTTGGGGGCCACCGGAGCAGGCAGGCCCGGCACCGAGTCAGTAGTAGTGGCGCTTCTGCCAGAGAACAGACGGGCTGGCCGGCCCCGGAATCGGCGCTTCAGTGTCAAGAGCCACTGAAGTTAGTCTTGCCTAATTCAACAATTCGGTTCAATAGGCTGGAAGCCAAAGGTGAGTTGTCGTGTAGGCTGCTTCTTGAGCGGTTTATAGGGTCGGAAGCGAAAGGTTTGGAAGCGAAATCCCCGCTTTCCGCGCACGTCGGAGAACGCACTTTCAATGCACTTCAGAAGCGGTTTGCAACTGGATTTCCCTGTGTGCGTCAGGAATATCCACTTGCAAGTGGTTGCTAAAGTGCATTGAAAGTGCATTATCCGGCCTGTGCGGAATTGAAATGTACTGGGGATCGGGCTTTTAAGCAGCTGATGATTATTAGAAGAACCTTTGGATGTAGCGAATACTAATTGAAACAGAGGAAGAAGAAAAAGAGACTGTATTTATACCCTGCCCTTCACTACCCAAAGGAGTCTCAGAGCGGCTTACAAACTCCTTTCCCTTCCCCATCCCCACAACAGACACCCTGTGAAGTAGGTGGGGCTGAGAGAGTTCTGACAGAAACTGCTCTTTTTCAAGAACAGCTGTGCCAGAACTATGGCTTGCCCAAGGTCATCCAGCAGCTGCAAGTGGAGGAGTGGGGAATCAAACCCGAGTTCTTCCAGATTAGAGTCTGCGCACTTAACCTCTACACCAAACTGGCTCTCAGGAGGAGAAACGGAAGGCTGGAGAACGTCCTCTCAGGAGGAAAGGCTTTCGGGGGATCCGACCGGGGAGACAGAGAGAAAAGTTAACTGAAATTGAACACTCACCGTTTGTCCCCGATCTAGCGACAGTTACTGGGACCGAGCTGGTTCATACTTGGCTGTAGTGAATACTCGGCACCTTTGTTCGTCAACCCTGCTAAATCGGCAAACCTGGGCTTACTTCCCTGGCAGTAGCAGAACAAAGTTTGAGTCCGGTGACACTTTTGAGACCAACGAAGTTTAATTCTGGGTATAAACTTTCGTGAAACTTTATACCCAGAAAGAATTAAACTTTGTTGCTCTCAAAGGTGCCTCTCCAAGCTTTGCTCTGCTGCTTCAGACCAACACGGCCACCCACCTGAATTCACCTGGGAGTGGTTTCCATTGACATCGGGCGGACTTCCCTTTTAAACGAAGCTTTAAATTCGAACCGGAGAGGCTGAGAAGAGGCAAGAAGTGAAGCCCCTGGTCTGCTGGGACTTTTTCTCTTCCAGTATTCTAGATATCACAACAAAACTATGCGACAGTCCTCCCTATTCTGAAACAGCGCCTGCGAAGCCAGGGAGATTCCGGTGAGCTTTGACCAAAGGAAGCGTGCCATAGGATTTGCATTGTGAATGTGCTTCAGTTGCAGCCTGGCATTTGGAGAAACAGGGTGGTGTAGTGGTTAGAGTCTGGAACTTAGAGCTGAGACCGCCGGTTCGAATGCCCATATTAACTGTGTGGAAATTGGCTGGGTGACTCTCTCTCCGCCTAACCAACCTTTACGCTTCCTCACTTGGGATGGATCGCGGAGAGTGAGTCAATATAATCGACACCCTGGGATAGCCAATAACCAGTACCGTAGGATTAGGGTTGTAGAACCAGTCAGGAATCTAACGGCAGAACTGAAGGGAAGCAGAAGTCTTGACATAACACATCAAACCGTGCAAAAATTACATAGGAGGATCCTCTTTCCAGTAAACCAAACACATTTGTTTTGTTTTTTAAATTAAAATTTTATTAATTTCCCCCCAAAGCATAACAGAGCATACTATTCTTGGAGATTTGTTCATTAAAGTCAGACCAGTTCAGAACAAAAGACAAAACATAACATACACAAACCTTGTTTTAACAATCTATAAATGTTCCAAGTAGGAAAGAATACTACAACTAAAACTGCCAGGATCGGGTCTACTCGGAGTCGAGTTGAGTCATATACGAGGTATAGTCAGCTATCAGAATAATTTTAGCATCAAAAATCACACACTTGTGACGATAAAATGGAGAAGAGGACATTGTAATCCACTTCTGGTCCCCCATGGTAAAAAGTGGGTTTTTGTCTCCTTGAGTGTGTGTGTGGGGGGAATATAATTGTTCAAATGCAACCGTGCATCCCTTGAATGATTATGGGTTTAATGAGCGGAGATGTTTTATAAAAAGTATGCAGGATTAAATTCAGAAGAATATTTCCTGCTGTCTACAATTTTTCCATTTTTTCAGATTTTATTTTTTAGGCATTCCTTGAAGGGCATTCCCTGAAGTTCTGCAGAATATGCTCCTGGAGCAAGAAGGCTGCTTATTTATTTATTTTTTAATAAAGTGCACTTTCAATGCACTTTACAACTGGATTTTACTGTGTGTACTGGCAAAATCCAGTTCTAAAGTACACTGAAAGTGGATTATTTAGTGTGTGTGCTCTCAGCCTAAGACTAAGAAGATTTTCAGGAACTGGAATCTTGGTCTTCTACTGCAGACCAACACGACTACCTACTCGAAACGTTTAAATAAACAGATAGGATAGGCATGCCAGCCTGCAGGTGGGACCTGGAGATTCCTAGGAATTACACCTCATTTACAAACTACGGAGAGCATTTCTCTGGGAGAAAATGGAGGCTTTGGACGGTGGACTCTGTGGCATATCCATTGAGGTCCCTTTTCTCCACTGGTTCCAACCCCAAATCTCCAGCAGTTTTTCAACCGGCTCCAAACTCACCGCCGTCCCCTCCTGGTGGCTAGGAGGAACCTGACAACCCTAAGATAGACATAGAAATTCAACAGGTGCACCTTTCTCCTCCAGAGGGTAAAGGCTGCACCCACAGAATTTTTGCAGCGTTTACAAGTACTTTTTTTTTCTTGGTGAAGGATGAACAAGCGGTCTTCGATAAAAAGGGGCTAAAAAGAACGTTTATAGTGGCCTTTTCATTTCTGGAATACAGCCTAGAGATTCCTTGTCACGCGAATCCGGTCCCCTTTTGGTTGTAAAACCATACAGTGGGCTGAAAAACCCTTCGCTTGAACGCCTGAAGTCCCGCTCCAAAGCCCCGGCCCCAAGGCCAACCACCCGCACCCAACCCGCTCGCATCCCTCCTTAGAGATTGAAAGGGTCCTCAAGCCGATCCGCGGAACCCGCTCGGAAACGCTGGGAGGAGGGGCGCTGCGGCCATTCGGAGTTAAAGGGCGCCCTAAGCCGGGTCGGGGGGAGGCCGGGAACCTCTCGCGCCCCATCTCCCAGCGGCAGAGATTCGGGGAGGGGGCGCGGGAGGCGCCGTCGGCCCTTCCCGTTTAAAGCGCAGCCTCCCGCGGTCATTAGAAGTTCAGAGGCGGGGGAACTTTGCGCGGAGACTTTAAAAGGAGCCTTCCCAGCCTTCTGGAGGCAAAAGGACTCCTCGCCCCAGGAGTGCGGTTGGCCATTAGAAGTTCAGGGGCGGCGGGGAAGTTTGGCGACCCATCTCCCAGCCGCGCAGGGCGCCGCCTGCCAATAGACTTTAAAGGGCGCCTCCTGGAGGCAAAAGGGGCGTGGGCCGCAACTCTTGAAAGGCCGTCTTCCCAGGCTTCTGGAGGCAAAAGTACTCCTGGCACGAGGAGTGCCCTTGGCTATTAGAAGCTCAGGGCCGGCTTGCCGGGCCTGGGGGAGGCGGGGGAACTTTGCCCGGCCCATCTCCCCGGGGCGCGGGTTGGCGCCCTCCGCGAGTCTTGAAAGGGCGTCTTCCCAGCCTTCTGGAGGCAAAAGGGGGCCGTAGGCCATAACTCTTGAAAAGGCGCCGTTCCCAGCCTTCTGGAGGCGCCTTTGGCCATGAGAAGTTCAGGGGCGGCTTGCCGGGCCAGGGGGAGGCAGGGGAACTTTGCGCGGCCCATCTTCCGCAGCCGCAAGGGAGACGGGGTGCGAGGAGCGGCGGCCATTTGCAGTTAAAGGGTGGAAGCCGGGAACCCCTCGAGCCCCGTCTCCCCGCGACAGAGACGGGGTTGTTTCGCAAGCACAGCCTCCGCTCGTTAAAATAAAAGACCCTCTCTTCACCCGCCAATCTGAAACAAAAGGCTTATTTTCCCTAGGAGATCGCGCAGGAAGTGTAGATAGATATATACGCCCTAGCTGGGCTGCCGAATCGGTCGCTGGCGGCCGGGTAATTTTTTCAGGCCGCAACAGCAGCACGTGGAAGGAAGGAAGGAAGGGGCAGCGACGGCTACCGCCGGGCGCTGCAGTGAGGCCTCAACCAGCGGCAGTGTTACCCCGGGAAAGGCCGCCGTAACCATGTTCGAGGTCCGTGAGTCGTTCCCCCCTCTCCCCAGGGTCCCTCTCCCGCCGCCCCCCGTTTCCGCCCTTGTCTGAGGCCGTCATTCAGTTAAGGCTCCGCGCCTTCTAGCACGACAGTCAGCCTGCTCCCGAGTAAACAGAGGCTTTCTGCATTTAATCTTGGGTTGTTTCCTCCTGTTTGGCTCAGTCGTGTGGTCCTACGCAGCAGAGTTACTCCCCTGAAATCAATGCGCTTGGCTCGCGGGGCGGCGGGGGGGGCGACTTTGCATGGCGGGGTGTGTTATTAGCTGCTCAGCCCATTCCTCTGACTTGCTCGCTTGTTGAGCATCACGAGGATTTCTCGCCTTTTTTGCGGGGAGGGGGGAGAGGCAAAAGAGACGAAGGTTTGCCTTGTCTAACGGTGACGTTGCCAGCTCTGAGCTGTGGGGATTGTGGGGGGGAGCCTGAGGATGGTGGGGGTTTGGGGAGGGGAGAGACTTCAGTGCAAAAATCCTGCTCTGTGAACTGCCGGCATGAAAGTTGTGAGCGAGGGATTTAGCTCCTGCATAAGTTAGTGTGCTCTCTGGGGCCATCCTTCCTGAGCTAAGACAAAAATGTGTGAGCCGGCGGCTAAAAAACAATGAGTTTGTTCACACTAACTCAGCCTAGAGAGAACACGGCTTCAGTGGGGTATATATGGCCATAGAGTTCACCTTCCAAGGCAACCATTTTCTCCAGGTGAACTAAACTCTGTTGTCTGGAGGTCAGTTGTAATAGCAGGAAATCTCCACCACCTGGAGGTTGGCAACTCTATCAAACAGTGGGGAGGAGAGGCTTCTGCTCCTGGCTCCCTCTGCAATCAAGGCCTCTTTTAAGCTCCTCAGTCAGTTTCGGACCCATGGCTGAACTGACAAAAAGTGTTTGAAGAGGAGCTGCATTGAATTCATAATGCGTGGATGGTTATTACTGATGTAATCATAAGGAAGTCCCCAAGCTTTTTGAGCCTGCCCTGTGCCTTTAGAATTCTGCCACACTGTGGTGGGCGCACTCGCAAAATGGCCTTTGCCAGAGATGGAGCCAGCCACAAAATGGATGTTGTAGCTTACCTTCAGTAACACAGTGAAGGTCCTTGGGCTGTGGTGGTGGTTGCTGCCAAAAGCATTGCTTTTAAAAATATATATATATCTGCACGGTGAATCAAATCTCCCATGGCCAATGTTCCCTCTAAGCTGAGTTAGTGTGAGTTAGCTCACAGTTTTTTAGCGTCTAGCTCACACAATTTTGTCTTAGGAAGGATGGCTGCAGAGTAAACAAATTTTCGCAGTAGCCAAATGGTTCACTCACAACTTTAATGCCAGTAGCTCACAAAGGAGAATTTTTGCTCATAAGACTCCACAGCTTAGAGAGAGCATCACCCATGGCTTGTCAGAAGCTTTGCTGGGCAAGAACACCACCTGGCTCTGCTCGTTTTCTAAAAAAGCTTGGGTGGGCACCGGGAAAAGTGCTGGGGTGCCATGGTGCCCATGTTGGGAACCTCTGTGCTAATGACTTAAGTATTAAAGTAACCAACGTAAATTTGGTTTTTATTGCCTAAGGAAGAAGAGATTCTACAGCAGGTGACTGAAGGACCTGATCGTGCTGAATATTATGTAAATATCACTCTAGAACTGCAAAATCTGTTTAATCAGAGAGTCCTTTGAGATTTTTAGTACACTCCTGATCCTTAGTTCACAGAGCAATCCTAAGCAAAGTTATTTGATGCTGATGTTTTAATCAATTTACAAAAGTGTAACTGTTTAGGATTGCACTGTTAAAGATGGGGGGGGGAAATAAACACATACAACTGTAGCATCAGATATATTTGCTGGCCTGTGTGTCTTTTCTGTGTGAATAAAGACTGCACTTGATGTCATCCAGTTCAGGAGTCAGGTTGTTGTTGTTCAGTCACACAGTCGAGTCCGATTCTTCGCAAATACCATGTACACGAGGTATGTTAATTTCTCAGCAAAGGTAGCCAACTTGGCAGAACTGTAGAAGCCATACTAAAGAAGTGTACTGCTTTCCTTGCTTGATAGTTTTCTTCCTCTTAAGACATGGTTGTGGGACATGTCCTAAAATAGTTCAAGAATTGATGCTAATAATATACCTGTTTCTGAGGTTAATTTCTAATCAGTTGTCACTATTCTGTTGTTGCTTAAAAAGTTGCAAATATAAAGCTAGGTCTTCTGCAAGTGGATTGTTAATGGCTGTGTGCTTGCAGTATATAGCGTGTGCTTGTCACTGGTACGTATAAAATCCTGGATTGTTTGGCCAAAGTTCTAATGGAAGGGCTGTGGCTCAGTGATGGAGCATCTGCTTTGCATATAGACAGTCCACATTTCAAATCCTGACACCTTCAGCAGAAAGGATCAGGTGGTAGGTGACTGGAAAGACCTCAAGCTGAGATCTTGTCGAGCTGCAAGGGTAGAGAATACTGGCCTTGATCTGGCTTTGTCTAAGACAGCATCATAATTAATGCTTGGCGTTTAATGTTAGATTTAATGCAGCATGAATGCTGCCAGAAATAATGAATTGGTGTAAGATGAATGTGTGTGTGTTAATGTTTTTTTTAAATCATTTTGGTAACGATTCCAAAGTAATATGTTCACTTCACAGTTCCCTTCAGCTTTAACTTAGAAACATTTAATAAATGACACCTTTCTTAGACCGGTACCATGCCTGTAAAGGCAACATAGCATAATGTGTATATTATCATGGATGAAAATAGCTGAGGGGCTTCATATTTGCCTAGTGGAAAATGGGCTCATTTTGGCTTCCCACCACGTCTGTGCAGTGTATTCATTGCTTGGGATATGAGGTTTTCCACTTGAAAGTGGTATAAAGTCAGTGTTTGAAATGTATGTTTTTAAAAAACTTGTGGATAATTCTTTAGGTGGTTGTTGGTTCAGAATATTATTCAGACAGTAATGTTGTGATGGGGAGAAACTGGGAATTGGCACCTATAGAACTTGAATTAGCTCAAGGGGAAGGAAGAATACATTTACACATCCATTACTATACATTTTGGAACAAAGGACAGCAGGTTTTAAAAGGCACAGCTTCTGACCTCAGCAAGTCGTATGGTCAGTATGTATAATTACAAATGAATGTATTGCAGAGGTAGGGAGAAAATTTTAAAAAAATGTGAATCTTGTTTGATCTCCTGGGTATTCCAAAGATGTGCAGGTCCACTATAAGAAAGTAATCTGCTGACATTTCAGTGATTATAAGAGTGCGGTTTCTTGTTTTATTCCAGCTTGAGACATTATTAGCTGATGCCTTCAAAGGGAAAGGATTTCAGAAAATAAGCGAAGCATTACAAGAAAAGGATGTTTATCCTCAGAAGTACAGCAAACAACTATTAAACCAACTGGACAAAGTTCTGAAAAAGGTAAGTTGTCCAACTTTTTAAAAAATAAAGCCATGAAATTACTTATTTAGGCAGTAACTCATGTATGAATCGCTTCCCCCCCTCCCATAGGAACTGGACAAAAATGAGTTCTCAAATGTTTCTTTGTTGCTGAAATGCATCCAGCTATACTGTAGAAGTGATCCTGAGGAAGGTGTAAACCTGCTGCTTCAGCAAGGAATGATACCAAAGATAAGTAACTCTTGGCTTGGGCACTATTGTGTGGCTGATCTGCTATGCTCAGTTTACATAGCAGAGCCAGCTTGTTTTTAAGAATATAAAAGGTAAAGGTTCCCTTGCTTGAAAGCCAGTCGAATCCGACTCTAGGGTTGTGGTGCTCATCTCCGTTTCAAAGCTGAAGAGCCAGTGCTGTCAGAAGACGTTTCTGTGGTCATGTGGCCGTCATGACTAAACACCAAGGCGCACGGAATACTCTTATCTTCCCACCGAAGTGGTACCTATTTATCTACTTGCAATTTCTTGCTTTCAAACTGCTAGGTTGGCAGGAGCTGGAACTAGAGACGGGGGCTCATTCTGTCATGCGGCACCCAGGTCTCAAACTGCTGAACTACTGACCTTCCACAGCCTGCAGTTCAGTGTCTTAACCACTTGAGCCACCACAGCTCCTTTTTAAGAATATAGAGACACCTAAATGGCTATCTGCTGTTAACTATTATTTGTCTGCTCAGTAGTCTGAATTTCAGCTGAAGACTGAGTATTGATGGGTACTTTTCTTCTTGCAAGCGTTTAATTTTACTGTGATACTTTGTAAGCAGAGGATGTGGGTGTTTTAAAATATGATTTATTCAATGATTTATGTTGGATTCTAGCAGAAAAGTGTTTATACAAGCACAGCTAATAGCCAGTTTGTAACTAAGTAACAATACAACAAGGACATCACGGCTTATCGTAACACATTTCTGGGTAAAGCTGCCCCCCCCCTCTTAAATTGTTCATCAGGCATTGCTGGCTATATTGCTGCAAAGTATTCATGCTTCTATACCACCCCCCAAAAGTGTAGAGATCCTTTAAGAATATTGATGCAATTTCTTTTAATGTTGTTGGTTCAGTTCAGTACAGTCAGTGATGTCTCTGAGATCCCATGCAGGTTCACACTGCCCCCCCCAAGACAATTGCCTCATTTTCCTTTACTTATCCCAACAGAATAGCTGGTATAAATAGAGCTTAATATACAGCCAATTGGCTCTGGAACGTACCTATGGAAAATATAATGCAGTGCATTGGATTCAGGAAGTGGCAAAGACTGTTCTCTCAGACGGACTTTTTGCCATGACTAAATGCATATGCCTGGATAGCCTTCCTTTTTCAGGCTGCTGCAAAACTCAGTGGTGGCTTTGGAGTCCAAGGGTGAGAGCATAAGCTTTCATTAATTTCTTTAGGTCCCTGGAAGTTGTACAACTATTGTTGTAGCTTGTCTGTTCAAGATAAGGGGCATCCTCACTGGAGCGGGGGTGGGGGAATGCAGCAGCGGGAATCTCCCAGGAACCAGCATTATGGAGCCAGTTCCAGGGAGGAGCTGCCATAACTCCTCCTCTGCTTAAAGAGTTCTGGTTCAAGTACTGGTCCAACCACTTCCTGGGTCAACCAGAGATGCTGCACCAGTGGTCCACAGATTTGCCTCCGTGGAACCAGGAAGTATAGTTGGGTGTGGTGAGTGAGGGGTCAAAGGAAGAAAAATCCTTTTCATTTTTGGGTTCTGCAAATGGCCAGTCTCTCCTGGTTAATTTACAAATACTTAATTTCATATTGCTGTTTGCCCCCCATTCCCCCAAGAGCTTTAAAGATTCATCTGAATTTTATGTGTCTTCTTTTTTCTACATGGTCACTTGGTTTGAAAGGACTAGAGAATTTCTAAGCCTGATAGAACCAAAAGAAAGTAAATTCTTAGCGAGGCTCGTTGAAGACTTTTTCGACACAGCGCTGGTAAGCACGTGGGAAAGAGAGAGCTTCAGCTCACTGGATTGTGTAATGGTCTTTCTTAATTTCTTGCGCCATAACTGGCTATCGTTAACCCAGTAAAGATAGTCTCACCCCTACAGCAATCATGCCAATTTGTGAACTTCTTATATTCTTAAAAGCCCCTATTCTGTCTTAGCCCTTCTGTGTTCAAGTCCAGTACTTCTGGATTATCATATTCATAGGGCATCATGGAGTTTGGCTTTCCTTCAGCCGTATTGGTATTTCATTCATTTACTTCCTCCACCTGTCTTCCCAATGGGGACCCAAAGCAGCATATATCATCCCCCCTCCATTTTAATCTCACAACAACCCTGCGAGGTAGGTTAGCATTTCATGAAGCAAACGCAGAATATGAAGGGCAGCTGCTCATTTCTAAACTTGTTAAGTGACTGTAGGCAATTGGGGGTAGGGCTAAGACGTCCCCAAGTGTCCCAATCCACACGCTATTTGTGATTCTTCATGTCAGTGGCAGGATGTGTTAGTGCAGCCGTGGCAAACGCAAGCACAGTCTTAGTGTCTCACGGAGTCACAGAGGTGGTGCAAGTTGTGTGGTTCACCAAGTATTCTTTGGAGGCTGGTTTGAACATTTCTGGCAAGAAACGAAGGAGGGAGTGCAGACGAGTTGCATAATCACTTCCAGTTCTTCCCAGGGATGTGCAAAGCCGCTTGGAAAATCTGTTTGTGCTGTGAGCCCTAATGAATGACTGAGATACATCTTCTCCCCCAGTGGCGTACTTGCTTTTGAAAACTGCATGTGGGTTATTGTGCCATGTGCCTGCAAGACTGTTTTGTTAGCTTTCCATATGATTCAGTGGAATTGCATGGCCACTGGCCTGCACAGAGGTACCCTCCAGACATAGATAAGGGGTAGAGTGGACTGTTGTGCCAGGATGCAGTGTGATTGTGCAGAAAAGTACTTGGTGGGGACCATATTGCTGAAAATATGTAGGAATCCATTCTTAGTCATAAGATTCAGCCACCAATTTAAGGTTGGTATGGAAGGCAGAGCAGCCCTAATAGCACAGGGTAGCCCGATCTCATCAGAGCTTGGAAGCTAAGCATGGTCAGTACTTGGATGGGAGATCACCAAGGAAGACGGGGGCTGTTGTGCAAGGAAGGCAGTGGCAAACAGCCTCTGCTCCCCTCATGCCTTGAACACCCAATGTGGTCGAAATTCGTGGGGGTCACTGTGGAGTCAGTTGCGACCTGACAGCAGACTTTACCTTTGTGGAAGGCAGACTTGTGAAATGATCTGGACGCTTGAAAGTGTTCTGTATAAATGGTTGATCGTAGGAATTTGTGATATTTGAAACAGAATCTCTTTTGATGAATAGCCTTGTGCCTTTTGAAGGAAAGGCAGACAATAAATATCTAAAATAAAGGAATTGTTATAAAAACATACATGACTGTATGTTAGGGATATGGGTAAGGGTTAAAGTGTCTCATAGTGCAGCCCCATACCATTCAAAACCCACTGAAGTTAGAGAGATATATACGGATATAACTCTGTTTAGGATTCATGGTTAAATAACTTGCCTGAACAGTGTTTGAAGGTGCTGCATTTTTAGTCTATGTGGGTGTGCTCTATTAATCTCCATTCTGCTCTCCCCATTGTACTTTCAGGTCATTGGCAAAAGCAATGCAGAAGGTCAGTCACTAAGTATTTAGAATTACCTAACAGTTTCAAATGTGGTGGTTTCACAGTTCCATGTAGGCATCTCATGTATACTATAATTGCTTGTAAGCCGCCTTGAGCTAGTGAGGTGAAAATAGGTTAAAATAAGAGCTGTAAGATTTTGTTAATTTAATGGCTGTAAGATGAAGACACGATCACTTAAGTTTTAAAACTGCTTTGCTTCTGGGCAGTACCACAGTAAGTAATTCTAAAAAGAGTGGGTTTTTCTTCCTGTATGCTTGGATTTCATGTAATCTCTCCATGGTACATGTGTTTTGATAATGTACCAAAAGTTGGTTCCTGTGACTGATCATGGGGAGGGCATCTGTAGAAGTGTTAGGTGCAGCAGCCCTTTATAATTGTCCCTTGAACACACATTGCTAAGGAGCTTGGGGTGACGGGTCAACAGTCCATTGGTTACGGAGGTTGCAATGGGTAAGGGAAAAACAGGCAAAACCCACTCTGCTTTGTTCTATGGGAATGGCAGGAGCTGCAGAGCGAGCTTTCTGAAAGCACAAGGGGCAGGGGCAATTTTACCTGATTTTTCTCTCCTCACTGCAGCATCCCTTGCCCAGTGGCTTTTTTGTACATGTGGGAACCGATGCCTGGCAGTGCCTTTTAGGGGGATCACAAGGTGCTGCTATGTGCAGGGGAAAGGTGGGGAAAGACCTGCAGGTGTCTTCTGCTTGTCCTGGAGTAGGATCCAGTCCATATATTTAAGTTGATCAGGCAGCAAATACAAATTCTTTAATCTGTTAGCAGCCTTAGTAAAATGCCGTGTCGTTATTCCTGTTAAGATGAGGGGGAGAGGGGCAAAGTTTTTGTTTTAATTATTTATATGATACGATTTTGATAATGCACGTTGTGACTGTTAGCGGCCTTGGTGGCCCTAATGGAGCAGAAAGGTGAGGTACAAATTTTGTAAATAATTACCTTGTAAGGTAAAGGTAAAGGTTCCCTTGCTCGAAAGCCAGTTGAATCCGACTCTAGGGTTGCGGTGCTCATCTCCATTTCAAAACCGAAGAGCCAGCGCTGTCCAAAGACATTTCTGTGGTCATGTGGCCGGCATGACTAAACACCAAGGCGCACGGAACGCTGTTACCTTCCCACTGAAGTGGTACCTATTTATCTACTTGCAATTTCTTGCTTTCGAACTGCTAGGTTGGCAGGAGCTGGAACTGGAGACGGGAGCTCACCCCGTCATGCGGCACTCACGGGTCTTGAACTGCTGAACTACTGACCTTCTACAGCCTGCAGTTCAGTGTCTTAACCACTTGAGCCACTGCAGCTCCTCACTTGAGCCACCGCAGCTTACCTTGTACAAAACTGTAAAATTTCCCCTGTCTGATTTGGGTAGACTGCAGATCATTAAAATATATCACAGATCACTTCTGAATTAATGAGTATGGTCCTTATCTGCCTGATAAACTGGATTTAAGAACATAAGAGAAGCCACTGTTGGATCAGGCCAATGGCCCACCCAGTCCAACACTTTGTCACACAGTGGCCAAAAATACTAGGTGCCATCAGGAGGTCCACCAGTGGGGCCAGGACACTAGAAGCCCTCCCATTGTTGCCCCCCAGGTACCAAGAATACAGAGCATCACTTGCACCAGACCGAGAGTTCCTGTCTATACCTCGTGGCTAATAGCCACTGATGGATCTCTGCTTCATATGTTTATCCAGTTCCCTCTTGAAGCCGTCCATGCTTGTAGCTGCCACCTCCTGTGGCAGTGAATTCCACGTGTTAGTCACCTCATTTTATTGTTGCAGGGAAGAAACAGCTGCTTGAATCCTTCCTACCATATTTGGGACATATGGCTATTGAACCTAATGTGAACTGTGCTCTTCGACAGGAGGTTAGTTTCAGACAAGAAGAAAGTAAAATGAAAAGTGTGTAGGATGAATCCTCCCTCATGTTAATGACCTTTGTTGTACCGTATTTCTTCTCATCACTGCAACGAAGGCTCTGAGAACCTTAAACACGCTGTTGGACAACGTAGCTCGAGAGGAACGGAAGAAGTTTGCGTTGTCTGAAGAGATGTGTTCACTTACGTAAGCACGTTTGTACTACAAGGGTCATTCTTACTGTGGTTTCCATTATATGAGGGAAAAGGTTTTGTGTCTCTTCTTGTGTACAGCTTAGATCCAGGTGGGTAGCTGGTCTGGTCTGAAGCAGCAGAACAAATTTTGAGTCCAGTGGCACCTTTAAGACCAACAAAAGTTAACAAAAGTTTATTCAGGGTGTGAGCTTTCCTGTGCATGCACACTTCCCCAGTTACTTCCATTAACTTCCATTTCAGTGTATCTAAGGAAGTGTGCCTGCACACAAAAGATCATACCTTGAATAAACGTGTTGGTCTTAAAGGTGCCACTGGGCTCAAAATTTGTTATTAGGTACAACATTAATCTATCTTAGCAGAAACTTTTGCTGAGTAGAAAATAGTTACAAGGTAGCCTTGTTTGCAGTAGCATTCTGCAAGATGCCAAAGTAGTTTTGTTAAAACTGATGGGTTTTTTGCATTGCTTATGACACAGTTCCTGACACTTTTTGCATTGTTTCTAATTTTTATGATCCTACTCCTACATATTACTATTTCTACACATTTATAGATTTATGTGACTGTGGTAGCTAAAATAAATCTTATTGTTAAGTCTGTAATGTAGAGGGTACAGGCATGTGGTGTTAGTTATGATGCTGATTGGTCAGTTCTTTAAAGGCTAAATTTTGGTAAAATATTTTTGGCACTTCACTGGATTGTCGATATTTTGTCTTAGTCGCAGCCTAATCAATCAGTTTGTATCTTTCATTTAAACGACAGTCATAAAACAGTATTTCATTCTCATCCATATAAACTCATTAACACATTACGTGTTTGCAGGAAAGAACTTGCAAAAATGATTCTGGATGTCGGAGGTAAGAATCCAGGGCGTATGTCACGTGATCCAGTGCATGAATCAGTTGGTATGCCCGGGTAAGCATACCGGGTAGGCTAAGAACATGATTTGTACAATCCGAGTCTAAATTTTGAGCTTTACATTGGGCACACAGCACAGCCCTAAGCCTTTCACAACCATGATTACTGATAATGCTGCTGTGATGAGCTGAATGGTTATAAGAACTAGTGAAAGAATTTAGGTTCGGGTCCCCAATCTTGTTTCATAACTGAAATATGTTTTTTTTTTCCTTGGGAAATGTCATAAATGAATCAGTCCTCACCAGTCCCCTCTTACCTTTTAGCATCTAATTCTTTTGAAAGAAGCAATCTCTTTCACAGGAATGGGCATGGAATCATTTCCGATTTTTCCAGTTGGCATAGCAGCATTTCCACCCCCTATCTAATAGACTAGAGCAGAGACTACATATGTAAAGAACAGTTCTTGACTTAAATTTGCTGTGCTAGAAAGATAATTGGTCTGGCACTACTTGCAAAAAGATTTTCTGAGTTACAAGAGGTGCATGCATTCTCCTTTGGTTTTGTGTCTGTGCTCTACAGACTATGACATCCAGGTTGCTATTTTGGAAGCCCTGTTCAGGCTGATGTTGAAAAAATGGAGAGACGAGCTTGTTCACAATTGGTTTGAAGATAAGCACATTGCTAATGCCTTCAAAGAAATCAAGGATAGAGACTTTGAGACGGTAAGCTGTTTTGTTTTTTTCACATCAAAACAGTTCGGTGATTCCTACACTGGTTATTTTGCTTTTGCAAAGCATCAAATATACAATCGCACAGGAGAGATATTTTTAGGTGCATGTTTACCAGGTGGTAATTCTCTTCTACTGTTAACTGAATTCATACCTGTGATCTTTGGTGAGAGGGGAAGCTTTGGTAAAATCACTGGTTAACTTTAAAAGAAGTGAGTGATTTTATTCTATTTTGTATTGATTATTAGATCTAAGCTTGGTCTCTCTGTCAGTTTACATTATAAAGTGTTATATATTGGTTCTGAGAATCCTTTAGAGTAGAGAGTGCAGAACAGTTTTGGAAAACTGCTGTTACTTCCTATTCTTTTTTCTTAAAGGATTCCAGGAAATTTCTTAATGAACTAAATGAAAGACTTGGGGATAAAAGAAGGTAAGGATTGTTGTGAACCTGTTCGCTGGGGGGTTTAAGCATCAGCTTTTATTCAGTGACTTGCAGACTCTGGAAGCCATGTAGCTTCCCCCAGACTCCTAAGTGGCTTTTCCTCTAGTCATCTAGGGTCCCTGCAGAGAGATTGTCGAGGTCTGTTTTCTTTGTCCATGCTCAAGTGTGTGGTCCTTCCATGTGCAACCAGTGCCTCATTTCCTCTACAGGCCCCTAGAAAACATCTAGGCGCATTTGACATTGCAGCTATGCCAGTCTACAACACTTTAACAAAACAAAAAAGAACGATTTTATTGATACAAGTGGAGAAAGAGAGACTTGGAATATAACTGGGAATTCAGAATAGAAAGAGAAATTGTGTCTACTGGATGGTGGCCAACATCTTATGCTTGTCGAAAAGATGGAAGCTTTTCTCTGGAAGGATGATTAACATAGCAACCATAAGGGAAGCCTTCATCTTTTCAGAAGGTCACTAGGGTGGAATTTTCCTTTGGGCGTCTTATCTAGTTGTGTATGGAGGAACTGGGTCCAAAGCTGTAAGGTCCATTCTTATCCTTTTGTTTTTGCAAGAACAAGCTCATCTTGGGCGTGTGTGCATGCTTGATTTTGCAGGAATAAAATAAGGCAGTAGTAGATAACCTTTTTTTTTGGCCCAGTTGCTAATTGAAATGCAAGGTCCACTGGTGAAGACACTGGTGAGCCAGCAAACGAAAGGGCCAGGGAGAGGAGGCAGTTGTGCTGGCCATAAGGGGGGGTTGGAGCTGGAGTCGCATCAACATCTTCTGCTCCTCATAGTTTTGATATGGCTGCATGTGCCTGCCTTGGCATACTGAGCAGTGGTGCTGTGCGCCTGCATAGTACAGCAGCAGCCATTGCAATGGGGCTTTTGGCTTTTACTTGGGGTAGGGGCTCAGAGTTCTGGTTGATAACCTCACAGCTGTGGTCTTACCTGACCTGGCTCAACTATACCTCTGCTTTTGAGGTGGAGTAATGGAACTGCTGTGTCAATCAGATAGTCTAGTATGCCACTGTTTGGTATGTATACAAAGCGTTGCCTACCCCTAGATAATTTGTTTGAGGCCCAAGGCAACTATGGCAAGGGGCCTTAAAATCTATTTGATACCCAAGGTAGCTACTTTGATACCCGAGCCAGTTTGGTGTAGTAGTTAAGTGTGTGGACTCTAATCTGGGAGAACTGGGTTTGATTCCCCACTCCTCCACTTGCAGTTCCCTCATGGACAGTTCTGGAAAAAGCTCTCTCAGCCCCACCTACCTCACAGGGTGTCTGTTGTGGGGAGGGGGAGGGAAAGGAGTTTGTAAGTCACTCTGAGACTCCGAGTGAAGGGCAGGGTATAAATCCAATCTCCTCCTCCTAAAAGTGGCCTTAAAATCTATTTGCAGTCCAAGGTCGTTACTGAAAGGGACCTTAAAACCTATTTGGTACCCATGGGCCTCAAATAGGTTTTATGGCCCCTTTCAGAGTTACCTCAGCTGTGTGGTGTGGGAGGAGCTAATTCAGTGTAGTTCCTGTTCACTCTGCTGAGGTAAGATCAGAAGCATTAAAATTTTTATTTTATTGTCTTTTTTTTACAGCTAGGTCTCTTATGGTTTGGTAACTTTAATTATTTTTATGATCTGTTATTTTGAGGCACTTGGAGCAGATTTCTTTAGCAGGCAACACATACATTTTCTAAATAAACACTGCCACGGGGAATAGTAATGCCAGCAGCTGCTTCTACAGTTTCCTACTAGAGCAGGGTGGAAAGTACTTCATTAAATCTGTATTTGCATTTTTAAATCAGTTTCTTGCTGCATTTGCATTTTTAAATCAGTTTCGTGCTGCTGTGATGCTGTCTTTCTCTATGCTTGATGGCATCACAGCAGCATGAAATTGATTTAAAAGTGCAAATGCAGGTTCGATCAACCTTATTTTCAGCAAGCTAGGAGTTTACACATCCTGATGCAAGGTTCTTTGAATACATGCTGGGATAATTACTCTTCTTCCTGTGTTTCACCCCCTAGTGGTAACATTTCTCATCTTCAGTCTTGCTGTATGCCTCAGTGAACATAGCTGTCTGCTTGCTGTCATTAGCCTCTTACATTGTGAGAGAACTGCGTATGGCTAGCATGGTGTGTTGGCAGTGGCTGTTAGTTTGATGGGGCACTCCTGTGCTCTGCTTTCTCCTGCTTGGTGCTGGAAGTAATGGGGAAACCTTCCTGTTTGGACACAGTATGCAGTTAACCTCTGATGCTTCCTGGGAGCTGCACGCATGCCTGTTTTTGTGCCTTGTGGTAGCAGAAAAGTAGGATTCTCAGCTAACTGATAAGACTGAGCTGCTTGTGACTCTGGGTGTCCTTGGATTAGCAGACCCCTGCCCCACGTTTTGGAGAGGTGCATGCTTTGCTAGGGTGGCCACAGGCCACCTTGAAGATGGGAGAAACCACATGCTCTTCAACGCTAGAGTGGACCTTCAAAAACCCACTTAAGTAGATGTGACCCATTCTTTCTAGAGACCAACTGGAACCGAGGTTGTGTCTAGGATCACTGCCCTAAGGGTAGAATTTTGCTTCTTTTGCAGAGTGTTCTCATTTCCTTGTAAAGATGCTTATGCTGACACGAATAAGGTACTGTCGTCATCGTCCCCTCTCTTTATAAGTGGCATAGTCAAGAATGCTGATTAGCAATATTGTGTCTTTTAGATATCTCCCTTTAATTTTAATTATGTCTCTTTTAGGTATCTGATGTTACGTTATCCTTACTAGTCTAAAAAGGCTGTAACCAGTGGAGGGGAAAACATGACTGTACTTTGGAGGAGGGGTGGGGAGAGGTGTGTGTGTACTTATTAACACAATATTCCTCTTCCATTTCATTGGTTGGAGGTATCACTGTGAGGATATGTGCTAGGCACAGGTGTCTCTTAGTAGTAGTAATCAGTATGTTGCAGCAGGCAAAGAAGCCCTTCTCCCTTGCACAGTGCCCTCAGAGGAGAAGGCTTGGATTGGGGAAAGTTTAACCCTGTTTTCCTGAAAGTCTGCCTGCCCCCCCCCCAGCTGCTTTTACCTCATCCGTGTCTTGAGCCCTGTGGAAGTAGAAGCTGGAGGAAGCCTCCTCAGATGGCCCAGTCAGGGGCTTTGTTTACAAGGGAGTCATCAGAATCAGAGATCCAGTGTGGTATGGTGGTCAGAGTGCTGGGCTTGGATCTGGGAGACTCAGGTTGGCATCCCCTTTCTGTCAAGGAAGCTGATTGGGTGACCTTGGGGCATTTGCTTTTGCTGGTGGTGGAAAGGGCTGTCATGGCAACCCCCTCATGGGGTTTTCAAGGCAAGAGATGAACAAGGGTGGTTTAACACTACCTGGCCCTGTGTAGCAGCCCTGAACTTCCTTGATGGTCTCTCATCCAAGTACTAACCAGGGCTGACAAATGCTCCCTCTAAGCAGTGTGGAGTCCTGTGAGCAAGAATTCTATTTTGTGAGCTACTGGCATTGAAGTTGTGAGTGAGTAATTTGGCTACTGCATAAAATAGTTTGCCCTGGAGCCATCCTTCCTGAGCTAAGACAAAAATGTGTGAGCTGGAGGCTAAAAAACTGTGAGCTAGCTCACACTAACTCAGCTTAGAGGGAACACTGGGACTGACCCTGCTTAAGTTCTGAGGTCTGACAAGATCAGGCTCACCTGGGCCATCATTTGGTCAGCTGGATTTATCTCACACGATGCTTAATCTGAAATGGAGGAGAAGGGAATGATGCTGTACACAGTTTTTTGGGCCGTAGGAGAATAAATATATGCAGCTGCAATTTTAACATAAAATTTGCCCTCCCGGTTGCTGTAAGGTATATATTTACATGTTGGCATACTGTATATGTTTCTGGAAATAAAGCTCTCTTTTTATTTCAAGTTAATAAAGCCAGCTGATGAGAAACTGGAGGAGTTTTGGATTGACTTCAATTGTGGAAGTGAAAGCATAACTTTCTATTTAAATAGCCCTGAGGTAAAAAAAACAACAAACAAACCCCACCCTTAGACTCTTTGATGTTTGACTCTAATGTAGTCGAAGACCTCTTCCTCTAAATATTCTTTTTCAGGGTGCTCTCTGGGAGTCCGTGAGATTGCCAAAAGAGGAAGTCAGCAGTTACTGTGTGCAAGGTAAGGAACTGCAGAAACTAGAGAAAACATACCTTTGGTTCATGGCCTAGTTGCTTCCAGCTATTTAGGATTGTTGAACCTTACGAATTTATTGTAGTTCCTCCTTTTTAATTGTTTTAATTATTTGTTTGTTATACTTATCTTTAATATTTTGTAACTTTATTGTCGTGACTTGTCCTGAGCCCACTTGCAGGGTGGGTGGGATATAAATCTAAAGAAATAAAATAAATACCTCCTTAAACTTAATGTTAACTCAGAAAGTTCAGTTGTAAATTTTACATGGAAGTGGAATTCTTGCTGTACAAAGGCAGTGGTGACGTAGGAACTTTTAAAGCACTTTATTGTAAACTGCGAAGCACAGACAGAAGTGCAAGATCTCCTTTGTAGTTAACCTTAGCTAGCACTTCCTGATTTTCCATGTTAGGTATGCAGACTAGTAGGCTTCCCATCTGCTTGCCCCTAGTGTGCCAGCTAATCCATTTAACTTCTACATCTGTGCTGATCATCTCCACAGGAGAACTGGGGACAGGGATTGCACCTGAAACCAGAAGTGACTGCACTGCCAGTTCAACATTCTAGGAATGTGCCCAAATCTCTATATTCTATACCATAGAGATCTGGGGCAAAATCCTAGAGCACCACACACCCCTTTCTGCTACTGAGACAATCCTGCAGAGAGGCAGCTGATCATTCAGTTACTTGCCATGGACAACTAACAGTCAGTTTTGGCAAGCAGACAAGGGCAACGTTATTATGCCCACCCCGGCTGCTCTGTTGATCTTCACTGAGGCTTGTAAAGAATGCTGGAATGGTCTCTTATACTGGAAAATGACCACTGAGCCACATATTGATTCTCCCAGCTCTTCGGGAGTAGTCTCTTTTGGTGCTTTAAAGCTGTTTGAATCCTCACTAGAAAGAGACCTAGATCACTGCTCCATCCCCTCCAAAGTGGCTTCCTTGGTTTGACACCTGTTTACTTCTGGCCTTCTGTAACAGGAGAGTCTAGGTAGGGGAGAGGCACAAGTAGGTCAGTTTATCATCAAGTGCGGTTTGAGGAATCAAAGTTCTAAATAACTATATGTGATCTTGTCTGCAATTAAGAAGTGGGCTTGTTGTAAGTCATCCCCGGACTAGTGATGATGTGACCTTGATACCTGCAAACTGGAAAGTCGGATTACTCCTGCTCATGACTTTTTCTGTAGTGTTGACCCACCATACCGTCTAATTTCTGAAATCGTCGTAATTTAGATCAAGTTGCATTTTAAAAACAGGAGCCCTGGAGAACTTTACGATCTGCAAATCAGCATCTTCTGGCTCCAGGGATGTCCGTCTTGCCTCGACTAGGGCTGGGGCATTTTTGGCCCTGGCCCTTACCTGGTGAAATGAGCTCCCCTATGAGATTAGGGCCCTGTGAGACTTTTTACACTTCTGCAGGGCCTGCAAGATGGAGCTCTTCCGCCAGGCTCTTAGCTGAGGTGGTGGGCGTCCACATTCTGTTGAGCCTCCCCTCCAGTGGATCAGATCTGTGTCATCATCTGGAACCCAAATTATACTAGACCTTATCTGTTGAGGTGCTGGCTAGAAATACGGGACTCAGTAATGGTATTTTAATCGATGTATTTTAATCGTTTTTAACTGTATAGTCTTTATGATGGAACCCAACCTGAGCCCGCTATACAGGGAAGGTGGGATACAAATCTAATAAAATAAATAAGTATGCACAGCTTTTGCATCTGTGCCATCAGCAGCAGGCATCTTCACACTCAGATGTTGGCAAATAGCCGCTGTTGGTGCATATTGGATGGCTAGCAAAGCCAGATATGCTGCAGTGGGCAGAGAAGACATCATTTGAATGTTCACTTTTGAACTATAATAATCAGTGTTAGCATATGCAGGTTAGCCAATCATTGTTTTAAGATGTTGTGACACATGAAATACACAGACCATTGCATGGTTCCCTAATTGTAATGGCTTCCTCCACACATGGATCAGTTCCAAAGCTGCACTGTGAAAATGCACATATGCGAATCCAGTTATCATTTGGTAATGCACGTGTGAACCAGGCATTCATCTTTTGTGTTGGGTTTCAGTGTTTATCTACAAGGGCTAGTAAATAATTGGTATCCTTCTTCTATAAAAGATATAATTTGGTGTGTTGCTGAAATTATACCAAGGAAATGATAGATATTTGGAACTTTGGGGGAAAAAACCTTCTGGTTCATGCCATAACCTCAAGTCTAGACTGCTGTAACATGCTCTATGTGGGGGCTACCTTTGAAAACCTCTCAGAGGCTTCAATTGGCACAAAATTTAGCAGTGAGACTTCTATCTGAGGTCAGCTGCTTTGAATGGGTGAGGTGGATACTTTCAGGATGGCGTGTAAGACTGTTTTGTCCTAGAGAGAATTTGGTGGAGGCTCTCTCGCTGTGTTTTAGCTGTGTTTTAATTTATTTCTGGATCCTTATGACAACTGAGTCTTTGCAGGTTTTGTTCAGCAGCTAACAGCACAGCATTTACTGAGAGAAGATGGGGATATAAATATTTTAAATGAGTAAAACTTTCTTTCCTTTTTTTGTTATAAAGAAGAGGGGGGAGAAAAGATTCTTAAAATGCTCTTGCAGAACCCCACTACAATCAACAAAAAGAAGTAACAAAGATAAAAATTCACTTTGATAGCAAGTTTGATATTTCAAGTCCACTCAGTAAAATCTCAGGAATGGATAAAATGGCAAGTACCTGTATTTTTATTTCTTTTTTAAAAAAACAACTTTTATTAGGATACACAATGTTTCACAACTTGGTCCACATCATAAATCTCATATCCTTTTTCTCAAAAAACTCCTCTTCCCCCCCCTAGTGGCTCCCAGCATTGCTTCCACCATTCAAACATTATATAATACCAGTTAAATCCTTGTTAACATACTAAGTCTACAGGTAACACCTACATAGATATTAGTAACTACTATAAACACCCATTAGTAGTTACCCAAACTAAAGACACCCTGTATTTTTATTTCTTGTCTTTAGATGGTTGAGTAGATGTTCTCTCTCAGATCATCAGAATTTTGTGTATCAGTGTATTTTGCTAATAATAAAATACTATGTTAATAGAAGAATGTTCAGTTACCTGGATAGGTGAGTTGGTTTTCATTTTTTTTTAAGCCGCCCTGAGCCGCCTCAGCAGGAGGGCAGGGTAGAAGTTAAATAAATAATAATAAATAATAATAATACTGTTGGATGACAAATTTAGGAAAAAAGCCTTCTTCCATAGGTAGACTTTTCAGTCTAGCAGCTAATACTTTACCACCTTTACTCTTGGGCCAGGGTAGCTGTAGAGTAGCTCTTTAGACAGTCTCCTGAACCAGATAAGAAATAAATGTCTGAATTCTGGTCACTTAGTGTTTTATAGCAGAATCTGAACTTTTAAAATTTTAAGCTACAATTTTTCTCAGTAAAGTTGTTAAACTCTTTCATTTCAACAGCCTGGACAGATAATATTGGATAAAGCTGGTGCCAATAACAGCATGGATCAGCCACAACAAAATGGGATTGGTGAGTGTCTGCTTTTCATCTGGTTCATCAGAGAAACTTTCAGGCATAAGAAATGTAATTAGCTATGAGAAGGAACTGTAACCCAACTGAAACCCAAAAATCTGAATGGAATGCACAACACAGAGAGGAGATGAACCCAGTAATGGGCACCAAAGTTGGTTTGCGTGTTCAAGCTAGTTTGGTGTAGTGGTTAAGTACACAGACTCTAATCTGGGAGAACCGGGTTTGATTCTCCACTCCTCCATATGCACCTGCTGGATGACCCTGGGCAAGCCATAGTTCTGGCAGAGCTGTTCTTGAAAAAGAGCAGTTTCTGTCAGAGCTGTCTCAGCCCCATCTACTTCACAAGGTGTCCATTGTGGGGAAGGGAAAGGAGTTTGTAAGCCGCTCTGAGACTCCCTTGAGTATTGAAGGGAGGGATATAAATCCAATCTTTTCTTCTTCTTGGTGCCTCTCAGGGCTGGTTTATGTCCGTGTGGTCATTACTTGACAGCTGCAGCATCAGGGGATAACTTGCCATTGTAAATAGAATATATCTGCATGGTGCTTTTCAGTGGATTCAATTTGCAGTCATCATAAGTTACATAACTGTGTGAACTCACATCCATGTGCCATGTGGCTTGTTTAAAAGAATTAACACTTTTCTAATTCTCCAAGTGGGATATATTAGCTAGAGCTCAAGCTAGTTTGCGGAAAGAGACTTCTTTGGAAGGTTACAACCTCCCAAATAAGTATTTTCTTGCTTCAAGTTGCTTAGTGGCTGTGAGCATTTACTTCCCAGGAGGATCATGACACGAGGAGAATTTGGTACTCATAACCTGGTTTCAAATTCCTAGACACACATTCCTGTACCATATTTTTGCATGTCCCTGTCTGTATTTACTAAGGTTGCTGCTTCCTTCACCCATGCACTCTGTTTTTGTGCAGAAATGCACCCCTACCCCCATTCAGCCTTAGACCTGAACAAGTGGCAGATCCTTCTGAGGGAAAAGAATCTCTCCTGATGTTGCAGAGATGCTGGACAGTGACTGTACCACTTGTCTTCTCATCTGGTCCATGCCCATCCAATACAGAGATGGCCCCATGTTTTTGCTGAATATGGAGCCTGCCTTTTGGCTTCATATTTGTTGTGTCCATTCTTAATATGCTACCTGCTTTCCTGGGTAGTGAAATACCTCCCTATGCCCATCACTGATGGGGATGTTAATAGCTTGTACTGTAGAGGTGTTTGTCTGAAAACTGGCAGGAAAGATCTCTTGAGGAAAGGCTAGAGCTACCGAGAACTTCCTCCCAATACGGGAGCACATTCAACCTGTGCTGAACGCATTGCACTGGCTACTGATAGCATACCGAATTCTCTTTAAGGCACTGGTTCTTACCTTTAAAGCCCTACATGGTCAGGGACCTACATACTTGAGGGATCACCTTTCCCCACATGTTCCCCAGAGAGCACTGTGATCAGGGTCTCAATATTGACTCACCCTTCCCAGAATGAAGAATGCTAGGCTAGCTACAACCAGGGCCAGGGCTTTTTCAGTGGCGGCCCCTACCTGGTGGAATGAGCTCCCGGAGGAGATCAGGGCCCTGTGGGACCTTATGCAGTTCCACAGGGCCTGCAAGACGGAGCTGTTCCACCAGGTCTTCAACTAGGAGCCGCCCCGGGGGGGAAATTCTGCCCCCCTGGAATTTAAAGCAGCCTGAGCCAGCCACACAATTAGTTCAGGACTGACCGCCAGAAAGGTATGGAAGTGGTGCATCATCTCATTAAACTATTATCTGCTAATGACATCTGCCTGTCATCGGTTAGCACCTTTTAATGTTATAAATGTTTTATTTGGTGTAGGTTGGTGTAGTAGTTAAGCTGGTCCATAACTGTCGCTAGATCGGGGACAAACGGTAGTGTCAATTCAGTTAACTTTTCTCTCTCCCCGGTCGGATCCCCAAGCCTTTCCTCCTGAGAGGACGTTCTCCGCCTTCCGTTTTTGAGAGCCAGTTCTAATCTGGGAGAACCGGGTTCGATTCCCCACTCCTCCACTTGCACCTGCTGGATGACCTTGGGCAAGTCATAGTTTTGGCACTGCTGTTCTTGAAAAAGAGCAGTTTCTGTCAGAGCTCTCTCAGCGCCACCTACCTCACAGGGTGTCTGTTGTGGGGAGGGGAAGGGAAAGGAGTTTGTAAGCTGCTCTGAGACTCCAAGTGAAGGCGGGGTATAAATCCAATCTCTTCTTTTTCCTATGATTTTATGATTACTATATTTAGTGTTGTTTTATTCTTCTGTAAGCCGCCCTGAGCCGGCCGTTGCTGGGAGGGTGGGGTGTAAGTCTGATAAATAAATAAACTTCATCCCAGTTGCATGACAGGGGCAAAGTTCATAGCTGGAAATCTTACTATTGATACCAAAAAGGAATTAAGTTTTTTTAAAAAAAGGAAAACTAATGGTGCTTCATTCCCTCTCCCCCCCCATTTGTTTTCATAACCTATATTTATATGAAGTTGGAGGTGGTGGTGAAGCTCTTACTGTAGGCACTTCATGCCTAGGCCTGGAAACAGGGGGCATTCCAGGGACATTCTTTGGCAGTGTCTGGTTTCCCAGGGTAACAGGGAGATTAAATAAGGGGTAAAACGAGATGGGGAGAGGTGTTGTGAGTGTCACAGTTCATTTGTGCTAAGAGGCTTCTCTCTTCATGTATGTGAGATCGCTGGCTGTTCTAGTATCTTTGAGAGAAGCAGTTTGTTATTCCAGATGCTGCACATACAAAAGGGTCAACAGTCCACACCTCACAGAAGGTGCTTTTCTAAGTAAAGGTGGAATTGATGACAAATCTGACTCTCCGCTGTGCTCTAAGTGAATGTGTGTAAGTGGGGCAGGGGCAGAAGTGTTGTATTGCTTTCCTTATAACCTACATTTGGTCTAGCATAAAGGCATTCAAACCATTTCCGTGTTGATGAAAACCCTTCATGACATCTGTGTGGTACAAAGGATTCGGAGTTATTATGCTCTTGGCTGCGTAACTAGTTTGCCCATGTTACTGGCCAGGCCTGTTGTACTGCCTCATTTTCCTGGGCCCAAAACTGAGCCCCTGTGGCACTCCTCAGACCTTCCCTCCAGATGAAAGAAATGTCATTAATGGGCACCTTTTGAGTATAGCCGTGAGTCCATTTGGCAGTAGTATCAGCTATTCTTCATTTAGCTGGTTTGTTAACCAAAAACTATCAAATTCTTTGCTAAAATCAAGGTATTTTAGATCCACAATCCGCTAGGCTAGAAACCTGATCAAAATGTGATAGGGTTAGTCCAGTAGGATTTATTCTTGGTACTTTCATGCTAGAACCTTCTAGCTGTTGCATTGTTCTCCAGATGCTTGTAAATTGTAATGCAGTCAGTCTGTTGTAGTATCTTCCCTGATTATTAATGTTAGACTGACTGGGCTGTTTCCTGGGTCCTTGTTCTGGACAATTGGGACACTGTTCGCCTGTTCTCCAGTCTGGTCGCACTTTACTGGTTCCCCCAGGTTCCTGTAGTACCTAAGGTCTTATCTTCAGTACTGTTTTTGTTCACCTTCAGGTTTATATCTAATCCCCTATAAGCCTTAGCCTTCTTAAAAATATATTTTTGAAAAATTGCCTTACAGTACCAAGCAGTCATGCAGAGTGGATAAAAGATTCTGCAGGTACAGATTCCTTATCAGATATTTTTGGATCACATCAGACTGATGAATCCGTTACCGCCAAGACAGTAAGTATGTACCTTGGTCAGGGGAAGGGACTACTGTTGCCTTCTTTTTGCTTTTGCTCTAAATTTTTGCTGAGTTTTGTTGAGTAAAGTGATTGTGAGTTTGGAGCATATTATCAAATAGTTAACAAACAGGAGAGAATGTTGTTATCTGGGCTTCCTGTTTTGCAGCCACACGGGAAAGGATAATCTGTTTCCATCAGGGCTGTTTTTGTAGAAAAAGCCCAGCAGGAACTCATTAGCATAATAGGCCACACCCAACAGCAGAAACTCATTAGCATATTAGGCCACACCCTGACCACACAAGTCATTAGCATATTAGGCCACACCCCCATGCTACCAGAAGTGTGGTCATCCAGCCACACCCACCTTTTGCTTCTTATTCTGTTTACCCTGTTTGTTGTCAAAACCCAGGGCTTTTTTTGTAACAGGAACTCATTTGCACGTTAGGCCACACACCCCTAATATGGCCAATCCTGATGAGTTTCTGCTGTTGGGTGTGGCCTATTATGCTAATGAGTTCCTGCTGGGCGTGGCCAACTCAGGAGCCAGACAGAACTCCATTCCTGTGCGTTCCTGCCCAAAAGTAGCCCTGGTTTCCATCCATCTGCATGCACTGGTTGTCTGCTAGTTGCCGTGTTCTAGCTGTTAACCAGCTTTAAGTGTGGGCCTCTTGGCTGCCACTGGAATCTGTCCTTCCATATAGTGACTCATACCTTGGGGAATGGACTTCCTGAGGAGGTGAGAGAGCCACACTACCCTATTGATTTTCTGGGAAGCAGTTTTTTGTTTCGCTTTTTGAGTTTTTGTTTTGCAAGGGCTTTTAATGGCTTTTAATCTGCAGACAATTTCTTGAGGAGCAGGGGTAAATAGGGGCTTTACTGTATTTGGTATGCTTTAGAACTCCGAGTCACAAAGGGGGAAAATGGATTATAAATATTTTAATAAAGAAGGTGGAAATGGGAAAAGACAGTGTCAGAGGAAAGGGTGACAGCCGTGGTATTTAGTTTAAGGTATTGGCTATCACATACAAAGCCCTTGGTGGTAGTGGCCCCTGTCATTTGTAGGACCACCTCTCTTCCAATGTTCCACTATGAAAGCTTTGCTCAGGTCAGCAGGGGCTTCTGCAGGTGCCAGTCCTGCAGATGGGCAAAATCAACAGCTTCCCTGTATGTCTGCTTTCTCTGTTGTCGCTCCCCTGCCTTGTGGAACAGTTTGCTCAAGGAGGTCAGGGAAGCTCCCACTTTCCTGGGTTCCTGCAGACAATGCAAAACTGAACTATTTGAGAGGGCTTTTCTGCACAGGTCATAGGTTTGCACTGTAGAACACGGTTTTAATGGACTTGCTTGGATAAATGATTAGGGACTGTGGTCTATACAGCTGTTTAGCATATTGTAAATAGGGTCCACTTTATGTAATCAAGGAGTCATGTGAATACTTCTGCTATGCTTCAGTTCTTGTTATCGAATGCCCCATTTGTCGACCGTACTGGCTCACTATATGTAATCCTCCTTGAATCACTGTGAGTGTTAGATTCTCTGGTTTTGTATAGCCCTGAATCACTAACGGTTTAGCAGCGTGCACAAAGGCTTACCACACAGGAAAAGCATCTCTGACAGCCAGTTTGGTGTAGTGGTCAAAAGCTCAGACTCTCATCTGGGAGAACCGGATTTGATTCCCCACTCCTCCACCTACAGCTGCTGGTGTGACCTTGGGTCAGTCATAAGTTCTTTCAGAGCTGTTCTCTCATGAGCAATTCTCGAAAGCGCTCTCTTAGCCCCACCTACCTCACAGGGTGTCTGTTGTGGGGAGGGGAAGGGAAAGGGATTGTAAGCTGCTCTGAGACTCCTTCAGGTAGTGAAGGGCGGGGTATAAATCCAACCTCTTCTTCTCTAGTGTGGGCATGTGTGCTGGTAAAAAAACAAAAGTAACACAAAGCCTCTTTAACCATTCAAACAATTCTTTTATTTGAGAAGCTCCATTCTAGATAGAACAGGGCAGAGAGAGGATAGAAGTCTAATCTAGCTGACTAGGATGGATGAGGATGCAGTATGCATGTCCTGCCTCCTTGATACCAAGATGGAGAGATCTGGCACTGTGTGGGAGAGAGGTGTCAAGCCGGAAGGAAGGAAATAGCCCCTGAGAGTAGCAGTCCAGAGACTTCAGAGGGATAATATCAGATAACAGAAGGAAAGGATGCTCTGTGTCCTGACCTCTCTATTATTCTAACTCTCTTGTAATCTTCTACTGCTGCAAACAGTGAGAAAGGTAACTATAAATAATGTAAATTAGACAAAAGTTAGATAAAATAAAACAAAAAACAAAATCAGTTTTCTGGCTTCGGTGATGAAATGAGATCTGTGGTAATTTTTTTGATCCTTCCATTAGCCATGCAAGCAATATTAATCCATAGATGTATCCTACTCTACCAGCCTTCAAATGCGGGAGTTATTTGTGTTCTGTGAAAAGAAAAGAACCAAGTTTTTAGTAAAACTTCTCTGATTGTCGGAAGGCAAGTCTTCTTTGCCATGAGTGAGCGGTCGAGTGCCTGTTTGCAAGACTGCTGCCAGTTGTCTCCTAGGAAAGCACAAATGTCTGATTTCTGGTGTAGGCAGGTATGTAGTTTTTTAACTAATGGAAGTTCATAAGTGCTGTGTTCAGTAATGGCAACCTCTCTAACAGAAAATGGCTACTCCTGTGGATGCGACTGCAGTTGATAAAAGACAAAAGACGGGGAAAGAACATGGCAGTCCTGGTCAAGGTCAGAATGCCTCTTGCTCTACCATCTTTTAAGGCTGCAATTCTTATTAGTTAATATAAAAATAACTTTCCATCAATGGGGCTTGCTGCTTCCAAGTAAATTAGTTAAGTGGGAACCAAAGCTGCTCTTTGGCAAATGAGCATCTTCTGTGTCTTTTAAGCACCCGTGGATACAGCAGCAGTTTCTCTAATGCACTCAGCAGCTACACAGAAAACTCCTTCACCATTGAAATCTTCTCCGTTGAAACAGAAGGAGAAGACTGTGTAAGTACTTTGGCTGTAAAGAGCTCATCTCCAAAGTGTAACTTTATTTTCAGGAAATAACTTGAATTTTTGATCAGCTACATATGTTTATGCTACCATGTTTCTGTTTAGGATTGGCACGCTGGTCAGCTGACTTGTTAAGTATTTAGTGATGCCAAGGATGCCCTTAGGAAGGTGTCAGCTTGCCTCTTGATCTCCTTTTGATCTCCTTAGTTGGCAAGAGAGAGTGTGGGACTGTACATCCCCTAGTTACACAGAAGTCATGGATAAATCTAGCAACATAGCAAAGTTTCTCCTTGCAGCTGCCTTCTTTACAGAAAGAACTGCTGCCTACTTAGCACAGCCGCCTTTGAAAACAGGCTCTCATCCTTAATAGTGGCTGCCGCTTTGCAGTATTTTTAACGTCATTTTTTTTAAGTTCTAAAACTGAAGACTGAGCATCCAGTTCTGAGATGAAACTGCAGGAAGACTTGTTTCGTGACTCGCTTGCATTGATGGAAACCCTACCTAACAATATTGGCAACAATATTAGAAACATTAGGAAGTATTTTTCATTAGCTATGATCTTCCAGTTTATTTTTGTTTGTGTTCCTCTAATGCCTGGTACCTTCTGCTGGCTCAGGATGCAGCATCCTGCATCAGCTGGAGGTCCTTTGGACCTGGGAGTATGTCGTTGGCACCACAGGAACAAAATCTAACTCCTGAGTTCCTGGTGAGAGTTGACAGATTTGTGTCTGTAATAAGTACCAAACTTGTTGATCTTCTTCATGGTCTCTGTGCAGGCTGCACACTGGGTTCTGCGCCTGCCACGCTGGCCATTTGACAAGTCAGATCTTTTAAAAACACTCACTTGATCCTCAGAATTAAGAGAAAAACAGGTTGCTTACCTGTACCTGATGATCTTCGAGTGGTCATCTGTTGCAGTCACACACTGCCATTAAAGAGCCAATGCACTACCGACTCTTGTCTTCTCAGAATGTGACCAAAGTACAACAGCCTCAGTTTAGTCAGTTTAGCTTCTAGGGAAAGTTCAGGCTTGATTTGATCTAGAGCCCACTGACTTATCTTTTTGGTGGTCCACAGTATCCGTAGAACTCTCCTCAACACCGCATTTCAAATGACTCTACTATCTTCCTGTCATCTATAGCTTTTCATAATCCACACAGTCGAAAGTTTTGCTGTAATCTGTGAGACACAAGCCAATTTCCTACTGAAATTCTCTGGTGTGCTCCAGTAACCAATGTAAATTTGAAGTGTGATCTCTAGTGCCTCTTCCTTGTATGAATCCAGCTGTCATTCTTCCATCTCTTCTGTATAGACCTTCAGTGTATTGTTTGCATCTTTTTGTTATTTTGGCCCGTTCAGTTAATGTTTTCGATATTGATCTCTCAGCAAGCCTAACCTTGCCTTAAATTCCCTTTACTTTTGGGGTCCTTGTGGAACAAATCTTATTCTTCCTTTTTTGTTGTGTCCTTCTATTTCTTTAGACTGGTTATTATGACAGTACTCTTTGTTTCTGTGTGCCCGTCACTGGAACACAGCAGTTATATTTTTGACTCTATTTGTGTCAGCTTTTGCTTCTTCTCTGCGTTTAGCAGTTTAAGAATTTTGCTAGTTATCGATTGAGGCTTTTCACTTCTTTTGACTACAAAAATATTCTTTGCACATTCTTCCTTGACAGTATCTCTGGTTTGAACCCATAGTTCTTTCAGTTCATGTTCACTTGAACTTGGTAATGCAAATCTGTTCTTTATATTCTTCAGGAATGTTGTTTAGCTTGTATTTTGGCACTACTGGACAGAAAATCCTATTGAAACTATTTGGCATTACTTGACAGAAAATAATAATGAATGTAAGAGGATATTGATTGAAATGTTAATGGGGGCGGAGCATTGTTGGAAGCCAGGGGAGGGGGGGATAAAAATCTTAGAAATGGATATGTTAAGAATTGTTAGTTGAATATGGAACATGCTACTATATCCTGTTAATAAACTTTCTTTAAAAAAATAATAATGAAACTAATGGGAATTTTGCTTTCAAGCAAATTGTTGACACCGCCTTTCTAAATGCCCAGTGCTACATTGCTACATTGAAAACCAGCTGACTTTCAGTTACCGTCCTGAAGAATCATTCTTTTCCTGTTTTGTTTCTGATAGCCATAGCGAGTCAAATGCAGAAGGAGAATCTGATATCCTACCTATAGAAACTCTCACTGTAGAGGTATGTTTTAATCTATATCCCATTACAGTGTTGTTGTTGTTTTTTTCATTCTTACCTTTCCAGGTATTTTATTTAAATTTATTAGTCTGGATTTTTTGGGATGGAGTAGGCTAAAGTCTTACATAGTTAAGATGCATGCAGATATCTTCAGGGATGAGAAAAAGGTAAAAGCTGTTTCATAACTCATCCTGTTACTTTGAACATCTCTTAAGAAGCTTACTGATAATTTTTTTGGGGGGTCTGAAATCCATTAAAGAGATCCATGATGCTCCTAGCAGTAGCAATAACATGCTTGTTAGGAATTATGGCAGGAATAGTTATGACAGCGAGCATTAATCTTTCCTGTAAATCACTTCCTGTGTAGCCACAACAGGGCTGCGGTCAGATGTGCATTTTAATTCACTTTTGCCCCACCTCTAATTGATCCAGGGTAACAGATAATACTGATCAGACGCACCCCTTTTAGCACTCTTCAAAGTGGTTTTACCCCATTCTTGAGCGATCAGATGCATATCACACACAGCAGCCAAGAAGTGTTGCTGTTGGCCATTTTTTAAAATAGCTCCTCCCTTGAGCATGCCCACAATTGCTGATATGCCTTCTGGAATATGTAGTTCATGGGGCTGTCGGCCATTTTTTAAAAAGTTTGTCCTCTGGGCATGTGCACAAGCACTGATCAGCCTGCTGGGACATGTAGACTCCCTCTCTTAACTTTTCAATTTACCCCTTCCCCAAAGCACAGGAAAAAGCTGAAGTACAGGGGTGTCTTTCTCTGAAAGTTTTTATGAAGATAACAAAGCTTAGAACAGTCCCTGTGGGGGGGGAGAGAGAGAGAGAGAGGTGTGAATATGCAATTATGCGCACTTCGCTAACTAGTAAAAAAAGATGGTAGCTGAAAAACAAGAGTCCAGTCAGACCTGCTTGATGGCTTGGGTGGGCAACAGAGTGATCAGACGACAGGAAATCCACACTACTGCCCAGAAAGAGAGGCATGCAGAGTCAGAAGGCAGAAACTGCTCCCTGCTGCTTTTGCTGCTTGTTGATAGTGGCAAGTGGTGGATTATGTGAGAAGTTGATGGTGCTGGGAGGAGGGCACAGGAGGCCATCTTGCCAAGTGCTGTCCTCCAAATCTGGTTGTAGCTTGAGTCACTTTTTCATGCCCCATTTTTTGCTTCTGGGTAGTCTCCTCCCACCCCAGTTCCTCCTGAAGGCTAGTTTCATTCCAATTCCTCATTATGCTGCAAAGAGCCTTTTTTTACAGCCTTAATACAACTCAAGTCAGTAACTATATTGCCCTTCGTGTTTCTTTTCCAGGATAAAAAGAAAGGCAGAAAAAGAAGTTCAAGCAAAGAAATGACAGAAGCAAAGTAAACCATTTAAGTTTGATATATGCACACATCAGATATTTATGCTTTGTGAGAGCCCTTTTTAGGTGTTCCATGTAACCACATATATGGGGAGGACAGGAATACATGTGGTCCTCTTGATATATGCATTTGCTATTTTGTCTGAAAGGGGCAACATGTGTGTTTTCAGCTTTGTTATATGCTTACCAGGATCCTGACTTCTTCAGTGGTGATTGGGAGCTAACCACGATTAGTAAAAATGTCAGTGCAGGTGAACAAGACTCGCTACAGGTCTTGTTAAAATTAAAGGGAGGGTGAAATGGGCAAGTGAGAAGTGAGGCAGATGTGAGCCAAGATGATGCTCATTACTTAGCCATGTTGAAGATGCTGGACAGTGTTGTGTTCACAACCAGTTTCTGGGCATCTATTTTGGAAAAGTACTAGGGAGAAATCTCTCCTCCCTTCTCTCTCTACATTGGCAGGATTAAAGTAAATTTCAATGCTTCTTCTCTGGGTCTGTTTCTTTTTGGTGGGGTAAAGCTGTCATGAGATAGTTCACGACACTAATTCTGCATGGTAGATAGTTATTTGTATGTGTTCACTGAGCGAGCAGTTGGTAGTGCCGGAGGGAATCTCATTCAAATCTTACTTGCCCTGAAGTAATAAGTACCTGTTCTTGACATAATGGGCTAGGAAGCAGATGTACAGGAACCGTCTTGAAATTGCCACATTAAAATAGAACCACAGAATTATGACAGTGCATGTGGAATAAATGGAAGGGCAAGGGAGAGTACCTCTTAAAATTGACAGTCTATTGTGTATTGTAAGAAATTACAAAGGGGGGGAAAGGGTGTAAAAATAAGCATTCTTTAAAGATAGGCCACTCATTTAAGTTCCACGCTGCTTTAAATTCAGTATATTCCAATAGCTGTGCCAATAAATACATATTTCCATCTATTTGCAGGAGTTCACTGATCTGTTAATCTTTCTTTTGCAGGAAGGATGAATATGAGTTTGGAAGTTTATCTGACCCTGTGGCACACAATATGGTAAATACTGTTCTAGGTACAACTTTTCCCATAGCTTCCCCCAAAACAACAAATTTATTTCAGGAGGTACAAATGCAGAGGATACAAATTGTGTTACTGTCTCCTCCCTCCACCATATACATTGTTTGGTTTTTTTAAAAAAAAAACTTAATTTATACCCTGTCGTTCTCCCCAGTGGGGTCCTAAATTGGCTTACATTGTTCTTCTGTCTTCCATTTTACTGGTGATAGCCATTTGTGCTGCTTCTCTCATTTGCTACAAAATTTGGAAAGTGTCTTTTCTAGATGTATGGGTTAACGCTACACACAATCTATGATGAGAAATGTCTCCTACAGCTTCAGAACAAGAGCAGGCTGGTAAGGGGTGGAGAATGTCACGGTTTCCTCGCTAATGGTTAGAGATGTGGCAGTTAATGCCAGACTAGTCCATGACTGGATTTTTCAACCACCAAACACACTGATGTAATTCAAGACACCCAGCAGATCACTACATGTTCAGAGTAGATGATCACCTATTTGTTATGCTTTGCACTTGTAGCATTAAATGTTTCAAAAGGGTGACAACTTCCTGTTGGACTAAAACCATGTAACCCGCTTCTTGTATCCAGGTCTAAATCTTCATTGCCCTAATCATGAAATAGTTTTTGGAAAACAGGTAGCCTTTCTCTTGTTGCAGAATGTCTGACATCACACTATCAAATGAATAGACATTCCCTTCCTTAAATTTGGTAAATGCTGTTAATTTGATTTAGCAAAAAAAAATCTTACTCTTCTCCTCCCCCCCTAGTATTATGGCACAGGTAGTTTTGCTGGCAGTAATGCAGTAAAAAAAAGTTCTTAGTGAGTCTTTCACTGCAGTCTTGGAGAGGAGACCCAGTGAGGTAGCACAGTGTCCAGGAGAATATTTTCTAAGAATGTCCATCAGCAAGATTGACACATCATTTTCTTGATATTTCCAATTTTACAAATAGCTTTTTCCTCCATGACTTTGTAATCATACATTTCCAAAAAACTTTTAACAGTGGGTTCTAGATCTTTTGATAGGAGCATACTTGCGGTTGCTAAAAAGAAGTCAATGCAAGTTTTATTAACAATTAGTAAATCTATTTCAAAAGTTATGTATTCTCCATGAGTTCCATAAACATGTCATATGCTGTGGTTAGGGTTGCCAACATCCAGGTGGGGTCTGGAGATCTCACAGGGTTAACAACTGATCTCCACACTACAGCAATCAGTTCCCCTGGAGAAAATGGCTGCTTTGCAAGGTGGACTCTGGGGCACACTTCAGTGAGGTCCCTCCCCTTCCCAAACCTCACCCTCCCAAGCTTCCCCCTGCCCAAATATCCAGGGATTTCCAAACCTGGAGTTGGTAACCCTACCTGCAAGCCAATGATGAGGTTAGTGGTTTGAGCATGGCCTGAGTTAGCTAGTGACATGCTGTCAGCCTAACCTACCTCAAAGGCTTGTTGTGAGGATGAAATGGAAGAGAGGAGAACTGTGTAAGCCACTTTAGGTCCCCACTGGTGAGAAAGGCAAGGCATAAATGGAATAAGTGAATATCGCCAATCTGTTGCCCAGCTTAGTGGGTGGGGCCACTCATGTGTTCTCAGCCTAACCTCTCTCACAGGGTGGCTGTTGAGCAAACTGGGGGAAGTGGCTCCTTGTGGTCTACCCTGAACTGTTTGAAGAGTGAACAGGATAAAAATCAAATAAATGAGTTGATTTGGCAGAGCCGTTGGAGTGGACCTGGACTTTGATACTGTGGAATACTTTCCTGTGGAACCCACTGTTTCAGTTATATTGCTCCTTTGTAAATGCCTCCTGAAAGAGTTTTGAATTAACTTTGTTTTCAGGTCACTGAAATGAAGCACAAAGTCTTTGTCCAGAAGACCCCTTTACACAGGTATGGGAACGTGACACTGATTCTTTTTTCCTTAGCCTTTTTACATAATAAAGAAATGCGTACAAGTGAGTAGTAAGAGAGTATGCCAGAAATGTGGAAAATAGGTGCCCTGGCATTGGAAAGGGGGAGGATGGGAAGACTTTAGAACCAAATATGTTGTGAACAGTGTTTCCTGTAAGCTGAGTTAGTGTGAGCTAGTTCAGTTTTTTAGCCTCCAGCTCACAGATTTTTTCTCTTAGCTCAGGAAGGGTTATTTATGCAGCAGCCAAATCGCTTGCTCACAACTTTGATGCCAGCTGCTCACAAGGTAGATTTTTTGCTCACAAGACTCCATAGTTTGAGAGGGAGCACTGGTTGCGAACCAGTCTGAGCAGTGGGAGAACTTTGAGGGAGTGGTTAAAATCATACTTCTGTTTGCAGAGCCTCTTAATTAGGGACACATAGCAGGAACTAGGAAAGGGATGAGGAGAGGAAGTCACTCTTCAGCTTGTGTTTGTCTCTTCATTGTAACCCACTCATAGCCTCTAGGTTTGGTGAGCTAAAAATCCAAGACAAGAATCCCTGCGCATCTCTTGGGTAGAGGGAGAAAAGAAGAAATCATTCATCCTTTTACCTTTTTGCACTAGGATGTGTTTCTAATTAGAGTATTGTCACTAGCACCAGGACTTTCAACAGGGTGATCAAACTAGATGTGTGTTGTAGTTCTCTAAGGGCAGGTAAAGGTGATTCAGTGCTCTGCAGCTGCCACTACAACAATGCAGGGGACATTCATCCACGATGGAAGGTTGAAGGCCTGTAGCATCCAGTCACACCACAGAATGACCTCTCTCCTCACTTGGTATCATACCAGGCCCTGTAGAGTAGTCCCAGATGTTTTAAGAGCATAAAGAGAAGCCATGTTGGCTCAGGCCAGTGGCACATTCAGTCCAACACTCTGTGTCACACAGTGGCCAAAACCCGAGTCCAATCGGGAGGTTTGCCAGCGGGGCTAGAACTCCAGAAGCCCTCCCACTGTTGCTTCCCAAGCACCAAGAATACAGAGCATCACTGCCCGAGACAGAGTGTTCCATCTATACCTTGTGGCTAATAGCCACTGATGGACATCGGCTCCATATGTTTATCCAATTCCTGCTCAAAGCTGTCCATGCCTGTAACCACCACCACCTCCTGTGGCAGTGAATTTGACATGTTAATTACTCTTTGGGTGAAGAAGTACTTTTATCTGTTCTAAGCGTATTGCTCATTAATTTCATTGAGTACCCATGGGTTCTCATATTGCGAGAAAGGGAGAAAAGTACGTCTTTCTCCACTTCCTCTATCCTGCGCATAATTTTGTAAACCTCTATCATGTCACCCCTCAGTTGTCACTTCTGCAAGCTAAAAAGCCTGAACCTCTTTAACCTTTCTTTATAGGGAAGGTGTTTTGCAGTAGTGTGTGCTGAACTTCTAATTTGGTGGGGGGTGGGTTGGGTTATCCTTACAGGAGTTTGGAAAAAGGAACTGTGGAACCGCAGAAGGCTAAACAAAGGCAGGTAATGTGCTCATATTTAATACTGCTTGTTATGGGAGGAGAGATTTTAATCATAGTAGACTGAAAATGTACATGAGTAAATTCATTCTTGTAAACTCTCAATTCAGAGGGAAGGTCTATTCTGGCTGAAAGGGCAGGTGTGTGTGTGTTGCTCTTTTTCTCTGGCTCCATGGGTCCTTCCTGATATACATCTGACTGAGTCCATATGTGCACCTGTCAACTGACGTGTTCAATGTATCATGTAGTTATGCCTTAATATCAGAGAGCAGTTGATTTTGAGATACCTGAAAATTTCACGTGTAACAGATAAAGGACAGAACTGAATTTTGTCCCCACTTGTTTATAGTCTGCTAGTTACAAGAAGCATCTCTTCTCTGAAAGCAACCATGAAACTCCAAGCAACAGTGCTAGCGAGAAAAGCTGGATCATTGATTCTCAGAAAAAATCTGGGTCCAAAACTGTCGACTATACTCGTAGAAGGCCAAAGGTCAGAAGCAATTTAAAAGGTAAGATGGATTCATGCTGTACAGTCCAACTTAATTAGAAACTTCCAGATCCTATTCTTGTTGGGAATTACCCCCAAGTAAGTGAGCACTTGACTTTACAGCTGTTGTAACTCAAGATCAGGCAGCTCTTTCTTTAATCAGTGATTTCAGTGATTTCAATTTATTAGAACGAAACACATAGCACAGAACACACAAAACAACCCCAACTTATATACAGTTTGGAACTGGCTAAACCACACCCCTAGAACAGTAAGGTCCAATCATAAGTGAGTGCTTAGGATCAACAGGGTTTGTTCCCACCGAAAGTTGTAGTCTTCCCTGATTGGTCTGTTGCACAACAGCAGCCAATCAGGCTGTTGATTTCAGGATGGTGCAAGTCTATGGCGCTTGTGGCTGAAGCTCAGGCTCATTCTACAATTCAGGCTATCCATATAACACAATACATAACACCAGCCTGTGCCCATAAGGGAATCATAGAATCACAGAGTTGGAAGGGGACCATATAGGCCATCTAGTCCAACCTCCTGCTTGATGTAGGACCGTACCTGTGATTTATGTTAGCTGTCAATCAAGTTTCAGCCTGTGTTTGGCTATAGCTTGCTTTTGAGGAGACTAAGTCATTCTTACATTTGAAGAAGTAATACTAGGTGACTGTTGTTTGTGACTTGAGAACGTCAGCTATATAATGTACTGGAAAAAGTCACCATTGTTGTAGCAGAAATAAGGTTCTTGTGGCCCCTTAAAATGATTTTATTCCAGCATAAGTTTTTATGGATCACGGACTGCTTCTTGAAATTCAGTGAGTGGGTTTTTTCTTCAGACTTCTTACATGGAAAAAAAAAAGCAAGGTTGAGGGTCCATAAAATGCAGTATATAGTTAAATTGAACAATTCCAACTAAGACTTCATCCCATATTACTTGTATTTAATGGGTACATGACCCCTATGGTTTTTTAAAATACCTCTTACACAATATATCTTCATAAGATGGACCCATTTGTTGTATCTGAAGAAGTTGGTTTATACTGGATTAAAATGTTTCTGATCTTTAAAAAGACTGCTGCTTTAATTTATGAATATGATAGCACATTGATAGGTTGTTCGGCCTTCCAACTACTATTGGTATATGATAAAGAAAGAAGGGAGAGTTGAATCATTCTCTTCTTTCTGCACAAGAATACTCCACGTTATGGGTGTGGATCTGGTCTGCCCAGTCCACAGTGCAAAAAGCAAGAAAGCCATAAGGATCTTAAAGGATTGTGATCTCCTTGTGTGTAATTCACAAAGTCTAATACAGGTAATATATTTTTACAGGACTGCCTCAGAGGAAAGTTTGAATCCTGCAAATCTGCAGGGAACACCAAACTAGCACATGACCCAAACCCATCAGCAATATTAAGAACAGTGGTGGTAGCCATCTAAAATCGCAGTATTACGTTCCTAAGCATATTGTCTGTTCTTGCAGCACAAATGTGTCCATGTGTCAATGATAACACAATCATAGATTGATGTGCTAGTGCCATGTTGGTGTTCTGCATCTTGTACTTCCTTTTGGTAGGCCCACAAGCCAGTGGGACTCTGCTATAATAATGAGATCAGTTTTCCTATTCAGACTACATAATATTTTTGTTGTGCTTGTAGTGGCCTCTTGCTGGGTTCTGCCTTTATTCGTAGTCTGAAGCTCATGGCCTCTACAGGTCTCCAAGTAAATTAAGATTTTCAGCAGCTGAAGATACTGACTTGGATCCTGCTGAAAATTAGCAGCAGAGCGCATCTTTCTTGCTACCCATTCTTGCTGCAGCCCCAAAAGCTCTCTGAACTGTTGCTCCCAGAGGATGGAGGGGACCCCCAAGAACAGTAGTGTGTGGGGGGGATCAGAGGTCTACAATCGGAATGAGGATCCATAAAAATTGCTCCTCCTCCTGTCCACAAAAATGTTAAGGAGGTTCCAAACTGATCAGGAGCTACTTACCAATTCTGCTTCCAGCTGGCTACATTAGTGAAACTTAATATTCGTGTATCGCTAACAATGGATACCTTTTGCTTTTCTTTTCTTAGTATTGCCATTGTCTTCTCCAAGTAGTAGCAGTGATCACCATGCAAAGAAGGTAAGAAATATATATAAAAAATAGTGGGAAATCCAGAATACAGTTTAGTGCAAGGTTCCCATTTCCTTCTAAATCTAGCTTGGCTCCGTGGTTTCCCAGTGTCAGGAGGCCCACTGTTTTCCAGTTCCCCGTTCAAGTATCTTTGGGGCTGGCTTCCAGCTTTGCCACTTACGTAACCTTGGTCAATTTTTCTAAATGGTTTTAACACCAGGCTTTACTGTTAGTAGCTTCAGAAATGTGCTTGCAGATTTGGTGGCTGGCGGAAGAGAAGTTCATCAAAGCTGGATATCTGACAAAGATGCGCTAAGCAGGACTGGGAGGTCTAGGCGATGCTTAGTGTTCCCCTCCCATGGTGCAGTGTGGTGGTTACAGTTCTGACTTAGGATCTTGGGAGGTCTGGACTCAGGTCTCAATTCTGCCACGACTTTGAGCCAGTTGCCCTCCCTCAGCTGTATCTACCTTACAGGGTCGTTATGGGAATAAAATGAAGAAGAGAGAACTGTGAGCTTCTGTGAGGCAGGGCAGGATGCAGATGTACTAGATGAAGGGCGTTGGCCGGTCTCCCACGGTCCCATCGTGTGTCAGCCTTGGAGTGCTGGTGGATTCCTTTTTTGAACCTGGAAACCCAGCTTGAAATGGGTTGGCCAGTAGCACCTGTGTATTCTTACCTATCTGTTCTGACCCGACTCAACATTTTATGCTTTGAATCTGGTAGACTTGATGGCATGCTCTCTTTGGGTCTGACTTTGGCATAGAGATCCTGACAAGGATGAGTTGCGACCTGTTTTCTTCTGGGTACCATTCAATGTGCTGGTGCTAAACGGCTTGGGCCCTGCCTACCTTAATAGTCCAATTCCTCCTTTGTTTTCCAGAATAATATTTTAAGGTTAATCAAGACCACCAGTTGGTTTTTTTTACTAGCCATGCATGGTTAAAACGGGGGAGATCCAGCCAGCTTTTCCACTCAACTTTACCCAATACCCCTCCTTACCATAGCCCCTATGGCTTTTGTACAGGTCCCAACTTCGCATTTGGGGGTGGTCACATGGGGACCCCTGCTTCCTCTTGTCACCAGCAGTAAAACTGGTTGGTTCTGTTGCATTTTCATCTATGCCTGACCTAGGTTGCAAGGCTAAGATCTTTTATGCTTTGGCTCCATTTTAAAAAAACCAGGTTGGTTCTAACCCATTGTATGAATACAGAAGAACTTTATTGTGGTGCAGAAAAACTGGTTGGACCTAACCCATTGTGCATATAGAAGAACTTTACTGCGGCTGACCGTAACCAGGGCTTTTTTTTGTAGAAAAAGCCCATCAGGAACTCATTAGCATAATAGGCCACACCCAACAGCAGAAACTTATTAGCATATTAGGGCACACCCCATGCCTTCCCTGGGCTTGCTCGGGTGCCCTGCAGCTGCATCCCTGATCCTTCCAGGGCCCCACCTAGGAGTCGCCGGGGGGGGGTGTCGCTCTCCAGGCCTTCCCTCTGTAGCCATGCGTGCAGAGGCTTTGGCTGTAGTGGGCGTGGCCAACCCTGAAGCCAGCCGGAACTCCGTTCCTGTGCGTTCCTGCCCAAAAATAGCCCTGACCGTAACTATGGAATCCTCTCTTCCCTGATGCAGTGTACATTTTGTGGAAGCTTTGTAAGACTTTCCTTTGGCTAGCTTATAAGAGCTGAGAATTTGCAGATACAAGGAAACCTTTATTTTGTTGCACCTGTACTTTATATTAGACGGTTTTTATTTTATTTACTTTATATTCCGCCTTTTACCCCAAAGTGGCTTACATCATTCTCCTGTCCTTTATTATATCCTCACAACAACCCTTTGAGGTAGGTTGGGCTGAGAGTATGTGGCTGGCCCCAGCTCACTCAGTGGGCTTCCATGGCACAAATGGGGTCTTGAACCTGGATTTCCCAGATCCTAGTCTGACACTTTAACCACGACTCCAGGTGCTGTCTCCTACTCTAGAAACTGACGAATGGAATGGAATTGTTTCATTCTATCAAAATCTAGCTGCAAGTTACTTGTGTCTCCCATCGTGCTTGCACTGTGCCCTCTTCCCCAGGGCACTCCAGGCATGAGATGAGCAGAGGTGGCTTGCCATTGCCTTCCTCTGCACAGCAACTCTGGTCTTCCTTGGTGGTCTCCCATCCAAGTACTGGCCACAGCTGACCCTGCTTAGCTCCCCAGCATTGACAAGCGTGGGCCAAACTTGGGCTAACCAGGCTGCTCACGCATGCATCCCGGGAACAATACGAAACTCAGCCTTGTCAGAATATCCCCACAGGGTAAACGTTAACAAGTTTTTCTTCCTTGCCTCTTAAAGACGGGATGTTTGATTAAATGAAGGGGGCAGGTATACTTTGCTTCTTCAGAGCAGGCAATCTCTCACGCCCCTTACGGAATGAATGAACTTAGATGCCTACAAACTTTTTCTTCCAGACTGGGAATTCATCCATGCACAGAGACATGGCCAAGAAAAGAAGGAAACTGAGCACAAGGATACAAAACTTCTTAGCAGCGCAGCAAACTGGTATAACTTCAACCCCATTGGCGCATAGGAGTCAAAGTATGTTTCCCCTTCAAATGCACCATGATCCTTTTTGTGTTATTGGTGGTGGTGGAAAATGCTGTCAAGTCGCAGCCGACTTATGGCAAACCCATAGGGTTTTCAGGGGAAGAGAAGTTCAGAGGTGGTTTGCCATTGCCTGCCTCTGCGTATTGGCCCTGGAGCTCCTTGGTGGCCTCCCACCCAAATACTGACCAGGGCCCGCCTTGCTTACCTTCCAAGATCTGATGAGATCAGGATAGCCTGGGCAATCCAGGTCAGGGCACTTTTTGTTTTAGTGTATATGACATGTTGCTGCTGTGGCTCATAGTGATAGGCCTGCATTTAGGGCGTTTCCCCCTTCCAAATTAGTTTTGGAGAGGAAAACTCTCATCCATGGATCTCAGCCCATTATATGCTGGTGTAATGAACTTGGAGAAAACAGTCTGAATGTAGGCAGTGGCAAAGGCTCACTCTGATTGGTGAGCCGCCTCCATGGCAACGGAAAGTATCCCGGAGGGGAGAAAGGTCTGGTCAGTTAGGCAGTTGGGGGCTGGCAGCTTGAGGGGAGAGAGGGAGAGATTAGTTGGAAGAGCTCGGTTCTGAAAGAGAGCTATTGAGAAGGGCTTTTGGTGGCTTCCTTCTGAGGGAAAACTCTCAGTCTGTGGCACTGTGACAGGGTGTCACAGAGCAGAGGGACAGATAAGACTCTGCCGAGAGGTTTTGCCAGACTAAAAAGGATAGACCTCTGTTTAAAAGAAAAACACCAACACACACAGGGAAGGACAGTAGCTCTGTTATCCAGGAAAAAGTGTTAGGGACAGACGGATCTCCAGCACAACTGGGGAGCCTTGAGTTATACATTGTATGTGATCTGTAACCTTACAACTGCCTGCCTATTGTAAAGAAATATCTTATAGGGTTTATTGTCCTTATTATCCCTGCCTGACTTTTAAGAAGCCTGCAACAGTGTTATTAGTGTTCATATTGGGAACTGTCTGGTTGCCAACTGTTTAGATCATATAAACCTTTAAAAACCATTTTCCCATTCCCCTACCCTTTTATAAAGAATAAAACTTCTCATTTTATATAAAGCTACACTATATCTGTCAGGAAAGGTTTGGGCTCCTGAGGTAAAAGGAAAGGGGATGACAGAAGTCATATAGGTCCCCTTTACCAGAGTGAGGAGGATCCTCACAGCTGGCATGGGGAGGGGGGGATAATATAAACAAAGATCCTTTGTTTCTTGATTGGATCTGGAGGTGGAGTGCCCATCAGTGAGGGTATCCTTTTCCAGTTTGGTGTAGTGGTTAAGTGCGCGGACTCTCATCTGGGAGAACTGGGTTTGATTCCCCACTCCTCCACTTGCAGCTGCTGGATTCCCCACTCCTCCACTTGCACCTGCTGGTCAGTCACAAGCTCTGGCATGGCTGTTCTTGAAAAAGAGCAGTTTCTGTCAGAGCTCTCTCAGCCTCCACCTCCCTCACAGGGTGTCTGTTGTGGGGAAGGGAAAGGAAAGGAGTTTGTAAGCTGCTCTGAGACTCCTTTGGGTAGTGAAGGGCGGGGTATAAATCCAATCTCTTCTCTTCTTCACTCCACACTCCTTTCAATAACAGCTCCTCACAACCCAGACACCCTGCTTGCTTATTGTGAAAATGCCCCATTTTCATATCTAATGGACAATATTCATTGGTTTTATTTATTAAAATATTTACATCCTGCCTTTCCTTGTGGCCCAAGGTGGCTAACTGTCCACAGATTAAAAAAACAACCAATGAAAATAAACCCCCGAATGAACCTTCCTCCGTCCCCCTGAGGCATCTGCGTCTACACCCCATTAAAAGCTCTGGCAAATGGCCTCCCTGTGACAACTCCTAAGAACGTACCTCCTCCCCGCTCGAAGAGTCTCTTCCACAAAGTGGAAAGGTGTGCAGTCTCTAGTTGATGCCAGATGAGCTTCCCTAAGTGGGGGCAGCTAGCAGGTGGTCACCAGAGGACCTCAAGTGGTGGGCAGGGACCTGTGCTCGGTAGGTGACTTGAGTGATAGCACATGGGCTACCCTGGGTGTGCCAGGTGAACAGGGGAACGCTTTAAAAAAAATCCTTGTAGCTCTCCTAGGGGAAGCCTCAATTTTTTCCTTCAGCTGGTCCCTCAAAGCTGATTCAAGTATGCAGGAACAAAAGGTTTGTGTCGTCTTTCCTGAACCATATCCATTCAGGCAGGAGTTCTGGAAATCATCCTATGGTTGAATAGCCCCTATGTTTAATTCTCCTACCCCCTGAAAAGTCATCCTACGTAAAGAAAGCTAGCATATGGGGGGGAGGGCAGGGCCTAGGTAAAATTTATGCTGTCTTCTCGCCTATCTTAGGGCCCTGCCAGTGCCTTTCTGTAACATGATGTGACTTTTCCATGGAGGTTTTTACATGGGGACGAGGGATAGTATTCAGATAAGCTCAATGTTGCAAGAAAGGCACCTGAGATAAAAAGGGGGTGGCATTCTCTTCATGCATTATGTTAAAAAGAGTAAGGGGGAGAGTAAAGGGTAGGGGGAAATAAAGCTGTGGCTTACAAAGGAGATAGCAAATAACACTTGAAATTCTGTAGGCCCAGAAATGTGTTTTCTGCTATTTCAGGAGATGGTCACTGAGGCCTAAGGAAGCCATTTCAGAGGCATGTTGTGTTATTTGCTCATGCATCATCCTGTCATTTGAACGGAACTTCTGTGGTGTTCTGCTGGCAAATGAGTGTTACTTCTTGTAATTGCCTTCAGTTTATGTTCCTCATTGACTCAATTACCTTGTTAATCATACGGTCATTTTCAGGGTACCATAGACTTTGCGCACATATATAGATAACCATTACTTTCCTGAACCATTTTACATACCCGATGAAATAAGCTTATATCTGCAAAAACTGCTGCTTTAGTTCACCGGTTTCCTGGAGTTATTGGGGAGGGCAGCATTAGAAACCCATCATCCCCTGCAGCTGGAGGGTGTATTGTGTTACTGGGTGGTGGTGCGGTCTCCCATTTTGGGGGTGCTGGGCACATTTTGCTTCTGCCCAATGGTGGCGCCCCCAGTACAACTTCTCTTTTCTCCTGTTGGAAATATTGTTAACTCTTCACTTATATGGAAGTCAAGGAAGAGATACACCCATTAGCATCATAGGGATGAATAAGAAACAGTCCAGTCCTCAGTAGAGTTGCAACCTTCTAGACCCATTCACTTCAGTGGACTTAGAAGGGTGTAGCTCTGCTTAGAATGTACTTGTAAACCTACTGCTTCTGCAGTCCGCTGCCTCGTTCTCCTGCATGCATGGTGGAAGATTGGGAGATAAGGCACTTGAATCTCATCCCTGGTTTTATCAGTGTTCAACTCGTGACACAATACCTTGCATTTATCCCTGCTTATAACAGCCTCTGTTTATCCCCGGACAAGTGTGGGGCAAAACCGGGGTGACCTCAATGTAATGTGGAAACAAAAGATACCCCAAGATAATTACAGGGGTGAATTCGAGTGTAGCATAGAATGTAAAAATACCCTGAGATAATTACAGGGGTGAACTTGAGTGTAGTGTAGAATGTAAGTTCGCTGACAGGGTTGAACCAGGATTTAAGGTCTAGTGCGGAATCACCCAAGGGCAGGCTTACATAGGAAATGGCTTCTATGTATAAGGACTATCAAGTTATGCTTTTCTTCGTACAGCTGGAAAGAAAGAGCGTTGCTGTTTGATATCTCTGTGGCTTTATGTGTTTTTAGGAAAGGTACATTTGGGGCTTCCCCCACAATGGCACCCCTTCCCCCCCCCATGGCACCAAGATTTTGCAATATTTTGACAGGTAATTTGCTTTTTCCAGATGGCTTGGAAATGGCGGGTGCCACTCTGCCACTAAGTGGCGCTTCTTCCCTTGAGGACTCAGATGCTGATGGAAGCAAGGTATGGGGTATGAGTGTGTGCATTTAGCTTAATGAACTCATATTACTCTTGAATTTCAAGTGTAACGTGGGAAATATGTTATGTTTAGAAGTTTTATTGTTAATGCTTCTTGCCCTTCCTAGAACTATTATGCTGCATCCAGTACTCTACCGCTGAAAGACCCGGTCTCTAAATCTAAGCGCAAACTCACAGGTAGGGTTGAACACACATGGGCATGGGCAAATGTAAGCAACCACTCTCCTAGTTGCTTTAAGGGAGAGGAATGATCCTTTCCCCTATTTTTGTTCCCCTTCCATCTGTGCAACCCAGCCCTGTGGTACTGAACAGTGATCATCTTTGAGAGATAATCAACATGGTCTCCAGGATGAACTGTGCAAGAGATCAGATTAATTTTCTTGAACGTCACAGTGATCTGCTCCTAAGTTCATTTAACTTGGAAGATCTGTTGTGATCAAGATTTAATTCCCAAACAGAATTAGCATTTGGGGACGAGGGAAATAAAGCCTTCTAAATACTTGCAAAACTGCAATAACACCAAGATGTGATATTTTTGTTTCTGTTAGGTTTCCAAAGTGTTCTCAGTGAGAAGCGCTTGAAAGCCACCAAGAGGAAATCTAGTAATGAGCAGTCTTCTAGCTTTTCTTTTGAACCCAAACAGCTCTTTGATTCCATGGAGGTAGAAGAGGAAATCCATAAAGGTGACTATAGGCTACATTATACTATCAACTTTTCTGGTTTATGAACAGGTCTGAATGAATTCAGTAAGCCATTAGCTATTGTGAAAGACTCAGTACAGGGCTGTACTTCTTTCTTGCAGGAGAAATGATACATGCGTTAGAAGATAACGTATCCTGCATGTTTCAGGAAGACCTTGGTGATTCAGGTGTCATTGCTGCATTTGAGACTTTCACAAATGAATTGAAGAAAATGTTTTGGGTAACCCTATTTGTTGTTTGTAACAGAAGGCTTATTTGTATAGAGTGTAAGGGACTCAATTTTGGAATACACCAACATTTAGGTATTTTCATCTGTATAATTTTTCCCCCTTGCCTAACTGACTGGCACTGTGACTTAGTCTCGGTACAAGAGGATAGAGATTTACACGCAAAATACCTTGAAGGCACCTGAACAGAATATGTCAGCGTTATTGAATCAGATACATCAGTGCCGGTGAGTGGTGCTTATTGCTTTGCATTAGCTGTAAGAAAAGAATCCTTTCCTTAAGCTAGGGAAGCAGGGCAGAAGCAGAGTTCTGTATATGCCCTCCTGCTGTTGTTACCCAAAAGAGCTGTTCTGTGTGGTGTCTCTTGGCATTGGTTGCCACCCCAGTTTGCATTTCTGATCAACAGAGTAGGACTGGGGAGAGATCAGAGCTCGGATAGGGTGAGGCCATGCTTTATGTGGAGAGGGTCCCAGGCTTGGCTCCCCGTCTCTGTTGTTTCAAAATCTTTGCCAGTTAGAGTAAATATTAAAAGGTTAGGTGGATCATTGATTTCAGGCAGTTTTAAGTTCATGTGAATTTTTAAAATATCAGCCTGCGTCATTAATCAAGAGTCTCAAGTTAGAAGGATAATTAGTAGGACAAACTGTGATAGGATATCCTTTTCCCAGGAAGTGAGGATGCCTCACCAGCTTTCAAAATACATAATTACTTAGTCAGTTTCAAATTAATTAGCCTATGCTCCTATACCTGGCTGAAAATATTTATGTATGTATTTGCATGCATGAGAGATCAGGAGTTTCTGTCCTTAAGCAGTGTTGACGAAGTCCAGAATCCAGTGCTTTAGGACTCTTTCCCCAAACATAGCTGAACTACAAACAAAGTCAGATTCATTTGGCTGAGCTGATTCTGGCCTAACCAGATGACATATGGAAAGGAAACAAAAAGGTAGAACTATGTATGACTCCATCTCTTTAAGAATGGGTTTTAAGCAAACAAATCCCTATAAAAAGTTAACTGTCTTTAGAATAGCAACTAATTTTCTGCTGGAGCACTCTTCTCCGTTGTCCATCCATGCAAGCAGGGAGAGGGATATTGCTCAATGGGCTTTTCTGTATTCTCATTTTTCTCGCTTGTATGTTCATATTTTCACCAGTAGAAATGTAGCATCCAGTATTTTCTCTCCTGGTGAAATGAAATGACGTGTGTGTGTGTGTTTCCTCCCTGCACTAGTCTGAAGGAACTGGAAAACTTCCACAGGATTGTTGTCAAGGAACTAGACAATCTGGAGAAGAGAGCTCAATTTCTCTCAAGCCTTGAGAAGGATACGGTGGTATGTACTCCCTTTCACTTTCTCCTGCATCCTCTTGTAGATTGATTTTTAGTGCTTGAACTTGAGACTCATGTTGAGAACCTTGTTTCAGGAATTCTGGACTAAACAATCCAACAAGCTGAACAGTAAACTGAATGCTTTTTGTGCCCATCAAATGCAGAGGTATTTCTGTTCCTGCTCTCTGTCCCAGTGGGCACAAATGCATCTTTCTTGAGCACTTCTTTGGTGGCTTGGGTTCCAGAACACCCTCTTCTTCTATGTGCTTTTATGACATGTTTCTCTCACTAATGTTGTGGGTGTCTTCAAGAGGCAAAGGTTGCAGATTTAGCTCAGTTGCCCCTTTGTTTTCACACAGCAATGGTGTCTGTTCATGAACGTATGCACCTTTCTGGGTCAGTATAGCCAATGACCAAGAAGTGCCTTCCATTTCAGAAAAATTGTACTTTTCCAGTAATATGTTGTCACTGGAAAAAAAATACTGTCCTTTGCCCCCAAGTTATCAAAACCACTGCGGTGCAGACTGTTAACTGAACATTTAACTCCCCATCTCCTAGACAGAACATAGGCATGTGAGTTCTTGGATAGCCTCTTAAAAAGGGGGCGGGGGAATAGAGAATCTCAGCAAGAGTTATGGTGGAGAGAGGTTCTGAGCCCACGTATTAAACCCAGCCAAGCCTGGACCAATAACTGAAATAAACTGACAGAAACAAGAGGGTTTTAAAAACTGTATAAGAACAGTTTGTTCAAATATAGCCCATGCCCATAAGTGGGATGGTAGTTGTAAGACAGTACATGCCAGGGAAAGAAAAACCTTTCCAGGCAGTTTTTTTTTTTTTATTACACTCTTGTTAAAACGGTACACTTAATCCATGGCACTCCACTGTAATTCATCAACTGTTCCAGGACTCTGTCCTTGGTCTTTTCCGCATTTCCCTGCCACTCTGGATTTTCTCAGTGTCCAGGATGAGGCAATTTAAGTCCATGGCAAAACAGCAATAGCAGGCTGAAACTGGGCCAATCATTGAAGAGGTAATGTAATGCAGAATGGGGGGAAGAAACAGAAATAAAAAAAGGTTGAATTTGATTTTAGTGCAGAATGTGGGAGGGGGGAACAGAGAATAAAAAGCTTAAATTCGATTTTAGTGCAGAATTGCTTGGAGGATGTTGCAGTGGACGCAGAAAGGGCCCGTCCCACTCTCCTGTTACACTGACCCTTCCAGCAGACTCCCCTTTCTCACTAAGCACGTCCGTCCTTCAGCTGATGAAACTGAACTGCCAGCTCCTGCTTCCCAGCCCCCTGCTTCCCTACCAGTGGGTAGCACCCTGCCCTCCACGATTCCTCTGTTGCTCTGTGTGGGTTTTCTCCTTCCTCGGTCACAAAGGTTGGGTCACCAAAAAGGCCTTCTCTGTATTATGTTACTCTCTCTGTACATTAGGAGACAGCACACGTGGGACTGACACGCAAGGGTTTGGCCCTTCTGAAAGACGCTCATGCTCAAAGTCAGCAGGTAGCCTTCTGAGGAATGAAAGGTTCCCATTGCTCCTTTCTTCCTCCTACTCCCCATTATGGCTGGTGACCTGTAGCTGGTGGAGGCTGAGTAATACATTCTGGGGAATAACTCTGATTACACCCAGGTTTGTGTTTCTTGCAGGATGCAATCTATGGGTTCAGGGCCAGATGGGGCAGCAGTGAATTTAAAGGAGACAGTCCAGAATGTGAAGGTATGTGTTGTAGCCAGGCAGGTTTGCATGTATTACAAACTGAGCTTCAGATGTGAAATGAGCCAGTGTAGCAGGAACAGAATGCTTAACAGGTAGGGTTCTGCAACAAAAGAAGAAGAGTAGGTTTTCTTACCTTTATATGTGTATTAGCAAGGTTGGACGTTCACTGCCCCAGGCCAGCTTTAACAATGAAGGGCTAAGATATCACACTCACACACTCTCTCTCACACACACCTGTTGTTTTGAATACAGCGACTAAAAACATTGTATCTCCCCACCTTGGAATGGAGAAAAGAGAAATGAACTCTTTCTTCTCTCCCCTCCTCACTGGGTCGTTGTTTGCCGAGTGGGTGGGGTCAGGTGGGACTCCCAGTGGATCCCAGATCAGCAGTGAGTCAGCTTCTGACTAACAATCAGCTGCAAACTTAATATCTGGCAACTGTTCAAGTTGTTGGATAACAGTCTGAACATACCCATGATAAGGCTCACAGTCTGATTGTGACTGTTGGTCAAGGTAAATCCATCTGCCGAAGAAGGTGACTGAGAAATCCATGGTATCCCTAGCCTCATAGTGAAGGGCTGATGTGCATCCTACACTGACATTGCAATGTACTGAGGCTCTTCATGTTGGCAGTACGACAGCTTCGCCCATTGGAGCAGGGCCTTCTGCGGTTGCCAATGTGCAAATAGGCAACATGAGCAGTGGCCCGTACCTGTGCTTTCTCTGTTGTGGACTTCATCTTATGGAATGGCCTGCCCAAGGAGATCAGGAGGGCTCCCACTCTGGGGGGCTTTCCACAAACTATGCAAAACTGAATTATTTAGGAGGGCCTTTCTGCCCAGGTTAGAGGGCTGCACTGTACAAAATGGTTTACAAACTTGCTTGGATAAAGGATTAAGATCCGTGGTCTATACTGCTGTGTATAACTTATGGTAAGTAGTATCCTGTTACGTTGATTTTGCACTGATTAGTGTGTCATGTTAATCCTTGTGCTATGCTTAAGTTGTTTCTGTTGGTTCCAGACTTCTGGAAACCTAATGCATTAGGACAACCTTCACGGAAGACTCCTAATGCATTAGAATAACCTGGAGCTATCTTCATGGAGGAATCCTAATGCATTGTTTATTGAATTACTCATTTTATTGATTGTACTGACTCACTATGTAGGATCTATCTTGAGTCCCTGTTAGAAAGGTGGACTATACTGAAATAGTAATTCATGTATCTGACAGCATGCTCATTGTTATTGTTAGCTTGTTTGTATGCATTCTCACTGCTTTCTTTCCATTCCATGTTGCTGCATGAAACCCTGTATGTAATGTTGTTGAATTCTGTTTTCCGTTGAAAATATTATTAAACAATTATTAAAAAAATAATAATAAAAAAGAAAGGTGGACTATAAATAATATGAATAAACACATTCCCCTTTCTCAAGAAAGCATCTGAAATTAGCATGCTGTTTGAGTCAATTGCTAGTCAGTATTGCACCCTTTAAATGCACTGGATGACTTAGTCACAGGTCGCTACTGAACCTTTCAATCACCATTGAATACCCTGGATCAGTGTTAATAAATTGTCACTTTTAAGTCTTCCGCAGCTTCTGATTTTCATTTTTTTTTCTTCTCCACAGTTTGGAAGAGTTGTAGACCTTGAGGAAGAGAGAGACAAGGTTTTCATTGCTGCTTCTGATTAAAGTTGGTTCCAATAAACCTAAAGATCCTCCAAGGCAAATGTCTGGATAAGTTTTAAAGATTGTTTACCAATTCACGTTCCATCCAGAGCTTATACACAGTTCACCATCTGTGCACTCACTACTCCATACTACTAAATTAAACTGTTGTGCATTTCTTGTCTTGCCCGCCTGGGGGCAGCACTGAAGAGCATCCGACCATCAAAAGTAGCTGAAACACTGAGAGCACTGGTGGAATTGTATGGTATTGTTACTTCCATCTTTACCTCAGCTGATTATATTTCATAAACCCACTGAGGCCTCTTATATTTTGTAACCTAAGCTTTTTTATCACGCTTGCTATAGGACAACTTGGCTTATCCTAAATAGAGAAAACATTAAGGGATTAGCAGATCAAAAGAGGCTTTTAAAGTGTTTCATTCTTTCTCATTAAATGGGCATATCCATCTGCAAACTTTCTTACTGCCTGTCCACTTCAGCGAGAGAAACACCACAAATGTGACAACAAAACAGGAGCTTTGCTGCTGTAAAACTCAAGTTTGTTTCTGCCGCAACAGATTAACCCCCTCTGGAATTTGTTACCATGATGGGGCGTAGCTAGTTGTTACTATTGTGTTGGCACCAACAAGCATGATTGTATTTTAGCACAAAAAAAAATCAACTGGAGTTGTATGGCACATTAAAAAAATCAGTTTAAAATGTATAGAACTGGAGTAAAACCTGGGTAGACTTTAAGATGCCACAGGATCTGGCCCTGTAGCCAGCAGGGTGGTAGTGGTGCAGGCAGCGCCCCATCGAATCTTCAGCACCCCCCCCCCAATCTCCCCCTTTCAGTTCCTGCCATCACCTTCTTTGGAATAAGGCTTGAAGCTGCACTTGGCCTCGCTGGGTGGCTCCCCCTGCTGCTTGAGGGCACTGGAGGCAGCGCAGCTGCCCGATTCCTTGGCCATCCTGGAGAGGCCAGCAGCACCCGTCACTTGGCTCACTGCCGCTTGCCCCGTGCTGAGCACAACTGGTCCCTGCCACTAATGCAGGGTGGTGCCACGGGGCCATCAGGCTCACCGGGCCCCTTTAAAGCATACTGGGGGGGGGAGTTGCTGTGGAGTCCAAGCGGATTCTGGAACTTCTTTGTGATTAGCAAGCGCTCACCAGGATTTCTGTTGGGACCCTGAGCCTTTAACAGGTAAGTGGCGGAAACAATGGGGGCAGTGTGCCAAGACCCTGCCCCACCACCTTTGTTGGGGTATAAAAATTAACATCCCTCCAGCCATGAAATCTTGTGATCTTATTTAATTTAATTAGAACCCACCCCGGCACCCCTCTCCTGGGAAAAATTCCTGGCTGTGGGGCTGCGCAGGCTTCCCATCTGTTGCTGCACCAAACATAACTAGGCTGTCCCTTAGGACATCCAGCACCACCTAGAAACTTTCTAATTGGATGGGAAATGAAAATAATTGAAAGCTGTTCAGAAGACTTTGGAGTGTGTTGCTTCTGATGGTCTAGGATCAGAAAGAGGAGTTCAATTTTGGGACCCTTTTTTTGCCCTATCTCACTCAGAAATGGGTGCCTTAGCTTATATGGTTCCCTAATCCCCACTCAGTTTTGGCTTTGAAAATGGGATCAGCTTTACCTTTTGCTCTGAACTGCCCAGTTCCCCTTGGATTTTAGGGTCTTTCACAATCCTCCAATTCCCATTAAAGTGTGTGGAAGCAACCTTGGTATCTGGCATGCTGCAGCTTCTTTAGCAAAGTTCGACAATCTTTTAAGAACAGGATGTGGTCACTCCTGTAGGTTGTCTGCAAGTGTGCATGGCTTCATTGCCTTTTGCACCATTTCTTACAGCTAGAATGAGACCTGTCAAACAGAGTCCTCTTGGTTCTAGCAGCACCATTTACAGCATTCTGTTCATGTCCTCTTGTTTCTTTCACTGTATCCTGTGTTGCCTAAATTAACCTTGGATGGATGGCTGTACCTTGTGTTCAGCTGGATGTCCCTCCATTCCCTTCCATTACAAATGCTGACTCCATCGAAATCCTTTGACAAGCTGCCTAAAATTCCTCTCTCATTTCATTAGTGGCCGGCATTTGGTGTTCTTTGGACCTGTACCTTTTGCAAAGCACTTCTTTAAAAGAACAGAAGGGCACTTTCTGGATCCCACCTACTCTAAAAGTTTTAAATGAATTAGTGACTGGTGTTTTTCAGCAACGTTGGGTTCTCATTCTATTGAAAAGATGGCCATGATTGTGATTTAGTTTCTCTTTATTCCCCATGAGCTCACAGCAGTATTGAATCAGGTGCTATTTAACTTGTACATAAATGATTTGGAATTGGGGACAAGCAGTGCAGTTTTTCAGATGATACTGAATGATTCAGACCATGAAGAGTGACAGGGAGTATCTTTCTAAATTGAACTTGATTTGCCACGTCGTCTCCCACTCACCCAGTGTTGGTAAGTGTAAAAGTGATTCATACTCAGGCCTGTATGGGGCCCAGCCCCCCCAGTTTTTACGGGCCCCTCCCCTGGTCCTCAGCTCCCCGTCCACGTCCCCCTCCCTCTCCCCAGCCCCCTCGCCCCTGATGGATCACCTGTCTGCCAGTGTTGGTCCAGCCCCAGCCCGTTCCCTTCCAAGCTGCTTGGGCTTTGCCTCTCCTCAATAATCGCTTCTGTTTTTCTTTCCTGGGTCAGTTTTCTCCACTGCCACCACCCTGCTCCTGCTTTTTCCTGTCAGCCCGATTCCAAGGGCTCCGTGCACCCAGTGAGGGCTGGAATCTTTTCCTGTGGAAGCAGGAGCCTGCTAAGTCTGTGTGCCTTGTACATTTAAAAGCAACTTAATTTCTCTCTGACTGCTGAGTCCTTGGCGCTGCTGGGTTTCCATGTCACATGGCCATTTGAATACAGAGCTAGGTAAGCTGGGCACCCTCTATCCATGCCTCGGCTTGGCATCAGGGAGGCGGGGAGGGAGATGGCAGGGGGTGAATCTCAGTGCTGGTGGCAGCGGCAGTGTGAGCATTCTTTATTTTTATTTGATTTTTTAATTTGTTGTGACGTCAGTGCACTTTTTGTGACGTCAGTGCAAATGTGTGGAGCTTTGGGGGGGGCACTTTCCCCAGGGCCCCCCCACTAAAAATTTCCTCACTTATGGGCCTGTTCATACCAGAACAGAAATCCTAACTTAAAATATAGACTGTTTGGGTCTGAACTGGGAGAGTCTGAGGTTGAAAAAAATCCTGGATTTCTAGTGGAAAGCTTGTAGTGGGAAATGTTGACCCAGCATGCAGCAGCAGCGAAGAAGGCAAACTCCATGCCAGGGATTATTAGGAAACAGGCTGAAAATAAAGTAGCCAATATTGTATGGCGTGTTGTATAGCGCGCCCTGACCCAGATAGCACAGGCCAGCCAGATCTTGGAAGCACAGCAGGATTGGTGCTGTTTAGTATTTGAATGGGAGACCAGCAAGGAAGTCCCAGGGATGCCACATAGAGGCTTGATACTGCTCACTTTAATGTTTTTGAGAGATTTTCTTTTTTTCACAAGTAGCGCTGAACTTGGGAAATATGGAATAGAAATGGCTACGTAAATATCTACCAGGGTCTGTTACGTCTTTCAACTCCATGAAGTGTACTTCATAGATTAGGAGGAAAGGGGAAGATCTTGTCCCTTGGCGTCTTCCTCCAAGTCCAAGTTATTTCAGTGCCATGCAGCAGGAACAAAAGAGAGACCATAAAATATACTGACTGTAAAAGGTATTTATTTCAGTGGTATGTTACAGGAGAATCACTTTAAAAAGTTTTCATTTGGGGTATTTCAGAATAGCAGCATCTTGATTATGGTCTTTTTAAATTTAGAGCAAACCTGATTTCCAATTTGTCAAGTGTTTTCGCGTCTGTAAGACGGCGTATTTTGTCAGCCCTTTGAAAGATTGAGTAAGGCATTGTTCCTTTTTTAAAACATAAGCTTTCTTTAAAAAAAAATGAAAAGGCAGTCTCTCGATGTCTGATGGGCTACCAGGGGTGGCCGAACTTGCTTCATGTAACAGCCAGACAGGATAAACGTCAGATGTTTGAGAGCCGCAAGACATGAACAAATATTACACACAGGTTTTTACTGAAAAATATGCAAATTTGCTTCTTATAAACATTAGACTGTGTGAGAGAGCCACCTGTGGCTCCCAAGCTGCAGTTTGGCCACCCCTGGGCTAGACTCAAGAAACTGGAACCAACCTGTGGCATAGCAAGTTCTCTGAAAGCTCACCCAGTGACATCTTCATAGTCCAAAAGTTTGGAGACTCGGTTGACAAGACAGTGGGTGCCTCAAGGTAGAATTCAGACAACTATTTCCCCCGCTTCTGCAGTCACCAAGTACTGGGTTGTGGAACCATGTTCCTTCTGAACGAATCTAACAACAGGTATTACATTATTTATTTTTGTGCTTTTAAAATTTTATATCCCCTCTGTGCTCAAGACCCAAAGCTTACATCTCATTGTTATGCCCTCCTTCGCCTTATCCTCCCAAGGACCTTCTGAAGTAGACTAGGCCGAGGGATTGTGATGGGCCCAGGGTCAGCAGCGGGCTTCCACAGGCAGACTGGGGAGTCAAACCTGTCCTAGTCCCGTGCTCTTAACTGGTTATGCTGCGCTGGCTCTCAAATGACCATAGATGCAATAGATGACCAACTTGCAGGTCATCTAAAACACGGTCCTGTGGAGTCTGGTCGCACGCTTGAGTGATTACAGTCAAGCGAAGATTGTTTCCATTACCTATCATACTTTTATCCTGCCCTTTCTCCCAAGAAGTTCGGATAGGCTGAAATGGTTCTTGCTTTCTCTGCTTTATCCTTACAACAGCCCTGGGATGTAAGTTAGGGTGAAAGTGTATTGCCAGAGATCACCCAGTGGATAGGATTTTAAACCCAGGTCTCTCGAATCCTAGTCCATACTCTTTACTGCATCACACCAGCACTCATAGCAGATGTGTGTGAAATACGTTGCATAGGAATTTTAAATTCAAATGGATTGTTTGGAAGCCTCCTCTTCAGAGTGTCCCTTCAAAATGGGAACAAGGGCATTTAGTTTTAACAGTTCTGTGAGTAGGGTTCTGCTGGAGGAAAAACATGGTTGCCTGCCTTCCTATATTCCATCCAATTATTAATTTTGGTGAGTGCAGAAGTCTCTCCTCCCTGCTTGCCTGAATCGTCCTGATATTCCTTTCTCCATCAATATGGTTAGACATGATGCTACCACCTTAAGTAATAACATCAGAGCCTATAGAGATGCTTTCCTTGTATTGCCTTTCAGAGATGATGCTACCTTCTTCTTTTTTTAAAATGGAGCAAGTATATCTGGCAGCTTGGTTCTAGACAAGTTTCCCCAGGAGTAAATCCCACTGATAACTGTGCTTTGGATTGCAGTCACAGAGGGTTTTTTTTTTTTTTTTACATTAAGAGACAGACATAGCTTGCTGGTTTCTGGACTCCAGCCACAATTATTTCCTTCTTAATGCTCCATAGTTCTATAACTTTCTCCTCTATGTTGTCTTCAGTGGGAGCCATCAATTGGCTGTACAGGATCTGCGTGAGAGCCATAAGGGAAAGGAAAACTCCCTGAGTGCTTCTGTCGGTGTAGATCTGGCAAGCTGAATGGCCCAGCTGGGTCTAAGGCCCTTGCCTTGCACTGGCCTCGTTAGGTGAGCTTGGCCAAGCCATTCTTTCTCAGCTTTGCATTCCCTCTCCACAATGTGAGGAAAGTCAAGCTGGCCAAATAACCAGCCATTCAAGCACTTTGCAAAGCAAAAACACCGCATAAAGGCTAGCAAGTGCATAGCTGAGCCAGCCCTACAACCCACAGATGCATTACTTTATTTACAAAGATAACACTTTGAGGTCCTCCACTGGTGTCTTACCTGCATGAGCCCTATTTGTTTACTGTTGCCTCTGCACCCGTTCTCTGTTTTTGGTTGACCTTGTGCAACCCAGTGGCAGATGGGATACCCTAGTTTGGCTGAGGCTGGGCTTAATCGATGGATGGTCCCATTTGGGGTGGGTGGTTTGGAACTCACTGATCTCGTCATCTCACCTGCCCAATATTTTTATGAAGAAGTGTATGAAGGGAAGAGACAGAACATGAAGAACTTGTGTTTTGCTTGGTGTGTAGGTGGGACCAGTGGCTAAAGTGGCCGACCTTGCTCTGGCCACAGCTGTGACAGCAACATGGCAGATAATGCTCATGGAACGGTGAGCTCTGTAGTTCTTTGTTACGCTCTCCTGGGGCGACACAACTGAGTGGGCTTGGCTGCGGCCCTCACAGCTGTTGCTACAGGTGGTCCTGTCAGTTCTAGCCAGCCCCACATTTTTTCAAGCAAGCCCGCCTGGTGAGCTTCGTTAGTTGGGCTGCTGCTTGCAGGTGGCTCACTGTCCACTTCTGGAAGCTGTCCTTAACTAAACAGGAAGCGAACCCTTCATCCAGTCGCTGTGAAGCGCTTTTCGAAAGAAGCCTGGATAATACGATATTATGCAGGGAGCTGGTAATGCAAGACAGGCCACCAGCACCCTGTCTCATACAGCAGCCAACCCACCACTGCCTCCTATTACTGATATCTGACTTCTTACCACCCGAGCCTTAAGCTGTACTACTGACAACCAACCTTAAAGCAGGTATCGTAAGTGCTGGAGGACCACAGAGGGGAAGAGCTTATAAAAGTTGGAGACAGTCTCTCAACGAAGTGTATTTCAGCCCTCTTTGTGGGCAACCTATATGTGCATCTTATGCTTCTATAAGCTAAAAAAAGAGGGCCAACCAGGAGTCAGAATGTGCTGCTGTTAGGAATGTATAAGCTATTAGGTTTTGTGACTTTTTAAAATCCTTTCCCCTGTTTTTAAACAAATAATCTTCTAGCAAACTTGTTTTCTACCATCACGTGGACTGTACCTTTCTGAGCCAGGGAACGGGAGGGCAAAAAGGCAATGAATGATGTTACCATCAACTGTCATAATAACAATCACAATGTTTGGGGTACACAAGATTTGGTGTACAAGACATTTTTGTTGAGTGGCAGATTGCAGCCAATATGCTTGTTCCTTTGTAACCACCTGCAATTTTTAAAAGGGGGAGTGGATGCCACTGTTTGTTAGGTTTCATGGCAGACCAGGCAGAGCTTGATGCCTCCATTGGCACTAACTTGTAGTAAAAGCCTAACATGGCCTTAGTCAGTCAACTCCTGCCTTTTTGCTATATTGGAAGCCATTCTGGGACACACAGCAGTGGCAGTAAAAAGTGTCATGGGCACATATGTTGGGGACACCCCCCCCAAGTCAGTCCAGTGATGGAATGGGGGGAAGGAAGCAATTTGCAAATGAAATAAAGTACCTGCTTTGCCTAACACTGATATTACTGTTGTGTGACTGAACAACTAATAATGAATGAAGCAGTCCACAGACAAAATAAAATCCTAATGGTAGAACACTAGCACAAAATGCAACCACACTTTAAATTTTTCTGAAGCAAGAATTGTGTCAGGCGTTCTGCCCCGTTTAAGATTAAATGTGGCATTGTTTTTGGCTGAGCGATAGGGATTATAACAGCAGCCGCCCTGACACATCGTTTTGCTGGTGGTTTTTATCGAAGTGTTAGAAACTACTTTGCCTTTTTAACCTTAAGCAACTGCGAGTTAAACACCTGGGAGCGAGATAAATGTAATCAAACTGAGACAAAGGCTGTCCTAAAAGCTGCGCATAATTGAATGTTCAACTCAGGCTGCAACCCTAAGAACACTTTCCTGGGAGTAAATCCCATTAAATAAAATGGGACTTACTTCTGACTAGACCCGCTTAGGATTGCTCTCTGTCTTTTTAAGGAAAAAACAGTGTAGGAGGAATTTTGTAGACTACAATGTACTATTAAAGTGTACTCTACTTATTGTGCCTTTTTATTGTTCAGAGCACCATTAGCTGCCGTTATGTACTCTTTGTGGAACCCGTTCTTGATTTCTGTCACCGGAGAGATGTCTTTGATATCAGTCCTTGAAGGTCTTTTCCGATATGTCTGGGGGGAAAAAATACCAAGAAAAAACAAAATTAGGACTTCTTCCTAGGTCTCAAGTAGACATAAAACATATAGAAGTCCACCAGATATCTTTTAAGGAACAACCCTCTTGTGACTATTGCATGCGGATCCTTTGGGTATTCCCATTCCCAAGGACTTTCTTAACCCCCTCCTCCCAACTGCCTGAAAACAGCAGAAGCCAATTGCTATCTTTGTTGACATTCAACTGGAGGCCCTGAGAGGGACAAAGAAGATTTTCGGGCGGTTTAGGGAACAGCAGTAGGAATGGGGTACAGCAGGGCTCAGCAAACCCCAGGCGCCAAGTTGCCGTGGCACCTAGAAACTTCATTGCAGTGCCTGGTATTTTCAGCAATTATTTTGTTGTAGTATCTCTTGGTCATCCTCAGAAATACAAAGTTTACCGTTTCACATCAAAATACTTTTTTCATTTATGGTATATAAAAACAGATGTGCATGGAGCACTTGTCACTGCTTCCATATTTGTTAACTTTACACCGTTCAGTGGAGGTAGATGAATTCGTTTCCTAACGAGTTGCTTTCTATCTGGACTCCTAGATTTTAGTCAAGTAGCAGCTCAGAGACCAACAAAGTTTTGAGAGTACTGAGAGTCAAAGCTCCTTGCACCAGATACCTGACGATGGTCCTTTCCACACTAGACCTTAAATCCTGGTTCAGCCCTGTCCCCGAACTTATATTCTACACTACATGCGAGTTCACCCCTGTAATTATCTCGGTATTTTTTTTGTTTCCACATTATACTGAGGTCACCCTGGTTTCGCCCCACACTTGTCCTGGGATAAATGGATGCTGTTATAACCAGGGATGAATGCAAGGTATTGTGTCGCGAGTTGAGCGCCAATAAAACCGGGGATGAGATCCAAGTGTGGAAAGGACCAAAGGGTGCTTTAACTCCCGCAAGCTCCTACCCTGAAAATCTTGCTGTTCCCTAAGGTGCTCCTGGACTCCAATCGAGCTGCTGTACTGCAGACCAACAAGGCTGCTGTATGAAACTCTGCTGACTCCAATATTCGATTAAATGGAGTCAATTTAAAGCAGCAATGAAGTTAGGCTAGGATTAGAGGTTTGCTTTTTATTGTGATGGTAGCCAGGTTTACCCCATATCTATATACCCCAACACATTTGTCAATGCTTTAATGAAACGGCAACTACCATTTGAAAATGGGTCCGGTTCCTAAATTTTTAGGAAATACAACAAACAAGCGAACACTGTGATATGAACGACTAGGGTATTTAGTAAGGATCATATTATATTATAAATAAAACTTTATGAAATTACAAGGAAAAGTCTGTCATACTCAACGAGCACCTGGATATAAGCTCATTTCATCACAATGCCAGCCAAATTTAAAATTGAAAGCTTCCAGCTGGGTAGAAAAGAGGACTGGTTTGCTACTACTATAAATATTTTTACAGTGTTCATGGCGAGTACTTAAGCCAGCGTAATATAGGAGGCTTTTGCACTTAAAGAAGGCAAGACTGGCTTGCCCCTAATACAAACACTTGAAATGGAACCAGAAGATAATTTGCAGACAATAAAGAAGTTAAACATTAGTTTGCTTCTAACAGAAACTGAGCTGTATCAAGAGGCTGACAACTTTCAATACAATAGGTCTACTCCTGAGGAAGACTGGGATAAAATGAGCTTATATCCGGGTACTCACTGAGTATGATGGACTTTTCCTTGTAGTTTTGTAAAGTTTTATTTATAATATATGATCCTTACTAAATATTCTAGCCATTCATATCACAGTGTTTGCTTGTTTGTTGTTCTTCCTATATGGATACCTATGATCCCTTCTTGGTTTTTTCTGCTCCTAAATTTTTAGGCCTGGTCCCTGGAGCCAAAGAAAATTTGTCAAGGCCTGAGATAACGATTAAGTCAGGTAATAATCCTCTCATGAAGTGAAGGGCACTGGGGGATATGGCTACATTTACTTGCTGTCTGGTCTTCCTTCCAGTCCTCTGATGCTGAGGGGGGAGAATAGAGGAAGGGATTCCATGCATGTCCTTTGCCTATCTGTGATGTTGCAGAGAACTATGGGGTACACACTCAGTTCCTGTGTCATGCTGGCTCTGCTAGAGGCAGCACCCTCTGTTGCTTTTACGATGGCGGCATTAGTGGATTATGCCTATTATCTGTAGCAATGGAGGTAGCCAGACCAATCGGTAACCATCTTCTTACTGCAGGAAGAGAGCTGCTGACCCTCGCACTAAATCTACGGCAATTAGCCCTCCCTGCTTTATTGTTTAAATAAATTCATAGCAGCATCTTTTCTCATGAAACTGCTGATAAGCAAGATTTTGGAGGAAAGTCATTTCTCAGCTAATTATGTAAAAGGGGGGAAGGCTCTGTTCATGTGACCCTTTTCCTAGGAGTTTGTGCACCTGCTTAGCTGCACTATGTCCTCATAAATGAATAGCTTCTTCACTCTTTTGCAAGCCTGCTCCACCACCAGTAGCAGGATGTCCTATCATCTTGGATGCAGTAGTCTAAGTAAGCCCAGTGGCACCTTTAAGACCAACAAAGGTTTACTGAAGGGATGTTCCATTCCGTGTGGCTGAATGTGGTGCCTTCCATGAAGATAAGATCCAGGTAGTCAGCTGTGTTGGTCTGAAGCAGTAGAACAAATTTAGAGTCCAGTGTTGGTCTTAAAGGTGCCCAACTGGACTCTAAATTTGTTCTGCTGCTTCAGACCAACACGGCTGACCAACTAGTTCTAAGTATGATATTTTCTTCACATTTTTAAAAAGGCTGTTGTTCGACTTGGTACTCCAACATGGGCACACTGAGGTTCATGAAATGGCATTTTCCCAGCTGCAAGAATACTGTAGTTGTGATTAACAGGAAAATGCAGTATTGCCAAAAAATCAAGATAAATATATGGAGTAAGTTAGGAAATGTGCACTTCATGTGCAAAAAATTCCTCAGGAAAAAGTCTCAAGCTGTTGCTTACAGCCCACTACTGCGACAAAGGTGGGCACAAAGCAGATAACTAGATTTTTGTCAATTAGATGAAAAGCTTCAGTTTTCATGTACTGGAGTAGCAGCACCCCCAGCATGGGGTCAATAGGATTGTATTGTAATTCTCTGCCTGCTTTTCCTCGGTGAAGCACTTCTGTATCATGCTGAAGGCTGGTCTCTGCCCCTACAGTTGGTTAACAGATGGCCATTACACAGTATTTCAAAATCTACAGGGAATCATAGAAGCTCAGCTAACTCTCTCCCATTTGGATAAAAGGGAAATTAGACCTATGGTGAGGTTAGTGAGAATAAATGTGGGTGCATTTACCACATCACAGAGTGGATGACTCTTTAATCTCCTTTCAGTAGTTGACAATTGAACTCTGGACTGAAGGATGACTTAAAAGTGCACTGTGCCAAATTCTGGTGCCACCTTTCACCCAATTCCTGTCTGTTTCCGATGCTTCCAAAATCAAGTGTTGCTGGTCTTACAAAGTAAGGCTGGTTCATTAAAACCAGTAAAGTGGGTAGCTTGGCATAAAAATACAAAATGTTACTTTCTTCCACCTGTAAACTGGACTTTGAAATGATAAAGGAAATCTCCTTTGAAGACCTGCACTGTCAGGGAAGCACCATGTGCTTCAGGAAAGCACTATTAGTTCATCTTACTGAATCGTTAACAGCCTGACTTGCAAGTTAATTATGCAGAAGAAACTGTTGATTTGCTGGACCGTGTTCCAGACTGGCTTCAACCCCTGTGCAGAGAGCCATTCAGCTAATGAGGCCTCCCCCACCCCCAACCACTCTTATTCTTACTGTGTGTATTTAATATGTGTTAGGTGCTTTATGTTAGTGGCACATGACCTGTAGCTTTCAGGGTAGGTTGGGTTCCTGGCTGTCTCTGGTTTTGAAAGGTAAGCAATGACACCCCCTAATACCAGATTATGCAAACACAAAATTCACATTGGATTGTTTAGATTTGCCTTGGTCTATCAAGAGAAATAGGAGGAAAGCAGTGTCTGTACATGCATACAATGTGCCACGCAGCTGTGCCCTGCTTGTTGTTTGATGCAGATGAGAATTCAGTGTTCCCATCTGAGGCCAACAGTTTTAAGCTAGCTCTAGATTCTAGCACTAAGACTCTGATTTAACCTCCATTTCTCACACATTTCTCCATTTCAGCTGTTTTTTATTGTATTTGGTTTGCTAGATTCTGTTTTATTCTTACGTTACATTTCTCCTGCTCCCTCCAATTATTAAAACCCTGTGAAATTTATTTGACTTTGCTGTCAACGTTTGCTTATCGTGGGAGTCAAAGGCAAGTGAGGAGCTTGCAAAAAAGGACTCCGAACGCTGCAGAATTGGACACCCCCCCTGGACACATTATCACACTGCAGTGAATGCTGCAGGATTGCTGAGGACGTGTCTCTTGCTCACTCTCATGGTGAGATCTGGCATGAATGATGATTTTAAAATTTAATGGGATTCCCTCATCATGTTCAGCAAAAGTCAAATGAGAGTTTGACAAAACTGGCTGTGAGGATCTGTGGCCCCTTTCCCAGGCGTTCGTTAATCCAGGCTGGTCAGTCTTCACTAAAACAGAACTTGGTTAGCTAATCTCATAAGGTCCCCTTGCAAGCATCTAACCCCTTTTCCCGAATAGATTCAGGTGGGTAGCTATGTCAGTCTGAAGCAACAGGACAAAGTTTGAGTCCAGTGGCATCTTTAAGACCAACAAAGTTTAATTCTGGGAGTAAGCTTTTGTTGCATGAAGAAGCATGCATGCACACAAAAGCTTATACCCAGAATTAAACCTCATCCCTAACAGTTATACATAAGCATACAAAACATGTATTGTTCACCTTCCCCAGCTTACCTTAACATAAAAGTTAACAAACAGGATGACCAGTGTGGTCATGTATGAGGACTGGAAGATCAGGCAACCAAATGGAAATCCGCAGGGCTTCACGACGGCACTGAGGGTGTGTGTAATGGTGAGCAGAAACTGTATCTGTAGAAGGAGAAAGACTTCTCATTTGCATAGTTAGGCCTTGGCGAGGACCACAGTTCCCCAAACACATCTGCAAATTCTGCATTGCTGCTATATGCCCACAGAAATAATTTTAAATGAGCCTTAATTCTGCATTGTATTAGGCTGCATGCATATCTTTTTGCTCAATATGAAGAAGGTAATAAGTTTGACCCTGCAAAGAAAGTTGAGTAGTTTCTTATGTTTTATCAGAGAATGCACAATGGCAGGGAGCCAGAGCCCCTGTATTCACACTGTGTATGAGGGCCTGACCACATATTACACCATTCCCAGGTCTACATGAGTCCTGCTAAACCAGATGTGCACTGTAAGTTCCACAGATGGAGCTCCCAAATGCTTTGGGACTAACAGTGGCTTCCCAGGCAACTTCCAGGGAGAAGGGCTGGAGCTCCCTGTCACCACTCACTGCAGTGCAGTCGAAATCAGCCCATCACATACACCTGAGAATTAAGTTTCCAAAACAGATGGGAGCCCCAGAGCATGCGACTCCCAGTGCAGGTCTGGTTTGACAGGAACCAGGATGGACCTCAAAACAAGCTACTTGTCCTTTTCACATTACCGTTCTAAACCAGATGTTATTCATTGCTGGCCTGATTTTGAGTAAAGTGATACAGGGATGGGGGTTTAATACAGCGAATTTTCTTCTATTAATGAGCCATCTCTGAAGCGTTACTGTCATTTCAAACAGTGCCACTTATTTTAGCCACACAATCTTCCTTGGACTTTTTTGTGTTCTAACTTGAGCACTATAGCACTAAACCAATTTACCACTTCAGTGCTATGGCAGAGCAGCCTTGTAGGAAGCGCTATGGACATTTTAAACAGCACACCACAGTGTTTCAGGAGTGCAACAAGGGGATAGAAAACAGAAGAAAGCAGTTCCCCTCAAAAGCAGCTCAACCATACTTTGTTAACCTGACACAAGCGGGTTTGTATGAACAGGTAAATAAATTCTGCTAGTAGCCGGTTACTAAAACGGGCCTGTCTGAAATGACAAGAAAAACCCATTAGCAACCAGTTACTAAAACAATACAAAGGCAGGATGAAAAGGGCCAGTGAGTTGTTAGGCCCTTACTGTGGTGTAACAGGTGAAGTATTGGAATTGGCCATGGAGAACAGCTCTGAGACAATTTTGACTGACCCAAGGACACCCAGCTAGCTTTATATGGAGGACTGCAGAATCAAGCCGAGTTCCCCAGATTAAAGTTCATTGCTTTTAACCACTACACCATGGTGGTCTCTTGGAGTACATCTTTAGAAGAGAGAAGAAGAGATTAGATTTATACCCCGCCCTTCACTACCCAAAGGAGTCTCAGAGCGGCTAACAAACTCCTTTCCCTTCCCCACAACAGACACTCTGTGAGGTAGGTGGGGCTGAGAGAGCTCTGACAGAAACTGCTGTGCCAGAACTATGGCTTGCCCAAGGTCATCCAGCAGGTGCAAGTGGAGGAGTGGGGAATCACTACACCAAACTGGCTAAGTGTGATGTATTAAGTTAGCATTTGATGCAATAGATTAAATAATCTGTTGTATGAGACTGAACTCCCCCCCCCCAGTTTTCTCCTTATCTTTGTTTCAAGATGGTTTGTAAGGCATTTTGGCTTACTGCGGAGGAATTTTATTTTTCAAACTGTAAACCAACAAGAGTGAATGAGAATATAAAGTGTACCAGTTGTGCCTGCGTGAGGTATTTCTTCCACCACAAATACTTGCGCATGGATGGAATCACAGACAGACCATAGTAGGAGTACATGAGGACGTGAATAAAACTGTTCAAGGTGGGTCCAAAGAAACCTGTAAGAAGTGCAGTAAACTTGTAAACAGTGCACATTTTCTATTAGAGACATATAGGTTCTAACAAGTGACAACCACTCACAGACCATCTGAGGAATTTACAGAATTCTGTGGAGCCTCTTTTTGGGGTCAAGGCTCTTTCAGAAAATGAACTGTTCTATAAATACTGTATCACTCTGGAGAAATACAAGCAGGAACAGTTCTATAGGTTTATGCCCAGGGAAATGCTGATCGTGCTAAATGCTTACATGCCCAGGGAAATGCCGATGGCCACTTTGGGGTCAGGAAGCAATTGTTCTCCAAGCCAGTTTGGCCAGGAATCCTGGAGGGTTTCTCTTCCCCCCCCTCTTCTGGGCATAGAGCAAGGGTCACTGGGGGTTTGTGTGGGGGAGATATTTGTGAATTTCCTGACTTGTGCAGGGGGTTGGACTAGGTGACCCTGGAGGTCCCATCCAACTCTGATTCCGTGCTGTTCCCCCCTCCCTGCAGTCTCAGCAAAAGAGCAGACAGTTGGAAGGGTAACTCTGCTTGGTAGTGTGGCAGAGTGGTTCAGCACTACCTCTAAGAGAGAACAGAGTACCAATTGTTAGTTCTGTCTCTGGTGATGAGCAGACCTTGTACCATTTTGTCTGATTCTTGGGAAAGGCGTGGTATGGGTAGAATCCTGTCTGTGTGAGAGGATCCCACCTAGTGGTTAGGCAGTGAAAGCCTCTTTGTTCCTAAAAGCATTAGGGAAAATTCAAACTATTCTCAGAAGCCATAATCAGTTTAAATTAATGTTCCCTCAGCCAGGTTTCTCCTTTGTCTACCTGGAGACCTGTGCTGCTTATCTGTTCCTTCAGACCAACTTGTAAATAAATAAATCTTATTTATGTATTGTTAATATACAATTCCTGCCTCAGTGATCTCTATATTCTGTTTGCTCAGCACAAAACTTACCTCACGGCCGCAAACCCAAAGCCTAGACACCTGCTACCTTTAGAAGACCTGGTGACTGAGGGAAAGGCTTATGGTTTAAAACAAACCTAGTTCCCTCAAAATCATGGAAGGCTGTGGGGATCCTCTCAGGTGTTAGAAACGTGGGGCTTTGATGGAGCTCTTCGTCTCCACTTAGCCCAGCATGTGAGAAGAGAGATATCACGAGCAACGCCCTGTCCCAGGACATTGCCGTGAGGTAGCTGTGGTGTCGCCACCTTTCAATATATGTAATGGCAGTGTATTCAGATTATGATCTTATGAGGTGACTGATCAATCCTAATTCCTATCTCTGAGGGCTGATCAGCTCACCCTTAACAGTAGTCTCTTCAAGGTTTGCTTTAACTTCTGGATATATGGAGGACAACTGCCCAGTATTATTCTTCTCCACAGAGTCAGGCACCAGGGCTTATAAATGTCACACAGCACAGATCTTTATTATACAGAAAACTCCAACAGGGGGATGGGATATATTTACACAGGATACCTTGTAGTATAAATACTTCACTTTGCCTTTTCATAAACTGTAGGCTTATCACTCTCAGTTTGACTCAGATGTTCTTTGGTTCACAAAACCCTTCTCTGACTCCACTCACCAGAACCTGTTTGGTGGTTAACCTTTGGGCTTTAACTGGCCTCCTGACTCTACTGGTTCGACAAAACCCAGCTCTCCAGACTCCCTTCCTTAGCCACCTTAAGTTCGCATGGAGCAGGGTATTTGTGGCCCCTGAGGTCTTGTACTTTTCACTCTCTCGCTACTCTCCTCTTTCTGTTAGAGGACACCAGAGCAGAGTGCTTTTCAGCCACAGTTTTCCACTTAAACTTCTCAGACTGATTCCACTGAGCTCAGAGGCTGTTGCCTCTCATTAACTCTCCCTGTGTGTTAACTCTCTGTCACCAATCTACGAACTCACTGACTCTTCCAACGGTCAGCTCTCAACTGTCATTTCTGTACAGTTATCTGTCACTCATCTTCCTAAGAGTTCTGAGCCAGCTGGCCCCCACCTCTCTCAGTGTCATGTGACTCGGCAGCTGCTGGGTTTACCTTGCTGCTGTCCATAAACCTCTAATTCTGTCACAAGAGATTATAGACTAGTGGGATGTGCTCAGTAGGTAGCTTCCTCCTCCTCAGAAAACTGCAGCAGGTACAGCAGAAGGGGGAAAGATTTACCACAATTAGTAGCCAAAATCTTTTTCCTTTACTGCAGCTTGATCTATTGGGAAAAGTCAATCCTCCCATGAGTTGCTGCCCCTCCAAGCCTCACAGCAACGGTCAGTAATAAATCCCAGTCTCTGTCTGGGGCTTGAACACTGTGTATTCAGACACTGAAAGGAGAGAGAGCAGGGCCTTCCCATGCAATGCCAACCAGCACAGATCAGGCTACAAGTAGAATTCCAACCAAAACTTCTTCAGGTCTAACTACTCTGTGTATTTTTACCCATCACAAATCCTGCTGAACAGAGAAATATATGAGATGGTCACTGTAACACATGAAATCAGACAACACAGCAAAATGGCAATTTTATAGCAGCTGCTGTTTATTTTAGAGTGTGCCTCACCACCCACTCACCATTTCCTCCATGTACCTAAGATTCCTAAATATACCAGAGATTAACCTCAGTTACAGCCAAATCTGGGATGAATGAAAATATCCAGCATATGTTTTTTTAATGCAGTACAGCTCTATATTTTGTGTGTCTGTGTCTGTATACACACACAATCTCACAAATGTGTATATATTGATCACATGTTTAGACTTCAAAAAAAGGATAAAATGGCCCCGACCTGGATAGCCCAGACAAGTCTGATCTCATCAGATCTTGGAAGCTAAGCAAGGGCGATCCTGACAAGTATTTGGATGGGAGACCTCCAGAGAATACCAAGACCAGGAGGCCAGAGATAGGCTATCAAGCCACTTCTCTGAATGTCCTCCATGCCCCAGTAGGAGTTGCCAGAGGTCATCATGACTTCCAGACATGGGCGCGCGCACACACACAAATGCAAAGATACAAAAAAGAGAGGGTAAAATGCTCACTTTGTCCACATGGTATCCAGTTCATGACACACCACCAGATGTTAAACATAGTGGCGTGATGATAAACATGAAGGAAAGTAATTTGATTGTTTTTCTTCCGTAACACAAAGAAAATAGTGTCAGCAAATTCAATTACTTTGGAAAAGTAATACCACCACAACACCTTGGCCACCTGCAAGAACAAGACAGAGAAATTAATATCTGTTTCTTGAGGGAACAGCATCTGCTGTGCTTCAAGAATATTTCAACCAGGCGAAACCTTTATTTACAAATATTACTATTGCTCAAATTAAACAAGAGTTTCCACAAGGGTGAAACAATTTCTGCCTGCAGAGCATGACTTCCTTACGGCAGCTTCCTTGCTGCAGCTCATAATGTCCAGAGAAATGCTGCTCCTAGGGTACAGGAGACTCCCCAAAACAGAACTACAGGGGTATTTGGGGTTTGCAACACAAGTGGAGGTAAGAAACACAGAAACACTCTATTGGATCCAAGACAAGATTTCCCCCAAGTTATGTGCAGCCTGATCTGAGCATATATATGCATAAGTAATGCCATTGTGTTCCTGGGTCTTACTCCCAAGGAAATAAGTATAGGATTTGATCCCTAGTTTGTAGTTGCTCTCTGAATGACCAAACCAGTTATGAAGGTAGAAAGCCAGTGGGAGAGCTGGGGATATCCAGTGTTTTGCACAGAGTGCCATGTGTATGATTATCTGTCCACTGGGCAGAAACTATGAGTGTGTGCTCAAGGCAGGGAGCTCTTGTCTCTCAGGGGACAGGGTTGCTGACCTGGAAAAGCAGGGGGTGGGATGGGGTGGGGAGAGAGGTATATGGATGAGACCTTCAGGGACCTACTAGAACTGGCCCATTCCTGTGCTGACAGCTCTTCTGTCGTGGAGACTGAGGGTCTTGACGCTGGAGGCTATCAGGCTTAGGAGGGGGGGGGCATGATCCCTTAGATGAGAAAAGCCTTCCTCCGACGATGGACCAATATCTTCTTGTACTGAGGCTACCCCTCTAGGGTTGCGGAGAGGTGGGCTTTTACTCGTGGGTGATTTCGTTAATAGGAATATAGAGAATAGGGTCTATGGCAGGTGTTTTGACTGCATCATGGTGACGTGCCTGCTGGACGCAAAGGCTGAGGGCAGCACACAGTGCCTAGCTAGTTTGCTAGATAGTGCTGGGGAGGAGTCAGTGGTCATGGTGTATGTTAGCACCAGTGTAATGACATCGGGAACTGTAGTCATGTAGTCCTGGAGGAAAATGTAGGTTACTAGGTAGAAAGTTAAAGGCTAGGACCTCACAGGTAGTGTTCTCAGACTTGCTATTGGTTCCATGGGCAAGGCCAGATAGACAGGCATAGACCAGGAGTCTCATCGTGTGGATGAGAAAGTGGTACCAGGAGGAAAGATTTTGGTTTGCAAGGCACTTGGGACCTTTCTGGGACAAGCTGAACTGGTACAAAAGAGACGGGCTGAACTTGGAACCAAAAGCGAACCATGCTCCGGGTTAGGGTTGCCAGGTCCTCCCTTATTCCCAGCGGGGGTATCTCTGGGCCTTCCCAGGGTCTTCCTGGAAGTGACATCAACATGCCGCCAGCGTTGCACAAGGATGCTCTAGTTTTTGAGCAAAACTCTATGGCTTGAGCCCATATTTACCACAGAGTTTTGCCCAAAAACTACAGCATCGTGATGTCACTTCCGGCTGACATCATTGTGCTGCATTTCAGGGCATTTGTGGGCAGGGAGGAGCCCACAAAAGCAGGGGTACCCCCGCCTGGACTGGTGCGGGAGCTTAATATGAAAAAGGTGGCAGAGCAACTTTTAAATTAATCCTGGTGGGAAAGCCAACAGGACCTGGGGAGCCTCCAGTTTGGGACAACTCAGTCCAAAGGGACAATAGTGTAAATGCTCAGGAAAATATTGGATAAAGCACAACAGAATTTGGGAGTGAGAATAGGATGACAAAGGAGGTTCTGTGCAGCTTAGGGTGGCGAGGATTATTGAAGACAGAAATGCGTTATGAGTTGTCTGTAGGCCAATGCTAGAAGTCTCCGAGCCAAGACTGGCAAACTGGAGTGATTGGTGCTAAATGACAATTTAGATACGAGCATCTCAAAAACATAGTGGAAATCAAAATCAATGGGATATAAATACCTGCATTTAAGCTCTATAGGTGAGACAGGGAGGGATGTGTTGGGGAGATGTTGCATTGTGTATCAAAGGGCATAGAATCAAAAAGCTAGAAAACACTACAGGAATGAACTCCCCAATAGAAGCAATATGGGTGGAGATATGGGTGGAGATATGGGTGGGCCCTAAGGTTACTCAAAACAGTACTATCATCTGTCAGAGCTCTCTTGTCTCTCAAGAAGGCTTTGAGTGAAGGTAAGGAGCAAAACATGCAGTACTGGGGAGTGAATTCTCGCTGCCAAGGGCAATGAGCCACAACCAGCCCCTCTAAGCTAACTCTCAGCTGAGAGACTGAAGGACCAAGTCTCCAGCCCCACCTGGTGTTAATCAAGAAGTCAACCCTGCAAGGTAGGACACTTGCAAGTTGAGTTCCACAAACAAGTTCTTGATAGCTGTAGCCAAACTAGGCCAAGGTTTAGACTGAAGCCCCAAAACCTAAATAACACCACAGGAATATAATTAATGGTTTATTAAAAGAAATGGGTAAAATATAGAAGCAGAGCAAAGCAGAGACAAAAATAATGAAACTAAATAACTATCCTACAATATTTATTCAGGCTTTAGTCCTCTGACCCTGATGTTACCTGCTCAGACTGAAGGTATAGAGTCCAGATAGTGCTCCAAAGTCCAAAACCCAAGGAGCAGGTATTTTGGCCTCACAAGGCCCAGCCTACAGTCAAAAAGATGGCCAGAAGGAAGGTAGGCCCGAAAGGAGGTTCAAACTAGAATGAATAAACTTACTTTATGCCCAAATGCCTGCTGCTGGCCTGATCCTGTTCAGCCACTCAGGTGTGTTGCTATGACACGTGACCACATACCTCTGCAGCTGGCAGGTACTCACAATCAAGCAACCCACCCACTCCCAGGTTTCCTTGTGCTAATGAGATGGAATATGAGTGCAAAACTCCTTCTGAATCTCTGGCCTTGAAGCTCCCAGGCTTATTATCTGCCTGTGCCCGGCTCCATCTCATCCCTAATCTCTCTTGAAACTGCAAGTCATCACAACATTAATTTCCCAGAGAGGAGCCTCTCTTGACTAGGCCCAAGCCAAAATTTGAAAGGCAAAAAAACAGCTAAACAAGGCCAGTTACTTGGCATTATCCACCTGTTCAAACAATTGAGGTTGATCTCAAAATGAAGAAGGAGATCAAGGAGGTGACAAAAGCAGATAATTGGATAATGGGTGACTGGGTAAATATCTGCTTGAGATTCCTAAACTTCATAAAAGACTGTGCACTGGAACAGCCAGTCACAGAGCCAAACAGAGGGGTTGTGATCTTGGAACTGGTTCTGAGCAGGGCTCAAGACCTGGTGCAAGATGTAGATGATGTTGCACCAATTTGGAGCAGTGACTACAATGCTATTAAGTTCAGCATTCATGTCAATGGAAAGGTGCCCCTAAAGTCCAAAACTGTCACAATTGATTTCAAAAGAGGGAACTTTACAAAGATGAGGGGTCTAGTTGGAAGGAAGCTGAAATTCAAGAGAGATAAAGCCCATGGGGATGTCTGGAAGCTATGTAAAGCTACATTAATTGAAGCCCAGATAGACTGCATTCCCCAAGGAAAGATTCTGCCAAATCTAAAAGGATACCTGTATGGTTAACAACCAAGGCAAAGAAGCCATAAAAGGCAAACGGGCCTCTACTGAAAAGTGCAAGGTCTGTCCCAATAAAGTGAACAGAAAGGAGCACAGGGGCTGTGGTGACACATGCCAGTTGAAGTGGAGGGGAAGTGAGGCTATTTCCTCCAGAGGAATTTGACACACAGTTGCGAGATCACACGATCCTTTGTAGCTGTGGGCTCAGCCTGTCACTGTGTGATCAGACGCAACTGCAGGTGAGTCATTTTTTTTTGGCTCTTTGTTTCCCATGCGCATAAATGAGGAATCTCACCTCGGCACTGATGGCCCCCTATGAAGTATGCGATGATGTGCATACTGCGGAGGAAAACAGAGACACCAAGCCAGGATGGAATTATCAGACCATCCTGATGACATGCATGCTTGTGCAATCAGACAGGGGAAGCCCATCCGTGGCCCACAGAACCTGTTAAAGCTAGACTTTCCCTGGTGTCTTTTAACTCTGCTTCTGTGGCGGAGCAGCACGGTTGTCGATGACTGCGGGACGCTTCCCAGATGTTGCTGTCTGATCGCGCCCTTTAGATCCGTCAGGCATTTGCAACTATGTTGGATCTAAAGGCGCGTGTGATTGCAGCTAGGGTCTGGCAAAAGAAGTTCAAGTTAGTAATTAGGCAAATGAAAAGAAGATTTCAGGAATGGATTGCTAAAAGCATTAAGATAAACAATAAGCATTTCTTCAAATATGTCAAGCAGAATACCAGCCAGAGGTTGGGGTTATGAAGGAATAAAGGACTGCTAAAGGAAGATGCAGAGGTGGCAGAGAAACTCAGTTAACTCTTTGCATCCGTGTTCACTGAGGAAAGTGTGGGGTATGTGATGAGAGATTGCATTTTAGACCTATCGGGGAAATTAAAAACTGATAAGGTATATACCCAAAGGTTCTCAGGTAACTCAAACATGAGATTGTTGACCTACTGAGCAGTATGTGTAACTTATCACTAAAATCAACCACTATATCAGAAAACAGGAGAGTATCAAATGTTATGAAGGTTTTTAAAAAGGGGTCCAGAGGGCAACTAGGAAATTACTTGTCAGCCTAATGTATGTCCTAGGCAAATTAGTTGAAACTGTAATCAAAGAATTATTAAACACAAAGCCTGCTGAGGGAAAATCAACATGGTTTCTGCAAAGGGAAGTCCTGCCTTACCACACTTTTGGTGTACTTTGAGAAAATGATCAAATGGGTAGATATAACCCAGTAGACATTATATACTTGTACTTTCAAATGGACTTTGACAAGGTATCTCACCAAATTCTCCTGAGTAAGCTTAGCAGTCATGGCATAACAGAACAGGTATTTTATGGATTATAAATTGATTGAATGACAGGAAGCAGAGAGTAGGAATGTACGGACAGTTCTCTCAGTGGAGGGAAGTAAAACACTGAGGTTCTACAAGGACTGGTATTGGAGTCTGTGCTATTTAATTTGTTCAGAAATGATCTGGAACTGAGGGTCAGCAGTGTAGTAGCCAAGTCTGCACATGACACAAAATCATTCAGGATAGTGAAAACCAGGCCAGACTGTCAAGAACTCTAGTAGGATCTCTACAAATTGCATGAGTGGGTAACAGTGTGGCCAATTAAGTTTAACTGAGGTAAATGCACACTGGAACAAAAAAATCCCATATGTTAATGGTGTCTGAACTGGCTGAGACTGAGGGGTAAAGAGACTTTGGGGTCACAGTGGATAGCTCAATGAGTGTCACCTCAGTGAACCACAGCAGTGGAAAACGGCAAACTCTATGCTGGGGATTATTAGGAAAGGGATTTAAAATAAAACAGTCAATACCCCTGCATAGATCTATGGTGTAGCCTAATTTGCAATACTGTGCACAGTTCTGGTCACTTTAGCTCAAACAGGACACTGCAGAGCTGGGAAAGTACAGAAGAGGGCAACCAAGATGATTAAGGGGTTGGAGCACATTCCCTATGAGGAAAGGCTGAAGAGTCTGGCATTTTTCAGTTTAAAAAAAGAGATGACTAAGAAGGGGACGTGATAGAGGTTCATAAAATTATGCATGGGGGGTGGACAAAGAGAACTTTTCTCCTTCTCCCAAAATGCTAGAACTTGAGGGCATTTAATAAAGTTGATGGGTAGTAGATTCAGGACTGATAAAATGAAATAAATCTTTACTCAATGAGTGATTAGAATGTGGAATATGCTGGCCAAAGATGGGGAACAGACAGATCCATAGAGAATAGATCTATCAGCAGCTACTAGCTGACTAAAGGAACCTCCACATCCAGAGGCAGTTATCCTCTGTATATAAGGTGCCAGGAGGCAACATCAAGGGGAGGACTCGACCTCTGTAATGTTTTTGGCCCTCCAGAGTAACCAGTTAGCTACTGAAGATAGGATACAGGACTAGATGGACAACTAATCATCCAGCACATTCTTAATTTGTTTTTCAGACATTCTTGTGAGAGTTTTACAATGAAGAACCATACAGAGCATCACCAGGTACAAACTGTAACAAATGGGAAAGCATGGGAAAACAGACACTAAACGAAATCCACTGGACAGATTTTAAGGAGAAATGCAATGATGGAAGAAAACGGTGGAGGGAGACTACTCCTTTTCGGAGGCCTTGAATTGTTCCTTGTGCCTTACCCGAATGTCAGCTTCTCCCGCACTGGTGAGGTTCTGACACTGCAAGTTATAACCTCCTTCCCAAGTGGCCAGAATTAGCTGGAGAAAAACACAAACATCACTCTGAATAGAAATTCTCACTGCAATGATTAATTGTTCAGAAAATGTTTTTATATCACTTTTCATACAACATTCCAAAGCAGCTTTTAATGGCAGCTGACATTAAGATTTTTTTTTTTAAAAAAAGAATCCCAATGGCAGCATGTAAAAACAATCGTCATCAACCAAGAACAAAACCAAAACAGCAGCTGCAGCATAAAGGTCATAGAGTCAACATGATAAGCTCAGTTTCCCATGGTCTGGTGGAATGAGCATTTTTGAGCCACTGTGAGGAATGCCAGCAGAAAAGAAGCCAGTCTCTCACCAAAGGGGCTTTCTGAAGTTCAGGGATAATGAGTGGGGAGATCTGTCAGTCTTCCTCTATGGGCGTCTCCCACTAGTGGGTGAAAACTTTTTTGTTTCCTTTGGCACACCCCCAATAACCATTATTGGCCCTCCTCCCCGGTTTCTGGTGTTTCTTGTTTATGTGTTTTTACTGAATTGTTTTATAATTTTTTTAAAATGTTTTTTTAACAAATATTTTAATGTTTTTATGTGCGCCACCCTGTGGACCCTGCATGAGTAAAAAGGTGGCATTAAAATGTTTTAAACAAATAAATAATGAGAAGACCTTATGACACACGCCCCTTCTATATTGACACTACTGTGAGGGTCTGCGTGTGGCACCTGGTCAGAGCTGCTGCTGATTTCTCCTGACCAGTTCTCTAAGCAAATTTTTAAATGTCTCTTTGGGGTAATTGTTTTGACTTCATATATCTGTTGAGGACCACTGCTAGGTATATTTGCTTTTTGTTGTTAAGAGTCAGGCGCCAAGGCTTGTCCACTTCAAAACAGAATAGTACTTTATTTTCAGAAAACTCAACAGGGGGATGGAAGATATATACAGAGGATAATTTGTTTCCTTTCAGGCTAAACGTTTGCCCTTACGTTCACTTAGGCGGTATGTTTACTACTTTCAGTTCATACATAGATGTTCATTAGTTCTCTAAACATGCTTACACTCCTCCTCTCCCGCAACTGCTTTGTGGTTTTCCTTGGGCTTTCTCGAACAGGTGCCTCTGGGTCTCCCTGGTCATCAAGCCAGCTTTCCAGACTCCTGCCAGATCGTCCTTTAGCCCTTTCTAAACCACCTCCAGTTCCTTTTTAAGGAGAGAGGTCTCAATGGTGTGTGACTATGCTGTATTAAGTTTTTAACCATCTGGTCACTGTCCCCTTCCTTCTAAGGAACTCAGTAAACCAGGTTCTTCCACAGAGAGCTTCTTCAGTTCTCTGACAGACTTCTTCTCCGCTCTCTGTCACACACCAAACTCCCTCGCAGCTCCCCTCAACTGCCCATTCCAAACGGAACCTTTTGTCTGTTATATGCCAATCACGGAGGGTTCCGAGCTAAATAGCCCCCTCCTCACTCTCTCATGTGACCCAGCAGTATTCTGTGTTTTATTCTCTGCTGGTCCCAGATCTTTAAGTCTGTCACAGCCTCATAAAAACCTATTTTGCTTCTATAGGAGTTGGTACCTGGATCAGAGCTTTGTCGACTGGAGGCTCACATAGGAGCAGTTCATACAGGAGGAGGAGGAGGAAGAGGAGATTGGATTTATACCCCGCCCTTCACTTGAAGTCTCAGAGTGGCTTACAATCTTCTTTCCCTTCCTCTTCCCACAACAGACAACTTGTGAGGTAGGCAGGTCTGAGAGAGCTTCTTAAGAACTGCTCTTGAGAGAACAGCTCTGAGAGAAGTTGTGACTGACCCAAGGTCACACCAGCAGCTGCATGTGGAGGAGTGGGAAATCAAACCCGGTTCTCTCAGATTAGAGTCCACACTCTTAACCACTACACCAAACTGAATCTTCTCAGGATTTTGATATGTGTCACCCAGCTGCACAGTAAAATAAATCTCTGGGGGTGGAGTTATGCACAGAAGTTCTGCCTTTTCCCCTTTTGTGCTAACCTCAACAGCAAGTCTTAATCCTCTATACTGGCTACTGATGTTGAAAAGAACAGCCATCCTCATACCAACTAAGTGGCAAAGCACAGGGCCCCACGCAAATTAATGGAGTGCCATATCAACCCTTTCCCATGGCTTTCCCCCATTTTGCATCAGTAATGTTTGGAACTCTCAAATTATCTGGGTGAGGCAACTTCATGGGTCTTTTCTAACTGGCTGATGAGCAGGTGGGCAGGAGCCATGTTACTGGCCCCATCCACAGGCTTCCAAACATTAGTCAGGTCCTGCAGTAAACAGTAAAAATATAAGAGGGATCTGTAAAGGGAGGGGGACTGGTAGAAATTACTGCCCTCCATTTCTGCAAATGTAAACATTGTTCCATCAAAACTAGGTGGTTTGATACAGGCCACTTAAAGCTGGCTCAAACTTTGAAAATCCATCAAACTAAGCGAATGTTTTGCCCACTGACAAACATTCAGGGTTAAATCTGCATCTCTATAAAATGCTGTTAAATGCTTTTGTTTTTAAGTATAAACAGATACAAATGACATAGTTTCCCTACTGGGGACGTATACTACACTCTCAACCAACCACAAGAAATAAGATGCCCACAGTTACAAGTGTTAGAAAAGGAATTTCATGAAACAGCAAAAAATTAACTAGTGACAACACAGGATGAACCTCTAAGAAGTTAAAAGTCCACCCCTTTACAAAAGGAAAAAAAAAGGTGCAATTTAACATTATGAATTGGTAAAAAACCATGTGTCTGAAATTTTAACCAATAGTCAGTTCAGCTCCAGCTGTATGATAACAAGCATATCTCAGACTATTCCTGGAAAGGGACTTTATTATTATTTTTAAGTGGTCCTGCTGTAGAAATCCTTGTGGCACTGGCCCAAATGCAAAGGCCACTGAGGCTGGGAAACTACTAGAGGTACAAAATTCTCCAGGTCTGGATTGTTCTGCGGCCCTGGAAAGCCCATTTTGCCCTCCAGAGAGTGACAAAGCAGCTAGCAAGATACCTATATTGGTCTTAGCCATGCTCAATAGCCAGAAGCCTCTCCAGGAATTCATACTTGCTCACAATTGCTTACAAGTATTAGAAAGGGAATTTCATGAAACAGCAAAAAATTAACCAGTTGACAACACAGGATGTTTTTGTTCAAAATCACAGGTTTTCAAATTAAGTGTATGTTTAAAGTGTGAGCATCTGAAGTCCTAATGAGGCTTTCTTTGCAGATTTGGTACATCCTTTTGTGTGTGTGTGTGAGCGTGTGTGCATGTGGGTGCCCCTGTTTTCCCAGGCTGAGAAGGAGCAATGAAGTCTGTGGGACTATCTTCCCAACCCCTGGATGTGTTTGTCTCCTGCTGAGAAACTAACTGCCTCCAACATTATTTGCACTACTGCTCAAGCTTCTTTGCTGGTGTTTGATAGCCGAATGGATAACACTGAAGATGCTGCCCTTGGTCTATGAAACCCTTGTCACATGGCAGCCACGACCTCCTTCCCCATGTGCCTTACAACAGCTGCAAGAACCCTTTTGACAAGGCCATTCATTTACCAAGTCCATATAACAGATGCATGCATTAATGGTAACAATATGACGGTCTTGGAACTTATCCCCTGGAAGCTTCCTGAAAACACATTTTGGAAGTACACTATATCTCTGGAGAGTAAAAAGAATACCCAGTTCCTTGGTCCTCATTATCAAGTGCTTACAATCTTGGCCATCTTTCATCAGCTTTCATTGTTGCTGTTTTGAAAGCAATTTATGAACTCCAAAAGGTAATGGCACATCTTGTATAATTCAGCACAGGATTTGTGTAAGTGTGTGTGGCTGCCAGGGCCGTAACTGATATTTCCCCCATCAGCAATTCCTTACTCTGGCTCTTTGCCTGCACAGCTTTTCACTTGTTCTCTCCTTGGAATCACAAGACAAATTTCCTTCTGGAGAGGCATCTTGGGACTCTGCTCTAAGCAAGGGGGTGAGGGGTGGGGAGGCTGTTTAAAAAATATTGCAGGAACTGTCATTTGACAAACAAAGTGGTGACCGCCAGCAATTCTGCTTTTCTTTCTACACCGATGTTCTAACTAATAGTAGACTTTTACCATTTTTAATGAAGAAAAGAGACAAAAGTTAAACAAGGGGTTTAGAAGGGTCTCACCCTGATCAGGACTGTACCATGAAATGCTCTAAGAGCTGTGTGCTCAGTGAATAGTGGTAAGAGGAAAATATTGTTTATTTGTTAGTGTCTGGAAATATTTTGTAGCTAAAAGTGAAAGTACTCATTTTCTGTAGAGCAAAAAATTAATCCCATCTTCCAAGTTGGAAGACGAACTGAAAACAAGTTGACAAGAACTTGCAGCTGTGGAATCAGCATCCACCCGTCCTACTGGAGGCTGCACAGCTTGAGCGAGACGCTGGACTGTTCTGCTTTTGGGAATCAAGATGCTGTTTTACTAATCTATGGAGTTAGTGAAAGGGCTCATTATCTGATACTGTCCCTTAAATGTCAAATGCCATCTAACAAAACAGTCCAGAGTGTCTGCTGTGTCCAGATGAATGCAAGGGAAGGCAGATGGGAAGAGCCAACAGGACAGTTCTGCATACTGACAAACGCATTTCCAAGAAACTGAAGGAGTACAGATTTCTTATGCATTAGCACAGTCTCCATAACATTTGACTTGCTCACCGGGTGGCAAAGAGGTCAGCAAGTCTATCAAAGAGGCTGAAGGAGGGTCGTCTGTCTAGAAAATACAGCTGCTAAGGGGAAATCTTGGATAGGTGTTCCGCCGATTTCTGGGGCTCATATCTGCTGCCAGCCAGCTGGCCGGCAGGGGAACCGTACCCCCAAACAGGGACACTGCCAGGCAACGTCCCCTACATGATGAGGTCACGAGAAGTGACATCATCGCATTGCCGCCATTGGGAGGGTAACACTCTAGTTTTGGGGCAGACTCTATGGTTTTGAAGGCAAAAAACAGGACCCGGGAGCACCCCACCGGATCAAAGGTAGGACCAGGCAGCCCTAATCTTGGGCTTGTCTTCTGCCAAACACCCACACACACATGCACACACACTGCTTGTTACATGTGACCTTCATGCCAAGATTTGGCTTCTGTGGTTGTAAAGAGCCGCAACTCTGACATCCTCTCTTTTCATTATTTCCCTCAGGGATAGCTTCAATTTCCTAACAGTTCAGTACACCACCAAAGGTTTTTCACATAGGCGCATTCCCACACAGCCTGATTTTCACTCTCCCCCAGTACAGAACTGCTTTGCTCAGCAGGCAGTTGTTTAAACAGGCAGTTGTTTAAACAGACAGTCAAATCAGTCAAAAATCATATAAACTCATAAAAATAAATCTTGTTTTTTGGCTCAGTATAGATGTCGTGTGAAGCCATGGTTTAGTTAAAACTAATACGATTAATGTAATTGTCCAAATGTGGCCACTCCACCAACTAGACTTAGTTAGGCAAATTAGACAAGGCAACTTAGAAGTTGACAACATTGGATTTATACCCCACCCATCACTCGGAGTCTCAGAGCGGCTTACAATCTCCTTTCCCTTCCCCTTCCCACAACAGACACCCTGTGAGGTAGGTGGGGCTGAGAGAGCTTTTTCAAGAACTGTCCTTGAGAGAATAACTCTGACAGAACTATGGCTTGCCCAAGGTCATCCAGCAGCTGCAAGTGGAGGAGTGGGGAATCAAACCCAGTTCTCCCAGATCAGAGTCTGCACACTTAATCACTACACCAAACTGGCTCTCAATTAGACGCAGTCTGGAGTTCTTCTATTAACCAGTTAATCTCAACCATACTTTTGCCTAAGGTACAAATGCAGAGACCCTGGCTTAACTGAGGCTTGCTCCCTGAAACCACCCTTGCTGCAATGTAGTCTAGGATGACAACTTTGTCTCTGCGGGGGAGGTAGGGGGGAAATTGGAAGTGGTGAAACCAGCATTGGTTGGTGCAAACCAAGACTTGAATAGTCTGCTATCCAGATCCTGATTTCATGCATTGGCCATATGTTAACATAAATCATGACTTGGCTTGATTTCTGAACCATGCCTATGGCTTATATTTCCCCTAGTTCCTCTTTTCACGTGGGTCTTCTTGTGAGACTTTCACTGAATGCCGACCCTGTTCTCACCAGAATATTACCACTTTCAGGAGGATGCAGGGTTGCCAGGTCCCCTCTGGCTGCCGGCGGGAAGATGGGGGTAGGGTTGCCGGATTTAGACAGGGAAACTCCTGGTCATTTGGGGATGAAGCCTGGGGACTACAGGGACCTCAACAGAATATAATTCCCATAGAGCTCACCCTCCAAAGCATCCATTTTCTCCAGGGGAACTGATATCAGTGCTCTGGAGATGAGCTGTGATTCCTTTAGGCCTCCTAAGTCCCTGGAGTACAGAGAGGTGCAAACTGAGTATGAATGACAGATCAAGGCCTTTGTGCCGAAACCATTAGTTCAGGACTGCAACTTGAAAGTGCAGTTTTGAACATCTGTGCCCTGTATTAAGATACCATAATATCTTTGCTGCATCTGTAGGGCAACAAGGGTTGCCAGCTCCGGGTTGGGAAATTCTTGGAGATTTCGGGATGGAGCATGGGTAGCTGTGGTGCAATGGCTTCTTTTACTGATACTTTGCCACCATAGCTGACAACAGACAACTCTTAAATACTTATGCAATAGTCAAACTCACATTAAAACGTTGCTGTGTTTTTCCTTTTGGTGGAGCTGCTTTGTATACTGTAAAAAAAATAACAGAAAGGCCAGGCAGACATTTCCTAAATTAAATAAATAAAATGGCAACTCATGAGAGTCGGGGCACGGATCAGACTATCTCCTGGATATTAGGTTACTATAGAACTCTGATTAACAGCAAAACATCTTGATATTTAGTTTAATGGGGAAAAAGCTCTTCCATTCAGATGGCCCAATTAAAAAGCTTCTGTTGTAATGCAAGTAAATGACCTCTGCTCTGCAATCAAGTATAAATAGACTCTGCTCATAATGACAGCTTTGTTACAAAAAAAAAAAATCCAACCCTTGACTATCTGAGTATGTGAGGCAGAATGTAAGATGGAAGATAGACAAATGTGAGAGAAGCCAGCTCTGAATGCTGACTTGGTCAGGGCCGAACCAGGCCAAGCTCTGATGCTGATGCCTGTGTACAGACGAAATGCAAGAACAGACACTGAAGTAACCATTGCTTTTTAATGGAGGCATCTGATCCTCCATGCAAATCACAGACTCTCTCATTAACTGTTCTATAATACTGACAAATTAGGAGAAAGACAGACAAGCACTAAGTTTAGGATTAAAATACTGGTAGCATTCTAACAAACGGAGCTTTTACTTTTGAAAGCTTATACCCTGGAGATCTTGTTAGTATTTTAAGGTGCTACTGGAGTTGAATCTTACTCTTCCACTTCAGACCAACACAGCTACCCATCTAGGGGTGCCAGCCTCCAGGTGGAACCCGGGGATCCCCTGCAATTACCGCTCATCTCCAGATTACAGAGATCAGTTCCCCTGTAGAAAATGGATGCTTTGGAGGTTAGACTGTATGGTATTGTATCCCATTAAGGTCCCTCTTCTCCCCAGGCTCCATCTGCAAAACTCCAGGTGTTTCTCAATCTGTATCCTTCAACCCTACCCCCCCCCCATCTCCTGCTGGTGGCCGGGGTGGACCTGGCAACCTTATTAACCCACCCGAAGCTGGTAATCTTCAGTGCGTGCTATTTTGTTGGCATCATTCAATGTTTTATTTTCTTCTGGTTCAGTAACAAACACTCGCCTTTCATACACCTTATGTCAGAGAATGTGTTTTACTTTTCTATGATCTGGAAAAGGGTCTAACTACTCAAAGCAACTGCTCCAGATTAAGATGGGAAATAGTCGCATTAGAAGGTTCAGCTGCCTTTCACAGGAATATGCTAGATAAATGTATTCTTTCCAAGTTTCCCCACTGTATGGATTCCCAGTTATCTGCTGCTGTTGAAGCAGAAATGGTTCCTCTTTCTGGTAGGGAAAGAATTCAGCCAGCGAAGTTTTTGCTGGCATGGAATGATGGTGAATGTGTAATTTGATGCGATGGGTAGCATGTTGCATGGGCTTCCAATCCTGCTAGAAAAGACTGGCAATCCATCCCCAGACACTCCCTCCAGCACAGTTATCCTCGCTTCCCTTTCCTTGGCACCTATAAACCCAGGAGAATCCATGTCAGTTTCAATCACAATGAAAGAAGAATTAAGGGAGGGGATAGCACTGGGGGATCTGGAGGACTTTTCTTCCCTTCTCCTTCATACTTCCCACTCCAGCAACCATGGTGTGATATTAAGGAAAGATAACTGTAACATTAAAGAAGCATAATCTGTGCTTTTAATATTTTCATTGAATAGCTTGAAAGCAGGCCTAGAAAAGCCAGCTGAGAGAGAACATACAGCAGCGTCCAGAAATAGGCAGCACGTCAGACTCTAAGACCAACCATGACAACACGTTAAATATACAATCCGTGTGCCAAGTATAAACACTCGAACGCAGCAAGCATTAGATTATCTCCTGTGCACTAGAGGCATCTGCACACGCTGCAGAGGCAACTGTAGATCTGTGTCTGGGAGCTAATGTGCATTCTGCCCTGCGTTCCATTGAACCCGACGGATTTATCTGCTGACACAGACAAGAGCCATTTCCTTATTTGTTGCATTTACGTCCTACCTTTCTTTCCTTATCCAACTCCAGATGGCATGCACTGGGTTTCCACAGGGTCTTCCTTTCCATTTCATGTTAGTTGCATTTGCCACCCTCCAATCCCACCGTAGCTACTCCTGAGGCCCCTACTCATGCACAAGAAACAGGGACAGAGCCAGACTGGGACAAAGAGCAGGGAGATGTCTTTGGTGTTTTTCAAATAAGTTACTCCTTCCTTACTGAGATTTGCCTCAGAGACTTGCAGTGCAATCCTATGCCCTTCCTCCAGTCAGTCATGAAGTGAATGGGCTTAGGAGGGTATAACTCTGCCTGGGATTCCACTGCCAGACTTCTGAAGGTGCTGCAGGAATTGTCTACTCAGAAAAAATATTTAGTGATTAAGTCTGAGCGCTGATGTTACAGAAGGCCTGTTTTGTTCTGCACAGAAGAGTGCTGCTTCTGTTTCAACTGGGTGATGAGGGAATGGGCTGGAGCACAGAACTAGCAAACCAAAGTGGCGGCTGAAACGAGGTCCACGTTTCTGCTTTGCTCAAGAAGTTTGAGAACTTACCGCTCCAGAGCTCCTGTGGACTGAAGCCCTGCTTTCTATGTAGGTTGCCTATTTTTAGATTATCTTCGAAGAGCTGCAGTTTAATCCATGCTTTTAGATAGGCCACTGAGATATTAAGATGGCTAGGACTTAAGGACTCAAGTGGCCTGGAGACCTCAGGTACTTGCAAGCTACAGAAGTGACATCCAAAACGTGGCAACTCTTTGTAGCCGCAAGGGAACATTAACAATCTGACCCACATGGCATGCAGAAAACATCTAGAATTATGGAGTTGCAGAATGAATGCTCCAAGCGGGATCAGCTCCAAGGGGTTTTTTTGGGGGGAGAGGTTGGGCAGAGTTCCCATGGGCCCCCTTTTCTGCCTACTACCAGAACTCGCCAGCTCATGCAGCACTTTCCACCCCACCAACGCTCCCTTGAAGCTGTAGAGTCTTGTGAGGAAAAATTCTACTTTGTGAGCAACTGGCATTAAAGTTGTGAGTGAACGATTTGGCTACTGCATAAAATTAGTTTGCTCTGGAGCCATCCTTCCTGAGCTAAGACAGGCCTGTAATCAGGATCTTTTAATTCGGGGAGCCTTTAAATAAGTCAGGGGGGACACCCTGCACACACACACACCAAAGGAGCACCTGGACTGGATGAGAAGTTGAGGGGCCTTGGCGGTAAGTCAGGGGGCCTAGCCCCGAGATGCCCGACTATAGCTACGGGCCTCAGCTAAGACAAAAATGTGTGAGCTGGAAGCTAAAAAACTGTGAGCTAGCTCACGCTAACTCAGCTCAGAGGGAACAGTGATCCCCACCCATGTGCCCCTCTACTTGCCTGTGTGCCCTTCCCACCACCTGCATTCACAGCTGCCAACACTGCCTGTATGCCCTTTGCCTGATGGCATCAGGCAGTGCACGCAATTGGAGATGCTGTCAGGAGCACCACTACCATGCACCACCTATATGTTCTTTTCCCAACAATGCTGGGCAGCCTGTTTAGCTAGGAGCACAGGCAGTGGAGTGCTTATGAGCAGGTTGGGGAAGGGCAGGCAGCAGGCGAGGCATGTGGATGGGGACAGGAAGCAGGGCCCCCATCCCCAGTCCTGAGCCCTGGCAGCTGTCCTATATTAGGGAACACTGATGCCAGCCCTGCTGTCAGTGTTCTTCCTTCCTTCCTCCCTTCCCTTCTTTGTTTTCCCTCCCTCCCTCCCCCCACCCTCTGTCTCAGGGACTCAAGGCAGATTACAAATTGTGAGTACAATCAACAAAGTGGGACGTTTGCCCTGACCTGGACAGCCCAGGCAAGGCCAATCTCATCAGATCTCAGAATCAAAGCAGGGCCAATTCTGGCAAGTAGTTGGAAGGGAGACCTCCAAGGAATACCAGGGCTGGGATGCAAAGGCAAGCAATATCAAGCCACCTCTCTGAAATGTTGTAACCCCACTAGGGGTTGCCAGAAGTCATCATGACTTCCAGGCACACAAGCACATACACACACACAAATAAAAAAAAATGAACCCCAAAACAAAATGGGACTTTCAGTAATTAACACATTAGGATATTAGAAGTCTGGAACCACCAGAAAGAAACAGAAGCATAGCATAAGTATCCACACGACACATTAAGTGGTACCGAAATGACATAATAGGATCCTGCTTACAATATGCTATACACAGCAGTGTAGCTCACAAGTCACAATCATTTATCCAAGTAAGTTTGTGAACCGTTTTGTGTGGTGCAGCCTTGTTACCTGTGCAGAAATGCACTCTTGAACAGTTCAGTTTTGCAAAAGTTTGTGAAAGGGAAGGTGAATGGGAGCTTCCCTGGCCTCCTTGAGCAGGCCATCCCACAGGGCAGGAGCCACAATGGAGAAAACATGTATTATCTGTCCACAGTCTTGGCTAGCGCTATACATCTGGGCATTCAACAGCTGCATAGAGAATTTTCAGCACTGTCAAAGAGTGTAATGAAATTTAGAGCACATGCACATGAGCACATGAAGCTGCCTTATACTGAATCAGGCCCTTGGTCAATCCCGTGAAGCCAGTATTGTCTACTCAGACTTGCAGCAGCTCTCCTAGGTCTCTTTCACATCACCTGCTGCCAAACCCTCTAACTGGAGACGTTGGGGATTGAACCTTGGACCTTGTACATGCCAAGCAGATGCTCTGCCACTGAGCCAAGGACCCTCCCCAACTGCAGCTGGATATGAAGTTCAATATGAAATTGGGAGCCAGAGATTTTTGAGCTCATGAAATGTATAGAAGGGACTAGGAACCGCAAACAGAAAAAGAAATCTACATAAGGTAGATCTACTTGCAGAAGCGACTGCACAAGATCTTGTGCAACAGATCACACTCCCATGCAAATGTGATCATATATACAATGACCTACCCACAGATCTTGTGCAATGATCTTTTCCCTCTTCCACCCTGTGCCTTAGGGATCCCCTTTGAGACTGGGCTGCTTGAGCCACTTCCTGAAACTCCAGCATCGATTGCTCAGTGTCTTGCGCACGCAGAAACACAAATACCGATATGATTAATTTGATTTAGTGCAAACAGCTCCTGTAGTCTTTTTCCTGTGTTTCTTCTTGCACAAGTGCTCCAGCAGAAGTGGAAATTTTGTGCTTTATCCAACCAATAATCTTTTATTGTACAGGAGTATGAATTAAGAGATTGCAACAAGGTAGAAGGGCAGGGTTTGGGTGTGCGTGTGGACAAGAAACACAACTGGGCTGTTGTTCTTCCTCTTATTGTGTTGGTAGTTAATGCATAAGCAGGGCTACCGGGAGCCCCCATGGGCCCCCATACAAAGATTCTACCTAGGCCCCCCATGTGACCCTGATCCAAACCAAATATCATAACCAAACGAACAAATCACTTGGTTTACTGTTACCATGAACCTATAGTAATAAAAGAATTGGCCTGCCTGTCAATGTATATTTATTTATTTATTTATTTACATCACACCTTTCTCCCCAATGGGGACCCAAAGCAGCTTACATCGTTCTCTTCTCCTCCATTTTATCCTCAAAACAAACCTATGAGGTAGGTTAGACTGAGCATGTGACGGGCCAAAGGTCACCCAGCAAGCTTCCATGGCAGAGTGGAATTTGAACCTGGGTTTCCCAAACCCTAGTCCTACACTTTAACCACTACACCAGACTGATAAGCATAACTCATCAGAGAATAAAGCTAGGAGACTCAAAATTGACCACCAGCTTCAGGAAGATTGTGGGAGTTCCAGGACCAAAATTGAAAGGTATGGGAAAATCCTGGCCCAGGTCAGACAGATGACCACCACCCAATACTAAAGGACTCTGTGGCAGGCATAACTCAGAAGAGAATGCTACATGTTTGAAAACTGGCCATTGACCCCAGAATGATGATGGAAGGTGGCAGTGCCAAAAATGAAGGGAACCAGGTTATCTTCATGACAGGCAACATGTAATAAGAGAACTTTTAAGCAACCTGTCATGTGTCTCTATGACTCAGATCTCCAACCCACCAGCACAATAATGATTGTGCCTGAACTGAGAGTCATAACTTCTGCTCCACATGTATAGGGATGGGCATGAACTGGCTCACGACCCCTTGTTCGTGATGAATTTTGGGCGGTTCATGGTTTGCGAACTGCAGCCTGGCCAGAAACCACCACAAACTTTTAAGACAGTTCATGGAGATTGGTGGGTTCATGGGGAGCAAAAAACCAGGGGTTCAAACCCCTGCTTTTTCCTCCGCACAAAAGCCGCCAAAACAGCTGAATGGCAGGAGCAGGCTGCTCCCAACCACTCAGCTATTTAGATCAGAAACGGCTGAGCCGTGGGGGCAGCCCACTTCTGTGGCTCAGCTGTTTCAGGCTCTAAACAGCTAAGCCTGCTCCCATGCTCAGCTGTTTAAAGAGGCTCTCTTGGGCAGCCAGTCCCTGGGGCTCACTGCCCAAGAAAGCCCCTTTAAACAGCGGGGCAGCTGTTCAAAGGGGCTTTCTCGGGTTCAGGTCTGAGCCATTTAAATCAAACAGCAGAGTGGTGCTCCGCTGTTCAGCTGCTTGATTTAAATGGCTCAGAGCTATTTAAACCCCTACTTTCTGCTCCCCATGAAAAAGCAGCTTTTCTATGAAAAGCAGTGGGGAGCAGAAAGCAGGGGTCATGAACCCATACAAACCGGTTCAATTTGTGAATCAACCTCCCCGTTCATACCACAAAATTCAGTTCATGCCATCCCTGCAAATGTATAACCACTAAAACAGATTAATGTCCCATTGCCATACATGTTAAGGGTGGAGGAGGGGGGAAGCATCCTTTTACTATTTTGTTAGATCATGGGGAAATATTAACCCCCCCTTTCTGTTCATAATATTAACAAAGTTTTGCTACTATACTACTCTTAAGTACATTCTGTCACCAAGCAGGATACAGATGAGAAGGTCTTGAGACCAAGAAGTGAAAATAAGGGGGGGCATGGGAAAATTAGGTGGAGGGAGATAGAAATGAATTAGAAAAGTCTGGAAAAGAGGGAAAGAAAGGAAAAGAAAGAGAAAAATTGTTTTCTCTTGCTGCAACACCCTAACTACTGTTTTGCAAAATCTGGCTGAGCTGGGTGCAAGGAAACGAAGAGAGAAAGGCTAGGCTATTATAGAAAATGACCTTGGTTAGCAGGCTGCAGCCTGACAATTAGTGTAGCGGCCATCAGCCATAGTTGCTTTTCTGGCTCCGTGGCTAGATTAGTTGACGCATTTAGCATGATCTGTTAGGCAAGTTTGCTTCGGCCTTGGAGAAAAAGAAGTCTAGCCAATAGAAGAGTGCCTTTTACTGTGCTCAGACTTCCTTGTGCCCCTAGTGGCTGCAGCTAGAACTGCATTTAAAATAAATGGAAAGACCTTCCAGTGGAATATGATGCTAGCCCTCCAGCTGACATGGCCCCCTCGAATTTTGTCCCTCCAGCCCTCTTCTGTGCGCAAGAGAAACCAGAATGCAGATTAGTGACTAAAGCCAAGGTGGCAGCAATCTATTTAGGAGGGTTCTGGAGACAGAACAACTCACATTCCACCACTTCATGGGTTACAAGGTACAAAGGAAGACTGAATGCCTGTGCTTTCTTATAGTTGCACAGAAGAAGAGAGAATTGCAAAAGGAGCTGCTTCTCTCAGCCCTGAAAGGCAAGCTACACCTGACAAAATTCTTTTTTCCAACACAACTGGCATTTGTTCACAGAAATAGATATTACAGATTATGTTTTCTGGTGAGGCAGAACACTGAAGTTAAGAAATTATTACACCAGTACCAGCAGAATAAATAATTATTCTAACCATGAGCTTCAGTTTGCATGTCCTTAGTATGAAGAATTCTTTTGTTCTCATCCAAGGTTCACAAATTTTGGCTAAGCTCATCAGACAAACTATTAGTAGTAGAGTTTAATGCCATTCCCTCCCCCACCTCTGAGCCCCCCAGCAGACACAGAGGACTTGGGGAGGGGAGCATTCTTTCGTGTGTTTTCTAGTCAAAACGGGCCTTTGCATTAAGAATTCTATGTTGTCTTTCCAAAGGCAACACTACAGAACCATTTGTTTTACTGACTAGCTTAAATGTAATAAAGAGAGGAGGCCAAGTGCTTTACATAAAATTGGGGAATTATGGGCATACAGATCTGGAAGTCACCTGAAGGCCACCCCCCCATCGGACTCTTTCTTTGCATGGATGCAGGCTGCTCCCAGATCACAGAGATCTCAGTTAACAGCCTAGGGGTTATAATGGATCCAACACTATTACTGGAGAAGCAAGTTAATAGAGCTGCAAGGAGGCATTCTACCATCTTCTTTGAGCCCAGAAGATAGCACTCTACCTTGACTCAGCTAATCTGGCCATATAGATCAGTCCTATGGTTAATTCGAGGCTAGACTACTGTAATGTAGTGTACATGGGTCTGCCTTTAAAGACAGTTTGGAAATTCTAGTCAGTGCAGGACACAACAGCCCAGTTAGTATTGGGCACCAGGTGGAGGAAGCATGTCACACCCATTCTACAGATACTCCATTGGTTACTGACCAGTTACCAAGTTCAATGCAAGTTTCTCGTTATTACCTACAAAGCCCTGAATGGCCTTAGACCCCCATACCTGCAGGAACCCCCCTCTCACTATGCTCTGCTGTACCAGCTCCACTCATCTGACTAAAGCCTTCTAAAAGTGCCACCCTGTAAGTGGGTAAGACTGGCAGCTGACTTTCCATATGTGTTCTCAGTGGTGGTTTCCAACTTATGGAGGTCAGCAAGGTTCCCCCACTTCTACCATTCTGCAGAATGTGCAGACCAGTAGTGTTCAAGAGGACTTTTAAAAAAACAGTCGAACTGCAGTCGAATGGAACAATTCAGGAGGGTATCCTTGTTAACTGAACAGGACTGTAGTTCGCTGCAATGACTACAGTAGGCATCAGTAGTTTTCACTGCATTGTCTTTACCTTGTAATCCACTTCCTGTATTGTTTATAGTATATCTTGCCTTAGATAATTTGTTGTTCACATTCTTTTCTAATTCCGTAATCCTAGTCCTATTTGCATTGTTCATTGGCTGTTTTATTCTGCTGTCTGATTGCACTGCATATTTCCTGCACTCTCCCTTGAATCTCTGCGAGAAACATGGACTATAAATAAAGCAGATAACTAAATAAAAACCCAGGGTGTCCCCTGCAAACTGCAGGAGCAATTGTGATGCAAACGTTCTGTAAGGAATAATTTAAACAAAGACCACCTAGATAGCTAAGCAGATAAGCCAAGACACATTACACTGGGGATCCCGAACGTGGAGCCCACAGCACAATGGCGCCCACTGACACCTTTTCTGGTGCCTGCCAAGTGATTTTAGGAAGTGGGTGGGGCTTTTGCCCAGCAAGGCTTCTACTGGAGATTTGGTTGGCTGTGCTGATTTTTTAAAATGTTGCTTTGGCAGCAGCTGCCATCACAGCACAAGGATCTGCGCTGTGTTACTGAAGTTAAACTGTCGCAATCATTTTGTGTCTGCCCCCACCTCCAGTGGCAGCCATTTTTTTGCTGTGCCCACCATGCTGTGTAAGAATTCTAAATGTGCCCACAGGCTCAAAAAGGTTGGGGACCCATGCAGTGTTCCCTCTAAGCTGAGTTAGTGCGAGCCAGCTCACAGTTTTTCAGCCTCTGGCTCACACATTTTCGTCTTAGCTCAGGAAGGATGGCTCCAGAGCAAACTAATTGATGCAGTAGCTGAATCGCTCACTCACAACTTTAATGCCAGGAGCTCACAAGGTAGAATTTTTGCTCACAAGACTCCACAATTTTTGCTCACAAGAGCATTGGACCCATGCATTACACCTACAAGTTTATATAAGTCAGAACTACCAGCCAATCTGACTCAGGAAGAAAACAAAACTCTTAGCAAATTCCAGTCGTTTGAACTCAGACTAGTGCTGCAGTTAAGGAGACTTACCTCTACAAGCATGTACAACGAAAGCATTGTGACTCCCAGGTTATATACAATAAGGAGACCCCTGAGTGAAAAAGCAGGCCTGTTCTTCATGAATGTGGTGCCCAGCCATATCAAGAGCAGATATCCAACAGTCAGTAAAAAGGTAGGTAGGTAGGAATCCAGCATGAGCCATTCTCGGACCCTAGGATCTGAGAGAAACAAAATGAAACACCAAGGAGTTCAATGTGTGTTAGGTATTTCTTTTTCCTGCAGCACAATCATCCAATGAATGGCCTGAGCAATCTCCTGACAGCAACACACCCCCTACTCTTTGAATCCCTCTCCTATTGTTTTCTCAACGAATGTCCATGTTCTGGCTGCCAACCTCGAGGTAGTGCCTGGAAATCTCTGGCTACTGCAACTGATCTCAAGGTGATAAAGATCAGTTCCCCTGGAGGAAAAGGCAGCTTTGGAGGAGGGTGGACCCTATGGCACTGTCCCCTGCTGAAGACCCTCCCCAAACCCTCCCCTCCCCTCCCCAGGCGACACCCTCCAAACTTCCAGGTATTTCCCAACCCAGAGCTGGCAACCCTAGTACATGGTAGATATCTCGACTGTTTGGGGGGAAAAAACCATTTAGCTGACTATCACCTTTAAACCAGGTTATTATTAATTAACTAATTTTAATATACTTGCCTATTCCCAAGAAACCACCATGCTATATGAAAAGGGAAGGTCATCTTTAACACTTTTTTTCATTCCCTGTCACCGAAGTACACCATCACTGACAGAGCTTCAAATACTGTTCTTAACGGGGGTTGCCAGTCTCCTTGGGCTGCCAGGTCTCCTGGGGAGGTGGGGGTTTGCCCTAAGGGCCCCTGACCTACTGGCCTGGATCCAGCCACCAGGGGGAACTCCGCCCCCAAAGTGCCTGAATCGAGCCGACGTGCCCGGTGCGATGACGTCACCTGGAGGTGACGTCATCACATCAAGCACATCATCAACGGATGCTCTAGCATCCAACCTTAAAACTCTATAGTACCATAGAGTTTTAAGCCCGAAAGCTAGAGCGTCCCTCGTGACGTGCCCGGTGTGATGAGGTCACTTTTAGGTGATGTCACTGCTCCCGGACACACAGCCTCTCTCCGCCGCCTCCCCTGGATGGCTACCCTACAGTCTCCTGGATGGACCTGGAGATCTCCCACTATTACAATTACTCTCCAGATGACCCAGATCAATTCCCCTCAAGAAAATGGGTGCTTTAGAGGGTGGACTCTATGGCATTATACTGTCTGCTGTGGTCCCTCTCCTCCCAAAACCCTGCCCTCCCCTGGCTCCACTCCCCCAAATCTCCAGGTATTTCCCAACCCTGAGCAGGCAACCCTATTCTTACCCCACAGTACCACTGATTCATATTTGTATAAGAATATTCATGGATTTATTTATTGAGCATATACTGTTATCCCACCCTCCCCAAAGGCTAAGGGCAGCTAACGACATTTTTTTAAAGACATTCTAAAATTAAAACAATATTACACAGTGAAGTTGAAACAAAACCTGGCAACTGCCGCAGATCCCAAAATGTTGCCAATTATCCGTATATAGAAAGATCCAAGACAGACAAAGTTTGATTGACTTGAAATTGGGTAAGTGTGCAGACTCTAATCTGGGAGAACTGGGTTTGATTCCCCACTCCTCCACTTGCAGCTGCTGGATGACCTTGGGCAAGCCATAGTTCTGACAAGAGCTGTCCTTGAAAGGGCAGTTCCTGAAAAAGCTCTCTCAGCCCCACCTATCTCACACGGTGTCTGTTGTGGGGAGGGGAAGGGAAAGGAGTTTGTAAGCTGCTCTGAGACACCTTTGGGTAGTGAAGGGCGGGGTATAAATCCAATCTCTTCTTCTTCTTAGTAAAAAACCTCTCTGAAATAACCAAGTTTTGCAGGCCTTACGAAGGCAAGCAAAGATGTCTTCATTATGTTGTATGCTAACTTACTGCTCACCCTCTGCCTATATGTATGGACTGCTAACTTTCATTTCATTGTATGTGAGGAAGCATGCATGCATACGAAAGCTTGTACCAGCTTGGGCAGATCAAAAATATGAAAATACAAGAATAGAACTGATGAATAAAACTGGTTTTAAGGTAGAAAAAAAGGTAAAATACCTGGGCATTACATTGGCAAATATGAACTATTATTTCAAAACAATTATATTAAGAAATGGAATGGCATTAAAAAAAAGATATGTTGAGATGGGATAAATTGCAACTGTCTTTGTTAGGGAGAGTATCTGTAATTAAGATGAATGTTTTACTCAGAGTGTTATTTTTGTTTCAGACAATACCTGTTTTGACAACTGATGTACCATTTAAATAATGGCAGGAAGATATTTCTAATTTTGTATGGCAAGGGAAAAAACCATGAGTTAAATATAAGGTACCACAAGATACAAAAAAAAGAGGAGGTCTGAGGTTACCTGATTTGAAACTGTACTTTGCTGCCTGCTGTTTAGTTTGGATGAAAGAATGAGTGTTGTTGAGAAATAAAAGGTTATTGGAGTTAGAAGGTCACAATTTGAGATTTGGTTGGCATGGTTATTTGTGGTACGATAAACCTAAGGTCAATGTGGATTTTAAAAACAATTATATTAGACGTGCTATTTTAAGAATATGGAATAAATATAAACTTAGGTTGTGTTTGAAAACACCCTTGAGGCTCTCTACACAAGAAGCATTTTATAGATGAGAAATGATAACTAAACATAAGTGGTTAACATATTGTGACATACCAGATTTCTCTCAAGGAGAGTGTGAAATGAAATAAAGAGAAGATTTAATAACAGAACGAGACATTTGCCAATGGTTTTTTTAATGCACAATTATTAGAAAGGTTTAAAGCAGATAAAAGATTGCATGGTTTTGAACAATCTACAACTGAATCTGAAAGAGAACTATGCACAAATGATGATTATATCTAAAATGTATAAACTCTTGTTGAAATTTGAGACAGAGGATGAATGAGTAAAAGAATCTATGATAAAATGGGCCCAAAACTTTGAATATAGTATATAAATGGAGCAATGGGAAAATATGTGGATGAAGGGCCTTAAATTTTCATTGAGATCTAGTAGACTTGCCAGTCCCCAGATGGGATATATACAATCAACAATATATGAATCAAAATCAACTATATTTCATAAAACAATCTTATAAACTCTATTATCCAAAATTCAAAGCTTCACAATATTTCAGTTCATCAGCACTCACATACAAATTGTAACATTAATATATCAATGTATGACAGCCAACAATTGATGTAGAAAGTTATATAAACACTTGTGCCCACTGTGTATGGCTTCCAAAATCATAATACAAATCAGCAGTAATGTAACTTGATCATGGCTATGGGAAAAGGAGGCCAATGTTCCTCATTTCATTCCAGCAGGCTGATGGGGAAACCCCGCCCCCAAACAGACGTCCCCCCCACATGACCATCACCGATGCACTGATGTCACTTCCAAAAGTGACATCATTGCATTAGCAATGTTAGGGGCAACGCTTTACTTTTTAGGCAAAACTCTATAGTTTAAGCTGTTTTTACCATAGAGTTTTGCCCAAAAAAGACATCATTGCCCTGACATCGCCAACACAATATCATCACTGCTGGAAGTGATGTCAGTGTGTCACCGACATCCCTGCACACCGTGGAACACCCCCCAAATCCCCCTGCCAGCAGGAAGAAGGCACTTGGTAACTCTAAGCTCTAATCTTAAAGAGATTTTTATAAAATGATGTTTCAATGGTATATGCCACTGGACAATTTAGTGAAAATGTCTAATAATATTTCAAATGCATGTTAGAAATGCGATCAAAAAGAAGGGACATTCTATCACTTATGGTGGACATGTAACAAAGCCAAAAATTCTTGGATACAAATACATTCATTAATCCAGAAGATTCTAAAGACTAATATACAATTGAAACCAGAGGGTTTTGTTTTGGGACTAATGGACAGACAGCTAGAAAAAAGTCATGGAACTTTATTTCTATATATGACAAAGGCAGCGAGACTATTATATCCACAAACATAGAAAAGTTTGACGTCACCCATAACAGAGGATTGATTGGTGAAGATGATGGAACTTGCAGAGATGGCTCAACTTAGTACTTTGATTAGAGAAAAGACATTATCTACATTTATTGTTAAGTGGAAACCCCTTATAGACTTTTTGCATGAAACAGAGAGAAATGAAACAATGATATGCTAATTTGATGCTTATGGGGGAATTAGATAATAGAAAAAAGAGAGCTCTTTTTTGTAATTATAAAGTGTGAAGTTTGTAACTTTATGTATATTTGTTGTGTAGGAAATCAGAAGCCACTTCTTTAAATTCTTTCTAAATTTTCCCTCATCTCTTTTTCTTTTTATCTTTCTTCTTTTCTTTGTTTTCCTTAACTTTGTGTTTCTGTTTCCCTTTTTAAAATATCTGTCATTGGTTTTTATCTTTTGGTTTAAAAATCCTTAATAAAAATCTATGTTTTTTTGATAAATACATCTTTGTTAGTCTTAAAGACGCCACCAGACTCAAACATTCTGCTGCTTCAGACCAATACCCACCTGAACATACTTACACTAGTTACTCCGAAGCACCCCTTTAACCCTGCCCAGTCTCTGGTTTGTTTGCACAATGAATAAATAGATCTGAGACAGCAACAATATGAAAATGACAAAAAGACCCTGTAGACAGGAAAAAGGCTATAGACTCTTTTTTAAAAGTGCAGGATAAGCAATGAGTTGCCAGCTTGTATGCAGAGGTGATCAGAGGTCAGAAATGGGTGTAAGTGGCGGAGGAGGAGAGAGAGAGAGAGAGAGAGAGAGAGAGAGAGAGAGAGAGAGAGAGAGAGAGAAGAGATTGGATTTATACCCCGCCCTTCACTCAGAGTCTCAGAGCAGCTTACTAACTCCTTTCCTTTCTCCTCCCCACAACAGACCCCCCCGTGAGGCAGGTGGAGCTGAGAGAGCTCTTTCAAGAACTGTCTTTTCAAGGACAGCCCTTGTCAGAGCTATGGCTTGCCCAAGGTCATCCAGCCAGGTACAAGTGGAGGAGGAGTGGGGAATCAAACCTGGTTCTCCCAGATTAGAGTTCACACACTTTACCACTACACAAAACTGGCTCTTTGAGTTCACAATGCTCTTTGAGTATGACCACACGCAGGGGTCTTTTCGTAGAAAAACAGCTGCAGGAGCTCATTAGCATATGGTATGCTAATGAGCTATTAGGCTATTAGCATATGCCACACCCCTGACATCACCGGAAGTAATGTCAGAAGGGGAAGCAAAAGGGAGGAGGCATCTTCAAAAGCCTCCCCTTCCCTTCCCCAGCGGGTCTGGGTGAGGGAGCTAAGAGAGAAGGGGTTTAAAGTTTAAACTCCTTCTCATGAGAGTTGGGCCACAGAAGGAGGAAATAGGGAAAGAGAGAAGGAAAAGGGAGGGAAAGAAAGAGAGGGAAGAAGGAGGGAAACAGGGAAAGGAGGAAAAAAGAGAAGAGAAGAATGTGGGAAAGAAAGAAAGAGAGAAGAGAAGAAGGAAGGAAAGAGGAAAAAGAGAGAAGGAAAGGAGGGAATGAAAGAAATTCGGCAGCAATTCGGCCCCATTATATCCTATGGGCCATTGAAAATGGTGAAAACATAGGGTATATTCTGGGAGCTGGAGGGGAGGAGGTTTGAGGGAGAGGCTCCAAACTCACAGGATAGCTGTTGGAGCCTCTCCTCAAGATACCCACCACGTTTCAAGAACATTGGACCACGGGGTCCAATTCTATGGGCCCCCAAACAGGTTGCCCCTATTCCCTCCATTGTTCTCTATGGTGGGAAAAAAAGTTACTTAACTATAAATACACATTGATGGGGTCCGAACTGGCAGAGACTGACCAAGAGAGATCTTGGATTCGTAGTTGATAACTCACTGAAGATGTCAATACAGTGTGTGACTGCAATAAAAAAGGCCAATGCTATGCTGGGATTAGGAAGGGTTTGAAAACAGATCAGCCAATATAATAATGCCCCTATATAAATCAATGGTGCAACCTCATTTGGAATACTGTGTACAGTTCTGGTCACCACACCTTAAAAAGGATATTATAGGTTTGGAAAAAGTGCAGAAAAGGGCAACTAGAATGATAAAAGGGTTGGAACACTTTCCATATGAAGAAAGGTTAAAGCGCTTGGGGCTCTTTAGCTTGGAGAAACAACGGCTGAGGGGTGACATGATCGAGGTTTCTAAGATTATGCATGGGATTGAGCAGGAAGAGAAAGAGGTACTTTTCTCCCTTTCTCACAATACAAGAATTCATGGCACTCAATGAAATTGCTGAACAGTTGGGTTAGAATGGATAAAAGGAAGTACTTCTTCACCCAAAGAGTAATTAACACATGGAATTCACTGCCACAGGCAGTGGTGGCAGCTACAAGCATGGATGGATTCAAGAGGGAATTAGATAAACACATGGAACAGAGATCCATCAGTGGCTATTAGCCACAAGGTATACATAGGAACTCTCAGTCTGGGGCAGGGGATGCTCTGTATTCTTGGTGCTTGGGAGGGTCAACAGACCTCCTGATGGCACCTGGTATTTTTGGCCACTGTGTGACAGAGTGCTGGATGGGATGGACCACTGGCCTGATCCAACATTGGCTTCTCTTATGTTCTTTTGTTCTTAACTAACCACAGATTGGTTAGTTATTAGTTAATAACAATAAGAGGTGACATTTCTAGGGAAATGCAAAGTGGAATAGCAGGCTATCGGGTTGTATTATTTTTTCTTGCACCTATTGGCAAAACACCTATTTGTGCCACCCAAACAAGTCCATGCAATTCTTGCCTGCAATCGCAAGTTGCTGCTGGTGCTTTAGCACAGCAGCAGATGGGGAAGGGTGACATAAAGTGATACTTGTCTTGGAGAAGAACTGGAATTGGGTACCATGGAAAGATGCAGTCTCAACTCTGTTCTGGCTGCTATACCAACAGCAGCCTTACACCTGCACCAGCAAATACTCCAAGTTATCTCCAGATCCCCCTCCATGTCTTGTCTTGACCCTACGGTGCAATGCGGTACAGCATTCTTGGAATAAAATGCGAGTCTGGTAGCAAGAGATTAACAACATTTTCCAGCATATAAGCTTTTTTCAGTCAAAACTCACTTCATCGGATACCTGTTAAAGTGAGCTCTGACTCATGGAAGTTTATACCCTGGAACATTTCACCGATCTTTAAGATGCTACCGGACTTGGATTTTGTTCTACTATTAAAGACTAATATGGCTACCCAAGGGAAGCATTCTTAGAAGAGTTACAAACCTGTTGTGCAAGTGTTCAGAAGCAAAACAAAAAAAACAGCGACAAAGCCCTGGCCTGGATAGCCCAGGCAAGCCCAATTTTGTCAGATCTCGGAAGCTAAGCAGGGCCAACCCTGGCAAGTACTGGGAAGAGAGATCTCCAAGGAATACCAGGGCCAGGACACAGAGGTAGGTAATATAAGCCACTTCTCTGAAACGCCCTAGGCTCACTAGGGGTCACCAGAAGTCACCATGACTTCCAGGCTCGCAAGCACACACACACACCACAAAAACAACACTTGCGACAGTTTCTGACCCATTTAAAAAAAACCTAGGCTGTATTCATTACTAATAGGAGGTGAAAAAGGGAGCAAGAATATGGTAAATTAATACCCTATACTGTAAGAAAATTACCCCAACATATAATTGTTCAAAGACAGTGGACCAGATGCAGAACATAAACAACAGGGAAGGTCTGCTGCCTTCCTGCACCACTTCTTCGATTCCCCAGTGCATCTATCTGGCTGCCTAGTGCTAGAAACAGGAGATGGCAGAAAGACCTTTGTTCAGAGCCCAGCAAAGCAATTTTTATGTTTATTTGCTTAGTTTTGCATCATCTCACATTTAAGCTGATTTACTGACCTGGGCTGTAGCCAGGGCCAATTCATACCCCTTGCTGCCACTGCAGAGCCCAGGGGAGGAAGGGGGATCCCTCCCCTTTCACTTGCTCCCAGCCCCACAACTGCAAAAGCAGCCCTGGGGTCCTCGCTTCTCAGAATTCCACATAAATATTCTTGTCATATCAAGTCAAGAGATGTTATGGTTCAATATGTGACAGTTCTCTTCCGACTCACAGCAGAATCCTGATAGCTCCACAAAATGTGTTCCCACAATCATCTGTGGCTTTTTCTTACACCACAACAAAGAAAATGTTTTTAGAACTGTTTCCTCCTGTGGCAAAGTACAGGTCCTGAATATCAACTTACTGCCTTTTTCCTGTCAAGTAAGCTTTCCTTTCCAACGAGCAAACAGGCACAGGTAGCATGCATTTTACTAAAGTGCCTTTAAAGAGCCCTTGGGAGCTATAGCATCTATTGTGTGGGTTTTACTAGCAGCAACAGAGAAATAAATAAAATGGCATTGTATTTTTGGAGATTAGAAACCGGCACTATTGTTATCATTTGTTTGAAGTAACAGCCAGTTTACAAATATCTTCAAGAGACATGGGGTCATTTGGGGTTGGAGCGCGCCAGAGCACCGCTCTGGCAACTTGCACCGGCAGCCCCGCTCCCATGCTCCATTTTTCTAGAGTCGCGCCGCTGCTGCAGTGCGACTCCACAAAGAAGGGGTTTAAACATTAAACCCCTTCTTTAAGGAGTCGTGCCGCAGCGGCGGCACGATGCGTCCATTATATTCTATGACTCCAGGTCTGCGGAGAGGGCGGGGGGCCCTCTAGGAGCCTTTCTCGGCTCACCCGCTTCTGTGGGCGAGCCAAGGAAGGCACGGGGAGGTATTTAAATGTCTCCCCACTTTCTCCCCGTCCCTTCCAGGCTTGCCTGCTAGGCAGGCGAGCCAGGAGAGGGCGGGGGAGGGCCCTCTAGAAGCCTTCCTCAGCTCTCCCCGCATTTAAATATCTGCCCCTCTCTCTGTGTGTGTCTGTTTGTCTCTCTCTCTCTGCCCCTGTTTCTCTCTCTGCCATTCTGTGAGTCTTTGTGTGTCTGCCTGATTTCACACAAGGAGCTGAGCCACCATCACGCCTCCCTTTGCCTCATTTCCTTCGGTCAATTTCCCACTTGAAGCCGCGCAGCTGCCTTTTGACCCGCGGCTTCGCCTGATTTTCCCCGCAGTTTTGTGGTCCTGTTTTTTGAGGATCATGAAACTGCAGGGAAAATCAGGCGAAGCCGCAGGTTAAAATGTGACCGTGCAGCTTTGAGTGGGAAATTGACCGATGGAAATGGGACAAAGGGAGGCGTGATGGCGGCACAGCTCCTTGGTGAAATCAGAGTCTGTTTGTGTCTTTCTCTGCCCCTATGTGTGTGTGTGTGTGTGTTTGTGTGTCCCTCTCTCTGTTCCTCCAAGCATGGTCTGGCTCAGTCAGCAAGTGCACCTGAGGAGTGCCATTCCCACCACCGCCACCCATCAGGCTCCCCCAGCTGCCTGTTGTTCTTTTTCATTGGCCCCTGGGTGCTGGAGGCAGGCCAGGTGAGCCACATAGAGCCCCAACCCAGTGGGGCATGTGAAGATGTATATGGAACAGGCAGTACTGTTTTGCTTATGGGGGCTGAGAAGTGTTCAGATTACTTTGGACTGAAGCAAAGCTATTTTTCTTCCTTTTTTAAAAAAATCAAACAGTAATGGACTATTCTTATGCCACTTTGCATTAGATCTCATGTATATCCCATATGCATGCATGCAAAAGAATGTTCCTTACTGAACAGTAGCCACCAGAAGACTGACATCCCTGTTTCAGAACAAAGTTTGAGTCCAGTGGCACCTGAGGTATTTGAGGAAGTGTGCCTGCACATGAAAACTTATACCACGAATAAAACTTTGTTGGTCTTAAAGGTGCCACTGGACTCAAACTTTGTTAGACAGGCAGATAGTATTATTTTCTCCTTCTGCCTTCCCATGGTGTGAAATATTTGGACTTGATGGTAAAATATGTGTGGATTTAAGTGGCTTTCTGTGGCTGGGGCCATGTGGTTGTTGTCTCTAGATGAGGCTGAATGAGGGCAACATGACTTAAGGATGCAGAGAGCGCAAAGTGCCCACCCCCAAAGGGCTTTGTCAGGCCTTTTTCTTACACAATAACAAAATTGTTGGCGGGAAGTGCCATCAAGTCGCAGCTGACTGATGGTGTCCTTGCAGTGATTTTTAAGGCCTGAGATGTTCAGAGGTGGGTTGCCATTGCCTTCCTCTGTGTCACAGCCCTAGGCTTCCTTGGTGGTCTCCTGTCCAAGTACTAACCAGGGCTGACCCTGCTTAGCTTCAGAGGGTCTAACAAGATCGGGCTCACCAGGGCCATCCAGGCCAGGCCAACAACAGAATGCTGGCACTTTAAGTACCACTTAATTGGGATGATCACTGCTTTTCAAAGGGGGTCAGGTTAATGATGTCTTCAACAGGTCCTTTAAAAAGAATTTTGTCAAAGAGGTTCCAGAACTCTGCTCCAGCACATTCCCCCAGAAAAAAAAGCGCTGGGAATTGTCTTGCTCACAGCATTAGGCAAAGCTTAGCTTGTATTCACTTGAAGAAGGCAACGTGGTTATTTATTTAATATTATTTAATGTTATTATATGTGTCATGTGTGTAACTGTTTTAGGCACACCTCTCTTTCATGGGGTCAGGTTATTCATAATTTACTAGAGAAGGGAGGATGTCTTTTCCAGATAGTAGATCTGCTAGCCCTGTGAAACACAGAGTATGCAGAATGTGTACCACTTGCTGGAGTGTTTGCAAGTGACTGAAAGAGAAACTTGCTTAAGATTGTGGCTTTTCTTCCATTATTAAAAGTTGTTGCTGAGCATATAAAAAAGCTGCGATCTTGCACAAGTCCCATTCCTTAATGTCACACTGTTCGTATAAGTAGACTATTTATTTGGACGGGGCTTTTGCAATAATTTATTTTTCATGTAACTATACAGTACATTGGTGTGATAAGAATGTAACTTCCTTTTACAAAACAAACCAACCCCACTCACGTATAGCAAAGGTCACTGCTAATTTGCCCTTCTAAGAAAACTGGACTTTAAAAAGCTGGACCCAGGTGGCTTTGTATAGCAACTATCACAAAAATAAATAGCAGTACTAACTTGATCTGTATTTCCAATGCTTGTTGTAGGGTAGCTTCCAGTGATGTCAGGGGGTGTGGCATATGCAAATAAGTTATGCTAATGAGTTGTGCTAATGTGCTCCTGCACCTCTTTTTCTACTAAATGACCCCTGGAGAGACATATTCAGTTAGGAAAACCACTGTTTTCATTGTTTTGTTTGACGTTTCCAGTGCTTAGGAAATTTTAGAAGACAGAGGAGCTGCAGAATAACATTTCTAGCAGTCAGAGCTGGATCTTCCTTGCTCTGCACAATTTTTTTTGCCTCACCTCATAACTGGGTATAAATCCAATCTCTTCTCTTCTTAGTGTTCACTCTATACCTCTCCCACCACCCAAATGCAACACTGTGCACTCTAAGTATGCACAGCAGAGATCTCTGAGGAAGTGTCCTCTGCCACACACCATATCTACTGAACTATGGCTGGGGTTTATGTAGTGCTAGGGAGGGGGGCGGTGATTGGCTAATGCTGTAGTCTGTTCTGCCAGGGCTTTCATGGCTGGGACTCCACCTGAAGTGGGGGGCAGCTGCCTTGTCCCTTTGTATGGCTGCCTACAGTCTACACTTTGGTTTTTGCTGATGCAACTACCTGCTGGTTTGGGGAATATTTCCAGGTTGGGGTAGTTTAGGGAGCTGACTAATGCTTGGCAGGCCCCTGGGTCCACCCCTCCCCCCCAGCACAGTGCCTTACTTGGGCACTGCTCCACACCAGGGTGCTCCACCAGCGTATCTCAGAGATATGCTGGCAGAGTGCTTCATCAGCTTTTGAACACCCCACCACACCATTGCACTGTTAATGTTATGATATAAATGCTGCTGTGAGTGTTTATGCAATGAGCAGACACAACCATGAAACAGCAGAAAACATTATCCGTGAGAACTTAATGATGGCAGTGCCATAGACGTCTGCTTACACTTACAGAAACATGTTGGGGGCTGTTGTTTGTTTTTGTTTCTACCAGCAAGCAGACAAGATACATGCTCCTCTAAACTCATGGCACAATCGCTGAAAAACTGAAATGCTTTATTAGGTAAGCTTCCTGGCCAGCGCTTTAGAATCCTGGATTCTTCTGAACAGTTCAAAGATTATGCAGTCTCTGGGCCTGTCGTCATACATGATAGCAACAGGGAAAGGAAACTTAAGTTCAATCAGTTTAATTCCTATTCTGTTCATAGCTGTGATAGTCACATGCTTAAAAATACAGGCCAGAGTGAGGTCCAGTGGTCAGAGCGTCAGACTAGGACTTGAAGACCCAGCTTCAAATCCCCACTCTGCCATGGAAGCCTGCTGGGTGACCTTGGGCCAGTCACACACTCTCAGCCTAACCTACCTCACAGGGTTGTTGTGAGGATAAAATGAAGGCAAAGGATGTCAGCCACTTTGGGCCCCCACTGGGGAGAAAGGGAGGAGATAAGTGAAGTAAATAAACAAACAAACAGATCTATTAACATCAGTGTCAGTTTATGTGGCATAAACGGAAACGGAAAAGTGTTTCTCAATAGCAAATAAACTAGGGTCCTTTCCACATTTGCCTGCCACTCCAGATTTTCTCAGCATTCAGGTCGAGGCAATTTAAGTGCCCAGCAAAATAGCATCCAAATAACCCAGGCTGAAACCAGGCTGACCACTGAAGGGAGGGAAAGGGGGCAAAACCAGAATAAAAAGAAGGTTGAACTTGATTGTAGTGCAGAATGAGAAAAAAATTGATTAAAAATAAGGTTGAATTTGAATTTAATGAAGAATTGCTTAGAGGACACAGTGGTGAACATGGATTAAAAGGAGAGTGCAGAAAGGGCCTAGGTGTACTGATGCAGCTTCCCCAGGAGGCACAGGCTGGGGTCTAGCAGGACAGGTCATGGGAAAGGTTACAGAGAATAACCAAAGTCCATTCCAAAAGTCAGAGGTTCCAGAGAGCAGGTTTACCAAAGTCCAGTCTGGGAACAAGGAGCTCCAGATAGCAAGTCCAGTTTGAGGTCAGAGGTTCCAGTTGGTTGTCAAGTCCAGTTCAAGGTTGCAGCACTCCAATAGCAGCAAGACTCAGTACTGCATCCACAAACTGCCGCTTCTCCCAGGTGAATTTATAGCCAAGTCTTAATGAGTTAAAATCCCAGCCAATTCCTTGGCAGTCATCCTGAAACTACTCATTCGGTTCTTCAATTGACAGCTGATGACAGGTCATGAGTTTCGCACTTCTTCTCCTTTCTTACAACTCTAAGCATCTCTGAAGACATTGGTGCTGCAAGGGTGTGGGTGAGCTAGGTGGGCTGGGAGTGGCTACTGAAGACTTGTTTACTGCTTCAGAGCTACAAGGTGTAGGCTGTGACTCCTGATCAACTGGTAACCTGATCTCTTGTTGTTCTCCTTCTGGCTCACAGCCAGCTGCAGCTGGCTGTTCCATTACTGGCTCAGGGCTAGCAGGCAGATCTTTGTCTGAGAAATCTGAGCCATCACTCAGCACAGACTGACTTATGACACCAGGGTTACCAAGCTCCAGTTGGTGGCTGGAGATCTCCTGGGATTACAACTGATTTCCAGGTGACAGAGATTAGTTCACCTGGAGAAAATGGCCATTTTGAAAGATGGACTCTATGGCATTGTACTCCATTGAAGTTCCTCCCCTCCCCAAACCCTGCCCTCCTCAGACTCCACCCCCAGAATCTCCACATATTCCCCAACCCAAAGATAGCAACTAGAAATGGCAGCCTCCAGGTGGGACCTGGGGATCCCCTGGAATTACAGCTCATCTCCAGGCTGCAGAGATTAGTCCCCCTGGATGCTTTGGCGGGTGGACTCTATGGCATTGTACCCATAGATGGCAACCCTACCCCCACCCCTCACCAGCAGCCAGGGGGATCTGCCAACCTTACTGGCAGCCCTAAAATAGACAGATTTTTGCTGTTATGCTGTTTCACATTCAACAGGTTAGTCACCAAAAATATTTCAGTGTATAGAAAGTACACATTCTTTGTGGCTTAAAAACCTTTCTCTCCCAGCCCCACTCTCATACTAGAGGGAACTGAAGCAGCACCAGCTGCCTCGAGCCTTTCTCTCTCCCCCCTTCTTCCACATGAGTTCAAGTAAGAAAGATGTCAGCACCTCTCATGATCAAAAAAAGTACTGACGTAAAAGAAACGCTGGTGCTCAGGTCAGTGACCCAGGGCTAACAGAAGTGGTTTGCTATTTAATGCATTTAAGAGCCATCGCCTGCAGCTAATGAAATTTCAGAAACTCTAATGATGATAGATTCGTTGGGGGTAGAGAAGAGTGAAGGATTAGTCAATTAAAATTATGAGTCAGAACATAGTGTTTTTTGGTACTCTAAGCGCTCAAGGGCCCAAACAGACATAACTGTAAAGTTGAGCCTGAAGATGGTGCAGCGTGGCGGCTAAGAAAAAAAGTATGAATTCGCTAAAGGAGGCAGTATCAAAGTAATGGCTTGTTTTTATATTGTTAACTTGTTATCTTAATTGTAAACCACCCCAAGCAGGACTCAAACAAAATGGAATAGAAATCTCATAAATAAATGGGGAGGAAACAAATTTGCCACCAAGCAGAAGTCCAGTGGATACATAGGGTTACCAACCCCCAAGTAGAACCTGATGATCTCCCACTATTACCATTCATCTCCAAGTGACCAAGATCAGTTCCCCTGGAGAAAATGGCTGTGTTGGCGGGTGGACTCTATGGCACTGGACTCTGCTGAGGTCCTTCCCCTCCACAAACCCTGCCTTTCCCAGGCTTCGCCACCCCCAACTCTCAAAGTATTTCCCAACCCAGAGCTGGCAACCCTATGGAAACACCACACCCATAATTTTTAGCCATAAACATCGATTCCACCTTAGTTTGACGATTTCTCTAAGTTGTGTTTCTGATGCTCTCTCTCTCACAAGCACACACATACCCCTTCCTCCAGACACACAAGGGTTCTTGTGCAGAAGAAGGCATTGCGTTGTCTAGACAACCACGTAGCCCTCAATCTATTGCATCATTCACAATGTTTTTCCTCTCAGTTTCTTCCTCCAAGATGTACTCACACTCATGATTATCTCTGTCCTCTTGCCCATCTGCCCACCACACCCAGCCTTTCCTCCCAGCCATTTGGCACACCCAGTGTTTTCTCCCCTTCATCTTCTCTCTTTCCCTTATAGTCCCTGTGGTTTCTCCTTTTTCCGTACACTCCATCTGCTGTCCACCCCACCCCCCTTTTATTCACCTCTTTCCATTATTGGGCACCATTTTGAATTGCTTCAGCAACCCAATATGCACCCAAAGTTCTTTTCTCCGCCATGATATCTACACATATGCAGACATCACTTTTACTATGTTTTTTTAAAGCTCCCCTTCTTAAAGCTTTCATCTTTTTCTGCAAACCCAAGGTTCCCCCATATTTGCAGGAAAAATGCCTTAGCCTCACGTGCCTCCCCTTGTGTTGTTTGTTTGTTTGCTTTTTAATCTACATGGCCGTATTACACTTGGCTATTAGATATATTGCTGAAAAAATGCATATGAAATGTTCTGAGCACTCAGAAAAGGTGCTCTCTCTATATAGATAATATTACTGGCATTATGTTGAGAAAGTGCTATAAAGCTATGAAGTGTATCATAATCTAAACATTAATGTCTCATTAACTGCTACCTACAGAATTAGATATCGATCTTGTGGTTCAATCCACTCGTACAGTCATGCAAAGTCCTACATATCCTAGTAACAGCACCATCTTAAGCAGCCACAGACTTTAAAGAACATCAAAGTAAATGGGATTAGAGGGGTGTAACTCAGTTTAGGATGTTAGTTTAAATCTCTGAGGGATTGACAGCTCTGAGAAAAGAATACTCACCTCTAGCTCCAAACATATAGTCCACAAACTCATTTACTTCTTGGTCGAGAGACTTTAGCTGCTCCTAAGACAAAACAAAATGCAAATGTGTTATCTCTCCAGTCTCTCTTTTATCCATATCCACGATAACTAAATGGTAATCTCCTTGCTCAAAAGCTGTATCCTTTGGAAAACCTGCTGCTGGGGGCAAATGCCAGGGGAGGAATGTTGCCTTCATGCCTTGCTTGTGGCTCATAGCATGGCTCACAGAGAATATCCCAGCCCCCAGCACTGAAAGAAGAGGCTACTGTGGTTACCATTACAAGTAGACACTGGGAAGTGGCAACAAAGCTGCTGGAGCCATGGTTGCCACATCGCACAGGCATGTGGCGAAACAGTTGGCACAACCTGGCACCATTCAGGGATGCTACCAGCCTGTACCTGAGCCAGTTTGGTGTAGTAGATAAGAGTGGTGGACTCTAATCTGGGAGAACTGGGTTTGATTCCCCACTCCTCCACTTGCAGCTGCTCGTGTGACCTTGGGTCAAGAATCTAAAAAGGTAAATCAAACTGAGTAGAGGGTCAACAATTAAAACAATATACACACACACACACATGTATTTATAATAGCAGCCCCGTAGCTAGACCTTTTTCTGTGTGGTTCGGCAAAGAGGGGGCACGGTGGCTAATTTAATTAACTAAATTATATTGATTAATGGAGACTTTCAGGATTCCCTCATAAAGCTTCATAAGCACGACTGCAGCCTTTAAAAAGCGAGTGATGTGGCGCTGAATTTAGGAAGCATTTGTGAATGCAACGATGGAGTCTGGGGCGGGGGGGCCCTCTTGCCTTAAAAATGCCGTGGGGGTCACCATGAGACTGACACGACTCCACAGCGCTCCTTCTCTGCCCGCTCTCACTTGCTCCGCCCTCCTGACTAGCAGCCAGGCCTTTTGCACAGGCTGGAGGCAGAGCTGGCTGTGTGCTTGCTTGCTCCACCAGGTGTCAACCAGCCAGCCACTCTCACCGCTGCCCTCCCAACCGGCAGCCAGACCCTTTGCATGTGCTGGGGCTGGGGGCGGAGCTAGCCCTCTCTTCTCCCCTCTCCTCTTCTCTCCCCACCTCCCATGTGCTTTCTCCGCACACCCGGGGAACCAGGCAAGAGAGGGAAATGCTGCAGTGAAGGTCTTGGAGCGGCAGCAGCTGTAGGCTTCGTGGGGAGGGAAGGGGAGGGTCTGGCATCCATCAGGAAGGAGGGTGGGCGCATCCTAGGGGGGCTTAGCCCCCCCCCTCACCCCTTGCCAGTTACGGCCCTGCATAATAGTGACAGCAATTCATTTCTTCATAAGCACCTCAAGGTACCTTAATAGCCTGACACAATAAGCGGTACACAGGGGCAAATAAGTATCCAGCCTGAGGCACAAGATACTGCTAAGGCTCCTGAAGATTGTATGTGGTTGGCAATAGGAGCTGCAGCACAACATTGCAGTGATAATGGACAGCCACATTGGCAAACGTGGTACAGCAGTGGCCAGCAAAACTCCCATGCAACAGAAAAGCAGTGGAAAGAAGGGACTATGCACCACCCTCCAGAACACTCAACCACCACAGAATCACCTATATGGTTATACAGGGCTAAGTGCATGACGTGCCACAGTAGCCTGCTACATAAGCAGGATGGGCTTGTCTAGCATAGGAAGCCACCACAGAAAGTTGCCATGTAAGCTGTCTAGCTTCAGATAGCTCCACAATCTGACTGCTTGTGATAGAGCGCTCTTGGAACGTTAAGGTTCTTGGAGGGGTTGTGTGTATTCTTGCAGAGGATGTACATTCACAGATGGGCTCTGAAGCATTAGGGAAATCTGCTTGCATAAAACACCAGCAAGACGGATGCCCTGAAGTAATAAATGCCATGGAAGAAGGGCTATTCAGATGAAATCAGGAACCGTTAAAATACCTTTGGCAGATGCACATAGGGATTATGCATCAATATTATTCTGTGCTTTCTTTTTTGTACCATTCAGCTTCATGGGTTGGGTGCCATTATCATTATGAGTACATACACACACACACACATTTCACAGGTCACGTGAGAAATGAAACTATATAACAGATTTGTAATGCTGGCTGTATATCAATTTTTTGCAAATCTTTTGCATTTTTTCAGTTTTCTGTAGTTTTGCATTACTTTTCGTCTGTACTGATATAGTTTATAGAAAATCTAATTCTGAAAAAGAAATCTACTATTGCACTCCCCACCACCTTTGGGCAAGGCATCCTATTGGAAATAACAGAGCAATACTAAATATTTATTTGGATATATATACCCTCCCTTTATCTCCACTGAGTAATAATGATTTGATTCAAATGGAGAAGCCATTTTATTTGCATCAAAGATCTATATACTTATATGGCACTTCATCCAACAGCACCATACAAGTGTGTCTAAATGCATATCCACAATAGCCATACTGTATCCACATCAGGTAGCCAATATAATGTTTACCTGGGGCCACACACTGTGGCTTCAATCCTAAAAACACATTCCTGGCCTGGCAGTGAACCCAACTGAATAAAACAGGACTCGCTGCTGAGTAGACTTGTTTAAGATTGCTTTCTACATTTTTAAAGTGTACATGTAGGATGTTTCAAGTGGTGTAATGTAACAGACTGAAAGCTGCAAATGCATGTAGCACAGAGATAATAATTGTCAGGGATCTGTGGTCAGAAGACTGGATTTTTTTCTTCTTCTTCAAAGCATGGCTTTAAATGAAAAACTGAGCCAGGAAATGTGGAGTGTGAGAGAGCTGAGAACTTTAGCTGATTCTTACTCTTTCTGGTTAACAGAGGCATCATTGTACTGAGATTTAACAGGGCATTTGGTTTTTTTAAAAAATGCTTTGTACGTGGCTTACAACATATGGGAAATCAAAGCCCAAAAGCTGCTTGCATTTATGATTAGATTATGTAAGTGATGCTCATACAAAGTAGGAATAATGGCATTATTAAAATGAATTCCATTGCTGCTGGGCAAATCTATGCAAACACCCAAGGCTGAATTTTAATGAGTATGAGTTACATGTTGATTTGCATGAAGAAGGAGGAAAGCAACAGCAAAACTTCCTGGGAAAAACAAACAAGTGTAGTTGGTGTTTTCATTCACAATACTCAGAACCACATGAAATTATCCCTTATGCTATTTCTTTTTAATGAGAAAGGAGTATTCCTCACTGCTAACCTTGCCTTTCTCCTTGATGAGCAGTCAACCTGTTGTTGGAGAAGCAATGGCCTGCTAAGAGTCTAGTGACTGTAAATATGGCTGGAAAAGTAGTTTAGTCCACTTGTACCCTGGGGGGAGCTGTGGAGCATTCTCTAATGTTTACGGTTTATTGAATGTTTTTCTCTTGCTGTTCAGCCTACCTCTTGTTGTTTCCTCTCTCTGCTATGTGTTAGTCTGTGTTAGTGCTTGTGCTCTGAAGGCCTCTTCGCTGTATAAATGGCCTCCAATCAGTTATTGTCTTTTTGCAAAATCCCGTTGCAGTAAATTCTTCTAAAGCAAACTCCAAAGCACGGATTGGAATATTTCCTGTGCTCTGCCAGTACATTTGATGATATCATGGGTTCAAACCTCAGGATATTGCAAGAAAGCTCTAACTGTGAGTCAGTAAGATAAAAGAGGGGCATGCCCGATCCAGAGGAAGATGGCAAGCAGTGCAAATATTAAGCTTGTAGTGGCCAAGCTGAATACTAGCAATAATCAGTTGTGGAAATTCAAACTGAAAATGCTGCTACGCAAAGATGACCTCTGGGATGTTTTAAGCACCGACAGACCAGTCAATGATCCTGCAGAATGAGACAAGAAAAACAGGCAAGCAAAGGCAACTATAAGCCTGTTAGTGGAACATGATCAGCTGATCCACATAAGGAAAGAAGATATAACTAAACGCATGTGGAATGCACTCCAGAAAATGCATGAGCATTCAAATCTAAACAGCAAGCTATATATGCTGCATAAACTATATAAAAGGAGACTTGGCAGAGAGCAAGATATGCATGAACATGTAAATGCCATGCTAGAAATTGTGGAACAGCTGCGTGGGCTTGGAGAAGAAGCCTGAGGGGTGACATGATCAAGGTTTATAAGATTATGCATGGGATAGAGCAGGTTGAGAAAGAAGCACTTTTCTCCCTTTCTCACAGTACAAGAACTCGTGGGCACTCTATGAAATTGCTGAGCAGTCGGGTTAGAACAGATAAAAGGAAGTACTTCTTCACCGAAAGAGTGATTAACATATAGAATTCACTGCCACAGGAGGTGGTGGCAGCTACAAGCATAGACAATTTCAAGAGGGAATTAGATAAACATATGGAGGAGAGGTCCATCAGTGGCTATTAACCACAAGGTATAGATAGGAACTCTCAGTCTGGGGCAGGTGATGCACTCTATTCTTGGTCCTGAAGGGGGCAGCAGTGGGAGGGCTTCTAGTGTCCTGGCCCCACTGCTGGACCTCCTGATGGCACCTGGCATTTTTGGCCACTGTGTGACAGAGTGTTGGACTAGATGGGCCATTGGCCTGATTCAACATTGGCTTCTCTTATGTTCTTATTTTCTTAAGAAATAAAAGACAGTTACACAGTGGCACTATTACTGTGCAGTCTTCCAGAGTCCTATGGTCCATTCATCAATGCCATTGAGACTAGACCAGAAGCAGATCTAACACTTTAATATGTTAATGGATAAGTATAATTGCAGAAAAGAACTACAAGCAGGGGAAGACACTGAAAAACCAGAAACAGCTCTCAAGGTAAAAGAGGCGATAAAGCACGCAAGAGAAACCAGGGTGTGTTACTGCTGCAAAAAGGCTGGACATCTGATAAAGAATTGTCCAATCTGGAGAACTAAACAGAGAAACCAAATCACAGAATCACCCAAAGAAAAGGCTAAGAAAGCTGCAAGTGAATCTGTAGATGAATTATGGGATGGATGTCTAAAGGCCACGCAGAGCAACACATCAAGCGGATGGTACATTGATTCAAGTGCCACAAGCCACATGACAAGTAACCAGGAATTCTTCATGGCTCTTGATCTTAGCACAAAGGAGAAGATCTTCCTCGCAGATGGAAAAAGCATCACTGCACAAGAAATTAGGTATGGATTCTTAAAGTGCTGTGGGTCAGCTAAAGGAACACATAAACTCTTTGGAAAAATGTCCTGAATATTTCAGAAGTGGAAAGAAGCCTTCTGTGTGTGAAGCACCTCACCAGTAATGGTTTTACAGTGAAATTTCAAAGAAACCAGTGTGAGATTAAGAAGGGGAAAGAGGTTATACTCAGAGGAATCATGAAGGACCATCTGTATAAACTTAACCTACCAAATGAGGAGGCTACAATCACTACATAAGTTTGTCACAGCAACTACCTTTGGCACAGACATCTAGGAAACAGATACCCACAATCCATAAAAGAGCCTGAAAGCCAAGGCTTAACCAAGGACATGAAGATGGTGTCGTGTCAAATATATATGAAGTGTACATGCTGCATAAAGGCAAAAGCTATGTGTGCCTCACTCCATAGAAGCAGTTTAAGCAACTCTACACATCCCCGATAGTGCACAGTGACATTTGCTGATGCATGAGAACTGTTACACCAGGAGGAAACAAATACCTGATGACTTTCATCGATGACTATTCCAGGTACACTGTCACGTATCTCCTGAAACAAAAGAGTGAAATGTTTGGAAAACTCCGAGAGTTTGTGGCAGCAGCCAGCACTAAGTTCCAAAGGAAGCCACAAACACTGCACAGACACAAACACTGCACAGGCAGTATACAAGTAAAGCACTACATAAAGGAACACAGTACAGAACAAAATAGAACAGCAGAAAGGAAGAACCGCACCTTGGTTGAAATGGCCAGATGCATACTTTTGGACGTTGGCTTGCCAAATAAGTACTGGGGCAAAGCAATTATGACGGCAACATATCTACAAAATAGATTACCATCTAAAGCAATTGACAGCACTCCATATGAATTATGGCATGGATCAAAGCCAGGCATCAAGCACATGAGAATATTTGGGTACAAAGCCTATACCTTCATTCCCAATAAAAAGTGCTCAAAGCTGGACAATAGAGCCACAGAAGGAATACTAGTGGGTTACAGTGATCACTCTAAAGGGTACAGAATTCTATTCCTGAAGACAAACAAGGCTGCAATAAGTGGTACAGTATACTTTGACGAGACCCCAGGACTAAATCTGATGTAACCTGTAGAAGTTAAAGAAAACTCATTAACAACTGAGCAAGAGGCAGCAAGACCAAGAGAAGCAGAGGTGGAATTCAGCACAGACTTATTAGGGTTTCAAGAGGAAATGGGGCCAAGCAAAGTTACAACCCTCAGATGTTCAACATGAGCAACTAAAAGCATACCACCTCACAGACTACCCTATATAGCCAAAGCTGAGAAAATACCTGACCCCCTGTCTTGGGAAGATATCTCCAAGTTGCCTGAAGGTGAAGCCAGAAAGTGGAGAGAGGCAGCAGAGGAGATACAAGCACTTCACAAGAATAAGACTTGGATGCTCACCAAACTGCAACCTGGGCACAGAACTATAAGATGCAAATGGACATTCAAAAGTAGATATAATGCAGAAGGGGAAATTGAAAACTATGAGGCAAGACTTGTTTAAAAAGGATACTCCCAAAAATATGGTGAGGAGACATTTGCTCCAGTAGTAAAGTATCTGAACTATAAGAACCTTACTGAGTGTAGCAGCTGGAAAGGAAACGCATGTTAAACATTTAGGGTCCCGGTCACACGTGCCAGAAAATGCGGGGGGGGGGGTTATTCGTGCCATGGTAATTTGACCCGCCGCTGCGCGATCCGATGCAACGGTGGGTGAAGCGCATGTTTTTCCTTGCAGCCTGTTTCCAGCGCACTTCATCCAGGAACCAGTGACACGATTGGAGCACGCCAGAACAATCACACTGGCAACTCCGTCCTCGGCCTGGGTTTTTTTTACTCCACTACTTCAGCTGACTGCTACGTGTGTGGGACACTTGCCAGATGTGTCTGTGTGAACGTGCCCGTAAAATCCAGCTGGCATTCGTATCCTACGGTAAATTCTGCATGTGCCCAGGGCCAAAATTGCCTTTTTGTATGGTGATATTACAGAAGATATTTACATGGATAAGTCACCTGGCTTTGAGGAATCAGAAGACCAGACCCTTATACGTAAACTCCAAAAGTGTATTTATGGCCTAACGCAAGCAGCCAGAGTGTGGAATGAGAAATTAAATGAAGTACTCCCCAGAGAAGGATTCATGAGAGGCAAAGCAGATACATGTTTGTACACCAGAAAGCAATATAACCAATCATCCTGATTTACATGGGTGACATAATACCTTGTTTTGAACAAGAAGGGGACTGTAACACACCAGTTGAATCAAAATTTTGAAGTGAAACAACTGGGAGACATCACATATTACCTTGGTATTCAGATAGACAGATAAGCTGATGGGACCTATCCCCTTAGTCAGAAACAAAAAATAACTGAGATGCTGGAACATTTTGGAATGAAAGATGCAAAAGAGGTGAAAACACCCATGGAAGCAGGAGAAATAGCAGCAGTCAAGAAGCTTTGTCAAATAATAATCAATATTGTGAGGCAATCAGAAAAATATTGTATCTAACCACAGTATCTAGGCCGCATATAACTGGGGCTGTAGGATTTCTGAGTAGGAAAGTTTCTGCACTTAGCTAGGCAGACTGGGACACTGTGAAAAGAATGATTCAGTATCTGAAGGGAACAGGCCAGTTGAAGCTACAACTACCAGCAACTGTAGATCCAAAACTGAACACATATGGGGATGATGATTGGGCTGGGGACACCATCACTAATAGAAAATCCATCAGTGGATATCTGTTTCAGTATGGAGAAGGGACCATTAGCTGGACAAGTCGAAAACAGACAACTGTAGCACTTTCTTCAACAGAACTAGAATATGTTGCAGCCGCACAAGCATGTCAAGAGGCCATCTGGATTCGCCAGTTAATATCAGACTTAGGATCGGACAGACCTGAACCAATAACAATCTTTGAGGACAATCAAGGGTGTATAAAATTGTCACAGACTGAAAAGGACAACCATGGACTAAACATATTGATGTTAAGTATCATCTTCTGAAAGATATGCAGAATCAAGGATTCATTAACATGCAGTATTTACCAACCGAAGAAATGACTGCTGATGTTCTCACAAAACCACTGCCTGAAGACCGCCACTGGACCCTTCCAGTAAAATTAAACATGGAGGAACAGTACACCTGCTCTTGAGAAGGAGTGTTGGAAAAGCGACAGACAGCTAAGAGTCTAGTTCAGGGGTCCTCAAACTACGGGGTCCACATGCGGCCCGCCGAGGACATTTATGCGGCCCCCCCGCCTGGAGCCGCCTCCTCCTCGAGGAGCGCAGCAGCAGCGCCCCCGCGGCCTCTTTCTTCCTCCAGCAGCCCTGGGCGGCAAGAGCGCCCAGGAGCTGAGGAGGAGGAAGGGACGAGCAGGCTGGTGGGGGGCAGGGGGCGAACACAGCGGCGGGGCGATCAGGCTGGTGGGGGGAGGGAGCCAACGCGGCGGCGGCGAGCAGGCTGGTGGTTGGGAGGGAGCCAACGCGGCGGCGGGGCGAGCAGGCTGGTGGGGGAGGGAGCCAACGCGGCGGCAGGGCGAGCAGGCTGGTGGGGGGAGGGGGCGAATGTGGCGGCGGGGCGAGCAGGCTGGTCGTGGGGGGAGGGGCGAACGCGGCGGCGGGGCGAGCAGGCTGGTGGGGGGAGGGGCGAACGCGGCGGCCCTCCAACGGTCTGAGGGATAGTGAACTGGCCCCCTGTTTAAAAAGTTTGAGGACCCCTGGTCTAGTTAATGTAAATATGACGGAAAGAGTGGTTTAGTCCACTTGTACCCTAGGGGGAGCTGTGCAGCATTTTCTAGTGTTTAGGGTTTATTGAATGTTTTCCTCTAGCAGTTCAGCCTACCTCTTGTTGTTTCCTCTCTCTGCTATGTGTTAGTACTTGAACTCTGAAGGCCCTTCTGTTCTGTTATTGGCTGCAGTCAGTTATTGTCTTTTTGCAAACCCCTGTTGCATTAAATTCATTGAAAGCAAACTCCAAAGCGTGGACTGGATTATTTCCTGAACTCTGCCAACTCTTGTAAAGGTTGATTTATGCCTGTAAGATGGATGTTAAGGAACAGGGTGCATTTCGCAATGTCTTCTACTTTATGCCCACTTACTTGGGAGAAAGTCCCACTAAATGCATTTGAGCACAATTTGAGTCAATTTGCATCTGATTGGTCTACATGATATGCCTTCTCATTCTTGATGTTGTAAGCAGGCCGCTTTGAAACATGCGACTCCAACAGGACCAAGCCCTTCTTCCTCTTAATGCATTACAAATCCCCCTCATTTTGTATGTGCTTGAATTGTGACATTTGAATTGCATATGCTTTTTGTAAAAATTCATAAATGGCTGTCAGATTGTCACAAAATCTACACAAGATAAAAACAATTACTGTGTTTGTGATATTGCACTTACATAATTTCTACCTTTCACAGGGCTTCTCTGTATTTTTTGTCTGTCCACAGACTGCTTCAGTTTATCCCCTGATTTCCACACACATTTATGTGTGTTTCTCTTCAGTACTGTTGTTTTTTTGTTTCCCCCCCAATTCTTTTGAGACTACTTTTTATGCCACATGCCTAGGGTTGCCAAGTTGAAATTACCTTAGAGTGAGGGAGTCCCATGCTGTCCTTGAAGCCTGTGCGCGCACGCTCTGCGCACGCACCGCTGCTATGACGTCACCCAGAAGTGACGTCATCACGTCGGGACATTGGGGGCAGGACCACTAGGATTCTAGGGAAAACCATAGAGCTTTCCCTCAAATCATAGAGTGTCCCACCCCCAATGTGGCCAGCGTGATGATGTCACCTCCGGGTGACATCATCATGCTGGGGACATTGTCAGAAAGGGGTGGAGTCCCCCCTGGGGCCCGATTTTCTGACGGCGGGTAATGGGCCTGACGGCGGGTAATGGGCCTCTCGGGCGGGGGTTTATCCACCCCCCCGGGGGGCTTGGTAAGCCTACACACGCCTAATGTCTCTGTCAGTTTTCTTTGTCCCACTCACCCCCACCGACCTCTAGCCCACTTTTCAATGACTGGACTATCATCATCGTCAAACCGCTCCCCCCACACACACACACACACTGCTCAGAAGACAAGTAGATCCATTTTTTATCTTTTTTAAAAATACAACCCTTATATTGATATATTGCTATATAAAGTAAGTAAGTAAACAGATGAATAAATAAATAAGAACCATGCCCAAATCAATTCAAATACTTGCAAATCAACTGCCAAGAAAATCAGGAGTAAGTTAAGCACATGGAAAAGCCCAGAACTGGAAATCAGGTTCAGGAACTGCCTCTAGTAAGTAAGGATAAACACTAGAACTAAAGAAAATTAAAACCAAATTATGTCTTTTCTTTAGTATACTTAATATTCTGCATCCAACTGCTAAATATTCATCATTTGGTAATACCTGGAAACCTCCAGAAATGGCTATTATTCTGGTGCCTTGCTATCTGCTTTTCACACTCAAATGAAGCAGAGGAAGAGAAGCAAGGGACGCAGCAAGAGGGGCACCATAATGTAACTGCTGGAGCAGTTAACAATGAGAAGTGTTGATCACTGTTCCTACCAATAGCCATTTCTGCGCACAGTACTTCCCTCTTCCCACCAATCATTTCAAGTCACTGCTGGCCTGAGGGTGGCTTTCTTGGTTCTAAAGTAGTAGAAGTGGGTCATTCTTGCTTGCTGTTTTGTTCTCTGCTCCTGCCTGCCAGGGGCAAGCACTTTCTTTTTATGCCTTGGACTGCACAGATGGTGGTGGGGATGGATGGAAATAGATGCAGAGAACAGCCATACGACATCCCCTGTCCTGGGTGTGTCAGGAATGGCAATGCACACACAGAGGAAAGATGCAAATGTTTTGTTTGTACACTCTGGAAAGCACATGCATGGAGGGGAGGGGGCAAGAGCCACCCTACATCTCCTTTATTTGCTACAATATGCTGTGCAATTTTGGGCAGAAGGAAAGTTGCTGTGCAGCAAACTTGAGTAAGAAATAAAGCAACTGCTTGCCCCGTCAGATAAAAGGCAGTCTAAAACTTCACCTCTAATCTAGTTTATTACATTCAGGACCTTTTTTCCCATATGTGAAAGCATTCAAAAATATGATTCTCCTGTATCTGCAATCTGCAATTTATCTGCAATCTGCAATTTATTTATTTATCTATTTATTTATTCCTTTTATACCTCACATTTCCACCCAATGGGGACCCAAAATGGCTTATAACCAGGGCTATTTTTGGGCAGGAGCTCACAGGAACGGAGTTCCAACTGGCTTCAGAGTTGGCCATGCCCACTACAGCCAAATCCTCTGCGTGCATGGCTACAGAGGGAAGGCCTGGAGAGTGACCCCCCAGCAACTCCGAGGTGGGCAGGCTGAGGGGGGCCCTGGAAGGATTGGGGAAGCATTTAAACTGTTTACACTGCCTCCCCTCCCCTCCAAGGGCCAGCTTGCCCGGACTCCCTGCAGCCGTGAAGCGCCTGGGCAAGCCAAGGGAAGGTATGGGGTGTGGTCTAATATGCTAATGCACTGCACTGTCAGGGGTGTGGCCTAATATGCTAATGAGTTTCTGCTGTTGGGTGTGGCCTATTATGCTAATGAGTTCCCACTGGGCTTTTTCTACAAAAAAGCCCTGCTTATAACATTCTCCCATTCTCCATTCTATCTATGGATGCCAGACCCCCCAGCGGGAGTGAGGTGCTCCCGCCACCAGGCCCCACCTCTCCACCACTGATAGGTTGGCCGGCAGGGGGAATTATCCTCCAAAAAAGGGAGGAGCACCCAACATTTCAGTGATGTGCCCACGTGGCTTCAACATGACCCAGAAGTGACGCAGGCACATCAGGCCGACACTCTGGTGTGCAAAAACCCTATGGTAGAAACTAATTCTGTTTGACTGAAGGCTGGGGATCCCTGCTTTATTAGGTTATGTTTAGCTGGTGTTGTGGATCATTCAGGAAGCATTTAGAAAAGACAAGGCCAGGTGGGGTTCCCCCACTTTTAGGGGCTTGGACCCAGCGCCGGCCAGCTGGCCAGCAAGGGAAGCCCCAACTTCCAAACAGGGATGACAACGTGTGACGCCCCAACACAATGATGACACCCACAAGTGACATCATTGTGTTGCCGAAGTCAGGGTGACGCTCTAGTTTTTGGACAAACTCTATGGTTTTGAAGGCAAAAAGCCATAGAATTCTGCCCCAAAACTAGAGTGTCACCCCCCCACACACATTGGTAATGATATAATTTCTGGGTGATGTCACTGCACTGCGCATGCTTTGCGCACACAGCAGAACATCCAAGAGAGGACCCAAGAGCCCCACCCCCACCCCCAGCCAGGCAACCCTAGTTTAGGAAAGGCCGATCCCTAGTCCATATTTTTGGTAAGGGTCCATAATCCTAGGAGTCTACAGTATCATTTATCCATAAGATCATCAACTGGCACACTATCAGATGGTACATTTGTCACCTAACCTTATTTTGTTTCTGCATCTCAATTAAAACTGTCCTATGCTTGAGAAACAGAAAATGTGAAGTGCTTATTTTTTCCTTTTTCATCAGCACATATTTGCTTAGTCTTGCTGACTCCAAATTCATGCCCAGTTTCTGAAACTTATGAATCATCTAGTTGTACACATTTGGCCAATGTTTTATTAATTATGGGAATGCACCTGAGAAAATTTAATAGAAGTTGGCATTAGGCTATCCACGGATATTAGTGTTATCACACAAAAGACTTGAATACATCATTTCTGTTTTGCAGCTATGGAAAATTAAAAGAAATGGCAGGGGTCTTTGGGGGGGGAGCGCACCGGAGCGCAGCTCCGGGAGCTCAGGAGCCAAGCCCCGCCCCCAGCCGCCGTCCCGGGGAGTCTTTCAGGCAGCCGAGTGTCAATTTCAGCTCCATTATACCCTATGGGCCATTGAAGTCAATGGTGAAAACATAGGGTATATTCTGGGGGCTGGAGGGTAGGGGTTTGAGGGAGGGCTCCAAACTCACAGGGTGGCTGATGGAGCCTCTCCCCAAGATACCCACCAAGTTTCAAGAACATTGGATCAGGGGGTCCAATTCTATGGGCCCCTAAACAGGTTGCCCCATTCCCTCCATTGTTCTCTGTGGTGGGAAAAAAATAACTTGTTTTCCCACCATAGAGAACAATGGAGGGAATAGGGGCAACCTGTTTGGGGGCCCATAGAATTGGACCCCTGATCCAATAGTCTTGAAACTTGGTGGGTATCTTGGGAAGAGGCTCCATCAGCTACCCTATGAGTTTGGAGCCCCTTCCTCAAACCCCTCCCCTCCAGCCCCCAGAATATACCCTATGTTTTCACCATTGACTTCAATGGCCCATAGGATATAATGGGGCCGAATTGCCGTCCTTTCCTTCTCTTTTTCCTCTTTCCCTCCTTCTTCTCTTCTCTCTTTCTTTCTTTCCCACCTTCTTCTCTTCTCTTTTTTCCTTCTTTCCCTGTTTCTCTCCTTCTTCCCTCTCTTTCTTTCCCTCCCCTTTCCTTCTCTTTCTTTCCCTCTTTCCTTCCTTCTTTCCTTCTCTCTACTCTCTTTCCTCCTTCTGTGGCCCAACTCTCATGAGAAGGAGTTTAAACTTTAAAAGCCTTCTCTCTTAGCTCCCCCACCCAGGCCAGCTAGGGAAGGGAAGGGGAGGCTTTTGAAGATGCCTCCCCCCATTTTGCTTTCCCTTATGACATCACGTCCGGTGATGTCAGGGGGCGTGGCATATGCTAATAGCCTAATAGCTCATTAGCATACCATATGCTAATGAGCTCCTGCAGCTCTTTTTCTACGAAAAGACCCCTGAGAAGTGGTATCACCAAAATTTCTTAAGAGAGTTACCCGAAATGTAAATGTGGTACACCAAGAATGAACAAGCATTATAAAGGGCAAAAAGGTTGAAATGTAGATATAAATCAGCTTTCCTGCACAATCAGCAATAGATTCAAAAACACGGTACAAATGCATTTAGAATGGCTTTTCTGTTTTTCACCTATGCACACCAGGCCACAAAGGAAAAGGTCTGAAAATGCATTCCAAACAATTCTCTTGAGTCTAGCCAGAATCCTCCTTTTCTTAAAAAATATGCAAAAACTGAAGTTCCTTCTCAGGTTTCTTTTCTTTTACTCTTTTCAAAATAGGTGTGTGTAATTTAGCTATATATTTTTCCAGTCATTTTGCTGCCATTAAAAAAATGAAATTAAGTGTGCAGTCATGCTGCACTTGAAATATGAGTTAAATGTAGCCTGCTTTGGAAAATGTCAAACTTACAGTTCCAGACTCTACCCACTTACTCCAATGTTACAAAAGGAGCCTGCCTGGAAAGTAGATCAATGAAATCCATTTAAAAGTAATCCTACTCTATTTTACCTACTTCATAGTGGAACATCAGCTTAACTTGTAATTAAAGAAGATTAATCCTGGGAGTATCTTAAGATATGGCGTGACTGTTTCCAAGGAAATGACCATCAATAATTACCCCCTTTCACCACCACCCCTTTCTTTTAGCCCTTTACAGCCAACAGCTTCCAGAAGACACCATTTTTCAGCCTTTCCAGTATCAATATGGAGTTCAGACATTCAGCTGAAACAACTTACAATTACATGGGCTGATATTCTATATCTGTACTCCTTAGGCTTGCCAGGTCCCCCTGGCCACTAGTGGGGGATGGGGGGTAGGGTTGCCAGCTCCAGGTTGGGAAACTCCTGGTGGTTTGGAGATGGACCCTGGGGAGGACAGGGATCTCAGTGGGGTAGAGTGGCATAGAGTCCACCCTCCAAAGCTTCCTTTTTCTCCAGGGGAATGGATCTTTGTAGTTTGGAGATGAGCTGTAATTCCAGAGGGATCCCCAGGTCCCACCTGGAGGCTGGCATCGCTAGCTCCTACAGGTCAAAGCTTGTATATTTGCTGGGTTTTACAATTTAAAATATCTTTCAACTTTAAAAACACCAATCTTAATTAAGGAAACAATTTAAACAATTTTAAAAATTAGGACACAGTCCTATGACTTCCTCTACTGACTATGGAACATTTGAAACAGACTGTACCGCAAATTACAAGTGACTGCAACCTAGAATTCATTGAATTTGTTGGCATGTTTTTCTGATTTGTTGTCATTAGCGTTATATACCTCTTTGGGTGTAACTGTGGTAGAAGCTATGGCACACACATAAACATCAATGAATCATAAAAAATAGGCTGTCACTGTAGCAACCTTATGTTGGGGCAGACAAATATATCTGCTTCGTCGTGGGATGTTCATTTCTCAATAAAATGAAAATCTTGTTGCCATATTCCCCAGCAAAAAGTGCAAGTGAATGAGAGATCTCTTCCATGATCAAGAGGCACTCAGTTTATAAATCAAGGCCTTTTCATATAGGCAGCAGTCATGTAGCAACTATGTAGGGTTCTTGCACCTGTGATGGCAAATGCTAGGAGATTTTGGGGACAGTACCTGGGGAGGGTGGAGTTTCAGGAGGAAGTGATGCTCTAGGAATTTTTCTAATCTCTATGGCAAAGACCACAGACTACTGGGAATTCCTAGTGTCACCATTGACACACACACCCCATGTTTCTCCTGCTCCTTAAATTATTGGGGGTGGAGGATTGAGGGTTGGGAGCAGGGGACTGACAAGCCTATAACCAGGAGTTGTTTCCTGACGAAGAACCTCAGAGCGGTGCTCCGGCAGAAAGGAGCCCAGCCCCATGCCCGTGGAGACACTCAGGAAGGGGGAATTTAAATGCCTGGGTTCTGTGCCCAATCTTCTCCAGGTGCCCTGCAGCTTTTGCAGAGAGACTCAGGGGGGGATTTAAACTCATTTGCTTAACTCATTGCATGACTCTGTCAGGGGGTGTGGCATATGCAAATGAGTTGTGCAAATGAGCTCCTGCACCTCTTTTTATAGGAAATGACCCCTTCCTATAACTATGAGAAAAGCATTTTGAAAAGCATGCCTGTGATGGGTGCCAACCTCTGAGGAATTAGTTTTCTCCCCCTGCTGTACACAGTATTCAGCTTTCAGTATGCTTTGGGAAGCACCGGGAGAAACAGCCAGAATCCTATACCTGGTAATGGCTACATATAACTGGTCTTTCCTACACTGGCTTTTCTCATGGCTAGTATGTGCATTCGGTTATGTGAATAAACTCTACCATATTAGGAATAGCTTGTTATATCATTCCTTCATTGATCATACTGATATTCAGCTTCAGTAAGAAAAATGTATGCTCACAAAACCCAGCATCTATTTCTACAGTTTCCACATGGAAGTATATGTGGATATAAGAATAACACGGAAGTGTTTCCAGACATCTTGATTTAATAACACATTGAACTGGGCTAGTGGCAGAAGTGATACTTAAAATGTTTTCATTGCTAAAAAATATTAAAAAGCAAAGAGACTCGTATGACACAGAAACAATCAAGTCAATGTGATGCAGGGTAATTATCCATTTAAGAGCTGTAAACGGCACTAATCGGATTAATTGGATTTGGAACACAGGAAAACCTGCTCTTTAATAGACAGGTTTAGTGAAAGGATGCCCAAAATGGGTGAAATTATTTAAGCATGACCATTGCAGAACAGAGGCAAGAGTGATCTGCCAAATGAGCAATCTAAGTTTAGAACAGCACAAGGAACAATTTCACTAAATAATGAGGTAATGATGAAGAAGACCGGAAAGGTCTGTAACAAGAATGCAATTGAATGTATTCAGAACCAAAAATTTTGGTGGGCAGCCAAAACATTCAGTGGTGTGAAAAATATGCTCTAGCTGTCATTATTTATAACAGCCCCCCCCCAGCTGAATTTACACACAGGCTAAACCAGTTTAGGACCTCAGATTAGGAGAGGCCTTTGCATTTTAAAAATCCCTAAACTAATAAAACAAAGTCTGAGTCCAGTGGCACCCTTAAGACCAATGAAGTTTAGTTCAAAGTCTAATCTTTCATCTGCACACACACTTAGTTCTGCTGCTTCAGACAAACACGGCTACCCACCTGAATTTAACATTTACTGAATTAGCATTTCCTTTCCTAATGCTATGGGGCCTATCAATCCAGCACTGTCCCCCCCTTTATTTTGCTTCCTGCCCCTGGTAAATCTGTGCTTTTATTTTGCCTTTGGTATAAATTGTGTGGATACAGTTAAAATGCAGTTAATTTAAGTTGCTAGAGCTGCTATTCTTTAGATCTCTGCACACTTCCCAGGAAAATAAAAAGTAAATCATCTGTATGCACAGGGCGTTTTTTGTAGAAAAAGCCCAGCAGGAACTCATTAGCATAATAGGCCACACCCAACAGCAGAAATTCATTAGCATATTAGGCCGCACCCTTGACAGCATAGTTCATTAGCATATTAGGCCACACCCCATGCCCTCCCTTGGCTTGCCTGGGTGCCCAGTGGCTGCAGGAAGCCCGGGCAAGCCTTCCCTTAGCTTGCTCAAGCACCCCGCAGCTGCAGGGAGCCCAGACAAGCTGGCCCGCCCACCTCAGACTCGCCAGGGGGGGGGTCACTCTCCAGGCCTTCCCTCTGCAGCCACGCATGCAGAGGTTTTGGCTGTAGTGGGCGTGGCCAACTCTGAAGCCAGCCAGGACTCCGTTCCTGTGCGTTCCTGCCCAAAAATAGCCCTGTGTATGCATATAGAATGAAGGGAGGGGGAGGCAGTAGGGTTGTCAGGCCTGTGCCTGCAAATCCCAGGATGGTAAAGACCATAGAGATTACAGGAAATTCCTAGAGTGACTGCAGACACAACATCTCCCCTTCCAACTTTTCTCCTGTTGCTCAAATGAATGAGCACAAGGTAAGCCTTGGGGGTAGTGATGCGTCTTCATTCTGGTGCCAATGCATGAACTTTCACAAAAGCTAATACAGAAGGTCCAAGGCTCTTCTTCCATTCCATCTAACACAGCTACAGAGATAGCATATAGCAGTTACTGTTTGGAGATACAAGGCGGATATAGATAAAACAAAAATATATGGTTGATTGAACTGAAATCAGAAGTGGAATAACATCAGCAGCTAAAGCCCCACCCTTGGTGGTGGGGAGAAACTGTCAATCTTGTATCACTGCAGGAGAGACATTTGCTGTCAGGAGGAAAAAGAGGGCCCATCGCCATACGCAATCCAATCACAAACAAACAATGCAAATAAGAGTTCTACTCAAAAGAACTTGACATTCCTAGGCTCACTTTGGTAGAGGCTCTGCCCATATTATATGTTATGACTGTTTAAGATAGGATGTCCACTATCCTAATTTGAATAACTAGAGTTTTTGAAGGCGAATGAGTGCATGAGTAAGTTACTTGTGGGTTTCCCCAACAGACCAAATAGTGCCACAAAAAATTGTTTTAAGCTGGGAAAACGGTGTCCAGGGAAGGCTGAAGCCCCTTCTTCACTTCCACCAAAGCCATAGTCCGAACTAGGGGTGTGCAATTTTTTTAATTCGGTATTTTTCGGTTCATGTCTATAGGACCTGGAAAAAATTCGGTATTTACAAAAAATCCCAGATCCCAGTATCAGTATAGTATTCAGGTCTGGGATTTTTTTCAGGTCCAATGGACCTGAGAAGAAAAATACCAGATTAAAAGAAAAGCCAGCCCGATCCTGGGGCTGGCTTGACTTCTCCTGCAGCATGGTTTAAACCATGCCACAAGAGAAGCCAGCTTCAGGATCTGTGTGCCACTGGGAGATCGCTCCTCGAGGCACACGGATCCTGGCTGGGACGGCTTCTCCTGCAGCCCAGTTTAAAGCTTGGGGGGGGGTTAGAAAAAGGGGGTGGGTAAAGAATTCCTTCAGTCTTTCAACTTTTCTTACTCGGGCCGTGAGACAAAGGGGGCTCTATGTATAAGAACTAGGTTTCTTGGTCGCTGTCCCAGCTGCCTGCATTGTAACACTATGTCCCCAAGGCTGGGATTAATGCACAAGGGCTTCCCCTTCTGTTAATGCTAGGAAGGATCATAAAGGATTTTCTACCACACATTCCCCAACCTGCTGCACAATATACCTTAAAAGCCATTATCAGTGTGAAAATATAACTTTTGCCAATATTAGGAACAATGTAAAATGTCCCATCTCAGGTAGGCTAGAAACCTGGGGCAGTCTTGGAAACATCGGGAAGAGCTGCTGGCAGAAAGGCTGAGAGATATAATGACTTCCGAGGCTGCCTAGAGAACTTTGTGCTAAGCTGGGATCAGAACTCCCACTCTTTTAGTCCTTGCTGACAGGACCTCACCTCCTGAATGCAACTGGAATTCAACATAACCATGTTGATCACCCTAAACAGTTCCTGAACATGGTCTCATTCTTGTTTATAGAGTGTCACTAGTACATCAATGGTGTCACAACAAGATAAGAAAAAAATGAGAGAATTCTGCCCCAAGGAGCTTACAGTTTGAATGTCATTTGGGGTAGGGAAAAGACAGTAGAGCACATGAGCATACGAACCTGCCTTACATTAGCCACGTTCACATGTGTAAATCTGTTTGTAAGGAAGAGCCAATGTGCTAAGGACCAGTACTTGGATAAATGTAGGGTTTAAATCACACGTATATGCATTGATTGAGACATGAGAATGACTCAATGCACGTATAAAGAAAAATCAAGTGTGCCTTGTACACAGCTTGTATGTTTGCTCACCTTAACTTGTGAATAGGGCTAGTGAAGTAGGCCATTGGTCTAGCAAGGCCAGTATTATATACCCTGACTGGCAGCAGCTCCCCAGGGTCTCATGTGACAGTCTTGGTGTAGTGGTTAGGAGCGCAGACTCTAATCTGGAAGAACCAGGTTTGAGTCACCACTCCTCCACATGCAGCTGCTGGTGTGACCTTGGGTCAGTTATGGCTCTCTCAGAGCTATTCTCTCAAGAGCAGTTCTTGAAAGAGCGCCACCTACCTCACAGGGTGTCTGTTGTGGGGAGGGGAAGGGAAAGGAGATTGTAAGCCGCTCTGAGACTCCTTTGGGTAGTGAAGGGTGGGGTATAAATCCCATCACCTCCTCCTCTTCTACCATCTCCTACCTGATCCTGGAGACTGAACCTGGGATTCTCTGCATGCAAAGCAGATGCTCTACCACTAAGCAACAACCCCTCCTATACAAAGGCATATAACAGATGAAGTGGAGAGCTGTTGCATTTGCAGAACTGGATATGGAACTTAGGCACAACATTTAGATTATGTAACCTAGTGCAGTTCTTTTCTAATGACTTCAATATAATCACTTAAGAATAATGCATTACAACAATGGATCTGGAAAGTTTCAATACCAGTAAGCATTAGAGGTCTAAGTTCCACTCACATATTCAAGAGTGGTCACGTTGACTTTAATACAGAGAATGTGAACTACTGCCCAAGGTTGAATCTTTGCCGTACAGTATTTAAATCTAGAGATCTATTAATGTCAGTGAGATTTTGGTTGAAATAATGCAGTCAAAATTACATCTTGGCGGCTTTTTGAAGTCTCTAAAATATCATCTCTGGTTCAAAATACACAGACAAACAGACCATCGCTCTGCACTTCCAAACTTTTGTTATACGAAGTCACAGAGTTTTTAATCTGGGAGTGCAAATTCATTTGGCTTCCTGCACAGCCAACCAAATAGAATAAATCACACAAATGACTGGGAAGCAAAACTGGTCTGGCTGCCATTGTTCGAAACTTTGGAACCCGGCGAAGTGAATGCCAAGTCTTTGATACAGGCATTCCCCACCGATCCGCCCCTTTTAAGGCTTGCGCCAGTCATTCACTCCGTGCCAGTCAGAGGTACATTGCTCTTTGGAAAGTTTCTATTCACGTTGGCAGGCAAGATTGTAAGGAACAAGTGGTTCTATCTGCTTCATGCTGGCTGTGAAAGATGCATGTGTGAGAGGAAACAGCGGAATCTGATACCACAAGTGCCTCTTGAGGCGATGAAAGGAATGGGGAGACACTATCTGTCCTTCGGCAGTTAAGGCTAAGTGGGCCTTTACTAGATTCACGCCTAGCTTTGCAAGTGCGTTTACACATAGCCCATTAACAGTGAGCATTTAGATTTCAGTGGATTGGGTCAACTGCAGAACTGGCCGGTGAAGAGAAATAGGCCCTATTTGATCGGAGAGGGACATTATAGGTGGGTGCAGGCCTGCCTGTAGGATCTGTCCAATGAAAAAAAGCAAACTTTGGGGTTCCAGAAGTCCAGCTTGGGTTCACAGGCTCCACAAAGACATCAGTGTCTCAGGGGAAGAGAGCTGCTGCCTGCACTGCTGGACAGACCCTCTTTCCCCACGTATGCTTCTAGGTGAAGGGAGGGGCAGTTAGAACACTCACTTTTCCCAAAGGAGGGGCTGTGGCTCAGTGGTAGAGCCTCTGCTTTCAGCACACAGAAGGTCCCAGGTTCAATTCCCAGCATCTCCAGTTAAAAGGACCAGGTAGTAGGTGATGCAAGACCCTGGAGAGCTGCTGCCAGCCTGAGCAGGCTATACTGACCTTGATGGACCGATGGTCTGATTCAGTATAAGGCAGTTTCATGTGTGTGTTTAAGAGACACAGACAGAATGTGGGCTTGTTTTGCCTTTCTAAATCACCAGTTCAGCACTATTGATGTGCAAAAAGTTTTGTAGGCTTTATTCTGCTGCCACTCTAAGGTTGCCAGGCAGGCCCGTAGCCAGGATTTTTAAATTCAGGGGCCTTTAAATAAGTCAGGGGGCACCCCATGCAGACACTCCCCCAAGGGAGCACCACAAATAACCTGGAAGTTTGGGGGCCTGGGCTGGATTGAAAGTTGGGGGGCCTTGGCACTAAGTCAGGGGGCTGGGCCCTGAGATGCCCCGCTGTAGCTATGGGCCTGTTGCCAGGTATTACCTGGCTGCCAACAGGGGGCTCCTTCTTCTTGTGTGGGAGTTTTTCTTGCGCACCACAATGATGTCACCCATAAGTGACATCATCACACAGAGCACATTGTGGGCGGGGCCTCTAGCATTTGAGGGGAAAACATAGAGCCCTCCCACAATGTGCCCTTCACAATGAGCTCACCTCCCCAGGTGTCTTCATCACACTGGGCACATTGGCCCGAACACAGCACTTTGGGGCGGGGGTCCCCCACCAGCCAGATCCATGCTGGCGGATGGGGGCCCTAAAAGCGGGCAAACCCCTGCCCGCCACGGGGGAATGGCAAGCCTATACCACTCACCACTGTGAAGTGGAGTCCTGTTATTTCCATGCTGGAGATAGAGAAATTTAGGCTGACTGATTTACCTAGGACAACCAAGGGGCTCAGGGTTGCCAACTGCCAGGTGGCACCTGGAGATCTCCCACTGTTACAGTCAATTTCCAATCAACCAAGATCAATTCCCTTGAGGAAAATGGCTGCTTTGGAGGGTGGACTCTACGGCATTACACGCTGCTGAGGTCCCTCCCCTCCCTAAACCCCACCCTCCCCGGGCTTCACTCCCAAAACCTCCAGGTATTTCCCAGCGCAGAGCTGGCAAACCTAAAGGGAGTCCAAGGAAAAGGTACCCAGCAGTGTCATCCTATACAGAGTTACTCCAGTCCAGGCTAAGCCCTCTGAAATCAATGTGTGTACACCACTGTAGTTCCGCAGAGGACTTGCACTGCAAGTCTCCTAAGCAGACACCCAGCAATAACACTGCTCAGTTGCACTGCATATATTCTGCTGATCACACTGATATGCGCAAGAGATGGAATATTAACAACAGTAAAAGGTATAAATTCTGAATTACTTTTATCAGATGTCTTGTCGTGATGTCGAAGATGAGTGCCTTAGTCCACAACCCAGGTACACCATTTTACCAAACGAGGCAACAAACCACACTATTGTTTTCCTAGGGTTGGTAACCTCCAGGCAGGGCCTGGAGATCTTCTGGAATTACTGCTGATTTCCAGACTGCCCAGATCAGTGGAGAAAATGGCTGCTTCGGAGCGTGGACTCCATGGCGTTATACTCACAGAGGTCTCTCTCCTCCCCAAACCCCGCCCTCCTCAGGCTCCACCCCCAAAATCTCCCAGTATTTCCCAACCCAGAGCTGGCAGCCCTAAGTCTGCAGTCTTTCCTGGCTCTACTTTCTGAAATCCCTTTAATGGAAGATGTGGAAGACTGAGCCTGAGAATTTCTACTGGCAAAAGCACACACTTCAGCACTGATGTAAGTTTAAGGACATACATATGTATCCCGTATACATCAGCCATTTGTTAAATGGTCACTGCAGAAAGCACCAGTGTTTCCCTCAGCAACTTGGTGGTGGAAACTGCTGTGAAGTCACAGCTGACTTATGGCGACCCCGTGGGGCTTTTAAGGCAAGAGACCTTCAAAGGTGGTTTGCCATTGCTCACCTCTGCTTCATGACCCTGGTATTCCTCGGAGGCCCCCCTTCCAAATACTGACCAGGGCCGACCATGCTTAACTTCCGAGACAAGGTTGGTCTAGCCTTGGATATCCAGGTCAGGGCAACCAGAACTTATTACAAGGTAAATCCATCATGTAAACACTGAGAAAGCAAGCAGCCCCTATGAAATGCTCATGTTTAGAAATATTCCAGAAGCCAAGAGATCATCTAAAAGTTAAATAGTAAAATTTTGTCTCTAGATTTTCCTAGACACACAAGGCCAATCAAATGCTTTTAATTTATCATTCCTAGGAAAGATTGTTACATGAGAAATATCCGTCACCGAGGCCCTAAAATTGCACACGCATTTTGAGGTACAAGAAAGTTGAAAAGCAGTTATAGGTGAATCTCTCTGCATGGCAGTCAATCAAGTTTAAAAAAACCTTAACAAGATGTATGTTTCTAATGTTACCTATATAAATACGAGTTTTACAAAATTTTGTGAATCTTCGTAAAACGTAATGAAATCTCTCAAATTTTGTAAGATTATTGTAAAACTTACGAGCATTTTGTTCCTTCTTTTGTTCACTCTGTTGTTATCTCTTTATTGCTCAATAAAATTTATTACCAAAAAAAAAAAGTTTTAAAACCTGGTACAACAGCATCTAAAACTGCCTCTTTTTTCGTATTTGCACACCAACAGTGAAACAGGGATGTAAAAAGTGTCTCAAGAGGCAGGTATGAATTTAGTTTCGGTGGCAGATTTTTCATCCGACGACTTGAAATTTCTTTAATTCATTTGTACCCTGCCATTCCCCCCCATGGGGACACAAAGTGGGTTACATCATCCCCCTGTCCTCCATTTTACACTCAGAACAACCCGGTGAGGTAGGTGAGGCTGAGAGAGCGTGACTGGCCCAAGGTCATTTGGCGAGCTTCCATGGCACGAGTGGGAATTCAAACCTGGGTTTCCCACCTTCTAGTCCAGTAGGAAAGAGCAAGAGTCCAGGGTATGAGCACCTTAAAGAATAATAAAATCTGTGGCAGGGTATGAGCATCCACAAGTCACGGCACACTTCAGTGACTCACGCAAGATCATCCCCTGCCACAAATTTTGTTAGTCGTGAGTTGCTACTGGACTTTTGCTCTCTTCTACTGCTACAGAAAAACAGTGTTAGTCTAACACGGCTTCCCATCTTGATCTAGATACTAGTCTGACGCTCTTAATCACTACACCACACCAGCTCTGTAAATCGACTACATCTGTCTATAGAAACGTCAAAGGGAGAAACGGATAACTGCTGGAAATACAGGAAATCACCCCACCCTCCAAAAAAATCATATTTCCTTGACAGACGTATAAGAGGTCATATTGTCATTACTTCTGGATACACCTTGAAACACTGAAAGATCACTGAGGAATATTTAGTGTATACAAGGGAGGCAGGATTCTGCAAAGCTCTGCAAAACCAAGACTCGTGGCTGCCAGGGTCAAAGCTTAATGCCGGAGGTTAGAAGATAAGATAAATGTCTAAAATGTGTGATAATTCAGAACAAACAATTCAACTGCAGTTAAGAATGCTGACTGTCATATTCTGCAAAGACAGCACAAACCTAAAAAAATCCTATCTGCAGTTAGAGTCGCCAACCTCCAGGTGATGGCTGGAGATCTCCTGGGATTACGGCTGATCTCCAGGCAACAGAGATCAGTGTCTCTGGAGAAAATGGCTGCTCTAGAAGGTGATTCTATGGCCCTGAAGTCCCTCCCCTCCTCAAGCCCCACCCTCTCCAGGCTCCGCCTCCCCAAATCTCCAGGTATTTCCCAACCCAGAGCTGGCAACCCTACCCATAGTGGAGTGAGACAAAACACAATATTCTAATCCTCCCAAATGTATTGCTTCATTATATCAAAAGATAAAAGATACAAGAGCATTATGGATCCTGCAATATAATCCATATATACCATGCATGCTTATAATGGAAAGTTGTGCACATAACTCTTTTATATGCTGTAGAACAAAGTTACTGGCACCTTGATCTTAAAAGCATTAATGGAACACAAGTGCTATTGCAATCAATGGTATATACTTCTAGTAAACACATTTAGAATCAGGTTATATGACTGCCTAACAATTAGTCTTTATTTTTTAATTTCTGAGTCCCTATTGTTGGGATTTTGCTGCAGGAAAACTGATATCTGAAACAGAATTATGAGTACAGAAGGAGGAGGAGGAGGAGGAGGAGGAGATTGGATTTATACCCCGCCCTTCACTCGGAGTCTCAAAACGGCTTACAAACTCCTTCCCCTTCCCCTCCCCACAACAGACACCCTGTGAGGTAGGTGGGGCTGAGAGAGCTCTGATAGAAACTGCTCTTTTCAAGAACACCTCTGCCAGAACTATGGCTTGCCCAAAGTCATCCAGCAGCTGCAAGTGGATAAGTAGGGAAATCAAACACAGTTCTCCCAGATTAGAGTCCACGCACCATTTGTCACTCAACCTTGGTTTAATAGCCTGGGTTTCTTAAGGAATACTAAAAAGTGAGTCCATCTTGTGCTAATATTAACTGGCCTAGTCATTTCTGGGAATGCTTTATATTTGAATTATATGTAATGCTGTACATTAATATATTTAAAATAAACATAAGATTTACAGCTAAATATATGGACATAAATGCCTAAAATTCAACATTTCTTATTAGTAGCAAGACTAGAATTGTAGCAGTGACGTCTACATCCTGGCACAGGTAACAGAATACAGGTTCAAGTATCCTGACCTGAACGTATCCAAAAAAATCTGAATGTTACAAAACTTCTGAGTTTCTTTCACTTTTAGTCTGATGTTCTTGTTAAATATTGGAAATGTTAATTTATATATTTCATTTTAATATTAATTTCTATAAATTATTACTGGGTTCCAAAGAAACACTAGCTTTTCATTCAAGTGTGTATTGTATGTATGTATGTTTTGAAATTAGAATTTCAGGCTAATTAGGAATTTATATATATATTTATGAATCTGGGGATATATTTATGCTATTCAAAATATGATTTCCAAAGAGCATACTGGTGTAGGAGGACAGCATAAAGAAATGTTTAAAACCTGTGCTATGCACTGATTTTCCTGTTTACTTTTTATACAATTAATTGATTGATTACGCAAACCTGGTTGTTGATTATATTATATATAATTAACTTGACATTTCAAGGGATCCACCATATGAGCTACATACTCATTAGTATCAACCCAGTGAGTGTCTGACTGAAAATTGAGTTAGCTGCTCAACTGCCTTATACCTTAGTTTTCTCAACTATTAAAGTATCAGGGTTGCCAACACCCAGATGGGGCCTGGAGATCTCCCAGAATTACAACTGATCTCTAGACTTACAGAGATCAGTTCCCCTGGAGAAAATGGCTGCTTTGGTGGGTGGAGTCTACAGCATTATATCCACTGAGGTCCCTCCCTTCCCTAAACCCCTCCCTCCTCCGGCTCCACCCCCCACATCTCCAGGAATTTCCCAAACCAGGAGTTGGCAACCCTAACATCATGCAGAGCTCTTTTTGTAGCAAGAACTCCTTTGCATATTAGGCGACACACCCCTAATGTAGCCAATCCTCCAAGAGCTTACAGAGCTCTTCTTACAGGGGCTACTGTAAACTCTTGGAGGACTGGCTACATCAGGGGTGTGTCGCCTAATATGCAAAGGTGTTCCTGCTACAAAAAGAGCCCTGCTAACATGTATGGACATGGCTGACAGGGTTGGTGTAAGTTTATTAAAAGAACCTCAGGTTTGTCTGCTCTGCAGTTAGTACATTGTGCTTTCTTTGACTCAAGGGGCCTACCTCCCCGGAGTGCTTTCTCAACATACAAGTGCCAACAAGGCACCTGTGCCTGACGGGACGTGAGCTCCCGGAGAACATCAGGGCCCTGCAGGACCTTTTGCAGTTCCACAGGGCCTGTAAAATGGAGCTCTTCCACCAGGCCTTCGATTAGGGCCCGCCACTGATCAAATTTACCATCGAAACATGCTATATGGTCTGATGAATATCATGTGGATATTGCTGCTGGTAAACTGAGGCCGCCATCAGTTTGTTCAGTTGTCCAGCACTGTTAGTTTTAGGATGCCGGGTAGAAGGTATATTTTAGTGTATTTTAACGCGTTGTTTTATTGATTGAATGTTGTTAGCCGCCTTGAGCCGATTTTTGGCAAGGCAGGATAAAAATGGAAAATTATAAATAAATAAATAAAATACAAGGGGTTGGCATCCACATTGTACTCCAGCCCTCCCTCCGTGGTCTCTGCTGAACCCCTGGGACTGGCAAAAGGCCTCAGGCGCTGAGAAGGAAGGCAGTTGACTCCATCATATTCCTCTCTTTCCAAGCCTCTCCTCCGCAGCCCGCAGAGAACTTGGAGTTTCCTCCCTGCCCAGCTGTTGGGTCCCTTTGGTTTAATTGTGTGCAAGCCCAACTGCCCAGACCACCCTCCCACATCTGTCCCTCTTTAGCCTGATGGCCTGGTGGTTTGGCCTGGCCACAGCTGCCAGCAACAGCCCCTTAAAAGGGCCACGCAGTGAAGTAGTAGTGCTGTATCCATCCAGTTGGTTAGTGGCAACCTGTAGGGCCCTCAGCAACTCGAACTTTAGAGCCAGTGGTGTGTTTGGTCATTGTGGCTAGGGTTGTCAGGCATGGCCTGGCAATCAGTGGAAGGCTGGGGAGACATGAACATGGGGAGGGCACCATCAGTGACTGCCGTTATAGACATTGGGATGGCCATCGGCAATGGCAACAGTGTCATTTCTGGGTTTCTCCCAGAAGGGATGTCACAAGTCTGTAAGAATCATTGGAACTCTATGGTAAAAGTTTCCAGCAATTCCTAGAGATGACAGACATCACTTTGAGGGAAAACTCAGAAGTGATGTCACACCATCAGCCCAAAACACATTTTAAAGAAATTCTCCCAACTCCGTTTGAGCAGCAGCAGAAAAATGGGAGCCAGGGACAAGAAATCCCCACCGCTGGCAAGGGTTGTCGGGCAGGGGAAGCCCAGGGATGGCATGGGGGCTGATTTCAGCCAATATATTATGAGAATTATTTTAAAATGTGAACAAGATTGTAATTGCTTTTACAGTCTTCCAGGGCAATTTTTGGGCAGGAATGCACAGGAATGGAGTTCCGGCTGGCTTCCGAGTTGCCCACGCCTACACCCTCCCCCCACCCGTCGGGTTCCCCAGGCGCCTCGCAAGCTGCAGGGCACCTGGGGAAGCCAAGCCAATCCAGAAAAGGAAGGCAGTTTAAACTGCCTCCCCTCCTCGGGTTCCCCAGATGCCCCGCAGCAGCGGGACACCTGAGGAAGCCAATCATGGGAGGGAGCTGCACTGTCAGGGGTGTGGCCTAATATACTAATGAGTTTCTGCTGTTGGGTGTGGTCTATTATGCTAATGAGTTCCTGCTGGGCTTTTTCTACAAAAAAAAGCCCTGCTGAGTCTTCCCATATGTGAATATCCTCTCCAAGACTGTCGTGTATAGTGCAACTCTTTCCCGCATACCTTTAAACCTAAAAACAGAACAGCACGTTACACTTCTTCTGTGATTCTTTTTAAAGGATTTTTTCTCTTACCTTTTGACATCAGCTGTGTCAGCTCGGGAACTCAGAACACGAGTGTAAATATGCAGGGAAACACACAGCTCCCTTATGAAACCCTGAGAGTCATTTTCCCCCAGTTGCTTGGGGAGGAATGGAGGAAGGGGAGCTGCAAGACAGCTCCGGAGCCCTTGTTTCGAGCCCGTCAGCCCCTTAATGAGTCTCACCTTCCCTCTTTCATAACCTTGTCTCTTCCTTCTTGTTTTGCTTCCTCACACTCCTAATATCAATAGTGACAAGTGTGAGCAGAAAGCAGAAAACTGAACTGAGGTTTAGACTGTTTGGAGGTTACCTCCTGTGTTTGCTCAGGACTAGACAGGGCAGCAGGAGGAGACAGTGGCCCTTTCTGCACTGTCCTTTTAATCCATGCCCACTGTGGTGCCCTCCAAGTAATTATGCGCTGAAATTGAATTCAGCCTTCTTTTTAATCCAGGGGTTCCCCCCCCCATTCTGCACTAAAATCGAGTTCAACCTTCTTTTTATTCCGGGTCCCCCCTCCCCCATTCTGCATTACATTACCTCCCTTCAGTGGTCAGCCTGATTTCAGTCTGCTGTCACCCCAGGTTATTTGGATGCTGTTTTGCCATGGATTTAGATTGCCTTGACTCGAACACTGAGAAAATCTGGAGTGGCAGGCAAACGTGGAAAGGACCAGTGGCTGTGGTCAGATAGGCAATTTGGCCTGATATAGTTGCTTTTCCCTAATGGATTAAACCAGCTGGTTCACATAGCCACATCTGGCAGCTGTTGTACTCACCCTGTCATAAGATGAGTTGGAGATAGACTAAATAGACAGTAGTTGAATTCTGGTGCTAACGGATCCCCACGTATTCATCCCACATTTCTGGGTGTCTGAACTCCCCTGGTGCATGCTCAAAGTGATCCAGAAATGTGAACCTTTAGTTCTGGTTTCATCATTCTGTTTTTCAAAATGGTAGAGCATATGCGCATGGACGCCCATGTGCACCCAGAAAATGTTTTCGGAAAAAGGGTCAACATTGTTTTTAAAAAGAAAAGGGGGGGAGAGACAAGACCGCACGCTCTGTGGTTGACGTGCAGCACTAATGTGAATGGGCAACCACGGAAGAAGCACACAGTGTAGCCAGATCAGGGTGGGCGTCTGAATGAAAATCCCGATCACAAAATGCGACAGAGTAATTAGGATGCACCCAAACCATGCCAGCCTGCCAGCCTGTATGCAGCCGGTCTGTGCCTAATTTAATTCTGCCTAGAACCTGTTTTTGTCATTAAACTGCAAGCCACCTTTTTGCAACTTGAACAAAATCTGTCCCTCTGGGCCAATGTTCCCTCTAAGCTGAGTTAGTGTGAGCTAACTCACAGTTCTTTAGCCTCCGGCTCACATATTTTTGTCTTAGCTGAGGAAAGATGGCTCCAGAGCAAACTAATTTAGGCAGTAGCCAAATCACTGGCTCACAACTTTAATACCAGCAGCTCACAAAGTAGAGTTTTTGCTCACAAGACTCCACAACAATGTTCCCTCTAAGCTGTGGAGTCTAGTGAGCAAAAATTCTACTTTGTGAGCTACTGGCATGAAAGTTGTGAGGGACCGTTTGGCTCCTGCAGAAATTAGTCTGCTCTGGAGCCCTCCTTCCTGAGCTGAGATAAAAATGTGTGAGCCGGAGGCTAAAAAACTGTGAGCTGGCGCACACGAACTCAGCTTAGAGGGAACACTGCTCCACAGCTTAGAGGGAATTTTGCTCTGGACACATGCAGAATACCTTTAACTCACAAACAAATAACCATTGTCAAGCCCCTGTCCTTATTTCAATCAAAATCTGGGATTAGGGCTAAAGGCCTGGACAGACACATAGTGTAACAGGCAGATTTAAATTACAGAACTGCTCACCACAGAACAAGAAGTACTTCATGGAAGAAGATCAAAGAGCTTGAGGGGGTGTAATATCTACCACATCACAGTACATAAAAACAAGGTATTTGGAAAGATCTAAAGAAATCTGAAACAAGGATAATGCCAAGACTGCAAACAAACAAACAAACGATATTCTGGAAATGTGTGGAGTACCTTTTCTTCACTACCCATCTGCCCACCTCTTATTAGGGAATGAGTTTGGAGGTGGGAGGATATGGCCTGTAGCAAGAACTTCCCACTTTAGCAATTAAAGCATGGATATACAGTTATGTTCCTTATCTTCACCCTTGCTAATATAGTTCTGTATCCTGTCCCGCAGATCCTGTTGCCGCTATACACGTTACAGAGTACAGATGGCCCCACCCCACCACACCCTGTGTCCCGGGTCGCAGTCACTCTTGAGTTGTGGGTTCTTTTCAAATCCTGCATGTATGACTACCCAATTCAAATTGTGACTGCAGCACACATGAAGAAGGGACTTCAGTCTTCCTGGCTGTGACTGTACAGGTGAGTTTCCACAAAGAGCCGAACAGCACCTCTCTGGGACTGTTCCGGGTTGGGGGAGAGACTGAAGCCCATTCTCCACACAGGTCATGGCCATAATTTGAATCAGGTATCCACACAGGTGGGAACGAAGAAGAACCTACTACCCACATTTGACTGTTACACAGGACGCAGGGTGGGGACCCCAGACCCAATTTATGCACTTCGTAACGTGTCTGCTTGACTACAAGTACAGACAATGGGTTCTGTCCTACCATCTATGAGTGGAAGGTGCACAAAGGATCCTCCGCATTGCTGCAGCTCCCAGAAAGATTGTTCCTGGGATCGGAGGGGACCTGAAGAAGAACAGCTGTGAGGGTTGGCGGGCCAGAGTGAGGAAGGACAAGGGGATGAAAGGTTTCCCTCCTCTCAGCAGACCTGTGCTCACAGCAGAGGAAGGAAGAGAGAAGAAGAAGAGGAGGAGGAGGAGATTGGAATTACACCCCGCCGTGCACTACCTGAAGGAGTCTCAGAGCGGCTTACAATCTCTTTTCCCTTCCCCTCCCCACAACAGACACCCTGTGAGGTAGGCGGGGCTGAGAGAGCTCTCTAGAGAACTGCCTTTGAGAGAACAGCTCTGAAAGAACTTGTAATTGACCCAAGGTCACACCAGCAGCTGCATGTGGAGGAGTGAGGAATCAAACCCGGTTCTCCCAGATTACAGTCCGCACTCCTAACCACTACACCAAACTTAAACGCCTCATTTCAGCCCCCACAGCTGTTCCTCCACACTGGCCCTATGATATGGGGACAGAAATTTCCAGGGGTCAGAAAGAGGTGCAGCAGTGAAGAGGAACACCATACACGCACAGAGTGACGGGATATGGGGCTCATGGAATGATATGATTGAGAGCCAGTGTGGTGTCATGGTTAGAGCATTAGACTAGGATTTAGGAGACCCAGGTTCAAAGCCCCACTCCGTCAAGTTGCCAACGTCCAGGTGGGGCCTGGAACTCTCCCCTTTTTATAACCAATCTCCAGACAACAGAGATCAGTTCCCCTGGAGAAAATGGCTGCTTTGAGCTGTGATCATGGCACACTAAATAATCCACTTCCAATGCACTTTCCAATTGGATTCTGCCAGTTCACACAGTAAAAACACAGTTGGAAAGTGCAATGGAAGTGAATTGAAAGTGGATTATTTCATGTTTGTGAACGCAGTCCAGGAGGGTGGACTCTTCACCCTCTCCAGTCTCCACCCCCAAAATCTCCAGGAATTTCCCGACTCAGAGCTGGCAACCCTACCACCCTGCCATGGAAACTCACTTGGTGACCTTCGGCCAGTCACACACTCTCCCTTTAACCTACCTCACATGGTTGTTGTGAAGATAAAATGGAGCAGAATAATGCAAGCCACTCTGAGTCCTCGTTGAGGCTAAATGAAGTCAATAAATCATACGCAAGTGGACAGCTGACACTATGCTATGATACAGATAGGTTAACATCGGAAATCCCCAAAGCAAATGTCTACATTGTAGGCATTTAAATTTTGTAATCTTGGCTCTATGTTCCTAACAAGTTTTTTTTTAATTAAAATTAAGAATGGCAAAATATCTTGCTTTTTCTCCACCCCGCCAAATGACATTTTCTCCACCCCACTGCTCTCCCACTGTTTAGAAACCACCACTGCTCTGCATAAGACACGGTCACTGTAATAAATGAAGTTGAGGTTTTATATCAGCAAAGTGTAAAAATTACTTATGCTACATCAGGTAGATCTTTTGTCAATGGATCTAACCTGTGCTAGCACTTTTGAACACCTGAACCTGCCTTATACTGAATAACACCATCAGTCCATCAAGGTCAGTATTGTCTACTCAGACTGGCAGCACTTCAGCCCGAGGTCTCAGACTGAGCTCTTGCACACCATCAAGTACCTGATCCTTTTAACTGGAGATGCCAGGATTTGAACCTGGCTCCTTCCACATACCAAGCAGGTGATCTACCATTTAGCCACAGCTTCACCGGGCATTTAAAAGTTTAATACATAAATAATGTATTTTCAGTTAATACTAATTAAAATCTTAATATATTAAGCAACTTTAAAATATCAGCCTTTTATGGGGTTTTTTGGGGGGATTGCTGTTTAAACTTGATTTATTTATTTGAGACACTTATTAGCCACCTTTCTACCTTGTGGAACTCAAGGTAAAATGTAAAACAGCAATGATAGAAAGACATCAAAGACCACACTTTAAATCACAATTTAAGACTGTCGATAAATTTAAAAAACCGAAATTAGTCAAATGCAGTCCAAAATAAAACCAACTGCCTCCTAAAGACTGAAAATGAGGAGACCAAGCACTCCTCCCTGGGGGAGGTCATTCCACAGTTGTGGGGCTCCCACCGTAACGGCCCTCTCTTGCATAGCCACCAGACAAGCTTATAATTAACTTACTTTCAGGTTACCCTTATGCTACCTCATCATAAAATTTCTGGCTACATTTGTTCCGCAATGTGACACAAGAATGGTGTAACATTTGGAATCAAGACTAGGTATTGCAGGCCTCCAGTTATCTATCACTCTTCTGTCTTTATAGGTTAGTGTCCTTTCAGATAGCTGGGGGTGAGGGAGGCAAATCCAATTTAAGCTTTGTCAAAGGTGAAAGCTAAACCAGTGTCATCTCAGTGCAATGCTGCTTTGGCCTGCTAAATGACATTCCAAATAGCACCGAAGGGCTTTCTCACACAATAAGACCCAAAGGATCCCAAAAGGAAATAAAAAGTCAAAACAGTGAACATGTTTCTTTGCGGTGTACGTACCACAAACTTTCCCTGAGACTTGACAATACCAACATGGCTTTTCCAGTCTTGCACCAGGTAGCAATACTTTTTTGTATACAATCTGAATATGATGCCAAATATCATCTTGGAAAACATAAATGAATAAGGACGATAAGAATGAAGATGTAGCACTAAGGCTGGCAATCCTAAGGTTGCTTTCCAGGGAATAAGCGTCATTAATTAGAACAGGACTTACTGCTGAGAAGACCGGCTGAGGAGTGCTCTCTCAGCCACGGATGCTCATTTGTTAACTAACATTTGAAGAGGTCTCTTGCACTCTTAAGATCAAAGTAAAAACAAGAACTTCCCGGAAGGCTTTGAATTGTTTAGAACCAAAATTGTCTAAGATTTGTTGTGAGAGTATCTAAGAAAGTTGTCCTATAAAATACTCTGTTCTAAACAAACTAGCTGCTGAGCCAGCCCTCTGAGCACCTGATGGTGGCAACCGGAAATTAGAAGGGAGTGTAGTTCTTTTCTTCAAACTAGCCTCATTTTTCTTAATTTCGACCAGCTTCCCTGATGTACAAGTGGGAACAGTTGAACACAAATATTGTACCAACCCCTTGGAATTTTTAAAAATTATTTCTGGTGGTCTTCTGGTCTCTTTGGGACAATGGAGTGACATAAGTGGAATAACCACCTCAGGGCATCTGGTCTAAAAGCATTCTGCATTCTTTTCACCCCTCATCACTGTGGTACTCTGAATGGCTATTCATTAGAAGGAGAACTCTCCAGGAACTGCTCGTGAAAAGAATGTGATGTGTGCATGGGCAGGAAAGGGAAGCCTTGGGAAGCACAAAGTATAAATGTAAACTGGACCCTGCTCTCTCCGCCCCCCCCCCCCGGGATGATTTTGACGGTGGCCAGTGTTCCCTCTAAGCTGATTTAGTGTGAGCTGGCTCACAGTTTTTTAGCTGCCAGCTCACACATTTTTGTCTTAGCTCAGGAAGGAAGGCTCTGGAGCAAACTAATTTATGGAGTAGTCAAACCACTGGCTCAAACTTTCATGCCAGTAGCTCACAAAACAGAATTTTTGCTCACAAGACTCCACAGCTTAGAGGGAGCATTGATGGTGGCATGGGAGGGCAAAGGAGAGAACTCTGTGTCTTTTGTGAGAGAAATCTCAGCCTGTAAAGGAAGGTTTCCTTGAGATTCTGAATGTGTCTTTGTCAAGTCTGAGGGTGAGAAAGGGAGAGCTGTGGATAACTGTGTGTCCCCAAGACAGCCTGAGTTGAGATAAGAAAGAACGAGGCACATAGTTCTTGCAAGGGAGCCTTGAGAGTATGAGCCAAGTGGACCGTTTTGTTGCCTAGATGTTACCGTGAGAAACAAAGATGGATGTTATTGGCAAGGCAAGGAGGCAGGATGTGAATCTGTGTGGGGGTGTGAACACAAGCAAACAGTGTGTAGATGCAATGCACTGTGTGTACGCATGCCATGCCGGGTGAACCGTGTTGCGTTAACCCATACCTACCTGAGTAGGAGAAAGAAAAGGTGGCCTTTGTATGCAAAAGAGTGGGAGGCACTGTCGACATGTGTATGAAGAAAAGGGGGAAATGTGACATCTCTGTGCGAGGCAGCCGGTCAGGCACAGGTGTGTCTGAGAGAAGGAGGGCGCGTGGCATTTGGCTGTGAGACCGAGAGAGGAGTAGCAAGTGGGTGTGCGCGCATCTGACCAGGCACATCAGTGTGCAGGATGAGAGAAAAGACCGGAGGGAGGCGGTGTCTATCTGTCCCCAGGAATGGATCAAGGACAGGTGCCTGTAGGAAAGGGGCTCGCCAAAGATGGAGTTTCCTTACATGACAGGTGTACAGGGAAAGAAATGAATAAGGTGTGTCCAAGTGAGAGAAGCCTCTGGGTTAAACAGACCCCCATGCTGAGAGGGGGGGCTGCAAAGAAGGCGGCGGAAGGCTCTCCACCCACCGCCCCTCCCCTCCCCTCCCCGAGCAGCTGTCCTGCTCCGCTCCCCTCCCCCTGCTCGGAGGGATTTGGCGCCGGGAGAAAAGCGTCCAGAAATAGGCTGGCCCCTTCACTCACCATGTCGCCGGGGAAGGGGTCGCGCGGCGGGCAGGCGGGCTGCGGTGCTCAGGAGCGGGAGTGGCCGCCGCGCGCGGGGCGCTGTCCAGGGTGTTCCCTCCCGCGCTCCTCTTCCTCCTCCTCCTCCTCAGCCCCGCGACCGGGCGGGCGGGCAAGCGGGCGGGCTCCGGAAGGCTTCTGGGCTCCCCGGGCGCGCTGGCTCGCTTTCTCTCCCTCCGCCGCCTTCTCCCTTTCTGCGGCTTAAGCAGAGCGCCGGCCTCCCCATGCTCCTCTCCCCTCCCCTCCCCTCCCCTCCCGCGCACGGCGAGGAGCCGGCGGTGACTTCAGAGACGAGGCGGGGCCAAGGCGGGCTGCGGGGGGGCTTTTCTCCCCCCCCCTCTCCACGTGCGCGCAGAAAGGGGCGGCTCCAGGCCGCGGGGGCGCCCTCTCTTCGGCCCTTCGTTCCTTCCTCGGCCTTTGCACTGGCGGTTGGAGGGGCTCGCCTCTGCCCTACTTGGCTGCAAAGGCATGGCCAAGAGGGGCTACCCCCGAGTCGCCGCTCTGGGCTCACGGAGTAGCCAGATTCTTGGGGATCCGGCAGATGAACAGAACTCAGATCCGGGTCCAGAAAATTGGAAACGGGGAGTAAATATCTGCCCTTTGAGAGAGCCAGTTTGTTGTAGTGGGTAGGAGCGCGGACTCTAATGTGGGAGAACCGGGTTTGGTTCCTCACTCCTCCACATGCAGCTGCTGGTGTGACCTCGGGTCAGTCACAAGTTCTCTCAGAGCTGTTCCCTCACCAGCAGTTCTGGAAAGAGCTCTCTCAGCCCCATCTACCTCACAGGGTGTCTGCTGTGGGAAGGGAAAGGAGATTGTAAGCCGCTCTGAGACTCCGAGTGAAGGGCAGCCCGGGGTATAAATCCCGCTCTTCTCCAACATTGATATTGCTGCTGCTGCTGCTTCCAGAATTGGGGAAGGTGGGGATGTCAATCTGTTGCAGCTGATATGTTAGCAGAAGTATTCATTTATGGCCGGAGTTCATGAGTTGTAGATTTTCCGGGCTGTATGGCCCTGGTCTTGGCATTGAACTACCTGACGTTTCACCAGCAGCTGTGACTGGCATCCTCAGAGATGTAACACAGAAAGATAAGTACTCTCTGTGTCAATGACACAGAGTACTCATTGACACAGAGAGTAGTCCGTCTTTCTGTGTTATACCTCTGAGGATGCCAGTTGCAGTTGCTGGCGAAACGTCAGGTATTACAATGCCAAGACCATGGCCATACAGCCCAGAAAATCTACAACAACTAATATTAGCAGGAGTCTTACTAGAATCAAAAGAAGTGAGCCCTACTTCAGAAAAATGTAGTCTGATGTATAATTTGTCTCCAGTGCACCCACAAGACTACTGTTTATCATCACTGGTGCTGTTACTGAATGGCTGGGAGTGGGGGCGGGGGGGCATCCAAGTATCAGGTGTTTTAAAAGCTGGTTTTAAAACTGCTGGGGACAGCATTTCAGATTCTAGGCGGCGTGTTTAGGTACCAGCCTTTCACAGGGGAAGGGGGGAAATGTCAAGAGTCTTAATGAGAATGGAAGAGATATTTTAAGTTACTGAATAATTAAGTGCTTTGTGTGTGTTTTAAGTGCTGTGAAGTCATTTCTGACTTATGGTGATCCTATGAATTATTGACCTCCAAAACGTCCAGTCGCTAACAGCCTTGCTTGGGTCTTGCAGACTGAGGGCCCCTGGCTTCCTTGATTGGTCGTCCTCCTTTCCTGCTGCCTTCAACTTTGCCTAGCGTTATTGTCTTTTCCGGTGACTCTTCTCATAATGTGACCAAAGCACAATAACCTCTGTGTAGTCATTTCACTTTCAAGGGAGAGTTCTGGCTTGATTTGATCTACTGTCTGGGACTGAAACAGATGACCCAGTGGTCCCTGGTTCTAAGAGCTCATGAGGTTATTTGGTCCCATCCTTTTGTCTGAATGCACAGAAGCCTCTAATCCTATCTGTGTGCCTGGCCACACAGTGTGCTGTGAAAGAACTGCTAATGTGCCATAAGAAATACATAAAGGTTCCCATGAGCCCAAAAAACCACTCCAAAGAGGAGGGTGCCGACGATACCTGTGCATGATTCCCTGTTCTGGCCTTGCCTCCTTTCAATCAGTGTCTGCTAGGGCTGCAGGACCCCACTGCCTCCCTGCCTCAGGTGTGACTGGGTCCTTTCATGACATCCGGCACAGAGAGGAAGCATCAAAGGAGGCTGTCCGTTCTGTCTCTGCAGGAGTCCAGTCAAAAGGCATGCCAAGATGAAGTCTGATGAAGGGGGAGGCTCTTCAGAGTGGGCAATTCTTATTCTTAAAATTTTTTTAGAGTAAATGAAGTGTGCTTCCAGTTTGTAATCTAGAAAAAAAAAAAGATGCCTGTGCTGTCAGAAGTTTGGAAAATGCAGTCAACGTGACCAGTGACAGAGGCCAAGGCTATCCAGCAGAGTGTCCTCACTCACTATCCAGCCAGCCGTGGCCTTTGCTTCAGCAATAAATATCCTATCTCTGCAGGTCTTTGGATTCCCTTCCCTTCCCACCTAAGTCAAACAAGGTAATCATTCCTCTCTTGACTTGGAAAAGAAAAGACATCTCTTGAATTTTCCTAAAATACTATCTTTTTTTTTCCATGCTCCAAAGCCAGGGATGGGTGGACATCCCCAGTCCAATGTTGTCAGAAACAAAATACAGAAAGTCTTAAAATTAAAGGAAACAAAAATTGATTTCAACATGTGAGCCACTTAAGTTAGTTTCCCAAAGTCTTTTTAAAATGTGTATGTAACACGGCAAAAGACCTCAAGCCAGGTTTAAGGTTTTTGTCGGGGAGTGTTCATGGAGAGAAACAGCAAACCCACCCAAAGGTTGGTGTGCAGAAAGAAAAGTGATGAATGCTTGAGAATTAAAGTTGGCCATCAGGCATTTGCATCTGATTTGCAATCAGCTGTGATTACATTAATATGGATCATAGAGGTAGCACAGAGAAGGAAAAGATTCTACAAAGGAGGAAAAAAACCAGAGAGAGGAGAAGATAAAGCAATGACCTCTTGTATGTACAAATGCATGATTGGCTTGCTGGGCAAAATTGTCTCTCCTGTGTTTGCACTGTAAGGCAGAAAGTGCAGTTTTTCATGTACAGTGGAGGTGCCCATGGGTGATGACATCTTGGCAAATGGTGACAGATCTGATTTCTGTTGGAAGAGGGTTTAGATTTCCCTTTGTCCCAGAATTGTGCCTACTCAACTATGTAGAGGAGATCCCATACAAATATAAAGACTTTATAATAAATCTTATAACTGCTGCATGACTTGCATTCGTTCACTACTGGAAAAAAATAAAAGAACACAGAGTAAGAAAGAGTGGATGCACTGGCTTAAAGGATGATATATTATGCTGAAATTCACTTCTGTGATTAGAAAACAAAATCTGAATCAATTACAGTTGTGGAAATTAGCAGTACAGTGTATGGAAAACATGGAATACATTTTTATGTAACTGTTATTAAAAAGCAAATAAATTGCCTTTCCTATTTGCAGAGTGAGAGCCAAAATAATTGCACGTACTTAATTTTATGCTACCTCAAATGCACACATTGCTGGTTGACAAAAGTTTTGTGTTGGATCTGCCACATTATAAATAAGCCTATGTACTCTGTGATAACTAGGGGAAAATCCAAATTCTGGATTAACTTCATCAGTTCTTTTAGATAATTTCCTCTCTTGCTGGGTAAGAGCTATTTGAGGAGAAACTTTATTTCTGTGGGTTTACTCTCCTGGCCCTATGCCACTGTGGGTTTATGGGCCCTAAATATATAATTAAACAGCAAATCTGGGATACAGCTGTTCAAGTAGACAGAACACAAGCACAGTTATATTCAGTGGCAGGGAACCATGGTAGAAACTCCAGCAGACTATCTCTGTGTTTTAGAATTTCCTAAATACTAAGGAGCCTTCACTTTGATCTGCTTGAATGCACTGCCATCAACTCCTTTGGAATGGAGGTATTATACCCTCATATCCCTTACTCACAACAACTCTTCCCCTGCCAGTTGGACATGGTTGAAGCAGTCGGTCATGTGTCACTGCAATGTCCTTTGTATAGGGACATTTGGTCTCTGTACATAACTCCAATCTTATCCAATTTTCCAGGCAGACCTGCTGAGTTTTATATTTTCCTCCTCTCAGGTTATTCTAACAAAACCATCTTTAAGACCTTTGCATTTTATTCCTCAGTATGCTCAACAAGGAAGCATCCTTTAAGTCTTTATTAATTATGTCTGGACTATTGAAATCAGCCTATTATGTGGCTCTGAAATTGTATGTAGATGTGTTGATGACTCTGTCTCACTTTATCAATCTCAGCTGATCTATGGTCATAACAATTAAAGACTGAATGCTTTAATTTGTGCACTTAATCTCATGGGGAAATCACAACTGTGCATTTCTATTGTACTCAGTCCATGCAAACTGGAACCAAGCTGGAGCTGGAACCAGGCAAACCAAACAAAACACAAAAGAACTGTGTGACCCTTGAAAAACTAACTGATTTCTTGTTCCACAAATTTTTGTGAGTATAGGTCGCGATACATCTGTTAATGTGCAAAGCCTGTTTGTTGTTTGGGCTGCTGCAGGTTAGCAAGGTATCACAAGACTGTTATTTGGGCTGCCATAGCCTAGCATAGCTGCCCCCTTTGGAACTGTCCCCCAAGGCGGGGATTCACCTAGCGCACCAATTGCTCTTTGTCCCAGGCAGAATGTTCAAAGGCAGCTGGGAGGAAAGCCAAGGAGGGTAACGGAGACAGAGAAGTGCTGCCAACCCATGGGAACTCTTGATGGGCTGAGTACTACGTTTATTACGGTGAATTTCCATCTCCACACATCAGCGAACTAAAAGTGTTACAATTTAGATGGCCAATGTGGCCCTTGAAATAGTAGCTCTTGGTAGAATAATAAAAGCTCTTGGTAGAAACACTATTAAGGCACTGCATAAATATTTAAATTATGATCAATGAAATGGACCTTCATGCCAATTCCAAAATGCTCTCAGCATTTGTCGATAACTTGAGTTGTCAGCTAAATCTCTCCTAACCTTGCTGGTGTTTAAGCTCCTGATATGGAACCTGACTGCTAGATGTTTATCTGTTTATTTATCAAATTTGTATCCTGCTCCCTTTCCCCTGAATGGGACTCAGGGCAGCATATAAAATACATCAGTAAAAACAATACAAAGATACAATAAATCTTTTAAAAAAACCACGGTGTCCCCATTAAAATCTGTCCTCTGTCAATTGCCTAATAACTCTATAACAACTGAGCTGGACACAACGCGGCAGATGCAACGGAGGCAGAAAACTAAGAGTGCTTTGCTGCCTTCACTGCCACTCCATAGGCCTTCAAGCAGGCTCCGTAAAGTGATCTCATTGCTTCGTCATGAGTCTAGCCATCTGAGCCCCCTTCCCCCCATCCTTAGTCTAGAAAGGAGACCAGGTTATATCTGTGATTCTTCATGGAGGACATAGGCCCCACCAGGGGACTCTCTACAACATTCAGATTTTTGGGAGGACAAATGGACATTTAGGATTTCAGGCAGTCTGAAACCTTCTGATAGCCAGTCAAGGTGAGCTGTTATGTACTGCTCAACCCACCCCAAAGATAAAATCCAAGATGCCAGATTTCTCATGTTGGCTTTTGAAAAGCAGCATAGAGCGAAAAGGGAGGAAAAGAAGAAAACAGAAAACAGTGTAGGTCTTAAAGGTGCCCCTGGACTCCAGAAAACAAATGTATCATCAAGGAGTTGGTTGATGGCCATCAGGCACAAGGGCTTCATTGAATCTGATACCTGTGGATTGTATGCATGTATCACAAAAATACCTACATAAATAAAGTCTTGTTTGGAGTGCTGTTTTGTGTCCTTTTCCTCTCTCTCTCTCTCTCTCTCTCTCTCTTTTACTTGAGGTTTTGTGTATTTGATAGTGGTGCATACTCGGTGGTCAAGAGCCAGCCTGGTATAGTAGTTACGGTGCTGAACTAGGCTCTGGGAGAGGCAGCCTTCAATCCCCATTCTGCAATGGAAGATTGCTGGGCAGGCCCGTGGCCGTGGGTGGGGGGACATTTGGGGGCAATGCCCCCACAGATGAATGCCACCCCCGTGGACAAAAAATTCAAACCCCCCCCCCAATATTTTTAAAATGTAAGATGCGCATGGGGTTTTCAAAATGATCCTGAGCACAGTCAAGGGAAGCTTCAGGCACATTTTCTTTTTCTGGGCCAAAAAATAAATAGGTTTTTAAAAATGCAATAAAATGAAACAAAATTGCAAAAAATAAAATAAAATGCAAAGAGAGAGAGAGAGAGTCAGAGATCCCCCCCCCGCTTACACAGAAAAGCAGCCTGGAATTGAGACTCTCCAACTGAAAGGACTGCAGGTCTAGAGGAGGACCAGAGGTCGCAGGGGAGCTGGAGCTGCTGCTTGTGCTGCTGCAAGAGGGGCAGCAGGCACGGCCCCCCCAGATTTCCCCGCACCCCACCAACCACCCCTGTGGCTGGGTGACCTTGGGCCAGTCACACAGTCTCAGCCTCACCTGCCTCACAAGGTTGTTCTTGTGAGGATAAAATGGAGGGGAGGAGGGGAGTTATGAAAGCCACTTTGGATCCCAGCTGAGGAGAAAGTTGGGGTATCAGTGAAGTGAATAAATTAAAAAAATAGTGGAATAAAGGCTGACAACCACCTCATTATATACTGAGGAAATTTTGGGTTCATTTTGTTTATTGAGCTATTAATGCTCCGCTTTTCCACTCAGCAGGGACCCAGAGTGGCTTGCAACGGCACTCTCCCCTCCTTCATCTTATTCTCACAACAACCCAGTGAGGTAGGTTAGGCCGAGAGTGAGCGACTAGTCCCATGTCAGCTGGCGAGCTGGCAGAGTGGAGGTTAAAACTTGGCTCTCCCAACACCCTAGCCACCCCACTGCACTGAAATTAGCAGGAGCCCTGCTAGAGACCTCTTGGCCTCACAGCCCCATTGGGTATATGTCACAGGAAGACTTTTTAAAAAATCAAGTCCCCTGGTGACATAAACTGGTGTGGCCCTTAAGCCACCACGGCCAGCATGGTATAGTGGTGAGTTCTCATCTGGAGAACAGGGTTTGATTTGCCACTCCTCCACATGAACTGAGGCCTCCGTACATTTCACATTGGACAGCTCCACGCATGCAAGGCCCCCAGTCCCATCAACCCCAGGGGCAGGTATTTATTTGTTTTGCATTGGACTTTCCCCTAACTTCCTCAGTCTAATTTTTTCCATAATAGCCATGGGCTTGCTTACTTCCCCAAAGATTAAAGTACAGAGAAAAAGGATAGTTATGAAGCTCCCAATTCCTTTCAGTCAGCAGCTTCCAGGGAAAATGTATGGCTTGTGCAATGTTTAAGGCAGAGATGCTATATTTAATAAATAACTTGAACATTTGCAAATATTAGCAGAGTCCAGAGTGAGGAAAACTAAAAGAAATCCCAAAGGCTCTACGTTGCAGGATACTACCTCTGTTGGATCTTGTTGGGCCTCTCAGAGGTCACTCAGCCCCACCTACCTCACAAGGTGCCTGTTGTGGGGAGAGGAAGGGGAGGCGATCGTAAGCCGCTTTGAGACTCCTTAAGGTAGAAAAAAGTGGGGTATAAAAGCTTACTCTTCTTCTTGCCACCCTCCTGCTCATTTCAATGAGGCTTGTATACTCTGAGAATAGGTCGGATTTCTCTGGCTCCCTCAAACTGCTGCCTTTACTGGCACTCAGAATGTCCTCTCTGAGGCTGGTAGGAGCAGACCAGACTAATCAAACTGTGGTGTGATTTTCAAGAAGAGGAATGAGAGATTTTCAGAATTATTCTGAAGAATCATAAATTAACACTAGAACCTAATACACAGAGAACAACTACAATGCAAAGAAAGGACTTGAAATCTAAAGTTGAGGAAGAGGAGGAGAGTTGGATTTACACCCCCGCCCTTCGCTCAGGCTCTCAGAGTGGCTTTCAATCTCCTTTCCTTCCTCTCCCCCCAACAGAAGCCTTGTGAGGTATGTGGGGCTGAGAGAGCTCTGAGAGAACTGCTCTTGATAGAACAGATCTGAGAGACCTGTGACTGACCCTAGGTCACCCAGCTGACTGTATGTGGAGAAGTGGGGAATCAAACCTGGTTCTCCAGATTAAAATCCGCCACTCTTAACCACTACATCAAACTGGCTGTCTCTGAAAAAATACAATTGTCCTTTGGCTAGCAATATTTCACTCAAGACAAGTAAGACCTTCTCAGGTTCATGGGTAAGACAGCGATCAGGGAGGAAAATACCTGCTCAACACACTTGATTGTGGTGTAATGGCTAAGAGTGGCCCACTGTAATCTGGAAATGGGGTTTGATTTCCCCACTCCTCCTTCGCATGAAGACTGCTGGTGACCTTGGAACAGTTACAGTTTCTCTCATAACTCTCTCAGCTCCACCTGCCTCGCAAGGTGCCTGTTGTGGGAAGAGGAAGGGAAGGAGACTGTAAACCACTCTGAGATTCCTTAGGGTAGAGAAAAGCAGGATATAAAAACCAATTCTTCTCATTCTTCAGTGAAGATGACAAGAGAATGCAACTTTTTAAAAAGATCTTCATGGATTGTCCTTAGTGCTTTCAGTCTGGCAATAACAAAGGTAGTGTGCACTCTAGGATTTCTGCCCTTTTCTTTGAATGTAACGGATAAGGGTCAACCGTCCCAGATAAAACCAAGTACACATCAGCAAAGCAAGGTCCAAGGCCGCAGTCTGCGCAACCAGAATGGGAAAGCAGCATTAGACCCAATGCACACAATCCTCAGTCTGCCTCACCTTACCTAATATCATTTGCTGCACCTGAGTACAACCTGGTGGGGGACTTCCTTTATGGAAAACACTGAATATTTTAATTGTGTAAGCTTAACAATTGCACATTTTTAAAGCAGCAAGGCTAAGTTCAGTATAGAGTTTTGGCTATAGCTAATGCACGGCAGGTATGCTTAATTCGAGCCAGGATTCCCTCCAAGAAGCTATTTCTAGTGTCCAGGTTCAATCACAGAGGGTAAGCAGCGTTCACAGTAGGCTAATCATTTCTTAAGTGTCTTAGGCCATGGCTACAGTTGCCAGGCAGGGGCCTCCCTGGTGCCTCTTACTGGGAAGTAACAAGAGCTCTAAGGCGAGGGTGGGAAGTGCCCTCTCAAGCCGCAGACGACTTATTTATTTATTTATTATTTTCAATTTATATCCCGCCTTGCCTGCACAAGCAGGGTCAAGGCAGCATACAACAAGTTAAAGTACAATAAAACACAGTGCATAAATGCAGTACAATAAAAATTCGATATCACAGTACACAATATACAGCAAATAAACAAGCACTGCACAAATAACGCAGACCACAAGTGCTCCAAAAAGTTATGCACAAAAATCAATTGATATAAGAGGACCACATATATCAGTGAAACCAAATTACATCATATAGTGTGCAGGTCCATAAATAGTACAAGTCCATAAATGGTACACAAACAAAATGAATAGTACAAGTCCATAAATGGCACACAGACAAAATGGACGAAGACTCCGGATTTTGATCTTCGTTTCGATAATTCTTCTTCAATAAGTTCACACTACTTCATACAGTACTCATAGTGTACAGAAGACTCTTAGAAGGAAAAATCCTTAGTATAGCACTCACAGTGTATAAAAGCCTTCAACACAACATTACAGGAAAAATCCATTCCTATTATAATCATTCAAAGCCGGGCATCCGATCAACAATAGCACATGCTCTGCAATAGTCGGTAAGCCTCTTTGTGCATAACTTTTTGAGCACTTGTGGTCTGTGTTATTTGTGCAGTGCTTGTTTATTTGCTGTATATTGTATACTGTGATATCGCATTTGTTAATGGTACAATAAAAATTCCACATAAAACAATATACAAGTAAAGTGCAGATCGATATACAAGTAAAGTGTGGTTGCTGTGCAGAGATCTGATGAACCAGGCCAGCATCCATGGTTGTTCTTAGTGCTCATTTACCTGTGGTGGCTCCTAATCGAAAGCCTGGTGGAAGAGCTCCATTTTACAGGCCCTGCGGAACTATAAAAGGTCTCGCAGGGCCCTGATGTCTTCCAGGAGCTCATTCCACCAGTGTGGAGCCACCACTGAGGAGGCCCTAGCTCTGGTGACGGCCAGTCTGACATCTTCTGGGCCAGGGAGAGTCAGGCGATTTTGCAGCCCTGCCCCCAGTGCTCTCTGAGGGATATATGGGGAAAGGCGGTTCCTTAGGTAGGCAGGCCCCCAACCATATAGGGCTTTAGAGGTCAAAACCAGCACCTTGAAGCGAATCCGGTATGCTTATGGCTACCCCATAGGGCAGAGGTGTCAAACTCATTTGTTACAAGGGCCGGATCTGACATAAATGTGACTTTGTTGGGCCGGGCCATGTGTGCCATAAAACAATGCCAGGTACTGGAGATAGAAACTGTATAAAGGACAGCAGCTGGTAAGCTCTGAGTTGGTGTATCTTCACTGCAAGGCCCCACAAGCTGGGAGGGGGTGCAGAGGAAAACCCACCTGGGCGGACTAGAGAGCCAGCAGTGCAGCACTGGGCAGATGCTCCCATGATGCTTGACTGCTGCAGACGAGGTTGTTCTGCCGCGCTGAAGCCACAATGGAGTGGCTCCGCCCACTCTCCCCGGCACTTCCCCCCTTGCAGCAGTTGCTTGCGGGCCGCATAAGAGCCCTGAATGGGCCAGATCCGGCCCCCAGGCCTTATGTTTGACACCCCCTGCCATAGGGTTCTCAAAGCAAGAAACGTTCAGAGGTGGGTTGCCATTACCTGAGTCTCCATCACAACCCTGGACTTCTTTGGTGGTTTCGCATCCAAAGACCGACCAGGGCTGACTCTGCTTAGCTTCCGACATCTGACAAGATCAGGCTAGCCTGGGCCATCCAGGTCAGGGGTAGAGCTCTAAGGCACCCAACCAAAATAACTTTTGGCAATCAGCTGCAACGCAGATACTCTGTACTCTGAGAAATTCTGTGAGTCTTTTTGCTTTCTTTGAAATCCTTCAGAACCCCCCCCCCAAGCAGGATGCTCCAGGTCTGTCTCCAGATTTCAGTTTAGGTGCCTGGCCTATCTTGCAGGCTTGTTGTGTGGATAAAGGTGGAAAACCCTGGGGCAGGGTCCTAGCTCAATGGCAGAGCATCTTCCTTGCAACCAGAAAGTCCCTGGCTCACTCCTCAGCATTGCCAGTCAAAAGGATCAGGTAGCAGGTGATGAGGAAGATCTCTACCAGAGTCCCTGGAGAGCTGCTGCCTGTCCCAGCAGATGACACTGACCTTGACAGACCCCTGATCTGACTCCGTATAAGGCAGTTTCATGTATTGATGCATGCTAAACTCCTTGTGGGAAGGGCAGGATAAACATATAAATAAAATGTCAACTCTAAGCAAGAGGCTCCAAAGCAAGAAGAATTCCAAGAATGCGACAAATTTCACCTTCAAGAAATGCTGTCCATCTTACTGAATTTCTTCTTTGCTTTGCTCAAGATTGATCTGATGTTTCTCCTCAGCAGAAGCCTTCATGTTTGCTTTGAAATTCACTTTAAGCAAAACTGGGGATCATAATTCTTGCTTTAAAAAAATAATTCTGGATCCAAAGCCCTGATGTGCATATAGAATTTGCTACAAAAACTGGGTCCTCTGTTAATTTCAGTATTGGACAGCTCCGTGTGTGCCATGCCCCAGGTCCCATCAACCCCAAGGGCAGGCATTTATTGGTTTTGCATTGGACTTTCCCCTGGCCTCTTCAGTCTATTTTTTTAAACAACAGCAGTGGTCATGCTTACTTCCCTGGAGATTAAGGTACAGAGAAGAAGGATGGTTATGAAGCTCCCAATTCTTTCGAGTCAGCAGCTTCCAGGGAAATGTATGACTTGTGCAATGTTTAAGGCAGAGATGCTATATTTAATAAACAACTTGAAGAGAATTCACATTTGCAGATATTTTGTTAGCAGAGTCCAGACTGAGGAAAGCAGAAAGAAATCCCAAAGCCCCTCAGTTGCAAGGTACTACCTCTGTTGGATACTGGTCTAAAACACCAAGCAGGAGGAGGCAGGGGCAAACTGGCAAACTGAAGGACAGGATTCTGAGTTGGGTGCACAGGGGCAAGCCATAGAACAGTGGATGCTGTTGCCAAAGGAGCACAATTAGTCTAGCTGGAATGACTGATGTATCAGGCTACAATTATAGGCATACTTATTTGAGCATAATTCCCATTGACAGGGTTATTTTTGGGCAGGAACGCACAGGAACGGAGTTCTGGCTGGCTTCCGAGCTGGCCATGGCCAGCAGGAACTCATTAGCATAATAGGTCACACCCAACAGCAGAAACTCATTAGGATTGGCTACATTTGGGGTGTGTGGCCTAACATGCAAAGGAGTTCCTGCTACCAAAAAAAGCCCTGGGTTTTGACAACAAACAAGGTAAACAGAATAAGACCCAAAAGGTGGGTGTGGCTGGATGACCACACTTCTGGTAGCATGGGGGTGTGGCCTAATATGCTAACAGACTGTGCTGTCAGGGTGTGGCCTAATATGCTAATGAGTTTTGTTGGGTGTGGCCTATTATGCTAATGAGTTTCTGCTGGGCTTTTTCTACAAAAAAAGCCCTGCCCATTGAACATAGCAGAATTAAGTTCTGAATAAAGATGCTACAAATGGGCTATTGGGATGACATCCTTGCATCTTGTGCAGGGATAGCTTTCCAACCTGTCAATGACTGGCTGTGCAAGCTGAAATTCTTTTATCTGTTCAGCTGTTCAGAAGTACAGAAGCCCTGGAGCCTTCACTCTAGGACTGATTCCTCTTCAGCTAAAATATTTTGGAGATAGAAGAATGGGCGACAAGGGCCTTTTGAGATCCAGGAAACCGCTGTCAGTCAAACTAGACCAGTGTTTTTCAACCTTTTTTGTGCAAAGGCACACTTTTTTCATGAAAAAAATCACGAGGCACACCACCATTAGAAAATGTTAAAAAAATTTAACTCTGTGAGCCGAAGCCGCATGTTACGGATGAAACTGGAATTTTTCCCACGGCACACCAGACAATATCTCACGGCACACTAGTGTGCCGCGGCACAGTGGTTGAAAAACACTGAACTAGACAACACAGGCTAATATGAAATATAGATGTAACTCAGTATAAGGAAGTAACATTATACTCTACATCCCATTGTCAGACTTTATTGTTTGGAGACTAGCAGCACTTGTTACAATATTCGGGGGGGGAGGCTTTCACATATGGATCCTGAGGGATATTCGTACCCCAAGCCAAATTCTAATTTATCTTTGGGGAGAAAATGTCCTGCCATCGTGCACTTCACGATACCCACGACACTGCACTTCACGATACTCAGTAATCCAGCACCTAAAAGCATACCTTCTCATGAACCATAAAACAGCACATAAATAATAACAGTGCCATCAAATCACAGCTGACTTACGGCAACCCTGTAGAGGTTTTCAAGGCAAGAGATGGTCAGAGGTGGTTTGCCGTTGTCTGCCTCCACATTACGACCCTGGTATTCCTTGGTGGTCTCCCATCTAAATACTAGCCAGGGCCGACTCTGCTTAGCTTCCAAGATCTGATGAGATCAAGCTAGCCTGGGCTCTCCAGGTCAGGGCAACTAACACATATAAGAAGTGGGATATGTACAATATTAGCACCTATTGTGAGTTAGGAACCCTCAGTTTTTAGTGCTGGGGGTACATTGTCCTGAATTTGTGAATGAATTCTAATTCAGAAATTTCACACTGGATTCTCCCCTTGGAGTTCTGTTGTAAGACAACGGTGACATTTAGATCAGCAACAGAATGTCCTGGAAGATTAAAATATCCCCCTACTTCTTTCTGAATATTGCTACTTTTAATATCAGATTGAGGTCCATTTATTCTTTTGTGCAGGGACTGGCCAATGTAGAGGGCAGAAAGACAATGTTGGCATACAATGGCATATATTAAATGGGAACATGAGCAAGGAAATGTGCCTGAGATGATACAGCTGTTGTTGTTAGGTCCAGTGATTAAGATGCTTGAGTGTATAGTTATGCAAGATTGTTAGACAAATGGTCTTGCATGGCATTTTTATGCAAAGTCGGGATTGAACCAGCCACTCTCATGGCTAGTGTTATTATTGATTGATTGATTTGATTTTAAACCGCCCTCCCTTGCCAAGGCAAGGCTCAAGGAAGTGTACAACATAATAAAATCATGCAATCCATAGTAAAACTCTTAAAGACAGTAAACCACAGTAGGTACCTAAAAAGATGATGCTAAGAGCTTCAATAGTGCCATTGCCTTGCAGGGAGGCATGGAGTGGGAGTGTCAGAAGAATGTCCTCAACCTTCTTACATGGCCAGGGAAATGCTGATTGCCACTTTGGGGTCAGAAACTGGCCTGGAGATCCTGAAGGGTTTTGTTTGTTTTTTTGTTATCTTCTGGACATGAGATAGCGGTCACTGGGGGTGTGGAGGGGGAGGTATTTGTGAATTTCCTGCCTTGTGCGGGGGTTTGGACTGGATGACCCTGGAGGTCCCTTCCTGGAGGTCCCCTCTATGATTCTATGAAATGCCTGGTGAAACATCTCTGCCTTAGAGGCCCTGCGGAACTGCATCAAGTCCAACAGGGCATGGCTGTTATTCAACAGAGAGTTCCACCAGATTGGCACCAAGGCAAAGAACACCCTGGTTCTGGTCGAGGACAGCCAGACATCCCTCGGGCCAGGGGCCACCAGTAGATTCTGATCTACTGAGCGCAATGCTCTTCTGGGGGTATATCGGGAGAGGTGGTCGGGAAGATTATCTGATCCAGCAGCTGGGAGATTCCCCTTTTGCACGGAAATCCTCAAACTCTGCAGGAGGCGAGAAAGCAGTAGCAGCAGATTCCCCCGCCCTTTCGGCCCCTTTTATCTGCCCTCCTCTTCCACGTAAGGTAGGAGTCTCAACTGCATGGAGGGGAAAAAATATGTCCTGTTGTTAATCAGGTGATGATATTTACCTCCATGACATGAAATGCTTCAGCTCTCCATTTCAGAAGAAACGGGAGAAGAGCCCTGTTGGATCAGAGCAGAAGTACATCTAGTCCAGTGCTCTGTTTGGCACAGCAGCCAACAAATTGCCCTGGAGGGCAAACGGCACAGAGGCCGAGATCCTCGTCCGCTGCTGCTTCCCAATAGTGGTATCCAGTGGTTTGCTGCCACACATTAAAACCTCTATTAAAGGGACAGGGCATTTCTCTTCAGGATTGTTGGGGGCACCTGACATAAAGCAACAAGTTACTCTACATGTGCCACACAGCTGGGTGGGCAGAGGAAGATAAAAAGGGCCAGAGGGGCAGTGAGCGGATGAAGCCACTGCCGCCTGATCCCTCCAATCAGTGGCAGATCTGGAGATAAAGGTTTGCAGAAGCAGCAGCAAACACCAGCGGTCCGGTTGTGCAACTTCTAATATTTTCTTTTCTTGCAGGATTCCTGTGGTTGGCAAGGTAAGCAGAAAATAATCAGACAAGATTTCATCCTGCGACCAAATACAAGGATGGTGAACTAGCTTCAGAGGGCAGCCTTGCTGGTTTGCAGTAGCACAGATTCAAGGCCAATGGCAACGTAGAGACCGACAAGAGTTTCAGGGTGTAAGCTCTCAAGAGACAAAGCTCCCTTCATCAAATACAAGCAGAAGTGAAGATCTCTTAGTCCTTTTGTCCCAGCCAGAAGGTGGGAGATTTGTTGTAAAGAATGTTTGTAAAGGATGCAGAGGTATGGTGCATAATGTAATCTGCTTGATTAGAGGAGATGGGAAATGCTTGTGGGCAGAAAATTGGTATATTTAGTGAAATATGAATTCTGTGTCCCTGTTCAGCCCTGAGGGGTCCATCATTCTGAACTAGTGAATGAACTCAGGTTCAGAAATCTCACATTGTAATTTCCCCTTGAAGTTTCTCTGAGGACTGCCACTTTTAGGTCAGCAATGGAATGACCTGAAAGATTAAGAAGAAGAAGAGAAGGAGGAAGAGGGAGGAGGAGGAGGAGGAGGAGGAGGAAGAGATTGGATTTATACCTCGCCCTTCACTCGGGAGTCTCAAAGCAGCTTACCATCTCCTTCCCTTCCTCTCCCCACACCAGACACCCTGTGAGGTATGTGTGCTCTGAGAGAGCTCTCAGAGAACTTTGACAGACCCAAGGTCACTCCAGCAGCTGCATATGAAGGAGTGGGGAATCAAACCCAGTTCTCCCAGATTAGAGTCCACCACTCTTAACCACTACACCAAACTGGCTCGCCATGTTCGCCCACTGGGTTTTGAGTGTTGTGGTTTTTAATGTTGGATTTAATGTCCATTTATTCTTTCACATAGGAACTGGCCTGTTTGTCTGATGCGGAGACAGGAAAGATGGCAAAAGCTTGCTGTACAAGAGCTGAAGGCACAGAAACTCAACTGGAAGAAACTCTGGTAACCTGTAAGCAGGCCTTCTAGCCCAATTCTACATGTCATGGCAAAGGACCTCTAATAAGGGACAAACACTCAATGTTGAAGTTCTGAGACTGCAATTCTTGATGCATAACTTGCCTCTAAAGAGCCCTTGGGTAGGGACTATGACGCTGGGGAAGGAGAGTTAACACTTCTCCCCATGATGTTTCCTCAGCTCAAAAGAAACCCTCTGGGCAGCTTTAAGCCCCAGTAGAGAAAAAGACAGGTGAATTATATTCTGCCTGTCTTTTTCCCAGATAAGCGCTTAAAGCAGAGTGTGTGTGGGGGGATGCAGTGCAGTTCAACTTCCTCATGGCTGCACTGGAGGCCTAATAACATGTCAGGAGTTCTGAACTAACAATTCCAGCATTGTGTAAAGCAAGGCCCAAAAGCAAACAACTTTAGAACAACTAACATGTTGGCTGTTGTCCTATGTTAGTTATTATTACAGGGTAACTTCTGCATGGACAGTATCTCACCACATGTAGAAGATGACAGTCACCACACCACATCACTGCCCGTAGAACTTGCCAGCTTTTTAAAAAAACCTGTAACCCAATTTGCAGAAATTGCATGGGTGGAACTCTTCCTATTTAACTTGTGGGAGTGACAGTGCAACCCTAAACAGTTACATCCTTCAAAAGCCATTAAAGTCAATGGCTTAGAATGGTATATAAGTCTATTCAGGAATGCACTGTAAGTTTGGCTTTCTTTGCATGCTTGACGAGAACATTTTACTGTTGTTCAAATGAAAGAAGAATGGGAGAAGAGATGTTTAATGTGAATGAGCATCATTTCTAAGCAAGGCAGGTTTAAATTTTGCATTACAAACCAGTTAAATAAATCAAGAATCATTTCAGAGTTGTTTTGACATCAGCTCCTAATGCAAATCTAATAGCTTAATTGGCTGGGGTTTACCTTTGATTCTTTTTCTGAATTCAGCCAATATATCTAATTCCCAACACAGCCAAATCTGCAGACACCTAAATCCAGAGACCAGAGCCATGAACCGACAGGACAGATCTTTCTATATACCTTTAAAATATGCAGAAAAATCTGAAAACTTTTTTTAAAAATTGAAGGATTCCACCCCACCCCACCCCAATAACGGAAGCAGTGTTTGTTGTTTTAAGAAACAAATGCCCTTTCTGGCCATTGCTAGGCAAATATAACAATGTTGCCAACCTTCAAGCTTTGGTTTTTGTCAGTAAAAGGCAAGTAAACAGGTAGGGTCACTTCCAAGGCTGTTTTGGCATTTGAGACATGACTTTGAGGCATTGCCTGACAGCAACCACTTGATACCACCAGGTGACATACATGACTCACGCACAGGACTGGCTGATCACTCTTGTTCAACAGCAGCCCCCCGTGAAAGCCAGCGAGGGTTAGAGGTTCAGACTAGGATCTGGGAGGCCCAGGTTCCAATCACCACTCTGTCACTGGAAGTTCACTGAGTGACTTTAGCCCACTTACACATTCTCACCTTAACTTGCCTCACAGAATTGTGAGGATAAAATGAATGTGAGAACAATGTAAGCTGCTTGGGGGGTGGGCATTGTGGAGAAAGGTGAGGTATAAATGAAATAAATAAATAACAAATATAGCTGAAGACAAGGGGCAGGTAGGCCGGTGTGTGTGAAGGAAAGAAGGAAGTAAGGAAAGGTGAGGATATGGGGGCTGCCAGGAAGAGGGAAAGAGGAAATTGTGGAGGAGGGGAAATGAGGTGCCTCCCACAAATCTTTATGGAACCGGGCTTGGTCTGGTGGCCAGCACGGCACAACTCAGCCATAATTTCGCCAGTGGGAGGGAAGGAAGGTAAGCTGAAGACAGGAGGGCAGGTTAAGGTAGATTCTCTGGTGGATGGGAAGGAAAGAAGGAAGCAGGGAAAGGATAGAAGCTATAAGGGCTTTGGGGGAAGGTGGAGGGGAAATGAGGTGCCCCCAGCATATCCTTGCAGGTCCCTTGCTTGAATCAACAAAATTATTGCTCCAGTGCCTTTCTTCAGTCTGATCCGATACAGATTGAAGTGCTCAAGTTCTGCATAGAATTGGGCTGTGAGTGTCACATATGAAAACACACTTAATCCTGTCAAACAATGCCCTTAATTCTGTCAAGAAAACTGGGAAGAACAGCCTGAAGCATCTGTAGACATCCCCTTTAAATCCTGCTTCCCACACTAACTCCTCAAGCTGCTTCTGCCTGGGATAATCTCTTTCACGCTACTTTCTTATTCCATACAGAACTGACATAGATACAAGAAGCAGGACACCACAATGGATCCACTCTATAGACGTGCTGCAACAAGAAGCAACACCAAACCGTGCTAAAATTGCCTTGACCCTGTTACTGAGGGATGAAACAGTAATTTATTTGCTTAATGTATACCCCACCTTTCTCCCAAAGGGTTCTAGTGGGGACCCCAAACAGGTTACATCATTCTTCTCTCTTGCATTTTATCCTCACCATGACCCTGTGAGGTAGGTAAGGCTGAGAGTGGGCAGAAGTGGCTCAAGGTCACCCAGCAAGCTTCCACGGCAGAGTGGGGATTTGAACCCGGGTCTTCTGGATCCTAGTCTGACACCACTGCACCGTGCCGCCCATTCAGCATACATCCTGGAGAGCTTTTTTTTTTAAACTATGGCTGAGGTCACACACACTAAATAATCTACTTCCAATCCACTTTCCATGCACTTTCCAACTGGATTTTGACAGTTCACACAGGCCCAATCTACATCTAGAAGAAGAAAAAGAGATTGGATTTATACCCCACCCTTCACTACCCAAAGAAGTCTCTGAGTGGCTTACAAACTCCTTTCTTTTCTCCTCCCCACAACAGACACCCTGTGAGGTAGGCGGGGCTGAGAGAGCTCTGACAGAAACTGCTCTTTTTCAGTGACAGCTCTTGTCAGAACTGTGGCTTGCCCAAGCAGGTGCAAGTGGAGGAGCGGGGAATCAAACCCAGTTCTCCCAGATTAGAGTCCACGCAGAAAAAGATGCAGTCCACGCAGAAAAAGATGCAGTTCAAAACCACATTAAAAAAATACCCTGGGCCAACGCTGCACTGACTGCAGAGTCACCCCTGAATGGCCATAAGACAGCCATAAATCTATGCAGACAGCTTCCATAAAACCGAGAGACCAAACAAGGTGAAAGTGGAATGCGGTCTGGACACTGCCATAAAATCCGACAATCAATCAAAGTGAAAGTGGCGTGCAATGGAGAGGGGAATTTCTGTTCCACTGCGGGTTTGGTAAGACAGTGGAGCAAATCCCAGATGCAGATTGGGCCACAGTAAAATCCAGTTGGAAAGTGCACTGAAAGTGGATTGAAAGTGGATTATTTAGTGTGTGTGACAGCAGCCTATGTGTGTCAAATGCCATCAATTCACTTCTGGTTTATGATGACCCTCTGAATGAATGGCCTCCAAAGCATCTTACTGTTAACAGCCTTGCTCAGGTCTTGCAAACTGAGTCGATCCATCTCATGTTCCTCTTTTCCTGCTGCCTTCCACTTTTCCAGGACTTCTACAGAAGAATATTTTAAATTAATTAGCCTTCTGATTGGAATCCCTTTATACTGCCAATAGATGGTTTTATACAGAAAGAACAAGGGTTTCATTTTGGACACTTTTTATGATGGGGCTCCATCTGCTGGACAAAAGCAATAGTGTCACTTTTCTGGCACTGGAATTTGATACGCGTGAAATGGGTGTTCACTAAACAGTGACTGTAAGTAATATAATTACTGTTTCTGTTTCAAAAGACAGTGAGGGGGGAAGAGGGGGGGAGTGAGGCATGTGTCAGGGGAAGAAGTAAGGAAGATGCCGCCAACAGCAGCAGGAAGTTGTAGCCTGGTGGGTTGTTGATATAGGTGCCAAAATCATTCCCGCTGAAAGAACAGGCAGAAGGGGCAACAGCCTGCAGCTATCGGCTGTCCTTTCACCTGACCTGGCCTGGTATTCTCCAGCCACCATATCTCTGTGTAAAGTAGTATTTTCCTGAACCTACTGACTAACAGTTTCATTGGATGCCCTCAAGTGCTAGTATTTTGGGAGGTGGAGAAAAATTTCTCTTTCTCAACTTTCTCCACCCCATGCATAATTTTATAAACCTCTCTCATGTCCCCCCGCACCTTAGTCATCTCTTTTCTAAACTGAGAAGTCCCAGACTCCTCAGTCTTTCCTCCTAGGGAAGGTGCTCCAGCCCCCCGAATCATCTTGGTTGCCCTCCCCTCTGTACTTTTTCCAGCTCTGCCAATGTCCTTTTGGAGATACGGTGGCCAGAACTGTACGCAGTATTCCAAATGAGGCCGCACCACAGATCTATGCAGGGGCATTACAATATCGGCTGTTTTATTCTCACTCCCTTTCCTAATAATCCATAACATAGCATTGGCCTTTTTCACCACTGCAGCACACTGGGTTGACACTTTCATGGAGCTATCCACCATGACCCCAAGATCTTTTCCCCTTTCAGTTTCAGCAAGTTCAGACCCCGTAAGCCTATACTTGAAGTCAGGGCTCTTTTTGTAGCAGGGGCCACTGTAAGCTCTTGGAGGATTGGGTACATTAGGGGTGTGTTGCCTAATATGCAAAGGAGTTCCTGCTACAAAAAGAGCAGTGCTTGAAGTTGGGATTTTTTTGTCCCAATGTGCATAACCTTACACTTACCAACACTGAACTTCATTTGCCACACTTCTTGTTCAACAGCCGCCAGTTCAACAGGTTGTGAGAGCCAGTTTGGTGTAGTGGTTAAGTGCGCGGACTCTAATCTGGGAGAACCGGGTTTGATTCCCCACTCCTCCACTTGCACCTGGCTGGATGACCTTGGACAAGCTGTAGTTCTGATAAGAGCTGTTCTTGGAAAAAGAGCAGTTTCTGTCAAGAGCTCTCTCAGCCCCACCTACCTCACAGGGTGTCTGTTGTGGGGAGGGGAAGGGAAAGGAGTTTGTAAGCCACTCTGAGACACCTTTGGGTAGTGAAGGGCAGGGTATAAATCCAATCTCTTCTTCTTTTTCTTCTCACACTGTTGCCCACTCACCCAGTGTGTGGAGGTCCTCTTGGATCTCTTCACAGTCAGCCTTGGTTTTCTAATACCTAAAAGAAAGACACACCATGTGGTGTCTGGCTCCTCTGTAAATCGTACTCACTGTGGAGGTGGATAAACGGTCTGTCCTAAGGCCAGAGAGACGCAGCAGGCAGGATGTCTTCAAGACCCTTCTTTAATGTGCAGAACATCAAAGCACGGAATAACACAGACTTAACAACAGCTGGAGTCCTACCAACAACCCAGTTCTAACGAGTATATCCCAGAAGACACATCTATTCATGTGATGAGTTCCACTTAGGACCCAAGCCTGTCTCTTAAAGAGACAGCTTCCATATACTACATTGCTTCTCTTTACGTGGATATCCCCTACCATGTCATGTCCCCAAATAAAATATCTATCGCAAGCTTGGGGTCAGACGTTCAAGCACACTCCTCTCCTGCAGGAAAGAGCGCTCTTCATTTCTGCGTAACAGAAGCAGCATATTTACATGGGGGTGACTGACCCGCCCACTCCTGGTCTGGGTGAATGTTTGTTGCAGATCTGTTGAGGGTTCTGGAGGCTTTGCAGGATGAACCATGTCCCCAGGCATGGACTCAGTGCTCTTTCCTGGAATCAGGACTGTGCTCAGACATCAAGGTACTGTCTTTTCCAGGGAAGAGTCCTGCAGGAACAGGTTGTGGTAGCCCCAAATCTGTGTGGGGCATCAGTGCATGAATCTTTCACAAGTGCTTCCTGTTCCTTCTGAAGGTTGTCCCGTCAAGGATCTTCACTGTAGATGCTTTTGGTTCATCCCTCTCTGCAGTGACAGCCACTGGTACCCAGCCTTTGCTTGTTGCCACATGGACTTCGTTGCCAGCTTGGAGCCATGGCAGGGACTTGGTTCCTTCTGTCACAGTAGAAGTTCTGTCACTGTTGGAGGTGGCGAACACATGTGTGTACTCCGTGGGGTAGTGTTGGGGACAATGCTGCTGAAGTTGCAGGCAACATACTACACAAAAGTCATCCCATTAACAATTGGGCAGGAGAGAAGGGAAGGCCCGTAACCAGAGTATTCCGGAGGTTGAGCAAGGCCAAATGGGGATCGGTGCCCTCTTGGAGTGCTTTTAGAAACATATGTTTAACTGTTTGGACCATGCACTCAGCTAACTCATTGGACTGAGGATACACTGAGGATTGGAGTGGGCTATTACTTGGCGAATTGCTGCATAACTTGACTTGCAAAAGAAACATGATCGGAGATGATTTCCCTGGGAATGCCATGACGCACAAAGAGAGACTTCAGCTCAGCAATAGCAGTTGAGGCTGTTTTGTCTGGAAGCAAAAATACTTCAGGGGACTTAGAGTAATAGTTGGTTACCAAGAGGTAAGCGTGGCCTTGAAATCTGACAATGTCAGCTGCCACCTTGAACCAAGGGAGGTCAGGGACTGCATGCAATTGCATGGGCTGTCTGTGACTGGCAGGTTGCAAGGATCCGATAGACATTGTGGGCAGCTGGCAACCCATTGTTCGATATGGGCATTCATGCTGGACCAGTACATGAGAGACTGAGCCCATGCTTTAGTGTGCTGGATTCCTTGATGTGGTAAGTGCAATTACTTCAACATGTCATGTGTCTAATGCCTTGGGGCAGGACTATCTTTGGGCCAATTATCCACAAGTCATTTTTGACACAAATCTGGTCCTTCAGAGGCCAGTATGCTCTAAGTTCTGGTTTGACTTGTATCTGCTTAAGGGGCCACCCGTTTAGGTGTAGAGCATTGAGGCCCTGTAGAACAGGGTCCATGCTGGTTGACTCTCGCACCTGGCACAGGAAAGGATCACTGATTGGATCACAGTTTGTGTAATAGCATGAATTACTATTTCATCTCGGAGGACATCTACATGTTCCTGAAGGGTGGCCCTGGACGAGGTGTCAGCAATAAACATGTCCTTGCCTTTTGTATAGACAATTCTCATGTCATACCACTGGAATAGCAAGAACATTCTCTGTAGCCTAGGAGGAACCTTGCCAATGGGCATACTGAAGATTGCCTCCAGTGGCTTATGATCTGACTGGACCACTGCTGGTACACAAAACCCATACTGACGAAACTTCCCCATGGTGAATGAGTGTAAGCTAATACTGAACTAAGTTAAGCCTTCTAAGTTTTTTCTAAATCACAAGCAACTCATAGCTACCTATTAGAAGATGAAGAGTTGGTTTTTATACCCTGCTTTTCACTACCCGAAGGAGTCTCAGAGCGGCTTACAATCGCCTTCCTTTCCTCTCCCCACAACAGACACCCTGTGAGGTAGGTGGGGCTGAAAGAGTTCAGAGAGAACAGTGACTGATCCAGGGTCACCCAGCTGGATTCCTGTGGAGGAAATCAAACCTGGTTCTCCAGATTAGAGTCTGCCACTCTTAACCACTACACCAAGCAATTAGGTTTGCGAACACCAGGTTGGGAAATTCCTCAAGATTTAGGGGCAGAGATGTATTCACAGCTTCTTGGAGCTGGACAAGTCCATCTTAGCAGATGGCTTCCAGGACTGTCTCTTGTTCATAGCTGAACATATAATAGACCCAGCTCAGACTTTCTTTAGGCCAGTTTCACAGAGCTTCTACGAGATAACTTGGTGATGTATCTTAGGGTCCAGCTCACCTGGATTAACAGGTATGTTTGTTCAGAAATATGTCCTCCTGAGTTCAGTGGGACTTATTTCCTTTCATAAGCGTACCTAGCAACAGTAGGCAACAACCCCCCCCCCAATATGGAGCAATGTGAAGTGGCCTTTGTGATCTGGCTGCTTTATGATTTCTGGTCTGTGGTACCCTTTGAATCTTTCCCTCCCGCTTTTTAAAGAGTGGCCCAAGTGCTTTGTGCTGAGCTGCCGGTACAATGTAACTTGAATTCTTGTTCCCTGGAGGCACAGGAATAAAAAACCTGAGGTCACGCACTGTTTGCCTGAACCTGCGGCTGCATTATGCATTAAACAAGCACAGGGATCTGAGGAGAATGAGAAGGCGGCGGAGAAGTATTAATCAGAGGCAGGGCTGTTGCTGTCCTTAACTAACCTCCTGTCCTGCAGGTTGAATCACAGCGGAACCAAGGAGGAATGTGTGACGCTGCTATTCAACATAACTGGCAAGGATATCCCAACCGTTTCACCAGAGTTATAAGCCTGCGGGCAAACAGTTCCAATGTTTATTTCTTTGTTTTCGATCTCATCTTTTGGCAAGTGAGGTGACAAAACAGGTCCATGGGAATAAAATAACAACAGTGTGATCCAATAAAACTTACCATCTTATATTCTAATAGCAAAGTCTGGATATCTTTGGATACCTAAGTCTGGTGACTGGAGCTGTGAACAAGCAATAGAGATATTTCTACAAACCTGAAAAAAAAGTGAAATCTTTTTTTTTTTTAAACCTGTTGGGCAGCTTAAAAAAACCCAAAATAAAGGAGTGCCTGTAGCTTTAAACAATGGGTTTCCTCAGTGGCTGTTGCTAGGCAACCGCAGCATTCCAAGCTTGGGTCTTTCAGTAGAAGGTATGGGGAAGCGGCAGGGCCCTTTCCAGCCAGGCTTTGTTGCATATCCCCAAGGTTTCACAACTAAATGGCCAAGACGCTGACTATTGTCTGCCAGGATGCAGACAGGAGGACAAAGCATCTAGCCCATCTCCTCTGGTATGAATGGATTATGTTTGTAAGCCTCTTCCTGTCTCAAATCCTGTTACGCTATGGACTCAATTGTATTTCTCCCTTCTGGCTAATAACTTCCTTCCTGTCAGAATCTTGCAGTTGTTTGTCCTGCATCTGCATTTTCCCCTTCTTTATTCCAGGCCACCAAGAAGAACATTAACTTTCAGGTCCAACTGAATAGTCACCATCTAGCCTCATTCTCACACACCTATTAGGAAACATCTCACTTTTTGTGATGTACTTGGGAAACTCTAAACACTTCTTTTGTCCAGCAACATGAATCCCATCACATCAGTGTCACACTAGCTCATCTATGTCATCATACCTTCAGGATACATTTGGGGGTATGAATATACCCAGCCCTCCACATGCCCAGAGTGAGTGGGCTTGGGCGCTCAGGGAAGCTATCACCCCTAATACATATCAGGCCTTTGTGCATGGAACACTGGTCGCTGTCACGCACCTCCTTTTCCAGAACCTCAGGCTTAGCCAGCTTTCCAAGATCGGTAACGTACCACCCCAAAACTCCCCATTCCCTCCTCTTTGTCCACTACGTTCTTTTCTTTCCAATATCTTGTGTGTATGCTTTTCAGTCTGTGTGTATATATGAGCTTGGTTATTTTTCTGCAATAAACTTATTCTCTTTTAATATTGGCCTGGTTCTTGGCTCCAACAAAGGGACAGATCTCTGTTAACATGGCCAGATCTCGCTTAATACTCCTGCTGTTTAGCTAAATTTCCCCAAGAAACTGAAGGCAGCAGTTCGGCTTCTTAAATCAAAGCTGGCTGGTAGGGGTAACATACTGCAACTCCCTCTACATAGGGCTACCCTTGAAAACACCTCGGAAACTGCAGGTGGTCCAGAATGCAGCTGCCAGGTTACTGACTGGAACATCCTGGCCAGCTCATATTACTCCAATCCTGCAGCAGCTGCACTGCCTACCAGTTAGTCTCCAGATCCAATTCAAGGTGTTGGTGATAACTTTCAAAGCTCTCAACGGTCTGGGACCCTATACTTATGGGACTGCCTCTCCTGTCGCAAACCCTGCACTCCCTTCGGTCATTGTCTAGGGTTCTCTTGCAGGTGCCTGGCCCCACATTGGCTTGGTTAGCTGCCACCAGGGGAAGGGGCTTCTCATTCGTGGCCTCTACCCTGTGGAATGCACTCTCGGATGACACCCATGCCATGCCGAACTTGTTTAGTTTCTGCAGGGCATGTACAACCGAATTATTTAGGTTGGCCTCTAGAGTGTAACCATGTGTTTGGGCTGTTTTCATAGTGATAGCCATGTATTTTAATATTTTAATGTTAATATTTTATATCTGTTATTTGTTTTGATGTTGTTGTTATCCCGTTGCTTTAATGTTGTAGGTTGCCACGAGGCCTTTCGGATGAGTAGCAACTAAGAAAATAGATAAATAAATAGGTAACCAAATTAGTGAGCACAAGCAGAGTTATTCAGAAGTAAGTTTCATTTTATTCACTGGGTCTTACGCCAAGGAGAGTGTTCATAGAGTTGCAGCCTAATTAGTGCCATCCTAAAGCAAACGTAGCGTGACCTGGATAGCCAAGGCTAGCCAGATCTTGGAAGCTAAGCAGGGTCAGTCCTGGCTAATATTTGGATGGGAGACCACCAAGGAAGTCCTGGGTCATTACACAGAGGCAGGCAAAGGCAAACCACCTCTGAACGTCTCTTGCCTTGAAAACCCCACAGGGTCACCGTAAGTCAGCTGTGACTTGACACCACTTTCCATCACCAAAACAAACTTACACCCTTCTAATGCCACTGAAGGCCATGGATTTACAATGGTGTAACTTTGTTTTAGGATTACTGAAAACAAGCAGGGCATCCCATTCTTCCTCCCCACTATTTCCTCTTTCCCTTTCTTGGAAACCCCTATAGCTTCTGCCCTTTTCCTGCATCCTTCCCTCCATCCTCCCTACAAGCCAACCTACTTTTATCTCCTCTCCAGTTTTCCTACCTTCCTTACCCCTGGTCGCCTCTCTGGAAGAAGTCAGGCCAAGTTTTGCAGTGCTGGCTGACACACCAGGCCCACTTGCTTGGTGGGTAACCCACAAGGACTTGTTTAGGGCACCTCATGTTTCCCTGTATCCTCCTTCCCACGCTGTATCCTGTTTTCCTCCTCAACAACGCCTATATCCTCACCTTTCCCTGCTTCCTTCTCTCCTTCCTACCTACCCATCCACCAACCTACCTGTCATAAACCCACCCTGGGTTTGCATGTTTGCATGCATGCAAATGCATTCTTCTTCGGTGCCACCACCCCAAACTTAATCCAGCCTCCCACATTTACCAGTGGCTTGGAGAACACTGGTAACGCTACCTCTGAGCATGTACAAAGAGCAGTTTCCCAATTACTTCAGCCCTTCCCCAGTGTGTGTGTGTGTGCAAAGGTCAGGTGCGCAGGGAGGTATTTGAAATACAGTCTATTGACAAAAGACTTTATTACTACAAGTTATCAAACTAGAGCACAAGACAAGGGAAAATGACTATCTTACCTACGAGATCTAGAAAAAGGATGGGAAAATTGTTATCTCTAACCCAACCCAGATATTGTTATCTCTAAACCAACCTTAACCTTTGTGGATGCTTGCGGAACAAATGCCTGTTCTGGCTTACCACCTGCTCAATATAAGAGAACCTTCTTCCTCATTTTTGAACAATGTTAACAGACTGTTCAAACCTTTTAACCCTGCCCTAGCTGGCTGGATAGCTTACCTTGGGAAACCGAGCTGTTCCCAGGCACCTCCTAGTGAGCGCCGTCAAAGTTTTGGAAGTGAAGGACTTTGTGTGGTCTCTTAGCCTCAGATTTCAGAGGGGGTCTATCTATAAGAGACTCAAGAGAGATAAGATAGGCCAGGACTTTCCAAACAGGTCAAAAAATTCATGAGATATTTCTTACATGCATGGGTTTTTAGGAGGGTAGTTGGTCGTGCGCAGCGAGACATGCCCTACGTCTGTCTTAGTGCTGCAGAGAATCGCCAGCTCTGGGTTGGGAAATTCCTGGAGATTTGGAGGTGGAGTCTGAGGGCAGTAAAGTTTGGGGAGGGGCAAGGCCTTGGTGGGGCCTAGTACCAGAGTGTCCACCCTCCAAAGCGGCCATTTTTTCCCCAGGGGAACTGGGCTTTGTGGTCTGGAGAGAGCTGCAATTCCAGGCCCCACCTGGAGGCTGGGCTCCTTGTTGCTGAGTTCTGATTACTGCAGAACACTTACTGGTCATGTTTATGAGATACGCAGTTCTCAGCTTGGCCCCTTTACTGAGCCTGCTGCAGCCATCCATTTTGAGAGTGTGCTTTGATTTGCAGATCTGTCTGTGAATGCAAATGTCACCTCCAGGATAGTCAAAAGGTAGACAGTGTTCCTGAGAAGTGTTGCTTAAGTGTCTGCAGAATGCCGGACTCACTTGTACTATTAAAGAAGTTTTCTGTCCCACTCCCACCACTGGAATGTATGTGTGGGAAAGCAGTGGTTTTAAAAGGTGGTTTTAATTGTACCTTTATCGATTTTTTTCTTTTTGGTATTTTTTCCCCCACATTGTTGTGTACGTGCATGCATGTGTGTGTCTAGAAGCCACGGTGACCTCTGGCAACTCCTACTGGGGCATGGAGGACCATTCAGAGAAGTGGCTTGATAGTCTGCCTCTGCCTCCTGGCCCTAGTATTCTTTGGTCTCCCATCCAAGTACTTGCCAGGATTGGCCCTGGTTAGTTTCCGAGCTTTGACTGATGAGATTTGGCTTGCCTGATCTATCCATGTCAGGGTGTACCTTTATCAAATTTTTTTTTAAAAAAACTGCATTTAAAAACAAACAAACCTATTCCTGTGCTTTGCATTGCTCCTCAGAGTCTTTCTATCAGGTTTTTGAAGAACATCATATGGTTGGATGGGAGAGGGCCCTGGATTCTGGAAATTACCACCAACAGCCTAAAAAACAGCAAGCACTGCTAGGACTATCAAAATGAACACTGTGAGCTGACTGCGAGCTGAGAATAATGGCTGCTACCGTCATATGAACAATGATCACTGGCACTTTATTATGGTTTTAGAACTGTTTTAATCGTAACATGCTTTAGTGTCATCAATCTGTTTTTATGTAAGCTGCCCTGAGCCGGCCTTGGCTGGGAGGGTGGGGCAGAAATTCGAAAAATCAATCAATCAATAAAATCCTTAACAACATTTTAATTGTAAATCACGTTGAGAAATCATTTATTTGCTATCTGATGGAAATAAATGCTTAGCACAATCCTAAGGATGCTCTCCTGGGAATAAGTCCCAATGAATAATACGAGACACTTTTGAGTAGACCTGCCTAGGCCGGCTCCAACTGTTTGCCTCTGCAGCCAAATCTTGCAAAATGTAGTTTATTGATCTGGGGTCATCTACAGCCAACGGTACAATTTGTGCACAATTTTTAAATGCTGTATCCTGCCATTGGGATGCAGAAACAGGTAATAAAAGTAATCAAAGGCTTGGAATGCATCAATTACAAGAAAAGACAGGTGTCTGGGGATGTTTTTCTCTATTAAAAAAAACTCAAGAAGAACACAATAGAGATTTATAAAATTAAGCTTGGTGTGCTGAAAGCCGACAGAACTTCTTCTCCCTTTACCATCATACACCCACTTAAATGGAGGGACAGTAGATCCTGGGAGGGCACAAAAGTACATCTTTTGTAGAACATCTAATGATCGAAGCTGCTTAAAAGCAGATGAAACAAATTCAAGGAGGCCGGACTATCAAAAGTTATTGGCCATGGTTGGTTACGTGAAACCTCCGTGTACAGAGGCAGTATAACTCTGGATACCAGTTGCTGGCAGGCACCAGTAGGAACAGCCTCCATTTCATATTTGTGGGCTCTCTGGAGCATTTGGTCGACCACTGTGAGAAAAAGGATGCTTGATTGCAGGGCGCCTTGGTATGATCGCAGGGTGTTTATGTTCTTATGAGCTATGTTTGCCAAAATCCCAATTGTTCATTGGCAAATAAACCTGGCTTAATTAACGGATCTTTGAAGTGTGCTAACAAAACTCATTCGGAAGAAGTCACCGCACTCCTTTTGGACATTCATTTTTGTCTTTCTTCTTTGGGAACTGATCAAGATGGGTAGCCATGTTAGTTTGTCTGTAGCAGTAGAAAAGAGCAAGAGCCCAGTGGATCTTGGAAAAGCATGAAAAAGTACTTTTGCAAAACATCTAATGACCGAAGCTTCTTAAAAGCAGATTAAACAAATTCATGGAGGCCAGACTATTAAAAGTTATTAGCAGGCAAATGACAATAGCAGGTGAATGACAATAGCAGGCGTGACTGGATTTAGGTGAGATATGCAGAGGGGTAATCTGTGTGGAGAAATCAGCATTGGTAATGAGACAGGAAACCTAGGTTGCAATTCAATCCAGGTGAATGCATTGCCTCGAGCTTCATTATCAGTTGCAATTCAGCAGTTTCTCTTTCTAATCTCCCCCTGAAATTCCTTTGTAGAACTGCTGCTTTTAGGTCAGCCACTGAATGTCCTAGAACGTTAAAATGTTCCCCCTACTGGTTTTTGAATGTTGTGGTTCCTAATGTCAGAATGCTTGCTTTACAGTTTTTTCAAAAACCAACACAAAAGTAAACCGAACATAATTTATAATCGCCACTTGTACTACACTCACGTTTGCAGACGAGAAAGAGAGAAATGTTAAAAACAAGCCGACTAGCTCTGAAGAGCGGAAGTGCCCTAAACTGAACTGAAGCTGGGAACTCCTGCACTGATTTCAGCACAGCCCCAACCACCTTCCTCCCCTTATCTGTCCCGTCAGCCAGCAATACCACCACTGATTGCTATGGGGCATGACGGGAATTGAAGTTCTTCATCCTGCCCGCGCCCGGGAAAGGTAGGCCACTGTTTCCCCTGTACTAAAACTACATTTCCCACCATGTCTTTCGCGGCAACGAAGCCGACGACTAAAGCCATGTCCGGGTGACGGGAGGCTAAGCTCTTCCCCTCCTCCCCCGCCCCGCTCTTTATTGCGGCGGCTTTGCGCGGCGGTGCAGTCAGGGAGGGGGAGAAACCACTTTATTGTTTGAGAAGGGGGGAGCCTCGGCTTCTCCCCCTTCTGCTCGGGGAGCCATGGAACTGCCAATGCCCGGGCGCTGGGCTGGGCTGAGCTAGTGCGGGGCACCCCAGCTGGAGCGTGCTTTCCCCTGGGTCCCCCCCACCCCTGATCCCCGGGGCTTGATTCCCCCGCTCCTTTATTTTCCTCGATCGTTAACCCTCGAGCTCCCCCGTCCCCTCCACTCTTTCCCTTTGGAACTCCTTGCCTCTTGATGGTTTGCTCGAAGCCTGCGGAAAGGGAGGGGAACGCTGTCTCTAGCGGCACTCGCCTCTCTGTGCAGCCTCTCCCGTTCTCCCGCGACGGTTGAAGCCATCTGCTGTACTGCAGTGAAAAGAAAGAAAGAAAGAAAGGAAAACTGCTCTCTTCATTCTCCCGGTTAACCTGCGGCGGATGAGGGATGTTGCCGTCGCTTTGCTCTTCCTCCTCTTCGCGGATCATTCGGCGCAACCGTGAAGACCAAAAGAGACCCGGCTTCTAACTGCGAAGATGTGGCAAAGCGTCGGCTTGACCCTGCTGGTGATCGTGGCCACGCTGCTTTGCGTCCTGCTCTTCATGCTTTGCGGTAAGGCTGCCCGGCTGCGGGGCCGAGCGTTTCGCCTGCACATGGACATGGCTGGCTTTGATTACGTCCCCCACCCTTTCCTGCGCTGTAGTAACCAGAGCTCTGCGCCCTCACAGATCGCCCCGTCTTTTACCACCTCTGCCCTCCTTAATATTATTTTGAAGCTTTCACAACAAAACCCTTGGGAGCTTGTGGGGTGGGGTGGGGTGTCGTGGTTTGCTTATGCATGCCCCTTCCATGTCTGAGCTGTGCGGTGTGCGCTAGGGACGAATCCTCAGACCAGACATCCCATCGGTCAGTCGAGAGGCTTTAAACTTGTTGCTTTAGAGGTTACTTTGGGGGAAATGGCTCTGAGGAAGGTTTTGGGTTCGCGAGGATGTGCTTTGCGGGATGAGGAAGTGGGTTAGGAGGGGAAGGAACTGGGTTAAATTCTGCCCCCCCCTCTGAAAAACTGAACAGTTCTCGATGTGTAAGGACAGGCACACAGGAGGGATGATGGCCGGAAGGGTTTCTTCGTTTAGGTAGAATTAATAACGAATAAATTCTTTCCCAGTTGGCTTTCACTTTCCATATCCCAAAAAAGTCGGTGCTGGCAATGGCGAAGATTTGAAAACTCTGCTGTTTCCTCCCAAGGTTCATTGTGTGGAGTAAGGAAAGGGAAAGAAGATATGCGGTAACTCTGGTTGCTTATCTTGCTTTCTCTTCCACGGAGGAAGAAGCCCATAAGAAGAGCTGTTGTGGTCCAGAGGGTGCTGTTTAGGGAGGGGCAGGAAAGAATGACCTTTCTCTGTTGCCTCCTTCCCTGATTCTGTGCTGGAGGCCAACACCTGTAAGGAAGGGAAGCAAGTCCTGTATTGTTCATAGATCCCAATGGTGACCCACAGTTATTTAAGTAATCTTATGGGTTGGGCTGATGACAGAAGACAGGTGTTAAAATCATTCTTTCGGGAGGCATCCTCGCCCAAGAGGCTATGTCCTCATCCCTTGTTGTCCTGCAGTTATCTCTGATCAAACACGTTTTGCAGTTTTTCTTTCTAAAATGCTGCAAATCCTGTCTGACACAGCTGCATAATGGGATATGTGCACATACCGCCATGAATGCCACTGTCATAACATTGCCACCATTCATTTTGTTGTTTTTCTCTGCCTTCCCACACTTCTCTGTCTGGTTGGTGGATGACCTGAGGGATATGGTGGTGTGGTTTTCAACACGTGGGCCAGGACCTTCACTTACTGGCTCGCAAGCCCTTTAGGACCACTGGTGTTTGCTGCTTTGTTTCTAGAAGGACCTGTTGCAAGTGCAGACAGAGATCAAGGGTGCTGTAACACCACCACCCCATGCACACATGCTGTACATACATTGCACAGAGCAGCAGGAAGGCAAGACCAGCTCACTGAGTGGTGGAAAGTATTCCTCTATAGTTCTGACCCTTGTCTTGTTCCTTTGTATGGGACACCTCCTGGTGCTCAGTTTGGGTGTCTGGTCCCTAGCTTCTTTGTCCTGCCACTCATGGCCCTGGCCTTGATGCTGCTGAGGTCATAACTCTGACTCCCTTCTTCCTGTCACATGACACTGCAGACTGTGATTATCATGTCCTGCAGCTCAGAGGGTCTGACCACCCTGGGAGTTAAAGTTTGTTCTTGGGTTTGAAGAGTTCAGACCCAGTGATGTTTCCTTGGCGTGACGGCTGTGCTGGTGCTGGAGGGTTAAGATTCATGAGGCTTTGGTGAGCATCGGTCCTTCCTTGAATGAATATTTTATGCTCTTGCTCTTCTATTTGTGTGCGGGGGGGGTTGTATTGGAGCAAGATCCTATTTCTAGGAGGAGGTGATAAAGTTATTTGGTGGTGTTTTTCCCTACTGGAGGAGCAGATTTGTTAGTATAAAAAGCAATTCAACAACCTGAGAGCCTCCATTTTGATTTCCTCTCTTGCTGATGCCCCCCAGGCACCAGATAGCCCTTTTGCTTCAGAACTGGAAGGGAAAGTGGTTAACTGACACCCAGTCCTCATTTCTCCTTTTGGTTGTCTGCCCTGGGGCATGTCCTTGGCCACCACCCAGAGTCCACACAGCGAGCTGTGTATTATAGAGGCCTTCCATGCTGTCTCGTGAGACCCAGGCCTCTTGCGTGAGTTTGGAGGTCCTGGCCACTGCCTCAGGCTCTCCTGCCTCCCCGTGGCTGCCCTAAAGGGCAGTGGATCCCTGCTCCCTTCCTGTGCTTGTCTGATGATCAGCCGCAACTAATGGATCCCCTGGAGTATCCACAGGACCCAAGTTTAAGCAACACTGGTCTAGTCCATGAGGTTGCAAAAGACCGTCCTTGGAGCCCAGAGCGTCCTCTGAAACTTAAGTGGAGGCTCCTGGAGGAAAGGATGACAATTAGGGGGCATGCTTCTTTGGACAAACTTGCTTCTAGTTGAGATTTGTTTTCCTTCTGTGGTGCAAGGTCTGGGGTGAGCGATGAACACATTGTAGGGTAGCCTGGTCCCTCAGGGATAAACAGGAAGCCAGCAGCTCTGGCTGGGAACCTGCATACATTCTTGAACAGTGTAGGCAATCCTTTTTGGGCTGAGAGCTGGGAGAAAAAATGCACCACCTACCGGTGAAGATGCTGGTGTTCCAGCAAAACAAAAAGACCTAGGAGGTAAAGTGGGGTTGGAGAGAGAAGGGTCGTCTGTTGTCAGACACATTTCATGTGTTGTGTATAGAGCCAGTTTTTTTGATGCAGGTCTCTGCTGGCCACAAAGAAGGTTCCACCTAGGTTTTCCAGCTCTGGGTTGGGAAACACTTTGAGATTTTGGGGGTGGAGGCTGAGGAGGGCGGGGTTTGGGGAGGGGCAGGACTCCAATGGGACATAATGCCATAGAGTCCACTTTCTGAAGTGGCTGTTTTCTCCAGGTGAACTGATCTCCAGCCCCCATCTGGAGGTTTTGCAAATGTGAGATCACGGGATAGGTTGTAAGTAAACAAAAAACAACCGTGATATTATTATGCAATCTATTTAACAATTGTTATCAAATTACAAAACACATTCCAATACAAATATATAAAGTGTCCTTGTAAAGCAAACTGTCCGCGCTCAAACTGTCTGTTTTGTCATTTGTGCCATAATGTAAATGCATGATAATTATTATTCAACAGATTGCATAATAATAGCACAGTTGTTTTTTGTTTACTTACCACCTGGAGGTTGGCAATCCCAGCTCCACCTGATAGGTCCCCATACTGAGTCAATGTGGACTTGTGGGCCACCATACCAAACAGGTGGGATCTGCTGCCCCAAACAGTCTCAGCATATGCATGCCCTGCTGTTCTGTGAGCTTCCAAGAAAGACATTCTTCAAGCTTCTTGAGAGATTTCCCCACATTACTAAATGACTCTTGTGCTGTGAAAGTTGTCACACTGCTCCACTTCAGTCTATTGTTTCAGTCTGTTGTTTCAAAGCATTCTTTTCTTTGGCCTGTTTGAGTGGCTGCTGACACACCTGTTCTCACTCTGCTCACTGCTGTAGCATCCCCCGCCCCTGCTCCTCCCCCTTTCCTCTTTTGCATATACAGAAAAGCACAGTGGTCATTGCACATGTGGCCTGGAAACACCCTCCCTCCCCCTCATTGTTCCTTTCTCAGCCCAGCCATACAGTAGGGATACATTACAGTGGTGGTTCTGGGTAACAGAAGGTGCTCTTTAGAGAACATAAGAGAAGCCAGTGTTGGATCAGGTCAATGGCCCATCCAGTCCAACACTCTGTCACACAGTGTCCAAAAATACCAGGTATCCTCAGGATGTCCAGCAGTGGGGCCAGGACACTAGAAGCCCTCCCACAGTTGTCCCCTCCTCGAGCACCAAGAATACAGAGCATCACTTACCCCAGACAGAGAGTCCCTATCTATGCCTTGTGGCTAATAACCACTGATGGACCTCTGCTCCATATGTTTATCCAGTTCCCTCTTGAAGCCGTCCATGCTTGTAGCTGCCACCACCTCCGGTGGCAGTGAATTCCATATGTTAATCCCTCTTTGGGTGAAGAAGTACTTCCTTTTATCCATTCTAACCAGACTGCTCAGTAATTTCATTGAGTGCCCACTAGCTCTTATATTGTGAGAAAGGGAGAAAAGTACTTTTTTCTCTACCTGGTCTATCCCATGCATAATCTTATAAACCTTGATCATGTCACCCCTCAGCCATCATTTCTCCAAGCTAAAGAGCCCCAAGCTTTCTTCATATGGAAAGTGTTCCAACCCTTTTATCATTCTAGTTGCCCTTTTCTGCACTTTTTCCAATGCTATAATATCCTTTTTGAGGTGTGGTGATCAGAACTGTACACAGTACTCCAAATGTGGTCACACCATTGATTTATACAGGGGCATTATGATACTGGCTGATTTGTTTTCAATTCCCTTCCTAATAATCCCCAGCATAGCGTTGGCCTTTTTTATTGCAGTCACATACTGTCTCGACATTTTCAGTGAGTTATCTACTATGACTCCAAAATCTCTCTCTTGGTCACTCTGCCAGTTCAGATCCCATCAACGTGTATTTATAGTTAGGATTTATGGCTCCAATGTGCATCACTTTGCACTTAGCCACATTGAACCCCATTTGCCACATTGATGCCCACTCACCCATCCTCGACAGAGCACTTTGGAGTGCCTCACAATCCTCCCTGGTTCTCACCACCCTGAACAACTTCGTGTCATCTGCAAATGTAGCTACTTCACTGCTTACTCCAAACTCCAAATCATTAATAAATAAGTTAAAAAGCATTGGACCGAGTACTGATCCCTGTGGTACCCCACTGCTTACCACCCTTCACTGAGAAAATTTCCTGTTTTCTATTATTTAGCCAGTTTTTGATCCACACAAGAACTTGTCCTTTTATCCCGTGACTATTGAGCTTACTCAGGAGCCTTTGATGAGGAACTTTATCAAAAGCTTTCTGGAAGTCAAGGTAAACAACATTTATTGGGTCCCCCTTGTCCACATGTTTGTTCACTCCCTCAAAGAACACCAACAGGTTAGTGAGACAAGATCTTCCCTTACAGAACCCATGCTGAGTCTGCCTCAATAGTTTTTGTTCATCAATGTGCCTACTAATTCTTCCCTTAATAACAGTTTCCACCAATTTGCCTGGTATCAGTGTCAGACTGACTGGCCTGTAATTTCCCGGATCTCCTCTGGAACCCTTTTTAAAGATGGGAGTGACATTAGCAACCTTCCAGTCCTCAGGAATGGAGGCGGATTTTAATGAAAGATTACACATTTTTGTCAGGAGATCCACAAGTTCACATTTGAGTTCTTTCAGAACTCTCGGATGTATGCCATCTGGGCCTGGTGATTTATCAGTTTTTAAGTTGTCTATCAGTCGTAGGGCCTTCTCTCTAATCACCTCAATCTGACTCAGGTCTTTCAACACCCCTCCCGAAATCAGCGGTTCTGGAGTGGGCAAGCAGTTCTCATCTTCCACAGTTAAGACAGGCAAAAAATGCATTCAGCATCTCGGCCATTTCCCTATCATCCTTCAGTACTCCTTTTAGAGAGATAAAGGGGGGATACAGAGTTTAGTTCTGCCACTTTGAAGGTGGAACTTAGCTCTGTCCCTTTCACTGTAGTGGCTGCAGGGCCTTCCTGCTCTCCTGTGGGGAAAAGTCCTGATGTGGGAATGGTCCTGATGTGGAACTGGGAGGAAAGAGTGGGTTGAGTGAGCCAGTTCCTATCTTGCCACCCAAAAGTAGGTATTAAGGTTCATCAAGACCAACACCCAGGGGACCTCCAACACTGAACCTCAAACAGTCTTCAGGTAGGAAGACTGAACCAACCTCCTCCTAATGCCACACACCAGGTTCAAGCAACTGAAGCTGGAGCCCTTAGGGCAGGAAAGGGAAACAGAGCTCTTACAAGCTATAGCCGTAATACCACCCGGGCCACTGCACTTGTTTTGATGTGGCACTGAGAATCCAGGAGGGCAGAGGTGGGACCAATTTAACACTATGTCATCCATCCAGGTCTTTATAATACAAGCCATGTTGGCCTCCTCATCCAGGGTTACATCTTGGATTGTTTTTGTTTTTCTGTGTACTAACCTGGCATTAAGCAAGCAACAGCTTCTCTGCCCCCAGTTCAATAGCAGTGCGTGATAACAGTGCATGACAATTAAGGTGCGCTTGGTTGGGAGTCTATTCAGAAGACCTGGGTCCATTCTGCATCTAGCATTTGCTCTGTCGTTTTGCGAAACCCACACTGGAAGAGAAAAAGATGCAGCTAAAAACCACATTCAGATACCCTGGGACAATGCCATGCTGACTGTAGAGTCACCTCTGAATGGCCATAAAACGACCATAAATCTGTGCAGAAGGTACCATAAAATCTGATGATCAAAGGAAGTGAAAACGGCATGGATTATGGAGGCTACCATAAGATCCGATGATCAAAGGAAGTGAAAGCAGCATGCAATGTAGATGGGAATTTCTGTTCCAACGTGGGTTTAGTAAAACAGCGGAGCGAATGCTAGATGCAGAATGGGCCCATAAGTGACCGCTCTTTCTAGTGAGCTTGGCTTGACTTTACCAATCGTTCCTCTGCTTGTCACTCTATAGGGTTCCATACCTCTCTTCCAGACACAAATAGCAAATGAAAGCTCAAAGAAAAGAAGTGGATGGACACACACACACACAGAGAACCCAGTATTATCACCCCAAAATGGAAGCTGGCATTCCACTGTGGAATCTTCTTATTCTATGGTTTTAGGAGTGGGTGGGTAATTTACTGAAGTTCACCCTTTGGGTCTAGGTCAGGAAAGTGCTACTAGTTCTTACGAGGGATATACTGAGGACTGAGCAGGGTTGCCAGCTCTGGATGGGGAAATACCTAGAGATTTGGGGATGGAGCCCGGGGAGACAGGATTTGGGGAAGGAAGGGACCTCATCAGGATCCAGTGCCAAAGAGTTCATCCTCCAAAGCAGCCATTTTCTCCAGAGGAACTGATCTCTGTAGTCTGGAGATGAATTGTAAGAATGGGAGCTCTCCAGGCCCCACCTGGAGATTGGCAACCCTAAGACTGAGCCTGGGGCGACCCATTGTTACTGCCCTCCCCTGTTCCTTATTGGTAAGCGTGACAAGGAGAGAGACTGGTGGGCCTCAGTGCAGCGTTGCTCCTGCTTACGCCCACAAGGATATGCACATAATAATGATGTGAAAACGTTTGCTTTAGTAACACCACCTTGAGGCTTGCATGGCCACATCATGTTTATGTTCCGATACCCACGTATATGGTGCAATGAGGGCTATTTCATCACAGAACGAGATCTACAGATTTGCAGCGTGCGTTACTGTGTTCTGTTTCAGTGCTGTCATTCACAAAGATTTTCAAATTAATGATGGGAGAAACCGGTTTATCGCAGTCTGGAATGGATTAGCTCTTTCTGTCTCCCCATGGTGTACTCTACACCATTGTGAACTCTTTTGCCTGCCAGTTTCCTTGCCTTTTCCATCCTTCCTCAGACCTACAGGACACGTGGGATGGGGGATCACCAGCCAGGAGGACTCATAAAACCCAAAGTCTTCATTTGATTTATCGGTTCTTTGTACTAAAGGCTTTTGACTGTTCTTTGGGGGGGTATTTTCATGTGTGTGAGTGTGGGTGCACCTGGAAGTCATGGTGACCTCTGGTGACTGACCCCTACTGGGGCCCTGGAGGATATTCAGAGATGTGGCTGAATAAAGCCAGCCCCCTTCTCCCAACTGCTGGTATTCCGAGGAGGTCTCCCTTCCAAGTACTTGCCAGAGTCGACCCTGCTTAGCTTCTGACGAGAGATCGGGCTTGCCTGGGCTATCCAAGTCAGGGCAGCTGCTGATTGTTCTTGAGCCTTTTGCTGCCTGTGAGAGCTGTGGGATTTTAGGCTTTGTCTTTGTTAATTCCTCCTGGTCAGAAAGACTAAAAACGACACTTCTTAGGGGTCGCATTGGCAGGAACAGCTTGAAATATATCCTCTCCTCCCCCGCCCTGTAACTTGATACATTAGTGGAAAGCGTGGGATGGAGGTGGGAACCTAGCAGGGAAATTCTGGATGTTTCTATCAGTTTGGCCCTGACCTGGATAGTCCAGGGTAGCCTGACCATGTCAGATCTCAGTCTGCCTGGTTAGTACTCGGATGGGAGACCACCAAGGAAGTCCAGGGTTGCTACTGAGGGGCAGGCAATGGCGAACCACCTCTGTTCGTCTCTTGCCTGGAAAATCCTGGGGAGTCACCGTCAATGTTCCCTCTAAGCTGAAGAGTCTTGTGAGCAAAAATTCTACTTTGTGAGCTCATGGCATTAAAGTTGTGAGCAGGCGATTTGGGTACTGCATAAATCAGTTTGTTCTGGAGCCATCCTTCCTGAGCTAAGACAAAAACATGTGAGCTGGAGGCTAAAAAACTGTGAGCTAGCTCACACTAACTCAGCTTAGAGGGAACACTGGTCACCGTAAGTCAGCCGTGACCTGACAGCACCTTCCACCACTGGAAATTTGGGAGGAAAGCTGAGAAAGGGATGTGGGGTATTGTTTGCTGTGGCAGCCCTGAGGCGTTGCAGTGTGTTTTGCTGGGTGACCTTGGGCCAGTCCTCACATGTCAGCCTAATCCATCTCTGAAGGTTAGATTCTTGGGGGACCCTTCTGGATTAGCTGGAAATAAACAAATGGAAGTTATTTCCGGGGGGGGTAGACAACTCTTCTGTGTACTTCCTGAGCTCCTTTGAGGATAGAAAAGTGGTAGACGAGAAATGCTGTTAAATCCCTTGCATGGCAACCCGTTCCTGCCTGTTCTACCTACCTAAAATCACAAAATGGGGTCTGTCTACTGACTTCATGCGAACCCTTGTGTTTTGTTTTGTTTTTTTGCCATGCACTGACTTGTGGAACGGACTTGGTTGTTTAATGCAGTTCTCAATTATTATAATTACCTTCCTAGAATTACTGCACTCTAATGAGTTCACTTAGGTAATTATTTAATGCGGTTGTCAAGTCATTTCGCACTAAGGTCGGCAGCACAAAGTAGATGGTGGTGGTGGTGGTGATTTTTTTGCCATAGAAAGCAAACAGTCCCCCAGGGATGGTCTTTTCTTCAGTGTGTTAAATAGAAGGCGCTGTGGCCGAATGGAAGAGCCTTGGGTTTGCATGTCGAAGGTTCAGTCCTCAGCACCTCCAGTTAAAAGGATCAGGGAGGACAGGAGTGTCAAGCCGGCCTGTCCTGGGCTCTTATGCGGCCCTCAGGCAAGTAGTGCAAGGGAGGGAACAAGAGACTGGTGGGGGGGGTGAGTGGGCGGAGCTACTGTGATTGTGGCTTCAGCATGGTGGAACGACCTTGTCTGCAGCAGTCAAGCAGCGTGGGAGCATCTGCCCAGCATTGCACCGCTGGCTGTCCACTCCGCCCATGTGGATTTTCCTCTGCATCCCCCCTCCCAGCCCATGGGGCCTTGCAGTGAGGATATACTAACTCAGAGTTCACCGGCTGCTATCCTTTATTAAATTTATATCTCCGGTACCTGGTATTTGTTTTAGAGCACACATGGCCCGGCCTGACAGACATTTATGTCAGATCCAGCCCTCGCAACAAATTTCAACATCTCTGAGGTAGGAGGTGATATGAAAGACCTCAGCCTGAGACCCTGGAGAGCCGCTGCCAGTCTGAGTAGATAGTACTTATCTTGCTGGTCTGATTCAGTTTGAGAGACTATTATAATTAGCCATTGACCACTAAGTTTTTGGTACAAGATGGCCTAGATCAAGGGTCCCTGACCTTTTGAGCCTGTGGGCACATTTGGAATTCTCACACAGGATGGTGGGCCCAGCAACAAAATGGCCGTTGCAGGAGGCAGAGCCAGCCACAAAATGGCTGCCACAGCTTAACATCAGTCACACAGTGTAGATGCTTGTGCTGTGGTGGTAGCTGCCTGCAAAGCAACATTTTAAGAAAAATCTGCACAGCCAATCAAAACTCCGATAATCAATCAGAAGCGTTGCTGGGCAAAAGCCCTACCTGGCCCTACCTGAGAGCCAGTTTGGTGTAGTGGTTAAGTGCACGGACTCTAATCTGGGAGAACTGGGTTTGATTCCCCACTCCTTCATTTGCAGCTGATGGATGACCTTGGGTAAGCCATGGTTCTGTCAGAGTTGTCCTTGAAAGGGCAGTTCTGGAAAGGGCTCTCTCAGCCCCGCCTACCTCACAGAGTGCCCATTGTGCGGAGGGGAAGGGAAAGGAGTTTGTAAGCTGCTCTGAGTGAAGGGCGGGGTATAAATCCAATCTCTTCTCTTTTTCTACCTGCTTCCTAAAAACTCTTGGCGGGTACCATGCCCCCCACAGGCTCCACATTTGGGACCCCTGGCCTGGAGATACAGCTGCACCAGGAACCCCTGAACCAGCCTCTCTAGATAATGAACTGGGGTTGTGTAAGACTAAAAGTAGAGTTCGATTTCTTTTCCCCCTCAACCTCCACCCCCATCACTTGCACCCTACGTTCCAGACTTGCTTCTACCGTGATTGATAACACCTTTGTAGGCTGAGGTTAGGCATTTGAATTCTTCCAGTGCCAAGAACTCCTTTCACAGAAAGCAGTGGTTTGTGTCCCTGAAGGTATTTAGCAGCTGCGGTACAACACACCTGTTCTCTTAAAACATCAAGCCTTTTCATTCTGCCGTCCACAATAACATGCTAGATCTTAAATCTTTCAGTGAGTTGGCAGTGGGTAGGGTGATAACTTTCATCAGTCCATTAAATCATTAAAAGCTTTGAATATTTTGCCAGCATCTTGTATGGATGTGATATTTGTTTTCCCCAAACAGTCATCTGTTACATGGCTCTTCCGTGCAGCAAGAAGCAGGTGAAGACTATAAAACTGCACAAATTGACAGAATTGTTTGGCTGGCAGGTGCTGAAGTATCTGAATTACTTACCCGCTGGCCTTTCCACTTTGCTGACTTTTACTTCCAACAAGGCGGGCCTTTTTGAAATCGTGCATGCGCCTGTGTGTTTTATGTTCTAAAATGTACAAGGTAGCTTCATTTGTATTTTGGATTCATTTCAGAGCATAACAAAGGGCCAGTGGGGTTTCTTATGATCTGCTAGTAGGTATTAGGCAGGATATAGATACTTTTTAGAGCCAGTTTGGTGTAGTGGTTAAGTGCGCGGACTCTAATCTGGGAGAACCGGGTTTGATTCCCCACTCCTCCACTTGCACCTGGCTGGATGACCTTGGGCAAGCCGTAGTTCTGATAAGAGCTGTTCTTGAAAAAAGAGCAGTTTCTATCAAGAGCTCTCTCAGCCCCACCTACCTCACAGGGTGTCTGTTGTGGGGAGGGGAAGGGAAAGGAGTTTGTAAGCCGCTCTCAGACACCTTTGGGTAGTGAAGGGCGGGGTATAAATCCAACCTCCTCTTCTCCTCCTCCTCCTCCTCCTCCTTCTTCAAAATCTGTGTTGCTTTCTGCTGCTGAGCCATTTCCTAACATCTGTCTGTGTCCTGTTTATATCCTCCTTTTTTTCTCTGTTCCATGACAGGTGTTGCCTAAGAGTGCCTTTTCCCCATGGCTGTTGCTTTGAGGTTGTCTTGGACTCCTTCATCTTGTGTGTGTCTAATTGTGGCTCAATCTCTCCTAGTGAATAGTTGAAAATAAGAACATAAGAGAAGCCAATGTTGAATCAGGCCAATGGCCCATCTAGTCCAACACTCTGTCACACAGCAGCCAAAATATACCAGGTGCCATCAGGAGGTCCACCAGTGGGGCCAGGGCACTAGAAGCCCTCCCACTGCTGCCCCCTCCAGCACCAAGAATAGAGTGCATCACCTGCCAAAGACTGAGAGTTCCCATCTATACCCTGTGGCTAATAGCCACTGATGGATACTGATGGAAAATGATGGAAAATGTGGGACACGTGATTTATATTCGCAAATAACATTTATTTTTGTGCCTTCTCTAGGTTGGTACGTGGTCTGGCAGCTGTTCCTATCCAAATTCAAGTTCTTGAGGGAACTGATAGGAGACACAGGATCCCAGCAGGGAGATAACGAAATTACAGAGCCAGAAAGCGAACAGGATGGATCATCCGTTCTACAGAGGAGCCGGCAGAAGTCAGCACGACAGCGGAAGGCACCCACAGAAGAAGCGACTTAAAGTGACCCCTGGACAATTCTCAAGCGACTGGCAAATACTGACGCGGTTTGGGTTGGTTCTGCTGATATATGAATGAAGAGACAGAAAACAATTCCTGTCACCCTAGGAATTTAGTTGTACTCCGGTTTAGACAAGATTTTAGCAGAAAGCCCAGTGATGCTTAAAAACAAAGAAATTATTAGAAGGAAGGCAGTTCCTTCACGTTCTGGGGTGGAGTTGGTAGCTGCTGTAACTGTTCCTGGATGGCTTACCAGGCCTCACATTTTGCACCCATGAGAATGTGATGAACTTTTGAAGGCGGAAATTATCGCTGTCTGCTTTTACAGGCCTGCGGCTATTTGCAGGTAGTCTTTAGTGTAATTTGTTTAGAAGCTTTTATGGAAATATATGTATTCCTCCAGCCTTATCCGTGGATGCAAGGATCTTCTTCGTTGGAGAATGGCTTTAAAAAAGGGTACCCTCCCAGAAGAAAACCAATATTAGGCTGACATACAGAATGACTGACTTAATTGGGTACCAAGAGTTGGTATTTTAGCTTCAGTGCACGACAGTTTTCAGGGTTTTGTTTTGTTTTTTTAACCAGAGCTGTTTTGTGTGTGTGCGTGTGTGTGTGCATTCCATCAACACCTTTTGTTTTGCCTACTGGAGAGGAGAGGAACATCTGTTACAGGCCCTTATACAATGGTATTTTTAAAGGCATTAAACCTGTGACGAGGTGGCTTTAAAATGAATTGTTTTTTGCATTGTTTGCACCAAAAATTAAGGGAAGCTGGTTATAAATGTCCAGCAAAGCTCTGGGGAGAGCTTTCAGGATGGCCTCACTAATGATGCAGCCGGGACCTTTGTAGCTGGCTTTCCTGGTTGAACTATCAATTTCGTCAAATGCTTCTTCTTTGCCTTCTGGTAAATGTTGACCTAGACATCAAGCACTACTGAGAGGAGCTTCAGACTAGCTTGGAAACTGTAACGGAAGACGCTGATACTGACTTCAAACCGGGGATGCTTCATCAACAGTAATGATGCTGGGACAAGTCACGCCTCACTTCTTGAAACGCCAGGACACATCTTCTGGTTCAGCTCCCTGCTTTACACTTCGGCCCGGCATAGGACTACAGCTAAGTGACTTCATGCCTTCCTAGTGGCTAAACGCGAGTCCTCGTGATGGCGTGTTTTAGACTAGCTCTCTTGACCGGCAGTTTTGAGTCTTACAGCCAGGTAAAGGGCCATTTTTTTGGTTCCTTGGTTTTTCTTTTGATCCGTGGACAGTTTGGAACATCTGAAACACGTTGTGGGATTCAAAGATGACAGTATTCACATCCATAACTAGCTCATATTTTTTTTCCATGAAGTTTTAGTGTTCGGATCTACAGCAGCTCTCCTAACTGTTCCTTTTAAAGTATGTCCTTTGTTCTGTGTCTCGATTAATGTCTGTCGGAACACACCATGAAGATGGCACTGTTTCACACGTGGCACAATTAAACACATTGCATTTATACATGTGTTGCTGTGTCTCTGTGTGAGAAGTGGTTTGTAGCTTCTAAATATGAATATTTTGCTCATCAAAACCGTAGGGTAAGATTTCTGTGACAGGTTTCTTGCAGGTGGAGACGGTGGTAGAAAGAAATGGCTTGAAAATAAATAATATCAGATGTTTTCAGACAGATCAGCCTCATTTAGTTCATTTCCACTTCCGAGTTCCCCTCATAAGTGTTTGCATTATAGGTTGTATATAATGGTCATCCAGTTAAGATCAGCCATTTTTTGCAACTTGAAGTTCCTTTTGGTGCAAAGAAAAGCTCTCTCTCCTGTTGATTTTTGAGAAGCAAATTTCTGCATGCTGTGTTTCACCCCCTCCTTAATAGTTACGCAGAAAAGGTTTTAATTTAGGGGAAATTTAACTTTAAAGGTGAAAAGAGGTTTCATACAACTGTCTGCACACACCTGTTGTGGCTTGGAGAAATATCCGTACTGGATTACCCCCTCAATTATAAAACTGCTATTAATTGATTACTTCCTCCTCTGAAGGAAGTAATAATAGCTCACAGGCCAGTTTTTGAGAGCAGACCTGAAAAATACAACAGAAATGTAATGAGGTAATGTACAAAGGGGCATAGTGACTTGGTATTCAGTTAATGAGGACTGATGGGGAAACCAAGTGGTCCTCTGGAGGCTAGATCAGGATGGGTTGTCATATTAGTCTTTGGGTGCATTCAGGCGCACCGTTTGATCTGGTGTTGTGATAGTTCAGCAACGGATTTTATATGCGCGATCACACAGTCAACATCTGCCTCCCATCCCCATCCCCTGCTTTCCAGCTCAAAACCCCCATTAACCCAGAGTACTTTGTTACCAGGTCCCAAGTGGTATTTTCTCAGTTCTCCTGTTTAAAGCCGCATTTTTGCCCTGTGTGATCGCTCCTCCAGTGTCAAGCCACTTCCGGTGGTTTAAACCTCCTCCCCGCACAAAAGTGCCGTGGAAGCCCGAGGCTTCCGCTTTTCACCTGCCATTTTTTTTTTAGCGTCGGCGGTATGCGCATAAGCAAAGCTCCACTCCTGGGTTAATAAAACCAAAGTTTAAATGGTGACTCGTTTTAGTGTTTAGACAAGGTCGGGGTCTCACGGAGGCCAGTTTCGGGTCAAAAGTTTAAAGGGAAGTTTTCTGTTACAGCGGTTGGAGACACCTCAGGGCATGCTTTTGGTGGGAAACTAGTTGTTCTGCGCATGTGCGAAGATTCCAGTTCTATGGATGACTGCCTATGTTCATGCGCAAACTGAGAAAAAGATAGGAAAAAACCACTGAAACACACTCCTGCGTGTCGGTACTGTAGATGGTGGGGAGCGATGTGACTGCGCGGTGAGCCGGGATGAGGTGAGTGTGAGCGCGATTATCCAGATTTTTAAAAAATCACATCCGAACCAGACCAGTTTAAACTGCTCTCAGCATGCCGTCTGAACGCATCCTTTCTGTAGCAGTAGAAAAGAGCACAAGTCCAGTAGCACCTTATGGACTAAAAAAAAATGTGGCAGGGTACAAGTTTTTGTGAGTCACTGTGACTCATGAAAGCTCATACCCTGCCACAAAATTTTGTTAGTCTTTGAGGTGCTACTGGGCTCTTGCTGTGTTCTACTGCTCTGGAGTGTAAGAACCAGGGCTTTTTTTCTGGGGGAACATGCCGGAACGCAGTTCTGGAACCTCTTTGACAAAAATCTTTTAAGAATGTTTAAAAGTTCGTGAGTTTTCAATATACAGGTTGAAAACTTCATTTCCCTCTTGAGAGTTCCAGCACCTTTTTTTTTTTTTAAATGTGGGTGAAGGTCTCTGGGAAGGCTTGTTTATCTGCAGCTCCTCTGACCAGATTGGCTTCTGTGTTCAGTTCTGTTCCTGTTGCTATTTTGAGAAATAACCATCACGGTTCCGTGGGTAAATATTGCTATTATCCTTTTGGTCCCACTAGCACTGCATCTGCCAGTACCGTAACACTTCTTCTACCAATGTTCCCGCATTACATGCCTGATCCAGCACCTGGTTGCTTCTTTATTGCACAGAATCTGATCAGTTATAGATCTAGTACTGTACCTTGCTTTCCATCTTCGCTGGCTACTTCCCCAATAACGGCTGGTCATCATGGAAGGTTCAATGTGACTTTGTGCAATTAGCCATATATTAAATTCACAAACATTTTTTCTCTTCCAAAAGGTGGCAAATAGCCCCTGATTTCATTTGGAGCTCTCGAAAGGAGAACCAAGGATGCCTCCTCATCTTTGGGCGGGTGACTTCCTTCTCCTTCCATAGTTAGAATAGGACCGGTGAGTTTCTCCTGGATCATGGCCTTTTCTTTCCTCACTGCTTGCTCTAAAATGGAGCTTGAAATCAGGGGGAAGGGCTGCTGCAGTCAGTAAGTTAGGGCATCAAAACTGTGAAGGCCATCTGATTTCCTGGGTGCCAAAATGGGCAAGGTGACAGCAGCTTGCAGGGGCAAACCATTTCTCTTTCATGCATCTGTTGCATTTAGTGCAACACAATGATTTGGTTGCTGCACACCCACCTGTAATGATGTGCCATGCTTGAGAACTTGAGAAGTGAAAATGTCTTAAGGGATTTTGCCCAACGGTAACGCTACTCTGTACAAGCAGCAATGGCAGTTACCCTTGGGATTGGCCGGGTCGTTCAGTGTGAGAACACAGCCAAACAGCAGCACAGCAGTGAAGCTGGTCAGTGAGGCAGAAGTTCTGTGGTAAGAAAACATTGCACCTTAATGCATGACAGATTTTTAAAAAAAAATTGCTCTTGGGTGTTCTGGGTAGACATTTGCATCTGCAGGTCTCTCTGAGAAACTTATGTCTCGATGCTTGACTTTTGAGCAAGTATGACCGGGCCCATGCAGATGAACCAAATTCCTGCAAGGCAGGCCCTTCCATGTAGGACAGGACATGCAATCTGTATGTAGATCGTCACGTTCAACAGTGGAACCTTGTTCATTTTTAGCTACGTGCACACAGTGAAAGATGGGTGTGCATTGGCTGAACGTGTTGATCTACATGCAAGTTGCATGTTTAATTCTTTGTAGGAACTTTGTCACTTTCAAAACAGCTTTTATTCCCAGGTCCCAGCTCAATTTCAGACTATTTCATGCAGAGTACATTTAAAAAAAAAAAAGAAATATGTGCACATATTTTAGAGATTGCCAAGCACTTAGTTCTTTAAACTACTGGGTTTAATGTATAATGGAGAGTTGGGTGTTGTTGTTTTTTGTGCCTCCTAGTCTGGCAACCACCTTGGTCAACATGGTATTTAATTAGTTTTTACATGACATCTACAGGTATTCATACCATTTCTGGGGAAAGCATGCAACCATATACCTGTCTGTGAAATCAAAGGCACAATGAAGACTTTGTGAACAAGTATAGGGTTACCATATTTTGAAAAGCAAAAAAGAGGACATATTTCTCAACTGACTACTTCAAACAAGTGATCACTAGGACAGATCTCATTTTAAATACCTCTACTATTTAAGCTGTGATAATTGCTACTAACTAGGAATATTCCTAACCTTCCAACCCAAAAAGAGGACATTTTTATCAGCTGGGGTTTTTTACAAAAGAGCCCAAAAGAGGACAGACACCAAAAAATGAGGACATCTGATAACCCTAAACAAGTATATAATCTGGTTGAAGATTTAAAAATGCATTACAGTTATAACTAGGCAGAGTGGTAGGACAGCTGTACTCTTGCAGGTAACTCTCCACCCTGCATCGCTTTTTGGCTCGGTTTGCCTTCAAAATGCTCATCTCTCTCTACTGTGATGCAGAGTCCCGTTCATTTCAGTGCAGATCTATGGTGCAGAAATGTTGGGCCAACTGCTTCGACGGGCAGTTCATCTGTGGAGCCCGGCCATTACAAGCAATGGCAGGAAATGACACATGCTGCCTCGTCGTCACTGAGAAGCTTCTGGTGGGTTTATATGGAGTTCTGTGGGTGTGTGCCACCTTCACTCTTGTCCACAGTTGTAGGTAGGTGGTCACGGTGACAAGCGTAGCTTCCAGCATTCCCTCTAACCTGAGTTAGTGTGAGCTAGCTCACAGGTTTTTTTAGCCTCCAGCTCACACATTTTTGTCTTAGAACAGGAAGGATGGCTCCAGAGCAAACTAATTCATGCAGCAGCCAAATCACTTGCTCACAACTTTAATGCCAGTAGCTCACAAAGTAGAATTCTTGCTCACAAGACTCCACAGCTTAGAGGGACCATTGGTACCCTCCTGTCTTCCTTCCATGTTTATTGGTTAGTAAGTACTGGAACAAACACTTCTCTTGGTTTCCCCCCTTGTATTATTTATCATGTGAACAGCTTTATTTTTCTTTCATTGGACTGCATCAATAAAATATAAACAGTCCAGGTTAATAGGGGTGCTCAAACTTTGACATCTGAGTTTTTGGAACCTTTATTTACCCATAGCCCACTGCATTTCAAAGACTTCAGGATGGGTGACAAAAGTATACAGCTCCCAATAAACCAAAATTCAGTTGTGTATTTTAAAAATCCTGCTTGGTCAACTGAAACTGGAGGCCAGAAGGTCTGCGCCCAAACAGACCTTCTTGCAAAGCTTCCAAAAAGTGTCCCGCCTTGGTTTTGGAACCAAGGTGCAGCAAATAAGTAACTCAAAATCAAAGAGTATCATTGTTTTTGATCAGAATTTGCAATACTTTCATGCAAACAGGAAAGAAGAGGTCCTTGAGAGGTGCAAAGAACTGATGCTGTTTTTAATTGCATTGATGTTGACAGTTATGTTTGATAGAACACTATGGCTAGGGTTGCCAGCCTGGAGGAAATGGCTTCTTTGGAAGGTGGACTCTGGCATTTAATACTCCAATTGAAGCCCACCCTCCTCAGCTTTCACCCCCCCCCAAAAAAAAAAAAAATCTCTAGGTCTTTCCCAACCCAGAACTGGCAACCCCAACCATGGCTCAGTGGTAGAGAACTTGCTTTCCTTGTAAGTGGTCTCAGGTTCAGTTGTTTTCCTCTCTGCTTAAAGGATCCCAGTTAACAAGTATTCAGAGAGACCTTTCTCTGCTAGAGAGTCCCTGGAGAGCTGTTATCTCCCCCTGCCGCCGCCATCAGGCTAACAGCAGCACAGGGAAGCTCAGTTTAGGATACAAAGACCAGGTGGAGGTTGAAGAATTTAAATCCTCTTTCCCTTCCCACGTGGCCCTGATCCAAATAAAAGCTGTGCAAATGATCCTTGAAAGACAGGTAGAGATCCATGATCTGCCATGAGTGTTTGTTCCCAGTTGTTAACTTTATTCTTGGGCTCCCTTTGGTGTGATCATATTAGCAAAGCTACTACAATGAAGAAGAGTCGGGTTTGGAATTTCACCACCAGATGGCATCTCTCACCCAGATTTAATAAAAAGGTGGCTGGCTGGTTTTGAAAAGTAGCAAGCTGTGTTCTCTCCCCCCCACCGCTGCCCTTTTTTGGCTGAAAATGAAGAAATGTAACAGGAGTAACCTATTTTTACAAACCCTGTGCTAATAATAGTACTGTGGAGAAATGCATTTTTATTTGGAGGTTTAGACTGAACAAAAATTTCACCTTGAGTTTTAAAAAAAATTTTGTCTCTCTTGGCAGAGAACAAGCAGAAGAGGAGGAATCAGTTCCTTTCCAGCCTCAACAAGCCTTTAGAGATGCTAACAGTAGGCCTGGCCATTTTGGGAGGGATGGTCAAGCTCCGACCCCCCTCCCCCCAGCTAGAAACGTGACATCTAGCAGGGAACGGAGTTTTGCAGGTTGGAAACCCTAAAGAAGCCTTTTCCTGAAGATTAGCTGCTGTAGATTTTCCAGTTGTCTGACCGTGATCTTGGCATTGAAGGATCTGACATTTCACCAGTAGCTGTGACTGGCATACTCAGAGGTATAACACAGAAAGATGGAGTACTCTCTGAGTCAGGAAAAGCTTCTTTGCCCTGCCCTGCCCAGCCCAGAAGGGGTAGGGACACAGATGTTAAAAATCCTTGGCATGAGGAGGAGGATCTCTTTTGTGCTGATTCCATGATCAAGGTAGACAGAGCTCTTGCCTGGGGTCTGCTGAAGGCAGCCATTGCGATATGCAAGAGGCCACAAGGTAATGAGAACCCTTTAAACCCACTGTAACTTGTAAGCCTTAGGTTAAGAGCATGTACAGAGAGAGGCACATTGTATGTATACCCTTTTTCTTTTGGATCTCTTGCTCAGTCCGTTGCTGTGCTGAGGGTATGTGTGAGGACATTTTCTTTTTAATAGACAACTTGTAACTTTTAATGTTGGTATTGATTCTCTGTACCACTTTTTTCATCAAGTCACAGCAGACTTATGACAACCCTGTAGGGTTTTCAAGGCAAGAGGTGTTCAGAGGTGGTTTGCCTGATGAAATCAGGCTAGCCTGGGCTATCCAGGTCAGGGCCTCTCCTGCACAGACCTCCACAATTTCAGACACACCGTTTTAAAAGAAGCACCAGGAGAAAGGGAGGGCAGTCCATTGGCAAGTGGCTGTTCCCCCAGTGGTGCAGTAAGCTGTCCCTGTGGTAACCAGACATTGGTTGTGGGAGACATAGGCATGAGGTAAGGCCTTAAAATGGCAACAAATGGAGCAAAAGCTGGGAGCCCTGGTCCTCTTGGTGGGCAGTTCCTATAAAGGCCAGGTGGTGGCAGTGGGTGGACAGACAGAGGGAGACAAAAGTCCCTCGAGGTGCTGGGAAAGCCAGGTGGGTGGCACGTGCCAGCCTGAGATCTGGATAGCCACTGGTCCCCAGATGCCTCGGAAGGCAGGAGGGAAGAGGGCCTGCATGGCAGAGCAGAGTAGTGCTGTCCCGCCACATGTAGCATGTCTCAGTTTGGCTGACAAAACAAATGACAGTCCCATGCAGGGGCACCAACTGTGTGCCTCGTGCGTTCTTATAGGTTACTCATCGGTCCTTTAGTTAACCAGAATGCTGATGAGGTTATTGAGTAACTCTTTGGTGGTTTGGTGACTGTATTTCTCTGAGTCAGAACATTTTCCAGTTGTTTGTGCAATAGAGAAGGCCATGGCCATGGATGGGCCAGGATCTTCAAAGTAGTCCATGGTACCACTGAGGTGGTGTGGCCCTCTGTACCACAAATGCCAGGACAGATGAGTTGGGTTCAAAGGGGCTAATTAAAATATGGCTTTGCTTCCCACTCTGAAGTGCACTGTGTGTGTGTGTGTTTCATGCACTTCACACAAAATAATATTAAAATGTAAATTGGAACGAACTTATAAAGTTAATTGAACTCAAAATCAAGCAGACTGACTTTACTTTCTTAGTAGCACTTCAAAGAATACTGAGGTTGCAAAATACAAGCATTGCTGAGTCTTTACAGGAGATCCATAAATGAGTTCAGTTTATTTACAGGGTGATTTTTCAGCTAAAAGAAAAATCCTCCCGGTGGTTTACAGCACAATACAATAACGATACTGGCCAGTATAGTGGTTAAGAGTGTCAGACTATGATCTGGCACACCCACTCGTGCCATGGAAGCTCACTGGGCAACCTTGTCCTACTTGTGCATCCTCAGCCTTACCTACCTCACAGGGTTGTTGTGAAGATAAAATAGAGGAGAATGATGCAAGCTGCTTTGGGTACTCTTTGGGGATAAAGTCAAGGCAGTCTTGTGTAATGGTTAGAAACATGGACTCTATTCTGGGAGAACCAGGTTTGATTCCACATTCCTTCACATGCAACTGCTGGTGTGACCTTGGGTCAGTCACAAGTTCTCTCAGAGCTGTTCTCTCACGAGCAATCCTCAAAAGAGCTCTCTCAGCCTCACCTACTTCACAGGGTTTCTGTTGTGGGGAGGAGAAGGGAAAGGAGATTGTAAGTCGCTCTGATACTCCTTCGGGTAAATCCAGTCTCCTTCTCCTCCTCCTTCGAAGCAGATACATGATAGTAAAATACACTAAACATTTATTTTCCAGTACAAATCACTAAAATACAATAAAGCCAGTTTTCTCACTAGCACCACTCCCCCTATCATACTGTGGTTTTACTAATCAAATGTAAAAGCCCACCAGCAAAAGCAGGCCTTCAAACCCATCCAGAAGGCCTTGAGGGAAGCCCCTGTTCTCAACCCCCACAAGAGGGCATTTCAAAGGTTGGGGGACAAATGAGGGAAATGTAATCCAGATAGATTCTACAGGGAATATTAAAGACAAGCCTCAAAAGAGTTGCAAAGGATATTTTTCATAACACAACCTCCATGATTTCATCATTGAGGGGAAAACAGTGGGTTAAATCCGACCTAGAGAATTAGCCAAAGGGATCCTGCTGTCTACTCTTTCTCAGTGTGGCCTCCTGCAATAACGTCTCTCCCAAGCCACTTCCAAAACCTGGGGATCCTTGGAAACCACTTGGGAAAAGGCACTGCTGATCTTCCCCATTGCTTGCCAGGATCCTTAAAGTCTCGGGAGGCGCTTTGCTTCTCAGGGGATGTAATGGGGAAAGGAAAGCGGCAAAGACCCCCTCTGCAAACTCACCCTGTTCACGGGAGGGGTGAATTTAACCTGATATATCTTTTATTCCATGTTTTGGTACAAACTGGTAACAATATTAGTACAACCAACAGCTGGTGTGGGAGTCAAGCAACTGTAGGTGATGCCCACACAGCTGAATTTTAGTCTTCAGCTTTTCCTTAAGACATCTTGGACAAATTTATTTATTTACTAAATTAGATTTGCTAGGCCACCCTTCCCTGCAAACAGGGCTCAGAGCGGCTTACGACAAAACCAGATACAATAAATAATACAGTTAAAACCAACATTAAAACGCCTATAATATATCAGGAAATAAAAAACAATATACTTTCCGAGATGGCGGAAGAGATTTTAAAGGCACCAGTGCTCCTTGTTCACTCAAAAATCTCTCTGTTCTCAGGTAGGCCTCAGAGCCAGCAAAATATGTTTGTAAGAACTGTGTGAATTAAAGAAATGCCCAGATTACCAAGCACATGTTCTTGCAGATCTGTGGTGTATGCCTATCCATGCTGCACTATCAACTCTCTTATTCGGTGAAAGCGGTTTACCTCTCTGGTATTTTCTACAATGTCTCTTTCCCCTCATATGGCTATGACTTCTTCTTACTGGGCCAACCTAGCCAGGGATACCACTTGGAAAAGAAAGTTCCAGAAAGTGTGTGCAGCTCTTTGTTCCTCTGTCCAAGGCCTTGTAACGGATAATCTCAGCCATGCTGGTAACAGAAAATAAAAGTTACCAAATAAGTAAAATTGATGGGTGTTTTTTTTTCATTGAGTCAACCTTTCCCCCCTGACCTGGAGAGCCCAGGCTAGCTTGATCTCATCAGATCTCGGAAGCTAAGCAGGGCTAGTATTGAGATGGGAGACCACCAAGGAATACCAGGGTCGTAATGTGGAGGCAGGCAACGGCAAACCACCTCTGACCGTCTCTTGCCTTGAAAACCCTACGGGGTCGCCATACGTCAGCTCTGACTGGACAGCAAAAGCAACATCAACTTATATGAATTACTTATAGTAGAAAAGAGCAAGAGTCCAGGAGCACTTTAAAAGGCTAACAATATTTGTGGCAGGGTATGAGCTTTCGTGAGTCACTGCTCACTCATGAAGGTTCCTACCCTGCCACAAATTTTGTGAGTCTTTAAAGTGCGACTGGACTCTTGCTCTTTTTTACGTCTACAGTCAGACTAACACGGCTACCCATCTTGATCTACCTCCATAAGTTACTCAGACATAGCTTCATGTTGGCGGAAAGCAGAGGAGCCATTTTGCCCCTCGAACACCCCCCCCTCCCCGACCATTGCGGCAGCCAGTTCCAGCCCTGTTCAAAACATGTTTTCATTTCTTCTTCCTAAGGATATGCTGTACGGAATTGGGGGGGGAAACGACTCATAGATGTTAACCTAAAGAAATGTTGTTTTTATCTTGAACCCAGATGTGGCATCCCACAGCTCTGGGCCATGTGAAGTGGTTTCCACTGTAATAAAACTGGCATCTCTCTGTGATGACTTCAGTGGAGAAACTTCTTTGAGGGGATCGTTTAAAAAAAACCCTCAGCACAAGGGCAGGTCCTGCTGGTTTTCTTGGGCTTGTCCGCTAGCTTTGTACAGTAATCATCCTGCATGTGAGACACGTATAGGGACTAAGTAGACAAGATGCAGGACAATCCATCAGTTGATCTGCCTGGGTTTTTTAAAATGCCAATTGCACTCTCAATGGGCCTTCCCAGAGGGCCTCACATGTCAAAACTGACCACCAGCACCATCACTCTGGCTGTGATTCACCCCAGAAGGGAACACAAAGCAGGCATCATCTCCTCAGTACAGTATGAAGCTGCGACCGGGAAAGGAGAAACGGAAGCTTCAGTGAAAACACTCGGCGCTCTAACTGCGCTTTCAGAACTTTGCTGTTCCTGCCCCAAGGGGCTGTGAGTGGCACAGGGCTCCCTTGTGTGTTGTCACCTTGGTGGTTCTAACGGGCTGGTAAATGAAGAATTGCCTTCAAATGGCCAGAAAGGGGGGGGGGCATTTTCCAACATGGGCTTGTAAAAAAATGCTAAGAGATGGCAACTTTTGTGGATTTATTTGGAACTTGGTTTTCAGGATAATTTTAAAAGGCTCTTATGTCTCCCCTGGGGGGACAAATTAGAATGTGGAGGGTATGCACCTTTTGGAAAGGGATGGGCCTGGTGGTGGACACAGCCATTCCCAAACTGCTTTTATCCCTGCTGGGGAATATGGCGCTGTTCCCCAGTGAGGTCCCTGCCCCCTAGGCTCTGTCCTCAAAGCTCCAGGAGTTTCCCAACCTGGATCTGGCAGCCCCACCCACCCACCAACCATGTGCTAGTGGCTAGGGGGAAGCTGGCAACCCTAGTGCAAACAGAGGGGCTGCCAACTCTGGGTTGGACAGTTCCTGGAGGTTTGTAGGCAGAGCCTGGGGTGGGCGGGAACAGTGCTCCCTCTAAGCTGTGTGAGCTAGCTCACTGTTTTTAGCCTCCGGCTCATATATTTTTGTCTTTGCTCAGGAAGGATGGCTCCAGAGCAAACTAATTTATGCAGCACCCAAATCGCTCACTCACAACTTTAATGCCAGCAGCTCACAAAGTAGAGTTTTTGCTTCACAAGAGTTCACAGCTTAGAGGGAGCATTGGGCGGGAGTAGAGTTGCCAACCTCCACATGGCACCTGGAGACCTCCCACTATTCTAGTTGATCTCCAGGGGACCAAGATCAGTCCCCCTGGAGAAAATGGCTACTTTGGAGGGTGGGCTCCATGGCATTCAGGGCTGTTTTTGTAGCAGGAACTCCTTTGCATATTAGGCCACACACCCCTAATGTAGCCAATCCTCCAAGAGCTTACAGTAGTCCCTGTAAGAAGAGCTCTGTAAGCTCTTAGGGGATTGGCTACATTGCAGGTGTGTCGCTTAATATGCAAAGGAGTTCCTGCTACAAAAACAGCCCTGCATTTTTATGCCCCCCAACCCCACCCCTTCCCAGGCTCTATCCCAAAAATGTCCAATTATTTCCCCACTCAGAACTGGTAACCCTAGTTTGGGGAGGGGAAGGACTTCAGCAGGATCTAGTGCAATAACAGCCACCCTCCAATTGACTGTAAGGCCGGCAAAGAAGCTTAATGTGTAAAAAAAATGCTCCGTAGCCCCCTCCCTTCAGGATGGGAGGTCTTGGCATCCAGAGAGCCAAAATTAGGGGGAGGCAGCAGGGGATGCCCCACCTCCAATTGTATCCTGTGGGTGGCTTTGCAGTGGAAGCAAATCTCCTGGGCAGAGCAATGGCGTTTCTCTGGGGATGTACTAAAAGGAAGGACAGGATTGCCCATTGGAAACAATGGGAGAGACTAGAAGGCCCATTGGAAATAATGGGAGCCAGGAATGCCATTTGACTTGCATGGGCTCCATTGGAATACATTACAGCTCAAGAAGAGTTGCAAAGAAAATGTGGAATGGAATTTTCCATTAAGGTCTCTGGTCCCAAATACACTACTCTGGGATTGGAATGACAGGCTCCACAGTGGAATGACAGCCCGTGGGGGTAGCAAGAATGTTCTGGGACTGGAATGACAGACCTCGGAGTGGAATGACAGCTCCTGGGGGTAGCAGGAGTGTTTTGGGACCCATTGGGGTACATTTCGGTATATTTTGGTATGCAGATTCCACTTGGTGCCGCAATCCTTCAGTAATTTATATGCCTATGATAGGTATTTAATTGTACTTTATGAAATGTTTGTAAGCTGCCCTGAGCCCACCTCGGCAGGGAGGGTGAGATATAAATCAGATAAATAAATAAATACCCCCACTCTGAGGCCTGTCATTCCAGTCCCAGAAGTGTGTAATCTTGTGTGAACCAGCCCTGGATCTATTTTCAGAGACTAGGCCTATGAAGTCAATGGGGTTTTACCGTGATCAAAGGCATGCTTTTCTTTTACAAGGTCCCAAGTTCCGTCTCTGCTCAAAAGAATCTCTGGACTGTATGAAACCTCTGCTTGAGTCTAACCAGAGCATGCAATAGAAGACTGAATGGACCAGTCATCTGACTCTGTGAATCGGCTTTCTGTATCTGTGTTCCATAAAGATCCATGAGCTGATTTGCTGTTTGAATACTCTCCTTGCCTTCTCCAAGTGCATTTCATGCTTACACCTACCAAATACTGTAATTTGCATATTATGGTCCACACAGTCATACGCAGGAGTTTATACAATGCCAATAGAACTATCCATAGCCTGTGAGAATTCCAAGTAGACTGAGAGGGTTCCTGGGGGCCAGCCTGTCTATGTGGCTCCTTCCATTTCTCTCCACAAATCTCTCTTTATAGAGCAGCTCCACCTATTACGATGACTGCAGCACTCTTCAGTGCTATAAGGAATGCATGAGAGAAGGGACATGTGCAACTGCTTCACACTAAGACAGACCCAGGCCTGTAGCCAGAAAATTTCTAGTGGGGCAAATGAGTACAGTGGTGTATTTATTTGCTTTATTATTTATTTATTTATATTGTATTAGTTATTTACCAATTTTCCACTTGAGACTCAAGGTGGATGACATGGTATAGAACATTGTAATCAGACGGCATGAGAGATCTTAATAAGCGATGCAATAGGACTAGGCTTACGGAAATCACAAAAATGCAAAAAACAAAAGTCTCAAACATGCTATGTCAAGCAATGCAGAAAATGGAATTACAAAAAATGAAAATGATGCTGTAAGAGCATGATAGAACATACAACAAATCTATTTATTTATTTGATTACATTTTTGGATCGCTTAATCCCCACAACTGTGGGGCTCTAGGCGATGTACCGAATTAAAACAATAAAAACCATAAAAACCGTTTGCAGCATGTATAATTCATTAATGAAAATCAAGTGGCAAAAATTTTAAGGTTCCCTCCCATTTCCAGCCTGTGGGTGCCTCATGGGTATGGGGGGAAGGAATTAAATCCTTCAGGGGACAGAGGTTCGGGAAGGGTGTCAGCCATGATGTAAGTTGTCCTCAACCAAATGCCCGGTAGAACATCTCTGCCTTACAAGCCCTGCAGAATTGCACAAGACCCCTGTGGAACTGGGCAATAATATATAGCATACACTGGGACATAGTGCACAGTCCTGTTCTGTAGACGCTCCCAAGCAACTGTTTAGATAGTTTACAGAATTAAAGTAGTATAAGAGATTTCTTCCAATTACTGAAATACAACCTTCTTTCTCTGTAAGTCACTAACTGAAGGCTTCTAGCGTGCCACCCAACAAATGGGAAAGATCAGCAACTGGAAGATTTATGACAGGTTTCACGCTTTTTACCTCACCTCCTTCCTTTTTTTACATACAAAATTTGAACTTGAAAGATGTACAACAGATTTCACACCAACCCCTAATGCTGATTGGAGGAGCATGACAAATGATAGATGTGGCACCGCCCCCTTTCCCACCACTGTGGCTATGGGCCTTGTCAGACCTAAGGTCAATGTCGCCTACCCTGACTGGCAGCAGCTCTTTGAGGACTCAGGTGGAGCACTTTCATGTCACCCACTACCTGATCTTTCTAATCAGAGATTAAATCTGGGAACTTCTTCATGGAGAGCAGCAGGTCTACCACAGCCCCACCCTCTACAGTGAGCAGACTGGAAGTCTGAGGTTCTGGAGATCTTCAGCCAGTTGGAAAAGACCCTTGAGAGGTAGAAGGACTGATTGTCTGGCTTGTGAGAAGGTGGGAGCAAATGTTGCTAGGAGGTGGAATTTGACCCTGTCGGGTTAACATTCTTTTCTGTTTTGTGTTCATTTTCCTCCTCCCCTCCTCCCCAAACCAGCCTACAAGGGCACAGAGAAATCACGACCTACCCTGAATGTGAATCAGAGGACAGTACCTGCAGAGACCTGTGTGATCACCAGCCAGACTGGAGTTGCTTGCCAGGGAAATGGAGAAGACCTGTGGGATGCTTTTGGGCTCCTACAGATTGATACGGGCTGTGAAAGCATCAGGAGCCAGTCCCCGGGAAATGAGGCTGGGTGAGAAAGATGTCCTGCATGTGGTACATACTGTGTGAGAAAGATGTCCTGCATGTGAAAATGAATGGTTGGTGCTGTGTAGCCATAATACACTACATGGGCAGCTACCGTCAACTGCCTGCTGCCCAGCCTAGTGGTTTCAGTTCTGTCAGTTATCGACTGGTCAGCAATTACATTTTGAAATGGGATCCAATTTATACTTTTAATTTATGCCCCGCTTTTCTTCCTAATGGGGTCCCAAAGTGGCTTACAGCATTCTCCCCTCCTTCAGTTGATCCTCACAACAACTCTGTGGGGTAGGTTAGCTTAAGAGTGTGTGACTGGCCCAAGGCCACCCACTGAGCTTCCACAACAGAATAGCAATTTGAACCTGGGTCTCCCAAATCCTGGTCCAGTGCTCTAACCTCTACTCCACACTGGTAGTGGGTAAAATGTCCCTGTAGGCATACCCTTCTTTCTTTGTAAAGATAATAAATTCTAGCTATGATTTGATGGAAGGACAATGAAAGTAAATAGCCGGTGCATAAATGTCAAGTTGTCTGTCATGTATGAATAGACATTTGACAGACACTCCTGTGCCAGTTTGGTGTGAGAGCCAGTTTGGTGTAGCGGTTAAGTGAGCAGACTCTAATCTGGGAGAACCGGGTTTGATTCCCCACTCCTCCACTTGCACCTGGCTGGATGACCTTGGGCAAGCCACAGTTCTGGCACAGCTGTTCTTGAAAAAAAGCAGTTTCTGTCAGAGCTCTCTCAGCCCCACCTACCTCACAGGGTTTCTGTTGTGGGGAGGGGAAGAGTTTGTAAACCGCCCTGAGATTCCTTTGGGTAGTGAAGGGCAGGGTATAAATCCAATCTCTTGTCTTCTCTGTATGAGTCCCTTTAGAATTTTCTCTTCTTGCAAGGCAGAAATATTCTGACAGGCATTTGGTTGAAGGCAGCAACTGTCTGGCACTTTCATATGCCCACTCCTCTTTTTCTCCATATTTTTCCCTCCACCCAGGGAGCAGGTGGATACTGAAATTATTCGTCATCTTGGACACAGTATTATTTTCTGATTAATTGTTTAATATATTTTAATGTTGTTTTAATTCTTCTCATATATTTTCTATTCGCTTTCGATGTAAGCTGCCCTAAGCCCTGCTTCAGGGAAGAGCGGCCTAGCAAACTGAAATAAATACATAAATAAAAACAGTGAAGAAGTCATATTAGTTCCAGTGCACTGAAATGTACATGGCCCTGGCCAGATGCCTCTCTCCAAAGGTCTTTTAAAAACCTCATACATGGCTTTTATATTATTTTTTAGACCCATGTCTTGACCTATTTCCATTAGAAACAATTGTTTACCTCACTTCAGATGGCGAGGAAGGTGCGTTGTGCCTCTGAGGTGAAAAACTCCTGTTGAGTTTTTAATTATTTTGAGTAAGTTTTTATATTTTTTTTGCCTATTCTTAAAGTGACTTTACCCAGGCTTGTCTTCAACTTTTGCCTTTGTTATGTCCAGATCTTAAACATCTGCACTGGCACATCTGCCTTTGGCACAATCAGAACATTCCTTTGACCGTTAATATAATGAAAGATTTTCTGACCTGATGAGCAATTCCAGTGCTTTCCCCCACTTACGTGCCACATCATTGGCTGGTGCTGATGGGCTGGGTGAGGAGCAGTCTGATGGCATCAGGCTGTGAAGGCTGGCACCTTTTCAGTGGCATCCCCATGTTTCTGTTAATAAAGGACTCTGCCCTTAGACACATTTTGAAGAAAACTAAAAGCAAAGCTGCCACTTCGAGTTAAGTGGATACCATTTCTGCAACAGAGCCACTGTACCCAAAACGTCCAAAGCACATGATACCACAGTATTCCAGCCTCATTTTTGTCTTTCTGTGTTTTTGTAACTATTCTGGTGTGATTGGATTGCTGGCTTATATATACTCATGTCCTTTAAGAGCTCTGGAGGATGTAAATTCACAAAAAGTGTGTCTATCCTTGGTGGGCTGGTAGACAAAAGGATTCAAAAGGTGAGCTGAACATATTATCTAAGTTCATGCAGAAATTGCAAGATGTGAAGAAGACCCTCTAAAATGAATCAGTGTTGGAGTCTTTACCAAAAGCTCCAATGTCCTGCTTTCCTACCCTGGGCAGTGTTGGCCCTTAGAAACTCAGGGGCGCTCGGACGGAGTCGGGGGGGGGGAGGCGGGGGAACTTTTCGCGGGCGGCCGCCGTCGCCGTCGCCGCCACCACCACCACCACCACCGCCTGGCCAGGGGATTTAAAGAGCGCCTTCCCGGGCCTTCTAGAGGTAAAACCATCCTAACATACCTCTCTCCATAAGGTTCGGAGGCCAGGTTCGAACACTTGTAAACTGTCAACGGTCAGCACGACGTCCAAAGCACAAGGACGAGATCTGCAGAGCAACTGCTCAAGGCCAGGAAGAGTTCGGGGGAGCTCGGCAGCTTGCACCAGTTATGGCCTTCTGCATGCGCTTTGGGGCCAAGCCACAATCCCTACTCACTTCGAGGAAGGAAGGTTTTGCGATCCACGGTTCATGCATACTTTATGGAATCGCAGGAAATTAAAAAATGGAATCCACGCAGCGGGAGAAAACTGTAGCGGTGAAAACAGGTGAGGAAGAACCTTCACGGGAAGGCCTGCTCTTTCGCCCCCCCCCTTTATCGACATAGGAAAGTGGAGGGGAGGGTGAAAGGGGGGGGGAAGCCATCAGTACAGAGATTGTCCAAGATACTCTTCATGCCACTTGTCAGCTGCAAAACGATAGCTTTTGCTAGCCACAGCTTCTGTTCCTTGGCAGTTCCGGCGACGCAAGGGCTGTGTCTTTCCAAAGGGGGCCATGCTTGCTTCTGTTTTTTCTGTCCGACTTCCCCTGTCGTGAGGGGATGGAGGAGAGTATGGGCGGGGGGGGACGGTTGCGTTGCAGGGAATTCTTGGCGGGAGGCCTCGACCCTTCCCCTTCCATGAACTGAGCCCCCCTACATCGGACCCATCCTGCCTATAGACTGAAGACATGGTGTGACGGTGGTTTTATTTCGTTTCAGTGTAAGACTCCTATGAATCCACGAGGATCCGTTTAAAACCGCCCAGACCTGACTTTCTGCCCCGTCCCGGATGCGTCTGAACTGTTTTGTGAGGTCACAAAGGGGTCTGGGGCAGTTGCAGCCGTTGCTGGCTGGCGTCTCTGGGCCGAGGAGCAGTTGCTGGCCAACCTCTCCGAGAGCTGGTGTGTCGCCGAGGCGGTGAGCATGTTCGGATGTTTTTAAAAGCCCAGCTTTCTTGGGAGAAGGGGTTTCTTTTGGGGGGGGGGGAGAAAGGATCGGGGAAGAAACCTCAGAGTCTAGCCAGGGACCCGTGTGGCTGTGAGCATTTTTGCATTTTAAAAAAGCTCTGATGAGATTGGGATGGGGATCGGCCCCTGAGCTATCTAGGTCGGGGCAGCTGAAAGTATACATCTGCTGAATAGGAGAACAGAGACTACCTCATTTTATGATGAGATTTTAAAGAAGGTAATTCAAAAAGCAAAGTACCCCCTTTCCCCCCCTCCATGGGATAATTTTTTAAAAGCTTGACTTTATGTTTCAACCCGAGATGCCCTCCATGAGTAGGAAAATATGATTGTCCATAGATATTCTGTACTCAGTGCTCATGACATACTTAAAGATCGGGCAGTGAGAGGAAAGGTTGAGAAGGAGCAAGCACAAATACCAGGTGGTAACATATTCTTTTAATAGTATTAATGTTTACTTTCTGTAACTTGAAACACCTCCCAGAACACCTTGCTCTTTGATTTACTGAGGAAGTATTTTTCTGTATCATCCACATAGTGGATGTTCCACGGTTTTTGAAAACATTGTTCGGGTTCAAGGCCTGTATCTTTATCAATACCACTGTTTAAATGACCTTGTCTTTTTTTCACTTCGGTGACTTTGTAAATAGACACCCTGGTCTTGTAATCCGTGGGCTTTCTGTTTTGTGATTGGTTTATGTAACTGTATTTTCTTTCATTGTGTATGTATGAAATAAGAGGAAACTGGATATTAGAATACTTATGAATATTTAATAATACAAAACACACAAAAAACACTTAGACTTGGTATTTAAATATTTATTGTTAAAAATCATACAGGAATTAGCTTAGGCTATTAGGTTAGAACCTCCGGGTGGGGCCTGGAGAGATCCTGAAATTATAGCTGAAATTACATCTGATCTCCAGACCACAGAGATCGGTTCCCCTGGAGAAAATGGCTGCTTTGGAGGGTGGATTCTATGGCATTATAGCCTGCTGAGGTCCCTCCCCTCCCCAAATCCTGCCCTCCCCAGGCTTTACCCCCAGATCTCCAGGACTTTCCCAACCCAGAATTGGCAACCCTAGTGCACATGCATAATTTCCTGCAAAACTGGCAAGTGACATTCTCCCAAGTTCGATTCAGAATGGATCCCTTAAGCTTCAAGAAGGTGTTCTTCCCTAAGAGATCCAAGGGGCAGGGGGGATTGGCTAGTGTGCAAGCAGAGAACCCGGTAGTGTCTTCCAGATCTTAAGTAAATGACAGAGGAACAGGTGGAAAAGGGAGAAGGATAGGACATTCTCTGCTTTCTTCCACTTCATTATTAGTGTCTAAAAGAATCAATCTAAGCATTGAGGTCTGCATAATTAAAATGTGCAGTTTTCTGCAAGGGTGAAAATGATTTTAAAAATAGTATTTTACTTACATGATAAGAAGTTTAAAAACATACACATACACACAGTTTAATAGGCTGTGAGGCAGAATCTCATCTCTGTCCTTTTATATTATATTGGGGGTTGTTATTGATTTATTAAAAAGTGAAATCACGTAACCAGTATGTATGGAATAATAGTGCTTACTTAACATTTATGGTTTTTTTAAAAAAATTGCAGTGCGATCCTAAGTAGAGTTGCACCCTTGTAAATCCATTAACTTCAATGAACTCAGAACAGTGTAACTCTGCTTAGGATGGAACTGTTGATCACACCGGGAAAAGAGTCTTTCTACAAACATATTATTAAAACCAGTAAGTAATTTCCTTGCATAATTTATTGTCTCTTTGGTTTATTTTGTGAGGCATGATATATTTTGGAATGAACAAAGATTAATTAGAGCTTGTTTCTTTTCTAAAAAAATCCGTCCTAAGTTCATGAGCTTTCTGTTAAAAGTTATGCACAGGTTATTATACTTCCAGTAAGCTATCTGTGAAATACGATGCACTGTTTTTAATAATTACCACCTCAATAAGTAAGATGCAGGGTGGGGGGGGAAAGAAACAAATGAAAAGTGAGTATATCAATTGTGTATGGCTGTCTTGCAGGGACTCAATAAATCTGTTTTTGCCACCTGCTTGGGACTACAAAAATAAAGAGTCTCTAAAAAGATTCATAGTTGACTAGTGGCGGCTATGTCTGACCTCAGGAGTCACAAATTGAGTGGGACATCCAAAAGAGAAACAATGTGGTGGATTCAACTAGCTTTCCCTGCTGGTGACAAGGGAAGGAAGTGAAAAACTGAAAAATACTATTCTGTGGATAGTGAGACTTGCATGGACCAGTCATGTGGATGGAGGCAGCAGTTGGGAGAGAAGATTCAGTGACAGGTGGCTGGATCCAACCCAGTGATTTTACAGTAATTTATCATTGGCTGTTTGATGTCCACAGTTCATACATTCCCCAACAATTGCTAATTTATACACTATCTGGATTGCATATTACCTATCGGTTGTTTTGTGCCCACAAATGTCTTGTTGCCATAACTAGAGTCCATTGTAAAGTATATATTTTTTTCTTTTTTGTGGTTGTAGGATGAAATGCAGGATGCCCAGAAGAAAAGTGACGACTCCAGTCCACTTCCTTCCCTCAGAGGTAAAATTTATTGTCACTTTATTGACTGAGCAGCCCTGGTAATTTGTATTCTTTTCTTTCAAGTAACTTTAGCAGTCCCACCCTTTGTCAATAATATATATTGGCCATTTGCTTGGCTCAAGAACCTGAGGGAAGGCTTAGGGTCTCCCTTAACTGGAAGAAAATGGCACCTGAGACACTTTTAAGATTGAAAAATAACAGGTTTTATTGAACATCAAGGGGAAAGGGTCAGGTGAAGTCGGGTTGAAAATCTTGAGGTAAAATAGTATAAGCACAAACTCTATTTATATATCAGGCTAGTGAAAGTTTCTTGAAGTATTTACAGTTACTATAGTTCTTTATTTTGAGAGGATTTTGTTCCTGGGTTTTCCCAAATCACTACACATGCTTTGTTTGTATAATGGCAGACTCTTTTAGAGAGTCTTTTAGAGAGAAGGCTCTTTTAGAGAGAAGGCTCTTTTAGAGAGAAGACTCTTTTAGAGAGAAGGCTGGTACCCTCTGCCTAGTACCCAAACCCCTTCTCTTGAAACACCAGAAATCTTCTTGACTTGTTAACTGACTCTTAAGGTCTCCACAAGCAGTTTCCAATCAGGCTAGACCAGGGATCTCTACTCCTCAGAGCTAATTTTCCTGTTTGGGTAAGAATTCTTCTCTCCCTAGAAGAGCTATCCCCCTTTCCTTTGGCTTGAATGGGAGATTTTTTATGCTACCCAAACCTTCTTGCCAAACTTTCCCCCAGTTTGCTGTCTGTGTTCAAACGGCTCTCAGCTAATGCTGGATTAAGAATTTATTCAGTCACAGATGAATTCTGACTTTGTCAGCATGAAACTCTTTTCTGTCAGGGCTAGTCTCAGACACATCTCACAGTTAAGATTGGAATCTGACTGAATTTCCTCAACATACAGCTCTCACAAGACTTTCGTTGCTCAGATGATGCCAGACAATCAGATTGCCTGCAGCTGCATGTCACTCAAGGCTCTCTGGCTGTATAAGTATTAACCCTTCACAGTTCTGTAGTTTTATGTACAACATTTTAAGCCTCTTAAACAACAACTACACTGTTTTCAAGGGGGGGCATCTTTCTGAGACACTGCTTAAAGATTTCATATATGGTAGCTTTTATGAACCTATCATATAAACCAGTAGGTCTTGAACTCGCATTCCTTCCTGAGTACTGGAATGATGCTGTATATTTTTTATAAAAGGAGGATGGGTACAGAGGTGTATCCACCAAGAAGCAACAGCCTCTCTTCAAATTGCACTAACCTTCAGAAACCCGACAGGAAAAGATTCCATGCTTTGTGATGCCACCATGGAAACCATTGGCAGGCTTAAACAAACAGGAGTCTTGTGGTACCTTAAAGACTAACAAAATGTTACTCCAATATAAGCTTTCATGCACTGGAGGCCACTTCTTCAGATGGCAACATGTGGATGTTCACCATGCTCTCTTTTTATATAGGAAGTACGAAAAACAGACAGCAGGGACAAAAGCTGTGCTATGCAGGAAGTACAGGGTGGAACGTAATTATGAAAAATTCAACTGTAATCAAGACTATAGACAACGTTCACTAGTCACTTTTTGTGAGACAGAAATTCCAAGTCCTGGTGCAACTCACATTTGGGGAAGAAGAGAGTGAAACCTCTTAGTTAATCCCAGTGCAGCAGTGTCACATTGCAGTCTCCCTTGTTTGTTGCTGAAAGATGGTGACTTCCAGGTCAACAACGTGTCCCGAAAACTGAAATGTTCTCTCACTAGTTTCTGAATACTGTAGTTTTTAGCATCAAATGTGTGTCCATTTTTTTTCTTTTGCATAGGAACCGATGATATGGCTGAAAACAGAGCTGATCAGAATTGAAATATGGTAAGCTTTTCTATAACTCTGTGCAAAAAATGGAAAATGTACATCAGCATTATCTTCATTTTCCTCGTTGAACACTTCTAGCATAAACAAAAAGGGCTTTTGTGTCACTTTTAAGAATCAGAGATTTATGATATCAGAGATGTGGAATCTCAAGTCTGTAGCATGTGATCACATTCTGAAATTTGAAGGGCACTTCGGGCAGTCCCCATAGTCCCAACAAAAAGGAGAGAAAAATCCATGTTTCACTGTGCTTTAGTGCTACTGCGGACCAAACTGGATGTGATGGCATCCTCATGTCCACCACAGGAATGCCACCACCGTTCAAAAGTGATTTAAATATGCCACAACGCCGCACTCTTGTCCAACCCCACATGCCTTTTCAAGTGCTGAAACAACTGCACCCCCGCCCCCACAGCTGTTTAACCACTTGAAAAGGTGCAGAGAGAAGGGCATCTCAGCTCTCCATGCTCCTGGCAGCATTAGTACATAACTTTAAAATGACAGTGACATCCCTGTGGAGGAAACAAAGATGCTGTTGTCAAAAGGTCACTTTACCCAGCCTAGGCAAAGTGCCTTTTGTTACAGGGCTACAACACAAAATTACAAATACAGGGGCGTGACGGTCAATGTTCCCTCTAAACTGTAGAGACTTGTGAGCAAAAATTCTACTTTGTGAGCTACTGGCATTAAAGTTGTGAGTGAGCAATTTGGCTACTGCATAAGTTAGTTTGCTTTGGAGCCATCCTTCCTGAGCTAAGACAAAAATGTGTGAGCTGGAGGCTATAAAACTGTGAGCTAGCTCACACTAACTCAGCTTAGAGGGAACACTGGTGACGGTTCATACGCCAGTCCCTTTACTACCCCAAGTCAGAAGCCAAAGGGCAAAGCCTTTAACCTTCCTGGGTTTCAATCAGAAAGTCCACCCTGCAAGGTCGGCTCACAGAAAGAGCTTCTCACAAAGACAAAGTACCATGGTAGGTGGTCTGCCAGTCAAGGCCCTGGATATAGATTGAGAATGGTGAAGGCAAAGACCCACAAAAGTAAATTAAAAAAATATTTTTATTCAGGTGCAAGAATACTTTTAAACCAGATCAAAAGATAGCGAGGATATAAACTAAAGCTAGAGATTTACATGCTAACTAAAACTGTTGCACACTGGTTCCAAGATATTGCCCATTTTCAGATGGAAGTTCCAGTTATCCAAAGTGGCTCTTCTCCAAGTCACCACAGGACAGAGTTGTTTGGCCTATGCAAGCAAGTATCCAGGGTGGCCGAAAGTGAGCAAGCAAGGCGTCTACGTGGCGAGGTCTCAAGTAGGCACCATCAAGCAAGCCGAGGATAAACTAGAATCACACTTCTTTACAGGTAAGGGGCCATTGTACCACCAGGCCTATACACTGATAGGGTCCCTTAACAATGACACATAGCCAAAGTGTTGGATCAATGGCTGAACAGGATGACCTCAGTGACCTCTGACCTCGGAGAAGGCACAGAGCCAATCCGCAGCTAGGTTCAGCCCCTTTCCCACAGGTGTAAACCATGGGCTTAACTGAAAGGAATGCAACTTATTGTGAAGACAGTACAAAGGTTTCCCAACTCTTTGCAGCTGTGTTACCTGCAATTCACAAGGTCACCATGCTCTTTTCTCAGCAAGGCAGTTCTGAACTCTGTTTAACTCTCAAAAGGGCCCTATCTGAAGCCTGAACCAAACTTTGAATCAGAACAGAATTTTAAGGGAACCAAAGTTCTTTACAGCTTCTCAAATTTGGGAAGCCAGCTGCAAAAGCAGGAAGATCTGTCAGGGCCGCACATGTGGCAGCCCTGGCCTTGCAGGAGGGGAGGGGAGAGCCCGCTCAGTGCGCCCTTCCTGGCTACAGGTAGCCAGGATGGGGGTGAGGGCAGTGAGGGGGGCTCTCCCTCCCCTCCTGTGAGTAGGAAGGGGAGGGGCAAGAGGGCCAGGAAGGCAGGTAGCCAAGAAGGCAGCAGGGGCGGTGAGGGGCTGCCCCATGCACAGCCTTGCCGGATCTTCATGCTTCCAGTTTGGTGTAGTGGTTAAGAGCATGGACTCTAATCTTGGAGACCTGGATTTGATTCCCCACCCTTCCACATGCAGCTGCTGGTGTCACCTTGGGTCGGTCATAAGTTCTCTCAAAGCTGTTCTCTCAAGGGCAGTCCTTGAAAGAGCTCTCTCAGTCTCACCTACCTCACAGGCTGTCTGTTGTCGGAAGGGGAAGGGGAAGGAGACTGTAAGCTGCTCTGAGGCTCGAAGTGAAGGGCGAGGTATAAATCCAATTTCTTCTTCTTCTGTAGCTGGCTCCTCAAAATTTGAGGAGGATGTCAAGGGCATCCGAGTCCATATCGATAGACGGCAGAGGGAGAACAGAGATCTGAAGGAGGAGATTGTCAGGCTTAACGATACCATTTTGGAAACTACAGAACAACTGAGGAGGGTGGAAGAAAATGCTCTTCAGCAGAAGGCTTGTGGCACAGAGTTGCAGCAGGCCCTTGAACTACTCAATGAGGACAATTTGAGGTACAAGCAGGTGCTTGAAGATGCTTTTAGGACTATTCAGCACCAAAACAAGGAGCCTGAAAGATTAAAGATTCAGCTGCGAGAAGAGGTTAAAGGCCGATGGAAATTGGAGAAAGAATTGGCTGTGGTAAGGAACAATTATGATGAGGAAATGATTAGTTTAAGAACAAGTATGAGACTGAGATTAATATCCTAAAGACCATGATAAATCAGGTGACCGTACAAAAGGAAGAGGAAGTTGGTAATTACAGAGTGCAACTTGACAATATTGTGAAAGAAATTAGGACGTTCTTTGAGGAAATTAGGATACTGAACAACACATTTAATCAGACCACAGAGAACTGTAGACAAGCAGAAGAAAGTGACGTAACCCCCCTCCCTGCTCAAGACTGAGGTGACTCCTGTCCTCTGCCGTCCCCCCTTCTCCAGACATCACTCTCCAGAGTAAGGATCCCTGAGTAAAGGCCATGCGGAGATGACATGGCATCCGGGAAGACGTCAGCAGGAGGCAAGGACTCTCATGACAAATACAACTCTAACTTAAAAAAAAAATACAGAGGGCTGCTCTCATTGGGTAACCAGTTAAGGCGAGTTCAGGGTAGGAACAGAGGACCATTTAGCTACAAGGTTAGGGCAAAGGTGGGAGGGTTAGAATTAGTTAGGTGTTAGTTGGAAGGGGTAGATAGACAGGGATTCAGTGGTAGAAGGCTGTTTTTAATTGTTTTAATAATTGGCATATGTGCCCAGTTTGTTAGGCGCCCTGAGCCCGTTCGCGGGGAAGGCAGACTATAAATCTAATGAAATAAATAAATAAATAAGGGAGTGTATGGCTCAACAGCACAGCATCTGCTTGGCAACTGGCACTGAGAATGTCTCAGGTATGACCCCTGTCATCTTCAGTTGAAAGGATCAGGAAGACCCCAGAGAGCCATTGCCAGTCTGAGTAGACAGTACTAACTTTGCTGCATTCATACTTTGCTGTGTTCATCCCAAATACTTGGTGTTTGGTCATGACTATCCCATGACAGATAAATATTTTGGTGGGGGCAGGGCAGAGACATTGGGGTTTTATCAAGGTAGTCTCCCAGCCTGGTGGGGAGCAGCCCAGGAGTCCTCCACTTTCTTTCATGTCACGGGCCACAGTGTGGTGCAGCAGTTAAGAGCTGGGGCCACAAGCCGGGACCCTGACTCACCCAGGAGCCTGTTTGCAGCACCGCGAGGAGGGGGAAGAGAGAGGGTGTCCATGGCAGGCCCACCGGAGGGGGTGGGACAGCAGCAAGTGTGGGAAGCTGGGGACCACCGGACCTGACGCCAGCCCTGTCAACAGGGTCCTGGGCATCTGGGTGGGCAGGAGTGCCCGACCAATATTTTAGGGCACTGTGTCACCCCCACTCACCATTCCTCAGCGTTGGACAACTTGGCCCACCCTCCTGTCCCTTTAATTAGGTGTAGTTTGTTGGGGGGTGGGGGCGTTGCATGCATTCTGTTTTACTTCATTTTATTCCTTTTCACAACTTGACGGTATGAGCATGGGGTCGGATCCATTACCAGGAAAGCTGGCCTGCATGCCCATTTCCTGAGTTTGTGGATCCCCTTAAGGTATTTTGGCATGAGGGTCAAGGGTTACGCCAATCCCAGGGGCATGCCCGGGGATTACCCTCACACCCAGGTGGGAGGGAGACCACTTCGGGGCATTCACCCTTGTGGTATCCAGACCTGTCATCCCTAGGCATACTGTGGATCATCGACTGGCATGAGATCAGTCGAGGGACAGGATCTGGTACCATGCTATGCCAAAGCATACTACAGCTGTAATCAACAAAGTTGTGGCCTATTTTCCCACTTTTCTGAAAACTCTGTGTGTATTATTTCAAGCAAACTGTATACGGGGTTAGTATTTAGTTGAGGGCTATGGAGGGACTCTTGTCTGGGCACCCATCTCATCCCTCCTCTTGGCACTTGGGCTGCAAACAGTCAAGGAGAAAAACAAAGATTGAAAAGCTGAGAAAGATGTTGGAAGCAGGAGTAAACCAGAGGGAAATCCATGGAGGAAGAAAATATCCAGTTGCAAAGAATCCAATTTGATCTGGAGAAAGTCAGCATCAATGCAACAGAGACCATCAGCAGACTTAAAGTTCAAGAGCAGGAGTTGGGGCACCACAATGTGAATATGAAATTTTTTCAAAAGAGAAAAAAAAAGAAAAGATCAAGAAAATACCAGGCTCCAAAGCACAATGAAAGAACTGAAGCACTAGAAGAGCAAACTGCAGAAGGAGCTTAATAGGCAGTCTAGAGCCATAACTGAAGAAGTTTCCAAACGGAAAAAAGTAGAAGAGGAGTTAGAATCAAACAGGTAATCTTACAGAGAGCAAGCTGTTAAAATCACAAACCTCACTTAGCAGATAGAGGAGGTCTCGATTGTGAAGAAAAGGAGTGAAGATGACCTGAAGCACCAAAGAGAGGTGGTAGATAGCCACATGAGAGATAAGCAGAGGTGCATGGAGGAGATAAGGAAGTACACTTCAGAGATCGACACCTTGCGCTGCCAGCTCGTTCAGGAGCAGGACAATCTCAAACAGGCTCACATATGCAATGAGCACTTGCAGAAGCTGATTGAGGATAAGAGAAAAGGCCTCAGTGAGTGCAAGATAGATAGCGAGCGACTTCAGTCTCTTACTGAGAACCTGACCAAAGAACACTTGATGTTAGAGGAGGAATTGTGCAATTTGAGATTGGAGTATAATGATCGGAGAAGAGGCAGAAGTGAAGTGGATGAGGAAAAAAATGCCACAATTATTGAACTAAAGAGTCAGCTACAAACTAGCAGCAAGCATACCCTGGAACTCCAGGGTCTGATAAATGGTTTACAGAAAGAAAGGGAAATTTGAGACAGGAAATTGAAAAATACCAAAAGCAGGCTTTGGAGGTATTCACAAATATTTGATTGCAACTTTATTCTCCCTCAACCCCCATAATTTAAAACCAAATGCATTTTCAATCAAATTAGCACACACTAAATCAGGGGTGTTGAACTTTGTTATGAGGGCCAGATCTGACATAAATTGGACCTTGTTTGGCTGGGCCATGTGTGTCATAAATGTAATACCAGGTAGTGGAGATATAAACTTTATAAAGGACACAAACACAATTAAATATTTTTTAAACTTTAAATAAAACATGCTTAAAACACTAGCACTCTTGCAATATTTTGTCTATTTAACAGTCTCTGATAACTGACACCTTTTGCTCTGAATTATTGCATCAAAATGTCTGTGCTATAGCAATCTTGAGTATGCTGTTCAAGTGCATATCTGTAAGCTGCAAACCTCCTTTTGATTTATTGACAGTCATTACAGAAAGCTCATGCTCAGTGTTCTAAGCTAGGACCCAAGGGAAAACAAGAAATGGCTGGGCATTGCAAGCTTTTATACATAAATTGCTTCATATGCTGGTCAAGAACATGAGAAGGCATTCTGACACAGACTGAGGGCTATGTGTTTGTCTAGAAAACATCTTCCCCAGAGAAATAACTATAACTTCCTAGAAAGGAAATGTGCTGGGTGAACTTGTTCTGGACACACACACTCTCAGCCTAATCCACCTGACTGGCTTGTTGTAATTTCTCCTCTAAAATAGTTCACATTGCTTTCTTACTGAGAAAGACTGGATCATGAGGGCGTGAAAAGGGGGAGGGAACCCAGTTGTACCCAGGAGAGCCCTGATATAAAGAGCCCAACAAAACACACACACACACATACACACTGTGGCAAGGCCCATAAAAACTCATACCTTGAACAAAACTTTGTTGGTCTTAAAGGTGCCTGGTATTTCTCCCATGTGATTGAGGCAGCCTAGCAAAAGCCAGCTCTCCCTCATTCCCTCCCTCCCTCCAAGCCAACCTTCACTCCAGATACTACATCTCCCCAGCCAGATGGCAGCCCCAAAAATACAGGTCCAGGTTCTGATAGAGGGGTCCCTCTGCTCCATGGAGTTAGACTCCGGGTCTGCAGCGTCCATAATCTTGGTGGAAACACTTAAGAGACTTTGTCCGAATGGGGGGCTCTGCCTCCGACCCTCACCCTTGAACCTGGTGGACTTCCAAAGAAACCCAGTTCATATATGGGGCTTGGGGGCTTTCCAGGTACAGTACCAGGGGTTCTAGGGCTACCTGGACTTAACAGTAGTCGAAGGGAACCTGGTCAGCCTCCTAGGTCAGGCTTGGTTCGCTCTGCTGGGAATTACAATCAGAGGGGTTAGGCAATGCGCCGCAAGAGACTTTGGTGATGTGTGTGGGGTATTTCCAGCAGTTTTAGATGGGGCGTTGGGATGTTACAAGGGTCCCTCAGTGTCCCTGCAGCTAGACTACTAGGTGGCTCCATCCACATGAGATTCCGCAGTGCCCTGTTCGCCCTGCGGCTGAAAATCGATGCAGAACTGGACCACTTAGTGGCACAGGGGGTCCTCAAACCGGTCTTCCATGCGGCTTGGGAGACCCCCATTATTACGCCTGTAAAGAGGAACAGGGACTTCCACATCTGCACGGACTATAAATGTACCCTGAATAAAGCACTTCAGGACCATGTGTACCCGGTCCCGGTAGTTAGTCACATGTTAGCCACCTTAGCAGGGACCAAAATCTTCGGCAAGTTGGACCTCGCCCAGGCGTACCAACAGTTACCAGTAGATGAGGCCGCTGCCACCACCCAGACAATAGTCATGCACCAGGGGGCGTTCAAGGTGAAGCGATTACAATTCGGCATAAGCATTGCCCCAGGGATCTTCCAGCACATAATGGAGTCCCTCTTGAAAGGGATCCCTGGGGTGACGCCATCTTTTGATGATGTCCTGATAGCTGCAGCCACCCCAGAGGACTTCACCACCCGTCTCCATTACGCCCTCTGCCGTTTCAACGAGGCTGGGCTCAAGGTGAAGAGGGAGAAATGCCTTCTGGGAGTTCCCGAGGTGGACTTTTTGGGATTCACAGTCAACGCAGACGACCTCCACCCACTGAGAGGCAAAGTCAAGGCAATTGTGGAAGCCCGTCCGCCCACATAGAAGGCCGAACTTCAGGCATTTCTCAGCCTCCTCAACTTTTACCACACCTTCCTCTCGCACAAGGCAGTGATCACAGAGTCCCTGCACTGCTTGCTGGACAAACATGCACCAGGGTCATGAGCCCCCCCGCGAGGCTGCAGCGTTCTGGGGGGTCAAGGTGCTCCTGATTTCCAAAGACATGCTGGCACATTTTGACAAGTCCCTGCCAGCGGTGCTCGCCTGTGACACTTCTCCGTATGGGGTGGGCGCTGTTTTGGGCCACATGTTTCCCAATGGCAGGGAGGTTCCCATGGTCTACTACTCGTGGACTTTGTCAGCTGCTGAGATAAACTACGCACAGATCGACCACAAGGGCCTGGCAATCGTGACGGGCATCAAGAAGTTTCACAACTTCTTGTACAAGACTTCTTGTAGTGATGGATCATTGGCCACTCCTCGGCCTCTTCGCCGCCGACAAGCAGACCCCACAGGTCCTCTCCCTGCAGGTCCTCTGCTGGTCCCTGTTCCTCGCGGGCTACCAATATCGCCTGGAACACCGCCCGGGGAAGGCGATGGGGCACACCAATGCCCTCAGCAGGCTTCTCCAGTGCACCAGGTCCTCCTCATTGAAGACCTTCCTGATCAGGCCCTGAAGGCTGCAGATGTTGCCAGCCGCTCGGCCCGAGACCCCATCATTTCCCAGGTTTTGGGTTGGGTGGTGAGGGGGTGGCCCGTGACCCCCGCGGGCCCGGAGTTTGCCACCTTTACAACCCAAAAAGACAAACTGTCGGCACACAAGGGGTGCCTTCTCTGGGGAGACAGAGTCGTCATCCCCAATGCCCTAAGGCATCGTGTCCTCACTGCGCTACATGAAGCCCTCCCGGGAATTGTCCGGATGAAAGTCCTGGCTAGGAGTTACATCTGGTGGCCAGGGATCGGCGGAGAAGTGGAAGCCTGGGTACGGGAGATGCCAGACCTGCCAGGCAGTGCGCCCAAATCCACCTAGCACACCTACCCAGTCCTGGGAGGCAACCCACAAGCTGTGGTCCCAGCTGCACATTGACTTTGCCGGCCCTTTCCAAGGACTGCTCTTCCTAGTCATTGTGGACTCATACTCCAAATGGTTGGAGATTAGCCCTGTCACCACCACATCCCCGAAGGTAGTCATCCGTGCACTGTGCCGGATCTTCACGACCCACAGGCTGCCAGACACGATAGTCTCCAACAATGGAGCAGCGTTTACTTCAGAGGAGTTCTGGGAGTTCCTCCAGAGGAACTTAATATGGCACGTGAGGTCTGCACCCTTCCACCCCGCCACCAATGGACAAGCAGAGCGGTTGGTGCGAAAGGCCAAGGAAGCCCTCAGCAGGATTGCAGAGGGGGACTGGGAGTTCCAACTAGCCTGGTTTCTTCTGACCCAGCGGACCATGCCAAATCCCGTCAATGACTGTTGCCCCGCTGAAACTCTTGATGGGTCACCGCCCCACCATTCTGCTGGACTGGCTGCATCCAGACTGGGCACCAGAGTCCCAAAGGTTGATGAAGAAGAAGAGATTGGATTTATACCTCGCCCCTCACTACCCAAGGGACTCTCAGAGCGGCTTACAAACTCCTTTCCCGCCCTCCCCACAACAGACACCCTGTGAGGTAGGTGGGGCTGAGAGAGCTCTGACAGCAACTGCTCTTTTTCAAGAACAGCTGTGCCAGAGCTTGTGACTGACCCAAGGTCACATCAGCAGGTGCAAGTGGAGGAGTGGGGAATCAAACCCGGTTCTCCCAGATTAGAGTCCGTGCACTTAACCGCTACTCCAAACTGGTCGAACAATGGGAGACTCGCCAAGGGTTCTTTGGAAGGGGACCCCCGTGGCTGGTGGGATGGGTCCTCTATGTGACTTAAGTTGGTTTCGAACTATAGTTTCGGGGAGGGGTGTTATATCCATGGACGGCCACCAGGGGTCTATAGCCTCAGCCATGAGCTTGGTCCCAAACACAATAGGGGCCAAGGATCCTAGGCTACCCGGAGCTCTCCAATAGGACCTTTGGCGGGAGATTCAAACCCCCAGTGGAACTGTGAGTGTGTCTGGATTGGGTATATAAAGTTGGCCCTTACCGGGCCATTTGTGTCTTTTGTGTGAAGTACAATAAACGCGACTTGTACAGCATGTCATAGTTCGAATCTCCATGCTGCGAACCCAGTACTTTTCAGGAGTGAGCTTCCGTCTCTGGTTCCAGCTCCTGCCAACCTAGCAGTTCAAAAGCAGTAAATAGATACTACTTCAGTGGGAAGGTAACAGCATTCTGTGCGCCTTGGCGTTTAGTCATGCTGGCCACATGCCCATGGAAACGTCTTTGGACAGTGCTGGCTCTTCAGCTTGGAAACAGATGAGCACCACATTCCTAGAGTAGGATTCGACTGGCTTTTGAGCAAGGGAAACTTTTATCTTTACCTTTTACCTATCCTGTGATAGTTGCTTGAAACCCCGAGGACTGTTATTTCTAAATTTGTGAAAATGAGGAGCACAGTTCTTAGAGTTGCCAGCCTCCAGGTGGGTCCTGGAGTTCTCCTGCTATCATAACTGATCTTCAGATAAGTTCCCCTGGAGAAAATAGCAGCTTCAGAGGGTAAACTCTATAGTATACCTTAGATTCCAGGTAAATTCCCTTCTCAAATGCCCCTTCCACAGGATTTGCCCCCAAATCTCCAGGAATAACCCAAACCTGGAGTTGGCAACACTAACTGTTCTGCATGTGATTCTTCTCCCTGGCAGGAGGAACTTCCATACAGAGTGGTCAACCACCACCACTACAGGACTGAGCTGAAGGGGAAATTCTCCACAACATACACAAGAAAAATAGAGAGTACATGTTACACTGCCTGTGACAGTAAAGCATCACACAGAGGTTGTTTAAACAGCCAGTACAAAACAAAAACAATGCAGAGTAGCCAACTCCAAGTTGGAAAATTCTAGGAGATTTGAGGGTGGAACCTGGGGAGGGAACAGAAAGGAGCTCAGTAGGGATGTAATTCCATATAGTCCATCCTCCAGACCTGCCATTTTTGCCAGGGGAACTGATTTCTGTAGTCTGGGGACATCTTATATTCTAATAGCAAAGTTGGAAAAATTGTGGATACTTCAGTCCAGCGACTGGAGCTGTGAATGGGCAAGACAGAGCTTTTGCAGAAAAATGTGAAATGTGAAAATCTGGAAAAAAAAATACATTGGGGAGTTTTAAAAAATTGAAAATGAAAAAAGGAGTACCTGTGGCTTTAAAAAGTGGATTCCCTCAGTAGCTGTTGCTAGGCAACCACAGTATTCCAGGTTGGGGTTTTGTGAGCAAAAAGAGGGGCCTATTTTGGCCTCAGGGGGAGGATTCATTGGGGCCAGGCCTGACCAGGGTTGCCAGGTCCAGGATGGGAAATTCCTGGAGATCTTGTGGCGAAGTCTGAGGAGGGCAGGGTTTGGGGAGGGGAGAGGCCTCCGCACGGTATAATGCCACAGAGTCCACTCTCCAAAGCAGCCATTTTTTCCAGCGGGACAGCTCTCTGTTGTCCAGAGCCAAGAATTCCCTTCTTGTTACCTTTTTCATTTTTTTAAAATGCACTGATGTCACAGCACCATATAACTAACTGACTCTGACTACGGGGCAACAGCACAAAATCAATTTACAGTTAGTGCAGTAAGCATTTGGGATTAACTCCTGTGACATTCTCATATAGCCAAACTGATTGGCTTACACTGGCTTATAAATGAAGTCTGTCAGAGTGAGGGCAAGAAGAACGTTTCTATAAATTAGGTATAGGAAGGAAGCATCACTACAAACATTTCCACCCCGTTCCCATCCCCATACCTTTAAGGCCCTTAGCGGTCAGGGGCCCACATAGCTTCAGGACCACCTCTCTCAGTATGTCTTCAGAAGTGTGGGACACTCCAAGAATAAGAACCTCCTAGTGGTCTCTGGCCTGAGAGAGATCTGGCTGTCCTCAACCAGGGTCAAAAAAGCCCTGGCCTCTGCCTGGTGGAACTCTCTGCCTGAGAGTATCCATGATCTGAGGGATTTATTACCTTTCTGCAGGGCATGTAAGGCAGAGATGTTCCGCCAGGCATTAGGCTGAGGACAGCACAGGACAGTGTGAAATCTCGGGGGCTGAGGAAGACACACAGGCTCTGGATCCCAGCTCATTAGGGAATAGAGCTGGAGGAGAGGAAGCAGAGCAGTGCGGTGCTCAACCCCTACTGCTCTCTATCTGAGAACAAGGGAAGGCGCTTCAGCCAAATCAGATCCTGGTGCACAATGACTGTGGTCTGACATAGTGTAGCAGGATATACCTCCAACATGTATAAAAGACTTATTTGGCACTATAACTGCTGTGCTAAACCTGTGAAACCCATCAGGACTAGAAGCCATTAGAAAAATACAGCACACATTCGGCTTGCGAGTATTCAGCAGGCTTACCCTTAAGCCTGGCAAAAGGACAATGGTTGCTGGAGGCATCTGGACACCATCTCTTATTTACTCTGTCTTTGTGTATTCTGTTCCCATCTCTGCTCCCTGCTCTGCTGCTTTTCTGTGCATGAAACAGTCTTCCCCACTCTGCTTCTTAAACCCTGAATCCCCTTCCTAAAACCCAGTTCTTTGGCAAGTCATTTCCTGAATTGCACCATGATAGCAGGATACACTACGGTGGCCACCAGAATCTCTTCCAGCTCATCTCCATTACTGTCTTACTCATCTGCTACACAGTTAATAATAGTAATTAAATGTTAAGTAGTAGGTTTTGTTAGTAGGACATTTTGGAGGTTATTAGTTCCTAGAGTCACCATACATCATTAATAACTTAATGCCAAATAACCTAAACCCACAGAGGGGGAATGTGTACGAGCATGTTGATACAACACAATGCAACTGCCAGAGCATGGCCAAGATGCTTATGTGTGGAAGCAGTGTCCGCATGTATGCTCTCTGCTGGTGACTGACCAGGTGTGCTGCTCTCCCAATGGGCATACGCTTCTTCTATTCACAGATGCCATACTCATAAGCCAGCGATTGCATGGAGGTAGGGGCATGCCAGTTTCTGCTCCCCTCTTTGCGTGTTCATTGAACACACAGAAGAGTTATGTGCCGGCTACTGAAAACGTGCTAGATTTCAATTTCCTGCATTGGCCCATGGTGGACTAGATGGCCTCTAAGGTTCTCTACAGCTTTAGGACGCTATAACCCTAGGTCCCTTTAAAAAGAACACACAACTGTCTATACTAATGGCTACCATCATATCCCATAGCAGCCGAGGACAGTAGCAGGAAACATGCATCCCCGCTTCACTGCCCTCCTCCTCCATTTTTATAAACAAATTCACAAAGGATAAATCTGCAACCAGCTGTAATAGCTAAATGGAACCTCCATGTCCAGATGCAGTGTACCTCTGCGTACCAGAAGCTAGGAAGGAATAGGAAACCCTGGAGGCTGAAAAATGAATCTGTCTCCTAGATTTTGGGGCTGGCTTGTAGAGTCAAAGAAAAAATCTCAAGGCCCTTTTCAGTTCTCACTGGTATATAGTATCTACCTGTGTGCACATTTTTTATCGGTCTTTCGGAGAAAGAGCAACCTGTCTGGCTACAACTGGTAGCCAGACTAGTTTATGAAGAAGAGATGATCCAGTAGCCATCCTGTTGACTGACCAGGCTTGTTTTTCAAGGCATTATTCTTCTGAGGGGACCTAATGGCAGATTGAAAATCAGTATCTCCCTGAAAAGAGCAGAAATAAACCATTATTCCAGAGCACTAATACTTTTACCACTGATAACTCCCACAAATCTCATTTTAAATATCCCTACAATTTAAGCTGAAGTTTGCCTCCACCAGGGGACGACAGGGCTTCCCGCAGCGGTGAAATTCCCTGCTGCATTGATGTTTTTAAAACTGCGTTATGTGAAATTTTCTGCAGTAGATTTTTCCTCACCAGGCACAAACTTGAATTTTGCTCCTTCTTACCCTGTATTTTCGGAACTCGCTAAAACTTGAGGGTTCCAAAAACGCAGGGTAAGAAGGAGAAAACTTTGGGGTTGTGCCTGGTAAGGAAAAATCTATGGCAGAAAATTTCACATCCTGCAGTTTTAAAAACATCAATGTGGGGGATTTCACTACTGCGGAAATGGCCTCATCAGCCTCCCAATCTGAAAAGAGGACATTTTCCTCAGTTGTTTTTTTTTAAGAGCCCAAAAGAGGATGGACACACACAAAAAAGAGGACGTAGCAAATGCTCTCTCTAAGCTGTGGAGTCTTGTGAGCAAAAATCCCACTTTGCGAGCTGCTGGCATTAAAGTTGTGAGCCAGCGATTTGGCTACTGCATAAATTAGTTTGCTCTGGAGCCGTCCTTCCTGAGCTAAGACAAAAATGTGTGAGCCGGAGGCTAAAAAACCGTGAGCTGGCTCACACTAACTCATCTTAGAGGGAACACTGGACATCGTCCCTAAAGAACGGACATCTGGTAACCCAGCAACTACTGGTATGAAAACGAAGGACCGTTAGTCACGCGCGCGTAGCCCCCTCGTAGCACTCAACGGCCGTCGCCGAACCACGCGCGTTGCACACACCAACGGCCAAGGAACGCAGGCGACAGCCGCCATTCAGTCGCTGCCTGCCGGAGCCCCCCACAGTCTCCCCGGCAATAGAGACTCCCTTCGAGTACAGCTGGGAAGGGGCGTCCCTGCCTTGATCCCGGTTTCTCCCACCCACTCCCCCTTTCACAGTAGAGGGAACGAAACGGGTCGCCGCGTGAGTCGGCCTGCCGCAGAGGGCCAGAGTCCCGGTCAGGAGCGCCCGAAGCAGAGCGGGAGCGTCGCCGGTAACGTCTTTGATTGGCGGGCGGTTTTGAAAGCCTTGGGAAGCGGTGAGCGGCAAGAGCGGGGCGGGCGAGAAGCGGCGGCGGGACCCCCTTTGGGGCGGCCTCGGAGTGCTGTTGGGAGGAGGGCCAGCCAGAGAGTCTTTTGCCGTTAGCTCGGCGCGTGGGGTTCGAGTTCAGGCAGACGGGAAAATGAAAGGAGGCGGCAGAAATGGACCAGGGTACTCCAGACTGAGGGGGCCTGGGGGGCAACTTCAGAGGGTTGCATTGCGGGGCGGGGGGCGGGGCTGCGTTTCTGTTTGTCTGAGGTTAGGGTTGCCAGCCTCCAGGTGGGGCCTGGATATCTCCCGCTTTGCAACTGATCTCCAGCGGACAGAGAGAAACTCCCCTGGCGAAAATGGCTGCTTGGAAAGGTGGATTGACTGTTTGGCACTGTACCCTGTTGAGGCCCCTCCTCTCCCTAAACCCTGCCCTCTCCCGGATCCACCCCCAAAGTCTCCAGGTATTTTCCAGCCCAGAGCTGGCAACCTTACTCCGGGGGTCCGCCGTCGGCAGTCTGAATGGCGCCGTCGATGCTAATACACTCTTGCTTCTGCGGGTGCAAACTAAACTTGAATGACTGGTGGCGCAGACAGATCCAGGTAGTCTTAAAGGTGCCACTGGACTCAGAATTTGTTCTGGTGGAACAGATATCCTCCGAAGACGCCACCGATGCCTGTCGGACGCTTCGATTTTTCCCCGGGCTCTGGCTTTGTAGCCGCTTCCTTTTTCCATGGGCGAGGTGGTTTCATTGCCCGCCGAGAACTTCTCTGGTCAGGGACTGTGATGCGGGAGTGGGGGTCTTGATAGACAGCGGTTGCCAACCTCCAGATGAGCCGAGATCTCCCAGAACTGTAACTGATCTCCAGTTCTCTTAGGTGTGTGTGGGGGGTTGCTTTAGAAGGTGGACTCTGTGGCATTATACCCCGCTGAGGTCCCTCCAGGCTCCACGCCCCCCCCCAAAGTTCTCAACCTGAAGTTGGCATCCCTAGGATAGGCTGGCTTGTACCTTCTGATGTGGGGCACCTTTAGTGATGTTTGTCTAAAGACAAACCAAACAGACTAGTAGCTTGACTGTGGTATAAGTTTAGATACAAAAGGGGGAAATGTGAACAATGGGGCTATAAGATAGTCTGTGACATTTTATGCTAGCTTTAAGAAATAAGTCAATGAGGGAACACAGGCTGCAGATACTAAATAAAATATGCTGTGAAAAAGCAATTTCTAGCAATTTTATATAAATAAAGACTTATGCAAGGTTATTTGACTGATAATTATTTTAAAGTTAAATAAATATTAATAGAAGGAAACTTTATAAAGTGAAACTTTGAACATATGTATACAACATGTCTTCTGAAATAAATCTTAAACATAAATGTGTCCCATGTCAAAGGACAAAAGACAAGCCTCAACAAAATGCAAACCAGAATACAAGTCAAACATCATACAAAACAAGGAAAAAATTCAGGCACCAAGATTTGTGTCTTGTCTTTTCTGTGCTTTTGGCAAGCAATGACTTTAACAACAGGTATATCAATATCATTCTGTGAATGATATCATGTTCTAGCAAATTAACGCATCTCCCAGGTAAGGTCACGTTTCCAATCTTCATCAAAGTCAAGGATAAGCATTTTCATATGTAGCTCCCAAATTTCTACCAACCCTTCTGAGTCTGAAGCAGTTTGCTCTTTGTGTACGGGAATTGGTGTGAGTTGTCATTAAGTTTGGGAGCTCTATATGACCTCTATTTGCATTTTGTTGAGACGTGTCTTTTGTCCTTTGACAGGATACATGGTTTAAGATTTATTTCAGAAGACATGTTGTATACATATGTTCAAAGTTTCACTTTATAAAGTTTCCTTCTATTAATATTGTATTTAACTTTAAAATAATTATCAGACAAATAAGCTTGCATAAGTCTTTATATATAATTGTTAGAAATTGCTTTTTCACCGCGTCAAGAAATATGGAAGCCAAGTAACAGCAGATACAATTGGTGATAATGTAGGCCCTTCTCAGGATTCAGTGTGTGTAAATGCAGCACTTGAAAGCAGCTCCAAATTGTCTTGCAGTTCACCCTATGATAATGAGCCGCTGGTTTGAGTGGCTGACCATCAATCCAGCCTCTCAGCGTGCAGGATACTAACAAGATGGGTTTCTGTGCCACACTACCATAAGTAATGCCTCTTGTGATGGGATTTCAAGTTGAGAAAATACACAGTGAATTCCAGAGTAGAAATTTTGAAAGTAAGGAGTGTTGTGGAGATCTGATGACACTTGCTTGAAGTACCTAAGAATAAATATGTGAACGGGTCAGATGAAGTGAAGGTATTTTTTTTAATGTAACAGGAATTTTATTTTTAAAGGCAATAGTAAAAGATTGCATTGGAAGGTGCATTTTTTTAAGTAAAGGCACAAATAGTAGAAAGAACTAAATTTGTTTGGTAAGTAAATATACACTCCTGACTAAAGGCGAGAACTAGTTTTTTCGACTTTCAGAGTTTGAAAATGTGTTAATGAGAATTTAATGAAGAGGATATGAAATGTTCACAATGCCTGTATAAATAAATTGAAACTAAATCCTGGCAAGACAGGACTAATGCTGGTTGGGAAGGTGGAGGTCTTGCTCCCCAATTTTGATGAGGTTTATTTGATCCTTGCTGACTTAATTAAGAGCCTCAGGGTTATACTGGACTCAGCAGTATTGCTGGAGAAGCAAATTAATGCAGTTGCAAAAAAGGCTTTCTTCCAACTCAGCATAGCTTGCAAAAGGGTTCCTTACCCTGATACAGCTGATCTGGCCACCTGGATATATGCCATGGTGACACTGAGACAAGACTACTGTAATGAACTGTATATTCATCTCCCCTCAAAATCAGTTTGGAAACTCCAGCTGGTGTAGAATGCTGCAGCTTGGCTATTATTGGGAGCTAGATGGAGGATCTATATTAGTCCCATTCTGCAGTCACTCCACTGGCTGCCCATCAGTTTAGGGTTGCCCCCCATAGGGGCAGGGTTTTTCCTGTTTTGGGGGCCCCCAATCCACCACCGGCCAACTGGCCGGCGGGGGGTACCCCTGTGTGTGTGGGTGCTCTAGCATTTGGGTAAAAACTCCAGAAGACCCCGGGATCAGTTATTGGGCTCAGTTTAAAGTATTGGCTGTCACATACAAAGCCCTTCATGGCCATGGACCCTCACATCTGTAAGACTGTCTCTATCCCTATCCTCTTCCATGACATCTTCGCTTATCTGAACAGGGCCTTTTGCAAACAGGTAAAATCAACAACAGCCCAAACATGTGCCTTCTCCATTGTGGCCTCCACTTTGCGAAATGGTCTGCCCGAGGAGGTCAGGAATGTTCCCATGGTCCTGGCTTTCCGCAAACTATGCAAAACAGAATTATTCAAGAGGGCTTTTCTACACAGGCAATAAGGTAGTACTGTACAAAATGATTCACAAAGTTACTTGGACAGATTATTAGGGACTGTGGTCTGTACTGCTGTGTACAGTTTGTTGTAGATTGGATCCTGTTATGAAATCTTGTATCATGTAATGTGTCATGGTAACACTTATGCTTTGCTTTATTTAGACTTTGGTTGGAAATATTATTTCAAGTCAAGACCAAACAACTTTTGGAAATCCAAGTGTGGGAAATCATGCCCCAGGGACATCAGAAAAAAAGCCAGCATTTGAAGGGAGCATCTGAATGCGAAACCAGCTTTTTTGGTAAAAGGTAATGTTCCAGGTCAATGGTCTTCAACTTGAACTTATGCATAGTAATTTTAAAGCACTGAACAGCTTTAAAACAGCTGAATGGCTTACAAACTCCTTTCCCTTCCCCTCCCCACAACAGACACCCTGTGAGGTAGGAGGGGCAGAGAGAGCTCTTTCGAGAACTGCTCTTTCAAGGACAGCTCTTGTCAGAACTGTGGCTTGCCCAAGGCCATCCAGCAGCTGCAGGTGGAGGAGTGGGGAATCAAACCGGTTTCTCCTAGATTAGAGTCCACGCACTTAACCACTACACCAAAGTGGCATAGCTTGGCCCTAAGATGATGCTTCCCATATTAACATTTATATGTAATACAAAAATGTGGTTTTCTTCAGAATAATTTTATTCATAGGCAGATAGTTTAATTAATATATCTATTAGAATTTATACAGGGTTGTTTGATGAAGATTTCTTGATTGGATGACCATCCTGTTTTAGGTCATAAAATGGCTTTGCTGTGCTTTGTAATCTAGCATGAAATTGCTCATAGATGATGGTAATACATCTGTCTCTTTCCTCAGTTTCTTGTACCATATGGATATGGTCCCATTGTTTCTGTGAAGTCACTTCAGGCTCCATCTGAAAGACTTTGTGAAAATCTTCAGTTTTATTTATGGGTTACTGTGTCCTTCCTATGAGCTCCCTAGTACTAAGTTGGAAGAAGAAATCCCGAGAATGTTTAGAGAGCTTGGGTAAGTACCAGGCCTCTCCCTGTGATCTTAATTTCTGGGTAGGAACCTTACTGCCCCCCCCCCCCCCCATATTCAAAGATTCCACATCCGGCCTGCAGCGCCACTGCTTGAGTTTAGCCGAGCAGCTCTTCTCTGATCTTTTATTTAGGAAATGTGTCTGCTGCCTCTTCAGACCTGCTTGATCCTTTATATTAAAAGAAAGATAAGCCAAATCCAAAAAATTAAAAGGAGGGGGGTTGAATTGTTTCTACTCAACCACTGTTTTGTCCTCTTCAGCTTCCTTTCTTAGCATTTTCCTTGATGCTCTCTGTGGTGGAATGTGCCTGCTCTGGCCTGCAGGCCCTGTTCCACCTTGCTCCCATCCAAGGTTTTCTCACACCTGGAGAGGCTTTTCTTTCTCTCTCGGGAGCCACCGCCACCACCTGCCTGTTATAATGGATTGTCAGCTGGGGGAGACAGGGCTCCCAGCTTCCATTCGAAGGCCTTGCACCTGTGTTTCTTGCTGTTCAGTGCCTGGTTGCCACGGGGACAGATTACTGCCTTGTGCACCCCTGGAGGAATAGCCTCTTGCTAACTGCCTGCCTTCCCCCTGGAAATCCATTTAAAATAGCGTGTCCAAGATGGTGGAGGTCTATGTGGTACAGAGAACCACTACCAGCATCCAAAGTTACAAAGTATTTATTAGAAAGAAAATGTTCCCAAGCATACTTTAAGCACAGCACCAGACTGAGTAAAGGGTTTAAAAGAAATAGGCAAAACACAATTCTTCTGTCCCTCTCTCTATACATGCCATATCAGATGTTAAAATATAGGGCAGGCTCCCCTAGCTTAATGTTACAGATCTCTGCCGAGTTGCTGTTACCTTAAAACTTCTTTTAGCTCTTCAGGGCAGCAAATGGTTAAAATGGCTGCCTTCCCCAGACCTCCAATAAGAGTCCTGCCTGCTAAGATGGATCCAGCATGAAAGAGACCCCCCTCCTTGCTTCCAGGAGTTTTATCACCTCTCTTGCCCACTCAATGACCAGGTGAAGCCAGGTCAGAGAAGCATTTCCTGGAGCTTTTTCCTGGGACCTTTCTAATCAAAAGTCCTCCAACTCTCTGCTTCCTGCTTGGAGGAGGGGGAATGCTTGACCCACCTATTATCTCTCCTGGTAGATCTATTAGCATTTGTATGAAGGTGGGCTGCGGTACATCTGGAAGCAATTAAACTGACTTCCCCCCTTCTGCCTGTTCTCTGAGAACAGAGAGAGAAAAAAACTTTTTAAATTCAGAGTGAAGGTTTTGCTCATTTCAAACCTCCAAAGAAAAAAGGCATTTCTTCACACTCTCCCTCATTTGCCATGCAAAAATACTCAGTTTCAAAGCCTCCACTATATGGCTGCCCGGTTCCATTTTCACAGCAACAAGTCTCTGCAAGAAGAAGGATCCCTTTGATGTCACTTCTCTTTTGACTAAGAGTGCAAAGGAAGACTTCCTTTCTCTCAGCCAGTTCACAAAATGCTTGCTACAAAGGAAATCACCATTAGAAAAGAGCTAGATTCGAGTCCAGTAGCACCAAGGCCGGCCCGAGGTTTTTTCATGACCTAGGCAAAACTAGTGCCCCTCTCTCACCTTGTGTCTCCCCCTCCTTGATGCCGCGTGCCTCTCCGGTGCTCAAGCCAGGTGCTAAGCTGGGCACATTGGGTGGGGGGAAGAGGGGGCTACAAGGCTCTTCCGAGTGTGGCCCTTTTGCTTTTTCTTCCCCCCCGCCTGCTTCCCCTGTCTCTCCTTCCCCCCCGGGGACCGAGAATGCCCCCCAGCCGCATGCACGCCGTTCCCACACTCCCCGCGAGGGTAGCGCCAAGAAGACTCACCAAGGGTGGCATGGAGGAGTCGTCCGGTCCAAGCAGGCCTGTCTCAGAGGAGGAAGCTGCAGTGGGTCTGCTCCAGCCCCCTCTATGCACCACGCATACCTACCTGAGCCGCCCTGCCGCTGGTCCCTTCAGGCTGCGCCGTCTGCCTCCTCCCTGCCCTGTAGGCCACCTGTGCCTCAGGACAGGCCCCGAGTGCAGCAGGGAGGGGCGCTTCCTCCCTCTTCGCTTCCTTCCCCACCTGCTTCTGGATGCACTGGGTGCCGGACTTGAGGTGAAAGAGGCAGAGGCGGCAGTCCCCCAGTCAGGGTCTAGATGCATGCAGGGCTTTTGGGGGGGGGGCCAGGTGCAGTTTGGCGCCCCTAAGGGTTGGCTGCTCTAGGCAAACACCTAGTTCACCTAGTGAGTGAGCCGGCCCTGAATGAGACCAACATGATTTTAGGGGTATGCACTTTTGAGAGTCAAAGCTCCCTTCATCAGATGCCTTTTTTGACTCTTGAAAGCATATACTCCGGAAATCTTTTTGGTCTCTAAGGTGCTCCTGGATTCAAATCCAGCTCTTCTACTGCAGACCAACTCAGGCCCTTTCTGCATCTGTATTTTACCTCAGTTTCTGAGCACATCCAAGTCTTCTGTTCTGCATTCCATCTCGCTTTCACATCTGCCTTGTTGAGTTCCTTTTTCTTGTTTCTGCATTTGTTTTATGTGATTCAACATTCAGACCACTTCCAGCACAATGGCCTGCATTTACCAAAACTGCTTTGCTGTGCTTCTCTGTTTTGGTCTGATTTCGATACACTAAAGTAGAATACTTTCTGCGTTACTTTAAGTGCCATCCGGTGCCCTCCCCTGTTTCCTCCTCTCTCTCTGGTTAATGCCCTCTTCCCATTCTTATTTGTTTCATTAGGTTTTTTAACATATGTCCTTATTATACCTGAACAGGAGGTGGCGCTAACGCATATTCTTGCTGATATGTGTTGGCCACAATAGTTTGACTTCTTACCCTAGGCAAATTTCTTTGCTGCTGCCGCAGCTACAGATTCATGCAACTGTCATTTATGAAGTCTAGTGTAAGTGGAAACATTGGGCAAACATTCACTAACTTTATTGTCATTGTGATTAGAGGGTTCAAGACAATTGGTTGTTTTTTTTAAAGTATTCACTTTGCCGATTGCTCATGGGGACAAGGAGGGAGGATTGATGTCTTTGTTGATTTGCCAGCCATAACTCACATGACCAGTGAATCAATGATATCATCTTTCATTCTATCCAATACTTTGGCACTCTGTTTTAATGGGAGTGGAAATATTAAAGAATCCTAATGTCAAACCATACCAGTGCAGGAGAGGGCCAGCTTTGAAAACAGAAAAGTGTACATCGGTGCCATCTAGTGTTCGAGCGCTAAAGTAACATAAAGGAAAGTTGTCATGGACTTCAGTGAAAATACAGAAATCATAATCTGCAGAGAGTGATGTTCCAGGCACGAAGTACCAAGGAAATTCAACATATGCAGAATGAAAGCAAATGATCCGAATCAAAGGCATAATGACTCAAGTGCTGGGAAAATATGAAATAAAAGCAGAATGCAGAAAAGGCCACAGTTGCCCTCTGCAACGTCGGGGGGGGCAAGTCCACCTTCTTGCAAAAAAGTTCCAAGTACATCCTATGGAAGAACCTGCCTCCCCCATATTTGTGTTTTTTGTGTACCAGAACAACTTAATGGCTGTGGGGGAGGAAGACAAAATGTTCAATGTTTCCAAGGACCTCTGCCAAGACCTTGGAGAGACACACAATGCGGAAGGAAAGCAGGGGCTTCCAAGACAGCCTCAATAGCAAGGAGATTCCACAGAATTTACAAGAAGATTAAGATACACCAAGAAGAATCAGCGTATGCCCTGATCGTGCTTTGCAAGCATATTCTGCTTGGGGTGCATCCTAAAGTAGTCAGTTCATAAGGGACTACAGGACAGCTCAGTAGGTAGAGACTGGGGGCCGTGTATAATCCCGGTGTGCAACAAAGAGCAATCCTTAATGGGTCTACTCAGAATCCTACTCAGGTATATTCAGTGGGGCTTACTCCCAGGAAACTGTTCTTTGGATTGCACTCTTTGAGTAGGCCTCCAGGTGGAACTATTAATGGAGTGTAGATGAGAAGCCACCCTACCTGATCTCCAAATTAAGTGGCAGATTTCAAGATAGAGGGATGATCTTCGTGTTGTGGCTGGGCCATGTTAAATTCAATAGATGCAGTTTCTCTTGCTATGGTGATGTAATGAAGGGGAAACTGTTGAGTGGCTAACTACAGCTGATAAATCTTACCAGCCTAAGGAGTTCTTCTGCAAGCAACTTTGCTTTCTAAGGGGATGTTTCAGCAAATGTGATCAGTTCCATGGCAATAAAGTTCTTTGAAAATTACAGTCTGAGCCTAGTTCAGACAGCCTCTTTGTTGCCTTAACAGTTAGCCTTTCTCCTTTAAAATCTAGAGCAAAACAAACCACATGGGTTATATTTAATTCCTGTTGGAAGGCAGATTAATTACAGCGATTGGTAGCCAACTCAAATCTGCCTAAAAGATAAAAGGATTTAGTGTAGCCTTCTCATAGGAATTCTATCATGTTTCAAAAAGCAGAGCAAAGCAAAGAAACAAAGTCCTGTAGGATGAAAAGACACTGAAAAGCCATCCTTCTCTTTCATGTCCCTATTGACTCATACACTTGGGTTTTTCCATTTCCACATAGCTGGAGGCAGAGATTTCAGCTCTGACTCGGAAAAGAGCCCAGAATAGATTATCCAGAACCCACAAACTGCAAAAACATCATTCCTGATCCTGCTCATGGATCACAGAATACAAACTAGTGGTCGTCTCCCCCCCTTCACAATACTTTTTCTATGAATAGCTAAAATTGGTTGGGATCCCCCCCACCATTCTGCTCTTGTTCCAGCTATAATGTTAAGTGGGAAAGACAGTTGGTGAACATATTCTGAAAAGATCAGAAATCATGAGCCAATTTGATTTAATACAATAATATTCAAGGAGTGAAAGGGGGCACTCTTAATTGTGTGGCTGCCTTAGAAAATGAATTCTGTGGCTTCAGACTTCTGAACTGCTTGCACAAATAGAGATGGGTGGAGTTAGGGGGACAAGATTTGGGAAACCCTAGGGACCCATGAAGCCTAGCAAACCAGACAGACTAAATGCCATCCTTTACGACAGATGAATATTCATCCATTCCCACCAGAGACTAGGATTGTCAACTGCCTGGAGAAAAAGTGTACTATCAAAATAAAGTAAAAAGTTTAGTAGTCACTTGATTTCTTTAGCAAAAGGGAATATACCATGGGTCCTGTGGTCAGATGTTTTCCAGCAAGGTCTACTGGCTTTGTCTCCTCCTTGTATGGCAGTGCTCTCCAACAACCTGGGCTTTTTCAATGGCTGCTGTATGCCTCTGGAACCACTTCCAGAAAGAGTTGGAGGATTTCTGTCCCCCTGGCTTTCTGAAGTATTCCATAGAGAAATGGGGTAGTCTTGAGCCCAGCCTAAAAGGGAATATGTGCACAAGGGGCTTTTCTGCACCAGGTTTTAGCGCCATCTTGGCTTCCTCTCCCTTATACAAACTGCCACAAAAATGGTCTGAAAAAACATGGAGAAAACTCAGAAACAAGACACTATGATACTGGGCTTTTCCACATTCTCATTTTCATTGATTGTGTGTCCTTATTGCTTCATCCCCCCCCCCCTTGTGCTCATGTTTTGCTCCCTCTAGTTGTCAATTTGATATCACATTGCTGGGTGTCTGGCATATTTCCCTGCACTTTAAATCTGCAGGGAAATACAGCAATGTAGTATTGAATGCGGGGAAATATATACAGCAATGTAGTATTGAATCGACCACTAGAGGGAACAAAACACATGTCAAAAAGGAAGCAACAGGGATACACAAGCAACCAAAATGAGAATGCAGAAAAGGCCACCACATGTGAGAAAGAACCAATACAGTTCAGAAGTCAAGCTGGAGCAAAAACTCAGTGTGGAAAAGCTCAGGGTATTTTAAAAGCAGTAGTTTTTAATGTATTTTATTTATTGTTGTAAAGTTCAGTGTTTTTATTATATGAGTTTATACACTTTTATTGTTTTTCATTTTATTCTTGCCTGCCTCCATCAGTAGAAAGACATGCATATAAATATTTAAAATGAATATCTGGAGTTAACAGAAACATTTTATAATATGCAAAAAGAATGGAGAGAAAGATAACAATGGTGAACACAAAGAAGGTTTTATTTAAAAACGTTCTTTGCATACCTAATGATTTCTGAAGTATCTTCTACATCAAGGGTGTCAAACTCATTTGTTATGAGGGCCAGATCTGACATAAATAAGACCTTGTTGGGCTGGGCCACATGTGTTATAAAATGTAATGCCAGGTAGTGGAGATATAAACTTCATAAAGGACACAAACACAATTAAAGGGTTTTTATTTAAAATAAAAATGTGCTTAAAACGTTAACACTCTTACAATATTTTGTTTATTTAACAGTGTCTGATAACTGACACCTCTTGCTCTGAATTATTGCATCAAAATGTCTGTGCTGTTGCAATCTTAAGTAAGCTGCAAACCTACTTTTGATTCATTGACATTCCCTAAAGAAATCTCATGCTCAAACTTCTGAGCCTAGGACCCAGGTGAAAAACATGAAATGGCTAGGCATTGCATTCCCGTGGCTTTCCTGCTGAGAAAGATTGGATCATGAGGGCGTGAATACAGTGAAAAGGGGGAGGGAACCTAGTTGCACCCAGGAGAGCCACAGCATAACAAGCACACAAAAGCTCATACCTTGGATAAAACTTTGTTGGTCTTAAAGGTGCTTTGTATTTCTCCCGTACAATTGAAGCAGCCAAGTCAACCAAGCTTTCCCTCCCTTTGGGGAGAAGCCTCATCCAATGGAGGGGAAGAGTGGAGGGATTGAGGCAGCCTCACCAGGAAGCAAGCCTGGGAGGAGGAAAAGGAGGAGCCTCAGAGCAGGGAACAGAAGCTTGCCTGTCTATCTCTCCTGAGCGACTGAGAGTCTGGGAAAGCAAGCTGCAACGCAGCAGCAGAACTGGAAGAAGCAGGAGACAGCCAGTTCCACTGTGGGCCTGATAGAAGCTCTCCAGGGGCCATGTTTGACACCACTGTTCTACATGATAACAAGTACAATATGTCATCCATTGTGCATATAGACATCTCTTTCTGAAGCCCCACACTTAGCAATGCAGGGCATGATTCTGGCTCCCCCAGTGCAAGTGGTGGAAGGTTGGAAGAGCCTCAAAGTATTTGTGTGTCTTTATATGCCATCACCAGCAACAGGGGTCTGTGGCATGTGCAGTTGTGGACAATGACCACAGGCTGCATACTTTCACATGTTTGGTCAAAAGACAGTCCCAGTGCAAACCAGAGGTGTTGTAGTGCTCCATCCCAGGCAAATGCAAAATGTGTCATATGGCTGCTAGCTGCATCCCAGTGCTCTACACAAGCAGTAGCTTCCAATTCTATTAAACAAAAAAACAAAAGTTGGCATGTGGTGAGGAATAGTCATGCACTTTTGCTGACTTTTCTAACCCCCAAGAGAAAATGATGAGCCATGCCTTCCCATGAAGATCCTTAGCCCCCTGAATAGTGGCCATAGGGTGCCACTGAAATAATTGAAACAAAGAAGGAACAAAATGCTTAAACCTCCACTGATTTCACAGGGATACCCCACTGGATTTTCTTTTTTCTTGCTTCACTGGGTTCCTTATGTTTATGCTTTATAACATTGCAACTTCAACATGCACTACAGAAAACAAAGCGTTGACAACAGAAATTCTAAAAAGCATTCCCATGTGAAGCTTAGGAGAACCTCAAACTGGCTGAGATTTCTTTCTTTCCTTTTTGTAGGCCGCACTTACTGGTAACAAGAGCTGAGCAGAGTTCTAAATGTTTATACCAGATGCAACTTCAGAGTCTGGAGCTATTCTTGGGGAAGTCAACCCCCCTTGCGTTAATATGAGGTCTAGGACAACTCAAAATAGATCATTCTCTGTGTTCAAGTAGTTTTGCTTTCCAAGACAAATATGTCTCAAGAAGGTGCATGCTGTTTTATTAATCTTCTAAGCTGGTTCCATCTCAAGGTTTCGGGGATCTTTTAAGGCAAAGTGAAACAATGGAATGTACAAAGAAATCATAAGGCACAGCACACGAAAAGCACCTTATCGACCCAAAGCCAGCCCCGATAGCAGGACTGGGACCTAAGTAGCTTATGGCTTACATTGCCTTCTTTGGCATTATTCTGACTTCCTTTATTGGGAAGGAGCAAGAAGTTGTGCAGGGACAGAAGCCCTGCTACCTTGCTACTTGAAATCCCAGTGAACCCTTCTCTGGGTCTGGAGATTTCACTGGTTATTTCACAAGGACCTTCAAGCCTTTTTTCATTACCACAGGGACTAGAAACTTGCCTTTTCTAAAAATACAGGTCAAGAACAAGTTTCTAGCCCATGTGATAATGAAACAAGGCTTGAGAGTGCTTGTGGGTGAAGTTGTAGGTCGCCATGTTGGTCTCCAGAAAAATGTGGAGACAAATGTTGGGTGCTATGTTTTATTGGGACCAACCAACATAATAAAATGGTGCACGCTTTTGACTTACCACAAAGGAATGGGAAGGGGGTGGGTGGGAATTTGAAATGTTGTTCTGGCTATGATGGAATGACCGCTCATTCCCCCCCCCCCCATTTTAAGGGACCAATGCTGGAGAGACAGTTGGCTAACTGCTGATTTTTTTGGTCTTTGAATGGAGACTGCCATTTTTTTTCTTCTTCCCAGGAGGCTTTGGTACAATTTTAAACCAGTTGCACCCAACACCATCAAACATAGTTAAGGCTGCAACACATATTGAACAAAATGCAGTCCAGAGGTCTTTCCACAATGGTCTAAAAAAATAAATCCTTTCCTCCACACTTCCTCCGTTTTCAAAAATATCCAGCCTGAGAATTCTCAAAAACTTGCACACAGTTTTGTGATATTTTGGCTGGTCCTACTAAAAGATATTGCATGATTCCCCACCCCCACCCCAGAGATGGGTTGCTTCTGCCCAGGCCCGTAGCCAGGATTTTGTGGCTTGTGGGGCAAAAATTTTTCTGGTAAGGCTGCCATTATTTGCCATAATGAAGGGGGGTGCCATGTGCACCCCTCTCCCTCCCCTCCTGCAAGATTTAAGGGGCCCTTCAGCTGATCAATAGGGAGCACAGGGCCTGCCGATCAGCTGGAGGGCTCTTTAAATCTTGCAGGAGGGAGGGAGAGTGGCAGGTGCCATCCCCCTTTTTCTCAAAAGCATTTAAAGGATCCTTTTAAATGCTTTTGGGAAGAAGCAGGGGTCTTTAAGAAGGGCGGGGGCCTTTAAGGAAGGAGGCAGATCCCCCAATAGCCCTACTGTAACTATGGGTCAGCTTCTTCCAATTAAGATAATCTGCAGGTAAGGAAACACATTCCCCCTCCCCCCACCACCTTTTAAGGGACCAATGCTGGAACAGCAATGAAAAAAAAACTCGAGGTCTCTCTGAACTATCCTCAGCCCCAAAACTCTGTAGTCAAATAGATACTCTCAGCTGTCTGTAATGGTTGCAACATGATAGGCTTCAGAGGATCAGCAGTTCCTTAGGTACACAAGGCCAATGTCTTTAGGGGGACGTGTTCAGACATCAGTTGCAAAAAGTAACAACAGGCGTGCTGTTGCGCAGAACAGACCCTGTTTATTTTGCCTAGATATCACAGGGTGTAGCATTCACTGGGTAGCAACCTGCTGCCTAAGCAGACAGTGCAAAAACTATTGAAGATGGAAAAATGTTAGCGCAGCTCAAATGATCACAGAGCAGTGCAGGCAGTCATTCAACTTCAAATGACACTTGGGCATTGCCTGCACACCTGTCCTTTGATCCTCTCTGTTTCTGACTCCACAGTTACACTGCACGGCAATGGTTATTTTGCAAGAACCCCCCCATTTGAAAGAAAGAGGTTATTACAGCCTTACCTTTCATTTCTCAGAATATCAGTGGAGGGCCTGTGGGCCATTAGCTCTTCAGAAGAGAAATGCTTAGGAAAGCTGTCAAGTTGCCCAGCCCTGAATTGAGTACAAACATTTGACAAGGGTAGGGTACAGAGAGCCAGCTTGGTGTTGTGATTAAGATCAGTAGACTCTAATCTGGAGAACCAGGTTTGATTCCCCACTCCTCCCCATAAAGCCAGTTGGGTGACCGTGGGCCAGTCACAGTTCTCTCAGAGCTCTCTCAGCCCCACTTACCTCACAGTGCGTGTGCTGTGGGGAGAGGAAGGGAAGGCAATTGTAAGCCGCTCTGAGACAGCTTCGGGTAATGAAAAGTAGGGTATAAAAACCAACTCTTCTTCGTCTTCTAAGGCAGATCCCCTAAATTCTTGCACTAGCAAGTGATCGGTTACCTTCAGCCAGGAGAGAATGCTGCACTGTTGCCTTATACACGTGAACACATGAAGCTGCCTTCTACTGAGTCGGACCCTTGTTCTCTCAAAGTCAAGTGTTGTCTGCTCTGACCAGCTGTGGTTCTCCATGGTCTCAGGTCTTTCACATCACCTACAGCATGATCCTTTTAACTCGAGATGCTAAGGACTGAACTTGAAACCTTTTGCATGCAAAGCAGATGAACTGTCTAATAGCCATGATTCCTCCCCGACATCATGACATGGTGTACTTCTTTCATTAAGAATTTTTAAAAGTGTTACATTATGCAGTCAGCAGTGTTCCCTCTAAGCTGAGTTAGTGTGAGCTAGCTCACAGTTTTTTAGCCTCTGGCTCACACGTTTTTGTCTTAGCTCAGGAAAGATGGCTCCAGAGCAAATTAATTTATGCAGTAGCCAAGTCACTCGCTCACAACTTTAATGCCAGTAGCTCACAGAGTAGAATTTTTGCTCACAAGACTCCACAGCTTAGAGGGAGCATTGGCAGTCAGATGCCACTGTAACACATGGTCACTTCTTCTATGGAGAGTTTAGGAAATAGGGAAGTAGCTGCTTAAAAGATCACCATGTGCCACCAATATCTTACTGGGAGGTGACTCTGGGGCACATTTCTGCAGATTTGTCAACTTCCAATCACATGGGTGAGCCCAGAATTGCCAGCACTTGGGGCTCCAGAGAAACAGTGGGGGGGGGGGTTGTCTTTGCTGAGCAAGCATTTGGCTTTGAGTTTGTCTAAGCCTACTCCATCCGTGGTCCAGAGCGGTTTTGGATTTTCCAGGAGGCACCGACAAGCAGACACATGATTATATCTATGTGCATATGACTAACTACTTCTCAGTAATACCCAAAGAGAAATTTGCCTTGGGGACATATAAAAGCTACCTCCGCATCTGGCTGATCTTGTATCACCTAAAGCTGCTTTCCTTTGATCTTCAGCTTAGTTGCCGCTTCTTACTCAGCTCGTCAACAGAACAGCATTTATGCCAAGGAGATCCACATGGTTAATACAGAAGATTCAGATTTTTTGAAAATTTAGTTAGTAAACTTATTGGCTACAATGGAAAGAAACTTTTGTGTACATCAAAGAAGTCTGCCTGTGCAAAAAAATTGCCGTGTACAAAGTTCTGTTTAGGCATGACCAGGAGAACCCTGTAACATATCCTTTGATGAGTCACGGTGGCTGCAGTGCAAACACTTCCAACGTCTCTGCAACTTCACACAAGGTTATACAATTGAAATACTTACCTCTGAGCATCATGGGTATTGGGTGACAGCAGAAGTATCCCAAGGCTACTTAACAATTTTTGCAATGTAGCGACTGCTAATTTCGATTTGCTAATGCAACTATGTGAAATAACTGCATGCATATTGTTGGAATTCATTTAAATTAGACATGCTTCAGAATTACTCTTAAAGAGAGTTCGGGCCCCCTTTGGCCTCTGAGACAAAGCCATGTCTCAGAAAATCTGAAATTTTCACACTGGAGTTTATGAAGTTGTGTTGTTACTTGGTTGTTTCTTGTTACAGGAACAATCTAAATAGCTGACTCCCAGAATATAAAGTATAATCAATCTGCAACTCTGAGCACAGAAACAAATAAATTGTTTCCAAATAAATGTGCAGAAATGTGCCCCAAGAGGGCACAGCTTATTTAGGAGGAATTGATATGAAGTAGGGCTTGTTTTGAAAAGGTAATTGGGACTAAAACTATGGGTTAGATCCAGCCAGTTTTTCCACTGGTGAAAAAGGGACAGAAGAACCCTCTTTGATTACCAAAATGGCTATGTTGGAGATAAAGCAACGTCCATGGATAAAAACCACGCAGGACAGGGACTGTAATGAGACAAATCAGCCAAGACTGAGCAAAACAGTTGGTTTTCTCAAGAATTTCTCAAGAAATTGCCACAACCTTGTTGTGACCCAAATTAAGCTCAAATGAAATATACATTATAGTCCCCCCAAAAGTAAAAGAAGTATCCAATCGATGACACCTGAAAAACTCAGGCCACGCAGACACCACAAAGAGGAATGCTTTTTTTCTTTTTTTAAAGGTGCTTCATGGTCTTTATGGAATGTTGCAAACATATACATATATGCAGAATACCACTTTATATATTCAAAATGATAAAGGAACAGATAGAGATTGCTGAAAACTGATATAATTTCCAAACCATAAAAAGGAATTTGAAATATTTAATACAAAATATCTACAAAAAATAAATGATCAGGTTTTATTAATTATTACTTATATACATGAAATAGAAAATATTTCCAGTTCTTTTCTTAAGTGTTAATTCTTTGTTGCAGAGAGTCAGTTCAATGCGTCTCAGTAAGATGCCATTTGTACCAAAGAGCGTTTAAATAACTGGGCGTAGTGGGAGAGTTCTGTCACCCGGTCCACCATTTCTTGCAAAGACGCCGTGCTGGGATAATTCAAGGCGGCCCCCTTGGTCGCCATCACGATGCTTTTGAGCAACTCGCAAAGCTGGTTGCTGGAGTTCATAACGCTGTTGCGTATTTCCTGAGTGGCTAGCTGCCTTGTCAGGGTATCCCCAATGAACACCAGTTTGTGAGCAATTAAGATAACAAACTTGCTGTGCGCAACAAAGATCCGTGGCGGCTGGGCGGCGCTGATGCAGCTGAAGAAGGCATCGATGGCGTTCAGGAGGGAAATGAAATGAGTCTCGCACTGGTCCGAGTAAAACAAAAGCAGCTGCCTGTCTTGAGAGGCCAGCAGGCTGTTTGTAGCATGGAGACCTTGAGGTGGCTTCCATTTGGAGATGTCGTTTTCCACGGGCTTTGTGATCTCTTGCTCCAGCCACTGGAACTGATTCAGCTGAAAGGCAAAGAGGAGAGACCATTCAAGGCACTATCCAGTGCACAGCCTGATAAGAATGAAAGCATTTGGTATTCTTCAAATTACCCCTGGCAGTCAGTAACAGAAACAGAGACTTCATTCTCACATTGCAACAAACTTTTCTCTGGGACAAGCATTAATGTGGCTGGCAGCCATGCGTATATTCTCCTTCCCACCTCCCCCTCATTTATGGAGTGCAAAGGAAGGCCTCCTAGTGGCAGAAGTATCAAAATCAAACTTATTTGCTGTGATGTTGGAATGGGTTAACTGGGTTTTGTTTCCTCATGATGAACCAGGATTTAGGTTTGTTGTGATGTCTGAATGCAACCATACCATTCCTAATCACAGCCTGGCACAATAACAGAGACTTAAATGTCTAAAAATTGCCAAACATATTTCAGCAATTTGAGATATTTAAGGTCAGTTCTTTTATGCATGCTCCTGTGTCAACAATCAGCTCTCTCAAAGTCTTTGGTTTTCCACCTAGACGCATACCAGGCATTCTTGGTCAGTCTGGTACATTTTTCCAGTTCAAAGTCAGCATCTCTTTTTTGATTTCCAACCGTATTTTGGTACTGCCCTTCCAACTCCTACCTGATGATGCTCCAGCTGCATTTTGCTCTGCTTGATAATATTTTCTTTTTCCAGCAGCTCCTTCTGCTGCCTTTCAAACTCCTCCTTGCCCTGATCGGAGAACATTAAAGGAAATCATTTGAACAAATCAGAACACGGAATATGCCTAAAGAGATATTTGGTCAACCACTAGCTTAGCTATTACACAACAGGCATTCTGTCGTGCCCATATGCCAGCTTTATTACCGGCTACAAGGGGGAAGAGGAGAACACCAAGAGCTCGCAATCAGATCTGTTCTTGATAAAAGGATAGTATGCGATAAGTTTCTAATTCCACCAAGCACTGAAGCAGGGAAGGGGGTGGGGAGAGAAAGAAAAGGTCTGACTCACCGGGGGGGGGCATTTATTATTAATTGCCCTCACTCTCCCATCTTTCCTCCACGGAACTCAAGGCAGTAATATTATGGGCTCCCAGGCGGTTCTCCCATCTAAGCACTGACCAGACTAAGACCTGCTTAGTTTAAAGCAAGGTTGCTACATCATGTGCTTCAGACCACAGCCAAGGATGGGTGGGGCACACACCTTGAGCTCCCCTTTCCTGTTCCCACTGAGGAGTTTCAGCAGGAGATGGAGGAAGGGAGAGCAACCGAAGCCATCTACGTCATGCTCAGGAAGCTGCGATGTGGAAGGTGGACAGTGCTGTGGGATGCCCCCCCCGAACCTGAGCAAAGCTGGATGAATCTAAAGGAAAGTTACTGACTATTAGTTAAGATATAAGGGGAAAGCAGAAGAGCTATAAGCCTAATTTTCACCCAGACTGGAAATTTCTCTGAAGGGTCCTGTCAGTGAGATGGCTTGTGTACTTTTAGGGCTTTGCAGTTTAGAAAACCTTTCTACCTACTGCACTGTGCTTATCTTTTGGGACACAACTGAGTATCTATCTAGCACCTTGTTGGGATTTTGCAAATGTGACTCCCTTCAGTCACGAAAGAGTTAGCCTGTTGGTTTATGCATGCTTATTCTTAGCTCGTTAGCTTAGAACCAGTTAGTGTTAGGCACATATTTCCCACCAGAGAAAAGGAGGTATCATTCCTAAGGGTATGAGCTGTAGTCTTAGGGTTGCCAGGTGTCTTTTGCCCACTGGTGGGGGGGAAGGGGGGATGGGCGGGGTATAAATCAAATAAATAATGTTCCAGGAGTGGGATGTGACATCACTCCCCCATCCCCCCCACAACAATGATGCCGCACCAGGGTCTGCAAGTCCCTAGCATTATAAGGGTTGTTGGTCATTCATAGCACCGAGGTTAGAGTTCTCAGCTAGGATCTGGGAGGTTCAAATCCCCACTCTGCCAGGAAGCACGGACCAGAGGAAGTACATCCTCAATCAAAACACTGTTAACCTTATGGCTACCACAGAATGGACAATAGCTTATAATATATATGCTTTAAGAAAAAGAGAAATTCATGGCCGTTAGCCATGACCACTAAATGGAAGAAGAGGAGGAGATTGGATTTATACACAGCCCTTCACTACCCATAGGAGTCTCAGAGCGGCTTACAATCTCCTTTCCCTTCCCCTCCCCACAACAGACACCCTGTGAGGTAGGTGGGGCTGAGAGAGCTCTTTCCAGAACTGTCCTTGAGAGAACAGCTCTGACAGAACTATGGCTTGCCCAAGGTCACACCAGCAGCTGCGAGTGGAGGAATGAGGACTCAAACCCCGTTCTCCTAGATTAGAGTCCACGGTCCTGACCACTACAACAAACTGGAACTGTTGCTTCCCAGCCCCGCTTTGCAAGCTTCCCAGACACCCGACTCCACTTCCCGGAAACAGAAGTATGAATCATGGCTTGATCCAGTAGGCACATTCTTGTGTGTGAAAGGCAGAACTGCGTAGATAGTGTGTTAGACTCGGATTTGGGGGACCCTGTAAGAATCCCACTCTGCCACGGAAGCTTGCTAGGTGAGTCTTGGGCCCTCGCACACTCTCAGCTTAACCTACACCACAGGGCTGTTGCATGAAGAAAATGGAGGTAATCCTCTTTGGGTCCCCACTGGGAACAAAGGTGGGCTATAAATGCAGCAAGTAAATAAACCACATGGAACAAACCTGCAAATGCACATAATCATAATCATCCATCCAGCTCTTTTCAGAGCCATTGCTGCTGCACTGGTAATGCTGTTCTTTAGACAGAAGTGGCGACAAAGAACTGCAGTGGTCCTGGCTTTTGTCTCCGAGGTGAAGTGTCGTCTGGGCTTGAGGACTGTCGTACACGTAATCCACAGAGGGCCCCAGGCTTTCCGGCGCACTCTTTCCAGGCAAGTCGCAAGGCATCTGTCTGAAAAGCGCTTCAGCGTTGACACTGATGCTGGTGGTCAGCTGCTTAGCGTCATCCGGGATTGTCCTCACCACCATAACAAACCGGTCCAGATCATCGCATTTGTTCTGCGGCTTGTTGATAGCCAAGACGTTCAGGGACCAGCTGCAGTTGTTGAGATCGTGGCTGGTCTGGGTTAAAATCTGATGGGAATCTTCCAGCCTTTGCAGCTCCCTTCTCATTTTGTTGTAGAGGCTGAGCTCGGGGACAAAGGAAGCGTTGGCCGTCGCTCCCTTGGCAAAGCTCAGGTAGTCGACCAGCGACTGCTCTACCTTGTCGACAGCAGTGCGGATCTGGTTGATGTGCTTCTCCATGGACTCATAAGACCGCCAGTCTGGGCCGACGAAGGCCATTAAACCAGAGACGGTGGTCTCCACGGCATGTTGATGCCAGTAAAGTCTCTCTATGGCTGTGTCAGGATCCAGCACCAGCCTTTTGTCCTGAGAAGGAGAGGCTGAAAAAGAAGATTCCTTTGATGTCGTGGAAGAGGTGGACATGTTACTCCTGGTGCTTCCCGTACTGGAAAAAGATAACCTGTTCATCCCGTCGGTCACATCCTGCAGTCTTTTAGTGTCCTGCGTGACCTGCGGAGGCACATCATAGACTCCCTCTTTCCCTTCAGGATTCAGACCATCAATGAATCCCAGGTGCTGTCCGGGGAAAGGGACTCCTCGAGGGGTGTCATAGACGTCTGTCTGGGGAGCCATTTGCTGCCCCATGAACTGAGTCTGATGGCTCACTGGGACATCATACAGCCCACGTTGGTGTGGCGTTCCTTCAGAAGTGGAGGGTGGGCTGCAAAGGCATTTTTGTCCACCTTCTTTTGCAGCTGCTTTGGCAACAGGAGGAGGAACATCGTACACACCTTCTGGTCTCATATCATGCTTTACGCAAGCAGTCAAATGTTCCCTGGAATCTGTCTCATCTCTGCAGGCAGAAGGGGAGATGGCATAGATCTAGAAGGCAAAATGCAAAGCTTTGAGTCATCACTGTCCTCAGATGGGGAATGCTGTAATGGAAAGTAATTTGATTGGTGATGTTGATATATTTGCAGAAAACAGCACGCTACCTAGATGGCAAATGCACATGATACCATGGTGGTGTGATCTCTGGTTTTGTGTGTTTGTGCCCCACATTGCACCAGTAATACCAGTATACAAAAACTACATGAGTCATGTGAAGGACATGATTACTTTTCAGTTCCTAGGGAACGGTTGGTGTGTTGTTGCCATGAAAGCAATCACACAAGCCACATGGTTCTGGTATACCAATGCTAACCAGAGTGCTGTGTAATCTGATCATCATATGTGCCACAGTGCACAGCCAAGAATGGCATACTAAACATCACTGCTGTGAGACTGGCAGTCATCCTGTACAAAGTGTGGGCACAGAGACGTCATCTGGTTTCACACACAGGTAGGCAGCTGTCAGGGGCGCTCTGTGTTTGTGTGATCCATCCACTGTCCCCATCAGAGACCTGATAATGGTATGGATGTGTGGGTGGGGGAGGTTACAATGTGGCATTGGAGAGCAGCTCCATAGATGTCATGGACCAGAATATAGACCCTTTCCTCATCTGATGGAGGCTGAAGACTAGAGGAGGAGGCAGCTGGGCACCTAACACTGCCACAGAAGAAGGCACTTAGGCAGACCTGTGACCACAAGAGGGCATTTGGGGGCAATGCCCTCCACAGGTGAGTGTTGCCCCCTCAAAAAAAAATCAGGCAAAAAAAAGGTTTCTAAAAATGCAAATCAAATCAAATCAAATTGCAAAATGCAAGAGAGAGAGAGTTGGAGATTCCCCCCTTCCCAGCTTACACAGAAAAGCAGCCTGGGATCAAGTCTCTCCAATCAAAAGGACTAGAGGACGACTAGAGGTTGCAAAGGAGCTGCAGCTGATGCTTCTGCTGCTGCAAGAAGAGCAGCAGGTGCAGCCGGGGCACTCTGCCCAGATTTCCCCATGCCCCACCAACCAAAATTTTCTGGCTACGTCCTTGCACTTACGACACTTCCAAGAGTCCCAAGTGTCTGAGCCAGACTGTTCAAACAGCCCTGCATTCAGATTCAGATCCTGGACTCTTTACCACAGAACCTGCTGCTACTGCTGCGCCAGAGGTCATTCCCCAACCAACCTCGCCAGCCTCCCTGAGCCCTGAACCACCTCAGCCCCACCCATTGCACTACTTGCTTCTGTAAACAGGCACGGGACCTTTAAATACTAGTGGTCTGTATCTCCACCTCCTTGCAGTAGTATTTAAGGGCCTCAATCCATCCCCCGCCTTTCCTGGAACAATATCCATGATGATACACTGTGGGCTCCAGATCTTGCTCTGATCCCTGGATCGCATCCCTGAATAAGACACCACCTGAAGAATTAACCACAACTGCTTTAAGGGACTAATTGACTTTTGTAGTTACACAAACTCTAAGAGTGTCGTGAATTCAGACAGCAGGTAGTTCTGGATAACCGTGTCTGGACTAACGTGGATGCTTGACTACAGATTTCAGATTCTGAAGTTCCGTGGCTATGTCTGCCTCCACCATAGTACCAACAAGAAGGAAGTTTAGGAATAGCAGCTAAGGGATAACTCGTGTCTCCAAAATCATGAATAATATAGGATGGGATGTCCTGGGCTAACTCTGCTTCTTGTACTTTAGAGGAACTGGCACACATCTGTAGCAAAGGTGTTGCTTCTCAGTACAGTGCAGATCACACAAATCAGTTGCACATAAGTGTGCATCTGGATCTAACGTGGATTTGAACTCGTGGCCTCAGAGAAACCACAGCCTGCTGTAGCCACACTGATGGACTCATCTCAGGTTAAGCAGATACTGAAAGGTTGGGGGCTGAAAGTGCATTTGATGCCTCTTTTCCCTTTTCACTGTGCCCTGTGCATGGCCAGTTCGCCTAGGGTGCGCTGGCTTGCAGGGGCGCCAAACTGCGCCCCGCCCCCGCGAAAAGCCCCACCACCACTGCCGCCATCAGTGAAGAGTGTCCTGGCGGGGCACAGGAGGCAGCAGCAGAACTTGCCCGCCCTCCCCCTCCCCTCTCGGGCTTAGCTGCACTTAGAAGGAAGAGAAGGGGGTTTAAACCCCCACCTCTTCCCTGGCTTGATGGTGTGCCCCGCAGCTGCAGGGTGCGCTGGCAAGCTGCGCTTAGAAGGAAGAGACGGGGTTTAACCCCCCGCCTCTTCCCTGGCTTGCTGGCACCGTCCCTCCCCCCGGTTCCAGGCCCCACCAGGAGGTTGGCATTGCCGGGGGGGGGGGCACGGGTGCCACAAGCTGGCCTAGGGTACCCAGACACCTTGGGCCGGCCCTGACCCTGTGCTAAAAACAGAAACACATACAGTCTTTCTAAAAACCATCTGTAATTTACATTAGAATTAATAAAGCACCATGTTAAGATCTCAAAAACCAAAAGATGAAGTGGCTTCATTTGCAAAAAACAGCCTTCCTTCTGCAGACAGAATGCTCCTTGTTGTTGTTGTTTTGTTGGCTTTAGACCTTGACTTAGTGAGATTCGGGGGTGGGGAGAGTTGGCGACACAGTCTTTCAGCACCTGAGCTCGGCCGATAAGTATTCCTTGCTGCTTTGGGGTAGATTCACCCCAACTAATCTGGTGGACAAGGCTTTAGTCTGCCTGGGAAATAAGGGAGAGGAGGAGGAAGGGAATCAATGAGCTACTTGACCTGACATGGATAACCCAGGCTAGGCTGATCTCCTCAGATCTCGGAAGCTAAGCAGGGTCAACTTTGGCTAGTATTTGGATGGGAGACCACCAAGGAATACCAGGGTCATGACGCAGAGGCAAGCAATCACAAACTTCCTCTGAATGTCTCTTGCCTTGAAAACTGTACTGGGTCACCATAAGTCAGCTGTGACTTTTACACACATACACACAGAGATTTGCAGGCCTAAAGGACAATTAGATCCAGCCACTGAAGTCAATGGCTTAGGAAGTGGAATGCAGGGAAATTCCAAACTAACAAAATGACTTGGTGTGTGTATGTGTGGGGGGTTTACATTTGCACTGATCGACTGCCCTCTTTGGAATGAAAGGGACCCAATAATTTTAAACTCTGAAATGCTGCACTATTTGTTGGTGCTCACATGTCCCCTTCCCAATTATTTCCATTGCCCCCACCCATAAAAAGGGCCTGCGTATAGTTCTGAACTATAATTACACCAACTACCTTGCATAAAACTAGTAATTACATTCTGAACTTTATCACAGTTGATTTTCAAAATATATATGAGTTACAAGCTTGAGGGGGAATGCTTAAAAGGCTAGAGAGTTCAAAGCACACCGTGCTCTCTCTCTTTCTCTCTCTCTCTCTCCCCACCTTCGTTTTAGTGCAGAAGGGCATTTTTGTCGAAACATGCCCTTCATCCAGCAAGAAAGCACATGTTTGCTTTAAATAAAACGGCAATCCATTTACCCCTTTCGTCGGAGGAACATCATACACCCCTTGGGATTTCGCGTCTCCCGCTTGAGTGGCCTGTGCAGGTCCTTTAAATGACGATGCAGGGGGGACATCATAGATCTAAAGAGAGAGCGAATGAATCATACAAAACAGAACATCATTGTAACTGTGCAGTTCAGATGGATCCCCTCCTTTCTTAGCAACCAGCATGAATTTACTTGGCAGTTTCTGTTACAGACTTTTTTTGTTTCTTAAACTTTTAAACACTCAGGTGTGCCCCATGAGGCTTCCAGACAGGCTTGGCAACCTCCAAGTGGTGGCTGGAGATCTCCTGGGATTACAGAGATCAGTTCATCTTAGGGCTGCCAAACCCCCCCCCAATGGAGGCAGGGTTTTTCCTGATTTTGGGGCCCCCAAACCACCACTGGCCAGCTGGCTGACAGGGGGAGCACACCCCTGAAGAGCCCCAGCACCAGATGTGCCTGGCACAATGATGTCACCTGGAAGGGACATCATCGCACCGGGCATGTTGTGTGGGGGACACTCTAGCATTTGGCTAAAAATTCTATGGTGACCATAGAGTTGCTAGCCAAATGCTAGAGCATCCCCTGTACAATGTGCCCAGCACAATGACGTCTCTTCCGTGTGACCCCAGAACCAAGCCAGGAGACCTGGCAACCTTAGTTCACCTGGAGAAAATGGCTGCTTTGGAAGGTGGACTCTGTGGCATTATATCCCATTAAGTCCCTCCCCTTTCCCAAACCCAACCCAGAGCTGGCAACCCTACTTCCAGACCTTTCAGATTCTTTTCTAAAAAACACTATACGAGACCAAATCTTTTATTCTTCTGGAAAAGAATGATACAATTCTGGGCAGCTGGGCTCACAGGGCCATAGTATATAATCAGAAGAATCAAGCAGTAAAGCCAATCCTGATTTAGGATACCAGTGGAAGGCAGTAAGTCTGACTGCTGCTCCAAAACAAGAGTCCTGCACATAAGAACTAGTGTGGTTAGAGTGCTGGATTAGAACTGGGGAGAACCAGGTTCAAATTCTCAGTCACGAAAACCACTGGGGGGGCCACAGGCCAGTTACCATTTCTCAGCCTAACCCACCTCAGTGGGTTGTTGTGAAGCCAAATTCAAGGACACATCATAGTATGTGGCAATTGCTTTCTATACATGAACTGTGCATTGGGCACCTAGCTCTTCAACGGCATTTATGCTTTAAGGAGCAAGCGCCCCAAAGCTGCGTTCCGAGCATTTCCACATTAAGTGGAGCAGAGCTGTGAAGCTGCAGAAGCCAAGGGCCACGCCACACATGACACAGAGGCAAATCTGAGTTTTCCACCAGGAAACCACACTCCACAGGGAATGGCAGTCAAACCAGGGTTCTCTCAGGAGGCCATTTTAGATGTACATTCTGAAGTTTACACCTTTAAAAAAGCACTATGAGAAGTTAGCTGAGGAAGATGCAAAGCCAGATCCAAGTCCTGCTCAGTGATAAAGCTTGCTGAATGGCTTTGAGCAACTTTATGATGTCATTTGGCATGAATCATCTCATGGGCATCGTCCTCAGAATAAACGTCAATACACTGTACTAAAAAATATGCCAGGATCACTCAGGAAAGAAATCCAAACAAATACAAGGGCTCAGGCCCGATTCTGCCCAGGCATCTCCTTTAACATTTATGATTTCTCTCAGAGATGCGGCCAACCGGTCCCATCCCCATTGAAGTGGGAACGCAGCTGCTGACAGTAATTGATGCCTAATCCCTGGCAATTTTCATGAGGTGTGAATTAGCTCCCCCACCCTGCCATCTTCTTTACTCCCTTCCACTGAGATCAGCACATACGTACTCCCGCTTCCAGCGCTTCAGAGGTGGAGACAGAAAAGCTGTCAGGTGGATTCCTTTCTGTGTCTTTCTGCTGTGCGCTCGGGGGGGGGGGGAAGCCCTCAAGAAAGCCAGACAGAAGGAGACTCAAGCCTTGCATGCTGTGAAGTCTGAAGGTATTGATCCCTCATTCAGTAAGAGAAAGAAGTGTAGCTTCTCTCTCCCAGAACTGCTTCACATTAAATTAGCAGACACATGCCTGTAAACTGTACAGTCAGAGGCTCCCGTCAGGAGGGAAGGTCTTGTCAGAACTTGAAGGCTACTTGGAAGCGGGGGGCACCAGACCCCTCACCATCTTCGTGGCCTTGATCTGTACTTTGGGAGTAGATAAAATGGCAGGTTCTTTTTTCCCGGTCACTTCGTTTCAGTGCCATTGACAGTTTTATTGGTACTTACCCCTTGGAGAGGACGAACTGGTGGGATATCATAGGTATCCTTCTGGTATTTGGAAGGGAACTCATAAACATAACCTTGTCCTGACCTGACTGGAGTTACTACCTATGGGTTGAAAGAGAAAGACAGGAAAACATAAATAGGGAGGCCCTTGGCCAGTCTAAGGCTGAGCTCATTAGGAATCTCTATACAAACATTAATTTTTCTGATTGACACATTTGATCTAGCAAGTATAGCTAGTCAAAGGGGGAGGGAAACACATTTTTGACAATAAAATACACAAACCCAAATTAGTCAATGGTGGTAAAGCTCACCTCCTCTCCCCTTACTTTAAATGGACCTACCATTACTTACCTCTGACTACATCTGCATAAGATTAGTTGGTTGATCAGATACTTCCAAGGGGCATTGGCTAACCTCCCCCAGTCTGCATGTGCCCATGTGTGTAGACGCCTGTGTTTGGCGACATCATTTAAAGTCACAGCCAATGTTTGTGTGTGATGGGCAGGGGCTGTGGCTCAGTGGTAGAGCATCTGCTTGGCATGCAGAAAGTCCCTGGTTCAATCCCCAGCATCTCCAGGTAAAAGGATCAGGTGGCAAGTGATGCAAAAGACCTCTGCCTGAGACACTGGATAGCTGCTGCAGCCTGAACGGACAGTACTGACCTTGACAGACCAATGGTCTGATTCAGTATAAGGCAGCTTCATGTCCAGGGCAGCTGTGGCACTGTGTGATAGGGCTGTCAACCTCCATGTGGGGCCTGAAGATCTCCTGGAATTGCAAGGGATCTCCAGGCAACATAGATCAGCTCTCTTTTGGAAACGACTGCTTTGGAAGGTGGACTGTATGGTATTATACCCAGCTGAGTTCTGTCCCTTCCCCAAATCCCACTCTCCCTAGGCTCCGCACCCCCCCAAAAAAATCTCCAGGTATTTCCCACCCTGGAGTTGGCAACTCTACTGTGTGAAGGAGGTATATTAAGAAACACATGTATCATGCATTCACAGTAATAAGACAGACAGAATTGGCCATAGCGCCTTACTGAGTATTGACTATGTTAAGGTATTCAAGAGGCAGGACTCTTGGTTATGATCTTTTCTGCCTCTATAGTTTCAAATGAATCTTGAAACAAATGCATCTGCATAGAAAACTTTCAGTTCGGTGTGGTTATATTATAAAACCATGGATAAACAGAATTTATAGCAGATATTGATATTCCCTGAACTCTAAACGTTACTTAGCTGCACAATATTTTTAAAAAAGTACAGACACAGAACCAAGCAGAGGTCCAAGAGCGGCTGCAAAGAGTGTTGCTTATTCCTGCTGAGAAGTATATTGGATGAGAATTGCTTTTAAAATTTTCTAGCAAAACAGCAGCCTTCCACCCCCAAGAAGTTCATCACTGGGGTATACTTTTAGTGAAAGTGACATTGAATTTGTTTGCTTTTTTTTCTTAGCTTACTGATTCCATTCTATGATAACTCTTTCTAAAACCTCTTGCCATTCCCACTGTAATCACCAGCTGATGCATAACTATTAACAGCTCAAAACCTCAACAACTGAGAAATCTAAAAGGTCAAAGTAGAATGCGTTGGTTGTACTGCATGGGCTAAGAATGGATTTGGGCAGATGCCACCAGCACCGTAGCTGACCCAGGTACAAGATCAGAGCCCACTTTTCCTAGCTGGGCCAAGCTAACGTGTCTTCCTTGAGTGTAACCCTCTAATTTCTTGAGCTAAGGGGCTATTTGCGCTTCGTGATGTTGTAGCTCTGGGGTCACAGAGTTTAGGAGTGTGTTCCAGTCCAATCCTATCCAGAGTTAATCCACTCTAAGACCATTTATTTCATTTCCTCCCTGAGTTGGTTGCCTTTTAAAATTATTTTTTTTAAAATATTAAAACACATGAACAATGAAAGGAAATATAAGATACCAAGATACATAAAATCTATAAACATCCCTTTCTCCTGGACATAAACATCCTATACCAGTGTATTAATTATGGTATTAATTCAGTCTATTCTTATTGCCAGTTCCATTCTCTGTATAGCTTGTGATCACACTCGGCCTAATCCAAATGTGTCTCTGCTTTTCTGATATATGTTAATTTCACAACATTTTTCAACAACCAGTCTTGTAAGTTAGGAGTGTTTTTTGTTGTTGTTGTTGTTTCCATTGCCTGGCAAAGACCAGCCTGCAACCATTAATAAGTCACTAGGGATAACAGGTTGATAATTTAGCAGAAGTGTCTCTGGCTTGTAGAGCATCTGTTTTCTCCACCCAGCCGATATAATTTTCACAATTTGTGTCCAATAGCCGGAGGCACACACACATGCCCGCCACATTTGAACAAAGTCTGCCTCATATTGCAGTGGGTTTCTGCTGGAGTAATAACTCTACATAGGATTGGTCGCAACTCTATCAACACAGATCTGTCAAATCTGCCTACTAGTCAGTTTTCTAAAAAGAGGTGCAAGGCAGACCTCCCCTCCATGTTATCTTATTGCTTTCCAGAGCTCTTGTGTGTGCAGAAATCATGAAGCTGCCTTTATACTGAATCAGACCGTTGGTCCATCAAAGTCAGTATCGGCTCTCCAGGGTCTCAGGCAGATCTATTAAGTTGGAATGGCAGGGACTGAACTTGGGACCGTCTGCATGCCAAACAGATGCTCTACCCCTGAGCCAATGAGGGCTAAGTCATCTCAGCATTCTGCTCCTCCTTAAGTGTCCAAATAGTTTTGGAGCAGCATTCCCACCCCCATAAATGATAAATCAAATGAGCAAAACTTTCAGCCCAGAACTTTCAGTGACAAGCGTATTATTAGCCTCACATATTAATACCAAATGCTCAGTATACTTGTAGCAACAATGTGGTGGTGAAAAAATGACATTTTTTTTTAAAAAACACCACTTTACTATCAGTCTCCCAGGGTCTCTTAACTTGCAGCAGTTCTGCTTGACATAAATAACAGGTCCCTGAGGAGTTACAAACTACCCTGCAGGAGAACAGATAGGGCAAATGAGAAACAAAAGGCTCTTCCCAAGGCACCCTTAAACTTTAATCTTCTCTCTAAAGTGCAGAGTTTGGCATCAGGCTGCCTATGTGAACTATAGAGAAAATGCTCAGTCATATGGACTTCTCTGGAACGGGGCCAAAGGCATCACTAAAGTGCATACATACTGCTGGTATGCATGTTAAATTGCAGGAAATCGAATGTTTTCCCCTGCTTAAGCAGATTATTTTTACACACCAATTCAGTAATGGGGGAGGAGGGAACAGCCCTAGTTTACATAAAGCACACAGTCACTTCTTGTTGCTTCTGCCTAGGTGGAGCTGCACACAAGCAAACGGTTTAGAAGACTGGCCTTTCCTTTGGGCTGGCCCATCTGCGTATGACTTCCTTTGGCCCAAAGCTTGCTGCATGGACATTTTATGTTGGCAGCTCATCAAAGTGGTCAGCTTCACACAGAACACACAATTACGTGGATAATTCTTTATAGTTTTCCTTTGATTTTTTAAACTATACACGCATATACAAAGTCATAGTAGAAGTGGTAATTAGTGGCTGAAGAAAAAGAACACTGCCCCAATCTAGCAGGGGAGGCACACAGATTTGTGCATGCTTCCAGCCTGCTCCTGAGAGCCAGTTGGTCTAGTGGTTAGGAGCACGGACTCTAATCTGGGAGAACCGGGTTTGATTCCCCACTTCTCTCTCTCTCTCTCTCTTTTTTTTCCCACCCCCCAAAGGGGATTTTTTTTGGAGGGGGGGGCAGTGCAGGACCCCAAGCAGCTCCAGAAAGCTGCTGAGCAGGGCTTCCTGTGTTAATGAGTGGCTGCTCACATGCATGGCCTAGAGGGAACGCTGGTAACATTATCTGTGCTGCATTCCCAGTAAGCGAATATGGTGGTTTATAGTGAAATCTAATGCCTATTTTAGTATAAGGAGCCCATTAGAACATGAGATATGGCCACAAACAGAGCAGCGATTCGCACTCTTACGATCATGGGGTTCAGGAACCAAGAGAGCATCCTCAAGACCCAGCCTACAATCCACAGCTGTATCTCCCCATCATCCTGTATGGTTAATGCCTTATTAAATTAGGATTGCCAGACCCCTGGTCAGGGCGGGTTTCCCCCCAATTTGGGGGGCTTTAATCCACTGCTGGCCAGCTGACTGGTAGGGGAAGCCCCACCCTGAACAGCCCACTCCTGCACTGACATGCTTGGTGCAATGACGTCACCTGGAAGTGACATCATCATGCCAGGCATTTCAGTGCATTGACACTGTAGCATTTTGGCTGAAACGCTATGGTTGCCATAAAGATTTTGGCCAAAATGCTAGAGCACCAATGCCACCACTTCTGGATGATGTCATTGTGAAGCGTGCACAAAGAAGACTCCAGGATGGACCTGGGAGCCCCCCCCCCCACTAAAAGCAAGGTTTCAACAGCAATTTGTGATATGACATGATAACCTGGTGTAAATTGATCAAAAGACAAAAATCTGATGGACAGGTATTGCCCCATATTTAGACGAGGGTGACCAAGCCAATAGATTGGTGGGCAAGCCTCCATCTATCCACAGGCCTGGACTAACTCTTTCAATCCCAGCCCTGGATTTATACTCAGAAGTGCATGGAATTTGCCATTATGCTCGACCTCTATCAGGGTTGTGAGTAAGACTGCAGGTCAGGTCTAGGGCAGCCAATTTACATTTGGCAGAGGAGGCATTCCAAATCTATTCTCTCTTTAGACATGGCTCAGAGACACCAGTGAAGTTCTCATACCGTGTGAGTATAAAGTTTGCTTCTTATCCCAATGTTTTGGAAAGGATGAATCTAAAGCATCCATGTGGGGGAAGTAGAATCTTACATACCTATTTTCTCAGACTGAAGAGTCATCTTCCAGTGTTCAGGCCTGTAAATCCTGTTTAGAGAACAACTGGGATGTGTGCTACCATGTGAAATTTCTGGAGTGGTCAAACCTGGTCCAAAATACTGAGTGCCTGGTCTCCTGCCACGCCAAGTTCAAAGAACAGTATCTTCGGCCTGCTTTATTGCAGATTCTCCAGTTCAACAATTTCTTAGGGGTAGAGTGACCTAGAAACACTGCATTCTGGGTTTAAATACGGCCCTGGCCCTGACACTACGATACTTCCATTTCTTGTGGGTAGCAGGATCATGACTGTACTTACTACCTGTGTAATGGTTTTATACCATGTGACACGCAAAGGAATTTTCAATAATTACTTTCAGCCATCAACATGTTTCCTCAGGAGAGTCATCAGGGCAGCTTTTTACCTCACTGGGTCAGTTTGGGAACAGCTCCCTCGTGACTGGATCACACAAGGCCCTAGTAATACCAGTAGAAGGGATTACTTCCCATGCCTGCCTGGCTCCTTTCCAAGGTCTGGACCGTGTTGCTGGTACAGAAAGGAGCCACAAAGCTCTGCCTCGGACAATCTGCCACAGCAGTCTGGGATCCAGCCCCTTAAGTTCTTTTTGGACCTGACTTCTAGCAGCTGGGGTAAGCTGGTATACAGTTGGAGATGTAGCATATACTGTGTTTTGGGCCCAGTTATTATGGGATAAGACTAAAATAAATAAACAGAATCCCATGGCATAATTTAACATTTAAAAGAAAGAACTTTCAAAGAATAGAAACACAGGGAAAAGAAGAAATCTCTCCCTTCTAAACTCCTTTTCTTTGCCCTTGCTCCCCCCTCCCCAATCTTGGTATGCAGGAATTTGCTTCCTGAGAAATGTCAGTGAACTATAGACTGTCAACCCCCCCCCCTTTAAAGAATGTCTGTGGTCACCTGGTTCTTGAAAATCCTACAGCTCAAACCAGAAATTTTTACTTGTTTACGCATTAACTGAACCAGATGGTGTACCCACAATCAACCTCTCTCTCTCTCTCCCCCTCACAATTACCAAATACTGCAACTGCTTTGTCTTTGCAGAACAACTAATTGGGGGTAACAAGGCTTGGCTCGGGTGAATTAAGTAATGAGCTAGCATGAGGCCTGAAATATTAAAGCAATGCCTTCCAAAAGAAAGAACGGAGCTGAATGCCCATTAGAGTTCTTGCTCCTCCAAGAGTAGGGACTTGTGCCTTTTGCATGCCAACTCTGTGCTCTTTGACAAAGGAGAAAAATGCTTCGTGTGCATGTATCTTGTCAAGCATCCAGCGCTGTGGTTCATTAAATCTCTTTTCCTCATACAAAAGGGGGGGGGAGATAATTCCTTCTCGTTACCTAACGCATAAAAATAGGACAGCATTTCATAAGAAGCGCTCTGCTGGACTGGACCAAAAGGTCCACCAACCCCAGAATTCTTTCCAGAATGGCCAGCCCAATGCTCTGGGGTCAGGGCTTTTTTTCTGGGGGAACATGCCGGGACGGAGTTCCAGAACCTCTTCAACCAAATTCTTTTTAAAATGTTTAAAAATTCATGAGTTTTCAGTATACAGATTGAAAACTTCATTTCCCTCTGGAGAGTTCCAGAGCCTCCTTTTCCAAAAAACAGCCCTGCCTGGGGTAATTCCCAGGACAGCATGAAAGAGCCCATCATCTGCCCCAAGCTCCTGGCAACTGACTGTATTGGCTTTTGAACATGACAGTTGACAGGCATGGCTATCAACTGATTTTCACGGTTATCATAGCGAGCGATGAAGTTCTTAGAAACTGCCCAACGTTTTGTTATGTCAACTCTATTTACGCTGCTGTTACTTCTCCAATGGAGTTCCAATGAAACGAGGAGTCGTAGCAGTAGCAGCAGCACAAAAGTCAGGATCTGACATATCTCATATAAGCAATGCAAAGGCAGGAAGAATGTAGAACTTCAACCTGACTTTCATGCCAACACTCTTGTAACATTTAAAACAGTGGGGAAGGATTGCTATTCTATGTGCTACTGACATTCAGTGCACGCACACCATGCGGAACTATCGGGAGCCAAAAAACACGGGACCGCCTCTCGTGTTACATATTAAAAGCATGTGTTAGTAAGACCATAAATTAAGAAAGCTTGAACGTGCTTATAAATTGCAGGCCAATCCTGTAAGCCAAGTGACAGTCCCTTGCGCAAGCGCCACCACCTATTGTGTCAATGGCACAGCTGTATTCACACTTCCCATTCCTCTGTAACACCCATAGTCTATGAAAAGGTTTTCTTTGAGGGTATGACAGTGGTGGGGCTACTGACCACTCTATCTGAAACTGAAGCAGCCCTATAAAACACTACATTCTGGTCCTGTTCTACACACATATTGACATGTCTTCATCACATAGATCTACCAGAACGAGGAGGACCATGCTTTGAGCATTTCCCCACAATTGTTTTTGACCTTTCCTCGTTTCTTTCTTGAAACCAGGTACCATTTCCCTACTGAAAAGTCTATATAATAGAGGCCAGCTTTAGGAGAAATAATAAATTAGGTATTTCTATAATACTCTTCTGAAGTGGTTAGTCTGCTTTGCATCTATTATCTCAGTCGTCCTGCCAATAGTCCTGTACGGTAGGCAATTCCTAGTGAAGGACTGAGAGATAATAGCAAGCCTAGGGAGGGAATCTGCAAGCAGGTTTTGAACTTGGTTCTTTCCTTGTTTTCTTAACCATTACCTACCTAAGTATGTGACAATTGCTCGGAGATTCAACAAATGGAAGGTGAAAGAAACATACTAAATGGAATCTGTAAGTCCTTTCATACATTTATTTTGCGAGATTATGGAGACCCTGCAGACTCCTCAGGGGCTGCAGCAAAGTAGACTGCTTCCTTATCTCATTCTTATCCTCACAAGAACTCTTTCGTTCGACACAGGGACTTGCCCAGTGAGCTACCAAGTGAGCCTTGCTTCCCCTAGCCTGAAACAGTGGACAAGGTTTCAAGTTCCCCAGAACCCTCCATCAGCCTCGATCAGCTGTATAAAAAAATAGTGAGTGTATGTGGGTGTCTAGAACTCAGCACAACTGGAAAACCTGCTCATTAATTTATGGCAATGTGTTCAGTTACGATAAAAAAAAAATCATCTTGCACTGATGTTTGTTTTCCCCCCAGTCTTTTCTAATGGACCAACATTGCTAGCTACAATCTTTGACCTTAAAGAGGTAATGTTTGCTGGCTCCCTCTGAAGATTAACAACTACTTGGGCTTGTTTATTCTGGAACATTATTGGGAAACCACTTGAGAAGGGGGGTTGTTAAAAACACATTGTTCTTTCCTACAGTCTTAAAGATCAAAACAGGGATGATGCCTTAACAAGAAGGATCAAGTCAGAGAACAAACAATGGTGACCTCTAGCCCTGCCTCCTACTTCCAACAAGATAGGCAGAGGCAGGTGTAATACTTCTGGGTCCACAGATAAAAAGGCTATCAAAATGAAGAATGGCTTAAAACAATTTTAATATGAAAAACATCTTGTACAACAGTCTCTAAACCCTCTTCTAGAACAAATGAAGGTCATGTGATCCTATGACAAGTTCAGAAATTACCAGTTCCTTAACACTGCAAAAACAAAGGACCAGCAAAGACTTATGGGGGGCATCTCATTTTCTTCTCCCCACTATGTCTTCTTGTTCTTTCCTAAAACCCTCCATAGCTTTTCCTATTTCCTGCTTGCTTCTCTCCTTCCCACCCACCAGCCAAACTACCTTAATCTGCCCCCCCATCTTCAGTTTTCCCTCCCCTTGGTTGTCTCTCCCCAAGAAAAGTCTGGACCAGTTGCACACTGCCAGCTGCTGTGTTGGGCCAAGTTGCACGGTGCCAGTTGGGCTGGGACCAGTTGCACAGTGGGGAAACTGCAAGAATTGGGGGGGGGACCACCTCACTTTCTTTGGTATCCAGTCCTCATACTATTTACTATTTCCTTCCTCCTGGCAGCCCTCATATCCTCACCTTTCCCTGCTTCCTTCTTCCTTTCCCATCCACCAACATAGCTTTCCTCTTTATATATTTAGTTACATCATTTACACCCTACCTTTCTCCACAAAGGGGACCCAAATCAACTTACATCATTCTCCACTCCTCCATTTTATCCTTACAACAACCTGTGAAGCAGGTTAAGGCTACGTGCATGACTGCCCCAAGGTCACCCAGTGAGCACCCACAGCAGAGTAGGAATTCGAATGTGGGTCTCTCTGAAATTCTAATCACTATACCACAATTACTTTTGTGGAGTCGCTGCTGTTGAACAGCAACAAGTAGCCAGGCCTGATGTAAGTCAGATGGTAGCAAGTCACCCAGTGGTTGCTGCTGGTCCTGGTCCTAATGACTTTTCCCTCAAAGGCCAAAACATCCCTGGAAAGGGCTGTGTGCCTCCCTCCAGCCTTTTATTGACAGAAACCAAGGCTTGAAGGCTGATGATACTGTCGTGTTTGCCTAACAACAGACACTGAGGGCATTCATTTCTTAAAACTCCAGGCTTCTTTTATTATTGGGGGGATTTCTAATGTTTCTTTAAAAAAAAAGATTTCACTGCAAACCTGGGACATCTTTCAGGTTTGTAGAATTGTCTTGTCTATTCATGGTTCCAGTCTCTAGATTTATGTATTCGCAGACTTGGCCATGTTGAGAATTAGATATACTGATATAAAGGAATGTAAATTCTATCACTAATGCAGGTAAAACAGATTAAAGAGAGATTCCGCCATCTCCTTTATATCCAGCACTTGACCATAGACAGGTCCTCTTGAACAGTAGTTTCCAAAGATAATTCACACACAAGAAGGGTGTTGTTGGAGCTGATAGTTCTTAAGAAAAAGCTCCCAGTTTTCTCTTAAGCTTTTCAGAGATGCTATCACACTGAAACATGTAGTAAGTGATATTTACTACCAAACCTAGATTAGAGAGGATCCAGATTCACAAAACCAGAAACAGAAACAGAAAAGTCAGGCTTGACAGGAGGAGTGGGAGGAGGAGGTTGTTACCAGCACCATGCTTCTGGCAAAAACCTGGAAGTGATGTCACAGCCACTGGCAACCCAATCAGTCAGTCTTGCAGGTATGATGAAAATTTATCCCACTACTTGGCTAGATCCAATGGATTGGATTTTAAGTGGACTTCCCTGCATCCTGCTACAACTCCTTCATGACTGAAAAGATACCCCTGAGGAACCTTCCAAAATGGTGTTTGATGTAATATGGTAGGGGAATCCAGAGAAAGCAGAGACATTCTGCCACCAACCATTGGGTGGGTTGCAAAACCTTCTGTTTTCACGGGGAATTCAGTGGTTCAAAGCCTACAGTTTCCCACAGTTTTAATCCTAGGCCTAGTAAGCAACTCTACAGCACAGTCATCCTGACCTTAGATATGTGTCATTCTACTGCTAGGAGAAAACTTCTGAAAACTAGGTTTTGCTTTCGTTTTTACAGCATACCATTTACAATAAAACAGGTGTTGTGAGGGAAAGCTTCCCAGAAAAATAAATTTACTCAGCAGCCCACAGATAACTCTTATCACCTTCTCCCATGGGAGTATTACGTACAGGTAACATATGATTTTTGATTCATTGCTACCACAGAAAAAGAGTAGCAAAATGTTCAATCTCTACTGCACCTGGAAAATTAATAGGGTTGCCAGGTGCAATGATCGTGCCAGTGGGGAAATGGGGCAGAGCACCATGATGTGCTGTCATTCATTTGGTGACATGTTGTGGGCGATGGTCTGGTTTTGGGGCAAAACTTTATGGTAAAATTGCCTTCAAACCATAGAGTTTTGTCCAGAAACCAGAGTGTCGCCAATATGATGTCACTTCTGCGTGATGTCAGCACATCTTGTTTGAGGGTGCTGGCCAGTGGCAGGCAGGAGCCTGAAAAACTGGGGGATCCCCCACCCCCACTGGGAAATGGCATCCCTAACAATTAATAGGTTAAAAATCCTTGCACAGTTTATATGAAAGGATCATAATCCAAACATACCAACAGAAAAGAGCGTGCTAACTTTGGGGGTACTAATGAACTTGGCCAGAAAGGTGAATGCAATGCTGTAGCACTTCTGCAAATAGCTAGTGGGGCAGAGCTAATTTCCACGTGGGTTATTTTCTCAGTGTTCAATGCTGTTGGGAAGTGTTTTTCCCTCTCTGTTTCCCCACAGTATTGTGGGACACTCATGCACCTCCTGAGGTTCTGGTGGTTTTTCTCTCCAACCTTTCCCAAACCTGCCTTGCTGTGAAGTTTACGGAAAGACTGTACCGAAGCCTGGATGGCAGGCATGTAGATGGCAAAGTCTGGATTTTCCCAGTCCCGCCCCCTTGGCCGCCATTTTCCCTGTCCTTGACACCACCATTTCTCCCCTCTGCCATTGGGGGGTATATTTGTGGGTTTTTTTATAATCAGCAATAGTATTGTTATATTGATGAAACTTATAACAAAGAGCTGATGTGATCATATGCATGAAGTGGACTGAGAAGTATATTTTAAAATGCTACGTATCTTTAAGAGAAGGCCATACAGAGGGTGCCTTGCCAACAAGAATTTAATTTAATTTAACCCACAAAGGAACATCGAGAGGAAATGGTGAACTGAACCAGCTGTTAGCAAGAACCAAATGGAAAGTGAAACTGTTCTTCCTAAGAGAACTGAATTCCAGCACTTCCTAATACGGCAAGCCAGGCAGACCAATACAATTCAAAATGATATCTTGGAAGATAAACTAATGAGAGCAACTGACTTATCTCATATGATTTCCAAATTAATAGTATTTGTCTGTGAATACAACAGGCTGTGCACAGATTCCATGTGCAGCTAGAAGACTCGTGTTTATTTATTGTGACTAATATGGTTGTCCTTCTGAGAATGGATGCTGCATTTATGTCACAGTAAACAGGCTTTGGCCAATAAGTTTTGAAAAAGTAAAAGCAGTTTGAGAGATGGATGCTGCATTTATGTCACAGTAAACAGGCTTTGGCCAATAAGTTTTGAAAAAGTAAAAGCAGTTTGAGAGACATGCTTTGATCATGTGGAAAGCCTAGAGTTGTCCGGTCCTGCTCACCATCAGCAGGTAGGGTTGCGAGATTTAGGTTCTTAAACTCCTGGAGATTTGGAGGTGAAGAACCAGAACCTCAATGGGTACAGCGCTTTTCCTGCAGAACTCCATGACACTTTTCCTGTCCTGCATCATCAAGATCAGAAGCAACCAATGTTCAGCAGGCTGGCTGGGTGTAGCAATGAACGCCTTTCACCTTTCGTCACTTACGCAGATAAAGCTTATATAAAAACCTTGGCTTTGCCTTAGAATAATCTTTCATAGACATCACTCACATATATGAATCATTCGTACTTCTGCACCTTTGCTGGTGAAAGATTCTCCCAATTAGTGGGTTTCTGAGAATGCCTGAAAGGTGATGGAGTAACCACAGATAGAAATGCATGACCATAATACAACGGTGACATGTTCCATGTGGCAAGTAAGAAATGAGAACCCACATTTATGTTACGGCAGAACCAGGTTTGTGAATACAGTTCATTCCTCAGTGAGAAGTCCTTTAGTCTTCTAGATAGTATAATTCACAGTCTGAAACCATGTTTCTACTTGAACATTTTGCTACAGAGCACTTTCCCACCACTGAGCAAGGATCCACCCTCTGCCAAAACAGTACTCTTTCCAAGGCAAATAAATGAACCAAAGCCGTCTCCCAAGTTTAGCGAGAAACAGCTAGGTTTGCGGCATCGTCCAGAGGCATCTAACTGAAACTATACATGGACGTTTATGTCTGCTGCTCCAAAATAAACTGGGGCCTGAAAAACGTAGGACAAGAAATGGTGGCATTTTGTGACCAAGGGTGAAACAAGGGCAGCATTTATCCCCCACACCTCCACCCCTTTCAAACGCCCTCCAAATGGAAAATATGGTTCACAACCAAACTTCAAATAGTGCAGCAACCACAAAACAATGAGGTCTGGAACGAATCTTGTTTGCTGTTTTTTCCCCCTCCCTGTCCAAATGGGGCTGTGATTGGAACTTAATTGGAAGGATGGACAGGGGAACACAAAGAGCATGATGAATACACTCATTACAGCCTGAGCTTCGGCCAGTCCTGGAGGGGTGAAGCTTCGGCTATCCAAAGGTGTTGAAATGGAAGTTTCACATTAACTGTGATGGTGAATTGTTTGCTCTGTGGATTTGCTTTTTGTTGTAGATTGTTGTTTGTTAAATAATTGTATGCCATTGGCAGGAAAGTAGGGATATATACCTTTTAATGTCTTATACAGAAACAACAATAATGTTTGCAGCAACGCATCTCCTCCTTTGTACTGGTTTTGGCTAAGACTTAACAGAATCAGAATAGTGGGGAAAATTTAAATAAAGAGTGCTTCTGTGTACATGCAGAAAGTAGGGTTGCCATCTCAGGTTTAGGAAATACCTGGAGATTCTGGGGGTGAAGCCTGGGGCGGTGGGGTTTGGGGAGGACAGGGACCTGATTAGGGTACAACGCCATAGAAGCCACCCTCCAAAACAGCCATCTTCTCCAGGGGAACTGATTTCTATCCTCTGGAGATCAGTTGTGATAGCAGGGAATATCTCCAGGCCCCACCTGGAGGTTGGCAGCCCTAGCAGAAAGCACTCCTACTTCTCACTGGAGAACCACAATCAGCCCTCATACATCTGGGATTGAATAGCAGGGATTCCAGGATATTACTTCCATTCTTGATCCTGAGCACTTCCCTGTTCTAAATGACACAAGATGTCTAGGAGAGAAGAAAGTGCTCTAGAAAGCAGAGAGAGAAACTGGCTACTCTATCCCTTAATGCTAACAGTTAGACTAATACTCTATTATTGGTGCCTTTAAGAATGAGTGGAAGATCATGCCAAGGTCCAGCAAATCTGATTTACACTCCATCTAGACTTTCTGGGACAACCAGTACAGTACCTACTTTTGCAAAATAATGTCACATGCAACAGCAATTATCAGAGAGTCAAACCATTACATTTTTGCCCCCCTGCCAGCCTGGATTCATCTGTGACTGAGACTGTTCAGCTTCAGGCTAATATTGACCTGAGTCCAGTTCATGCAAGGTAATTTACTAGTGCCCAGTTGCATAAAGAACCACATTAATTTATTGATTTAATTACCTTAGTCTATAGGCTACTTTTAAACTTTGCTGTTCCTACAGCAATACACAATGAAAGTTAAAGTAAAATTAATAAAGTGGTAAAATAAAGTTAAATTACATTTAGTTATCCTGCCCTTCCTCCAGAGAGTCCAGTGCAGTGTATGTTATTCTCACTGCCTTTATTTCTATCCTTGCAACAAACCTGTGAGGTGGATGAGGCTGAGAAATAGGGACCCACGGTTGCCCACCTTCATGGCAAAACAGGGGCTCAAACTTGGGTCTCCCCAATCCTAGTCTGACAGTCTCACCACAGCACAAAACTGGTCGCAAGCAGAGATGAAACAAAAGAGGAAACGGGATAATCATGAGTGCATGAACTAGACAGAGTAGGAAATGTCCATAATGTTCTTTCAGAGAAGCCAGGGGTGTGGACTGGGTGGGTTTCCCTAGGCAGGAAGTTCTGCAGCAACACACAATGTAGAGATCTCAGACCTTTCGATGGCAGAACGTGTAATGTGGGCTTCATCTTGAGCATCATATGGGAGTAGAGTATTCTCTGAAAGAATCTCAGATTCCAGGTCACTGGGGGATTTAAAATTATAAGAACCTGGTATCTTGAATTTGGACAGACAATAAACTGGAAGCCAGTGTAACTTTTGAGGAACTAAAGCAAGAAGCTCCTGTTGTGCAGCTACAGATAACAATGGGGTTGCTGTATTCTGCAGCAGCTGAAATTTCCAAATAGTCTTCAAGAGCAGTATACTACCGGGATCAAGATGAAAAATTTACCAGGACAGTTTTTGTCCTGGAAGTGACCAAAGCAGCAAATCAGCCAAAGTTAGTGAAATATATTCCTGGCTATGTTCACTACCTGAGCACTCAGGAGCACTTCCAAGCTTTGAACCCCTGTCTTCCATAGGAGCATGACTCTTGGCAAATCAGGTAGATCCATCACCTTTTGGACTCCTCGGCCTTCAGCAGTAAGCAATACCATCTTGTCTGAACTGACTATCAAATTTATTTACTCTTGGCCCATTCTATTACAGGCTCCAACTCAGGTTCTCATCTGCTAGACCTGGACTGATAAAGAAGGAGACCCTGAGCCAAGGATCATCACAGGTAACACCTTACACTCTAACTTTGGGTTCCTGATAAACCAAGAAGACTCCAGAATTGAAAAGTGGAAGAGGATCTCTAAGGCTTACAGTGGAATCCCTGAACAGAGTTACAACCTTCTAAGTCCATTGATAGCGTGGAAAGTGGGTCAACAGCACAAACCAACTCATTATTTCAATCCCCTGTTCCATTACAACTTCCACAGAACTTTAATCAGTGGAAGAATCTCCTATACCAGAATGGAAATCTGTGTCAGCTCTCATGGGAGGGCAAACCTCACTAGTCCAGAACCTCTGTGCAGGTTAAGTAAGGGGAACCAACCTTCATGTGGTATTTGCGCCTGACAAAGGCACTACAGTGGCACCCTAGACCACAAACTGTCTGGTTCCTACCCAGTGTAGTGTGAGCCAAAACCACACTGGAATGATCCAGTTTTAACTGCAGTGGCCACAAAGTCCTAAGCTACATCTGTTGAGGGGGCTTGGGTTTGGAACCGGAAGTCATCCAAGAACATAAGCCCAGGGAACCTCAGTGTCGCCCCCACAATCAACACAATGACAGAAAGTACACTGTTTCAACAATAAAATAAGACACCCTTTGGGGCTCAGAGGAGGAGAGGTCAAGCATTCCTAACAGTTTGCAAGCCAGTAAACAGAGCTATCTTTCTAATGGCGCATGAAGCATACAAGGACCACCTCTTCCATGTTAAAGAGGACCAGAGAGCCAGCATGGTGTAGTGGTTAAAGTGTCAGGCTAGGGTCTGGGAGACCCAGGTTCAAATCCCCACTTGTGCATTGGGAGCTTGCTGGGTGGGCAGCAGTCTTACCTACCTCACAGAGGATAAAATGAAGGAGAGGAGAATGGTGTAAGCTGTTCTGGGGCCCCATTGGGGTGAAAGGCGGGATATCAATGAAGTAAATAAAACTGGCAACTTGCCCCCAAATCTTGCAGTTGAAATAACATCCAGCTAAAACAGCTTATCCACTAGCACATCAGGTACAGCTTCCCCCAAGAACCAAGCCACTCAACCAACAATCAGAATTCCCTGGAAGGAAGACACAGGTAACACACTGAACATACGGTGGCAATAAGAGGAGTCTTTCAATCAAGTCTCAATGAAGGATTCAGATAAAGGATGAATTCAAGCCACTTGTCATTTATTTCAGCTGATGTGAGATAATTTCAGCTGATCTGAGATAATTTCTGGTATTCAGGGACATAAGAGAAGCTGATACAGCAATGGCCTTAGCATTCCACGCTTATTACTTCATTCTAATCACCTGTCTTGGGACGTCTCTTTGACCTGCCTTGCCATGTCTGCCAGCCAGGACTGCTGCGTGAGCATGGCTCCATGCTCCTCAGTGCTTATTTAATGGAAACTCTGAAGCAGCAAAACGCCGTCTTTGCACAGCGGGGAACAGCTGTTTGCAAACAAGCTCAGTGTGCTCGCACTGAAGGTGCCATTTAGAAAGACCTCCTTGATGAAAGTTCCCCACCAAAACACCTCTTATTTTAGCGTGAGGCATGTAGGATCACACGTCAATTCATCTGTATTTCAGAATCAGGCTCCAAAACTGGAAAGGAAGCATTCTCTGTAATGAGCCACCAATGTGTATTTAATCAGCTTTCATTACAGGTCCCCCCCCACCCTAAGAAATGCTGCATTTGAAGAAAACTGGAGATGGTTTTTACAACTGAAAAATTTCTGGTCAGAAGTTGGGAGAAAGACATAACCATTATTAAAGAGGGGAGGTTTGGATGACCCATTGACCTGGTGTTGCCTCTGCCATCATTGGTGGAACTCCATGTTCCCCATCCCAGTCCATATTGCCAATGGCACCTAAGGTCACTAACAGTCCGTATTGCCAATGGCACCTAAGGTCACCAGCAGAAGAGAGCCCCTTCTATGCCTTATCTTTTGCAACATTTGTTGTTGTTGTTGTTCAGTTGCACAGTCGAGTCCGACTCTTCGTGACCCCATGGACCAGATCACGCCAGGCCCTCCTGTCTTCCGCTGTCCGCTGATGTTTGCTCAATTTCATGTTCGTTGCATCGATGACACTGTCTAACCATCTCATCCTTTGCCTTCCCCTTCTTCTTTGACCTTCAATCTTTCCCAGCATCAGAGTCTTCTCCAATGAATGCTCCTGTCAGAAAATGCCTTTGATGTTTCTCACTGAATCCATTGTTTTGTGTTCCCTACCCTGCTTTGCGCTTGCGTAGCTATGCAGGCAGAAACGTGGGAGCTTCTTCCCTGCCGCTTTTCCTTATCACGGTGGCCTTGAATGTAGGCTTTGGACTATTCTTGTTTCGCTGAGAATTTTCCAGTCCTGGGAAGGCAAGGGGAGGGGGAGTAGTCTCCCGTTCATGAAGTATTTCTCCCGCCGGGAGTTCCCGCGCGAGTGCACAAGTTTCATTTGCTAGGCGCTTCATTGCATCACACTATAAGTTAGCTTGCTTTGCTTCGTCCCCCATTCCTGACAATGACCTCCTACTGTGGGTTTTAGCAAGATAATCCAATAAAACCTTTCTTTGTGCAAGAATGACTGGATCTACTTGATTTTAAACCTGACAGAAATTGTCAGGAATCAACATCATTTCCCCCACCGTCAGTTTCCGCCGTCTACCACGATGAGCGGAGCTGGGGGGGAGCCACGGGCGCAGTCCCAGTGACTACTACTACTTCGGGAGCCACGGGCGCAGTTCCAGTGACTACTACTTCGGGAGCCACGGTCCCAGTCACTACCGTGGCAACTCCAGTGGTCACTATCCCGACCACCACTGTTGTTCCGGTGACTACAACTACAGTTTTGGCAGCGCCAACACCACAATCAGCAGCCGGGTTGGTTACCCCTCCATCGATCAGCACAGTGGGTGCTCCGTACACTCTCCCAATCTATAGCCCGGCCGGGCCAACGCAGAGTCAAGGAGGAGCGGTTCCACGAACCTACGTGCCGGGAGCCCCAACACCCTGGGACAAAGGGGTGACCTATCGCAGATCACGCGATTGGACTAAGAACCTGTTGAACACTACCCAGACAACTTGGACCATGCCGGGAAGCCAGAGCCGGGACAGCCTTTTGGATCCCAGAGGTAGTTTTGGACTTCCCCAGGGAAGGATGTCTCGAGGATCTCCCAGAACAGGGTCCGGTTCAGATACCGATGCCCGCATGGACTCTATTCAAGAGGATACCCGACGTCTGGTAAGGGACATGAGCAAACTAATGCAATCCCTACCACAGATGATGGACCAAGCAATTCGAGCTCATCCGCTGACGCAACCTAGACCGGCACCAGCACCTGCACCACCGTTGCCACCGGGACTGCCACCTCCTGCTCCCCCGGGCCCAGGGCCGGGCCAACCAGCACCCCCGGGTCCAGGGCCGGGCCAACCAGCACCCCTGGGGCCAGGGCCGGGCCAGCCAGCACCGGCCCCACCTCCACCGGCCATCCCAGCACCAGGACCCGGGCCAGGGCAACCAGGACCTATCCAGCCGCCAGCTCTGCCTCCGCCTCAACTCCCTGCTCCAGCACCCCTCATGCAGCCAGTTCCAGTACCGGTTATGGCCCCGGCCCCCCCAGTAATCCGCCCCAAGGACATGCTAGAGATCACGTTTGATGGAGATCCAGAGACTGTGTCCTTTTTCATATTGCAAGTAGGGAAATTTGTGCAGAGATGGGGCTATGTGTTCCCAGACGAAGAGCAACAGGTGGAGTTTATCGCGTCCAGGTTCCGGGGGAGTGCTACTAGTTGGTATGTAGCCCTTCATGATCTGGAGGCAGCGGAATTGGGGAATGTGGATGACTTCATGTGGGCCTTGAGAAACCGTTTCGAGGACCCGGGGGCAGCCCAAAAAGCTGAAGCCTTCCTTCGCACGTTCAGACAAGGCAAACTCTCCGTGCGGGAGTATTCAAGGGAGTTTCAAAGGCACGCAGTGAAAATTCGGGACTGGACCGATGCGGTCTTGGCTCAACAATATCGAATGGGACTAGCTGTAGACGTCCGCAATAATGTCCTCAGCTCTCAGCAACCTCGCACCCTCCAGGGTTGGATGGAGGAAGCCGAAAAGCGGAAAGTCGCTTACGTGTTATGAAACTGGATCTATCTCTAGGCAACAACCGTCCGAGTCTTGCGGCAGGCCAGGCCAGACCCAAACCAACGTCCACCCCAAGTGGGATGAGAGATCAGCGTATGCGACAGGGCCTCTGCCTGCGGTGTGGGGAGAAGGGGCACTTCGCCGCATCCTGCCCGAAAGGGGATCCCAATAGAGCTCTACCACAAGAGGAGCCCAGAAGATGGACAACCCCTACCCCAAGAAAAGGTACAGCGAAACCACGCAATACACGGGCTCTTTTTGCTAGCCCCGACCAAGCGGATACCATGATGCTGGAGGAGTAGAGTGAGATGCAGGGAAACGAATTGGTCCTGTTTGTGAATGGCGCTACACAGCAGGACCCAGTACCTGAGGCGCCTAAACTGGTGAGCAATTACCCCTCTCTCTTCTTTGTGACTGTTCTTGTGATGAACCCAGCAATGATGACCCATATTCGGGTTCGAGCCCTCATTGACTCAGGGTGCGGGAGGGACCTGATAAACCCGTCTATGGTTATGGGGTTGGAGGCAACCGTTGTCAATTTGAAAGACCCGATAACTTGCACGCAAATGGATGGGTCTCCAATGAAGGAACCATGCCGATTTGAGACTGTTCCTTTAAGAGTAGGCATTGGTGACCACTGGGAGCTACGCTCGTTCGTGATAGCCCCTCAAGCCCAGTTTCCCTTAGTGGTGGGTAGCCCTTGGTTACATGGACATGATCCTTACATTCTATGGGAAGAAGGGAGCGTACAATTTATCTCCCCGAAATGTACAGAGCACCAATGGGACCCAGGGTGGGGAAAAACCCCATGCAATGAACCTCCACGAGCTTGTTTAGCTACGGAGGACCTTAACCGCATCCCTAAGGATTACCGGTATGTAACCAGGGTTTTTGAGGAGGAGGAAGCTGATGAACTACCCCCCCACCGTAACTCCGACTGTGCGATTGAAATCCTTCCGGGCCAGAAATTACCAAAAGGGAAAATTTATGCCATGAGTCCCATTGAAAAGGAAGAACTACGCCGCTTTATCGATAAGAATCTGGCCCGTGGATTTATTAGGCCAGCATCATCCCCTTTTGCAGCACCCGTATTGTTTTGTAAAAAAAAAGATGGGGGGCTCAGACTCTGCACGGATTACAGGGGACTAAACGCAGTGTCTGCAACTAATGCCTACCCAATGCCCCTCATCAAAGACTTGTTGGCAGAGGTGGCAAAGGGGAAAGTGTTTTCTAAACTGGATTTACGAGATGCCTATTTTCGGGTCCGTATCAGACAGGGGGATGAATACATCACCCCTGAACAATTAGTTGGGGCAGTTGTAACCCGTAAAACCAAACGAGCACAATTGAACCCCATCCAGACCTTAACCTGGGAAAAACAAAGCACAGATCAGTGGCTGATCTTCCTGGAGCAGCTGAGTCTAGAACTGCAGGATGGAGACCCAGAGGCTGCTTACCCCTGTGCACCGCTACGGGTCCCAGGATGGGGAGGGCAAGGCTTCCGGCCTTTGGCACGAAACTTGTCGCAGGGGCTCATGAAGTAATACTTGAGGCGCCTACGGAGGTCCTCCTCTTCCGGCTGCAGTGAAGCCGCACAGAGGCGGGGCACTTTGGATATGTAAAATCCTTACGACTGCTGCAACGTGGCTTCTGGTGGCCCCGGATGAAACAGGATTTATCCCTTTATATACAATCCTGTCCGACGTGCAATCGTTGCAAAGCCAGGCCAGGAAAACCTCCAGGTCTTTTACAGCCTCTACCCACCCCGAGCCGACCCTGGGAAGTAATCTCTATGGACTTTATCACGGATCTTCCCCCTCTAGACATATGACAGTCATTTGGGTGGTAGTGGATTTATTCTCTAAGCAAGCTCACTTTATACCGTTCCCCAGTCTGCCAACAGCCAAAGTCTTGGCCAAAGCATTCCTCCAACACATTGCCAGGCTACATACGTTACCACTCAAGATAATCTCCGACAGGGGGTTCAATTTGTTTCAAAGTTGTGGTCAGAGTTAATGACTCTAATGGGTATTGAACGTGCCCTCAGCACTGCCTATCACCCTGAAACCGACGGGCAAACGGAGAGAGTAAACCAAACGTTAGAACAATACTTAAGATGTTTCTCTAACTATCAACAAGACAATTGGGTAGATTTATTACCACTGGCGGAGTTTGCGTACAACAACTCATGGCACGCTTCAACAAAGATGTCTCCTTTCAAAGCTGCCATGGGGTATGACAGCCCCCTCTTCCCTTTTTGAAGCCCGGTGAGACTGTTGGGGAAGCCTCAGCATGGTGTAAAACTTTCCGGGACTCTTGGCCCCTAATTGTTGAGACATTGAATGAGGCCAAGGCACAGTACAAAAAGCAGGCGGACAAGAAGAGGGCGGGTGGCTGGAAATTGCAACCGGGAGACTCGGTCTACCTTTCAACCAAGAACCTAAGACTAGCGCAACAGTCCCGGAAACTTGCTTGGAAATATATTGGTCCATTCAAAGTGTTGAGATGTATAAATCAAGTAACTGTACAATTAGATTTGCCTAAATCTCTTAAAGCAATACATCCAATTTTCCATTACAGCCTCCTCAAACCTGCATTACCCCCGACTAAATGGCAACCTGAGCTTCCAGCACCTCCCCCCTTTGATGGTTGACGATGAGGAGCACTACGAAATTGCTGACATTTTGGACTCTAAGATTCTCCGTGGACAACTCCTGTACCTTGTTGAATGGGTACACTTCGGGCCCCAACACAGGGAGTGGGTGAAAGTGTCTGATATTAATGCACCTGATCACCTGAAAGAATTTCACACTCGATACCCAAATAAACCTGGGGGCCCTCATTCTCTTCTCATTTGGTGGCCAAAGTATTTGAGCTTCAACTTCAGGATCTGGCCTTCCAGGGAACAGTCAGGGTTGATTTCTTTTAGGATTGAATGATTTGATCTCCTTGCAGTCCAAGGGACTCTCAAGAGTCTTCAATGGATGGGACTGCTTGCCCCCCAGGCTTTCTACTTTGGCTCCATACAACTCTTGAGCATAGTAACAGAAAGGTGGGATACAATTTTAATAAATACTGAAAACAGCAGCAACAAAAGACATTTTAACTCCATTTGCTCATGTAATTTCCAGGATGCTTTTGCCTCTCTTTTTCCTTACTCTCTTTAGGCCAAACTAGATGTTATGGCATTCATGGGTGTGGCCTGTGTACTCCAATACCATTGTAGAACTGAACTCAGCCATTTGAATGTGCTGCTATGAGGTGGGACCAGGCAATCTTGTTTTGGTACCTCAGCTATTTTGGTACTTGAAAAGGCATGGAGGGGAACGACGACAAGATTGCCTGGTCCTGCCATGCTATGGCATTTTAACATAATAGAATGGAATCACAGAATCATAAGAGTTGGAAGGGACCTCCAGAGTCATCTAGTCCAACCCCTGCACAATGCAGGAAATTCACAAATACCTCCCCCCACCACCCTGAGTGAGCTTTGTTCCATGCCCAGAAGATGACAAAAAATCTCCAGGTTCCCTGGCCAAACTGGACTGGAGAACAATTGCTTCCTGACCCCAAAGTGGTGATCAGCATTTCCCTGGGCGAGTAAGAAAGGACCACAAGAACTAAGCGCTGAGGCAACCCTTCCTGCCCTCCCTCTCATGATCTGCCAAAGTTCACAGAATCAGCATTGCTGTCAGATGGCCATCTAGCCTCTGTTTGAAAACCTCCCAAGAAAGGAGAGCCCACCACCTCCCGAGGAAGCCTGTTCCACTGAGGAACTGCTCTAACTGTCAGGAAGGTCTTCCTAATGTTGAGCCAAAAACTCTTTTGATTTAATTTCAACCTGTTGGTTCTGGTCTGACCTTCTGGGGCAACAGAAAACAACTCTGTACCATCCTCTATATGACAGCCCTTCGAGTACTTGAAGACAGTTATCATATCACCTCTCAGTTGTCTCCTCTCCAGGCTAAACATACCCAGCTCCTTCAACCCTTCCTCATAGGACGGTCTCCAGACCCCTCCCATAACACCTTACTTCAGCTCTAATATGGCACCAGCATCCAGGGGCTGGACCCAGGGATGCCACAACATTTACTTTGGCCCTTTGCTATCTCCCCCAGTGATGAAGTTTGTGATGGAAGCCTATCTTTTCTGTGCAGGCTACTCTGTAAAGCACCGGCGTGTTGGAACCCTTGTCAATGTTCCATAAAGAATAACATCTGCACTACTCATGCAACACCATTTCCAGATAACAATCACAACAGCGGTGGGATGCACTCCCCAGGACAAGTACTGCATTTTTCCTAAGGACAAAATGTAGAGACTCCAGTGCTGGGACATGAGACATCCCCATCTACAGAATGTATGACAGATTCATAACAAATGCTCACTCACTCAAAGCTGATTGCATGGAAAGTTCCTGCCAAAAAGCTGGGGGCCAGCCATTTGTAGGGCGGCTGCACCCTTGCAGATAGAGCCTATGACCCCCCTGCTATTAATACGGATCTTTGAGATCACAGTAGATGGAATATTTTTAACTCTCAAGCCTTGCCAACACATACGGAATACTTGGAAGCAGAGTCTGTATTAGGGAAAGCAGGCACAGCAGTTGACTTAATCTGCTGGGGACAGGTGCTGCCGGTTGAAGGAAAGATATTCATAATTTTAGACATCAAGGCAAAGAAACCTTGAGCACCACTGTTTGCAACACCAAGCTCCTTTAAATACTTAAAGATTGTTTTACTGATCTCTTGAGGATGGGGATTTAAGACAAGAGACTGCCTTGTTTAGATGAGGGGAGACACAAGGGAAGATAAAAAATCCCTTTTTAATTAGGGACACTGTTTTGTGAAAACATTGAGAGGCTTAGGGCTTTTCTGTTTTTTGACGAACAGAAAACTGCACAATGCTCAAAGATGCTGGGGGGAAAATCCTTGTATTTAATTAGAGGTGGGATTACTTCCTCTGTTAACGTTCAGAAATTCCACCAAATACATTGGAGTTAAGGTCAACTTTCATCTTAAGTGTAACTTGCACTGCTCTTGCTGTTAAAAGATATTTCAAGATACAACAATTGCTTCAAGCCTGCTGTGGGCTAAGGCCCATTTTAGACATCACACTAATACATGGCATATAAGCCATAGTTTAGAATGTAAAGCAGAGTTTGAATGTCCAAACATGAATCAAGAAAACCATGGTTCGTGATCAGGCTGACAGACCATAGTTTGTCACAGAACAAAGTTAGCGTCTTAACCAAGCTCAAGCTTTCTTAACTATGGTTCGATGTAATGTCTGAATTGGACCCCAGTTTCAAAGAGGTTTTGTCTCTCCCATTTCTCCCTTTTCTTCTCTGCTTTGCTACCCTTAATTCTCCAAATCTTACCCTTCCTTGTGCTCTCTCATCCTTGCTCCCCACTGATGAAAAGTTAAGGTATTCAAGGCTCTTGCTTGTGACACAATGTAAAGTACCATTTATATGGCTGGATCCCATGAATCTGCTTAGTGGGATCCAACCCACTATTATTCACCGCCATCAAAAATTCTACACCAAAGAAACACAAATTCTCCCTTGGAACTGGATAAATAAAGTCAGTTTGCATATTATTTACAAATAGTTTACAAGACTTTTCAAGATTTCAGGATATTGGGAAAGTTTTTTTAAATTTGGGCATGAACAAAGGGCCAACATGGCAAATACCCAGAGGCTGGCAACAATAAGTCCAAGTGTAACATTCATAGCTGTAGAGAAGGATCAAGGAGCTCTGCAGTAAGGCAAAAAACATGCTATGAACACCTACTGACCTGCCTGTCCTCTCTCTAGCTTCAGGGCCTTCGCCAGACTTCATTTCAGTGGATCATATTCCTCTGGTAAACTGTGGTGTTCTGATGTTCTGACCTGGATAGCCCAAGCTAGCCTGCTCTCATCATATCTTGGAAGCTAAGCAGGGTCAGCCCCAATCAGAATTTGGATGGGAGACCACCAAGGAATATCAGGGTCACTACACAGAGGCAGGCAATGGCAAACCACCTCTGAACGACTCTTGCCTTGAAAACCCCATGGCCTCGCCATTAAGTCAGTTGTGATTTGATGGCAAACAAGCAAAAACTGTGGTGCAAAACAATAATAATCCCTCCCCTCCACCATGCAGATAACCTCTGATGTGAGAGCCAACAGCTGATGGTGCGGGGGCCCTGTTTGTGTGTTTTATCATATATTTAATTTACAAAATTTCTATCCCACCTTTCTGCCCTTACAAGGGGCCACCAAGTTGGCTAACAACTGAGAATGTACATGACAAAAAAACCCACATTTTTAAACCATTAAAATCACATTCCCAACATACATCATTAAAACAATTAAAAACAGAGTTAAAATACAAAACATAAAAACAGCAATTAAAACATTGGTCAAGAAGGAGTGACCATTGAGGGGAAAGAACAAAACAGTTGTTTCCCGCTGGTGGAAGATGGCAGTAGAAGGGGACAGATGAATCTCCCTGGGGAGAGAGTTCCAGGGCTTTGGTGCCATGACCAAAGAGGCCCTCTCTCAGGTTGCCACCTGCCTAATCTCAGAAAGTGGGGGCACCTGAAGATGATCAAACTGGTTGGGCAAGTTCATTTCTCCACTCTTTTAAGCGTGGAACGGAATCACACCAATGGAACCTCAGCAATGGTAACTTGGAGGCCCCAAATGTGATAATGTATACTGGCCGCAGGGCGGGTCTTGCCCTGATTTTGCTCCACAGTATTATAGAAGGGAGGTTAATGAAGAAGGCATCCCAAGGAGACATCAGGGCCCTGCGGGACTTTTTACAGTTCTGCAGGGCCTGTAAAATGGAGCTCTTCCACCAGGCCTTTGACTAACGAGCCACACCTAACAAACTGAGGCCCTGGCCCCAAGACTAACACCATCATGGACACCCTGCACCTCACCGAGTTGATCCAAACTGAGACGTCTGCTGACTACACTTTATGTTGATGCTACTAACACCTCACCATCGCCACAGGACTTGCACTAGAACTTTAGGTAGTGTTTTTATATTTGTATCTATATCTATATTTTATGTACTTCTCTGTTTTACTTGTTTATAAAAAAATTTATGTAAGCCGCCCTGAGCCTGCTTTGACAGGGAGGGCAGGATACTAAATAAACAAACAAATAAATAAATAAATAAATTTCTGGAATTCTGAAAGTGGGTGATTTATTTAATTGCAAAAAGTGCTCCCCCCACCCCGAATGCTCTGGTTAAAACATCCTGTGCCAGGCATCAAATTCTGAGCAAACAATTAAAAGAAAAATTCTAAGGAAAATACCTTGTTAATTATACAGAGAGCAATTGAAACAGCCAAGAGTGTTAAGATCTGACCACTGATGACTTCAGAGGGGAGTTCTGCACAAAAAGTGTGCCTAAGGTACCAATTACGCTAAATCCAATTGGATTTGGTGATTACTCATGCATCACAGTCAAACCCACATGATTCAAAGGCAAGAGGAAGTTACTTTCTTGCCTTGCCAACGCCTGTCTGTTCCCCAGGCCCACACCCACCCCAGGCCTGTTTAAGTGTTTGTTACTGTCTAATCTCCAGGCACAGTAAATAGCGGTATTGTGCCAATAAAATCCAAGATAACCACTGTTACAAAGGTCCCACTTTATCTTCCCCATTATCAATGTGGCGTAAAAAACTGTGACTTCTCAAGTTGAATGCATCTTACAACTTGTGGCCCACAGTGGGCTCCATAAAATGTTTGTGTGTGTGTTTTTTCCTGGCGCTCCAGGCTTGTACCATCTGTGGCTGGAGTCGGGAAGCACTTTGCCCCCAGGGATTCAGCATTGCCCTTAAGTAAACAAGTCTCTTTGTACTCCGGAAGGTCCCAGTCCCTCCATGAAATCAGCAACAACTGATTTACAGACCTCCTTGATTTCTCTTGAAAGACCACTAGTCCATCCGGGTCAGTGTTAGCATTGCCAGGCTCTGCCACAGAGCCAAGGCCCCCTTCTTTGCATTCTTAGCATGTGGGCATTCAGAAGAAGACAGGGCGCCATGTCCTCCTGCTGTTCCAACAAAGTTCTGCTCTCCCCCAAGGCTGGTGTGCATCTTGAACAGTTTGCTGCCAGTTCTGTAGTTGGGAGTGGGGAAGGCTTTTGTCTCCAGTGGGTGGTCTATCCGTTCCTGTCCCACCAATCTGTCTTCAGCACTCTTCCTTTCAGCCCTTCTGTCTCTCTCTGCCACTGCACCGAGGCATGTTAGCCTCAGTTCTCTCTCTCAGAAATTTCTCTTTCCAAAGATTTCATGCTTTAGTCCTCTGTTTTATCATTCATAACTATACAATTATCTGAGATAGGTTAAGCTGAGAAACACTGGCCCCAAGTTCTCCCAGTCAGCTTTCTGATTCCAAGTTTGCAAATCTAACCACTACACCATCTGGTTCTCTCGGTTTCTGCTTCCAGGGTGGCACACAGCTCAGGAGTTAAAATGGTTGAATTCGATTTTAGTGCGGAATTGCTTGGAGGACACTGCGGTGAACATGGATTAAAAGGAGAGTGCAGAAAGGGCCACTCTCTATTTATTCCACAACAACCCTGGGAGATAAGTCAGGTCGAGAGGGTACGATTGGACCAAGGTCACCCAGAAAGCTTTCACAGCAGAGTGGAGATCCCAGCCTGGGTCTCCCAGATCCTAACTGGACTGGTGAAGGATTCCTTCCAGACAATTAGGAAGAAAGCCTTTACACAGGTCCCCCACCACCACCTCTTCTTTTTGGCTAGGTAGCACTTTCACGGATATGTGTGAGTGGATGGTCTGGTCAAGGTTTTTGTGGGCTTGTAATCTTTATGGGCTTGTTTTGCAAGGCTGCCCAAGAGAAACACGTAAATGAATAAATATGTACTGTAAGTCTTCTCAGAAAACCCACAAACCCAAAGTTAGCAGTCAGGATGCCAGGAAAGGGGTTCTGAATGGAAAAGGTGGGCCTCAAAACCTCCTGCCAATCTGAGCTACCTCGCGATGAATGGGGTGTGAATTGAGGACAAGCTGGGAGGACTGCGGCCTTCATCTCAAAAGGAAAGAGTCGGAATTCTCTGCCAACTTCAACTACAATCAAAGATTAAACCACAACACCTTCCAGACATGCACTTCCTGCTTGAGTATCCCTGTCTGCTTTACGTCACTGGGACATGTTTTATAAGGGTTTAGCAATACGCTCTAAATATTCCAGAGGAACTACTGATAGTCCAGCTTCCAGCTGCTTCGTATCGGGTGAAGCGCAAAGGATTTTTACAGAGCTTTCTCTGGCTTCCAAGAGGTAATCACCTTGAGTCATGCAATGGGCACGTAACACACACAGGAAATGCCAAGCAGAGCCTTGTTTACTCTAGGTTTTATAGTCAATCCACCATTTCAATTAAGATTATCTGATTCTCTGTTCTTGGTCGGGACTGTGATCACATCTTGCATCATGATTTTTTAAATATCTTTCTAATAAAAAGGTACCTTCGCGTACTGCTGGCATGTATTGAATTAGTTTGGATGTATGTAGACTGCCTAACAAACAGTATGATGGGAGAAATCTGAAAGCATTGCTACGTTTTTGGATTATTGCACAAGAATCTATTATGTTACTGCAGGGGAGGCCAAAACATTCTGTACCATCCACAAAACCACAATGAATCGAACCAAAGCTTTATGGATTAATTGAATTATTAAACCAATTTAAGCTTGCAACTCGACTAACATCCACTCTGCTAACATCCACACAACTAACAACATTAGCTGAGGTCTCCTCCTTTTTAGAACCCATCTAGGCTGCCTGAGTTTTTCTTGTCCCCTCCCAGGGACTGAAATGCAAGTCCCTTAGTTCAAGGTGTCATGGTGCATTTGGGACCTCTTGTCATTTCAGAACGAAGGTAGAAAACTGGGAACATTTCAAGCCAGCTGTCCATGACCTGGGGCTGAACATCTCTTTGCCCCCATTTCAACATATTTTAAGCCTGGACTTTCTTCAAAGGCTCATAGCTGTGGTTTGCTGCCATTACACTGCTAGAACCAGCATCAGACTGGGACAGCTTTATAGCCCATCCCCTTCTGGAGAAGCGTCTCAAGTGCCTGTTTGTGTATCTCTCTGCAAATTGTGTTTTTTTGTATACTGTGTATGTAAGCTGCTTTGTGTCCCTAAGGAAAAGAGGGTATCTGTATGGGAATAACAAATAAAATGCCCACTGGCTCAGGTACCGGCCTTTGCTTTCACTCGAAAAGACATAGATGCATTTTTTAAAAAGAAGCTAGATGACTCTTTATCCATTTCTTGTTGCCTAATGTTCCCTTCATGTGAGTTCAACCACTTTCTCAATCCCACGGTTCTACAGGGCAAGCAAACAGTTCTGAAACAGATGCTTAAAGGTGAATGGGACTCACCTTGTTACTTATAGGAGAGCCATCAATTCCACCGAGACTTCTTTGTCCAGATGGAGGCACTTGGTACACATCTTGCCCCTGAAGACCATGACCACTTGGTATCTGGTAGATTCCCTGATTCATGTACGAAGGTGGCACTTGGTAGACAGGGTCACGAGGAGAAGCATGCGCACTTGGTACTTGGTAGACTTTCTGGTGGTTAAAGGGTTGAGGTACTGATCCTGCGCTTGGAACTTCTTGGTTTGAAGGACTCTCCTGCACAGGACCTACCAGAAGTTTCACACGGTTGCCGGGGACAATGCCTTGCCTTCCATGTAAGGAGCAGAGCCACCATCCTTCCAATCCTTCAGTGTTCTGCTCTATCACTGTCAGGATGTCACCTTTGCGGAAGGCCAACTCTTCTGCACATTCTGGGACATTATCGTAGAGGGCTCTTGCCATAAGATTCTGTAGAGAAAGATAGAGGGAACTTAAGCGTACAGTCAGTTCTGGGTACACTTGGTTTCTTTAAAGCAAAAAAAAAGTCACATAGAAGGCACTCATTATATGAGTGTGACATATAAATCAACATTTGTGTGTCTGAATCCCGCTGCCATCAAAATGACACCTTCTTCCACCCCTATTCCTCTTTAATTCTTTAAGCACTGAAATATTAAGACTGGATGATGCAAAATGGCACCTTGTCTGGGATCTGCTGCTTGAAGCAACTATTTCACATGACTTCACTGTAAAAGTGGACTCACTTAAAGATGTTTTAAAAGGTAAAGGTAAAGGTTTCCCTTGCTCGAAAGCTAGTCAAATCTGACTCTAGGGGGCGGTGGTCATCTTCATTTCCAAACTGAAGAGCCGGTGCTGTCTGCAGACCTCTCCATGGTCATGTGGCCAGCATGACTAAATGCCGAGGTGCACGGAACACTGTTACCTTCCGACCAAAGTGGTACCTATTTATCTACTTGCAATTTCTTGCTTTCGACCTGCTAGGTTGGCAGGAGCTGGGGCCAGAGACAGGAGCTCACTCTATCATGCGGCACTAGGGTCTCGAACTGCCGAACTACAGACCTTCCAGTCTGCAGCTCAGCGTCTTAACCTCTGAGCCACTGCGGAACATATTTTTTTTACAAAAAACACACAAGTAAAAAAAATCAGTATTTCTGTCTTGAAATAGAGCTCAAATACTAAGAAATTTTCTGTCAACACAGTTCAGATAGAAACGAATAGCATACATATATAACCAGGGGATCTTTTCCTGGTCCTTGAAGATTAGGAATTAGAAAGTTATGTCTTTTCTTTAGTGTGGTTTCTCCTAGGAAATGATGCTTCACTGGCAGACATCAAGCATGGTAAGCGTGCCTAATTATTATTTTTTTATGCTGAACAGAAGAATGTGTTGCAAAACTCTGATTACTGTATTTGGAAAACCTCTTTAATATTTCACAAGATTTATAATTTCTTTGATGACAGAGAAGGGCGGATGCTGTCCTAGGCTTAAGCCCTAATCCAGTCATTAACTCACTGCATTGCCTTGGGCAAATCTCTTTTCTCAGCCTCAATTCCCATTCTAGATAATGGGAATTACGAAGACCTACTTTGCTGGATTGTGGCGAGGATGAGCAAGACAAAGTTTATTAAGTACACTTTCAGCAAATGATATCTTATTCCAAATGAGTGACATCAACAGGTTCTGATTTCTCATGTAAAACTTTGCTGGCAGAATATGAAACACCTCTCTTTCTCTTTCCCGCTCCTAATACACACCCATCAAGCTCAGTGTAACATTTCTTAATAAGGTCTGTAAGGCCTAGAAATCTGCTTGATCACTCCTTAAACAATACACCTCAGAATATGGCTTCCTACTGCAAAATCTTGTGGTTTCTTGCACCTTCTGGCTATGGAGAACAACCTTAAAACATATTTGCCCCCAGTGTAAAGAACATGAGACATGTAATGTTCTCTACCTGGAAAGCCTACACTTGACATCAAATCTATGGCCCAGGACAGACTGGCAATTTGCCCCGGTAGCCAGTCGCGGCAAAAAAACCCGGATTAAACAATACCGGGTTTTCCCGTCCACACAGCGGGGGCCGCTGCTGGAAGATACGGGATGGAGGCGCGCGGGAGCGTTCAGACTGCTGTGCCAGAGGCGTGCTATATTCGCCGTTTCCCCATTAATTCGGCTGTGGGTGTATGTGCGCATAAGCGCATTTTGCCGATTTTTTTTTTTTGCCCTGCAATGCCGGCACCGCATTGGGCAGTGGAGCGGAGCGCAGCCAATCACACCGCTGCTGCCTCATGCCCAACGCGGGTTGCTCCCGGCTTTTTGGCTGCGCGTTCAGACTCCCCGGAAGGGGAGAAAAGCGCGACGAACACAGGCTTTCAAGATTTGCGAAGGCTTTTATCAGGCGTTTTTTTAATCCGGCAGTGAAGCGCAAGAGCACCGGTAGGCTACGGGTGGGGGACGCCAGGCAGATGTGCCTGTGTGAACATTCCATTTACTCCGGTATTGAATCGTTGTCAGCCCGGGTCCCATCCCGGGGCAAATTGCCAGTCTGTCCTCGGCCTATATATCTAATTCCCAAGTTGCCCTCTGCATGCGGATATCTAAATCTGCACATCGGGGGCACCTGGGGGGCAGGGAGATTTTGCTGCGCATGTGGGGCAGTCCCCAGATGTGCAGAAAAATCTGAAAAGTTGAAAAAAATATATGGGGGATATTTAAATCCCCCCAAAAGTAAAAGAGCGTTCCCTGCGCATGCACAGGGAATGCTCTGAGAATGGCTTTGCCGCCGCTGCTGCCACCAAAGGGGACAGGGGTGGGAGAAGGATTGGCGGGCCAGCCTTGCTGCTGCTGCTGGGGAGGGAAGCTTGGCGGGCCAACCTTGCCACCGCCGCTAGGGAGGGAGAGGAAAAGGGGAAAGCTTGGCGGGCCAGCCTCACCGCCGCTGCTGCTGGGGAGGGAGGGAGAAATCTTGGCGGGCCAGCCTTGCCACCGCTGCCGCTGCTGAGGAGGGAGGAGGGAAGGAGAAACCTTGGCAGGCCGGCCTCGCCTCTGCCACTGGGGGGGAAGGAGAAGTCTGGGCTCACTTGCTGCCGTGTCTCTAGCTTCTGCAGGCTGGAAGCTGTGGGGAATACTTCCCCCCCCCCGCAAGTATCACGGGTCCCGCCTCTTGTCCAGATCTAAAGACTGGTAGACACATTACCCTGGTAGCAAGCAATCTCAGCAGCAACACTCCTTCTCATATTATTTCAACAACAAGAGGAGGAGGAGGAGAAGGAGGAGGAGAAGATTGGATTTATACTCCACCTTTCACTAGCCAAAGGAGTCTCAGAGCAGCTTACAATCTCTTTCCCTTTCCCTACCCACAACAGACACCCTGTGAGGTAGGTAGGGCTGAGAGAGCTCTTTTGAGAACTACTTATGAGAGCAGCTCTGAAAGTGCTTGTAACTGACCCAAGGTCACACCAGCAGCTGCATGTGGAGAAGTGGGGAATCAAACCCGGTTCTCCCAGACAGAGTCCATACTCTTAACCACTACACCAAACTCACTCTCAGTGCCAACCACAAAGGAGGAGCCCTCTCTGCAGTTGTTTCCAATGCCACTGTCAACTCTAAAGAAACTTGGCATGGAGGCTGAGCTTTTCTCATGTTGTCTTTGGCTTTTTATGTTACAGCAGTGCAGGAAGGAACAGCATCGTTGTGGCCGCCAGTGCCAGCAGGGTATCACGAGTATTGGGCCTCAGTATATATTTGGCTTGCCAGATCTCCTGGCCCCTTCTCTATACTCAAATGGGAGCAAAAATGGGAGACAGAGTGACACTGCAACATCACTTCTGGTTGTACCTGGATGTGATGTCATAAAGCTCTAGGAATTCCTCAGATCTCTATGGTGTTTACCAGAGAGACAGGAGAACTCCTCAAGGGTCACAATGTCACTTCCAGGTACAACCAAAAGTGACATTGCAATGTTGTTCTGCCCCCCAGTTTTGCTCCCACTGGAGAGAAGAGGCCATCTGGGAACCCTACTTTGTATCCATGACAGATTTCCTTGGCTCTTATTCCCATTATATAATTTTATAACGTAAGCTTTCCCGTACCTATCTAAAAATATGCTGTCTCCATTCACAGACAAAACACGCTTTTGCCTGCCTCTCTTTTTCATTTCTGTATATATGACTGTCTGGCACATTCAGTACTAAGGGTGTCAGCCAAACAAGGCAGTCAGAAGAGAGCAGACAATCTGCATAGGCTGTCATTCTTGGAAACCTTCACAAAGGCCTAGAACACTTCATTTCTTGGCTCAAGTCACCAGAGCAAAGCACACTGACAGCCATTAACCTGTCTACCCGCTATAGGCCAGAGAAGGGTTCACGGCACAGATGAATTGTAAACTATTGAAAATTAACAGGAAACGTCTCTGAAGCATTAAAACACAGGCATAGGGCGCATATGAGGACAGCCATGCTTTCAAGCTGAAGATTTGTGGCTTCTGTGGAGTCTTTCAACAAGCTATTCCAAATTATTATTGAAGCTCATGCTTTAAACAAATGTATGAAGGGTTCCAAGGTTTTCAGAACTTCTGCCTGACACTCTGCTAGGGTAGAGGGTTTGTGGGGCAGCCCCGCACTGGGCCTGCAGCGTTACAGAAACTTCAGCCTGGGTAAAGGACTACTGAGACATTTCATTTACTAAGGACCTGGTTATTCTGGGAGAGATAACAGGCCGCTTTCTTTCTGCCTTCATTCTAAATTGTAATTTATTCACCCTGTTGTGTAAGCTGCTTTGACTCCCACAGTGTGGGAGAAAAGTGGGGGCAAAGGCATTTTAATTAACAAGCAAACAACACAAAATGTTGATAGAAGATTATGAAACTCCAGCCTCCCCCTGCCCCCCAAACTGGCAGTTTAATCGTGCCTAATTTATTTCACTGTGTTACAGATTCACTGCCTTATAAAAAGATTATACGAAAGTGACTACATCTATTTAGAGGCAGGGTGGTGTAGAGGTTAGAGCGCTGGACTAAGATAAGAACATCAGAAGAGCCCCGCCGGATCTTTCTAGTGGTTGATCTAGACCAGCATCCTGTCTCACATAGTGGCCAACAACCAATTCCTCTGGAAGGCCAACAACAGGGCAGAGAGGCTGAGGCCTTCCCCTAAAATTGCCTCCCAGTGCTCGGATTCAGAGGCTTACTGCCTCTGAATGTGGAGGTTCCTTCAGTCACCATGGCTAGTAGCTATTGACAGACCTACCCTCCCTGAATCTGTCTTGAAGCTGTCTATGCTTGTGACCATCACTACATCCTCACTCAGGTAACGAATTCTACATTTTAATCCCTTGCTGTGTAAAGAACTATTTTCCTTTTGTTCATCCTAAATCTACTGCCCATCAATTTCATTGGACACCCTTGAGTTCTAGTATTTTGGAAGAGGCAGAAAAGGTTCTGCTAGACCTGGGTTCAAATTCCTACTGTGCCATTGAAGGTTGCTGGGTAACCTTGGCCTAATCACAGATGCTCAGCCCAATCTACCTCACAGGGTTGTTCTGAGGATAAAATGAAGGAGAAGGGAATACTGTAAGCTGCTTTGGGACCCCACTGGGAAGAAAAGAGGGTGTAGATAAAGGAAATAATAATAATAGTAGGGAGGGACCATCTCTTCTGGTATGAACCTATGTGCTGGCTTTGTTCCTCCAAGCAGTTCTTGCTTGCGTGCTTCTTCCATACTGTAGGACTGCAAGTGCCTCCTGAGCCCAGTCACGGGCTTTTCAGTCACAGCCCTGAACCCCTGGAATGGCCTCCAGAGGAGATGCAAAAGGGCTTTTTCTCTGAGGCTTTTGGAAGACGCTATAGGACCATTTGACTCTTTTGCAGCATTTCTGAGCTGTGTGTTAGTCCAGGGCTTTCTTTTTGATGCTGCTTTTTTTTTTTTTTTTTTTGCTTGAGAAGTAGTTTTGGCTTGTGGTTAACATATGTTTTTATCATTTACAGTTTTTAGGTGTCTTATATCCTATATATCCACCTGACATGAGGCATGGGTTTTTCTGTTATTGTATATTGTGCCATCTACTGTCTCATTGGTTTTATTGCTTTTATTGTTTTGTGGAATTTATGTTGTCAGCCGCCCTGAGCCCACTCATGAGATAGGGTGGGATATTAATAATAATTGCAATTAATATTATATTTGGTGATATATGTTGTAAGCAGGGGTCTTTTCGTAGAAAAAGAGCTGCAGGAGCTCATTAGCATATGGTATGCTAATGAGCTATTAGGCTATTAGCATACACCATGCCCCGACATCACCGGAAGTGATTTCAGAAGGGGAAACAAAAGGGGGGAGGCATCTTCAAAAGCCTCCCCTTCCCTTCCCCAGCTGGCCTGGGTGGGGGAGCTAAAAGAGAAGGGGTTTAAAGTTTAAACTCCTTCTCACTAGAGTTGGGCCACAGAAGGAGGAAAGGGGGAAGGAAAGAGAGAGAGTAGAGAGAAGGAAAGAAGGAAGGAAAGAGGGAAAGAAAGAGAAGGAAAGAAGGAGGGAAAGAAAGAGAGGGAAGAAGGAGGGAAACAGGGAAAGGAGGAACAAAGAAAGAGAAGGGGGGAAAGAAAGAAAGAAAGAAAGAAAGAAAGAAAGAAAGAAAGAAAGAAAGAAAGAAAGAAAGAAAGAAAGAAGAAAGAAAGAAAGAAGAGAGAAGAAGAAGGAGGAAAGAGGAAAAGGAGGGAATGAAAGAAATTTGGTGGCAATTCGGCCCCATTATATCCTATGGGCCATTGAAGTCAATGGTGAAAACATAGGGTATATTCTGGGGGCTGGAGGGGAGGATTTGAGGGAGAGGCTCCAAACTCACAGGATAGCTTATGGAGCCTCTCCTCAAGATACCCACTAAGTTTCAAGAACATTGGACCAGGGGTCCAATTCTATGGGCCCCCAAACAGGTTGCCCCCATTCCCTCCATTGTTCTCTATGGTGGGAAAAACGTAACTTTTCCCCACCATAGAGAACAATGGAGGGCATGGGGGCAACCTGTTTGGGGCCCATAGAATTGGACCCCTGGTCCAATGTTCTTGAAACTTGGTGGATATCTTGGGGAGAGGTTCCATCAGCTACCCGGTGAGTTTGGAGCCTCTCCCTCAAACCCTCCCCTCCAGCCCCCAGAATATAGCCTATATTTTCACCATTGACTTCAATGGCCCATAGGATATAATGGAGCTGAAATTGACATTCGGCTGCCTGAGAGACTCCCCGGACGCCCGCTGGGGTGGGGCTTGGCTACTGAGCTGCGCTCTGGTGCACTCCCCCCCAAAAAAGACCCCTGGTTGTAAGCCATTTTGAGCCTCTACCTTGGGTTGGTGGGATACAAATTATTTAATAATACTTTTCAGAGTAACAAACCACTAGACTCACCATTTTCCATAGCCTAAGTTTTATGGGGTGGTAATACAGCCAATAAGTGCCATGTTAAATCAACTTTGACCTCGCCCAGCCCAAATGTACCAGGTTCCTGTTTCACAGCTGGGTGGATGGGAGACAGATATCACGTTTGACCAGGCAAGCAAAACCATCCTGGTTTCAACATTTAATTGGAACAAATGCATCAAAAACAGTAGGAGGAAAAAAATTAAGAGCGACAGAAGGTCAGCGATAATTTGGAGGGCCTTATCAGGGCTAACAAAAGGGGAATCAGTTAAGGCTTCTCCTCCTCCGTCCTATCAAGAGCTTGACTGGACAGCTACAATGTAGCTGTTTTGTGGCTTCCTTTATCAGGGCGATGTGGAACAAAGTTGGAATCCGGTAGTGCCTTTAAGATCAACAAAGTTAAATTCTGAGTATACTTAATTCTGAGTATACTTAATTCTGAGTATACTTAATTCTGAGTATAAGCTTTGGTGTGCAATGTACATTTCTTCCGATTCTATCTGAATTTATTGTCTGAAGAAGTGTGCATGCACACGGAAGCTTATACTCAGAATTAAACTTTGTTGGTCTTAAAGGTGCTACTGGACTCAAACTTCATTCTACTGTTTCAGACCAACACAGTGACCGAACTGAACCTATCTTCATGTAGGGCTTTGTGGATCACAGTTGCGGAACAACATTAAGGTTGCAAAGAATGAAAACAAACAATCGCACAGTGCCATCTATTAAATCAGTGGGTTTAGACTGAAGTAACTCTACCTAAGATTTGCACAGTTAGTCCACTATTTCCTCAGTAGTGGTACCAACAGATACCAATATGCTTGTTTTCCCATCACTGCATCATTCTGCAATGGGAGAGATCATCAGGGGATTTGGAATAAGGTGCTACCAATATGTGGGTGATACTCAGCATTGTTTCTCCTTAATGACTGAGTCAGGTGAGTCTGCAGAAAATAATGGGATGAATGAGGAGCAATGAACTAAAGCTCAATATAGGCCAGACTGTGGTGTTGTTGGTCAATGGAGAGAGAAACTGCTCAGGAACAAGAGAGCCAGACTGCCCGTGTGTGTGTGTGTACTGCATATCCCTTGATGGAGCAGATTCATAGGTTGGGCTATTCATGCCTACGAGAGAGAAGATGCAGCCAAGAAACTAAGTAAGAAGAGATTTTGTAACGTCTACAAGAATTCTGTTCTGAGGAAGCTTACTGAAACAAGTGTTTGAGCAAGTCTGTCTGTGGAATCGTGACTTTTCATGCTACTTGGATATAAGAATAGGAAAGACACTAAGAACATTTTATTGGCTATTGCACTTTATTTGCATCGGATGATGTTTGAGGTGAAGAGGACCAGGCAGTCTCCTGTAATAGAGAAGATTTATGTCACTGGATTATTCTTATGGTGAAGGATATGTATGTCCATGTGATTTCCCAGAAATGTATTAATATTTATCAAATCCTTGAAAAACTGAATTGACTTTCTGTAATTATATTACAGTTGTTATTGTTTATTTTTCATTTACCAGTCCTGTGATCTCTCTGGTTACTGCCAGGTGGGCCTAGATATCTCCTGGAATTACAACTGTTCTCTAGACAACAGAGATCAGTTCCCCTGGAGAAAAGGGCCACTTTTGAGGCTGGATTCTATAGAATTATACCCTGATGAGGCCCCTTCCCTCCCCAAACCCCACCCTCCCTAGGCCGTATCCCCAAATCTTCATGAATTGCCCAAATGAAGTTGGTGATCCTACATCTGTGACATGCCGTGCCTTCTGTCAGCTTTGGTAGCGACATCCATTCCTTGAAAAGTGGGATCTGGCCACTGTGATCCAAGCTCTGATTATAGGAAGGTTAGATTACTATAATGTGCTCTGTGTGGGGCTGCCTTTGAAAATGGCATGGAAACTTCAGTTGATCCAAGATGCAGCAGCCAAGTTACTGTCAGCAACCACACAAAAATGGAAATACAGCAAATACAGTTGTACAAACAAATAACCAGAATAATCTGTCCCGCTGTACAAATCACACTTGAGACTTCTGTCTTCTTATACAGTTCTACTTACAACTGCAAATGATACACATATGGTTTTGCCACCATGCATAAATGATATCTGCACCAGTTAAATAGTGACCTAATAGTCCTTGAAAGTACAAGTCTCTCTTTGGAATGATGCAGTCACCGGCTCATAATGCAGAGAGGAGTTTCCAAAAGAAAACACACACTAGACGGCATGGGCTCAAGACCAGCTGTAGTGTGAACCAAAGGAGTAGGAACGGCACACCTAGGTTGCTTTGCTGTTTCTTAGGGCTTCATCAGGCCACTTTTCTTAGTGATGGAGCCCACCCAGCTCTGGCCTGATTCCTAGCTATTTGGAATATACTTGTAGACTTCATGTCATTTTGAATCTTGCCATTTGTTATGTGTATCGTTTATAGTTGTAAGTTACTGTCAGCGTCTGGATTACAGGGACCATATCACGCCAGTGTCAAAAGACCTGCAGTGGTTGCCCATTTGTTTCCAGGCACAATTCAATGTGCTAGTTATTACCTTTAAAGCTCTAAATGGCTTAGGGACAAGATACCCGAAGGACCTCCTATTCCCACATTGTGCAGCCCACCAGTTAAGATCTGCATCCTGCTTTCAGGGGGGAGGTGGGTGGCAACCAGACAGGGCTATTCCTCCCTTCTGGAATGATCTTTCCCTTGACACCCACTCAGTGCCTATGTTACTTTCTTTTAGGTGCCAGGCCAAAAAGTTGTTTACCCAGGCTTTTACTTAAGGAATTGCTCTTTTAAAATCAGTGTTATACAGTGATCTCTGGACATTAACTCTATAGAAATGACAAAGGAAGATGGAGCAGTGATGGTATTGTGCGACCTGTCCAGAAAGCATATACAATAAACTAGAAAATGGGCTACAGATCAGTGGTAGCATACAGGAAGTCTCAGAATCAGTCACTGGCATCTCCAGTCAGAGTTTCTGGGAAGAACCTTTAAGAACTTAAGAACATAAGAGAAGCCAGTGTTGGATCAGGCCAATGGCCCATCCAACCCAACACTCTGTCATACAGTGGCCAAAAATACCTTTCTCTGCCTAAGAGCCTGGAGACCAACTCCAGTCAGTAGAGAATGATGTAGATCAGGGGTGTCCAAAGCTTTTTTGGTGAGGGCCAAATACAGAAAAATAAGCAAAGGCCCGGGCCACACACAAGAGGTGACATATTGAATCTGCAGGTGAAAGTTGGAAAAAGGTGTGTGGGGGGTTAAAGGATACAGGGTTTCAACCTTGCGCGGAAGTCAGACTCTGGAAGATTTTTTCCCCCTTTTGAATCTAATCCTGTGGGTCTGCAGGGACCCCTCCTCATCTCATCACCCCTTTCCCCACCTTGAAGTGCACAATCCTAAACATAACATAGTAAAGGTAAACGTTTCCCTTGCTGCAAAGCCAGTCAAATCCGACTCTAGGGATGCAGTGCCCATCTCGTGGCCGGCATGACTGGAGGCCGAGGCGCATGGAAAGCTGTCACCTTCCCATTGAAGTGGTACCTATTTATGTATTTGCAATTTCTTGCTTTCGAACTGCTAGATTGGCAGGACTCCCTCATGCAGCACTAAGGTCTGGAACCGCCGACCTAACGATCCGCATTCAGCGTCTTAACCACATAACATACCCCCGAGGTAATTCGTAAATAAGGTCAATGGAGCTTACTCGCTAGTAAGTGTTTTTACGATTGCAGCCTTGCAGTATCTCCCCCACACACACACCTGAGGGGGGCCACCCGGCCTGGAGCCTCGCTTACCCGCCTTCGAGGAAAATAAAACAGAAGTCATGAGCCTGCTGGAGGTTTTTTTTTCTTTTCCTGAGGAAGCAGCCAAACAAACACCGTTTATTGATTACAAAAGGAAGGGAATCGCCCGCTGCAGGGACCTGTCCGAAAGCGCGGGTCGCGGAGGGAAACCGGGGAGGCGGCCGAAGTACCCGGGGAGGCTAGCACCAGAAGGAAAGCCAGAGTCCGCCGGCGGCGCGGGGGAAACGCAGCGCGGAGCCCTCGGCGGTTCGGTCGGGAAGCCCCACAAGTCCAAGTGCTGCAGGGAGGGGGAACCCGAAGGCGCGCGGCCAGGGAGGGAGGGAGGGGCGCCCAATCCAAAGTCACCTGCCCCGCCACGCGCGTCTCCCGCCAGTTCGTGGAGCCGAGCCTGCGCCTTGGGGAGTCCGGGGAGGGAGGGGCGGGGAGGCACGGGAGCGTGCGTCCCTCCAAGCGCGCTGCCGGCCCTCGCTAGACCTTGGTGCCCAGGGAGGGCGCCTCGGACTTCTGCGTCTGCCCGCTGAGGGTGGAGGAGACGGAGATGGCCTGGCCGCGGAGGGCCTTGCGCAGGCCGAGCAGGAGGCGGCACTGGGCGCGGAAGTGGCTGTCAATTATATTTTCAGAATTTGCTGCGGGCCAATAAAAACTGACCCACGGGCCGCAGTTGGCCCGCGGGCCATAGTTTGGACACCCTGATGTAGATGGACCCATAGTTTGGCTTGGCATAGGACAGATTCAAATGTAAAAGTTGCTGCAATATCCAAGCCAAAGTGAGTGCAAAATTCACGTATATTGTGCGGCAGGGGTGGGGGAGATCACTGTACAAAAAATCATAGTTATGATCTCAAAGTAGAATTTCTTTAGGCTTTCCCATTTTTCACACGCCAGGCAAGAAGATGAAAGACACTTGCGGGCTGTGTCGGAGCTGACAGCTTTAAAATGACAAAGGGGAAAGAGGTCAAGCTAGAGCCTGGGTGGAAAAGCTGGGAGGGCCCATCCTGCCTCATCAAGTAAACAAGGAGAATGACGTGGTTAACAAGAGGGTGGTAGACGCACGGCAGCCTTGAAGCAAACAGTGAGAGATGATAACTGAAAGCACAGGGGAGATTGAGTACAATGGGTTCTTTACCCAGCTAACTGCATCTGGTCCGAATGCCCACCCCTCCAGAACTAGTCTAGATCACCACACACACACACACACACACACACACCAGACAACAATAACTAATGAGAATTCCCAATTTTCCCCCCTGTGTCAGTCTCTCCTGCCACAGCTGGGGAAGAAGGAGGTGAAAAAAAAATGTCCCTCAGCACGTAGGCTTGTGTACACTGAACCATATACCAGAATGATTAACTCCTTTTTTACACCAACTGCCACCTACGCAGGCAAAAGAGTTTATTATTACAGCTACCAAGGAAACTATCACCTTCTCTGAGCAAAGAAGAAATTCCTGCTCCTTTCCCATTATGAGCTGTTCCATACTACAAAACAGGTCACTCTCTCCATCTCCCCCCCCCCACTAATGTTTAGACAGTAACAGGAAAAAGGAGAAGGGGAGGGGAGGGGGAGAGGAGAGGAGGAGACATTAAACAAAAAGAATGATGTAAGCATCCTCAAACAAAAAGGGCTTAAGCAAGTGGCTGTAATTTGACAGGGTTCCCCTCCCCTTTTAATCAGTAAGAAGGCTGGATTGTCTTGAATACAGTTTTTACTGCTCTTTCTCTGTGTCCCTTTGCTTTTGCAACTAGGCTGGATGACCTGAATGGTGATAAATTAGTTATTTTAAGATGGCATGAAAGTTGGGGTGTATCCCCCTATGCATGCTAATGCAAGAAAAACATTTCAGCTATAGGGGCAGAAGGCTGTATCCTGAAAATCTCAGCCTTCATTTTTTTAAAAAACAAGTTTCTGGTCCTTATGGACATACAACTGGCTTTGGGAGTGCACGGGCAACATCTAGTGAGATCTCTAAAGCCAGAGGAGAGGTAGCAAGGGTTGGGGATCTGACGTCAGTCCACAACAGGATTGGCAGAAGCAGAATTAATGGTTCAAAAGAGACAACTATGCAGGTCGTAGTAATTATACTGGCCTCCTCTTTGGAAATCATGCCCTGAAAGGCTTTCAGAAAAGGGAGGAAGATATGGAACGAGATCTGAAGTTCTCTGAATAGAGAAGAAGCTGGTGGGCGGCATCTTTGCCACTGCTTCTTCTCCACTGGAGCTCCATGCCACTTTCCCCACAAAAGCCACTCTGGAGTCCAGGATATGTTTATGAAGAAGGAGGAGGAAGAGGAGGAGACTGGATTTATATCCCACCCTTCACTACCCAAAGGAGTCTCAGAGCGGCTTACAATCTCCTTTCCCTTCCCCTCCCCACAACAGACACCCTGTGAGATTGGTGGGACTGAGAGAGCTCTTTCAAGAACTGCTCTTTCCAGAACAGCTCTGAGAGAACTTGCAACTGACTCAAGGTCACACCAGCAGCTGCATGTGGAGGAGTGGGGAATCAAACCCGGTTCTCCCAGATTAGAGTCTGTGCTCCTAACTACTTCACTACACCAACACGGACAACACATGAAGGGCTGCAGCTTGAGCAGGGAACTGGAGGAAGTCCACTCCCCTCTTGCTAGTTGTGGGCAAGTAGCTTATTTAGTTTATTTATGATTAGAGTCTGCCTGTCTCACAGGTACTTAAGGTGGATTACATACAGTGAGTCAGAACAACTGCAAAAATGGGATGTTCAGTTAACCCAATGCATTGGGATTTTAGAATTCTGGAACAACCAGGAAGACATGAAGCAGAGCATAACTATTCACATGAAACAATAATCAGTGCAGAAATTGCACAAATAGGATCTTCCTTATAATAAGCTAGACTCAGCAGTGTAGACCACAGTCCTTAATCGTTTATCCAGGCAAGTTTGTGAAACCATTCTGCATAATACAATCCTATTACCTGTGCAGAAAAGCCTTCTTGAACAGTTCAGTTTTGCATAGTTTCTGGAAGGCCAAGACAGTGGGAGCTTCCCTGACCTCCCCGGGCAGCACTAGTTGCCATAAAGGAAAGGGCAAGTCCTAAAACTAAGAATAAGAAACTGTCAGGAACACGGCTGGGTCAGTGTACAAGATAAAAGAGCTCCTATTCTATTGTGCCTCTTGACAATGAACATCTCTGGTCTCCAAGCTGGCAGTCCGTTTTGCCTTAGTTCTTTTACAACTTCAACCTCCCTTTCAACTTTCCCCATCCCCCCCCCCGCCCCGGGATAAAGTGCCTATTGTATTGTCTTCTCCAGGAAGAAAACTACTGAAGCCACTGTGTGTAACAAATCTGTCCGCAGAAAGCAGGAGGTTCCATGGGAACTGAGGGAACACTGCGTAGACAGCAACGTTATGAGCTTCAAAACTTCCTTGAAGGTTATTGCATTTTTTTTAAAGTATGTACACTATCTCTGAGCGCTCTCCTGACAGCTTTTTTGGCCCACGCAAGTCATCACCCATCATTGGGAAATGTCATTGGCTATTGGTGATCTTCAGATTAATCTATATTGCCCAAATGCTATCCAAGCTGTCTTTAGCCATAAGAGCTAAAGGGGCAAGTACAAAGTGGCATCTCAGTTTGATACTCCAATTACTATGCCACACTGGATGTCCTGAAAAACCCACCTTTCGCTAAAGGGTACCTGGAATGAGCACACTTGGGGCAGTCAAATGGGAGAAGTTAAGAAGAGATGGTTCGGTGTAGTGGTTAGGGGTGCGGACTCTAATCTGGGAGAACCGGGTTTGATTCCCCACTCTTCCACATGCAGCTGCTGGTGTGACCTTGGGTCAGTTACAAGTGCTTTCAGAGCTGTTCTCTTATAAGCAGTTCTCGAAAGAGCTCTCTCAGCCCCACCTACCACACAGGGTGTCTGTTGTGGAGAGGGGAAGGGAAAGGAGATTGTAAGCTACTCTGAGACTCTTTGGGTAGTGAAGGGTGGGGTATAAAATCCAATCTCCTCCTCCTCGTCGTCTTCACTATGATGGGGAGGGCACCAGTTTCCACTGTTTTTCTTTTTTAAAGACATTTTCTTATTCAAAAGCACTGTAAATCTTTAAGTGAAAGGTGTCCCCATCCCAGATTCTTAACTGCAGCAAATCAATGCTCCAGGTAGGGCAGTGCATCCACCCTGGATATACCCCTACCTACAATGAAAGAGTTTTTACCAAGTGCAAAAATATGTTATAGGAACTGGATCTTAATATTGTTTCATGAAGGGAGAAGTGGGGGAAGGGGTGTTCTTTGTAGACCCCATCAGCCAAAAAATTATTCCAACAGTGTGCTTTATTTTGGCAGTACAGCATTATTTCCCCCTCCAAAATATTGGAAGATGTGTTTTTAATGCAAATAAAAAATAAAGGCGTCCGAAAACTTGGCAGCAGCCATGAGAAGGCCCTGAGTGCTGAATACCCAGCCACTCCATTCCTGTGCATCTCCAGGGCAGGGACTGCCAGTCGGAGTGAGACCCAGCACTGCCAAGTTGTCTGGAGGCAACGGAATGTGGAAAGATTTTGGCCCAAGCCAGAGAAAAGCAAGTGTCTCAGATTCACCATTCCGTAAAGCCATCTCCTGTATGCTAAGAAATGTACAAAGATCTGAATACAGAGGGATGAACTGATCAGTCTCATGCAACAAAAATCAAAATACAATTCAAAATGTACTCTTGTTGACGGTACTTAATTGCATTTTTAATTAGAGTTCATTAAGGCATTTGCTTCTCTTTAAAAAAGAATTGCTTGCTAACTTGCGTTTTGTCTGTTGGCATAGTGACACAAATTTGCTTCCAGGATTAACCAAGCAATGGTAGTCTGGTTTTCAAGGTGTGGCAGGCACATATCCAGCAAGACAATTAAGTTCCAGATGTTTCACACTTGAGTTCTAAACTCTGATGCATTACAGGCATGAATCAAACTCCAGAACAGATCCGGTGAAGGCCAGCTGGCCATGGACTACTGCTTTCATAAATGTGCTTTCTTTGTAGGCAACTTAGGGACAAGTTAGACAATAACTCATTCAGGCATCGGTTCTCTGAGATGCTGGGAAGACAGCTGTTCTACACTAGAACTGGGGCAAAATCCTGCTGCAAACTGAAACATAAGGTGGAAATATAACTTATATTCTCCCCTATCTCCCATGTAAGACCCATGCATTTCTCTGTAGTATATACCTGTCTTCAAGTCTTCACTATTTTCTGCCAGTAATGTGCTGTCATCTGCATAACTCAAATTGTTAATGTTGCTACCCCAATTTTCACTCTGCCTTATCTAAATCCAACTCTAACTGATTCATAGTCTTTAACAAAAATGGAAATAAGAGCTTAAATTAGCTTCTGAACAGACTGTGGGGAAAACCAACTGGGATTTGTTCTGCTTTTCAGCCTCCTAATGTCATATCTTACCTACATGGACATGCCACATCCAGGAGTACCTGCTTTAAAAAACCAACTCCATCCCATGTAATACTGAAATAATGTGGAATTCTCTTAGTTGTCCTCTCACATAGCGAGTGCCCACATGGGACTCACAACACTGCAGTCGTGAAAATGCAGTCACACCACATATTTGCAATGTCTCTCTTGTCCCCATATCAAGGTTACAACGGTACCAGCTATGGCAAAGATATGCCCCGAAAAAGCAAAGCTGAAATTCTTCCAACCAAGTGGGGAAGCCCTGCCCCAGAAACAGCCTGTTCCTTGCAACTCTGCCTGCAAAATGGATTTCCAAGCAACTACCCACTGGGCACTACATGTACATAAACCAGTCCTTAATATGTGTGAACATTTAGGATTTTAAAGCAGTTCCCTTAGTCTAGTATATCACATGACTGCTTGCCATGGATCATGTACCAAAGAATGCCTATTAATTAAGAACACATTATGAGTGATGCTCGTTGGGGTAAAGGTTGGAATTTTGGTTGGTTGGTTTGCTCATGGGATTGTTATTCATTTAAAATGCCTGCAAAGACAAGCTTTCAAAGTGAAAACAGATTTCAGCATGGAGTTCTGTTTTCTGGGTTTTTTTAATCCTCTTTTCTCACATTGTTGTCACAGAACCAACGAATTATACTCCGATCCTCATTCACCACTAACCAGACCCACTTCTGAGCATATTCATAAGAGATCCCAGATGTCTGCGAGCATATAGCCACAGGAGAGACAAAGACCCAGAATAGAAACAACACTGCTTTTACCTGAGACACGGTATGTTTTTTTGGAGTCTCTTGCAAGTGAGCCTTCCTGCTAGTACCTCTGCTTTAGGTACACTATGCTCTGGCTTATGTCGGATAGTGTTAATGCTAAACCAACAGCTCTTCTTAGAGGCTTTTTGTGGGTTGGGGGGTGCTTTTGAAGATGCCAAAGATTTCACAGCAATTGTACTCACACCCACTTTTTCCACTGCTGCTACCTGTTTGCAAGGTTCTGGTGGTGGTGGCAGCAATTGTACTCTATTGCTGCCACCAGCTTTTCTCTTCACTGACAAGGGTTGATTCTGCACTCATCTGTTTCCTTGCAGTTTTTCCATAGCCAGGTCAGGAGGTTAATCTCCTTCTACAGTGCATGTCACTTTCACCTTCTATGTTCATCAGGTTTTATGGTATCTTCTGCATAGATTTATGGCCGTTCAGGGGTGACTTCGCAGTCGGTATGGCATTGCCCTGGGATACCTGAATGTGGTTTTAAGCAGCACCATTCCCTTTCTCTGCTTCTGATTTGAAGGAAACAAAAAACAGACAACTTGACATGACTTCATTGATCTCCATCAGTTCCCCCGCACCTATGCCCCCCCCCATATTACTTGACTCAGGCAGCTAATGAAAATCTGCATACCAATGGAAGACTGAGCACTGAAAACAAAATATATGGCAAGCTGACACTAGCCAATGCAGAAACCAGGATCCGAGGCAATGCAATGAAAACAGATAATCCAAGGGGGAACCAGGTCGAGTGCTGATAAAATGTCGAGCGAATGCCAGATGCAGAATGGACCAAGATGTTAGGAGGAGGAAAGGGCGCAGTGCCTTCTAGCTTCACTCTGATGAGGCTTCCTGTGTCATCATGTAGCCAAATCCCATTGGGTATGGGGCATCATGAAGCCACATAAGCATCTTGCAAATAAAGAAAAAGAATTGGCAACTAGCAGCAACTAGGAACATAATTGCTGCTGCTGGTAAGTGAAATTAATACTGCTCAAGCCCACAAATAATTTATTACAAAGATGCTCCCCTTATTCCCTCCCAAATGTGTTGCCTGCAAATGAACAAGGTGGTAAAGATGTAAGCAGGAAGGCATTTTGGTTCAACACTAGTTAAATGTGTCAGAGAGATAACCTATGGGGGATCCTGCTATCAATATCTTCCAATCAACTGATTCTCTGTACCTTTGCCTTAAGTGGCAGCCGTCAGTAGGTGTGTGATGAAGCAGGTACGGCAAGCAAGAAGAGGCAATCTGGATGTTCTCAGGGCTCTCTGATCATATTTCCAAAACTCCATGGAGTTTGCCAGGGAAACATTAGCAATGCTGTATTGATGTGTCCTTACATATCCCTGGAAAAAACAAAACCTCATCCTTTGTGCCATGTTTAAACTAGTCAAGCTTCTGGAAATACCATGAATGAGCTCACAGAATTTTCCCCATACATAGTTAGCCCCCGCTCCTCCATACCTCACCCATCTCTACAGTATTTAAAAAAAAAAAAAACTGGAAGTAAAAAGAGCTTTAAGACCACAACAGCTGCACATTATAGTATGGACAGAAAAAAAGAGGGGGGGAAACAAGGAGGCAGCAGAGGGTGGGGAACCGAAAAAACCAAGTATGATCTCACTATGATTAAATCCAAGCCACACCAAAAACCAGAAGCATGTGAAGAACCTTAACTTCATTCCTTGAGGCAACCAATGAAGTTCCTGGTGAAAGGAGACAACCCACTGTGTGCTGTACAGCAAAAGCTGACTAGAAAAACAACAGAAGCAGAAGAAAATTTGGCGCTCACATATTTCAGGGCTGAAGGCCCTCTGCTCTCAACGGATTTTTCCAACAAACGATACGTTTTTTTAAAAGTCAACCTAACATATGGCTATCCCCAAACCATTTTGGAAGAAACCAATTAAAATATGGTTGAAGACAATCTAAGAATTCTCTTCAGGCGGCTAACTCTTTGTGCAATATGCACGTGTTTTCCACAGTCATGGGAATTTCAGGGGACTATATCTGTGAACTACAAATTCACCAGACACATTTCTCAGCACAACCAGAGAAAGCTGGGGCTGCTTATTCAGAAGAGAAAAAAAAGTATTGTGTTAACCAGCCGTTAATGTAGGCATAAGATTAAATATCACACTATACTCACAAGTTTTCTGCCAACTCTTTTTTTTATATATTTTGTATTTATAAAAATATGTTTGTGTATGTGTGTGTGCACACATGTGCACCTGGAAATTATGGCGACCTCTGGTGACTGACCCCTATTGGGGGCCTGGAGGATACTCAGAGAGGTGGCTAAATAAAGACTGCCTCCGCCTCCCAACTGTTGGTATTCCAAGGAGGTCTCCCATCCAAGTACTTGCCAGAGTTGACCCTGCTTAGCTTCTGAGACCAGACAAGATCGGGCTTGCCTGGGCTATTCAGGTCAGGGCAAATTTTCTGCCAACTCTTTAGGTAGGGCCAGAGTGGAAATATATTTGAGGTGGTATATATGGCTCTTTAACTAGGGAGAGGCTGAGGCCTAAACTCAGCCTGACCTTCAGTATAACCAGTACTACAGAAAAATCATGTCAGATTGACACGCAACACACCATAGTTTTCAGGATTTGCAAGAGAGTCCAGTCTTCATTCCTATTATGTCTGTGAAGCATTACAATTTATCAGGCACAGTTTACCCAAAAAAGGAGAATGGGCAGGTTTATAACTTAAGCCTAATCTTTGGTGTCTAATGGGGAATGGGATGGAGAAACCCTTCAGAACCGTCTTGTCAAGAACAGCAACATGTGGAAACTCCCAGTCAAGCAATCACCTCAGACATTTTAATTCTATAAAGAATTAGCAGGAGAAAGAATCCACAAATTCAGTCTGCTGTTTACAAATGACAGCAGACTTTTCTTGCACACAGCTTGTTTGAACCAACAGATTAGACATTGTGGCCTCAGGTTTTCCATGGACCAGTTCTCTGAAAAAATGGTTTTACTTGGCCTTCGTTGGGAAGCAAGACTTATTCCCACGATTTTTAAACATTCCTCAAAGGCTATTGTCTCTGTGTGAGTCACAGTTTCCCGCTGAAATTTTAACTTCCCAGTCAATGGGGCACAACTTAAGAAAGGCCTCTTAATATGCTGACTACATTCATGTAAGCTAAATCCATTCTTGGTTCACCCTTGTTTTGAAGCATACTAATCCAGCAGCCTGGTTGTATGAATGAAATGAATGGGTGTAGAATGCAAGCTTCAAAACAGCAGGAGCTGCCCTCTTCCCCTACACAAAAAGTTAAGACTATTTTCATCTTCCTACACAAACTGTGATTCTCAGCTGCAATTTTAGCAATGCTGTTTCCTCTCATTTTTAAGTTATATCCAGATATTAAACTGGACTAGGGAATTAGAATCATTTTAAAATTGGTATCAATTTCCACTACAGTTCAAAACCGAGGAACAGAAAGAAAACGGTCGCTTTAAAAGAACAGCCTGAGCTAGGCAAATGCCTCTCAGATTCAAACTGTCACAACTCAAAGGACTTTGCATCGTGGCTTTAATACACAGAAATCATGCTGTTAAGACCAAGAGCAGGTGCTCCAAACAATAAGCATCATATTCTAAATTGGTAGATAAGTATCTGCTCTGTAAAATAAGCCTCATTCTAATACAGAAAAAAGCAACGTACATTAATAAGAATTTGTATTCCATTTTTACCTTTATTTGGTAAGACACAGGACAAATGTAGACCTATGGCGAAAAACATAATGGTTTGTACATAATATTTTAAAAGTCCTACTATTTTTGTTATTGTTGGTTGAGACCAATGCTCCCTCTAAGCTGTGGAGTCTTGTGAGCAAAAATTCTACTATGTGAGCTACTGGCATTAAAGTTGTGAGCGAATGATTTGGCTGCTGCATAAATTAGTTTGCTCTGGAGCCATCCTTCCTGAGCTAAGACAAAAAATGTGTGAGCTGGAGGTTTAAAAACCATGAGCTAGCTCACACTAACTCAGCTTAGAGGGAACACTGGTTGAGACCTGATCTGTGAAAACCCCCCCCCCACCTCACCCTCTTCCTTGCTCTCACCCAGCTAAGAAGATCTTCACATCCCAGGCTGGATCCAACCAGTTTTTCTACTAGAGACAAAGGACAGGTTTCCTTTGACTACCAAAAAAGGCTATACTGAGGTTCATAGGACCTCCATGTTCAAAATGGAGGCTGTTCTAAGGAGAGACACTGTGAGAGATGGAGTAAAAAACTGGCTGGATCCAACCCTCACCTCCATTTGTATCCTACTGCGAGTAATGCAATACAAATGGAGAGCACCATTTGAGCTAGGGAGGTACATCTTGATTGAACCACAGGTCCTAATCTAGCAGGAGATGCAAATGCAGAAATCCTGCTTCTCTGCACAGATCTTCCTGCTTGGATCAGGGTAAAACTCATCACAAGAGATTATCATCTCTTCCAAGATTTATGACTGGCCAACAAGGCCCTATTTAGGTGTCCACTAGGAGTCATAACTATCCCATTGGTAAGGAACACTCTCTTCCTGGGGGTTTGCACTTTTGGAGGCAAACAAAAACACACCTGGGAATGGAGTTATTCTAAGAAATCTTTTATTAGATTTAGATACTGCTGTTGCTTGGGCTTTATTAATTTTTAAATTCTCTTTTATTTCAATGCACCGCTTTGGAAATATTTGTTATGAAGTGGTACAGAAATATAACTTTAAAATATCCAATATAGATTTGGAAGGTCTAAATGAGACAGGAAGTCATACAGCATGATGTAAGTTGCTGCCTTTCCAAGCCAGAGTTCTTTCCCTTGAGCACCAAGTTCTGACGTTAGACTGAAGTTCAAATGTTTGCAATGGAGCTCTGGGATGAAGGAACCCCTCGCCACATCCCTCTGTCCAACTTGCCTCCCTCATTTGGACAAAGAGGGGAAGAGAAATATGAATTAATCAAATAAACAAATATCATACTCTCCACTAGAAAGAGCCAATGCCATCATCTTTCTGATTACTGAATCCAAACCAGGAATCCAACAACCATTTTGAGAATGAATATTCAAGATCCTTTGGAAGGTCCACAACTACTTTATACAATTTCCATTTTGGTGGAAATTTTGGTGTAGTGGTTAGGAGAGTGGATTTGACCGGGTTTGATTTCCCACTCCTCCACATGCAGCTGCTGGTGTGACCTTGGGTCAGTTACAAGTTCTCTCAGAGCTGTTCTCAAAGGAGCTCTCTCAGCTCTACCTACCTCACAGGGTGTCTGTTGTGGGGTGGGGGGAGTAGATTGTAAGCCACTCTGAGATGCCTTTGGGTAGTGAAGGACAGGGTATAAATCCAATCTCTTCTGTTCTTCTCCTCTTAATACAACAAAATAATGGGTCACAAATAAAAGCAATTCCTTAATTGGCAAGTAGAACCTCATTTGTCCGAATGTCATTTAATTGTATCTTCATACAGTTTGTACATACAGGGAGCAAGTTTGGTGCAGTGGTTAAGTGTGAGGACTCTAATCTGGGAGAACCGGGTTTGATTCCCCACTTCTCCAGTTACAACTGCTGGATGACTTTGGGCAAGCCACAGTTCTGTCAGAGGTGTTCTTGAAAGAGCAGTTTCTGTCAGAGCTCTCTCCTCCCCACCTACCTCACAGGATATCTGTTGTAGGGAGGGGAAGGGATCTGTAAGCCGCTCTGAGACTCTGAGTGAAGGGCAGGGTATAAATCCTCCTCCTTCTTTATGAAACCACTGCTCCCATTTTAGCCAGACTCTCTTTGCATTCTCCAGGGCATCCAAATAAATGAGGATGTCCATGTAATTCTAATTAAGAATGTCCCTCTGAAACGCTTTAGTTTGCATTTGTTCTGGTCACTCATGCTAAAATAGACTGCCCAGAATGTACTGTACATTCATCTTCCATCCACTTCATCAGGATGCAACCCTGTAACTGGAGATGCATCACATGCTGTACTAGTTAAGGATGACAAAACAGTAACCAAGACCTTTATTAATTATTTTTCCTCTCCAGAGTCCACGCTGTGCCTAAGGTGCAGTCTTTCTGATATCAGGCAACTCGAGTAGTCTAAGCTACCGTGCTTGCAAAGTCAGGTTGCTGTTTTACAGATCTCCTTGTCCCTGGACAATCACAGGGTAATATCAGGAATGTCCGGAATAAACACTACGCTGGGGTTTTGGTCAGCAAAGTACATGCCATTCTTTTTCCCTTTCACATCCTGAAATACTTCAGGTCTTTCATTGCCTTGGTTACAGACAGCTTTTCACAAGCATTTATGGTTAGAAATACAGTAATTCTTCCCAGTGACACAGTTTTGTTTGCCTTGGCACAAAGACTTGGTATTTAAGGCTGATGCTGCAGTCCAAATGGCAAGGCATTACAAACCAATTGGTTTAGGTTCCTTCACTTTCCTACATATTATCTAAAAATAGATAATCGATACCTCATACTTCACACATTAGCAACAAATACAACCTTCCCCCCGCCTCGTGCCTTGCTTGCCTAATCAGTTTTCCTTCTACACCTGCTTATTTCCTTTTCGATATAGCTATTAAACATACAAGCGCTATTGCCTTCCTCTGCATCTGGGCACCCTCAACTTGACATGTTCCCCAAGCTTTCATAGATGGATCGTCCTACTAACTGCCAACGGATCATCTTAGCTTTTACAAGCAGCAGGCAACTTCATTGTATTTCACTGTATTTCTTTCCTGGCTGCACCCTGTGCTGAAGGCCCAGAATGTACCATCAGTGCCCTTTTTTCTTCCTTGCCTGGCCCCAGACTTGCTGTGAGAGGAAATGGCTAGTGTCAGATGAGGCTTTAGGCAATCCCAGGACCATATCCTCCCTCAAGCATGAAACTTCCTGGGCAATCTCACTTTCACCTTTCTCACTTGATTTGAGGCTGTGGCTCAGTGGTAGAGCATCAGGTCCCAGGTTCAATCCCCAGCATCTCCAGTTAAAATATTTGGCAGTAGGTGATGTAGAAGACCTCTGCTTGAGACCCTGGAGAGCTGCTGCCAGTCTGAGCAGACAATGCTGACCCTGATGGACCAATGGTCTGAATCAGTATAAGGCAGTTTCATGTGTTCATGAAACTCACAGAGTTCTTGTGAGGATAAAATGGCAGGAGTGAGAACCATGAACTCCAACTCCTGGAGGAGGGTGAAGTTAACATGTACTAGAGAAAAAAAGACAAGGTACTGGTTTTCACTGGTAGAAAAGAGCAAGAGTCCAGGAGCACCTTAAAGACTAACAAAATACTAACTTTCATGAAGGTTCATACCCAGCCACATATTTTGTTAGTCTTTAAGGTGCTCCTGGACTCTTGCTCTTTTCTACAGCTACAGACAGACCAACATGGCTACCCATCTTGGTTTTGATTGGATGGTGTGAGAGTGGGGGCTTTCCTCCTCCCTTGACCTAGAGAGGTTCACTAGCAGTGCCATCCTAAGCAAAGTTACCCCGCTGATGTCAACTGACTTAGAAAGCTATAACTCTGTGTAAGACAGCCCTGTAGGACAGTTTCAGAACTTCAACTCTTCATGAATATCCTGAACTTCCAAAAATCATAGCACTGGTGTTGTTAGTTGTCAAGCTGCTACTTCTAAACTTATTCGCACACCCCAGCCTTTCTTCCCCTTTGCCCTTAAGGCCCATTCATAGTACAGCAGCAATGAAAGAGCCGCCTGTAGGAGTTAATTGCAGTTCCATGGCTACAGCTTCAAGGCCCTCTCCTACTTCTGAAGTCTGGAGATTTTTTCAAGCACCAAACTCAGAGTGTACAAAACACCTTTCAAATGTAAGTTAATCTGGCCTCCCCCATCTCTCTCTCTCACACTATATCTGGCACAAGGATAAAATATTCATTTATCTGTTTTCCCAGCTGCAAGAGGTATGGTCATATATTGGTTCATTTTTGTCAAAACTTTGCAATTATTATTACTAGGAATTGACTTTTAATAATCAGATTCCACACCCACTGCTTTTTGAATGGAGATCTGTTACAACGGGTTGGATCCAGACTAAACTGATGATTTCCATCAGTTTTCCCTCAGGGCCCCTCTAGCCCAGAGAACTGCCGTGAAAAGAATAGGCAAGAAGTTTCCATTCCACCAATGGAAAATTTAGGCTGTATCTAATCCAATAAAGTGAATCATATCCCTACACTTCTATATTCTCTTTAACGTCTCTAGGTGTAAGAAGTGCGTGCAGTTCACTCAATACACTCAGTAGCCCTCTCCAAGGCAAAAGAGGGACAGCTCTAGCAGATCTGTCCTTCTGAAAGACAGAAGTCCTGGCCTTGTTGTCATCTTACTTAAACTGAGAAGCAAACCTCGTCAGAGCTGCAAGGGCACACCCCAAACTGACCCATAAACATGTCTCCTTATCCAGTTTGCCACTTCTCTGAGTACACATTTCAAACTGCTCCACCTCAGTTTCTTCTTCTCTGGCCAGACGCTTCTGGCTACTCCCTTCTCGGGTGGCTGATGCTGGCTGCCAGAGCACAGGGCTCAGAACCGCTGCCCCAGTTACACAATTGTATGTCTCAGGACTGTTCCCAGAGGTTCACTTCCATTAAAAACAAATCACAGAGTGGGAAAGAATTATATACCAGTTGTTTATGCATGTCAGACTTTGGTATGCTAAGAACACAGGAGAGATTTGCAAGAAGACACTGATCATAAATCTTTTCCATATTGCAATGTTTTTGTTCATGGGAATGGCTTAGGGGAGCAGTTGTGTGAATGGAGTTCTGCCACGGCCACTGATCCTTAACAATGCTGTAACGGCAGACCTGGAAGTGACTTCCCTTCTACATCAGCCCAAGTCTGCAATGCTGCTGCTGGGGAAAATTTCCCAGGGAAAACCTGCTTTTGGAAAATGACTGTTCAAGTATTTTCACCATTGATAGCCTTCATCATACCAAACAATTATTTCTCTTCCTCTACTTCTTGGGGGAGGGATACCTAATCTGTTCCTGGTAAATCACTGTCCCTGTTTTGCCTTTTAGGAACATTTTGGAAATGCTTTTAAAAATTGTTACATAAACAAAAGCTGCCATTCTTCAGGTTCCAGTGTCCTAGAATCATAAATCATAGAGTTGGAGGGGACCTCCAGAGTCATCTAAATCAACCCCCTGCACAATGCAGGAAATTCACAAATACCTCACCCCACCCACCCCCAGTGACCCCTGTTCCATGCCCAGAAGATGGCAAAAAAACCCCAAAAAACCCTCCAGGATCTCCAACCAAACTGGCTTGGAGAAAAATTGCTTACAGACCCCAAAGTGGCGATCAGAATTTCCTTGGATGTGTAAGAAAAGGCCACAAGAACTAAGCACTGATGCAACCCTTCCTGCCTTCCCTCTCATGATCTGCCTAAGTTCACAGAATCCGCATTGCTGTCAGACAGCCATCTAGCCTCTGTTTGAAAACCTCCACAGAAGGAGGGTCCTCTCCAGGGTCTGTAAACATTAAGAATCAGAAAGGGATATGGAGACATCCTGACTACTACACAGGCATATAAATGCGTGCCCTAGAACACTAAATCCACCTTGAGATCCTGTGAGAAAAGCAGACTATAAATAACATAAATAAATAAAGCTCCGAGCAACACACAATCTGCCAAAAGGATCTGGTAGTGAGAATAGTATACGTGAAGGGCCACATGTTCATCTTCTGTATGTGAAATACTGGAGGGCATGTTATACATGAACAACAATGTATGTGAATCAAGGTGAAGGAGTTTGATATCGTGCTTTTCCAGCTGAACTTGCAAAACTTGCAAAACGTACAACTGATAAAAACAGCCCTACATCAAGACTGCCTGTCTCACCATCACAGCACCCAGCTTTGTTATGACGAAGGTGATGGTGATCATTGCTTAAAGGAGCTGCTACACGCTTTCATGCATCCAATGAAATTATAGGTACTTTACTCCAAGATTTTTATCTAATCTAATCTACTGCAATTTCATCCCGCCCTTCTATCCAGGAGTTCAAGTCAACTTACTTGGCTCTTTCTCCCTTCCCCATTCCATCTTTGCAAAATTCAGGTAGGGCCAGCTAGATAAGGGGGAAGGGGACTACAAGACCGTGATGACATAACACGCTCTCCCTTTCCTCCTTTCTGTGAGCAAGGAGTTTTTCTACTTAGATTTAAAATGAAGACTATTCTCAGCAATCAGACTGTTGACATCCTTGACAAAGTCAACGTTCATTTGAAGGGCCAGACAGTTATTGTGAAGGGCCCCAGAGGAATCCTGCGACGGGACTTCAACCACATCAATGTAGAGCTTTCTCTCTTGGGAAAGAGACACAAGAAGGTGCGCGTTGACAAATGGCGTGGTAACAGAAAGGAGTTGTCCACAGTTTGCACAATTTGCAGTCATGTACAAAACATGATCAAAAAGGTGTCACACTGGGCTTTCATTACAAGATGAGGTCTGTGTATGCTCACTTCCCCATCAATGTGGTTATCCAGGAGAATGGCTCACTTGTGGAAATCCATAACTTTCTTGGGGAGAAGTATATCTGTTGGGTGCACATGAGGCCAGGTGTCAATTGTGCAGTATCTCGAGCACAGAAGAATGAGCTGATTCTTGAAATAAGGGGGAGAGACAGAGACTAGCTCAAGGCCACCCAGTGAGTCACAGTAGAATGGTGGACTTGGACTCGGGTCTCCCCCACCCCTAGTCCAATACTCTAATCACTATACTGGACTAACCCTCTTACTAAAAAATGGGAAATTCTTGGAAGAAGCGCAGCTTGTGAATAGCTAGCTAAACGTTGCTGAGTAGTTTATGGCATATGTAACAAACATCCTACTGCTTCATTAAGAATGACTGTAAGGAAAGTGTCCATGAGATGTGGACTGCCAAAGACCAGTGACTTAACCCAGGACAACCTGTAATGCTTCAGACCTGCACCTGAGTCTCTAACAACCAAATCAATATCAGTAATGATTCTGAATGGTTAGTGATTCTGTTGTGCAGACAAAAATGACAGAACGCAATACATACGGTAGTGTCAGTGAAGTCAATAGACTTACTCCAGAGCAAATGATCTGTGGATTTCAGCTTAAGAACACTGACCAGGGGGAAACTGTTCAAATAAATATCTGAAGCAGCCTAAGAAAAGTAAACATCCTAGTCTAGCGAGAGTACTCTATGGAGACCCTAAACCTTCTGTCTTTCATGGTTCTTGCTTTTCCTTTGTCTAGCCTGCTTCATCTAGAATTACGGACTGACCTTCTGAACCAAAGTTGCAATTCTAACTAACTGGGAAGAAGGAGTATTACAGAACACAGGAGAATTTTTTTTGCTGACTGAAATAACTCGTCTCATGTACCCTTTCAAAGGAGACTATATATGAAATAGGATAATCTCTTTTGACAGGAAGGGAAGAAGAAGGACCAGAAACGTCAAGGTGCTTTAAAACCACAAAAGGACTAGATTGTCAATCAGAGTATCTCATATCAACTGCAGTCAATGACATAATGCCCATTTTTTAAAAAAAGTCAAGAATGGCAGGGAGCTAGTACACAAAGAAGTAAACAATATCTTTACAATGTCCATTCAGCAACTGTATGGAACATCATAGGAAATCAGTCCCCTTTTAATGAGACTTCCCACAGCAAAGCCCAGAAATCATTCATCAATAACTCTTCCTACAAGATGGATACTGAACAAGCTTTTTCTTAAAGATGCCAGGCGCACTGCCACTCCGTTTCTGCCAAGGGCATTCCTTCCCTCCTCTGATTTCATATTGTGCTCTGGAGGCACAGTGAATATCCTGTACATGACAAACCTTAAGTCGGAAATGGATCCTGATTCTCCTTTGAAGCTGGAACTGGGGTAAGAGCCAGCTTCTGACTCCCACAACACTCTTCAGAGGCACTTACGGTGCCTCACAAACACAAGGTGCCCTTCCCCCACATGGCAGTGTAAAGTGCCATCAAGTCACAACTGACCTATGGTGACCCCATAGAGTTTTCAAGGCAAGAGATATTCAGAGTTGATTTGCCATCGCATCCCTTCACGACACAACACTGGTATTCCTTGGAGGTCGCCCATCCAAATACTGACCAGGGCCGACCCTGCTTAGCTTCTGAGATCTAATGAGTTTGGGCTAGCCTGGGCCATCTAAGTCAGGGCTTTCCTCCACATTTCTCACTCTTAAGTCCTCCAAAGCATAGTGCAGAATCAGAGATCTACCCATCCATCCTCTGCACAGGTCACAGAACAGTATGGTTGACAGTGACCACAAACAATGGCTGGCTACCAAGTCCAACCAAAATATGTGAACTCCTTCTTTTCCTCCAACATATCCCAGAGGAAGAATTGTCTTCAGTACTCATTACGTTCAAGGATGTTTCTACTTGTTCTTCAAGCAATGCACGAATCATGGAGGGAAAGGCAGAACAAGCTCCACCTTCTAAAACAGTGTTTTTCAACCTTTTTGTGCAAAGGCACACTTTTTTCATGAAAAAAATCACGAGGCACACCACCATTAGAAAATGTTAAAAAAAATTAACTCTGTGCCTATATTGACTATATATAAAGTAATTCTCTTGAATAGGAATCAAATAAACACAAAGAAATTATTTTATAATTACTTTATTATGAAATAATAATACTTTATTTTATAATTGTTCATATGTTACAGATGAAATTGGAATTTTTCCCACGGCACACCAGACAATATCTCACGGCACACTAGTGTGCCACGGCACAGTGGTTGAAAAACACTGTTCTAAAACTCCCTCAGTTTTAGCTCCTCCCACTGGTCTTCAGCACCCCCTCCCAACAGTTCTGAAGAGCTCTGCATGGTCTAGCTTTTGACAGGGAGTTTATCTTCAAAAGCATCACTCTTTAGAGCAGACGGATACAACTCAGTCACAAGGTTTTCCAAGGAGAATAAATGCTGCTTGAATTTCTCTTCCAGCAGTGGGCCATTTTCCTTTCTACAGGCTGCGATATGTAAGGAAGCCGCTTTGAAAAGCAGTAGAGATACTGGTGCTAGGTGAGCCAGGATTTATAAAAGCATTTGCGCAACAATCGGCAGAGTGCCTGGGAATTTTAAGTTCTTTTCGGTTCACGCCGCAAGCTGTGCTGAGACCAACGGCTTCCGACTCCAACTTAATTGCACCAAAGTGAAAAAACCAAGTCTATATTCTCATGAGTGGTGGTTGGCTTTTTTTGTTTTGTTCCTGTTACCCAAACTCAACAGCAAAACCAGAAACTTGTAACAACTCTCTTCTGCTTGTGAAGGACGGGGGTCATAAAGGGACCCTCCTCCCCCTGACTTGGGCTTACCCAACACAACCTCCCTCAGGGAATGGGAATCAAGTGAGATGGCCACGTCCGCACTGTCATTTTTGTCCCTCATTTGTCCCTCTTGCTTCAGGGTTCTCCCCCCACCATGTGTTTTGCTCTCTCTAGTCCCAGAGGGAGCAAAACACATGTGGGGAGAGGGGGGCAAAGCAATAGGGACAAATGAGTGACAAAAACGACAGTGCAGAAATGTGAAAAAGCACAAGACAGCAGTGATGTGCAGAGGACTACGACTGTTCTCTTCCCTGACTAACACCAGCATGGTGCAGTGGTTAAGAGCAGTGGACTCTAATCTGGAGAGCCGGGCTTGATTCTCCCTACCTCCACATGAAGCCTGCTGGGTGACCTTGGGCCAGCCACAGTTCTCTCAGAACTCTCTAAGCCCCACCTCCCTCACAAGGTGCCTGTTGGGGGGAGAGGAAGGGAAGGGGATTGTAAGCCACTTTGAGACTCCTTTGGGTAGAGAAAAGAGGGGTATAAAAACCAACTCTTCTTCTCTCCTTGGCCAGTGAACTTTCTGCACCAGCCTGTTTATTCTCCACACTGTGACAAAGCAACATTCACAAGGGCCTCGTTTTGTTCTGGACTGAAACCTGCCCTCCTGCCACCCTTCCTGCCAGCAGGGAATGTATGGGAATTTTGTTCACTGCTTTCCTTCCCTGATACTGACCTTCACAAATCAAGGAGACCAAGGCAGATTTCACCATATCTTCTGGGATGGACATTCTGTGCCTCTCCTTGCCCAGCAGGATCGCCACACACCCACCACCCCAGCCAGAAAAGAAGCCAGTCTGGTTCCTTATAGCCATTTAATTTGGAAAAAAAACCCCAAGTCCCTCTCCTGTGGACTTCTCTGCCAGTGTTCAACAGTTGTATACCATTTCCCGTGGCCGCGGTCCCGTTAGAGCCTAACACTGTCCCTGATGGGAAAGTTTTAAAAAGTAGTTAGGGGGACACTTGGCTGAAAAGTTCCCTCAGCCAGTGTATGAACCAGATCTCCAAGGCAGCTCTTTAAGTTGTGGCAAAGAGATTCTGACAGGAGGGACTATCTGAGCAAAGCAAGTAATCAGACAGGTAATCATCTGGCTAAAGAGAGAACATACCTGGGCTTGTTACGCTGGGTAATCTGGAGAGGGAAATCAAAGGAACACAGAGCCAGAGATAAATGGCCCTCCTCGGTTAGGCACATATCTATAGAGATCTATGTTTAAAAGATGAGACGATGGGCCTTGAATGGGGGTAGAGAGCCAAATCATACCTCCAGATAACTCGCTGAAAATGTCTACACAATGTGTAGCTGCAATAAAGAAGGCCAACGCTATGCTGGGGATTATTAGGAAGGGAATTGATAACAAATCAGCCAGTATCATCATGCCCCTGTATAAATCATTGGTGCGACCTCATTTGGAATACTGTGTACAGTTCTGGTCACCACATCTCAAAAAGGATATTATAGCATTGGAAAAAGTGCAGAGAAGGGCAACTAGAATGATAAAAGGGTTGGAACACCTTCCCTATGAAGAAAGGTTAAAATGCTTGGGGCTCTTTAGCTTGGAGAAACGACGGCTGAGGGGTGACATGATCGAGGTTTATAAGATTATGAATGGGATTGAGCAGGTTGAGAAAGAAGTACTTTTCTCCCTTTCTCACAATACAAGAACTCGTGGGCACTCTATGAAATTGCTGAGCAGTCGGGTTAGAACAGATAAAAGGAAATACTTCTTCACCCAAAGAGTGATTAACATATGGAATTCACTGCCACAGGAGGTCGTGGCAGCTGCAAGCATGGACAGTTTCAAGAGGAAATTAGATAAACATATGGAGCAGAAGTCCACCAGTGGCTATTAGCCACAGGGTATAGAATGAGAACTCTCAGTCTGGGGCAGGTGATGCACTCTATTCTTGGTGCTGGAGGGGGCAGCAGTGGGAGGGCTTCTGGTGCCCTGGCCCCACTGCTGGACCTCCTGATGGCACCTGGTATATTTTGGCTGCTGTGTGACAGAGTGTTGGACTAGATGGGCCATTGGCCTGATTCAACATTGGCTTCTCTTATGTTCTTATGTTATGTTCTCCCCCCAATACCTTCTAAAACAATAGCAAAGGTGGCCTGGCCTATCATAAGAGGGGAAGGCTAGGTGCCCCAGGTACTCCTGAAATTCAAGCACTGCTTTCAAGCAGTTTTGTCACCGCCCATCACCTGAATGTGCTAAATACAATTTTAATTTTGGCTCAACAATGGATCTAAATTCCCTTATCGCTTGAGGACATCTGAAAGTTCTGGAAAGGCACACACATATTATTGAGCAAGCGTACCTTTAGGCATGACTTAGGATCACTTTACTTGTTTGGGGCTGCAATCATAGGTTGGAACTAGCACAGGGCTACACATTAGATGAGCATAATCTGTGGCCAAGTTAGCTCACAATGTTGTGTTACTTTCAATGCGCATGCTATAAGGGAAAGAACCTTCTAAACACGTTTGGGTTTCATGTTGGCTTTAACAGGTCTCCTGTCCTTTGGCAAGAGAACAAAACTTTCCGTCACCATCCTCCATTTTAAGTCCTGCAAAACAAAGTTGCAACTGATACATATACTAATTTGATGCCCCTGAGGCATTCCTGTACTCTTCACAGATATTTTTAATTAGCACTCAGTTATGACTGATAACTTCAGCCCTTTCATGATAAGCTCTTTGCAGGGCTCCAAGAGAATGAGATTCATTTCTGGTCACAACGTGGGGTTTTCTACACCCTGGGGAGGAGATGGATTACAGTGGTTGCATCCAAATATACATCCAGATTTTTACTTATTTATGTCTCTGGCTCAGACTTGTTTATCGTATCATGCCAGATATAAAGTATGGGGATAATAGTATGTAAGACCAAAAAACCCCACTACCTGATCAAAATGTGCCACTTTGCAGTTTACATATTTTTGCTCACGGGGGAATCAAACTAGGCAGAAGTGTGTGCCCAGGCATTTGAAATTTAATCCAGTTATCACATCTCTTCTCCCAGGAATCACGTGCATGAGGATTATCCCCTTTAATCCTCACAACAGCTCTGTGAAGTGGATAAGGTGAAGAAACAATGACACACGGTGAAGAGATCTGAACCCAGATCTGACTCTCTAGCCACAACTCTGCACCGGCTCTTGAGTGCCTCCTTATTTAAAAATTATGAAATATAAACAGGATCTGGGGGACTCAGATTCAAATCCCCGCTCTGCCACAGAAGCTGGGTGACCTTGGGCCCATCACTCTTTCTCCCAGCCTCCCTCCCTCACAGGGTTGCTGTGAGGATAAAATGGAGGAGTAGAGACATTTAGACATTCAAGTCAAGAGCTATTATTGCCCTTGGATAGCTCTACTATTTCTATCCAGGAAATGTCAGCTAATCTCCTTGTACTATTTTTGAAAGACGAGGGGGAGAAAAAGACTACTTTTGTTGTGGCCCAGTGACCCTAGCTACCCAAGGCACAAGTTGTACCTCCTTGTGTTGCTGATGGGCCCTTTCCAAACTCTGGGTAAGATTCCCCTCTTCCTTCTCAGCGACATACTTTAAAAGGCAGGCATCTACTGACAAAAGCTTTACACTGCCTGTCTCACTGTACAGCACAGGCTGAAAACAAAATAGGGTTTGGATAAACACATGACAAAATACATATAGCGGAAAGAATGCACGTCGAAAGGACTCCCTAGCAAACTGCTGGTCTTGTTATAATATCTCAGTCTTAAAAGCACTCACCGAGGGTTACCATACTTTGAAAAGCAGAGATGAGGACCTGTCTCCCGACTGACTACTTCAAACAAGTGGTCGCTATGCCAGATCTCATTCTAAATACCCCTACTATTTAAGTCGTGAGAATTGCCACAAATAGGCATATTTCCTAACCCTAACCTTCCAACCCCAAGAGTGGTCATTTCCACCAGTTTTCTAAAAAGAGCCGAAAGAGAACGGACACCAAAAAAGAGAGGACGCCTAACTAACGAAACAGCAGTAAGGGGCATTACTGTAGAGTAATCTGTGTCTGGATGCTAACATCGTGCTGGTCCAGGGTACAACCGTTTCAGAAGACCCAAGCGTTTCAGAGAATGCCAACAAAACTAAAAACCATCTATAAAATAGGGCAGCTCTCAATAACACAACGTCAAGCTCGCTTATCTCTTCTATTTCTGCAACAGCTGCAAAAAGACTTTTGAAAGACACTTGGGGGAACCTTGGCTTCGACCTTCCGGAGGGTTGAAAAAGACCAGACTCCTCTTCCCCGTCCTTTCTACACTCTTCAAAGTTCACCGTAGCCGATTTGCTCGCAAAAAATGTGCAAACGCTGACTCCCCAGCGTGCACTGCCATCACTGGCACCGAGAGAGGAGAAAACCAAAACTATTTTACAAACCAGCTCATCCCCTTACCTTGTACTTCATCCTTGCAAGCTCGGAACGAGGTCCCCTTCGCGAAATCAGTCCGAACGCATCGAGACCGCGCGGGCTTTACACTCCATTGAATTGCCCCCTAAAAAGAAGGAAACTAACATAAGCCGCGCAAGTTTGCGGCTGCAGATTTTGCAAACCCGACCCAGGTCAGGCTCGGCGCGACTAAGTTCCCAGAGGCTCTGAGCGCATTGTTGTGCTAGCGACCAGCTCAGCGCGGAGCTCATCTGCATAGCGGCCGGCGATTGGCTGAGAGAAGCAGACGCGCTGAACAACGAGGTAGAAGCCGCGCTCCGCCCCCGCACCGCAGGAATGAGCGAGTCCCGGAACGCGAGTTGCTACCGGAGGGGGCAAGAAGCGAAACCCGCGTGTGGTTATTTCCGCCCCTCCTGCGTTCGCATAGACTCTCTTTTCGCCTCTCTATATCTCTCTTCAAAGTGACTCTAATATGCGAGGCCTGGCAGTGTGCTGCTTCCTGTGATCTGAAACCGGATTCATTTCATTGCGAAACTTTTCACCTCTCTCAGTGCCTCAGTGCAGTGAAAAAAGGTTTCTGTTTGCACCCAGCTTTTAAAAAATTTACTGGCTTGTTGCCTATTGTGGTTCTTGGGGGGTTCCCCCCTTCTTTGCAAAGTTCTTTTAGGTGTCACATTCAAATTTTTACAAAAAGACTGACTAAGGCAAATTGGCTTCAATACATCTTCAAATCTCCCCCCTTTCCTGTCTTTCAAAATACATGTGTGTGCCAATCAATAAATATTGAAACCGGCAGATTGGGCCCACACTGACGGAAAGGAGATTTTTCTCCAAACTTGGGAGACAGACCTCCCCTCAATGCAGTTGGCCACAGTGCAGCAGGTCCTGGGGACCCTGCCAGCTTCTGGACCATTCTCTAATGGCCCACCTTGGCGCCTCACTGTGCCCGTGCCAACCGCAGATGCCAGCTCTTCCTTCTGCTTCTTGCTGCAGCTGAGCAGGGAGCACCAGGAGGAGCCACAGAGTGTGCTGGGTCGGGGCGTGCTAGGGTTGTGGGGCAACACTCCCTCTAAGCTGTGGGGTCTTATGAGCAGAAGTTCTACTTTGTGAGCTACTGGCATTAAAGCTGTGAGCAAGCCATTTGGCTACTGCACAAATTAGTTCACTCTGGAGCCATCTTTCCTGAGCTAAGACAAAAATGTGTGAGCTGGAGGCTAAAAAACTGTGAGCTAGCTCACACTAACTCAGCTTAGAGGGAACACTGGTGTGTGAGGGCATCTGACATCCTCCCAGGGAGGGCTGAGAGTCCTCCATGGGGGACACTGCCTCCCATAGCCCTCCGTGGCTACAGGCCTGACCTGCAGGGATGCCACGTGGTCGATGGCAAGCAATGGCAGCCATTTTCCTGGGCTCCCTATTGCCCCAAGCTGCAAATGCGGCAACCGCGAAGTCAGGGCAGCTGCTTCTTTACAGTGTGGTTCTCCTCCTTCTCCTGCCTTAACTATCGACTGTTTTCCTAATGAGATGCTTTCATTTTTGTTCCAACCATTATCTCTACAACCCAAAACTCCAGGGTACAGTTTTAATCTGTAAAGTTTTCATTTACATGTTGATCAGGTACTGGCCTTGGTTTAAATGGCTCAAAAGCTTTTTAGTCACCATTTTAAAAAGCTAGGACCAGACTGAAAAAGCCATCTGGGTTCATGTGGGGGCAGGACAGAGATGAATCAAAGCTGAAATGCTATTGCCGTTATTTATAAACTGGGCCTCTTTCTTAGGTCTACATGGTTCCTGGCCAGACATTCACTATCTTGACTGGAAGGAACTCCAGCCAGACAAAATCATTTGGACTAAACACCCTCCAGTCTGATTCTCAATGCATTCCGCCGGTGTGAGCCCCACTGGCTGCAAGTTTGTTTCTTTTATTCTGACCAACTTGGACCTGCACCAGTATTTCTAAGGCACAGATGCTCTCGGATTGCTTCCAGTGGTCTAAAAATGAACAGTAGGCTGGATTCTGTTACCAGATTACTATACAAGGATTCCATTTCAGAGTAAGATGCGGCTGGCCCCTTCTGGGACTATAGAGAGGGATTCATCTCAGTCCAGGCCTACCTCTGCCCCCTTCTTTATACAAGTGACCATAGTCCTGCCTTCTTTGGCTAACCATTTTTTTTGCTAAAATATCTGAAGGAAAAAACAGAATATCAATATGTAAACAGACCAAAGTCAAATTATGAAGCTTTTCCCAGTACCCCCCTCTCCTGCTTGACCCCATTTTGTTCTTCGGTCTAGCTTCAGTATTTATGCATATGCAGGGCTGCCAACCTCCAGGTACTGGCTGGAGATGTCCTGGGATTACAACTGAGCTCCAGGCAACAGAGATCACTTCCCCTGGAGAAAATGGCCGCTTTGGAAGGTGGAATCTATGGCATTATATGCTGCTGGAGTCCCTCTCCTCCCCAAGCCCAGCCCTCCCCTGACTGCACCCCCAAAATCTCCAGGAATTTCCCAGCCCAGAGTTGGCAACCCTAATGTATATGTGTGTGAAAATATATGATTTTAGTAACCAAAAAAGCTCTTTGCGTTCTGTCAGAACCATTGTGGAATTGGAAAAGCCTTGTCAGAAGTGATTCTGTCCTGATGATTCCTTCCCCAGAAAAATAGGGTTGCCAGGGCTCACTCAGGAAATACCTGGGGACTTTGGGGATGGAGCCAGAAGCAAGGATGTGATGTCACTAGGCGAATGAAAACCAAAGGGAGTTTTGACTGTCACATTTGAAGGGACCGCATTCCTTTTAAATGCTTTCCCTCCATTGGAAATAATGTAGGGTGGGAGCACCTTCTCTTGGGGCCCATAGAATTGGATCCCTGGTCCAATCTTTTTGAAACCTGGGGTTGTTGTTGTTGTTTTCAGAAGAGGCACCACTGGCTATGCTGAAAATGTGGTGCCTCTACCTCAAAAAACAGCCCCCCAAAGCCCCAGATATCTACAGATTGATTCTCCATTATACCCTACGGAGACCAGTCTCCATAGGGTGTAATGGAGTGTTCAGTGGCCATTCCACACACCCCCGAAGCAGGGTTTTCTTTCCAAAGCAGGGGATCCCCTGTCCCCACTTGGGGATTGGCAACCCTACAGAGAAACCAACAAGACCGTACCACTACCAGGGCTCGGGAGTTGGGTGAAAATCTTTTCATTTCGACAAGCAGTTGAGAATGACTGGCTCCAGCTGATCTTCCTCTTCTCTTTGATTCCCTCCAAGCCCTCAGCAGCTCTGTCCTCAGCCATTTCTCAGTCAATTGGTCACTTGTTTCCAGTGGGAGAAACTCAGTAAGAAGTTGTTCTTGGTTCCCTTCTGTTTCCTAGACTAGGGAGGAATTTGGGGTTGTTGTTTCTCAGCTAGAACAATACAGAAAAGAATGCAGTGGGGGGGGAGCATACTCGCCATTTTCCGTTTTTTCTGTTCAGTTCTTTATGCTAATCTGTTACCACAGAATGTAAATATCTATTGTTTAACAACAAAATTGACTTACTTATGTACCCTGTGCTCTCTATGCACTGCTCTTGTGTGACCTCATTGAATCTCTTTTCATTATCACATATAGATCAGAGACACCCAGTAATTTCTTTTTACCTAAACGTCCCTTCCAGTTTGGTGTAGTGGTTAGGAGCGCAGAATCTAATCTGGGAGAACCAGGCTCGATTCCCCACTCTTCCACATGCAACTGCTGGTGTGACCTTGGGTCAGTCATAAGTTCTTTCAGAGCTGTTCTCTCAAGGACAGTTCTGGAAAGAGCTCTCTCAGCCCCACCTACCTCACAGGGTGTCTGTTGTGGGGAGGGGAGGGAAAGGAGATTGTAAACTGCTCTGATAGTCCTCCCCCTCCCCCTCCTGCTCTTCTTCTTAGTCCCCCCAGCACACCTTAAAATGGTGTCAGTGAAGCTGAGAGCAATACTGTAAGCAGTCTAGGATCTGTGAAGAGGCTAAACTCCTAGCACTCAAGGGGGAATGGTCACAGTTAGACACCAGACTAAGATGCACTCACCCTTCTCAGGTATCAACGGCCACATCAGCAGAATAGAATGGACAGTTCCAACAGTGAAGGGGGCAGAGGAATCCTTGAAGGGTAGTTACTAGGCAGCAGCAGTAGGGAAAGGAGACACTGGCAGAGGAGGATCTATCGTAGACGACAGTGACACTTCAGCTAACCCTAGTTAGGACTGAGCAGAAGGCTGCCATGGTAAACCACTTTTGATCACCTCATACCTTGAGATCCCTATGATGAAACAATCCAAAATTTAAAAGATATATAATGCCAGAAGACAGCCCCTCCCCTGGTCGTGCAGCACTCAATTTGATACTGGGGAAGAGCAGAGGACAAGTATGAGTAGCACTATTCTTAATGATGCAACTGGATTAAAGCCAAGAGGATTTTCAGTTGTTGATGTGAATAGATACAAAAGGAAAGTCCAGAGCTGTTCAATGAGTATAATAGGAGCATGAAATGTGAGAAGTCTGAGTCAAAGTAAGCTCAAAATTGTAAAATGAGACATGGAACATTTAAATGTTGCGATCCTGGGAGCGAGTGAACTGAAGTGGACTGGATTAGAACATTTTCAGTCAGAAAATTACAATGTTTTACTTGGGAAATGACATAAACAGAAGAAATGGAGTTGCTGGAATAGTGAGGGGAGATGTAACACAAGCAATCAGGGGCTATAATGCAAAGTCTGACAGAATAATATCAATCAGACTCCATGGAAAGCCTACCAACATAACCATCATTCAAATGTATGCCCCAAATACAGATGCTGAAGAGGAAGAAATTGAAAGCTTTTACGCAAGTGCCTAGGAAGAAATTGATCACAGAACTAAAGAAGATGTGCCAATAATCATAGGTGACTGGAACACAAAAGTGGGAAAACAAAGTAGAGTCAAATTTTGTAGGAAAATTTGGGCTCGGAGCACAAAATGAAGCAGGAAGCAACTCACAGAGTTCTACGAAGACAACAGTTGTTTATTGTGAATATTTTTCAGGCAGGCAAACAGGCAATTGTATATGTGGACATCACCAGATAGCTAATACAGAAATAAAATAGATTACTTAATGGAGAAGCTCTATTATGTCTGCTAAAACAAGACCAGGAGCTGACTCTGATACAGACCATGAATCCTTAGTATCAAAAATAGTGCTAAATACAATCAACATTCCTGAGAGTTTAAAGACCATGTAAAGAACAGATTGGTATTACTAAGTTTAAGTGAACATGAACCAAAAGAACTATGGGGTGAAACCAGAGATATTATCAAGGAAGAATGTGCAAAAACTACTCCTGTAGCCAAAAAGAAATGAAAAGCCTTAGTGTATCCCTGATGAAACTCTTAAAAATTGCTAGAAATAGATTAGAAACAAAAGTAAAAGGTGACAGAAATAGAATCAGAAGTCTAAATGCAGTGTTCCAGAGGCTGCCACATAGAGATAAAGAGAATTATTACATCAGCCAGTGTAAAGAAATAAAAGAGAACATCAAAAGCAAGCAAACAAACAAGAGATCTGTCCCACAAGATCCAAGAAATCAAGAGGAATTTGAAAGCACAATTAGGCAGGCAATTAGGAAAAAGTTACTTTCCCCCCATTATAGAGAACAATGGAGGGAATAGGGGCAACCTGTTTGGGGGCCCATAGAATTGGACCCCCTGGTCCAATGTTCTTGAAACTTGGTAGGTATCTTGGGGAGAGGCTCCATCAGCTATCCTGTGAGTTTGGAGCCTCTCCCTCAAACCCCCTCCCCTCCAGCCCCCAGAATATACCCTATGTTTTCACCATTGACTTCAATGGCCCATAGGATATAATGGAGCTGAAATTGACATTCGTCTGCCTGAAAGACTCCCCCTCCCCGGAAGCTGGCTGGGGGTGGGGCTTGGCTCCTGAGCTCCCGGAGCTGCTCTCCAGTGCGCTCCCCCCAAAAAAAGACCCCTGGAAGTACCTACAGTTTTAGAAAGTGATGTAAAAGCTGCACTGAAAACAATTGGGAAAAACATATCACTAGGAATGGATGGGATATCACTAGAGCTACTTCAAGCCACAGAAGCAGAGTCCATCAAAATCTTAATAAGAATATGCCAACAAATATGGCAAACATAACAATGGTCCACAGACTGGAAGCACTCAATTCAACATGCCAGTTCCAAAAAATGGAGGTGTCAAAGACAACAGCAACTATTGGACCATCGCATTAATTTCTCACAAGAGGAAAGTGATGCTCAATTTTTTACAACAAATACTGCTACCATATATGGAATGAGAAATGCCAGATGTTCATGCTGGAGTCAGAAAAGGAAGAAACACTAGAGATAATATTGCAAATTTAAATCGGTTACTGGAACAGACAAGAGAATTTCAGAAGAAAATCAGTTTATGTTTCATAGATTACAGCAAAGTTTTTGACTGTGTAGATCAAGAAAAGCTATGGCAGATCTTAAAAGAAACAGGTATTCCACAACATCTTGTTATTTTAGTGTGCAGGCTATACCATGGATGACAGGCTACTGTTAGGACAGGATATGGAGAAATAGAATGGGTTCCAGTTGGCAAAGGGGACAGACAAAATTGTATTTTATCTCCTTGTCCCTTCAATCTATATGCAGAATATATCATAAGGAAAACTGGACTAGATTTAGATGAAGGTGGAGTGAAAACTGGTGGAAGGAACGTTAACAATTGGAGATATGCAGATGATGCCACATTATTGACAGAAAACAATGAGGACTTGAAACGACTCCTGGTGAAGGATAAAGCAGAAAAATGCCAAAGCAGGATTACAGCTGACTATCAAAAAGACAAGTAATAGCTACTGGGGAATTACACAACTTTCAGACTGACAATGAAGAAAGTGAAATTATTAAAAGATTTTCTGTTCCTTGGTTCCGTCATCAGCCAACATTTGCTACCTCAGATCTGTTCAACTGGAGATGTCAGGTGCTGACTTGGGAATTTTTCAATGCAAAACATGCTTTAGAAGTGAGCTGTAGCCCCTCCTCATGTTATTCCTGTTAGAAGCTTTCTGTGTGTGTGTGTGTGTGTGTGTGTGTGTGTGTGTGTGAGAGAGAGAGAGAGAGAGAGAGAGAGAGAGAGAGAGAGAGAGAGAGAGAGAGAGAGAGAGAGAGAGAGAGAGATTTACCCTGGGAAAACATCAGGGCCAGCATCACTATGCCTTGAAGTGGGGCAGCTGTCAGGGCCCAGGGCTTCTGGCCGGGCCTGCTGCTGCTGTTGACTTCACCTGGCTAAGGTTGCCAGGTGCCAAGTGGGGCCTGGAGATCTCCCAGAATTACAACTATTCTCCACGTGACAAAGATCATTTTCCCTGGATAAAATGATTGTCTTCTATTACATTATACCCTGCTGAGGACACTCCACTCCCCAAACCCTGCCATCGCCAGGCTACACCCTGAAATCTCCAGGACTTTCCCAGCCTGGAGTTGACAATCCTACCACCCACTCACCCACCCACCCACTTTCAGGCAATCCATTGCCCATGCTCCCCAGCTGCATGCGCTGATAGTGCTGTTGCAGAAAGAGCAGCAGATGGTGCAGGTGACTGGGAGTATGGATGGTGGGAGGGCTCATGACCGGCAGAAGAAGGACACACAGGTAGGTGGAATGCATGTGGGTGGGTGGGTGGGAATGAGAGCATCAGGAGGGCCAGGTAGTGGGCAGAGCAGGGGGACTCTTTGTCTGGCCCCCAGTAAACCTGGAACTGGCCCTGGAAAATGGTATAGAGCTTAACCCCCAGTGGTGGCTCAAAATGTTCAGCCACTTCCGCCACCAGTACTTTGCTTCTCACTGCTGCCGCTACTGCCACCCCGGCCCAGGAGCCTGAGTAGATAACTTTCCTTTGCTTCCTCTTTCTTTAAAAAAGTGTGGCCAAGCCACATTTTCCCTGAAAGTCTTCCTGAACTTGCATGAGATTACTTGCTCTCACGAGAGTTCAGCCACCATCTTGGATGCCCTGGCAGCAGCCAGCCAGAAACAAACTGTTCTAAAAAGATGGAATCATGCAAGAGGTTGGAAACAAGGAGGATTCTCTCCAGCAGCTCCCAGGCAGGGGCAGTAATCAGGTAAAGCAGGCAACTGGGTAGGGTTGCCAGCTCTGGGCCGGGAAATAATTGGAGGCTTTGAGGATGGAGACTGAGGAGGGCATGGTTTGAGGAAGGGGAGGGACTTCAATGGGATATAAGGCCTGGAGTTCCACCTTCCAAAGCTGCCATTTTCTCCAGGTGAACTGATCAGTTTTAATCCCAGGAGGGCTCCAGCCATCAACTAGAACAGGGGTGTCAAACTCATTTGTTACAAGGGCCAAATCTGACGTAAATGTTACTTTATCAGGCCAGGCCATGTGTGCCATAAAACGTAATTCCAGGTACTGGTGATATAAACTTTATAAAAGACACAGGCTCCATTCCCCCCCCCCCATGTAGTGGCTTCTCCAATCCTCACTGAGAGGTGGTCAGAGGAGGCAGGAGAGAAAAAAACCACACCTCCTCTTTTTCCGCTTTTGCTGCCATTCCCCCCATACTATTTTACCTCAGCCTCATAATCCTGTCCCAACCATTTCCTTTCTATTTCTTTTTTTAATAAATATATTTATTGGAGTTTTAACATTATATACAATAAACTTATACATTCACATTCTTATATTTTGAGTCCTTATTACATTATATTACATTTTATCCATTTTTTTACTCCTGACCACCTTTTAAACACGGTTTTATCATCGATACCATTTATTTCAGCATGTATCCTATCCATTTCTACTGCTTCCATAAGTTTTGAGGCAATTTCCTTTCTAGTGGGTACTTTGTCTGACTTCCAATATTTAGCAAACAAAATCCTTGAGATAGTTAAGATATACAACAAAGTATAAGTTTCTTGACGCGTTTGTCGCTCTTCCGACAATATATTTAACAAATAGATCTCCGGCTTAAGTTCCACCATTAAACCTAATGTTTCTTCTATTATCTTTTGAACCATTTTCCAATATTTTTGTGCTCTTTGGCATCTCCACCACATATGGAAAAAAGTGCCCACGTTCGATTTACATTTCCAGCAAATTTTAGAGTTGTTTTTCTGATATTTTGCAATTTTATCGGGTGACCAATACCACCTATGGTGTAATTTATAGACGTTTTCTTTATATGGTACTGCCCTTAGAAGTTTCATCTTATTCCAAACCTTATACCATTCTTCAAGCTCTATTGTATGTCCCATATCCTGCATCCATGCCACCATGGATGATCTTACTACTTCATCCCTCATATATTCGTCCAATAACCAATTATAAATCTTCTGTATCAACTTATCGCTTGAGGACAGCCATATCTTATCCAATTCATTTTTGTTTCTCTCAAACCCCTCTTTCATATCTTTAGCATACCTAGATCTCAACTGGGTATATTCCCACCATGATAGATTGATGTTGTGTTTCCCTTCTAGAACCTCTTTTGGTTTTAATTTTTCCCTTTTATCTAGCAAATTTTCATATTTTTCTCTATGTACCTCTGTAACAAGAGTAGGCTTCACAAATGCTTCTAATGGTGATACCCATAATGGCGTTTTCTTATAATGGCGCCTTCTTATATTATCCCAAACTTTAAACAGCGCATCCCTTAGATAATGATGTTTAAAATTGGTATGTACTTTATCTTTACCATACCAGATATAAGCATGCCATCCCATGTAGAGATCAAAACCTTCTAATGCTAAACATCTAGTATTTTCCAGGACTATCCATTCTCGTATCCAATTTAATGCCGCCGCTTCATAATAAAGCCTCCAATTTGGAACTCCTAACCCACCCCTTTCTTTTTTATCTTGCATAACCTTCCATTTTATCCTTGCCTTTTTAGGTGCCCAAACAAATCTTCTAGTAATTTTATCTAATTCTTCAAAATAGTTCATCCTCTTAAGTATTGGTATGTTCTGTGCTAAAAACAAAAACCTAGGTAAGATATTCATTTTCAACGTTGTGATCCTTCCCAACATGGAAATATGTAGATCTTTCCATTTATTCAAATCCTTTCTAATATCTTCCAGCAATTTGTTATAATTATTTTCCATAAGCGTAGAACACTTATTGGAGAAAGTTATACCCAGATATTTAACTTTTTTAACTATTTCCATGTTCGTTAGCTCTTGCAACTTTGATGCTATTTCCACTGAACAATTCTTAGTCAACATTTTCGTTTTCTTATTATTAATCTTAAGCCCCGCCTTTTGACCATATCCTCTAATATCTTGTAAGAGTTCTGTCATAGATTCTAAGGGATTTTCTATAATAAATAAAAGGTCATCTGCGAATGCCTGTATTTTATATTCCTCCCCTTGTACTCTTAGCCCTTGTATGGCTCTATTTCTCCTTATTACATCATTCAGTGTCTCCAGAGCGTATATATATAACAGAGGCGACAAAGGACAACCTTGCCTTACACCTTTTGATATTTCAAAGGATTGTGTCATTTCTCCATTAATTGAAACCTGGGCAAACTGTTTAGTATAAATTGCTTGAATCAATGTAATAAACCTCTTTCCAGGATCCCATAATCTAAGTTTCTGTATCAAGAACTCCCAGGATAGGTTATCGAAAGCTTTCTCAGCGTCCACACACATTAATACCATCTGTTTCTCCACATGCTGTTCATAGTATTCCAAAACATTAATCACTGTACGTATATTTGCTTTCATCTGTCTTTTCGGCAAAAAACTTGATTGGTCCGGATGTATCTTTTGTATCAATACCTTTTTAAATCTGGCCGCCAGTATATTAGCAAAAATTTTGTAGTCTGCGTTTAATAGAGATATTGGTCTATAATTTTTAATATCTTCTCTCTCGGTGTTTGGTTTATGTATTAAGGAGACGACTGCATGTTTCCAAGATTCCGGCATTTTTCCTGTTGTTTCAATCTGGTGTAACAGATCTTTCAAAGGGAACGTAATCTGATCCTCAAAAATTTGATATAACTCAGCCGGCAAGCCATCAGGCCCCGGTGTTTTCTTCTTTTTCTGTTTCTTTATAGCCTCTGTTATTTCACACATCGTTATGGGTTGGTTCAGTATATGTTTCTGATCTTCACTAAATTCATCTTTGCTATTTTGTTCCAAGTAATTTACTATTTCCTCCACGTCTTGGGATTCTTGACGGTACAATTTCTTGAAAAAGTCTTCTGCTATTTTTTTCATCTCCTGCATTTCAAATCTTTCTTCATTTTTTCCATTTCTCAATTTCAATATCATACGTTTATCCCTCTCTTTCCTTAATTTATACATTAGCCACTTAGATGGCTTATTAGCATTCTCAAAAAGATATTGCTTTGTAAATTCCATTTTCCTTGCCAACTCCTGCATTAGCAAGAGATTCATCTCATGCTGTAAAAATTTTAACTTAGCTTTTATTTCAACTAATTCATCATTCTTCTTCACCTTTTCTTCTTCCTGTCTTATCTGCCTACAAAGATTTTCATATTTACTTCTCCTTTGCTTGTTTTTCCATGCTTCTTGACTAATACACCACCCTCTTGTAAAAGCTTTAAATGTATCCCATACAACATCAATAGCTATATTCGGTTGCAAGTTCCTTTTAAAAAAATCAGCTATTTCTGCTTTCGCTTTTGTAACCAACTCCTTATCTCTAAATAATTCCATATTTAGTTTCCATCTGCCAGTTTTCTTTGTATCTTCTAAAGATAACATTATTGGATTGTGATCTGCAAATGTACTCGGTAGAATGTCTATCTCTATTAACCCTTTAAGTGATTTCACCGACGCCCACACCATGTCAATTCTGGACCATGCTTTGTGCCGTGCAGAATAGAACGTATAATCTTTTCTCTTAAGATATCTAGATCTCCATACATCTACTACGTTATATTCACTTGTTGTTTGTATAAAGATTTTTGGTAATTTCATTCCTGATTTCTTCGGTTTCCCCTGACTTTTCCTATCTAAATCTGGTTCAAAAACTCCGTTATAATCCCCAATTATACAAATGTTATCAATTTCTTTCATTTTTAATACTTCCCGAACTTCTTTATAAAATTTCTCCTGATTCTGATTTGGGGCATAAATATTATCAATAACAACTCTTTTCCATTTCTATTTATTACCGTAGCAATAATCCTTCCATCCTGCGATGCATACAGATAATCGGCAGTAATATGTTCTTTAATGTATGTCACTACACCTCTCTTTTTCTTAATATCTGATGCAATAAACGCGTTACCCAAACTTTTCCTTGAGAGGTATTCCACTTCATCCTGTTTTATGTGTGTTTCCTGTAAACATACTATGTCTGCTTTCAATTTATTTATTTGTTGGAAAATTCTCCTTCTTTTTATAGGGCTATTTAAGCCATTCACGTTAATTGAGAGAATTTTCAGCCCCTTATTCATGATTGTCGTTGTTATATCTCTCTCTACTATTATATTTCTCCCTAGCCTTGTATTGGAATCTGGTCAAAACCTGTGAGGGAGTGACACCTCGTCCTCTTTTCCCTTTCTTTCCCTCTTTTTTTCAACTACCTCTTTTTCTAATTCTGCCACTTCCTCTCCAAATTCTCCTTCTTCTTTCTCACCTCCTTCTCCACTTTCTTCTCTATCCCAACCTAGATCCTCACCATGTTTTTCCAAAAAGTTCTCCGCTTTAAAAACCGAGTCAATTTTATGTCTTCTTCCTTCATAATGAAATAGTAATCCTTCGGGGATCAGCCATCTATATGTGATTCCATTTTTCTTTAATATATTAACAAGGATTTGGTAGCTCTGTCTTTTTTCCCTAACCCTCCAGGGTGTCTCTTTTAGTATTCTGATTTCTGCTCCTTGTATTGTTACTTTATGTTCATTAGCAGCTTTAAGAATTTTATTCCTCATTTCTCTTTTATGGAACTTAATATGGACTTCACGGGGTAGTTTATGTCTTTTTGCGTAAGCCGAGTTTCTCCTATAGATAGAATCGATTTGTGTTTCTATTTCTTCTTCAGTGCCCAATTGTAGTTGCTCTCCCAAGTTTTGTACTATAACCTCCTTTAAATTTTTCTCCAAATTTTCTGGAACATTTTGGCATCTAATTATTGTTGCTGCCCGGTCCATCTCTAAATTAATCAATGTTTCCTCTATTTGTTCATTTTTACTTTTAAGCTCTTGTAATTCAAAGCCCAAATCGTTTACTTTCTCTTTCATTTTCTCATTATTGGCCCTAATTTGAGATATTTCATGCTTATTCTCTGTTAATTGTTTTTTAATTTCTTCCGTTTCAAGTTTAATTTGCCCCGTTATGTTTTGTAAGGGCTCTATTTCCCTTTTAATAAGTGTAGGTAGTATTTCCTCAACTGTTGCCCTCACTGTCTGTGCCACTGTCTGTGCCATACTTTCTTGAATTAGGCTTTTTAAGTCTTTCATTGTCATCTGGGAAACTGTCATATTGCCTGTTTTCAACTGACCTAGATTTCCCGTTTGTCCTGGGGAAACTATGGGAGTTTTCTTACCACCAGTTGCCATAATCTTTCAAGAGCACGGACTTAACCCAAGAACCCAAATAGCAATCACTGCACAACACAAACCGACTCTACCAAGACTTTTCCTAACTACTGACTTGGAACTCAATTCAATAAATTGTTTCACTAACCCACTTCCCCCTCTTACAGAACTAACAGCTTTCCACCTAATCTCAAACTACTATGTACTTGTATTCAAACCGTCTCTTCATTTATCTTTCTTCTTTCCTAAACTGCCTTTTCTGTCCACTTTTTTTTTTTCGGATTTGTCTCTCACAGAGTTCACTTCTTCAGCCACTCTGTCTCCCCGCCTCCTGCGTCACCACGTCTCGCCGTATCTCCTCCCGCTATTGTGTTGTTCCTCTGGCCTCCGGTCCCACCTCTTAATCACGTCACGCCTCCTCCCCGACGTTCCGTCTCTCCTCCGTCCTCCTCAGACTGCTCCTCTACGACGTGATGCCACGTGTTCTCCCCAAGCCTCTCTGCTAGTGCGCGTCCTTCCGTGGGCGTTGTCTCTCCACTTCCACAGCTTGCACTTCTCCCCAGCGTCCAACACAACGCCCCAGGGGGAGACAAAAGAAAACAACACAAAGTATAGATGTTTACAGTTGCTATTCCCTCTCTATCTATCCCCTCTACACTAGTCAGTCTTCCCCCCTTTTAACGTCTCTCTTTTCATACAGCCGTTTACAAGAAGCCCCGCTGCCTCACTTTCGTTTCTCCGTATCTTCTGGGTTTTCTCTCCTCCTTTACCCACCTCTATTACCCCTAATCAGTCCTAGTTATTATCTCCCTTTATAACATGCTGTAAATAAGTAATTTTCCGTATACTCAACTTTCACTTATCTCTTTTCACTGCGTCTTTTCGCTCCTTGGACTCCCACGATTCCGCAAGGCTCCTCTTGTGCTTCGGAGAGGCAGACGCCTCTCTGGGGCTCCGTTTGCTTTCTGCTTCGGGTTGCCGCTGGAGGAGGGGGGGGAAACCCCCTAGGTGGAGGGGATGCCACCCACCCTCCACCTACCAGCTGAGAAACCCTTGCCAGAACCCCCTCTCCAGGAGGGAACTGGGTGACGAAAAAAAAAACACCAAACTAAAGCAAACAGACTGACAGATGCGGGAGCTGGCTCACCGCCCTGCTACCTCGTTAAGCCCGGAACCGGATCTCCGCCTCCTTTCTATTTCTTGACAGCTTTGATCACACACACTTCATCATATGCACATGCTTGCCTGCTTACCGCCCCCCCCCCCAGCAGCCTCCTGCTTTCCCTCCCTCAAACCAGTTGCTTGTGGGTCAGGTAAGAGCCCCAGATGGGCTGGGTCCGGCCCCCAGGCCTCATGTTTGACACCCCGGATCTAGGAGTTGGCAACGTTAGATGGGAGAGTGCTATCTCCCAAAATCAGCCTCTTGAGGCTACTACCTAAACTTGTGTCATTGTAGAACTGGCCCTGCTTGACCCTCCCAAGCCCCGTGACCCCTGTCCATTTCTCACAGAGAGCTGATGATATGGAAAGACAAGGAAGATCTCATCACAGATTTCTGGCATCTTGTCTAGTTAGTTCTCTCTCATCATTCAAATTAGCATTAGTTCTGTCTCTTCCTTCCCAATTCAAAACTCTGGCTTCATCTGCCACTAAAATAAAACATGTTTACGTATGTGATCCTTGTCTCTCCCTCCTGTCCCTTCCTCTACTGTTTCCTCTGACATGAACACACACCCAGTTTAACTTCGACTGCAAGATCCTGGGCTCAGGAAGTGGTGTGTTGCTTACCCTGATCTTTACAATAACACATATACTGCACTGATAATGCTGTATAAATATTATGATCACAATGACTTCTTGTTGTTGCTTAGTCATTCCTCTTTGTTTTGGTTCTGTTCTTTGCTAGCACATTGTGTTTTGTACCAAACCACCTGAGATGACTAAGAAAAGTGGGATTTTAAAAAAAGATTTCGATCAAATACATCAGAAAAATGTGTTCGTATAAATATGCTGTTGATGTAAAAATATTTTTAAGCAAAATTTATGGACTCAGATGGATTTCTGTGCAACATTATCACTGGAGTTTCTAAGGGGCTGCCTCTGATTATTTCACTTCAGCTAAAGTGGGTAACAGATAGGAATAACAAAGGTCCCGCTTCAAACTTCAGACTCTGCAGTATTTAACGGCCAACTTGTCAGACACAACAGTATTTAAAATGTCAATCTGCTGGCGAGGAAGTGGGATATGTGACATTATTTTTGTTTTCCATTTGCATAAAAGATTCCAGCTTAATGCAATCGTTTGAACACCATCTGCAATGTGCCTATGTTTCCTGATACTTTAAAAATGTTTGAAACTGGATATGGTTTGAAGGGGACATTAGCAATTGTAATACTCTAACCCTTACTCATTAATGACAGAGTCAAACAGGCTCTATAAAATGCAGATTTGTGATTAATACAAGGATTTAAGTTTTCTTAATGACCTTGTAGATGCAAATGGCTTTATAGCCTGATATTCAGTTACAGGTCACTTTTGGAAGCTTCAGTCTCTTGCTATTCAATAAAATATAGACATAGAAAGTGCAATGTGGAAGATGAGAAGTGCTTGCCCACTCCAGAACCACTGATTTTGGGAGGGGTGTTGAAAGACCTGAGTCAGATTGAGGTGATGAGAGACGAGGTTCTATGACTGTTAGACAACTTAAAAACTGATAAATCACCAGGCCCAGATGGCATACATCTGAGAGTTCTGAAAGAACTCAAATGTGAACTTGTGAATCTCCTGACAAAAATATCTAATCTTTCATTAAAATCTGCCTCCATTCCTGAGGACTGGAAGGTAGCTAATGTCACTCTCATCTTTAAAAAGGGTTCCAGAGGAGATCTGGGAAATTACAGGCTAGTCAGTTTGACGTCAATACCGGGTAAGTTGGTGGAAACTGTTAGTAGGCACATTGATGAACAAAACCTATTGAGACAGACGCAGCATGGGTTCCGTAAGGGAAGATCTTGTCTCACTAACCTGTTAGTGTTCTTTGAGGGGGTGAACAAACATGTAGACAAGGGAGACCCAATAGATGTTGTTTACCTTGACTTCCAGAAAGCTTTTGATAAAGTTCCTCATCAAAGGCTCCTAAGTAAGCTCAATAATCATGGGATAAAAGAAGTCCCTTTCTGGATCAAAAACTGGCTAATTAATAGAAAACAGAGAGTGAGTATAAATGGGCAATTTTCTCAGTGGAGGGTGTTAAGCAGTGGGGTACCACATGGATCAGTACTCGGTCCGATGCTTTTTGACTTGTTTATTCATGATTTGGAGTTAGGAGTAAGCAGTGAAGTGCCTAAATTTGCAGATGACACAAAGTTGTTCGGGGTGGTGAGAACCAGGGAGGATTGTGAGGCACTCCAAAGGGATCCGATGATGGATGAGTGCGTGTCAATGTGGCAAATGGGGTTCAATGTGGCCAAGTGCAAAGTAATGCACATTGGAGCCAAAAGTCCTAACTATAAATACACGTTGATGGGGTCCGAACTGGCAGAGACTGACCAAGAGAGAGATCTTGGAGTCATAGAAGATAACTCACTGAAAATGTCGAGACAGTGTGCAACTACAATAAAAAAGGCCGGTGCTATGCTGGGGATTATTAGGAAGGGAAATGAAAAAAAATTAGCCAGTATCATAACTGCCCCTGTATAAATCAATGGTGTGACCTCATCTGGAATACTATGTACTGTTCTGGTCACCACACCTCAAAAAGGATATTATAGCATTGGGAAAAGTGCAGGAAAGGGCAACTAGAATGATAAAAGGGTTGGAACATTTTCCCTATGAAGAAAGGTTAAAGCGCTTGGGGCTTTTTAGCTTGGAGAAATGACGGCTGAGGGGTGACATGATCGAGGTTTATAAGATTATGCATGGAATAGAGCAGGTAGAAAAAGAAGTACTTTTCTCCCTTTCCCACAATACAAGAACTCATGGGCACTCAATGAAATTGCTGAGCAGTAGGGTTAGAACAGATAAAAGGAAGTACTTCTTCACCCAAAGAGTGATTAACAGATGGAATTCACTGCCACAAGAGGTGACAGCAGCTACAAGCATGGACGGCTTCAAGAGGGAATTAGATAAATATATGGAGCAGAAGTCCATCAGTGGCTATTAGCCACAAGGTATAGATAGGAACTCTCAGGCTGGGGCAAGTGATGCATTGTATTCTTGGTGCTTGGGGGGGCAACAGTGGGAGGGCTTCTAGTGTCCTGACCCCATTGATAGACCTCCTGATGGCACCTGGTATTTTTAGCTACTATGTGACAGAGTGTTGGACTGGATGGGCCATTGGCCTGATCCAACATTGGCTTCTCTTATGTTCTTATATTCTTATGTTCTTAGTCTAACATTAAAATGGTGGCTGAGCCACATGGACCTTCTGTGAACTGCTGAACTTAAGAATTGCTTGGGATTGATCCCTTTGGAGGACAGAGTGCAATCCACACAAGACAGGCTCTGAAAAACTTCCAAAGATCATGACCAGTATGCAGGATCAGATTAGAGCACTGCAAAGAGAAAACCACACAAATTTGCAAGGAAGGGCAGGAAATTAGCGTTACTATGCAGCTGTGCTAGGGGAGCAAAAAAAATACCATTTTTTTCAATTTTGTAGCACAAGGCTAAAAAAGCTCTCCAGAGCTTCTGCCAGAGGATTCCTGCCCCATACAAATTGCAGCCCTGTGCAAAGTGTAGTGGAGCTGCAGCTGACTTTGCACAGGGATGCGCACATGCGCGTGCACACAGACACTGTTGCCAACAATCACAGCTTGCAATGCCATTGTCAGTGGGTTCTGTTGCGCATTCTGTACACCCAACGTGTTCCCTCATATTATGAAATCGTGTGACTCTTTTCCATTTTTCACAGTGGCCAATTACACTGTATAGGAAAAGACTTTCCTGGTTCAGTCATACTAGGCCCAAATAGCCTAGCTGAGAACATGTCCCTGTGACTTTTGACACCTGCACAGATGGCATGCACAGATGCCAGGCCTAGATATCCATTTCAAAAGCCACTTTGGCACCTCTGAGGGGAAGACCAGACATTGAGATTCTTCCCAAACTTCAAAGCGCAGTAGACGTGTCTTCAGCACATATGCAATGGCTGCCCCTACATAGTTAGACACGCCTTTCGGCCCTGTCAGGACTGGGTAAATGGCCATGCTCAGTTGTGACAAGGGTAGGAGGGTATTATCCTCGCCCTATGAGAAAAGACACAGAACTCTCTTGGAAGGAGGGCCCCTTTCTAAGGGTTAGTCTCTGTTTGGAATACAAACCTGCAACATGGAATTTGACTAGTGGGCAGTGAAGCTGGACTTAATTGCTCACAGCAAACATGGTTTTCATCTTGAAGATTCCCTGGCTCCACAAAGCTCAAATGAAAGACTGGTAACTATACCATATCTCTATGTTTAGTAAGAGCTGTACAAAGCTATAGGCCTTGTTCTTTCCTTTCTAATCTTTGCAAGTCTCTTGTCATATAACTGCTTTGCTTAATAAAGATCTTATATAGATTAAACTCATCTGAGTTTGAGTTCATGTATTGTAATTGGATCTCTAAGTCTAGATCTAGAGCCTATGCTGCTCGCCTAGAAAGCTATTACTGTGTGTTAATTATCTGCAGCTCTAGCCCAGAGCTGATAAGTTGTTAATTCCCAGAAACCTGGCAGGAGGTGGGACCTATGCTCCTGTCTGAGTTGGGAACGTCCTTAAATAGGTCCTGGTGGCAGAATACTGATTTCAGTGTTCCTGAAGCATGTGGGTCTTTGGCAACTCTCATTCCTGGAGGGGCTTGGGAGAGGCGTGAGATTCTGCATGTGCTGGCATAGTAACAGGACTTGGACCTTCATTATCTCCTGGACTGACTTTGCACAGGGACACACACATGCGCGTGCACACAGACACTGTTGCCAACAATCACAGCTTGCAATGCCATCGTCAGTGGGTTCTGTTGCGCATTCTGTACACCCAACATGTTCCCTCATATTATGAAATTGTGTGACTCTTTTCCATTTTTCACAGTGGCCAATTACACAGGAGAGAATCTGCTAGTGCTCAGCTATATGGAAAACGGGGCTTCACAGCTGCTTGTCAGAAAAAGTCTAGTCAGTTTCAAATGTGGGTTTCCCTCTTTGCCTGTGTTCCTTTCTGTTCCCTTTCATTCAGTGAACTAATGCTAAAATGTATGTGCAAAACCTGAACCATGAGGATTTAAATGGAAGTTGCTTGCTGGACACTACTGTGCAGCTGCGATAGGGCAATTTTACCCTTTTGCCATTGGTATGTGGTCATCGCATCATGTGTACAGGCTAGGTTCCCATCCAAGATTTTTACATGTTTTTAATGTATTTTTGAAACTTCAAATGGGAAGAAACCTCCTCCCCTTTCACTTCAATGGAGGGGAGAGTTCTCTGTGTACAATGAAATGGACAGGTGGGAATGAGGAAGCCTTAGTGGCTGAGAGAACTCTATGTGCTTAGTCAAAACTGTTACATGTCCTCTTTACTCATCAAGAAATTCATTCTGTTGTGTCTTGCTGTGTTTTTCAGACATGCTTTTTGGTACTTTCATAACAGTTTTAGAGTATCTGTGATTCAGCAAGATATAGACTGCTTACAGGTAGTAGCCAGTTGCTGTTTTTCATTTAAAGGATACAGGAGGAGTAACGACCAAAAGATATCCTAGAATAAGGTAAATGTGTAGTTTATTTGCAAACAACTAAGCCCAGAATCAACTCAGACAGTGTCTGCTGTGCCCATAGCACAATACTGTCTTTAGTGCAGATCAGTGGATCAGTCACACAATTGACCATGCATTGACATTTAATTAGCCCCCATGGTTTAGTATGTGTTCCTCACCTCTCTGAATCGCAGAGAGGTTATGGAGCTCAAGACGTATTATAGGGACAACCAGTGATATTATTAAGACAACAGTCTGGTGATTAGGATTGCTGCCAGCCCTGGGTGAGGAAATTCCTGGAGATTTGGAGGGGAAACCTGGAGATGGCAGACTTTGGGGAGGGGAGGGCACTCAGCAGAGATGTGATGCCACAGAGTCTGTCCTCTGAAGCTGCCATTTTCTCCAGGGGAACTGATCCCTATCATCCCTGGTTCTATCAAAGTTCAACTCGCAACACAATACCTTGTATTTATCCCTGGATATAACAGCATCCATTTATCCTGGGACAAGTGTGGGGCAAAACTGGGGTGACCTCAATGTAAAGTGGAAACAAAAAATACCCTGAGATAATTACAGGGGTGAACTCGAGTGTAGTATAGAATGTAAGTTTGGGGACAGGGTTGAACCAGGATTTGAGGTCTAGTGTGGAATCACCCTATGTGCCACATACATACATACAAAGCACCAAAGAAAGTAGCGATCTTATGAGTGTGAACATAAGCTAAACTAATTGCTGGCCTTTGCAACAGAAAGTTGGAGGAGAGTGAGTGCAACACTTGGAGGGTGACGGTGCCACCCTAAGCAGAGTTACCCTCTTCAAAGTCTACAATAGTCAATGGGATTATATGGGTGTAACTCTGTTGAGGATTGCACTGGATGAGTGTTGGGTCCTTGGATGCCACGTCAGTCCTTCTTAAAGTGACATACCGGGCCCTGCTTGATCTGCAAGAGAACCAATAATGTAGACACTCCCTCACCAACGATAGCTGGGCTTCCAGTCTCCACTTGGCCTACTCAGTCACCAGCCAGTGTTGCTGGAAAACAGGAAGAAACTGAGCTATGTGGGGAAGACAGCAGAACGAATGGAATGCAAGGATATGGTGTGTTCCAGTTTATCGCTTCATCACTTTAAAAGAGTCTTTCGTTTCTCAGACAAAGCCTACTAGCCGTCTTCTCCTGCACTGAATGCTTCTTTCTGTTCTTTACCCCCTCTTTCGCAGTGGCCTCCTTAACGTACGGACGCACTCCGGCAATGTAGCTTAGAATGCCAATCTTCCCACTTGTGCCAAAAGCAAAGAGTGGTTTATTTTTTAAAAGAATGTTCTTCACAAAAGCAGAACAATCACCTTCCCAAGGCAAACGCAGCTCCTGTGCTTTTGCTAAGTAGCAGTGGTTTGACCGGCTCTCTGGGCCTGGTTGTCAAAGAAAAGGGATCGGGGTGAGCCCCTGTTTCTTTCATGTCTGTTTATTCACAGGGATCTCTGATGCAGCCCAGAAGCAAACAGTCCTCCTTGCCCTTTCCCCAATCGCTGCTTTTTTTTTTTAAGGGAAGCTTCCTGATGTTTCCCCCCATGCCCCACCCAGATCACTGGGAAGTCTGACTTTTAAAGCAAAGAACAATGGTGCTACTGTGGCACGGCCCTCTTGGTGAACAATGCAGGGAAAGACTTGATCGTGTATTATGCTTTGTTCGACAACTTTTTCTTACATTTTCTCGAACACCCACGGTAAAAAAAGAAAAGAAAAGTAGAAATCATGAATGCCCACACAAAGGAAGGAAGGAATGAAAGTCAGCCCTGCTCCACCAGATGAGGCCCAGGTCCATCTGTTCCAGAATTCTGTTTCTGGCAGCCAGATATGTCTCTAAAAGTTTATCTCAGCAGCCAGTTATACTTCTGGAGTGTGAAAGTGATTGCCATTACCTAGGCCCGTAGCCAGGATTTTGTGACTTGTGGGGCAATTTTTTTTTCTCCTGGTAGGGCTGAAGTTCTCAGTGCACAAGGAAAAGCCAATAGAACGCTGTTACCAGGATAGATCTCTAAATTGCAAGCTATCAACCACTTTAGATGACAGTTCTCAGCTGCTGCAAGTTAATCACTTCTGCCAGCCTAAGCGACAATTCTGAGAACAAGCTGGCAGGTGGGGGTGATGACTTCTATAGTCATGAAAGCTAACATTTAGGCAGAAAAAACTCTCGTAAAGGAGACCAGTTTTTTGACACAGAGTTAGAAGGAATCCTAGAGGTCACCTACTCCAACCCCTTTGCTCAGTGTGGGAATTAGTCAACTACAGCACCTCACTCTGCTTAAATGAGCGCACACCTTTAAAAAAATGTTTTTAAATGATTTTAAAAAGCATTTACAGGAAAAATTCTTGTGGGGCTGTGCCTTTAAGAAAGGAGGTGGAGCCCCCAAAAGCCCCACTGTAGCTACAGGCTTGCCATTGATGCATAGTTTACTTCCTCAGTTATCTGATGTCCATTTTGCTATCTCGATTGACACACTTACTTTTCAGAGCTCCCTGGGGACATTTGCTTAAAACTTCAGTTCTATAAGGTAAAGGTAAAGGTTTTCCTTGCTCGAAAGCCAGTCGAATCCGACTCTAGGGTTGCGGTGCTCATCTCCGTTTCAAAGCTGAAGAGCCAGCGCTGTCCAAAGACATTTCCGTGGTCATGTGGCCGGCATGACTAAACACCAAGGCACACGGAACGCTGTTACAGAACACAGTTCTGTAGCACACACAAGTAATAATAATGCTGTTGGTTACAGATTACACTAGTCCATTTATGAAACTCAGCTTCCAAATAAGATGTATTCTTTCCCCCCACTGTTTGACCAAGGGACATCTGTCGGGCTACTAGGTCGCCTGCACCGATACTAACAGGCCATCTGAGTTTCATAAACGGACAATACCATTTGAAGCATCCTACGATGAGCAAGATTCAAGTTCAGTAGAACTTTAAAGGTCCAACAAGATCTCCAGGGTGTAAGAGTCAAAGTCCTTCCTTTGTCAGAAGATCCCTTCGTCAGCTTTGACTCTTAGAGGCTTATGCTCCGGAAATCTTACTGGTCTTTAAGGTGCCAATGGACTCCCCGCCTTGTTCTTTTACTGCAAACCAACACATCTACTCACCTGAAAATATCCTGAGCAGAGTTATACCATTTTAAACCCATTGACTTCAAAGGATTTTCAAGAATGTAACTCTGCCTAGGATTGCGCTACTATTTTTTTAATCACAAAAGAGTCTAGCAGCTATCTCTTATACTATTAAAGCCATAAAAACACAGCATGAAAGCAGAAATATTGTCTCTTTTGAGAATAAAAGGTTATTAGTGTGCTCTTTCCCCCCCCCAAACCATTAATTTGAAAAAATTAGAACCATTTGATGGCTGTTTTAAGAATGCTTAGACCTCACCCCTAAAGGTATTTTTATGAAAATTATGAATGCAGGTCTTTATTTACAAATTCGTATCCATTCTTTGCCTAATAAAGAATAATGACAGTAAATATAAAATTGTATCCAAGCAGCTGCCAAAATATTTTTGAAAAGACAATTGGATTAACGCGTTTATTCATACAAATGTACACACACACACAAAATAAAAATGTATCTCAGCAAAATCGTTATGCAAGTTTCTATTTTAAACTCATCTGGTCCTAATTTTCTAAATTTATTGCCTCAGTGCTAATGCCAAAGTGCTACATTTGATTTATGGAAATACTTCAGCACATTTTTCCACCATGATATTGTAGAATGCATTTACGGCTCTTTTTGTTATTGTTAGGAACTATTACAGACTAGGGGAAAAAAGAATACTTTGAATACTTTTATAATCAAATACCGTAAGACTTACAGGTAATGAGAACTCTGATAAACAATGCAAATGCATTTTAAGAGCATTCAGCATCATTTACCATTCCCCCCCCCTGTTGTATTGAACAAGTCAATCCATCTGGTAAATGGATATTCAAAACTATCTGTTTTGTGCCAAACTACTTTTTCAAGCACAGACTACAGGTTTTTTCCAGGCAAGTATTTAAGCTGTAGCTTTTCTATGATGTCCCACTAACCTTTTTAAAAAAAGATATGTATGCACACACATACACACACTCAAATCACCAAGAGGAAGAAGCTCAGAAAAACATTCCATTAAAAAAGTAGCTAAAATACAAATCCAAAACAACTGTCCTTTTTAAAAAATGGATCTGGAGGAAAGGAATTTGATGGAACCTGGCATCTAGCTTTCCTCCCAGAAAGCATTTCAACTGCATTTGTGAAATGACAGCATCTAAAGGCATTTTGATGAATTCAAGCTCTGGCAAGGAACTTTTAAACCCAAAGAGAGGAAAACTTTTACTTAAGTTTCTGAACTTTGTAGCATTTGGATAATCACGGTATGCCCTTGCGATAAGGCTGTGAGCTCTTTCCATCTGATTATTTTAAAAATATCTGAAATCAAAGCACTAGCTTCAGTGTTCTTGACTCTTTTCCAGTGTCCTTAAATTAATGGAGACAGAGTGTAATGAAAGAAGCTTTCCTAACTTGAATAAAGCCAAGATGTGGCTTCCCCTTAGATAGCTCCTGAGGGCTCCTGAAGGCTCACCATCCAAGGCTCCTGAGAGCTACCATGGACCACCTGGATAAAGATTCCCTTTCAGCTCCCCTTCACCCACCTGGGCCCAAACGAAATTTCATATGGAAACAAAGCACAAGTCCATCTCCACAGAACCTCAAGGTGATCAGAGGCCTTGCAAATTAATACAGACAAAATGGAGGTTCTACTGGTAGGGGGAAGGTCTGACCCAGGAACATATTACATGGTGATGAGCAGACCTCGTACCATTTAAGCTGACTCTTGGGAAAGGGCAGGCTGGCACAGGTGGTATCCTGTGTCTGTGAAAGGATCCAGCCTACTGGCTATTCATTGATAGCCTGTTTGTACCTGCAAGCATTGAAGAGAATTCAAGCTACACTTGGAAGCCATAACTAGCTTAAATTTATGTGTCTCGGCCATACTGACTGTCTGGAGACCTAAGCTGCTGATCTGTTCTGTAAAAACAACCTGTAAATACACAAATCTTCTTTACATACAACTTCTGCCTCAGTGATCGCTGTGTTCTTCTTGCTCACCATAAAACCTACCTCATGGCAGCAAATCCAAAACCTTTACACTTACTATCCTATAGGGTTGCCACGTCTGGGTTGGAAAATACCTGGAGATTTTGGGGGTGGATCCAGGAGAGGGTGGGGTTTCAGGAGGGGAGGGGCCTCAGCATGGTACAGTGCCATACAGTCCACCCTTTAAAGCAGCCATTTTCTCTGGGGGAGATGATCTCTGTCACCTAGAGACCAGTAGCACTAGAGGGAGATCCCCAGGCCCCACCAGGAAAGTGGCAACACTACTACCCTAAGAGCATCTCGTAACTGAGGGGAAGGTTCAAAATAAACCTGTTTCCTAAAAATCATAACAGGCTGTGTGGGTCCCCTCAGTTTGCTAAAAAGGCTTGCCACAGGGCCATAGGGATCATTTCACTCCATTCTTGTTCCATCTACAGTGTCTCCCAGTTTGCTTCCAGGCCTAATTCAAGGTGCTGCTATTGTGGTTCGGGTAGTTCAGTACACCCGGAAGTGAGCTCCAAAGTCATTTAAATGCCTTCAGAGCTCACCACCATGTTGGGCTGGCCCAACTGAGCTTCGAGAGCGAGTTCCAAAGGCTTTTATAGGCCTTTGGAGCCCACTTCCAGATTGGGTGGGCTCTGAAGGCCTATAAAAGTCTTTGGAGCTCCCAGAGCAAGTTCTGAAGGCCTATAAAGGGCTTCAGAACTCACTCTCGGAGCTCTGTTGGGTCAGCCCAATCTGGAGGTGGGCTCCAAAGGTGGGGAGGTGGAGCTCACTTGGGTTGGGCCATGGGGCTGATGGCCAATGGCATTCTAATGCCTTTGGAGCCTGCACAAACCCTCCACGGACCTCACAAAACTCCATGGAGTTTCGTGGGTGGATCGTGGGAGGCACATTCTCTTGAACTCCTAGTTTGGAAACCACAATCCAGCCTGGGGATTATATAAAAATGCTTTTTAACATTTCAAATGTTTTAATGTTCACTCCTCTTTCTCATTGGTGACCCTGTCATTGATCTATCTCTATTTTGCTCATTTAAAAATCATGGCTAAACTTAAAACTTCTGCATTCTAAACATCTTTTGCCTTTCACATTAACCCATGTTTTGATGTTTGGGGGATTCAAGATTGTCTAACTTCTAATAGCCAAGAATAGCCCATGTGAGGATTAACAAATCCACAAGGGGGGGGACAACACTGGGCTAAGGTAGATGTTTCTGATAACTCAGGTGAAACCTCCAAGTTTGCAGGAAAAGATGTTTTAAAAAAATTGGGAGTAAACACCAGTATAAACCTGATGAGCAATGTCTGCACATGTACAATTAAAAATGTCAGAGTTGAGTCGTAAAAGGCACATCTGCAGAGTGCAGGCAAAAGGAACAGGTGAGACTGTCTCTGGCCACCTACCTGCCTGCCCACTCATTCCTAAATGTACTCTGCTAGCTCTGGTTTAGTTTATTGTTGCCAGCCTCCATGTGGTGGTTGGAGATCTCCTGGGATTACAACTGATGTTCACCCGAAGCAAATGGCTACTTTGTAAAGGTGGACTATATGGCATTATACCCCATTGAGAAGTCTGTCCCCTCCCCAAGCTTCACCCTCCTCAGGCTCCACCTCCAAATTATTCAGGTATTTCCCAACCTTTCCCAACCCTAGCTCAACTGCTTCTCCCCCATGCCATGTTGTAATGGTGCAGGTTGAGTGGTGGGTCAGGAAATGAGTGACAGGACAGGCAAAACCAAAGCAGGCGAGGGGAGAAGAAAGGGAGCAGAGGGATGGAAGTCTGAGTAAGTAAGCAGGTAGATGGACAAAAAGTAAAGGAGAAACGTAAAAGAGGAGAACAGGAGATAGAGATAGGGGGAAAAGTCAGGGTGGCAACAGGAGGCGGGGGAGGAAGGAAGTGGGGTTGTCATGAGTCAGCCAGGGCTCAGCAATAGCAAGGATTCCTCAGGAGAAGAGGACTCCTCAGGAGAAGATGAGCCCTGTGTAGCCAGCCTTGAGTTAAAAGAAGCTGACCAGCAGGAAGATGAGTTGCAAGCTTGTGAGAATTCACAGTCAACAGTTGGTGCAGAGCCACTGACACCCTCCAGCCCTAATTCAGCAAGTGAACCTCAGTTGGCCGTTCCCAGCCCACCAGTTTCACCCACACCCTTAGAGTGCCGCAGATGAAGGATAGAAACAGAGCTACAGACAAGACAGCAAAGTGCATGCCTCCTGGTCTGATGCCAGCTGCTTGCTGATAACAAAGATGAGTAGTTGCCGAATTGCTTCTGAGCAACTGGCTGCAAGCATGACCCTTAGGCATGGAGCTATAAAAACCACCCAAGAGAGGCTGTTAGGTGTGGATGCAACACATACACTAGATGCTATGCCACCAATTCTGCCTGCCTGACTTCTGGACCCCTGACCCTGGACTGAACAGTTCTGTCCTGCCTCACTCCTGGATCCCTGACCTTGGACTGAATGACCCTGCCTTGCCTGACTTCTGACACCTGATACTTGGAGCCTGCAAGCCACTACAGGGGTTTTCCCACCCTGTGATTATTTATGGGTCCCACGTAATAGTGATAGTCGGAACTGCTGCAATGCATTCTTCACATAGTGGGTTGGAGATGATATCAGCAGGCTCAGTACCCTATGGAACTGTTGGCACTGTTGATCGTCTAAGCCTCCGTATGCTGTGACTTTCAAAGCATGCAATTTATACCTTTCCTTTCAGTCTTTCCCAAGTACAAAAAATCTTTGTTTGCTCTTCAGTCCACAGTGTAAGGAAGATGCACACAACCTCCCATTTTACAATTGCTAGTAGTTCTTTGTCAAAATCCCCATATCTTTTTAAAAAATCTCACTTGAAAATTAGGTTACTTAAAAGGCTTTCTTTCTTTTTTCTTAAAGGAAAAAAATGAAAATAGAAATGTAAAAATTGCTCCATTGGATCAGAACAAGATCTCTTAGCCCATTAATCCATTACCCACAGCTGCCAGAAAGATGCCTCTTAGGGCTCACAGATGGAGAATGAAACTGGTGATGACCCTCTTTTGCCATTTACCTCCCCCACATTTACTACTGAGAAGTATACTGCCTGCTCACATGGAGGTTCCATTTCAGTATCACGACCCATGGCAGATCCATGAAGTAATCCACTTCTTTGCTTACAGCCTTTTATATACAGTGCCCATCATCATCTCTTGCGATAAAGAAGTCCATAAATTAATGATGCCTTGTTTCAAGAGGACTTTCTTTTGTTCTAACAGCATGAGAGAATACATTTTCCATGTATCGCTTCTGTCACATCTCTTCCCCTTGTAAAACTTGAAATGTATAGTCCCTTGAGGAGAGGGGGCCTTGTCACAGAATACCCCTAACATCAGCTCTTCTGCAGTCTCATCTTCCTCACTTGTAAGATCCTGTTCCTGGGGGGGGGATCTGTTCTGCACTTGTTTCGCTCCCTCTAGTGGTCGATTCTATATTACATTGGTTTGTGTTTGGTGTAGCATTAGACATAACTGAAGTCAGGAATTTACAAGCGAGGGAAATAAGAATGCAGAAAATATCTGGATTTTTGTCAATTGCAAACTGCTGTCAAACGCCTTCAAACAGAATGCATGCCAGACACTGGCGAAGAAGTGAATGGGCTGAGGAAAGAACAGGAAGAGCCAATCAAGGTGAAAAGATCAGGGGACTTTGACTGCCCATTCTACTTCTGCTCAAAGGTCAGAATCACAGTAAAGTTGTAAAATCTCTTAAAACTTTTGTTGTAGCCACTCAACTTGGTCTTGGAAGGGAGGCAAAGTTGTACAACATACAAAAGCTGAGAGTTCTAAATTCCATTTGGCATGGTATGAAAATAATCTCATCAGAAGCTAGCTGGCAGGGGCCCAGAAATTATTTCCCTGGCGTGACTGGGTACCAGCATATGTCCATTTCTTCCATAACAACAGCATCCTGGGAGATCACTGGGAGTCCAAAAGCACCAGAGGGGACAGTGCATCTTTGTTATACCGAGGCTAATCTCTTTGAGTTATTTCCAGAGGAGAAATTTTTAAGCAGCTTTTAAATTTTTCTTTCTTTTTCGTGTCTCTGTCTCTCTGCTCTGATGACCATGATTCTTGAGGCTGCTTTCAGGTCCTATTGAAAGGTCAAGTGTCCCTTTCTCTTCGCTTCCCATTCTTACTGGGTTAATAGCAATCACTCATCCTCAAAAAGATCCTTGGTGCTGCCTCCTAGGCTGACCTCAGCCTTGCATTTGACAATGGCCGGCTCACTCTTTAGCTGGGGAGTCCCTTGGGAACCGGCATTGGGATAAGATCTGTGAACTCAGTTGATGCCATTTATCACGGGGGCTTTGCCAAAGTGTTTCAGTCAATAATAAATTTATCCAAACAGCTTAATCTTGTGGCTCTTTTCGTGGCACAACAATGTAACCGAAGACATCTGAAGCAGACCGAATTATTTTGCGACCCACTAAATCCAACAGATTTCTGATTTAAAAAATCCTCTGTGTGCATGGCTTTCATCGTATTTCCTTGAGGTCTTGTCACTATTACATACACCTTCTCCCAAATCCATTCCTGTTTGGTTGTTATATGGACAACAGTAGCATCAGCTATAAGCAAGGCAAGAGTAAGGCACTGTATGGTTGCACTTTATGGTTGCAATCTTATGCACAATCACCAGAATTTGCTTCTGAGTAAATATGTATAGAATCGAGCCTGAAGTGTGGCTTTCCTGTTCATAGTAACACTGCTGTTTGTGCTATAAAATGAGAGGTACAGGCCCCAGTTTTTCCATGTTCCTTCTTCCTAGAGAATTATGGGTAGGGAGAGCCTAGGAATTTCTAACAGAGAATTCAGTACAGGGCCCACATGAGGGAGATCGTCACGGGCTGGGCTTGGGCTGAGAGGTGAGAGCCAAGTCTGGTCTGCAATTGTTGTCAGGAGAGTCGTAGCGAGAGCCGAATTGCGAGTCCGAAAGAGGGGCCGTCCGAAGCAGGGGTCAGGAAACCAGGAATCCGAGCCAGAGTAGGGGTCCAAGAGCAGGAGCCGAGGGTGGATATGAGACACGCACAGAGGCGACTCGTTGCTTCCATGAGAGCCCAGTCCTGAGTGGGAGTTATATGGGCCTCTGGCCGGGCTTCCTGTGGTGGCGGTTCCCCTCCTGCTAGTGCTCAGGACTCAGCGCTCGCCTTCCCTGCCAGCGTGCATCTCGGCAGCGGGTGGCTCAGTCTCTGCGGAGCCGCTCCCTCAGTCGAACCACCTGCAGCGGTGAGTCAGGCGGGCTCCCTGGTCCCACCTGTACCTCATTGGCTGCTGCAGGGCCAGGTGGGACCAGGTACTGGTGGTGGTGAGCTGTTAACTCCTGAGGGGTCAGAGGGGCCAGCTCCTGGCTCTGGCAATGCCAGCACCTCTGGCTGCGGTGCCAATTCAGGCAGGGACTCAGTGCCGTCGTCATTGCCCATGACAGAAGTGACCGACTAGCAAGTCTTTCCAAATTAAGATGGGAGAAAGATGAATATTCCTATATTACATCTATATTTTGATTCAGGTAAGCTGATCTTACATCAAAAAAATATCCAGGGTCTGTAGTGCAAGGTTAGATGTTATAGGGTTGCCAGCGTTTTCCCTATGAATCCTGGGAATTTGGGGGGCAGAGTCTGGGGAGGGGGAGCATCAGAGGTGCCATAACATTACTTCTTGCCCCTCCCCTGGCATTCATCCAGTTTGCATTTAGGCAGCAGGCTAAGACATTTTTCATTCCTGTTTTTATACTCGTGTCCTGTACTGGCTGATGTTTTAATGACCTGCCTTTATGCTTCTACAATAGTTTTATGCTGTTGTTGACACTATTGATAGCTGTTGGTTTTAGCGTTGATGAATAGATAGTATTAGGGTTGCTGGGTCCCTCCAAGCAGCCAGTGGGGGATGGGGGGGGTGCACTTACCGGGAGTAGGGAGGAACAGCCAGCCTTTCAGAAACATGCCTACATGATCCAGAAGTGATGTGGGCATGTCTGGGACATCAGTGGTGATGCTCTGGATTTAGCTTCTACCATAGAGTTTTTGCCCAAAAACCAGAGTGTCGCCCCAGACATCCCTGACATGCATACATCACTTCTGGGTCACGTAGGCACATCACTTTAATTTCTGGTGTCCCTCCCTTTTAGGGGGAGGGGTTAATTCCCCCTGCCGGCCACCTGGCCAGCAGCAGAGAGGTGGGGCCTGGCAGCAGGAGATCCCTGCCAGGGGGGGGGGCAGCATCCCCAAATACTGAGGAATATGTTTTAATTGTAAACCGGCATTATTTGCAGACCTGTATGTTTGGAATCCACCCTGAGCCTGCCATGTGGGGAGGGCGGGATGTAAATCTAACAAAATAAAATAAAAAGTAAAAATAAATATAGTGTTATTGCAGTGGGGTGGTATTAGTCCTACTGAATTGTTTCTTGATTTATTCTTTTGGTTTCCTACACCCCCTTATTTCCTCCACCCCCTTTATTGCTACCCATCTTGAGCAAGTTTCTGGAGGGACACAGCATAACAATGGTGCCACACGTTGTGCCCCGTACAACTGCCGGACATGAAACGCTAATGATAACATTACAGGCTGCCTTTCTCTAGTATTGCAAGTCAATAAACCCCTTTTTCCTAGCATTATTATTGCCAGTTTCTTCCAGTAACCCACCCTTTCCCACTTTCTTCTCTGCGGCACAGACCTTTTCCTGTCTTTCTTCCCTCCCATGAAAGGCAATAAAAAGGCAGAAAGCGATTCAGTGCAAATAAGCATTTCAACCCCATTAGTATCTGCTGACCTTTTCCCAGGACTTCTAAAATATGCATTCTTTTTATGCAGCAGGCACATAGTTTGCTGTTGACAAGGAAGGAAGCCGATTTCTTCCGTTTGCCTGATGGATTTTGTATCCTATTAATTTTATACAATATTCAAATATCAGGCAGAGAGAGCGAGAGAGAGGTGGGAGTTCACAATTGGATAATAAACATTTTTTTCTCTGCATTCACAATCAGCATCATTATTGTATGGCAGGCGGAAGAGAGGGAAGCTATGAAAGTGTGACCTTTCTGGAGCTCAAAAAAGGTCACACACTTTTGACTCTTTGCTGAGATTTTGCATTTTAGTTCTGCCGTTTGAGTAAGTGAGGTACAAAACAGAAATAGATGTCGCCTTCCAAAGAATGTTGCCCACGTTATTTCAGAAAATCCCTTACTATATTAAATACAGCAGAAGTTGTGTCTCCCTTTTTTGCAATCTCTAAGGTTCTTGGATAGAAGTCTGATTGAATCACAGATATTGAATCACAGATTAACTGTGTTAACTTGGTGTGAACAACCAAGGCTCATACATAGCAAGAAACACTGGAAAATTCATAGAAGTTCCCAGTTTGTCCTCTTTGGTCCTTCAGTTGGAAGGTCACGAGAAAATGAGCTGCATTGTGGAGGGCACAGAAGATATCAGTGGTGCATCCTACAAAGAATCAAAGGACTGTTTGGGGATATATTAAATATTAAGGCTGCAGTCGTACACATATGTATTTGGGAATAAATTCCACTGTATTCTGTCTTATGTTTTGATTGTGGTCCTTGTGCTTAATAGAAGTATTTTAACTGCTTTTATGATGTACTTTGATAATGTTTTGTTTTTGTTAGCTGCTGTGGAGGTCCTTATTGAGCCTAAAGGTATGATATATATATATATTTTGTAAATAATAATATCACTATTTACTAGTGGGTAAATACCGTATGCTATAGAATCAGGTTATAAATCCTACAGATTGTAGAGGAGTCAACCCATTTTCTCAGTAGCATATATGACTGTCACATAACTCCTGTATTTAAGGTCAGCTGACATTGTTCTGAAATCATTTTTTATTTAATTCAAGTTGTCACTCCGTTTCTAAATTTGCCATTAAAGGGAAAATCTTATTCACAGGGACATTCTCAGTATGTCAGCTTTTCTCCCCCCTCCCCATTATTTGGCAAGAAATATGCTGATATCGGACTTAACAGAAGTGGTGTTATTCTATTTATAGTAATACCATCCACCCACTCATGACAGAACCATCATCCTAGAGAATTCTATTTTCCAGCAGAGCAGTTATTGCACCATATAGCTTCCTGGAATAACAGTGTTAAAACAGAAATGAACAGCAGAACAAATTTAGAGTCCACTGGCACCTTTAAGACGAACAAATTTTATTCATGGCATGAGCTTTCGTGGGCATGCACACTTTATCATATACATTGGAATGGAAGGTAAGGTTCAGACTTATTGAAAGGGAAATTAACATGTAACGTGATGATGTTTAAGACATGCAAAGTCAAAAATAGCAAGCTAAGGTTATAAGGTCAACCGTTGTAAAGCAATAAATATAGTGCATATGTCTCTATAACAGTATGTAAATCTCAATAAACAATTCATTATCACTCTCAACAGTCCATTCTAATGATGAATGAAAGTGCCTGTAAGTATTCTTTCCAAGATTAAAGTGCTTGTTTAACAATTTAACAAGCACCATTTCACAGTGTCTACCTTTGAACAATATTGAGATATATGGATTTTGTTCTGTTGTCTCTTTGAGAAAGCTGAGAAGAGACAGAATTAAAGGCCGACAAGTCCGTCAGAGGCTCCATTAGAACCTCCATAAACCATCCACAATTACTGGATTTGAAAAAACAAAGGACATAGGACCATTTACTACAGTACAAGCGCTTTAATCTTGGAAAGAACACAGGCACTTTCATTTGTCATTAGAATGGATTGCTGATAGTGGTGATAAATTGTGTATTGTGATTAGCATACATACTGTTGTAGAGACATAGACACTATAATAAGAAAATCCTGTCCTTATAATATTTGAATTTTGGTTTCACAATGTTCTATGTGTGCCAACAGTGGTTTGCGGGCCACGCTGCTACTCAACATCTGACAGCAAATCAGAGCAAGAAGCCCACGTCCTGCCTGCACTACCACTGCCCCGGACCATTTCCCGCTCTTCCCCCCTCGCCCTCAGAGCCATTTGGGGAGGCAGGAGAAGCCTGGCGGCGGTGCTGTGCCACCCGCTGTGGGCCCATTCCTGTGCTCCCCCCCCCCACCTTCAGAGGCCTTCAGGGGGAGAAGAAGCCCGCCGGCGGTGCTGTGCTGCCCACCGCGGGCCCGTTCCGGTGCCCCTCCCCGCCTTCACAGACCTCCGAGGGAAGGAGAGGCCCAGCGATGGCGCTGTGCCGGCTGCCACAGGCCTGTTCCTGCAGCTCTCCTCCACCTTCATAGGCCTTCGGGGGGGGGAAGAGAGGCCCGGCGGTGGAGATCAATTGTAATAGCAGGAGATATCCAGGCACCACCTGGAAGTTGGCAGCCCTAAGTGTACCTGTGATTAGGATGGCATTGTAAATGTCATCAAATTGTAGCAGTCAAAATGTACTGTTACTGCGGCAGGCTAAAAGGTGGGAGTCCCAATGTGCCAAGCTGTACTGAAATAAAGGACAAAAGATATGTAAAATAAAGACTAGCAAAACACATAGTTGAGCTCAGGTATATTACTTTAGATATTTCTATTTTCCTTTCCTTTTTTTAAAAAAAAGTCTCAAAGCTGCTTACAGTTCATAAAACAATTTTACAAAAGAGTCAGTTAAGAGCTAGCCACCATTCACAAGAGTAAAATATTTATCAAAGCTCTAAATGTTGACTGTGGTTACAGTTGCTGGGTGTCTATCCGTTGTTAAAGTTGATTGCCGCTGGCTAATAGTCAGGGATGATCAGTTAATGATCTCCAGTGGGAGTTAGTGTTTGCAGATGTTTTCCCAACTGGGCAATTTACCTGCAGGGTGGAGTCTGAGACTAGTGCTTCCCGAGGAGGGGGCGGAGAAGCAGTTATAGCTTGAATCTGAGCAGAGACAAAGTCAGGGAGAGGGACAGAGGGAGAAAGAGAAAAGTCACACTTAGTCATTCAAAACATGTACACTCTGTATGAGTGGAGAAGAGCCCTATGTGTGTACAAGTGTGTATCAGCTTTAGGGTTGCAAGACCCCCTGTTGGAGGTGGGGGTCCCCCACTGACGGGCCCCACCTCCCCACCACAGGGGGGAACTTACCCCCCAAAAGAGGGAAATCTATCTGATGTGCAGCGACGTGCCTACATCACTGCCCATGTGACCCAGTGATGTAATCACATCTGAGATGTCGGGGTGACGCTCTGGTATTTGGGCAAGCCCTTTTGCAAATACTAACCAGGGCTGACCCTGCTTAGCTTCTGCGACCTGATGAGATTGGGCTATCCAGGTCAGGGCGAAATTTCCATGATGAAGGTGGGACTACACTCTACTAAACAATTATTATGAAGACACCATATGTTTCCACCACTCTTGCATTCAAAGGCAACAGAATGCTGTACTGCTTTTCCTAGATGTCAAATTTCCAGATACATGCACGAATTCCACAACACACTAATATTTCATTTTGTATTGGTTGTAATAATTATTTTATTTTATTCAGGTGTTTTCTCCCAATGTAAACCTGAAGCTGCTTATGACAGTATTTTCCCCCTTCCCTTTTATCCTCCCAACAACTACCCTCTGAGACAGCTAAGAGAGAGTGACTGGACCAAGGAGAACTTCCTGAGACCTGAGAACTTCCATTGCAGAATGTGACTTCAGACTTGGGTCTCCCAGATCCTGGTCTGACACACTGCACCCATAATAAGAAGAAGGGTAGGGTTTTATACCCCATTTTCCTCTACCTGGATAGCCCAGGCTAGCCCGATTCCATCAGATCTTGGAAGCTAAGCTGAGCTAAGCAAGGTTGGCCTTGGCTAGTATTTGGAAGGGCGACCTCCAAGGTTGTGACGCAGAGGCAGGCAATGGCAAACCACCTCTGAAACGTCTCTTGCCTTAAAAACAAGTCTAGCTCGCCATCTAGTGGTACATAACTCTAAACAGCTAGAACTTCTGGCTGCCAGGCAATCTTAGGATCTCCTGACTATTCTACACACAGTGCCATGTCATCATCATCACCATAATTGTCATCATCATCAACCTTAAGGAGTCTCAAAGTGGCTTACAATCGCCTTCTCTTCCTCTCCCCACAACAGGAACCTTGTGGGGCAGGTGGGGCTGAGAGAGTGTTGAGAGAACTGTGGCTGGCCCAGGGTCACCCAGCAAGCCTCATGTGGAGGAATGGGGAATCAAACCCGGCTCTCCAGATTAGAGTCCGCCTCTCTTAACTACTACACCACACTGGCTTTCGTTACATCACACTGGCAACTCAGAAGCAACCAAGTCACTTGTCTACTTGATGATCATTCCTTTCTATAGGTATGCAAGGCGGCTTATACGCCAGCCAGTCTCATTGTCAAGAAGGTATTGAAGGGGAGAGGAACATGGTTTAATGGGAAAGGAACGCTGTGCCCCTGCCAAGCTTCCAGAAAGGCATATGCGGGAGCTATCCTACATAACGGGTGCTTTCACATTTCTTTTAAGGATAAGCAGACCCACAGAGAAATATTCCCCTGTGCCGGTGCTACGGAGGTCTCCTTTGAAAACTTGAGCCAGCCTGCACGAAACAATTGCAAGTCAATCCCGCCTGAGGTCACGAAATAGCAAGCTGTCATTAGCTGCTTCTCTGAGAAGCTATAATTATTACCCCACACAAAGTATGAAAACATATTTTTGTCTGCTCTGGGGATTCAGACCTATTTTCACTCAGCCCTAATTAGAAAACAACATGATAATCTGCAGCCCCGGGGCCTTTCCTACCTTTGTATAAATGGCCGTTTAACTTGGCCGCTCAAAACAAACGAAGGGGGCGGAGCAGAACTCCAGCAATCCTGCATGGAGGCTTGGCAAACAAAGGCACCCTTTATAGCTAGCCAACCCTTTGGGGGGGGATTTTGTGCCAGTTTATGCCCATGTTCCCATAAGAGCATAAGAACGCCAGAAGAGCCCTGCTGGATCAGACCTGTGGTCCATCTAGTCCAGCATCCTGTCTCACACAGTGGCCAGCCAGTCCCTCTGGGCAGCCAATAACAGGGCATAAAGGCCGAGGCCTTCCCCTGCGGTTGCCTCCTGGCACTGGGATCCAGAGGTTTAACTGCCTCTGAACAACATGGAGGTTCCCTTTAGTCACCAGGGCTAGTAGCCGTCAATAGACCCGTCCCCCATCAATCTGTCTAATCCCCTTTTAAAAAGGTCTATGTCTGTGGCCATCACTACATCTTCCGGCAGCAAACACCACATTTTAATCACTCTCTGTGTAAACTAGTATTTCCTTTTGCCTGCCCTGAATTTACTGCCCATCATCTTCACTGGATGCCTTGAAGTGCTAATATTTTGGGAGAGGGAGAAAAATTTCTTCTTGCCAACTCTTCCCACCCACTGCATAATTTTATAAGCCTCTATCATTCTCTCCCCCCCCCTTAGCTGTCTCTTTCTCAACTGAAAAGTCCCAGACTGTCCAGCCTTTCTTCATAGGGAAGGCTCCCCGACCCCTTCATCATCTTGGCTGTTCTCTTCTGTTCCTTTTCCCCAGCTCTGCAATGTCCCTTTTCAGAGACAGCAGCCAGAATTGCACGCAGTATTCCAAAGGAGGCTGTACCACAGAGCTATATAAGAAACAATCGACTCTAACCTTAAGTCTCCCATTCCCTCATGCTGTGCTTCCTCTCAGGAAAAACTGTTCCAGCAGCTGCCTTAGGAAAAGGGTTTTTTACAAAAATAAAATAATAAGAAGTGTAGTTTTGCCTTAAACTGCAGCAAGATATGTAGCCACTAGCTTATGGCTTGAAAGGGGGACTAGACAAATCCATAATCAATGAGTCTATCAATTGCTATTATGGCTAATTGAAACCTCCACTCTTAGGGGTAGTGTACCTGATCCTAGCTGATGGGAAGCAACAGTCAAGGGAGGCCATGGCCTTCATTTTCTGCTTGTAGAAGAAGAGATTGGATTTATACCCCACCCTTCACTTGGAGTCTCAGAGTGGCTTACAATCTCCTTTCTCTTCCCCTCCCCACAGCAGACACCCTGTGAGGTAGGAGGGGGTAGGATTGCTCGTAAGAGAACAGCTCTGAGAGAACTTGTAACTGACCCAAGGTCACACCAGCAGCTGCATGTGGAGGAGCAGGGAATCAGACCTGGTTCTCCCAGATTAGAGTCCACACTCCTAACCACAACACCAAACTGTTGCCAGAAGCATCAGGCTGGCCTCAGTGAGAAACATGATGCTGAACTAAATGGACCTTTGTTCTGATCCAGCAGGACTCTTTTTATATTCTTGTGATGTAAAGATTACCTATTTTAATGTATTGATGATGCTTGTTTACTTTTGAATGTGATTTTATGTTATGTTTTGCTACTGATATTACTGTGGATTTTTTAAAAAAGGAAATCAGTCTTGTTTTATCCCCAAAGATCTTGTATCATTTCTGATTTATTAAACAGGGATTATATTAATGCTGATGCTCTCCAGATATGCAGCCTTCCCATTTGAAAAGACATACATAAGCATTTCCCCCCTTAAGCTTCATTTCTGTCTGTTTCTTACATCAAAACCCTGACAACGTCCAAAGCCTATTAGGTGACTTGATCTCAGTTTGGAAGTATCGGAATGTGGAAAAATCCATAAAGCACACACAGACACACAACAGAATGCTTTGGAGTGCCAAATCTTCTACTCCTTTGAAATCCTATTGACCAGAAGACGCACAAAAAGAGGAAAGTCCACTTCCGCTTATTTTAACACTTTATACACTTGAACAGTTTCCTCGTAATCTGAAATAACATGAAAGTAATATTTAGGAGTAGAAATAGATGGAAACAATGTTCCTGAACAACATACAGTAAAGATGGATGATGTCCCAGCAGTGCTTAGCTTGCCAGATTAAATTTCCTGGCAACATGCTCCTGCAGCTCCTGCAAAGATGCTTAGCATGTCGATCCCTCCAGTAGACAGATCAAGATGGACAGATGGACTCCCATTCTAGCTGTATCTGAAGAAGCAGTGACTCACAAAGGCACATCCCCTGCCACATATTGTGTTAGTCTTTAAGGTGCTCCTGGGCTCTTGCTCTTTTCTATGGTCCCACCAGTGTGTTCCGTGATGTCTACTTCCTTCTTCCCCAAAGCAAGAACTGCCAGTCTTGGTTTTCCTCGGCATCACTGAACTAGGAAGTGCTTCAGAAGAAGAAGGCTTTATTGTATTTAGCCATGGGCCATTACAATCAGGAAGTGCTTCAGAAGAACCTAAGAGGCATCACCTTTGTGTCTGCAGGGAACACATGTTTGGAAAAACTGCCCCCATCATAGGTGGGTGCTTTGTTTGTAAGTTCCGAACGTGTTGTGATTGGCCCCAGTTCCTATGGTGCCCATTTTTGTGGTGGTCTTAGGAGTGGGAGAATTCGAGGGCAGGGTCAAGTGTGAAAACGGAAGTGACAACTGCATTGGGGTAGCAGTCCAGGATGTCAGTCTCCAGGTGGGACCTCGGGACCCCCTGGAATTACAGCTCATCTCCAGCCTACAGAGATTAGTTCCCCTGAAGAAAATGGATGCTTTAGAGGGTGGATTCTGTGGCACTGTAGCCCACTGAGGTTGCTGTTCTCCTCAGGATCTACCCTCCAGATCTCCAGGAGTTTCCCAACCTGGCAACTCTACCTGGAATACATTCAGTTCTCTCTCACCCACACCTACACACTTGAGGGAAGACCAATGAGGATGAGCAAACTACCCTTCAGCTGATCTCAGTTCCAAAAACTGATAAGCATCCAAGGAGCCCCGGGTTTCCCTAAACTACAAGTTAAAAACCACTCTCCATGGGAAGCCATGCATGCTGCCAGCTTTTCACCCAAATGACACATGCCGAAAAGAAGATTCAGACTTGCATTCACATCTTTGGATAGGTAGGCTGATGGTCTGTTCCCAGTTTCATGGCAACTGTGAACAACAACCTGCATTGATTTCCAGATGTATCAACCTATTGATCATATCAGTGCTAAGCCTGTTGCTTCCCTACTACCTGTAGGGTGAAACTACCTTACAGTTTTTAATGTGTAGTATCTGGATTCCCCTAATAGGGTTGTCAGCTCTGGGGTGGGAAATAACTGGAGATGGGGGGTGCAGCACAGGAAGGGGAGGATTTGGGGAGGGGTGGGGAGGGATCTCAGCAGGGTATGATGTCATAGAGTCCACTAGGGTTGCCAGGTCATACCGGGGTCATACCGGGGTTCCAGTGGGGGGCTCCCAAGTCCATCCTGGGATCTTCTTGCATGCACACCATGATGATGTCACCCAGAAGTGATGCCATCATGCTGGGCATGTCACACATCAACGCTCTAGCATTTTGGCCAAAAACTCTATGGAAACCTCTATGGAAACCATAGAGTTTTAGTCAAAATGCTAGATCGTCGATGCACAACATGCCCAGTGTGATGATGGACCTCTTGGGTGACATTATCACACTGACAACATTGACGTGGGAGGGGGCTGTTTGGCGGGTGGGGCTTCCCCCACCGGCCAACTGGAGCCCCCCAAACTGGGGAACCTCTGCCCCAACCAGGGGTCTGGTAACCCTAGAATTCACCCTTCACAGCAGCCATTTTTTGCAGGGGAACTGATCTTGGTCATCTGGAGGTTGGCAACCCTATCCTCTGACATGGCTTTAGCTTGGACAGTCACATGTCTGGTGTGAGAGAGCTTGCATCACTGAGTGTGTAGGACCCTGATTCAGATCAGGACCACATCACTGGGGGGGGGAGGAACTTACGCCTTCCCTCCACATAATTTCCCTGACCTCTTCTCTTCTACTGGGTTAAACCTAGCTTGGCATGCACACAGCCCATGACATGCAAGCTGCAATGGTTGTATGAACAAGCTCTGATAACTGATCCATGCCCATGCCCACTTCAGGGCTTATTTGCAGACATTGGGGGCTTATTTGCTTCTTGACATGCATTAGAAGTGAACATTTGGACAAGCTCTTCACGGAGGTCCCTTTCAAACCTGGCTGACAAAAATGATCATTCTATGGATGCCTAAACTTAAAAAACAACTGAAAGAAGGCCGACACACACAACAATTTGGTTCTCATGCTCCTTCATCCAGCATCTATTTATTTACATGACTTTGCAGAAGCAAGAGCTGATTATGAGACTGGACATGCAATGGGGCCGCACCTTGGCAGTCGTTAGCAGCTTTGCCAAACCCTGTCTTTCTTTCTCTTAGGTGGCCTAAATGCCAGGAAACGAACCAATAGGCGGTAAAACACAATGGCCATTATCAATTTGCAGACCACTTCTTCCAAACAAACCCTCTGAAGCAGAAAAGAGCTTCTGAGGCCTTTTAATGAGCTGCTTGAACGAACAATGGCTGGGGCCCAGGTGCCTCCTCTAACGGGGAGGCAAACTCACCAGGCTGTTTTGGTGGGCTGTCTGTTTCCTCTGGCGATTGGTACAGCTGCACAGGGAGTGAGGAGGAGCTGTCTTTCAGCCGTGGTCTCCTCTGCAATGGAGAGATGCTGTTTGGTATCAGGTAGGGTTGCCACAGCATACAGATACAGGGAGGGTTGCCAGGTTCCCCCTGGCCAATGTCAGGAGATGGGGAGGTAGGGTTGCCAGATCCTGGTTGGGCAACTCCTGGAGATTTGGGGATGGTGCCTGGGGAGGACAGGGACCTCAGTGGGGTACAACAGCATAGAGCCCACTCTCCAAAGCATCCATTTTCTCCAGGGAAACTGATCTCTGGAGCCTGGAGATGAGCTGTAATTCTTGGGGATCCCCAGGCCCCACCTGGAGGCTGGCATCCCTAGCATCAGGTTCCACTGCAGGCATGCCTAGCCTTGATCTTTCCACCTGGATATTGTGCCCCCAGTGGCGGGGTCTTTGCACTTGGGTACAAGTGCAGGTCAAATTCTTTTGGGGTTGATAAAAGGAGATGTTGATTGCAGCAAATTAAAACAACCTCAGTGATTCTTGGCCCGAAGTACGATTCCAAAGGAATTAAGCCTAAGTACGGGACACTTGCCCATTAGCCTCGGGCTCGGTTCCATCTTCTTGCTTTCCCGGCGTAACTTCCCCTGTATTGAATTTTAGATGGCGAGGTCCTCTGGGCAGAACTAGCCAAGCCAGATCTCCTGCTCTTGTAGGAGACCTTCCACCTGGCAGCCTTGATCCCCCACTGCTGTTCAGTAGAGCAGCAGGGGGAAATGGGGAGAACTGCGCCTTGTGCTGATGCCACTGCACTTAAGGTTGCCAGGTCCTTCTTGGCCTCTGGTGCGTATGGTTGCCAGATCCAGGTTGGGAACCTCCTGGTGAGGACAGGGACCTCTGCGGGGTACAGTGCCATAGAGTCCACCCTCCAGAGCATCCATTTTCTCCAGGGGAGAACTGATCTCTGCAGTCTGAAGGTGAGTTGTAACCCTGGGGGATTCCCGGGTCCTATCTGGAGGCTGGCATCCCTATGTTGCATCGTTTCTGGTACAAACCTGGAAGAAATGTCATTGCATCTGTGCAAGGCTGGAAGTTTCCCCAACACTCTGTTCTTTCAGGATTGCATAGGAAACGACGTCACGGCATCAGTGCAACACCTATTTGCGTGTCCCTGGCCCATAAAGCCAGAGAAAAGGTGTGAAAAGCTCCACCACCACTGTTTCCACCATTTTGGGGTGGGAGAGAAACTGGGAGTTCCTTCTCCCCCCTCGCAGTGCTCCCTCAGAGCGCCAAGGCAACAAGCTCTGTTTCAAGTGAGTGCCCCCCACTACATGCATGATCTCGAGTTTGGTAGCGCACCTGTGACCCAGCACTTGTCGAGCATATTGAGTGTGTTGGCCCTGAGACACGGAGACTTTCAGAAGGTCAGTTGCTGGTTTCCCTCTTCTGTCTGTTTTGTGTATGTGACATTTCTCCTTACGGGCAGCATTCGGTGGTGTAGTCGGACGAAGAAAAAAAAAAGAAAACAACTCACCATGCAACCCAGGACTATTTTTGCACTCGTGAGCAGAAGACCCTTGTGCTATTTGCCTCATTTCATGAAGGGTAACTCTCTGATGTCTAGACTAGACTCCTCATAGACCTTCCGTCGTGAACCTTAAGCCCTGCAGGATATATCATCTTTGAACATGTTTCTTATTTTCCAGACAAGCCGGGGGGACCCTCATCCTTCAATAAAATTCCTGTCTGCCTTAAACGGCTTTTTAGGGTTGATTTATACATCACTAAAATCATTAAAAAAAAAAAAGCATACCCCGTGAGAAGCAGAGAGGGTTTTAATCTTAGAAATGACACGGGTAAGACGTATTTTGGGGGTGAAAATTTATGCTAGACTTTTTGAGACCAGAGTTTAGGCCTCTAATGTGCATGGTTGTTTCTCATATATGCAAAAGCCATGGCACAGTCATATAATTTTAAATGGATTGGAGTCAATTTCGGTTGAGGGCCGGAGCCAAACCAAGCAGAGATATGTATCTTGCCCTCTCTAACTCCATTTCTTCTCCAGTCCATAAATCTTCATTTGCTTCTAAATGAAAGATCCATACTCTCCAGAAGCTTCATAGACATAAGTAGGAACATGCTTCCAATGCCCAAATGTTCATACCAGGGTTTACTGCTCAGCCCCTTGCGTCAGTTATCGCATTGCTGAAGGCTTTACTCCTTTTACCATATGGTCTCTTCATTTATTCTGCAATAATCTAGTCCGCGCAGCCTTAAAAGCCAAGAAAGTTTCTCTGTGTTAGGTTAAACGTATGCCAGGAAAGCACAATTGTCTCCCCAACCTGTTATTCAAAATGAAGCTCACTGGCAGGTTTGCCAAGTTCCGTGGCCACTGGCGGGGAATGTGGTGGTGGTGGTGGCAGTCAATGCTCCCTCAAGTTTGCTCTGGAGCCATCCTTCCTGAGCGAAGACAAAAATCTGTGAGCTGGAGGCTAAAAAACTGTGAGCTAGCTCACACTAACTCAGCTTAGAGGGAACACTGGTGGCAGTGTAGGGTTTCCAGCTCCAGGATGGGAAACTCTTGGAGATTTGGGGGCGGAGCCTGAGGAGAACAGGGACCTCGGTGAGATGCAATGCCATAGAGTCCACCCTCCAGAGCATCCTTTTTCTCCAGTGAAACTAATCAAATCATCTGGAGATGAGCTTAATTCTGGGAGGTCCCCAGGCCCCACTTGGAGGATGGCATGCCTACTCACCAGCAATGCTCCCTCTAAGCTGTGGAGTCTTGTGAACAAAAATTCTACTTTGCGAGCTACTGGCATTAAAGCTGTGAGCCAGCGATTTGGCTGCTGCATAAATTAGTTTGCTCTAGAGCCATCCTTCCTGAGCTAAGACAAAGATGCATGAACTGGAGGTTAAAAAACTGTGAGCTAGCTCACACTAACTCAGCTTAGAGGGAACACCACTCACCAGTATATGGAATGGCAATTATGTGGCACCATCATATTTGTACGTGTACATTTAACATGCATGCGGACCCAAGCCCATACCATGTAGTGACAGTTGATAATTTAGAGACTTTCTCTTATATTTCACAGTGTTAAGGAACTGGTAGTTTGTGGACTTGCCCTAAGATCACATCTTTGTTTGTTCTGGGACAAGGCTTACAGACTGCTGTACAAGCGGTTTGAGTTGCTTTTCACACTAAGCCCTTCTGATAGTCCTTATCTGTGGACCCAGAAACATTACTTGCAGAGATTTAATTTCTAGAGACACAGGAAGGGTACTGAACCCTAAAGAATAACAATTCTAGCAATTCATACTAACACAATGATAGCAAAGTATTCTCCAAAAGTAAAACTAGAGACAAGATAGTGATTTGCCAGCGATAGACACCAGAAAACAAAACTTATTTCTCTGGAATTGCAAAGGGATCCTAATGTCAGAGTCCATGATTTTCAGAAAATGATCTATTGGATCACAGGAAATGTGACAAGGTCCCTCTCCAATGCTATTCCAGCCAGTAACATAACCAAGGATGCCTTTCTATGTGTGGATGGATCCCTTGGGCTTAATTAGTTACTTTATAGCATGCCAGCAGGTTTTCTTATGCACGAGTGTAGGGTAACTGCTTAAGTTGGTAGTGTACTGAAAACATTGTTTGTGTGTGCATATGCACCGTGGCTCAAAAACAAACAAAAAATGGGAGGATAAGCCTTAGGGAAAGATGCCAGCAGGACTTTTTCTGGGGGAACGCACCGGAATGGAATTCTGGAACCTCTTCAACAACATTCTTTTTAAAATGTTTAAAAGTTCAAGAGTTTTCAGTATACAGACTGAAAACTTCATTTCCTTCTTGAGAGTTCAGTTCAATTACCCAATTTATTGGCATTGACATGAAAAAGAATAATATACAAACGATAAGGTAAGCCTCTTGAGAGTTCCAGCACCTCTTCCCCCCCCCCCAATGCCAGTGTCTATGCCTCAGACCTCCTGACGTGGCTACCACCAATGATGGTCTAGTCGGGAAGGGCTTTGGAGGTAGAGTGTGGAATGAGCAGAAACAGAATAATACGTTTTCCTTGGTTTTCCTTAAAGGTGCCAGCCCTGTGATGGCAAGCCCTGAGAGCATTTGGGGGGCACAGACTGGAGAGGGGAAGCATCTCTGATATTGTGATGTCACTTCTTGGTGCTCATCCAGATAAAGACCATAGAGATTAGGGGCAATTCCTAGAGCATTGTGTATGCTGTGGCATCACTTCCGGGTGTTCACCATGGCATCATGGCATCCATGCAATTGTTCCCTGATTTCCCCTCCCCTGCTACTCCATCAAGCGAGTATAGGGCATGAAGTGTGGGTCAGGAGGTCACCCACTGTGAGTTGACAACCGGTAACTGGTTTTCCTGTTTGATTTGGTAAATCTTTTGCCTAATCTACTGACTGGGTGGGGCTGTCCCTCCTTCCAGCTCACCCCAAACTTGCCATGATAAGCTGGGTTGCACCAGCTGTGATTAATGGCGCACAGTGTACACACTTGTACACAGTGTAATATCACTTCTGTGCAGTATTGATGCGAAACCTCTGCTATCATAGTATGCAACGGAGGGATCATTGCATCTGTGGCGGTAGCAGGGTTAGGGCTGTCTCCTAGGAGTGCCACCTCTGGACAGCCCAATTTATCATGTGACTCTGGTAACCATGTGACAGGGCTGTAGCTTGAAAATACTGATAAAGATTACCAGTAAATAAATTGTTTGCTTCCACAGCTGGTTATAGGCAGAGCATGGTGGGCTTTTGGGCAGCAACAATGTGGCTTCCAGTCATATGATTCCACCCTTTATATAGGCAAAGAGATTTGGTGTATTGGACTAACATACAATCCTCGACCATCAAGGATTTCCTCTGAGCAGAGTAACCCTGCCCGGGGCCAGCTAGGGCTATGCTCACTTACGATTCCTGTCTTCTAGTTCAATAGATTTACAGACTTTCACCCATCCAGTAATCTTAAATATGTATCAGAATAAACAGTTCAGCAAGAATATTTGAACCACCTCTTTCTCCCTCTTTTGAGTCTTTTGAAAAAGACAATTTGTGTGTTGAGTGAGGCTGAAAGTTGGCCGAGCTGTGATGTTCTACTGTGAGATTCTCCAAGGATAGTCTAATTGATCTCATTTGCGCAAACGTTATGTCATGCTAATGATATATAATTACGGCGCTCGGGCATGCTCACAGATGCCTGTCATAGTCACACAAAAATTCCACAGCCAAGTCAAGGGGGTTTGTGCTTGAGCCAGGAATGCCATGCTTGGCGTTGCTTTTGGTCGGGGACTCTTTCCAAGTATTCAAACAGCAGCAATGTTTAAATAAGGACAAGAAGTCCTCAAGATAATTGGGAGTGGAATGCGATCGGGTCAGAGCAAATATAATAGCTCTATTGCATCCCCTGCTACCAGCCTTCCCCTCCCCCAAGCAATCACCCCCTGAATCTCAGGAATGATCATGATCCTGCTCCAAAGACATTGTTAGATGGAGAAGTCACAGGATCACAGAATCACAGAGCTGGAAGGGGCCATAGAGGCCATCTAGTCCAACCCCCTGCTCCATGCAGGATCAGCCTAGAGCATCCCTGACCAAGGGTTTGTCCAGCCACTGCCTGAAGACTGCCAGCGAGGGGAAGCTCACCACCTCCCTAGGCAGTTGATTCCACCGTTGCACAACTCTTACTGTAAAAAAGTTTTTCCTAATATCCAGCCGGTACTTTCCTGCCCTTAATTTAAACCCATTGTTGCGAGTCCCGTTATCCTCTGCTGCCAACAGGAACAGCTCTCTGCCCTCCTCTAAGTGACAGCCCTTCAAATACTTAAATAGAGCTTCAGACTAAACATTCTCCTTCAGCCTTTCCTCAGGGGGCTTCATCTCCAGGCCCACAGTCATCCTCGTCACTCTCCTCTGCACCCGCTCCACTCTGTCCACATCCTCTTTGAAGTGAGGCCTCCAGAACTGCAGGCGTGGCCTGACCAATGCAGTGTATGGTGGGATTGTGACATCTTGCGATTTGCACAAAGCTTCCGTTCCCCCAGCTCAGTCCCAGAAGATGAGAAGTTAACGTTAGTGCTTCCAAGATCAGGGGACACCAAGATGGATGGAGCTGCCAGGACTGTTGCAGCCAGTCTGGAGGCTTGAGCAGCCTGCTCAGCAGGAGCTGTTGAGATGAGCGCCCCACGCACTGGAAAGGCCTCTCTGAGGAGCCTGAGTGAGATGCCCTAGGCTTGGAGCCTTGTTGAGCACCTACATAAGGCAAATGCCCTGCTAAATATCCAGGCCCCACCCCCAGTGGCAAGTTTTTGTTGTTATTCAGTCGCACAGTTGAGTCCAACCCTTCATGACCCCATGGACCCCATCACGCCAGGCCCTCCTGTCTTCTGTCATCCCCCAAAGTGTGCTCAACTTCATGTTCATTGCATCGGTAACACTGTCTGACCATCTCATCCTTTGCCATCCCCTTCTTCTTTGACCTTCAATCTTTCCCAGCATCAGGGTCTTCTCCAGTGAGTGCTCCCTTCTCCTTTGGTGGCCAAAGTGGCAAGTTTAGCAAGCACATAGAGATGTAAGTGCCCTGGTTTGAAGCCCAGCAGTACTTGGAAACCTCCTGGTTTTGTTTATTTATTAAAATATGTATTTATTATTGGAAACCTCCTGGTTTTGTTTATTTATTAAAATATTTATACCCTGCCTTTCTTCATGGTTCAGGGTGGCAGAAAAATTCTTGGTCTTCTCAGAGGGAAGAGAAGAAGAAGAAGAGGCGGAGGAGGAGGAGGAGGAGGAGGAGGAGGAGGAGAGAACTAGTAACAGACCCAAGGTCATGGCAGCAGCTGCATGTGAAGGAGTGGGGAATCAAACCTGGATTCTCCTAGATTAGAGTCCTAACCACTACTAACCACTACTAACCACTACACCAAACTGGACAGTGGCTGACTAGAGACATTATGGCACTGAGGAGTCTTGCCACGAGCCTTGAAGGAACAGTCAGTGGTCAAATCAGTTCTTGCTGGATGGCCTGCAGAGTGCTTTTCTCCTGGCTGGTCTGATTTCCTGCTGGCCCAATTTCGTAGAGGCCTCCTCTGCATCAGATAAACACAGTCCATGGCATTTGGGACCCCGCAGAAATTTCAATTTGCTAATGATTTAAATGTGTATACATTAGGTGAGTGAAGACATACAAAGGAGCCACGGTGACAGAATGTATTATTTTTCTGTCTAGAGCTCTTGGGTATCCTAGATAATAATTGTTTGAAGAAGTGCTTTGGCTTCATCCAGACAGCCTAAGCAAGGAGTTGCGTGTGCCAGAATTGTTACATGAGAAGCACTGGACATGGCATTGGACACAGCTTCTGGACAATTTTGGCTTTCACATTTTTCAAAGTAAGCTTCTAGATCTCATGGCCACAGTGGTCCAATTACAATGTGGGCAGTAGATGAAATCTCAGAAACTAAAGAGTGGTTTGGGCTGAAGTTTCATGGCCAGCATAGCTGTCCAGAAAAGCTAACAGAAGAAAATTAACAGCCCCCACAATGGCCACTGCAGAAGGCATTTGTTTCTTGAAGATATAAGTGCCAGTTCTATCATTTTGGGGTGGTTTAACCTCCCACATCTACTTTTTTATTAGATTCAAGATTTTTCTGCAAAGCTGGGGCTTTTCTCAGGTTCATAGAAAGATCTTTCTTGTCTGCCCATGGCTCCAGTCTTCGGATTTAAGTATCCACAGATTTGGCAATGTTGAAAATTTAAGATTGCCAGGTCCACTGGAGGGGGCGGGGGTTTACCCACTCAATGGGCCCCTTACCTGCTGGCCCGGATCGGGCCATTGGGGGGAACCCCACCCCCAAAGTGCCGGGATCACGGCGATGTGCCCGGTGTGATGTTGTCACCCAGAGGTGACGTCATCGTGCCGGGCACATTGTGTGTGGGGGATGCCCTATCATTTGAGGGAAAACTCTGGTTTTCCTTTGAATGACAGTGGTCCCACCCCCAATGTGCCCAACATGATGACATCACTTCTGGGTGACGTCATCGTGGTGCGCATGCGCCAAAGAAGTCCCGGAGAGGACCAGGTCTCCCCTGCCACAGCTACAGGTAGGACCTGGCAACCCTATGAGAATTAGATATATTGATTGCTGAGGTAACATTTTAAATTGCAGGTAGAAGGATAACAATCTGACCACTTACTATTTTTATTGGATATTTTAGAGGGAGGACCAAGGGTTCCAGATCTAGTCCCAAAGAATCTTTTGGTTGCTACGAAATTTTCTTTGGGACAGATGCAGGAAAACAGCACTGATAACAACAACAGGGCCACCCTAAACTGACTTACACCCTTCTAAGACCAGTGACTTCAACAGATTTATCATGGCATAACTCCGCTTAGGACTGCTCTATAAAGGTGCGGTTAATGTCAACACCAGATAATACAGAAACGAATGTATTAATGTTCAGTGGAATGGTTCAAGAGTATTTTTGACTGCAAACATGAAACAAAACAGAAGTCCAGTGGTAACAACATTTATTTCAGCGTGGTCTTTCATGAGTCAGAGCTCATTTCTTCAGATGTTAAGAAAAGGAAATCCTTGTATACAATATAACATCAGAAGAAACTTTCTCCATAATGATGTTAAATCCACCTCAAACCCCTCCCCAGCACTGAATAGACATAGGGAATATATTCTGAATATTTTTCAGTTTCATTTATAAATACTTTACAGAAAAAAGATGAATGACGTCTGCAGTCGCCGGGATGGCCCTGCAGAGCCTGAATGGTGGCCGGACATCTCCACCAGCCCAGCCAGAACTAAAAATGGACAGACTCTGGAAGTGATGCACCACTGGAGGAGCAGGGCCTGTCCTGCTAGGCGACAGCTTTAAAATGGTGTGGCCAGAAGCCGGTGGTGGGAGAGAAGCTAAAGAAGAAAGTTTAGAGATCAAGGCACCAGAGTGTCCTGGCCCCACTGCTGGACCTCCTGATGGCACCTGGTGTTTTTGGCCACTGTGTGACACAGAGTGTTAGACTGGATGGGCCATTGGCCTGATCCAACATTGGCTTCTCTTATGTTCTTATGTAGGTGCTGGTGGTGGCCGTGGGGTGCAAGGGACCTGGTGAGATGCAGAGTGAGGCAAGAGAAGGAGACTGGGGAGAGAAGAAGAAGAAGACGTTGGATTTATACCCCACTATACAATCACGTGGTGCCTGTGGGGGCCGTGGTGCCCATTGACACCTTTTCTGGCACCCACCAAGTGTTTTTAGGAAGTGGGCCGGGCCAGGGAGGGCTTTTGCCCAGCAAGGCTTCTGACTGGCCACTGAAGATTTGATTGGCTGCGCAGATTTTTTTTAAAGTTGCTTTGACAGCAGATGCCACCAGAGCAAGGGGCCTTCACTATGTCACCAAAGCTAAGCTGTGGCAACCACTTTGTGTCTGGTTCTGCCTCCTACGGCAGCCATTTTTGTGGCAGTCATTTTGCCACTCCCGCCATGCCATGACTTAATTCCAAATGTACCTGCAGGGTCAAAAAGGTTGGGGACCCTTGGTATAGCACAATCCTATATGTGTTTGCTTAGAAGTAAGTCCTCCTTAATTGGAACTTGCCAATTTTCTCTTCCTGGAAGCAGAGCTACAGTCCCTCATGAGTTCATGGCTTTCACATGGCACTGCTCATATAAGTACACCACATTGGCATGCAATTATTTTCCCCTTTACTTGGCCATGTGTGTATCATTAGGGCCAACTGAGAATGTATCCAGTTCCTACAATCCGTCTCTCCCCTTCTCCCCATAAACCATTTTATATTATGAACACATTTCACATAACACAGTTGAATAACACAAACAAAAACCCCACTGTTGGCATCTAGTACCTTTGGAACTAGTGATTATGTGTTTTAAGATGAAGGCTTTTTGTCAGCCTCAGTATAAACACAAATAATCTCCAAGTTTGGCCATTCTTTGCATCTATGGATACTGCGGCTAAATGCTTTGAGGCATTTGTAGTTGCTTTTATAGCTAGTTAAAAAAAATCTCACGCTTTTATATATATATAAGCAGATAGCTGTCTGATTTTCTTGTTCCCAACAAATGAGGAAAACTGTTTGCTTGGCAAAAGTTTCTCCCATCTGTTTGGATGAGAAGTGCTACGCTTCCCATGAGAGACAAATGGACTGGTATTTGGGGGCAGGAGCCAACTTCCTTCTTTCTTTTGTGTCTGACTTCCAAAGACAGAGAGGGAAAAAAAGTAGTTGGATCGAGCAAAATTTCCTAGAATAGTTAGGCAAGATGCTAATAACTTCTCAAAGGATGCTCTGTTTCTGATGTTTTTAAATCCCACCTTTTTATCCCACTGTTTCTATCAGGCTGTCTCATTTTATCCTTAAGGTGACATCTGAAATAGTGACTTGGTGGCTGCAGCGTTTGTCTGTTGGAACAAAGCTACAGAGGAGCCCAGCAGCATGCTTAAAGAGGGCCAAAATTTATTTCAGCACAAGCTTGTGTGAAATAGGTTAAGCTGAAGGCAGAGCTGTGCATTACCAAACAAAGAGAGGGTTCCAATCCTGTGCTCGCTTCATAAGATTAATGCAGTGCAAAGAATCATGCACAAGACAGAACTGGTGGTGGGGTGTCACCAGGTCCCTCCAGGACACCATTGGGGGATGGGGGGGAAGGGTTGCCAGATCCAGATTGGGAAACTCCTGGAGATTTGGGAATGGAGCCTGGGGAGGACAGGGACCTTAGTTGGGGTACAAGGCCAGAGAGTCCACCCTGTGAAGTATCCATTTTCTCCAGGGGAACTGATCTCTGTAGTCTGGAGAAGAGCTGTAACTCCAGGGGATCCCCACATCCCACCTGGAAGCAGGCATCCCTAACTGGTGAACAGGAGAGATGCTCATCTCTTCCCCCATTTGCCAATGTTCCCCCTGCCCGATTCATATTTAATTTCCCAGGTTTAAAAAAATTATTTAGATTTATTAATGTTGAAGAAGCGACAGCCTGCTAAAAGTCTAATTACTGTAAATACCACTGAAAGAGTGGTTTAGTCCACTTGTACCCTAGGGGGAGCTGTAGAGCATTCTCTAGTGTTTAGGGCAGGAGTGCCAAACATGTGACCCAGGGGCCAGATCAGCCCCCCGGAGAGCTTCTATCAGGCCCGCAGTGGAACTGGCTGTCCTGCTTCTTCTTCCAGTTCTGCTGCTGCTGCGTCATCATAGGTTTGCAGCTTACAGATACACACCTGAACAGCACACTCAAGACTGCAACAGCACAGACAGTTTGATGCAATAATTCAGAGCAAGAGGTGTCAGTTATCAGACACTGTTAAATAAACAAAATATTGCAAGAATGCTAATGTTTTAAGCATGTTTTTATTTTGAGTTAAAAAAACCTCTTTGTGTTTACGTCCTTTATAAAGTTCATATCTCCGCTATCTGGCATTACATTTTATGACACACATGGCCTGGCTCAATAAGGTCTCATTTATGTCAGATCCAGCCCTCATAACGAATGAGTTCGACACCCCTGGTTTAGGGTTGCTTGAATGTTTTCTCTTGCAGTTCAGCCTACCTCTTGTTGTTTCTCTTTTCTGCTGTGTGTCAGTACTGCTGGTGCTCTGAAGGCCTCTCTGTTGTATTAGTGGCCTGTGGTCAGGAATTGTCTTTCTGCAAAATCCTGTTGCAGTAAATTCAGTGAAAGCAAACTCCAAAGCATGGATTGGATTATTTCCTGGACTCTGCCAACAATTAAAACATTTAATTTCCTCATGGTCCAATGAGGCTCCAAAACCAACAGTAAAACTAGCTGGAGGAAAATGTCCTTGGAATGGGCACGGGCACATCTAAGTGTCCTCCTCTTCCTTTGTCCGATTTCTCCCTGCCAGAACTTCCTCCCACTCCCACATTTATTTTCTTGGCAAACATGGAGCCTGGAACACTTGTTTGTGAAGATAACATGTCATTCCACCCTGGAAAAAAGCAGCTCATCCACAAACTAGTGTTTCTGGTCTTGTTCCATGCGGAGTGATTTGTAAACATTTAAACCGGGGTCTACAGTTCTGTTCAGGAGGCTGTTCTTTTAAAATGACACTGTCTCTTGGCGTTGTATGGCTGCACTTAACAGCAAAACCATACATTAAACGCTGTGTCTTAAGCATTTCCCATTAAACCAGCAGACAGATTTTTTTGCGGAGGGGGGTTGATCTGGATTTACTAAGCATCTTTTAAACCTAATAGGGGAGGAATGCTAAGCGCAGCGCTCGTTAAGTCATAACACAGCATGAACAGAGTTATTTTTAACATCCTTTGGTAAACCTTAGCTGGTAGGTGATCCTGTTTCGCCCATCTGTGTGATTTTATACCCTCTCTCCAAATGAGTTATATCCAGAATGATAAATTGGATCCATTTCGGGCCAGACAAAATGTTAGACAAAATACATTACATTCGGGATACTTGAATGATGTATCAGTTACCTTCCTCTGGCACATAAGCAATAATTCAGTTTCTTAAAATACTCTGTCTGGATTTAAAAGGGTCACCTGAGTTCATTTTGCATGCATTTAGCAATGAATTTGTGTAATACGGCAGTAGGTACAGAAAGGGAGAATGTGAAATGAGTAGATTAATGAGAGGAAACTATAACTCTTTTTAGCTGAAGTTTACTTTTCTTTCCTTTGGCCTTCTACATCTACTGGTTAAGGCCACACCAACCAGGCTGTTAAACATATTTCTTGCGGTTTGCCAACCCCAAGTCATTATGCTTTTGCCGTTCTCAAAATAGATGGTTTAAATTTACCAAAACAAGTGAAACAAAGTGAAGAAAATGTCCCAGGACAAACTGGGATCTGTTGCCAAAGGAACGCTCAGTTTTCCCTTTCCATTGCCTTTCATGGCAACTTTGTTAATCGCCAATCTTCTGTGGATGTTTCCCCAGTTAAATAATAGCCACGGCTACTGTGCGGAGGGAAATGAAGAACACTTCCTAAAGCTGTATTTTGAAAGAGATGGGGCTTACTGGATGAGAAGTTAACCATAATTTAAAGATACTTGAGAAGTCGGAATGGAGAGAAATGTTATTCTTGGTGACCTTCCTTTGGCCACCCTCACGTACTTGCAGTACATTCATCCCACCGAAGAAGTCAGGATGGAGGCAGAGGTAGCACGGAAAAAAGAACTCTCTGGGGTCTCTCACCTGCAGTTCCTGGCTTCTTCCTAGTTTCACATTTTACATATCTGTAAATCAAATCAGGATTTCCCCTTCTCCTTTCTTTAGGCAGGCTGTCTTTGGGAGGGGTATGTGGATTAATTGATTCTGTAAGTAAGATACTTATACCAGGGTTGCCAGATCCCTACCTCTTCTCATCAGAGGCTCCAGGCTCCTTTCCTGGCTGTCCCTGAGCACGTGCCGTGATGACATCACCCAGAAGTGACATCATCACACTAGGGAGGACACTTTAGCATTCAGCCAAAAACTCTATGGTCATCATAGAGTTTTTGGGCGAATACTAGAGCATCTCCCCTGCGATGTGCCCATAGTGATGACATCATCTCCGGGTGATGTCATTGCACTGGGCACATTGGAGCCGTGGAGCTCTTTGGGGGTGGGGGTCCCCCCTCAGGCCAGCTGGCCAGTGAGCGGATTGGGGCCCCCAAAATCAGGGGAATCCCCGCCCCCATCAAGGGAATGGCAACCTTGCCTTACACCCTGAGTTTCTCCCCAACTAGGACACAGAGCAGATTACATTATTCTCCCCTTCTCCATTTTACCCTCACAACTTCAGGGTTGTTAGATTAGTCCAAGACTGTAACGGGCCCAGAGTCACCTAGTAGGCTTGTTTTGGAAGAGCAGGAATTCAAACCTGGCTCCCTGAAATCCTAGGGCTGCCAACTCAGGGTCAGGAAATTTTTGGAGATTCGGGGGTGGAGCCTGGGGAGGGTGGAGTTTGGGGAGGAGAGACCACTCAGTGGGGTGCAATGTCACAGAGTCCACCTTCCAAAGTGGCCATTTTCTCCAGGGGAACTGATCTCCGTAGTCTGGAGATCAGCTGTAATTCTGGGAGATTCTAGGCACCACCTGGAGGTTGTGTAAACAAGGGACACGGCTGTGAACAGTTAACTTAAACAAGGTTATACCATACAAAAATATGTAATAAATAAATTAGCACGCTGAGCCTGTTGTGGGTGTATGTCAGTGCTGAAGAATTGAAGTCTGGAGGCAGTCACGTTCTGACATTAAGGTACCTTACTACCTGTGAAAATTTATTTCGTTTGTAGAAGGGTCATCAGCTTTGAAGAAAAGGATTGTTAGCTCTTGAGAAAGAGAGTTTTGAAAAAGCTTTTATCGATAGCTCTTTGGGTATGGATCCTTACTTGCTACAAGCATCATCATCCTAATGAAGTCAGGAGGAAGCAAATTTTCTTACACAGCAGGATAATTCTTTGGAAAGTTTCCCCCTGTCAGATGTTTCAAGCATTGGGAATGGACACCTTAAAGACTGAATTTTGACTTTTGATTTATATGTAGTTGTGTATGTATTCTATCTAATTTATACTCATTGTTATATTTGGGATAAAGTACACTTATAACCTTTATAACTATATGAGTTTATTTTTTACATATTTTTGCATAGTATAACCTTGTGTAAGCCAGCTGGAGGTTGGCTAGTCCAACCCTCTAACCACAACACCATGCTGGCTCTGAAGTTCTGTACATACCTTATATTACAATCTGTATGTGCATTGCATGAATTCTGTTTTTACGTTCTGTACGTACATTAAGTTCTGTGTGTCTATTTTGTTCAGAGCTCAACCTTGAATAGAGGAAAATTAGACTTAGTTTGGATATAGTGAATATTACCCCCTCTGCCTTTTCTGTAAATCACAGTTGTAGAATTCTCAGCTCATTTTTTTCAACCTAGGATTATGCCATTTGATACAGTTGCCAGCCCTCAGACGGGACCTAAAGACCTCTAGAATTACATAAGACCATAAGAGAAGCCAATGTTGGATCAGGCCAATGGCCCAGGAGGTCCAGCAGTGGGGCCAGGACACTAGAAGCTCTCCCACTGTTCCCCCCCCAAGCACCAAGAATACAATGCATCACTTGCCCCAGCCTGAGAGTTCCTATCTGTACCTCGTGGCTAATAGCCACTCTCCAGAGATCAGTTCCCCTGGAGGAGATGGATGCTTTGGAGCCTGGAGGGTAAACTCTATAGAGTTATACCCCATTCAGGTGTCTCCCCCCCAAAAAAAAAACCACACCAAAGAAATGAACAGTAGGAATGGTGCTCCAGCTCTTGGAGTACAGAAATATTTTTGGCTGTGAGTGGCTGTTCTCTTTTTTCATCACAGGATCAGGCAAGCAAAAACAGAAGCACTTTCAGCAAGGAAAAGGTAGCTGAGGTGTCGCGCCCCGCAGGGGCGCTTTCCCCCACTTGCCTTGGTCTGACTTCCTCAGGGGAGGGGAGGAGCACGACCCTCTGGTTGGGGGAGCAAAAGGGTTCTCTTCCCAGAGGCCTCAGATAGTGGAGTCCTGCCTTCTCTCTCGGGTTGCTTCACCACGATTAGGACAGGACTTCCGTCGACCTGTGGGTCTTGGGTTGGCGACTCCGCCCCGTTCTCTCTTGCTGGCAGCGAAGTCCCTTCCAACCTCTCCACTTTCCAGGTTGACTACTCCTCCCCGGCCTCCATCCGCCTTCCCCCTTTTATTTCCCCCCTTTAGACCGTGCTCCACCCCTTCAGCTACCCCTCTCCCTCCCCATTGGTGTCCCGATCCATCTCTCGGTGCGGCTGCCTCCTGATTGGCCTCATTGACTCCCGGGCGTCTGCGGGGCAGGTCCTCCGAGGCCGGGGTGTGTCGTTGCTCTTGGGTGGGGGCCACTTCCGGGACGCTCCAGCTCGCCCGCTCGCCCTGGCTCCGCGGTCCCGTCTCTGCTCTCTGGCCTCCATCGCCCGTGCCGCTGCTCCTGGCGTCTCTCGGTGCGCGGCTCCGCTTCCTCGCTCTTCCGGGCTCTTTGGGATCTCCCGGTAAGTCGGCGGGCTCCACGACGATTTCCCCGCAGGTTGCCGGGTTCTTGGGGGTTGCGGGCGCCGAGCCGTGGCGTTGGGGGTTTCCCTGAGCCAGGCGCCCAGTGGACCTCGGTATTCGTTGCCCGGGGGGTTCCCCAAGTCCCGAGCCGGGACATACCCCCCACCAGGCGTGCCGATCGTCGTCGTCCCGGAGCCTTCGTGTAGGCGGGAGAGAAAATCCGCGTTGACGTGAGCGGAGCCAGCGCGGTGCCGTATGGTGAATCTGTATGGAAGTAAAGACACATACCAGCGCATTATGCGGGCATTATGATCCTTCATACGGGACAACCACAATAAAGGGGCATGGTCTACGACTAGCACAAAAGGGTTATCGGCCAGGTAGAATTGCAAGGCTCCCACGGCCCATTTTAGAGCCAGCGCTTCTTTCTCGACAGTCGAATACCGCTGCTCAGCGGTGTGCAGTTTGCGGCTCAGGAACAAGATAGGTTGTTCTTCCTGGTCCACCTCCTGTGCTAACACTGCCCCGATGCCCGTGTCAGAAGCGTCTGTGAACAGCGTGAAGGGTTTTGTGAGGTCGGGGTTTCGAAGAATCGGACCGTGAGAAAGACTTCTTCGGAGGAGTTCGAAGGCTCGGCGTCGGGCAGGATCCCACCTGATGTTATTTGGCTCTGCTTTGTGTAGGCAGTCGGAGAGGGGGCTGCTATTGAGGCAAAATGAGGGATGAAGCGGCCGTAATACCCGACGAACCCCAAGAAGCGGCGCAGCTGCCGCTTAGTCACTGGCTGAGCCATCTGTTCGAGGACGGCTACCTTCTCGGGGAGGGGTTGTAACCACCCCCGGCCTACCTGGAACCCGAGATACTTCAGTTCTTGGAAGCCGATCCGGCTTTTCTGGGGGTTGGCGGTCAGGCCGGCTCGTGCTAGGGCTTGCAACACGGCTTCCAGGTGTTGCAGGTGGGTGGGCCAGTCTGGGCTGCAGATAATGATGTCGTCGATGTAAGCCCAGGCGAAGTGTCCACACTGTGCCAACACTTGGTTAACAAGGCGTTGGAAAGACGCGGCAGCCCCGTGGAGCCCAAACGGCATACGTCGAAACTGAAACAGCCCACGAGTGGTGGCGAAGGCCGTTTTAGGGCGATCTTCGGGCCGTACCGGGATCTGCCAATACCCCTTTGTGAGGTCCAAGGCCGACAGGAAGCGCGCTTGTCCCAATTGATTGATGAGGTGTTCGGCCCGAGGCATGGGGTATGCATCGAAGTTAGCCACGTTATTCACCTCCCGATAGTCGATGCAGAACCGCACGCTCCCGTCCGGTTTTGGAACTAGCACGATGGGGCTACGCCAGGGGCTTTGGGAGGGCTCAATCACCCCCATGCGTAACATTTCATCCACCTCTTTTTCAATCACTGCTATCCTTTTGTGAGGTATCGGCCGCCAACGGCACCGGACGACCACCCCCTCCGGGGTGGGTATACGGTGTTCCGTCAGCGAGGTGCAGCCTGGTTGTGTGGAGAAGACTGGAGGTAGGCGGCGTAACAACCGTTGTACGTCCTGTTGCTGTTCTGGTGCCAGCTCCTGATCCAAGAGGGGCTCTTGCCCTTGGTCTCCTGCCTCCTCCCACGGCTTTCCGAACGCCTCGATTTCCCCTGGTTCCTGGGCCAGGGCACAGGTCCTGTCCCTCTGACTACCTTCCTCGTCGCGGTGCACCCATTCCTTTAAGTCATTAACATGGAGGGTCTTAGCCTGGCGTCGAGACGACCCGCACTGCACCCGATATGTCAAGGGTCCTAGGACTTGGATGATGGGGAAGGGCCCCACCCACGGGTCTCCAGTATTGCGAGCCATCACCCGTCGGGCCACCCAGACCTTATCCCCGATGGCGAAAGAGCGTTGCCTCGTGCCCTGGTCATACCGCTGCTTCATCACCTCCTGGGCTCGCTGCATATTCTGTTGGGCGACTTGGCGCATCTCGCCCAGGCGTTCCTGCAGCTTTTGTACGTGCTCTCCTGCCCTGACCGGGACCGGGGTGGATGGGGTCACCCATTGCTCTTCTAATAGGCTCAAGATGTCCCGGGGCTTTCTCCCATACACTAACTCGAAGGGCGAATACCCCGTCGAGGCTTGCGGTGTTTCTCGCAGGGCCAGCAACAAGGGATCCAGGTATAAGTCCCAGTCGTGGGTATGCTCGTAAGAAATTCGCCGTAGCATGCCTTTTATGGTCTGGTTCATGCGTTCGACCAGACCATCGGTCTGGGGATGATAGGCTGCTGTGAATAACTGTTTAATGTGCAACGCTGCACAGACCTGTCGCATAAAGTGGGCTGTAAAAGGAGTTCCCCGATCGGTCAAGATCTCTTTCGGTAATCCCATGTGGGCGAAAAATCGCATGAGCGCACGAGCCACCCCGGGGCTCTTCATACTAGGAAGGGGAATGGCCTCTGGATACCGGGTGGCGTAATCCATTAGCACCAAAACGTACCGAGCTCCTCTCGGTGTCCGAGCCAACGGCCCAATGAAGTCCATAGCGATTCGTTCAAACGGGACTCCTATGATAGGCAAGGGACTCAAAGGGGCCTTGGCCCCTCGCTGGGGGCCATCCGTTGGCACACCACACAAGACTTCACGTACTGCTTAACATCCCGGGAGACCGAGGGCTAAAAGAACCGCCCCAACACCCGATTTAAGGTGTTCTTGTGCCCCTGGTGGCCGGCGCAAGGATGATCATGGGCCTGCTCTAGAACTCGGGCCCGGTACGCTATAGGGACCAGCAGCTGGCGCTGGGCCGGCTTCCCCGGGGAAGCCACTCACGGAACCATACCCCCCTCTTGGAGAATGCGGCTTTGCCTGGTATTCAATCGCATATCTACCACTTGCCCTTCGCTTACCGCCGTCCGGGTTCGCAGTGCTTCCAACGACGGGTCTTCTGCCTGAGCGGTCTGGAACCCGGTATCGCGACTCCAGGATGTCTCTTCAGCAGAGGGGTCTTCAGGGTCGGCTCTTTCCCCGGAGCTCTGAGACGGGGGTGTTTCCTCGGCGGCGTAACTCCTGGCAGCCTGCCGTTCCTCAGTTCCTTCCTGGGGCGTGCGACTCACAAGGGCGGCGAAGCGGGGTGCATCTCGTCCCAGTAACACAGGGAATGGCAAGGCTCGGACCCGGGCCATGGGGACCCAGTACGTCTGTCCCTGGTATCGTATGGGGACCCGTACAACAGGGCACCGTTCAGCGTGCCCGTGAAAGCAAGCTATAGCCGTATCACGTACCCAGGGCAGCTTCTCCGGCATGTAATCGCTACGGACCATGGAGATCGAACTCCCACTGTCAAGGAGTGCCAGTACCAAACGGCCACCCACCTCTACCGGGATAGTGAATGGGGGGGGTCCCATGCTGGGGGCCGACACTTGGTACGAGGTTTCCCATCCCGCGTCGCATTCCATTAAAGGGCAATCCCGGCGGTAGTGTCCCAATTGTCCACAGGTATAACAGGGCCCCGGGCCCGGGGGTCGCGAGGTGGCTCCTCCGCTACTGGGGCTGGGTTGCTCCATCCGCTGTTCCCGTATTGGAGGATCGGTCATGGGAACTGGGCTTCTCCAACGTGAACCAACCGGGCCTGGTCCCAGACGCGGCTGCATCGGAGGGCGAGCACGTCCCCCTCGGGGCCCCTCTATACTCCTTCCTCCTCCGCCCAGGCCTACCCGTGTGGCTCCAGAAAGCCCGGGACTCGGGTTCTTGCTCGGGTCCCGACTAATCGTCGCTCCTTCTGCCGCGAGGAAGTTCTCCCATAATTCCAAAGCCAATGTCAGGGTCTGAGGCTTCCAACACGCCACCCAATGCCGAACACGGGGTGGGAGGATGTTTAACAGCTGCTCTAGTACCACCTGTTCTACCACCCTCCGGGCTTCATCAGTTTTGGGTTGTAGCCACCTAGTGGCAGCGTCTTTCAAGGACGCCAACACGGCCCTCGGGCGGTCGGTACTCTGCCAGGTGATGGTCCTAAATTTCCGTCGTGCCGATTCTGGGGTAATCGCAAGACGGTCAAAGATGGCTGCTTTTACCTTTGTGTAGTCCGTTGCCTCTTCTTTCGTAAGAGCTTTTACAGCTGCCTGGGCTTCCCCTGTTAGATAGGGACCCAGTATGAAAGGCCACTGAGCGGCTGGCCACTGGGCAGCCTCCGCCACCCTCTCAAAGGTCTCAATGTACGCCTCCACGTCATCATCCGGCCCCAACTTCGTCAATGGGGCCCACGCCCCTCGGCCCGGCCAACTGGCTCCTTGGGAAGTGCCCCCGGCACCCGCTGCGATGGTCTGCTGAAGATCTCGCACCAACGCGGCCTGGGAGGCTTGTTGCTGCTGTGTCACTTCCCGTAATAACTGTGCGTTGTGGTCCGCCAGCCACTGTCCGAACTGGGCCAGATCCATGGGGGCGGGGCTCTGGTCCAGCTGTCTCAACACGGAGTCCTGGCTCCCCGTGGAACTGGAATCGGTCGGGCTGCTCTGCTCCTCTTCAAACTCCAGCGCGCTGGGTCGTCGGGGCGGCGGGCGCCACCCAGGTGGGGTCGGGAGGCGGGGTGGCGGGCGCGCTAGCGGGAGCTCGGGGCCCGCATTCTCCACCACGTTGTCGCGCCCCGCAGGGGCGCTTTCCCCCACTTGCCTTGGTCTGACTTCCTCAGGGGAGGGGAGGAGCACGACCCTCTGGTTGGGGGAGCAAAAGGGTTCTCTTCCCAGAGGCCTCAGATAGTGGAGTCCTGCCTTCTCTCTCGGGTTGCTTCACCACGATTAGGACAGGACTTCCGTCGACCTGTGGGTCTTGGGTTGGTGACTCCGCCCCGTTCTCTCTTGCTGGCAGCGAAGTCCCTTCCAACCTCTCCACTTTCCAGGTTGACTACTCCTCCCCGGCCTCCATCCGCCTTCCCCCTTTTATTTCCCCCCTTTAGACCGTGCTCCACCCCTTCAGCTACCCCTCTCCCTCCCCATTGGTGTCCCGATCCATCTCTCGGTGCAGCTGCCTCCTGATTGGCCTCATTGACTCCCGGGCGTCTGCGGGGCAGGTCCTCCGAGGCCGGGGTGTGTCGTTGCTCTTGGACGGGGGCCACTTCCGGGACGCTCCAGCTCGCCCGCTCGCCCTGGCTCCGCAGTCCCGTCTCTGCTCTCTGGCCTCCATCGCCCATGCCGCTGCTCCTGGCGTCTCTCGGTGCGCGGCTCCGCTTCCTCGCTCTTCCGGGCTCTTTGGGATCTCCCGGTAAGTCGGCGGGCTCCACGACGATTTCCCCGCAGGTTGCCGGGTTCTTGGGGGGTTGCGGGCGCCGAGCCGTGGCGTTGGGGGTTTCCCTGAGCCAGGCGCCCAGTGGACCTCGGTATTCGTTGCCCGGGGGGGGTTCCCCAAGTCCCGAGCCGGGACATGAGGCAGCACAGGGTTTAACTGCTGAAGCAGCAAGCAGCATAGCCAATGGGATATGAGCAGCTAAACAGCAACATTCATGCTGTGCTAGTAGAGTTGCCAAGGCCCTCCCCCTGCTTCAGAGATCAGAAAGTGGTTGGATGGCCACTGGGTACTCCATTATATCCTATGGAGACCAGTCCCCATAGGGTATAATGGAGAATTGATCTGTGGGTCTCTGGGTCTCTGGGGGGGCTGTTTTTTGAGACAGAGGCACCAAATTTTCAGCATAGCATCTGGTGCCTCTCCTCAAATCCCTCCCCCTGAGTTGCAAAAAGATTGGACCACGGGGTCCAATCTTATGAGTCCCAAAAGAAGGTGCCCCCATCCTCCATTATTTCCAATGGAGGGAAGGCATTTAAAAGGAAGACGGTCACTTTAGATGTGATGGCCAGAACTCCCTTTGGAGCTCAATCATGCTTCTTCCCTCCCCTCTCCCGGAGGATCCGGAAAAGTCCCCCGCCGGCTTGTCAGCCTCACCAGGCAATCCTATGTGTCAGCAAGGACCAGGCAGTAATCAAGGATTTTTTAAAAAATATGAAAGTTCTACAGCTCTTTGTTCCTTAATGGAGAAGTAACAGCATTGGTATGGCTTTCAGTCCTGCCCCTGTTTCTTGTAGCTGTTGCCCATTTGAAGATATATGGCTGCAGCTCGGTGGCAGAACACATGACTTGCATTCCAGAGGTCACTGGTTCAATCACCTTCAGCATCAGTTCAATCAATCTGATGACAGCAATGCTAAAAGAAGACCTTAGAGTAAATGGAACTAGGCTACATACATCAACAGCCTGGTTCAGAACTAGACAGTTGTCTCATATGTTCACATAGCACTGCTGTTACTGAGATGTTAGTGATAGCACACCACTCAACAAAGTGTGAAGAACAGGAAATTCAAAATGTCAAGTGGGACAGGAAACCCTGATAGTTCTGTGGCTGCTACCTGCAGAAATGGTTGGTCTGCAATGCAGTAAGACACAATGCTCCCTCTAAGCTGTGGAGTCTTGTGAGCAAAAATTCTACTTTGTGAGCTACTGGCATCGAAGCTGCTGCATAAATTAGTTTGCTCTGGAGCCATCCTCCCTGAGCTAAGACAAAAATGTGTGAGCCAGGGGCTAAAAAAACTGTGAGCTAGCTCACACTAACTCAGCTTAGAGGGAACACTGATCACAACAGGTCTGATGCTGTACTTGTGACTACTCTGTATGAAGCGTTTCTTCCCAAGAAATCAAGCAGCTTAGGGATCGTCTTGTCCGTGAATGGTTATGCAACTGTTCCTTCTACATATTTCCTGTCATGATTACAACACACCTAATGGCTCATGCATTTGCGGAGGAAAAATCTGCGGCTCCTCAGGAAATGGGTAAGTATTCTCTGCAGATGCAATTTCCGAAAATGATACATATCTAAAAATAGTTCTGTACATGCCTCTATTATTAGTAACTGAATATGAATACCGGCAGCACACATCAGAATCCGAAGGAGCAGCATACACGCAACATCCGTCATTTGGATTAGACCACCTCTCTAAAGTGTAGTTAGCTGGCACTATCTCGGTCAATTATGCATTGCCACCGAGCCAGGAGAGCCATTTATGAGATGGGTAGTTTGACAAGCATTGAGTAAAAATTGGAAGACCGTATAACCGCTGTTAGGCTGGCTCCCTCAGACTTTGCCTCAGAATGTCCTGCCAGATGTTTAAGAATACAGGAACGGCTCTCTTTAAGAGTTTAATAATAGTCCATCTGACATATTTGCGTTTTGAGCTGTCGTCTTTTTTTCTCTCGTTGAGAGCCTTGGGCATGTGTCTACAGCTGTGGGCAGCATGTATTCCAGAACGAAGGCTTCATCAGCTTTCACTCAAAGCCGCTGAGAGCAACTGAGAGGAAAACCTTCTCTTCAGAAGTGAAGATTTCAGAGAGAGTTTCTTACAGGTCCCTGTAAGAGCGTTTTGTCAACTGATACACAGTGAAACTCCAAAAATTACCATTTGTCCAAGTCCTAACTATCAATATTTTAAACTACAAGAGTGCCATAATTAGTTCAAGGATTGCAAATGCATCTGCTCTTCCTAAAAAACTGGACAATCTCAGGTTATATATTCAAAGTTTCATGTAGGATACGTCAGAAACATAATGATAACATTTATGTAAAACCAATAATACAGGGAACAAGCTCATCATAACATTTTTACCAATTACCTTATAAAAATGCACCGTGGAATAAAAAGATACACGGGGCCGTAGCCCTCGGTGGGGTGCACGGGACGGTGCCCCCTATCGCATCTGCAGCAGAGAAAGAGAGAAAGGTGCTGGCAAATCTTCTGGCGGTGGAACCGCAAGCCCAAAGCACCAGTGTTCGCCAGGCTCTATTTAATTTGATGAATTAAATTAAATTAGTGGTGCTCTGGGGAGCCCCCAGCATCCCCCTGAAAAATTCTTGGCTGCGGGGCTGAAGATGCATGGTGCAAACCAGCCAAAGTGAAGCCCTTTTGTACTTTTTTACAGATATTCTTAGCACACACAATAAACACACATAAAGCAAGTATAACAATAAATAATTAAAGCAGTTAAAGAGGCAGAAACTACACTAAATTCATACAGTTCAACTATCCTAGATAGCTGGCAGCGACTAGGCCATAAACCAAAGAACAGTAAAGGTCTTATGCATGTGGTCAGCCTATAACTGGAAAGCTACAATAAGGGAGGCCAAATGACTGGGTGCCCACCACCTCAACCAAACGCCTGGCGGAACAGCTCTATTTTAACACCATTTCTTGTGATTGATTCACAAATAGTGAATGCTACTGACTGTGTGTACAAAAAACCAGGCAATGCCTTTAAATGGATGCAATCTACAGCTTGCCTTGTGCGCAAATGAGGAAGCTTAGATCACCTGAATTTCTCAGCATGCCTGTTTGATATGTTTCTGCTACAAACTGTAATTAACTTAAGATGCTTGGGTTTCCTGCAAGCATTAAAGCATGAAATCAGTACTGTCTCTCTGTCAACAAGTCAGTTTATGTTTCCCGTTTGCTTTTCTTTACTTTTATTTTTTGCCTTCAGGTAAATGCTAGGATACAAGGGTATAAAGAAATATTATTTCTGTATGTGGTGCAGAGATATAGTCAGTTGCAATTTGCATGGCCAGAGAAGCTCCAGAGCCCAATGTTGTTGTCCTGGAAATCACTGCAGTATTTCATAGTGTGCATACAAGTGCTTTCCCAGGGAAGGGCTTGTTTTCAGAGGTAAAGCTCCCCGAATATCTGTGTGATATGGTATGGGATGATCCCAGAAAGTTGTGACCTGTGGGAGAGATCTCCTTGTACTTAATAGAAACTTTGTGGAGGATTCAATGCATTGTGTTCTTGGTTATTATCTTACTGTTTTAACTAGAGATGAGCACTAAAATTCATGACGGATTTTGGCCAGTTCATGGTTTGTGAAGTCAAGTTCATGGCAGGTCAACTGACATGAACTTTCCACAAACTTCCAAGCTATTCATGGAGGTTAGTGCCAGTTCATGAATGGATACATTTCCAAACTGTTTCTGTGCAATATGTTTACAGAAATTCAAAGCAACAGGGGGACGGAACTTGGAAGGCCTGTAGGGTAGCACCTGGGGAGGTCCCCTGCAACTTTGATGTCATCTAGCTGTTCTATACACTCCTGAACCTCGGTCATTTGTATATGGAATGGATCCAGTGAAAGCTAGAGACATCAAACTCACAGTGGATCTCCCCTGGATGCCCCTTTACATGCCCGCCAAGTTTGGTGTCTCTAGCTTGCACAGGGTCCATTCTGTATACTCCTGAATCTCCTGAACCCGCACCTGTCAAAATGAGCACAGCTCCTGCCTCCCCGCTGCCACTTGCCTGGCAGGCTCCTTTGAGAATGTGTTTGGGTTTGGGACACATGCACAGGTGCACAGCAGCACTTTTACTGGCCAAGAAGGAAGGACGGATGCCAGTGAGGTGTCCCCAGGAAAGTGCTTTCTAGGGAAATAACAGGTGGTCATTTCCCCAGAAATCACTTTCCTAAGGGCACCTTCTTTCGAGGGCTGTAACTCAGACCCCGTAAATCTAATCCTCACCAGATTTGGAGGGAAGGTAGAGGAGAGACAGCTTGAGATCTGTGAGGTTGGTGCCTCTAGCATGCCGGGGGGAGGGGCTGTTCTACTGCCTCACTGTGATGGACTTAAAGATCTGGGACCAGCAGAAAGTAAACATAGAACACTGCTGAGTCACATGACTGAGTGAGGAGGGGGCCATTTAGCTCAGAACCCTCAGTGATTGGCATTTAACAGACAAAATGTTCCTTTTGGAATTGGCAGTTGAGAAGCTGCGAGGAGTTCATTGTGAGACAGAGAGCTAACAAGGAGTCTGTCAGCGAACCGAAGAAGTCATATCTCTGTAGCTCTGTGGAAACAGCCTGTGAACAGTTTATGTAAAGAACCAGGTCTTGAGAGCAATCAGCACTGATTCTTTGAATATACTGAGGTGAATAAAAGTATAAGACCTAAGTGGTCACAGACACCAAAGACACTGCTCCACAGGGACTTATAAAGTGGTTGAGCAAAGGCTAGAGGGTCTGAAGAGAGGAGTCTGGAAGGCTGGTTAGGGGACCAGTTAGACTCGAAGGGCCAGCCAAAAGTTAACCATTAAAGGAGTGACTGGAGAGTGAGATCTGAGGTGTGTGTTGTGAACCAAAGAAACATATAGGTACTGAATTGAAAGTAATAAACATACAGCCTAAGTGAACATAAGGGAAAGAGCTAAAGCCTGAAAGGAAACAAACTATCCTCTGTACAACTTCCATCCCCCTGTTGTATTATTTGTAAATAAAGCCTGTTCAGTTTTAGCGTTAGCAAGCTGTGGTGCCTATCTATTTCATTGTAAATACACTTAGCAGTGGTCCTTATAAATATCCCTGACCAAGAAGAAAAACAATTACCCCAAAGAGACTATTATAGATTTGCTTAGAGGACTGGTCAGAAGAAATCAGCAGCAGCGCTGACCAGGCATCACACGCAGACCCTCACAGTACTGTCTGTATAGAAGGGGTGTGTGTCATACTCACAAACTTCACAAACCACACTGATTCGTGAAGTGCTAAAAGTTCATAATGGTCTGTGGTTTGCAAACAGGGCATACTGGGACAAAAGGGGGGGAGAGAACCTAGAAACCTGGGATCCAGAACCTGAAAAAGTTAGTCAAGTAGAAAAGAGGGCCAACAATAAAAGTTTAATATATATAGTATATGAAAAGATACATGTATTTATTAACAAAGAATTAAAAAATATATAAGGGCCCAATCACACCTCACGTAAAAATACTAGAATCTAACACACAAGGGCTAATGGACTTGACCTGATGCGTTTCGGCCTGCATAGGTCTTCTTCAGAGGTCAAACACAGTGAGGAATATATTGGCTTATATATTAGTACAGTACAATCATATAGATATAAAATATAAATACAAGAAAGACCAGTAAAGAATTGTTCCAAAATGAAACCACTAGGCACAGAATAAAAGTACAAATGAGGCCTCCAAAGATGCAATCACATGCCAAGTGATGTTTCACTGATAATAATTTCTGGACCAGAAAGTGCCTTCCTATGATTGTTTAGCCAAAGTGTCCTCAATAGAATTGTCCTTAGGCAAAGAGCATGCCATGAACCATGAACTGAACCACAGTTTTTTGGTTCATGCCCATCTCTAGTTTTAACTGACTGTTGGATGCCACTTTTGGAACATGTATGCTGAGACATGCGTCTAGGTATAAATATTTTAAACAAATTATTTAATTATGGGGCAATGTTCCCATTTCACTCTGAAAAGCTGAATCCCAGATATTTCTAAAATGTGTCCTACTTAGGGTTGGGAAATACTTGGAGATTTGGGGGGTGGGGCCTGGGGAGGGCAGGGTTTGGAAAGGGGAGGGACTTCAGTGCTGTACAATGCCATAGAGTCCACCCTCCAAAGCAGCCATTTTCTCCAGTGGGACTGATCTTGTTCATCTGGAGACCAATTGTAATAGTGGGAGATCTCCAGGTATTACCTGAAGGGTGGCAGCTCTAGTGTCACTGTTTACCAATGTCTAGAAATTATTCCCACAGGATTGTTGCTGTTGCAATTTACATTTATCAGCTTGGGGTTGGTTTTTTTAAGCTTCTATTCTGAGCTTCTCCAAGTCCTGAATAAGAGGTGAAAAATCCTTATATTCTGCCAGAGGAAGAAAACAAAAATTCACAGTGATTTTCTCTAGTGAGATTTGTAAAACTGGGTTCACTGGAACGGCAGAGACAAACCAGCATTTTATAGGTAGAGTATAAAATAAGCAAAAGCAGCAAATGAGAATATACACATATTTCATTAATCTAGAAGGACAACCCAACTGTCTTTTATGAATTGAAGTCAATGAGATAGAAAGCAAGTCATTTTTTTAAAAAAAATATTGGAAATGGAAATATGATTTGATGTGTTTTAATGTTTTTCAAGAGGGGGCTCTTAAAGGTCTGCTGAATAGGACTTGTCATAATAGCAAATCACAAGATATATCGTATATTTAACATTGTTCTTTGTGCTGTCAGTGATTCTACGCATTCCAGTTATGTGAGTTGTACATTTATCTCAAGGTAGATAAGGGTCAATTAAATGTTAGGTTGCAGAGAAACAAAACAAAACTATGTTTTAGTTTTGTGGATTAAGAAAGACAAAACCTTATTAAGTGCTGGATATGAGTCACATTCTCTGCTATGGGGATCATCAAGGTAGCATTTCAAACATTGGCAAATCATGTGCATGCTGGTTCGGAAGGCTTGAACATGGTCTGGTTTGGCTCACATTCTGTTTGCTGGTTTACAAGTAAGGAGCCAATTTTTCACCAATCAGTTCAGGTGTCTAGATATAGCTTGAGTCTGTTCACCAAGTTATTATTCAGAGAGTACTGAACAGAACAATACAATTAGCAGTGTTCCACATATGAGTATTGTCACACAGCCAACGATAGTTATGGGTCACACACACCCATACCTGTTAATTGCTGCAACCCAGTCTGCACCGAATTATTTACATAAAGATAAGCAAATCAGTCAGACAGTGATTGTAAACACTATTTTTTTAAAAAACAACAACAATACAACCTATGATTTGGTGTTTATATCTATCTTATTGAAGTTACTTTACACATATGCATTTTCTCACTGCCCTGTGGAAGACACGGTCCTTTCCCCACACATTATTTAATTCCCTGACTCACTTATCTGTGCTCCAGAGGAAGAAACAATTTCAGCTACTGCAAAAGGCTCCTCAAGGCAAGGAAACAAAACATCAGCACTAAAAGGAACCAAAATCCCACCAATGCCACTATTGCACAGTGGTAAAACCATCTGGCAGCTGGTTGAGGTGGAAGGTGGATAGGTGGATATACCCAGGGTTCACCTCGCTAGTGATTGCAGCTGTCAGGCATGGTACGTTTGCCTATCAAGCATGCTGAATGCAAATTGCACGGAATCCCTAGTTATTATATAGTTCCATCTGTGTTCCCCAGACCAATCACACAAAGGCCAGACGTAGTGCACACTGCTTACACAGCTTTTTTTAATGGCTATCCATCTCTCAGTTAGAAGAACAAGAAAATTGTTACCTAGTGGTGCCTCCAGGTGGGTGACATTTTGCCAGCAGTGGAAAGCCAGAGCAGTTTCTTCACTTCAGTTCCACTTTGCTTTCCTTTTCCAAATGTTCTTACCCTATCCAGCATATGGAAGCATTCCATACCATCACAAGGAATCCTTTAATGCCCATGACCTCAATGTTTCAGGCAACTACTAATTCATAACATCTAAGCCTGTGTGTGGTATAGTGGCTGGAGTATCGTAGAGCCAGCGTGGCGTAGTGGTTAAGAGCAGCGGACTCTAATCTGTAGAGCTGGGTTTGATTCCCCATTCCTCCTCCAAGTGAAGCCTGCTGGGTGATCTTGGGCCAGTCACAGCTCTTGCAGAACTCTCTCAGGCCCACCTGCTTTACAAGGTGTCTGGGGTGGGGAGTGGAAGGGAAGCCTCTTTGAGACACCTACGAGTAGGGAAAAGCGGGGTATAAAAACCAACTTGTCTTCTTCTATTAGGAAGACGTGGGTTCAGATACCAATTGCTGCGTCACCCCATATTTATTTGCAATTTAACATTATCATGTTGCAATTTTTTTTTATAAGTACGGTTTATTAGGTGCAACTGGATTTGTTATAGAAAAACAGAAAATAAGGTGTAGGAGGAAAAAAATAGCTCTCCAGTATGGGTGTGGAAGAAACCAGGAAGAAACTGGGGGGGTGGGGTGTTTCTGCATGGACATGAGTTTGTGGGGTGCGGCTTGTTGGTGTGGCTGCTGATAAAGTGCAGCAACACCACAGCTTCCACACGGCAGTTTCCCCCGCAGTTTCCCTGCCCCAGTTTCCAGGCAGCAACCCCCCCCATAGCCCAACAAGGCTTGTGCAATTTTCTTTACAATAACCAACACTTGAATATTGTCATATCAATAAAACACTATAACAACAATTGTAGCACCTTTTCTGTGTTTCCAGCTTTCTCCTATCTCTATCCTGCTTGGTACTCAAGATTTATGTCGGCGGGAGAATGTGCTGGTAGAAAACTGAGGTGGTAGAATGGACTCCGCCACTGTGGTCCACAGGTGATGGATTACAGTTCTCCTTCATATAAAAAATTACCTTGCAAACAGAAAAGTAGAACAGTGAAGGGGGAAATCTATCTCTCTGCCTACTGTCCTGGTTTCCTGTTTGGAAAGAACTTTTAGCATAGGGGAAGGAGAAGAAGGAGAAGGAGGACGAGGAAGAGGAGGAGGAGATTGGATTTATACCCCACCCTTCACTACCCAAAGGAGTCTCAGGGTGGCTTACAATCTCTTCCACTTCCTCTCCCCACAACAGACACCCTATGAGGTACGTGGGGCTGAGAGAGCTCCTTTGAGGACTGCTCTTGAGAGAACAGCTCTGAAAGAACTTGTGACTGACCCAAGGTCACACCAGCAGCTGCATGGGGAATCAAACCCGGTTCTCCCAGATTAGAGCATGCTCCTAACCAGTACACCAAACTGGAACATAGGGGAACATTCCAAAGTTACCTTCCACCTGCAGTATGCCATAGTACTGTCCATTCTGGTAGAACAAACTCCCTCTTGAGATTAGGACCATGCAGGATTTGTTACAATTTGTTACAATTCCACAGGGCCTGCAAAACGAAGCTGTTCCACCAGGTCTTCGGATGAGGTGGTGGACATCCAAATCTATCTCAGCCTCCCCTGCTGATAATGCTGGCCAAATGGATCCAGCTCAAACTGAGCATCACTGTCGAGGCGAATCCACCCTGTTTGTGTTTGACTGGAGTTTTATGAGAAAGATGGTTTAAACTATTTGATTATATTGTTACTTTGTGATTTGTAATCCTCCCCGAGCCTGCTTGCAAGAGAGGGCGGGATAAAAATTGAATAAAATAAAATAACTGAAAATAAAATTCTTCAGGCTCAGCATTTTAAAACCTCATTTCTACCTTACTCTATCTATCTCCCACTGTTTCTTCCCCATGGAACAAGAGGTGGCATACCCAGGTGGTTCCCAGGAGGTCCACCAAGCAGATACCGGACAGATGTGGCATACTAAACTTTAGCAAGGCTACTGTGTCATGTGTCTTCCAGTCCTCTCCTGGGATTGCAGATACACTTCTTGCTAAATCTTGGAATCACTTCTCAGTTTTATGACTTGCCAGTAATGACATTTTTCAACCTGTGCTAGAAATAACCCTGTCCTGGAGCCGGTTTCGGGCTTGGCAGCTCAAAAGCTATGGTGTTTCATCTCCCAAGAATAGCGACATTCCACAGGTTTATATTTGAAGATTTGCTATTTTAGATTAAGTTACTAGCTAAGTGGTGTAAGCCAGTACCATTTTGAAAAAAAATCTTATTATTGAAATATGAAGAAACACATTGTTCTCCCAAGCAATAAGTGTAAAATCTAAGTCCTTTGCAATGAATGGGAAGGGTGGCAGCTGCTCCTTCTAGTGGTCAACTTGATATTACATTACTGTAGGTCCCGCAGGGAATTATGCCGGGCATTCAACAATGTAATATTGACTGACCACTAGAGGGAGCAAAACACATGGAGAAAAGTGGGGAACCCCCCCCCCCGAAGCAATAGGGGGACACAAGCAACAAAAATGTGAATGCAGAAGATCTGGCTGAAGTGCCTTGAAGGTGCAGGATCTCTCTCTTTCTAAATTTGAGTCTCAGAAATAGTATTTTCCACATGTTTCCTGGCCCCCGTACTGGCACACAGCACCCCCTGCAGATGTTTATTAGAAAATGGCCAACATGGGGAAAATTACAGCGAAACTTCTGCCATATTATGCCTTATTCACTACAGCTCTCTCTACATAGTAATCAAGACAACAGGAATTCACCTGCAGCAGATTAATATGAAAGTAATCCTTTTGGGGGGGAGAGGGAGAGAGAGAGGATTGTATGTATGTATGTATGTATGTATACATGCATGCATGCTTAACTCCTGGAATCCCGACTGTGATTTGGTGATTTTACCCAAAATGTTTCTGTTCTGTGTAGTCAGCCAGTGTGTCATTCTCGAAGACCCAGGACTTGGGGGGCAGAGGTGCAGACTCCCACTCTGCCATGAACCTTGCCGGGTGACCCTGGGCCACTCACACTCTCTCAACTTTTCCTACCTCACAGATCTGTTGTGAAGATAACATGGGGAAAGGGGAGGCAATGAACACCCTGAGCTCCATGGTGAAAGAGTCAGATAAAAATGCCCTAGATAAGACATTGTGTTCCATAAAAACTGCTTTACTTCAAACACCAAGAGAGGAAATCTTCAAAGCCAACAGGAAGAGGGCCAATGGTAGAAGGTGTGTGAATACACTCCCCTATTAATTTGAAAGCTCTCCACTGAGTGTGCCGTCTTGCTCTCATAATCCCTGCTAATCCTTTAAATGCTTTTTTCCTCCTGCCAAGTAAGCAGCCCCCTGGAATCTGGAGGCTCTCTAGCAAGCCCCTAGCAGGCACCTGACTGCCTTCTGCCTGACTGAGGGCTGCATTCAAATTATCATTTAGCCTTTAATAGCTGCCCTGAGAGATTAGCCCATGTGAAACTGCATCCAGAGAGAAAGTATTATATTTACAATCAATCCAGACAGCCTGTTATTTGTCCCATCACATCCTGAAGCTGTTCCTTCTGAAAGGCCAAATCTGTCTTACAAATCTGCTCGGAGATCGGTTACTGACCTGGCTGTCATTTGATCCCAGCAGCCAACCGTCGATCTCTAACGGCTCAGAAAACGTCAGATGGAGCCTGAGTCTTCTGGTGGCTCCACCAGGGGAATAGCAAGTGCCTTGGATGTGGAGGGATATTTCTTCCACCATGAACTGGCTGGAACAAGATTTAAGGAGAGATTTTGACATGGAGGGTGTGTGTTTTGGGGGTGGTGGGGGGGAACACCAATCATTCCTTTGGCTCTCAGCAATGCTCCCTCTAAGCTGTGGAGTCTTGTGAGCAAAAATTCTACTGGCATTAAAGTTGTGGGCAAGCAATTTGGCTAGTGCATAAACTAGTTTGCTCTGGGGCCATCCTTCCTGAGCGAAGACAATGTGTGAGCCGGAGGCTAAAAAATGGTGAGTTGGCTCACACTAACTCAGCTTAGAGGGAGCACCGCTTGCAGGAGTGGCTGGCCGCTGCCACTAAGTGGGAGGGCAGAGGGGGTGTCTCGCCCGCTCTGTGGCTCCTTCCAAACAGCCTTTAAAATCTGTTTTTGCAGTCGGTTGTTAACAGATTTTTTTAAAATAGATGCAGGTGGGTATCCGCGTCGGTCTGAAGCGGAGCAAACGAAGTTGGAGTCCCGGGGCACCTTGAAAACTTTGTTGATCTTAAAAGTGCCGCTGGACTTGAACTTTGTTCTGGATTTTTTTTAATGTCATTTCAGACACTACCGTTTGGGGTCCTGGCTGCTAACAGGGTTTTTCTTTAACCTCTTCATCCAAAGCTGCTTGTGTCCCATTTGCAAAAGTGGGGCTGAGCTGTTGTTTTTTTATCCCTTTCCCCCCATTTTCAGGTCTTTTTTGCTCTTCTGAATCACTGTAGCGTGTTTGAAATGTATGTGGCACTTCTGGAAGTGCCACCTCCCCCCCCACACACACCTTTTTAGCAGTGTGTTTTATTTCAGCTTTTTTTTGGGGGGGGGGGATATTCTATATTGCGTCGGCCTTCAGATGACAGCTGCAAGCACTGAATTGCTCTGTTGGTCTAGCGCCAATGTTCCCTCTAAGCTGTGGAGTCTTGTGAGCAAAAATTCTACTTTGTGAGCGACTGGCATTAAAAGTTGTGAGTGAGCGATTTGGCTGCTGCATAAATTAGTTTGCTCTGGAGCCCTCCTTCCTGAGCTAAGGCAAAAATGTGTGAGCCGGAGGCTAAAGAACTGTGAGCTAGCTCACACTAACTCAGCTTAGAGGGAACACTGTCTAGCGTTACAGCACAAAAGTTAAAATGTTAAAACCACGGACAAGAACGCACTGCAAAAAAGGCAGCCGGGGGAAACAGCACAGCTGAAGTGGCCAGAGTGCTTCAGACACAGCTCATTAACAGACGTAGGCTGTATGTCGCCTCCGTCCCTATTTTGTTTTATTGAGATTAGGCCAACAACAGATAACAACTGCTTTAGTATGGCAGCGTGAAAAGGGCCTGGAGTTTAAGGCCGCATGATTATATCTCAGGAACCGCCAGCATCAGGGACCAGCTCTGCAGACGTTTATGCCTGTTTCCCTCCAGTGTTCCATTCAGGCGGGTAGCCGTGTTGGACTGAAGCCACAGAACAAATTTTGAGTCCAGCGGCACCTTTAAGACCTCACATTAAACTTCTCGAACCCAGAACGAAACTTTGTTGGTCTTAAAGGTGCCACTGGACTTAAACTTGGTTCCCTCTGATGTTGTACTTCTGTGTCTAGGCTGCACTGCTTCAGACCCCAAGTGAGTTTTCAAACTTCTGCTCTGATGTCCTTAGAATGAGGCCCAAACCCGAAGCCTCGGAATCAAAACCTCAGACTTCACATCTCTATTGAACGGCCAATAGAACCGTCTCAGCCAACGTCTAACCCTCTGCCACACCACACTTCAGGGCTGCCAGGTCCGTCAGACCAGCCGGCGGGGGGTGGGGCGAACTTACTGGGAACAGGGAGGGAAGAAGCTGAAAATAAACGGGACATACTTACATCACCCTGGAGTGACATAGTCATGTCGGGGACTTTGGGGGTGATACTCTGGTTTGTGGACAAAACTTCTATGGTAGAATTAGCTTCTAGGTGATGTGGGCATGTCACATTTATTTCTGGCTTCTTGCCTGTTTAGGGGGGTAATTCCCCCTGCTAGCCAGCTGGCTGGTAGTGGAGAAGAGTGCCCGAAACCAGGGGACCCCTGCTCCCATTGGGTGGTCTAGCATCCCTGCCACACAGATACCAGTAGGTACAAGCTAAGGTTGCCAAATGGCAAAAAAACCCCTCACCTCTTCTGCCCCTGTGGCATTTATTTAAGTTGCTTCTTGAAATGCAAGCGGGGCAAATTTTCATGGCATTGTAACCTGGAAATATTTATTTACATCATTGTTACCACACTTTTCTCCCAACATGGGAACCCAAAGTGGCTTACAGCATTCCTCCCTTCTCCATTTTATCCTTACAACAAACTGTGTGAGGTAAGTTAATTTGAGAGAGTGTGACTGGTCCAAAGTCACCCAGCGAGCTTCCATGACAGGAAGGGGGATTTGAACCTGGGTCTCCCAGATGCTAGTCTGACCGTTCAGCCACAACACCATGCTGGCTCTCAAGTTCAGGTTTACAGTTCAAGTGATTCACAGTGTGATCCTAAGAACACTTTCTTGAGAAAAGGCCTCATTCAATAGACATGAGTAGGACTCTGGGTAATCCTGTTTAGGATTGTTCTCTACAAAAACCTAGCACTAAGGTGACCGGCTCTCCCGCTTCAGCAGGTGTCAGCATCCTAATTTCCCTCAAAGGTTAACATGATTATTAGAAGGCCTACTCTGCCTTTGGACCTTCCTGCAGATACCATCCTTATCTCTTTCAAGGCCGGATTCAAGAATTCGGTAATTGGTTAATCGTGAAAAACTGTGCTTAGAGCCAGTTTGGTGTAGTGGTTAAGTGTGCGGACTCTAATCTGGGAGAACTTGGTTTGATTCCCCACTCTTCCACTTGCAGCTGCTGGATGACCTTGGGCAAGTTGTAGTTCTGTCAGAGCTGTTCTCTCAAGGACAGTTCTCTCAGAGCTCTCACAGGGTGTCTTTTGTGGGGAGGGGAAGGGAAAGGAGTATGTAAACTGCTCCGAGTGAAGGGCGGGGTATAAATCTAGTCTCTTCTTCTCCTCTTCTTAGTTGTGTAAACAGAGGGGGGGGAATTAGGAGCAGACATTAACATCTTCTGGGAAGTTCTATCAAGGAAAATTCCTGATTGGACCTGAGAGACCACCTGCTGCCAGAGGGCAACGTGCTATAATGACGGTGTAGGAGAGGGAAGCTGTGCTAACTTTATGCTCATGCCATGCTAGTACACTTTGGTATGTTATGCTTCATCAAGATGGACGGAAATTTATAGAATGCTTTCATGATACAGCTTGGTTTCTTATGCTGTAAGAAGATATGCCAGTTTGGATTGGATTGAATTCTTATGCTGCAAGAAGATATGCCAGTTTGGATTGGATTGAATTCTTATGCTGCAAGAAGATATGCCATCTTGGACTGGATTGATACTGTTTGGATCCTTATGCTGCAAGAAGATATGCTGTCTAATACCAGGTATTTAACATAGATAAAACAGTTAGCTCCTTTATTTTCTCTGTTGCTAAACTATAGAGACTGTAAAGTGTAGTGAAAACTTTTTAACCTTTAAATAAACCTTTATATATATATATATATATATATATATATATATATATTAAGCTTTATTTATAATTTTATCATCTATACACATAACTCTTTGAATATTACATACATATATACATGCGAGTCATTTTTAACTCGTTTTATCCAGCCATTGGTAGAAATTTTTCCATCTATTATCAAAAGTATCATGGCTCTTCCCTTGTAATCTTATACTTAATCTATCCATTTCCACTATTAGCAGCACTTTCTCTATCAATTCTTCCCTCGAGGGTGATTTTTCTTCTTTCCAACATTTGGCCCATAATATCCTTGCCGCTGTAAGAATATATATCACTACCTGCTTATTATTCTTATCGATAGTACCTGGTAGCATATTCAACAAAGCAATTTCTGGTATAAATGGTAACTCAGACCCGATTATACCTCTTATAACCTCGTAGACATATCGCCAATAATTCTGCACTCTATCACACCTCCACCACATATGAAAATACGTGCCAACATTCTTCTTACATTTCCAACAATTCATACTAACATCTATATAGCATTTCGCCACTCTATCTGGTGACCAGTGCCACCTATATAACATTTTATATATATTTTCCTTATAGGGGATAGCTCTCATCAATTTCATGGAGTTCCAAACTTTGGCCCACTGTTCTATTTCTACAGTATGCCCCAAATCTTTCATCCATGCAATCATTGAAGTCTTTACCATTTCATCCAATAAATAATTCGAAATTAAAAAATTATATAGTTTTTGTATCAGCTTATCATTTGAGGAAAGCCAAATTTTATCTAACTCATTCTTATTTTTATAGAAACCCATTCTATTATCTTTATTATATCTCGCCGTCAATTGGGCTGTATCCCACCATGTTAATCTAATATTCTGGGCCGCCAAGCCTTCCATTCCTCTTAATTCATTGTTTTTATCTAATAAATCCTCATATGTCAGATTTTTCCACTTCTCACATAATGTTGATTTAGTAATTGCTTCTAGAGGAGCCACCCACCTGGGAGTTTTGTCATAAAATTCCCTCTTTGTATCTTTCCAAATTTTTAACAGAGCCCCTCTTATAGTATGTTGAGTGAAATTTTTTAGTGGTTTGTCCTCTTCGTACCATATGTATTTATGCCACCCCATAGGAATATCATGTCCCTCCAAATTTAGTAATCTGGTATTCTCTAATATGACCCACTCTTTTATCCAGGTTAATGCTGCTGCCTTGTAATACAAATACCAATTAGGCATTCCAAAACCTCCACTTTCTTTCCTCTCCTGCATAACCTTACGATTAATTCTTGGTTTCTTATTGTTCCATATGAATTTACTACAAACTTTCTCCAATTCCTGGAAGTAATTCATTTTCCTTAATATAGGTATATTCTGTGCTAGAAATAAAAATCTAGGTAACACATTCATTTTAATAACCGCTATTTTACCCATAAAGGAGATTTTCAATTCATTCCATCTTTGAAGATCTTTTTAATTTCTATAAGGAGTTTATTATAATTATCCTCCATCACTGTAATATTCCTATTTGATATCACTATTCCCAAATATTTTACCTTCTTTACTACCTCCATTCTAGATATTTGTTGAATTAGACCTATTTGTTGCTTGGTACAATTTTTTGTTAATATATTGGTTTTTTTTAAGTTTATTTTTAAACCCGCCACTTCTCCGTATTGTTGTATTTCCTTTACTAATTTTCCTATAGATACTAGAGGGTCTTCTAAGATAAAAACAAGATCGTCCGCAAATGCTTGAATTTTAAATTCCTCTCCCTTTATTTTAAGCCCTTTGATTAATCTATTTTCTTTTATTTGATCATTTAGGGTTTCTAGTACAAAAATAAATAATAAGGGAGATAATGGACACCCTTGCCTGGTACCCTTTTGAATTTTAATATCTTGAGTCATATCTCCATTTATTTGTATTTTCGCACTTTGCTCACTATAAATGGCTTTTATCATCGCTAAAAAATTGGGTCCACAATTCCACGCTTCTAACTTTTGCAACATAAATTCCCAGTTTACATTGTCAAACGCCTTTTCGGCGTCTAAGAAAATCATCGCCATTAATTTGTCTGAGTGTACTTCATAATACTCTAGGATATCCAGTATCGTTCTAATGTTGTTTTTCATTTGTCTTTTAGGGAGGAATCCCATCTGATCTTGATGTATTATCTGTGCTAGTATCTTTTTCAATCTTGTGGCGAGTACCGATGCAAAGATCTTATAATCTGTATTTAATAGTGAAATTGGTCTATAATTTTTGATTTCCTTATCATCCGTGTTTGGTTTGTGGATTAAAGTTATTATCACCTGATTCCACGTTTCTGGTATTCTCCCCGTGTGGGCTATATTCTAAAATAGTTCTTTTAATATCAGTATAATCTGCTCCTCATACCTCTGATAAATTTCTATTGGTATTCCGTCTGGTCCAGGAGCCTTATTTTTCTTTTGTTTCTTAAGTGCTTCCACGATTTCGCACACTGTTATTGGTTCATTCAATAATCTTCTTTGTTCTTCATTAAAGTTCTTAACATTTTTACCCTCAATGTATCCTTTTATTCTATCCTTATCTTGCCCGTTTTGTTGATATAGTTTCATATAAAAATTTTCTATTATTTTTTTCATTGCTAACATATCATGTTTTTCCTCATTCTCTTCATTCCTTAGTGCTTTTATTACATTTTTCTCCTCTTGCGACCTTAGCTTGTGTGCAAGCCACCTTGTTGGCTTATTGGCATTCTCAAAATAATAAAACTTGGCTCGCTCTATATTTTTGCAATTTCTTGAGTTAAAATAAGATTCATTTGGTGGTGCAGAAGCCTTTACTTTGTTTTTATTGTTTTGGTCGTTGTCGCTGTGTTTTTCCCCTTGTTTTCTTGTTCCTTAATTTGTATTTTCAGTTCTTCATAACGCTTCCTTCTTGCTTTCCTTTTCCATGCCTCTTCGTTAATAAATACGCCTCTTAAAAAGGCTTTGAATGCTTCCCATACTACCTCTATCGATATCTCAGTCTGAATATTTCGTTTAAAAAAGTCCACTATTTCTTGTTCTAATTTTTTATCATTTTTTTATCTTTTATTAAGTTTTTATTCATCCTCCACCTTATTTTACGTGATCCTTCTCTTAAAGTTAGCATCAGTGGACTATGATCTGCAAAAGTATTTGGCCATATTTCCACCTCTCTTACTTCTGTCACATATGTCGTAGTAACCCATATCATATCAATACGCGACCACGAATTATGCCTGGCAGAATAGAATGTATAATCATGTTTTTCGGGGTTTCTTAATCTCCACGCGTCCACCATACAGTGTTCATCTGCTAATTGTAAGAATTCTTGTGGTAGCACGTTTCCCTTTCTTTTCCGCGAAGCCTGTGATTTTCTATCCATTTTCCCGTCCAATACAGCATTAAAGTCTCCTATTATACAAGTTTCTGTTGGAGTATATCTATTTAACAACTTTCTTAACTTTTTAAAAAAGATTTCCTGCCCTTGATTTGGAGCATAGATATTCCATATCATACTTTCTTTCTGTTGTCTTAAGATCTTTATTGCAACTATTCTGCCATTTTCTGATGCATACACTAATTCTGGATTCAAGTGTGCTTTGACATAGGTTGCAACTCCCCTTTTTTTTATAGCATCTGATGATACAAAAACTTTGCCTAATTTTTTGCATTCTAAATAATTTTGATCTAGATATTTTATATGAGTCTCTTGTATACATGTTATTTCTGCTTGTATTTTTGTTAGCTGATGTAACGTTCTTCTTTTTGCCGGACTGTTCAAACCGTTTACATTAACCGAAAAAATTCTAATGTTTTTTAGTTTTTCCATCTTACTTCTTTCCTTTGTCTTGTTCTGCTAGTTTACGTTGATACCTAGTTGTTACCTGCGAGAGAACAAAATACGACTTTCTCCCTCTTCTATCTCTCTCTCTTTTTCCTTTTTGTGGCTCTTCTCCTGTCTCCTCCTCTTCTTTTTCACTCCCCTCCTCAGTCTGCCAGCCTAAGTTCTCTCCATTTTTTTCCAGAAAGTCTTCCAATTTGAAGATTGAATCTAATCTTTGCCTTCTTCCCTCATAATTGAATACTATCCCTTCTGGGACCAGCCATCTATATGAAATAGCATTGTCTCTTAATAATTTTGTTAAGGTGGTGTAGTTATGTCGTTTTTCCCTTATTCTCCATGGGACTTCCTTCAGGAATTGGACTTCAGACTCTTGTATCATCACTTTGGTAACATTTGCCTCTTTGATTATTTTATCCCTCATATTTCGTCTCATAAATTTCATATATACTTCCCTTGGTAATTTATTCCTCCTAGCATATGAACTATTCTTTCTATACACCTGGTCCAATTCATTTTCTACTTCTTCACATGTGCCTACCTTTAATTGTTCCGAGATGTTCTTTACCATTTCTTCCTTAAGATTTTTCCCTATATTTTCCGGTACATTTTGGCATCTAATTACTAAGGAGGCTTTCTCCATCTCAAGTCCCATCAAAGCATCTTCAATTCCGTCTGTTTTTAGTCTAACTTCTTGTACTTCCTGTTCTATTTCTTGCACCCTTTCCTCCATATCTGTATTTGCTGCCACTATTTTCAGAATTTCTTGTTTATTTTCATTTATCTGCTTCTTAATTTCATCAGTTTCTGTGCTCAGTTGTTGCGCTAAATTTTTCATTTGGGCTTGAATTGGTTCTATCTCCTGTCTGATCAAAGGTGGCAAAGTGACCTCAGCAAACGTCTTCATTTCTGCCGCTATACATTCTTGCATTAGGGAGTTAAGCTCTTTTATATTCATCTGTGTTACACTCATTGTATTTGTTTTTAATAAACTTTGAATATTTGGCTGTCCTGGTGACTTTAGAGATTGCTTTCTCGCTCCACTAGCACTCCCTGCTGCAGTATTCCCTGTAGCCATGTATATATAAGTTATTGTTTTTATTTTCCGTTCTCAACTTATGCCCCCTACTTGATATCTCCTATTGTCTTGTACTATTCTACTATTAATTATAGTTTTTTCCTTATTAAATTTATTTTCTTTTATCTTGCTTTGTATCTAATAATTTGTGTTGGTTTTTAGCTTTCTACTCCTATCTAGCTTCCACTTTGGCATAACACGCTATATCTTTACTCTAATCCGTTCTAACTCTCTTGATCTTCCACACCCCTGCTACTTGCTGACTTGCACCCCCTACAGACTGTTTATCTTTTCCAGTCTCTCCCTCGTTTAATCTCTCAATCTTCTCTTCTACTTTTCTTAAGTCTTTTCCGTCTCTTCTCGAGTCTTTCCGGTGCTTCTCGGCTCTTCCCGTCCCTTCTCGGCTCCTTTCGGTACTTCTCGGGTCTTTCCACGCCTCCCTCGAGTCTCTCCGACTCCTTGGGCGTGTCCTGCCCGCTCCTCCGATCTCCGCTTGAACCTCCGACCTCTGCTCGAACCTCCCGCCGCCAGACGCTGATCCCCGCTTCTCCGCCACTCTCTGTCCTCAAGCCGCCATCTCCAATTCCCGTCTTCTCCCTCCAACAAAACCACAAAGAACAAACCAGGTAATATCCGTATTTTCAGGTGATTTTTCCACGGTGAGCTGCTCTCCCCTCCGCCTCCCCCTCATTAACCTAGTCCTGATTTCAATGGCCACTTTAAAGTCAAACGCCTTCTATTTCTCTTCTCGTTTATTTAGAGCATTAATGTTTCTTTTACCACCTTCTATCATTCCCCTTCCCTCCTCGTTTGAAAATTTGCCCAGTTAGATACTTAGCTTCGGCTGCTGTTTTTTGCTGCTAAAATATCTTCTCTGTTGTTGACTCTTGCGGTTCATCAAGGGCTTGTCTTGTACCCGTCGTCAAAATGCTGGGCATCCTTTCAGCCTTCCGCTTAAAAGCACCTCTTAGTCAACTGGCAGAATTGCCCTTTCTGCACATTTCCCAAGAGAAAGCCTCTTGCTTTGAGTTCTTCCTCCAGAAGAACTCTTCTTGAGCGTTGGTTAGCTCAAAAAGGCTGCAAAGAATAGAGCGTTGGCGAGCTACGAAGTTGCTCGCGTCCGCCCTCGGCGCTGCCTGGAACCGGAACGCCTTTATATATATATTAAAGACCTGCTTTATTTGTGTGCATCAAACCTCAGGGACCCACAGGGCTGGATATTGCTCTAGTGCCCCAGACCGAGAGTTCCTACCTATACCTTGTGGCTAATAGCCACTGATGGACCTCTGCTCCATATGTTTATCTAATTCCCTCTTGAAGCCATCCATGTTTGTAGCCGCCACCACCTCCTGTTGTAGTGAATTCCACATGTTAATCACTCTTTGGGTGAAGAAGTACTTCCTTTTATCTGTTCTAACCCGACTGCTCAGCAATTTCATTAAGTGCCCACGAGTTCTTGTATTGTGAGAAAGGGAGACAAGTACTTCTTTCTCTACCTGCTCTAACCTATGCATAATCTTGTAAACCTCACTCATGTCACCCCTCAGTTGTCGTTTCTCCACACTAAATCCTAGAGTGTCACACTCAGCCTGGTGACATCACTTCCAGGTGTTCACTGAAGTGATGTTGCTTCATTAGCATGACGGCAATCCCCCCAACCCAGGCCTCTGCTGCCGGCTGCCTACCTAACACAGACCAGGAAAAAAATCTAGGCCACTTTACCAGCTGCTTGAGATTTGTACTTCTGGAGATTATAAACATTTTAAAGGAGAAACTCTGTGGATTTTATAAAGGTAGTGTAAATCCCCCTCCTGCCGGATTAAAGAAATGTTCTCTGAACTGAACTGAATCATAGAAACCCTGACGAATTCAAAAAACAATGTATCCCACAGACATTGAGGCCATTTTCTCTCTTTTAATGCCAAGAAACCAGAATCCTGTTTTTCATGCTGACTGGTTTTTAAAAGGCAGAGTTAGAGCTCTCTTTTGTGCTGAGCTTTAGAAGCTGTGAAGAGAATTAGGAAGGGGAAAGCTGCGTTGTGCATTGTTTTGAACAGATATCAGAAGGAAGAAATTTTTTGATTGCCTGGATTATGAGAAAATAATCCCATTTCACTTCTATGAGTTCTGATAAGAAAGGTAGACCTGTACTTTAAGTTCAATTGAGCCCCACTTCTTCAGGAATAAATAAACAAATGAGGTTGTTTAATGTGATTAATTTAAATCACAGAGACAGATCAAGAAAGGTAGCGGTGTTAGTCTGTCTGTACCAATAGAAAAGAGCAAGAGTCCAGTAGCACCTTAAAGACTAACAATATTTGTGGTAGGGTAGGAGCTCTCGTGAGTCACTGCTCACGTCTTCAGATATCTGAAGAAGTGAGCACTGCTTCACAAATACTCATACCCTACCACTAATTTTGTTAGTCTTTAAGGTGCTACTGGAATCTTGCTCTTTTCTACTGTAAACCACAGAACACAGAAAATGTGTAAGGATCCAATACCTTAATTCAAAGCAGATGATAGCCAGGGTGAATGCAATCTATAAATGATGTTAGATTTGCTGGCTTGGCTTTACGAAAACTATTTCGTTGCACTAAACATAGGATTTTGGAAAGCAGGTTGTGTTTTTAAAGCTCTGGGCAGGCCATGATAAAGCAAAATCCTGGTAATATCTGTTGGAATATGCAAGGCCTATCATGCATGGATAGAGAAGATGACAAGACAGTCCTGCAGAGGGCAGTAGAGGGGACAACTAATTAGCATAGTGATATTAGGGACTTCCACTACTTTCAGATAATCTCCTTCCTGTCTCCTGATTGGCTCAGTTAGGTCTCCTGCTGAGAACTGTTAGTCTGCTAACACTCTCCTAGCTAGTTAGACAGTTAGACCTCTCTCTCTCCTCTTTCTTACAAGCTTTGTTTGCTTCTTAATAAACCAACTTTATTTTGTAAACAGCTGTTGCTCCACTTCACTGCATCTCTACATCTGCCAACAATATCATCATTAATGCATCAGCACACGCATACACGTGTGCACACATGTGCATGCACACACACACACACACACACACAGAGCAGATTAAAATTTATCTAGCTGCCACCTTAGTTAACATTATTACCGAGGATTTGTCATTATCCTGCAAGGAGTAAACTATTTGATTACCTCTGTTTTACCAGATGATAACAAAAATACAACAGTAATGCAGAAACAGGGTTTATATGGAATTGGCAGTAATGTCTCTAAACGTAATCAGACAAGTAAAAATGACACATTCAATCAAGTTAAAAAGTTTCAAGCATTTGGCCATTTCACAGGAAGCACCCCCCTGCCCCTTTGCATCTGCAACAAAAGAGAGCTGAGCTGTCCAAGCACTTTAACATTTAGCATTGAAACAGATGCACAATGGGGCTCTGACGCCCTGATTATAAAACATTGGTTTCCAGTTTGTTTCTGGGACAAATTCAAAATGCTGGTTTTGACATTATACCAGGGGGTCTTCAATCTTGCTGAGCCTATGGATATTTTTGGTATTTTAAAAAAGAGAAACAGGCACTACCACAAAACAGTGGCCATGGGAGGTGAAACTAGTCCCAAAGTGGGTCCTGTGTGTGTGGGGGGGAGATACAAAAGGTTGGAAGGTCCCAAGTTAATATCTTCCTATTACGTGAGTTGCTGTTTTTGAATGGACGCTTCCTGCAGACCCAGGAGGGCATCTCATGGGGTTTTCGCAACACTTCCTGTTCCAATGAGTTATAGAAAGTCAGGATTGGTTCTTTTCCTTGGGGATAAAGTATTTCAGGGAAGAAGCAAGTGGGTTCCAGGAAACCCTTTGTGGGGCACCATGTTTGGGGAGCATTGCCCATATGGGTCTGGGATTAGGGTACTTCAAGAACTGCCTCTTGCCTGGACGTGGCAGTCGTCACCACACGCTCTCCTCTGTGTCCCTTCTCTGAGTAAATCGAGTGCCTGGAATACAGAACTGGGAGACCTACGGTTCAAATCTCTGCTGAGCCACGAAGTTCACTGGGTGACCTTGGGCTAGCCTTTCTATCTCACAGAGCTGTTGTGAGAATAAAATGGAAGAGAGGACAGCCATGTATGCTGTCCTGAGATCCGTGGAGTAAGAGTGGAATAAAAATGCAGATGGTACTCCTAGTACTTATTGCCCAGGGCAATAAGGACGTTTCTAGATGAATGTCCTTTAGAACAAGGAGAGTCCAAGCCCTTAGTTGTGTGGGACGGAAACTTCTTCAAATTGATACAGAGCTGCCAGATTTTTTTGGAGGGGGAGAGAGAAGAGAGAAGAAAAAGAGATTGGATTTATACCCCGACCTTCACTACCCAAAGGAGTTCCAGAGTAGCTTACAATCACCTAGCCCTTTCCCTCCCAGCAACAGACGCCCTGTGAGGTAGCTGGGGCTTGAGAGAGCTCTTTCAAAAACTGCTCTTGAGAGAACAGCTCTGAAAGAACTTGTAGCTGACCCAAGGTCACACTGGCAGCTGCATGTGGAGGAGTGGGGAATCAAACCCACACTCCTAACCACTACACCAAACTGGCACACGCGCGAGAGAGGTCTCCTAGATTCGAAATGCTACAATTTAATATAATGAAAGCTGATAAAATGTCGAGTTTGACAAGGCCTCAGTTTAGTAATTGCCAGCTTCCATCACAAATCTAAATACTTCAGGGCAATCTGATTTGTGAAAAAGAGAACAGATGAAAACCAGAACATCCCGTTTAAAATGTAGAACATCCATTCAACTACGTTGTGTCCAAGAGTCTTGGGGGTGGGAATCCCAAATGGCGGTATATCCCAACAATCTAGGGAATTTAACCTCATGTCTTTAACCTTTGACAGGGCATCTAATTATTTCCAGATCATATCCCAGATCACACAATGAGTGGCTTGTTCAAAATCTGTCAAGTGCCTCCTTAACAGCACTCTCATCTCCCATCGTAGCAGGACTTCCACTCGTTTGACATCATACTCCTGCCACATCAATGCTCAGGGGAAAGAAACAGGATGAGCAAACTCACAAGTCAGATGCATCTGTTACTCACAAACAGGGTGTGAAGATGCTACGCCTTACTTTCGTGGCTGTCTAGTGACGGTTCCATTTAGAGAGCTGGGAGGGGCAGATGGCCATTATGATCACCAGGGAATGTCCCCAGTGGGCTGATTGACTGGAGGGGCACCCACTGCTCCCAGCCCCAAGGGAGCCCCATGTGAAGTGGGCAGGAGCTGCTGCCACCACAGACCAGAGGTTCCCACTTTGTGGGATCCAGCAGTACGGGCCCATATGAGGTGGGACAGAGCTGCTCCAGCCATGAGCTGATGGGTCCTGCCCCACACATAGTGGGCAGGTGTGAGCTGGGCAGAAGTGAGCCTGCTCCTTCCTTCACCCCTCTGCCCAGTTGTGGTACCCCCTTCCACCTTTCCTCCATGGGGGGGGGGACTGGGGACAGACCAGAGGGGCCCTTTCCTGCTCGGATTTTACACCCCTCTGGTCCACCCCTGGGAACTGGCGTAGCATGATGGCGAAGAGAGTAGGATGGGATTCAGAACATCCCTGGTTCAGATCTTACCTCTACTATGAACTCACAGAGGGTGCGTTCAGACGGATCTTTTGATCCACCATAGGAACGACTCCCTAGTGGATCAAAAATGCACGACCAGACATAAACATCTGGGAAATATTCCGGTCCCATAGGCATCCCGTTCTGCTGCGCCTCCAATCCTGATTTAAAAAGAAGCAGTTTCTATGTAGGGTTTTCGCTTACCCGCGCGACAACTGCAGACTTTCTTCCATCTGGTCACTCCATTAGCGTGCAATGCTCCCGTCGGCTCGGTCTGACATCAGACCGAGCTGACAGGAGCGCAATTTTTTAAAAAATGAAATCCTATGTGCGCTTTAACGAGGAAACGCATTCAGCGATAAGCGCTACGAGGAATGTAATATTCATGCTTATTTATTTTAGGGACAAGATGTTACCACGATGGGAGGCGCAGCCTTGCCTATGTGCATGTACAAAACTTTTTTTAAAAAAATCCTCGGTGAATGCCGTGCAGACAAATCACAGCGGGAACAATGCGTGGTGAGGCTATTTCACGGGGGGTGTCTGGTCGTGCTAGGCTGGATTAAAAAAATTGGGATAAAATTTTAGGAGGGCTCATGGCGGGATTGACTGGCCGTCTGAACGCAGCCTGAGTCGCCTTAGGAAAGCCTCTCACTCTCATCCTTCCACTTGCAATATGGGGATGACTAAATAATGCCCTACTGCCAAACAGCAGAAACCAACCAAAAATGGAGATACGCAGTAGAAAGGTAATAAAGAGAACAAAACTGTGTATAAAATATACACAACTTCAAAATCTACTCCCAATTTTTGTATATATGTATAAACATCAAGTAAATTCATCACAATCATCACAAAAATAAGCAAGACAAAGTAATAACGAACGAACTTCTACTATTGTTATCAGTGTAATGTAAAGTAACCTCTACGAACACTGTTAATATATTATGTTCTTGGCGTTCATGCAGGATATGCCTATAGGAGAAACAGTGACTACTAAAGCAATAAAAGTTCCAATTTTCGTCCAGGAAATATCTCATGAAAGAAGGATTTCTGATGTAAAGGTTCCAATGTTTTTACTTCATGCAATGGCTAGCTGCGAAGTTACCGCGTTCCGCCCACGCTTTCTCAAAAGTCGAACCTTTATCTCAGTTATTTAACGCAAGTCTCTCTCTAAAGTATTAATTTGGCTACGGCTTCTCTAGATCCAATGGATTCAAAAGCCTCTCACTATCATCATTGTATTTGTGATATGGGGCTATAACGAAATAGGGCTGTTGTAAAAACTGCAAGAGAACAGTGAAGGTACTATACAAATGCTAGCATTCCTTAGCTATGATGGCTCATCTGGGTCAAGCTTGTAGTGCATAAAGCACAAACGGGAAATCATGATGGCGCTTACGTTTCTTGTGCAGGCCAGCTGTCGTACTCCAGCTTCATAATCAACAGCTAATGCACCCTAGTCACTGCACATACATAAAAGGACACAGATTCCCTGCCTGCCATCATGAAGCTGTCCTGTCGTGAACCAGAGCACTGGCCCGTCAGGTTCAGTATTGTCTACTCAGACTGGCAGCAAATCTCCAGGGACTTGGTCTTCCGCATCCCCTCCTACTTGACTTTTTTAAAGTGGAGATGCTAGGAATTGAACCCGGGACCTCCTACATGCCAAGCAGATGCTCTGCCACTACATGCCAAGCAGATGCTCGCCCCCTCCCAGTCTCATCATCTAAATGCGTTGTAGTGGTTAGAATCAGGCCCATAGCCAGGATTTTTTTTGGCTTGTGGGGCAACATTTTTTCTGGTGGGACTGCCGTTATTTGCCATAATGAAGCGGGTGGTGCGACCCCCTCTCCCTCCCCTCCTGCAGGATTGAAAAGACCCTTCAGCTGATCAACGGGGAGCTGATCCTTTAAATCTTGCAGGAAGGAGGGAGAGCGTCATGTGCCACCCCCCTGCTTCTTCTCAAAAGCATTTAAAGGATCCCTTTAACTCCTTTTGGGAAGAAGCAGGGGGCCTTTAAGGAAGGGGGCTGGCCCCACTGTAGCTACGGGCCAGGTTAGAAAGCTGGACAAGGAGCTGGGAGAACAAAGTTTGAATCTCCGTTCTGCCACGGAAGCCTGCTGAATGACCTTGGGCCAATTGTCCTCCCTCCACCTAACCCACCACACAAGGCCGTTGTGAAGATAAGCAGAGGGGTTGTAAGCCACTTTGGACAGCCACTGAGGAGAAAAGCAGGGTATAAATAAAAACCAAATAGAAATTATCTTGACATTTAGGATGAAATATAATTGTATAATAAGGAATATGGAAGTAATTTTTGTTTGTGCTGGGAATAAAGTATCGCTATTTGGGATCAAGACTAATCACTGAAGAAAAGAGAAGAGTTAAGATCAAATGACTGTGAAAAGTGGCTTTGAAAACAAATGTACTTTTCCAGGGGCAATTATGAAAGCTGTATTCAAAATCCAAATAGCTCTAACCCTATTCTCAAATAACGGGGCAATCACAGAGCAAACATGAGCATTTTTATCTTTACACATTAGCAAGGATGTTATAGATTTCCTTTCCAAGCTTCAGCTGACGACCAAAAGACTTTGTTCTTGAAAAAAATTCCAGTTCCTGGTGCACTTCCAATTTCCAGGAAAGATGTCCATTCATATTAACCCCTCTTCTACAATGCTTCTATTCTATTGGTTCCAAATCGTAGAATGGTATCTTTTAAGAAGTGTCACGCACTGGAATGTAGAATAAACTACTGCTGGGGGTCCAAGCATCATGAAGGGTAAAACTCAGCCCCAAACACAGATATTCACATGCACAATTGAGCCATCCTCGATGCTCCGGGGAGAAGAGGAATCTATTTTGGCAGCCTTTGAATACATCTGAAACTCGACATCCCAAACTGTGTGTGGCAGAACTCTGTGTATTTGTATGCTTCCAAGTTAATATCTGTGCAGGCTAAAATGCCCAGTCTGCTGGCTTCCAAGTCCCCCTTTCTGCCTGCCTCTCCCAAAATGGAGAAGAATTCTCCTCTAGTAAATAATGGTAAAATGGGGTTTACATTCTTATGGAGACTGGGTTCAAAGCAGTGTGATGCCCTCGTTGTTCCAGCTTCCCAGTGGTCTTCAGTCAGCTGCACACCAGGAAAGAAGCGTTCCTGCAGCTTTGGCGAGCCCATTCTTACCAACAGGAGCCCTTCCCACCGCCAGTTCTCACCATATCAGCCACCAAGTAACCTAAAGCTGTGTATGTATTTTGCCTCATCTCTTTCAGTGACGGACCTGTGTGTACACTAGGGGCTGGAAGGTCCGCATGATTTGAATTGGGATTGCAGTTTAAGGGGAGGACAGTTTAAACGCTTTCCCGAACTGCTGTTTGTCATTGGCCCCTGAGAACTGCTGTTTGTCATGTTGGGGTCACTCTGCTGTACACTGCCTCTGTCTTTGCCCCAACGGAGCAAACAGCAGTGCCACAGAGTCCACCTTCCAAAGCATCCATTTTCTCCAGGGGAACTTATCTCTGTAGTCTGGAGATGAGCTGTAATTCTGGGGGGTCTCCAGGTCCCACCTGGAGGCTGGCATCCCTAAGTGGCACAGGCCCTTCGGGATGGGAAAAGTGAGCGGAGCTTAAACCCTCCCTCACTGCCGTGTGGTCTCAGTCTGAACTGTGGTCCTGTGCACCTTCTATTAAAAAGAGGATGGAAACACCTGGGAGTTCACATCTGTTTGCCCTTAAGGCCACTTAGTAAGTTAATGGTGGAAGTACGATTTGTACTGAGGAGTTTCTTGTTTTGCAGCACCGCTGTAATGTAACACGGACCCTTCAGAGGCCTCATCTGAGACCCCATTTCACGGGGAGGTTCTGTATTGTCCCTGGAATAGGAGGCTGTTCTCTTATCGCACAGAGAGGCTGATTCTGCCCACTGCTTGTCATTAAAAATGAAATTTGGGGCCATACTCCCCTTTTGTCCTCCAACCGCAACTCTATTTCCACCTTGCCGGAGCGGGAACAGTGGCCCAGATGACCATCTAAGGAAGCGTGGCCCCCACAGGGAAGAAGGGGTTCAGGCTCCTGCTCCACCTGCACCACTTTCCTAATTTATTGGTTGGCCCTAAGCTGTAAGTCTCAGAAGCCATAAGTCTTACTTCAAAACTGAGATGAGCAGTGTTGAGACAAACCATGTATCATGGAAGAGTTTGAGGGTCAGATCCAAACAGATGCCAGAAGATCCATCAACAGCCCATTTTCAAATTGATGGGCTTTAGATAGCGACTGTGTCATGAGACAAGGAAGGATTATTTATTGTCCCTCCCTCCGGCACCATTTTCCCAAGCTCAAATGGCCTCCAAAAGCTGCTGTTTGCCTGCTTGATGAAAGCGTACAGGCAGCATGAAGGAACTCATATGTTTCTCACAATGGGGGGAAATGGCAGCTCCACTGGGAAGCCAATAAACTTCCCATTCCTTGGCTCTGACCTGAGCCTGGCTCTCCTACAGCTGCTATTTAGCAGTACAAAACACTGGAATGAAGACGCATCCATGGATCTTCCAGCTCTGTCATCTGGTTTGATCCCAAACAAGACACTTCCTTTCTGAGTGTGTTTGGCACTGTTTCTGCCTTCAAACATGGGGAGCTGCGAGAGAAATATGGCTTTGATTATTGGACGCCATATGCAATTTCGTGAAGATGTGATGACAACGATTTGGAGTAAACAATGTATAATCCTTGCTGCTCCTAGGTAAGAAAAATCGACACACAATCCTGTCTAGAGGGCATGAGAGATTGTTTAGATAGATGAAAAAGGAATGGGTTGTGGGGAAAAGGTCAAAGCCAATAGTCATCCAACTAAGGATGCCAATTGCCAGGTGAGACCTGGGGACCCCCAGAATTACAGTTCATCTCTAGACTACAGCGATCAGTTCCCCTGGAGAAAAGGGATGCTTTGGAGGGTGGACTCTGTGGCATTGCACCCCTCTGGGCTCTCCAGGCCACATCCTCAAATCTCCAGGAGTTTCCCAGCCTGGGTATGGCACCCCTATGCTCCCCAGCCCCTGCCAGTGGCCGGGGGGGACGGGACCTGGCAACGGTCCATCCAACAAACAGCCCACTCAGTACATCCAATAATGCATTCACGTTCCGTTAAATTTCAAGCCCTGTTGGAACCTAAATGTTGATATTTTTAGCATATTCTGGAATTGTCTAAGATAGGGGTAGGCACTCCTTGGCATCAGTGTTCCCTCTAAGCTGAGTTAGTGGGAGCTAGCTCACAGTTTTTTAGCCTCCAGCTCACACATTTTTGTCCTTGCTCAGGAAGGATGGCTCCAGAGCAAACTAATTTATGCAGTAGCCAAATCGCTCACTCACAACTTTAATGCCAGTAGCTCACAGAGTAGAATTTTTGCTCACAAAACTCTACAACTTACAGGAACTTTTGGTTGGCATGTGTACCAAATAGCAGCATGTCACAATCCAAGTGAGGGGGAGGGGGGTTGCAAGGACAGAAGGACCAGTGCAATAGTGGCCAGCAGCACAACCCAGTGTCAGTGTGGCAGCAGTGCAGACCTAACACTGGGTTCTGCTGCTGGGCACTAGTACATTGCACTGGTTCTGCTGTCCTTGCAGGAAACCCCCCCCACCCATTTCTATTTCAGAGATTCTCACATTTAAATTAGTCCTGTTGGGTTTTGGCACTGCCACAGTGGCACTGGTTCTGCTGGGCACATTGTGCTGGTTGTGTTGCTGGCCTTACAAAAATGCCCCCTTCACACACTTGACTTTCTACTGCAAAGATTCTCTGGGACATACTAATGGGCTTGTATTGCCTTGCTATTTCCCCCCATTGGAAACGATGGAGGATGGGGGCCCATAGAATTGGGCCCCCTGGTCCAATCTTTTTGAAACTTGGGATTCTTTTGAGGAGAGGCTCAAGCAGCTATGCTGCAAATTTGGTTCCTCTACCTCAACGCCCCCCCCCAAATATACCCCAGGATAGATTCGCCATTGACATTAATGGTCCCCATAGGTATAATTGACACCCAAAAATTTGGGATTCCTGAATATTACTGGTATTGGGATTTGGGAATATTGGGAAATGCCAATATTTTCCTGGTCCAATATACCCAAATCTGGAAAAAAGATTATTTTTTCCCTTGCATACCCCTAATTATCACTGATTGCTTGCTTCCAAGTCTGGCCAAGTACAACCAGCATCTCCCTTGGGTTACACCAACACCTTCACAGGTAGGCATAACAAATATTTGATGACTTGAACAACAAAAAAATTGTCTGCACTATCCAAACCTTTATACGTATCACCCCCATCCCAAGTATGCACAAAGTGATGTGGTTTTTTTTAATAAGGTTTGCAAAGTACCTCTCTTTTATTTGACTGTTTGCTTTGACATTGACTGCCTCTCTGTCTCTGGATGTGTCACTTCAAAACCTGTTCTTACACATGGAATTTAATTAGGAGCAGAGGGGGAAAATCAAGGAAGGAACCAGGAGGAGACAGTGAAGAACAATGGAAGTCCTTTGGCTGTGCCACCCCTTCTGCACTCCACAGATAAAAAGTTCACTTACTGCTCAACAGCTAGAAGCATGGAGACCCACCTCCAGAATGACCACAGAAGTGGATTTAATCATTTGAGGAGTAGTAAAGACCCGTTTAGGAGCTGCGGTGGCTCAGTGCTTAAGATGCTGAACTGCAGTCTGGAAGGTCAGTAGTTCAGCAGTTCGAGACCCAAGTGCCACATGAAAGAGTGAGCTCCCGTCTCTGGTTCCAGCTCCTGCCAACCTAGCAGGTCAAAAGCAAGAAACTGCAAGTAGATAAATAGGTACCACTTTGGTGGGAAGGTAACAGCATTCCATGCACTTTGGTGTCTAGTCATGCTGGCCACATGACCACAGAAATGTCTTCGGACAGCACTGGCTGTTCGGCTTGGAAACGGAGATGAGCACCGCAACCCTAGAGTCGGATTTGACTGGCTTTCGAGCAAGAGAAACCTTTACCTTTAAAGACCCTTTTATAAGGGGCTGTGGTGGCTCAGAGGTTAAGATGCTGAGCTGCAGACCGGAAGGTCTGTAGCTCGGCAGTTTGAGACCCGAGTGCCACGTGATGGAGTGAGCTCCTGTCTCTGGCCCCAGCTCCTGCCAACCTAGCAGTTGGAAAGCAAGAAATTGCAAGTAGATAAAAAGACACTGTTTTGGTGGGAAGGTAACAGCATTCCATGCGCCTTGGCGTTTAGTCATGCCGGCCACATGCCCATGGAGAAGTCTTTCGACAGGGCTTTGGCTTGGAAACAGAAATGAGCACTGCCCCCTAGAGTTGGGTTCGACTGGCTTTCGAGCAAGGGAAACCTTTACCTTAAAGACCCTTTGGCTTTTCATTAGGTCTCTGATAATGGGGAATAAGTTAACAGGGCCGGGAAGGATGGTGGTGCAGGAGAAAGAAGACAGCCGCTAAGGGGAAGTCTGAGAAAATGTTTGGTTTCAAAGTCAACCATGATAATTTCAACTGTTCTTTTAGGTCCATCAGCAGTAGATTGCTTTGGACAGTTGTGTTATTAAACATGTCTCTGGAAACAGAAAGCAGCTGCCAGCATCTTTCCGGTTAGAGATGTTGCCACGTCCTGCAGACAGCCAGATTGCAGAGCATGACCTGAGACATTCCAGGCGTACCCCTGCCTCTGGAGTACGGCTGCATCCCACGATTGTTTATACACGAGGAGGCAGAAATTGCAAAGCCTGGGAAGAAAGAAAAGCTATCGATGCAGAACCAAGGATTTAAGAAAAAGCCCTGACTATGGATAGATTCAGGTGAGTAGCCGCTGAAGCAACAGAACAAAGTTTGAGTCCAGTGGCACCTTTAAGACCAGCAAACTTTAATTCTGGGTATAAGCTTTCATGTGCACATGAAAGCTTATATCTAGAATTAAACTTTGTTGAATCTTCAAGGTGCCACTGGACTCAAACCTTGTTCTATTGACTGCTGAGGAAGTTACAGACTGGTCAAATAAATCGGCAATAAAGCAATTAAAAATAAAACTACACTTCTTTACACCACCAACAACACTGCTTATGGGAACCAGCTTTTGAGCAAGAGAAATCTTTTCCTTCCTTCCTAAACAGGCATGTTTTCATTGCATTGGGAATGTAAAAAACTGTGGCACATTGTCATTCCTCCTCCAGAAGTTCATTGAAGAAAGCTGCAGAAAGACAAGTGCGACTCCTTGCAGCTGGCCAAGTGAAGGATGCCAGCCTCCAGGTGGGGCCTGGGGATCCCCCAGAATTACAGCTCATCTCCAGACTACAGAAATCAGTTCCCTTGGAGAAAATGGATGCTTTGGAGGGCAGACTCTGTGGCATCGTACCTCATTGAGGTCCCTGTCCTCTCCAGGCTCTATCTGCAAATCTCCAGGAGTTGGCATCCTATAACCTGTTGGAAATATGTGTGTGTTGCAAGGTCTAATTCATTCATTATAGGGTTAATCTGTTTACTTTGTGTGCTGTTGTTTTAGACTGACCTGGAAGGGAAACCTGGTTCAGAGCCAATGAAAACAAAGCCCGCAAAATCTAAGTCTGTTTACTCACAATCATTGGTTAATGTATTCAGGTGATTTCCTTCGAGGGGTCAAGAAGAAGAAGAATCTCCATTACAGTTGTTGTTGTGAGACTGTGTGGTCAGTCTGTTCTGTAGCTGTAGAGATGTAGCCTTAGGTCTGTTATTTTGTAGATTTTCCTACGTACCCTTCCCTTAGACATAAAGATTTTTACACAGAAAGAGATGCCTCCTCTCCAATGAAGCAAAGATCCATTGCAAACTCTGAAAATCAAAGTATTTTTGCCAGTTTTCCCAACATATTCCCATCCCTTGTGGGTTACTAGAGGAGATCTGGCAGCCCTAACACCAAGTTCCTTGGACAGTAAATTCTCTGAGTAGTTAGCTCCAAACGAGGGCCGAGAGAATGGACAAACAGAAGGCAGGCAGGAGATGTGGGTAGGCGCAGCTCCAGGCCTGATGCAAACCCACCTAAAGACAGCAGAAAGGCTGCTGGCAGGAAGGGTCTGGAGGATGCTGGGCTTTGCATCAAGGCAACTCAGCTGGGTGGGGCAAATTACTGGGGGGGGGAGAGGAACCAGGAGAGGCAAGCAGGGCCGGCCATAATAAAGGCATGACCAGCTAGCAGTCACGCCCTCCCTTCCAGTAGCCAGGGCTAATCCAATGGGAAGCGGGGACAGTCCAAGGGGATGGTGTAACCAGCAGGGCCTGCCAAGGTGGACCTGCACCAACTATGCCTGTGCCTAACTGGTTGAGGGGAAAGCAGTAAAGAGAGAGGAGAAGAGTACAGGTGACCTGAACCCAGTGTTGCTAGACCATGTGGTGACAGTCTGAGCAGGGCAGGGACATGGGGGGGCATTGTCGGTGATGGCATGGTGTCAGTTCTGGTGAAAACCCATAGAGTTTCCAGGAATTCCTAGAGAGGACTGACGTCACTTCCAGGGTTTTCCCCAGGAGTGGTGTCACACAATCACCAAGACCAGTCTTTATTTTTTTTCTCTCCCACTGGCCACTGGAGTGCTGGTGGGCAAGGGTCACGAGGGCATCTCCTGCCCCCAGCGGGCAGTTACCTTGTCTAGAGTACTGTTCGTATGTCCTCATTCTTTACTATTGACATCCAAAGGTGGGCAGAAGTTAATTAAAGGTGAAGAACTGCTGATGGTAACAAACACTTAGGCAGTATGTCTATATACTATTTCCCAAGTGTGCCCTCTGTCTGAGGATACCTACAGGTAGGGGGCACACTGACTCCAAACAGGTTTTTCTGAAAACTTGGGTGACCACCTAGGTTTACAGAAAAATCTGAAAAGTTAAACAAATACATTACGGGGTTTAAATCCCCCCCCAAATGAAGAGTGTTGTCTGCACATGTGCAGATGACGCAATTACCTTCCAGAGTACTGGCAGTGGTGGTGGCGGCTGCTGCTGTGGTGGCGGCTGCAGAACCCGGAAGCCACAGCCTGGGTCTGGCCTGCCTGGAGCCATACCAGGTAAGCCTCTGAATCGGGGGGGCCTTGGTGGGCCCACCCAGATCAACTCCAAGCGAGCCACTGAGAAGAGTGGTGGCAGGGGGAGCCTTGACTGGATTGCCTGCAGCAGCTCCAGGGAGCCGCAGGAGAGAGAAGATTCACCTGGTTCACCCAGAGCAGCTCTGGGTGAGCTACAGAGAGTGGCAGGGCGGCGGGGAGGCAGTGGGCCGGGCACTGACTGCAGGAGAGTCTGGGGGCCACACCAGGTCCTGTGAGAAAGTGGGGAGAGATGGGAGAGATGGGATTCCCCTTGCAAATCTTACAGCCCCCCACTTGTAAATTATAAAAATGACAATTATGACAGAATCTAATAAGGATAGTAGGGGCCGTAGTGGCTCAGAAGTTAAGATGCTGAGCTGCAGACTGGAAGGTCTGTAGTTCAGCAGTTCGAGACCCGAGTGCCACGTGATGGAGTGAGCTCCTGTCTCTCGCCCCAGCTCCTGCCAACTTAGCCGTTTGAAAGCAAGAAATTCCAAGTAGATAAATAGGCACCGCTTCAGTGGGAAGGTAACAGCATTCTGTGCAACTCGGCATTTAGTCATGCCAACCACATGACCATGGAGAAGTCTTTGGACAGGGCTGGCTCCTCGGCTTGGAAATGGAGATGGGCACTGCTCCCTAGAGTCGGATTCGACTAGCTTTCGAGCAAGAGAAACCTTTACTTTATAATAAGGATAGTAAGAATTAATGGGGTATAGTGTTGTGCAGGAAAAATCCTCCCAATGCAAGGTGCTGTAGTCCTTGGAGACACCTACAATTACGTGGCAGCAAACAGATAACGGTAGTGTTCAGACACCAGCCTGCATCATGATTTCTGTGTCTTCCATAGGCACTGAAGGATCTCACGTTAACCAGTTGTGCAGTCTGAACAGTTTTTTATTGTTGTGCATTCCTTGGAGTCCTGTGTGGTCTCTGTGTGGTTGCCTGCATTGAGTCAGTCCCCTCTTCTGTTTTCCTGTTGGAAGAGAGGTTCCTTTGGGCGTCTGAGGTCAGTTTGCGCAGAGAATGTCATCTGGTTTAACTTACAGTTTTATTGTATGAGAACAGGATGGCCATAGAGGCACACAGGCCTGTGTAGGGACAAACCCACTTTGGAAACAAATCTGGACAATTATTGTGCCATGAATTAATTTAATTTGGCACAAGCTATGGTTTATGGCTTATTGGCAGCGAGCAGATATACAAATGGCCAAGTATCTGCTGGTACTATTATTCCCTAACATTTTGTGGCAGAGTCCCTCAATCTGAAGAACCTGACATTTTCTCAAATTCTTGTGTGACATCTTAAAGGCCAACAGACCTGTTTTCATGATGTCATGATGCATTACATGGGGGGACCCCATTATTTTCATGCAGACCAAGTATGGAGATAAATCTTGAACTAGGTGCATGGTTTTTAATGTCTGTGAGAATTGCAGACAGTTCTGTGGCGCTGTTATCAAATCAAGCCTGAACTCTGCCTAGAAGCTAAAATGACTAAACTGAGGCTATCATAATTTGGTCACATTCTGAGAAGACAAGAAGAGTCACTGGAAAAGAAGAAGAAGAAGAGGAAGAAGAAGAAGAAGAGGAGGAGGAGGAGATTGGATTTATACCCCGCCTTTCACTACCCAAAGGAGTCTCAGAGCAGCTTACAAACTCCTTTTCCCTCCCGCTCCCCACAACAGACACCCTGTGAGGTAGGTGGGCTGAGAGAGCTCTGACAGAAACTGCTATTTTTCAAGGACAGCTCTTATCAGAACTATGGCTTGCCCAAGGTCATCCAGCAGGTGCAAATGGAGGAGTGGGGGATCAAACCTGGTTCTCTCAGATTAGAATCCGCACACTTAACCACTAGACCAAACCATTACACCAAAAGACAATGATGCCAAGAAATGTTGAAGGCAGCAGGCCAAGAGGAAGACCCAACATGAGATGGACTGAATCGATAAAGGAAACTGTGGTCTTCAGTTTTCAGGACCTGAGCAAGGTTGGTAATGATAGGATGTTTTGGTAATCATTAATTCATAGGGTCGCCACACTGGGGGTGTGGGGGGGAGGTATTTGTGAATTTCCTGCATTGTGCAGGGAGTTGGACTAGATGACCCTGGAGGCCTCTTCCAACTCTTATGATTCTAAGTTGGAAATGACTGGGTGGCACATAAAACATACATGGCACTGTTGTATGTACTAATGTCTGTGAGGGGGAAAATCAGGCAACTTTATTGCACAGATTTTATGTACTATACTATACTCATGAAAACATGAAGCCTTATACTGAAACAGACCATCAGTTCCTCAAGGTCGGTATTGACTACTCAGACTGGCAGCAGCTCTCCAGGGTCTCAGGCTGACATCTTTCACTCCAGCTACTGCCTTATCCTTTTAACTGGCAGTTCCAGGGATTGAATCTGGGACATTCTGCATGCCAAGCAGATGCTCTACCCCTGAGCCAGAACCCCTCTCCTCTTTTTACTGCATTACTTTATTTATTTTTTGTAATCTGTCTTGAGTCTCAGCAAGAAAGGCAGACTACAGATGAAGGAAATAAAGAAATAAACCCTGACAGTTTAGGTTTCTGCTGTGTTGTTTCCACACGAAACTCGTGGTTTGGCTTATGGAACACCTGATAAAACTTAGACCTAAACAGCACATTAGGCCAGATGTGGGTGCGCGGGAACCTGCATTCCCCCCATCTCTTGAAAAATCACATCATGTGACACTGTGATGCCCTCTAGAGACAGGGAAACATAATCTCTGGAGCCCCTGGGGTCTTGAAAGAACCAGCCCAGTTACTGCTTCCTTGCACAGGTTGTGCTATTTCCAGTTGACCATTCTAAGCACCTAAAGGTTTGTATCTGAAGAAGCATGTGTGCACATCAAAACTCATACATAGAATTAAACTTTGTTGGTCTTAAAAGATGCCACTGGGCTCAGAATTTATTCACCAGAAAGTTTGATTAGCTTCACCCGCCTTAGGGTTACAAGCTGGGTTGTAGCTACAGTGGGGCAATTGGGGGCTCTGCCCCTTCCTTAAAGGATCCTTTAAATGCTTTTGAGAAGAAGCAGGGATGGCGTGCACCACTCCCCCTCCCCTCCTGCAAGATTTAAAGGGCCTTCCAACTGATCAACGGGCCCCATGCTCCCCACCAATCAGCCAGAGGGCCCTTTAAATCTTGCAGGAGGGGAGGGAGAGGGGTGGCCTCTGGCGGTCGGGCTTGGGGGGCGGATTGAAGCTGACATAAAAATAATGGCAGCCCCACTAGAAAAAAAAATTGCCCCACAAGCCACAAAATCCTGGCTACGGGCTTGGTTACAAGAGAGAAGAGCCACAATGCTGTAACCAGGGCCATCTCACCCACTAGGCCTTTTGGCGCCCCCCCCCACGAAAAGCCCCCCTGCCTCTTCCCTGGCTTGCTTGGGCGCCCCGCAGCCGTGGAGCACCCAAGTGAGCCAGCGCTGGGAGGGAAGGGGTGGGGGTTAGAACCCCACCCTTCCCTGGATTTCCTGGGGGCCCTGCAGCCATGGAGCCTCCAGGAAAGCCAGTGCTGGGAGGGAAGGGGTGGGGGTTAGAACCCCGCCCCTTCCCTGGCTTTCCTGGGGGCCCCACAGCTGCGGAGCGCCCAGGAAAGCCAGCGCTCCGCCACCCCCCCGGTCTCCAGGCCCCACTGGGAGGTTGGCATCCCTGGTGGGGTGGGTGCCCCAGGCTGTCCTGCCTAGGGCGCCCAGACACTCCCAGGAAAGCCAGGGAAGGGGTGGGGGTTCTAACCTCCACCCCTTCCCTCCCAGCGCTGGCTTGCTTGGGTGCTCCGTGGCTGCAGGGTGCCCAAGCAAGCCAGGGAAGGGGCGGGGGGGCTTTTTGCAGGCTGCCCTGCAGCCGGCGTGCTCTAGGCGAGTGCCTAGCTCACCTAGTGGGTGAGCTGGCCCTGCTCCTTTCTGAGCCTCCCGTGGCAAACTGCCGGATCTGAACTGTTGCTGAAGCTAACCTGGCGGCACCCTCCGACCCCTGATCCCACTCTTCTCCACCCAGGTGAGTCTTACTGCTGGCCCCGGGGGCATATCCTGCCCCGCCAGGCAGGTCGTTGCCAGGTAGCCCATCACAGATAATCTGTTAACTTGTCTTTGCTCAGCCCCCTCTGTTTCACTGACTTAATAACCTCACGGGAAAAAAAATTAATGATGAGGAAAATGCAGGTTGGTGACTTACACATTTATTTATTATTTTCCATTTATATCCCACCTTGCCAGGGAACTGGCTCAAGGCAGCTTACAGCATTAATATACAATAAACATTACATACATTAAAATACAATAAAATACACATAAATAAGCTACGTAACATAAAAGTTGTGCAAATGATGGCGGCGTTCAGTATATAATCCCATGATGGAAGGCAGTATCCAGCGGTGTATCATGTGAGCCACAGTATGTTCGGTGGCTCATTCATCCGTGGCAGCTCCTAATCGAAGGCCTGGTGGAAGAGCTCCGTTTTACAGGCCCTGCGGAACTGTAAGAGGTCCTGCAGGGCCCCAATGTCGTCCGGGAGCTCATTCCACCAGTGTGGAGCCACCACTGAAAATGTGTAAGTCCACACATAATTAAGTCAGCAGTACACTAGCAGAGAGCAAGCCACGTGTCCTTATAATGTAACATGTACAGGCTCAATTCAAGGTCCCAGTATTGACCGTTGGAGTCCCATGCAACCTGGGACCAACATACCTTAAGGATGTCCTTTGCCCATATGAACCTACCTGTATACTCTGGTCATTTTAGGAAGCCCTGCTTCAGTTGTCCCTGCCATCTGAAGCTCGATGGCAGGCAACCTGAGAAAGGATCTTCTTGGTTGTGGCACCAAAACTTTGAAACTCCCTCCGTAGGGGGATTCCTCTATTGGTGTCTTTTGCCCACAGGTGAAGACTTTTTTTGTTGTTTTGTCTGACATACCTCTGGCCCTCCTTTTGTTGTTTATATGGTTTTAATTGAATTATTTGGTGATTTACAATATATCTTTAATTGCTCAAATGTTTTTGTTTTTTTTAACTTTTCCCACCTCGAGGACCCTGATCATAAAAAATGTTTCCAATTAAATTGATATGAATGATTTCTCCCTTCATACTCTTGAAGAATCCTCACAAAGGGAAAGGAAGCGATTGCAGCAGGGACATAAATCTTCAGACGGGGAAAGCCAGGCTGCTGACTAATTTTCTGAGGGTTATACCCCCTTCACTCAATTTATCAGTCTCCAGATGGGGGAAAGGGGGGATTTCTGTCTCCAGCAATGCTTAGGAAGCGATCTGGGCTGAGGACACATCTGTGCTTTGTGGAATGCAGATATAGTTATATGACGTATAGTTGTACCTATGTTTCTTAATGGAAAAACATGTTCAGGAAGTGATCGATAGTGGATTAGATAATGTACTGTTAACTATAATTTCAAAGGAAGATGAAAGCTCTGGCATTTAACAAGCTTGGGAGCACAAGTCCAAAAGGTTTATGCAAAGGCGGACCAGGAGCTCTCCGTTCATTTCCCTAATTAGTGTTTGACAGGCTGAATGTTTTATGTGGTCAGAATTTATCAGGGATGAAAATAGTATACAGAAGCATAAGGCTGTTTATATAATGGCAGTTTTTCATCACGTCAGAACCAGAACAGGTGCTCTGCTGAGGTCAAGGCAAAGGTTTCTTTGAAGGGAGCAGTGATTGATGGAACATGTTGTTCGCAGCCACCACATAATTCAGCGTGTTTGATCCTGATGATTACATGGGGTGGGGGGGTGGGGGGGAGTTGAATGTGCATCTGCTCGCTCTCGGCACTTGCTTGCATCATGGAGAATTAAAAGGTGTGTTTGAAGTGGCACATTTAAAACTGCTCCAGAGTCCTTCCCATAAATAATTCCTGACTTCATCGGTGAGCTCATGCTGTATTAAGCAAGAGCAGTGAAGGAAGATCTGGACTTATTGGCAGGCAGGGCTGTATGCTAGTCGGGATGCTGTGCAAATGCTGGAAGGCTGCAGGACATGGTCCCGGGTAGGGATGGGCATGAATTGGCTCGTGAACTAAAATCCGTCACGAATTTTGGGCAGTTCGTGGTTTGTGAAGCGATGTTTGTGGAAGGGCACCCAACACAAACATTTCACAAACTTTGGTGCTGTTAGTGGTGGTTTGTGGAGGTTTGTGAATGGATACATTTCCAGACAGACTGTCTCCACTCAAACTGTTTACAAAATTCCAAGGCGGGGGGGGGGGCAGAATTCTCCAGCTTTGGAAACACCAATAGGAGCCCTCCAAAGTTTAATAGGCACTGCTGGCTGCCAATAATAGAGTTCCCATTCTGCTCTACGGTATCAGAATGCTATATATATGCTCAGCTCAGCTCCCCACCCTCTTTATCGGCTGATCGCAGTTACACAGAGAGGCAGGGAACTTGTTAAAAGCAGACTAGCAGAGCATAATTCCTCCTGATTATGAACCCCTTTCCTCTGCTGGGGATTGGGGGCGTTAGGTGGACTTGTGGCTCTGAGATACCCTGTCTCACTGCTCACACCAAGCATAGGGCCTTAACTAGTGGGTTCCTTGGCTGAGGATCCACATTTTGAAAGTGATTCCTCTCCCCTGCTGGGGTTTGGGGGTGTTACGTGGATGCAGATCTCTGAGCCACCCCGTCTCCCTGCTCACATGAAGCAGAGGGGCTCAGTTAGTGGGTTCCTTGACTGATGACCTACATTTTGGGGGTATTTTTGCATTTGTGTATGTGAGTGTGTGTGAGTGCCTGTGCCTGGAAGTCATGGCGACCTCTGGTGACTCCTACTCAGGCACAGAGGGCATTCAAAGAAGTGGCTTCATAGCCTGCCTCTGGCTTCTTGGCCCTGGTATTCTCTGGAGGTCTCCCATCCAAATACTTGCCAGGCTCGGCCCTGCTTAGCGTCCGAGACCTGATGAAATTGGGCTTGCCTGGGCTATCCAGGGCAGGGCAGGACCCACATTTTGATTGTGATTCCTCTCTGCTGCTGGGGTTTGGGGGGTGTTAGCTGGACTCAGGGCTCCAAGCCATCTCTCTGCTCACACTGAGCAGAGGGGCTTAGCTAGTGGGTTCCTCGGCTGAGGACCCACAATTTGATCTCCCTTGATGTGGTTTGGGGGTGTTAGGTGGACTCGGAGATCTGAGCCAGGGTTCCCTCTAAGCTGTGCACATGAGTGCTTGCTTGTTAACACAGGAAGCCTCACTCAGCAGCAGTATGGAGCCACGCAGGCTCTTGCATTGCCCATTACCAATTTTAAGATTACAGCAAAATGGTTCTGCTCTATACACAGGGAATGGATGCAGACCACATTGTGCAGAATATCGCTGCTGTGATACAGAGTTGCCCGAGGGAGCGGGTGGGTGGCAGCAACATCATCTGTGGCTGCATGGTCATGGATGCCGGCACAACATGCTGGCAGTGGTGAAGGCGGTGCTCTTCAAGGGCATTGTCTGCCTGGTGCACACGCTTCACCTGGTGGTGAAGGATGCTCTGGGGTTGAGAAGCACTGTCAGAGCCACCTGGGAAGTTTCCACCTTCAAGATATGGTCCTTGCTTGAGACCTGCTGGTGCCTGGCCACCTGCTTCTTGCACAGCATTAAGTCTGCCCATTTGCTGTGCAAGAGGCAGGGGGAGGGGCATGAGCCTGAACCCCGGCACATCCTTGACTTATCCTCCCACTGGGACTCCACCAACGCCATGATTGTGTGTTTGGTGGAGTAGAAGAGCGTGTTGCAGGACGTCATCTCCTCCATGGCTATCCTGCATGGGGAGGAGGAGCTCAGCTCCATTGACTGGCTGACCCTCTCCCAAATGGTGTGTGTCCTCAAGCCCTTCCAGGACACCATTGACGTGCTCTACCCATACGGCCAGCCTGGGGCAATTCACCCCCCTGATTTGAGGGCTGGACCAGGTGCTGGCCTCTGCCCTGGAGCTGGGCCCCGAGGGGATGCCTGTTCCCCCACGGGTCAGGGCCTTGGCACAGAGGTTGCAGGTGGGCATCAATGCCAGGTTGCATCCTCTCTACAAGGAAGGGGCATACAAGTTGGCCTGTGTCTGTGACCCCCAGATGAAAGGCAGTGTTGCTCTCCAGAATGCAGAGCTTGTGCGATGAAACCATGAGCTCTGCAAAGAAGTGTGGAGGCTAAAGGCCAGCCGATGTGGCCAGAGGGAACAGTGGGTTGAAGAGGCCAGGGGGGAGGAGGAGGAGAAGCCGCAGCCCGGCACCTCCACCTCCAAGACACTCAACCAAGGCAAAGCCTTGCTACTGGTTGTCAGTGGTGAACTAGGAGGTCAGCAGTGGTGGGGCTTCTGAGTGTGCAATGGCAGACGATTCGGCAGAGGTGATGGTGAGGGAGCACCTGGCTGAGTCCCCTGAGCCTGCCTTCGCCAGTCACCTGGAGTACTGGTCATGCAAGGCTGCCATCTGGCCCGACCTCTCTTGCCTAGCCCTGAGTCTCCTCTCCTGCCCTCCCACCAGTGTCCACAGCAAGTGTGTGTCCTCCCACCTGGGAAGGGTGCTGTGTCAGAGCAGTCTTCATGTTTAAATTTCAGCTATTAATTTGCAAAATATGGTCTTGTATCCTGCTTTGGAAAATCTTTGGAACACACTTTCTTTCTGCTTTGAAAAAAAATCCGCTGGCTTCTGTGTCAGCAGGACTTGATGTTCTTTTAATTAGGATACACTAATGAGGTGTGAAATGTTTTCCTCTCTAAGAAGACGCTTCCTGTTTTGTTGAACTCTCCTACACAGATGGACTGAAGCTCCTATTATTGAATCCTTTAAAGGTTTTGAACTGTAGATAAGAAGAAACAAGTTTGTCATACAATTTTCCACATGTTATACGTAATGCACTGCTCATTTAAAAAGAAAAAGGATTGTTAATTAGTTAGGTTATCACGGTTTTTCTCTTTTGAGATGTGTAATTCCATGATTCTCTCTCCCTGTTTATTCTTTGCTTCCGTTGTCTGGCTGGTGGGGGCTTCTGCCCCGGGGAAATTTCCTTTTGAGCTTGGTGTCATTGGCTTGTTCCTGAGCCATTCCATAGACTCCTGTAACGGCAGCTGTCTTTTCCAGAAAGAGCACTGGGGAGACCCTTTTTGGGGGTCCATAACTGGGACCCCAGAAATATAATCCACCCCCAACATGGAGAGATTGTAGAGGAGTGTGTGGCAGGGTGAGGTTCCCTGTGTGTTTGGTGTGTGTAGTTTGCAGGGGGTCCGTTCTATATACTTTTGAACCTGTACCTGACATTTCCCCCAAAAGCACTTTCCTGGCTTGACCTTAGTCCTGTTGGGTTTGCAGTGCCTCACTGGCACTGGTTCTGCTGGGCACATTGCACTGGTTCTGCTGAACTTGCAAAAATGCCTCCCCTTCCATTTCTACTGCAGAGATTCTCTGGACTGCAGAGATTCTATTCTGCTGGGCTTCTATTGCCCTTGCTTTTTGAACTGTTTTTGACCTCCTTTGGAAACAATGGAGGATGGGGGTACCTTCTTGGGGGGGGCGTAACTCGGACCCCATAAATCCAATCCTCACCAAACTAGAGGAGAGTCAGCTGGAGACCTGCTTTGAGTTTGGTGTCTCTAGCTTGCACAGGAGCCATTCTATGTGCTCCTGAACCTCCTGAACCTGCACCTGTCATTTTCTCAGAAAGCCCTTTCCTGGGAGCACCTTCTTTTTTTTGGGGGGGGGCTAACTTGGACCCCATAAATCCAATCACCAAACTTGGGAAGCAGGTAGAGGAGAGTCATTTGGAGATCCCCCACAAGTGTAGTGTCTCTAGCATGCTGGGGGGGGGGCATTCTACCGCATCACGAACCTCACAAACCAAACTAGTTCATCTGATGTCAAAAAGTTCATGGTGGACTGTGGTTCACAAACAACGCACACCACAAACTGCATTTTCCCGGTTCGTGCCCATCCCTAGTCGTGGGAGCAGAACAACCCTTGAGAACCTCTCCCCCCCCAAAAAAAATTCTGGACTTTATGATTATGAAGATATACTTGAAAATTAAGTGGATAATGCCCAGTAAAACACTGAAGCATCTGGCCTCTGGCAGTACTCTGAATAACTAAACCTGTGTTCACTCTTGGAATTCATTCATATGCCAGGGAGATTTAAAAAACAACAAAAACCCATGGTTGAGAAAACAATCCCATCCCTACCCTACTCCACTCCACGCCCACCTTATCCGTTCTCTACCTACAGTTGCCAGCCTCCAGGTGGCACTTGTTGATCTCCCACTGTTACAACTGATCTCAAGATGACCAGGATCAGTTCCCTTGGAGGAAATGGCTGCTTTGTAGGGTGAACTCTGTGGCATTGTACCTTGCCAAGGTCTCTCCTCTCCCCAATACCTGCCCCGCCCATGCCTCATCCCCCAAATCTCCAGGTTATTTCCAAACTCGGAAGTGGCAGCCCTACACTAAACCCACCTTAGACTAACTTTGCTCAATTTCTAGTACATTCAATCCAGCAAAGCAACTTCAGAGGGAAAAAAGTTACGTAGCTGTAAAATATCAGCCAGCAATCGAATGCAAATGGAAAGGAGAAATTAAGACAAACAGAACATACTGATTTATTTTCCAAAAGAAGAGGAATGACTATCTTTTGATTTCCAGAATAAAGCCAGAAGATTAACTGTTTCTTTGTGCCTTAAAATGATGTTCACTTCACTTAAGAATAGTTTCAGCTGCATGTGTTTTAGTGCTGAGACATGCCTTTTGCTGGCTGGCTTCCAAAGCTTTGGTTAATGAAACAGCCACCAATAACTAACTGTAAACGATGCCCGATAAAGCTGCGATTCACCCAGCTGAGGCAAACAACATGCAGTATATTTACCATAGGAGAGGGAACAGCAGCTCTGAAAGGCCATTTCAGGTTAGGAAAGTGATGCATGAAGAGAGGCGTGAACTCCCTCCCAACTAATGCTCCCTCTAAGCCGTTGTGTCTTGTGAGCAAAAATTCTTCTTTGTGAGCTCCTGGCATTAAAGCTGTGAGCAAGGGATTTGGCTGCTGCATAAATTAGTTTGCTCTGAAGCCATCCTTCCTGAGCCAAGGCAAAAATGTGTGAGCTGGAGGCTAAAAAGCTGCGAACTAGCCCACACTAACTCAGCTTAGAGGGAACACTGCTCCCAACTTGCTGCAGTCGTGTTCTAAAGTCCCACAGTGCCTTTAAGCACTTCTCTTGTGTAAGCTTCTTTTATGTCCAGTTTTGAAGTACTGTTCCTCCCACTCAGACAACTGGCAGTGTGCAGAAATGTGCATGGCCTCTGCCACAGGCAGAAGTGAAAGGACCCTTGCACTGTTTACCCTGTTTGGGTGACTCAAAGTAGACTATGGAGTTCCATACCTGCCCCCTTCCTCCAGTCCAAAGTCTTTAAAATGTCTACAGCACTATACTGCTATAACACTCATCTCTGGTGCTTAGAGACAGGTACCTCCCCCATAATCTTATGTACCCCTGAGCAGAATGGGAAAAAAGAGAATTTCATTGTCACTGGTCAATGCTCCAAAGTGCCCCCAAACTCCACCCCCCATTTCTAAACTCGTAGCAGTCACAAGGAGCATCCACTGATGCTCTATGGAGCTGCTGCAGAAAAATGGATAAACCCAGGGAGAAAAACAAAGGAACACTTTGAATACTTTGAAAGTTATATTTACAGACCATGGGAGTGACAACAAAAAGAGCATGCTAAATACAGGCAGGCAGGCATGCAATACAATTTTTCTGATAACCTAGGAATAGTGCAAATTAGATCAGTACACTATAGTGCTACAGCAGATTAAAGAAAGAAAACGAAGGAACAAAGAGGGAGAGGATTGTGAATTTAGGGGACATCCTTGGACCCCTGAAAGTTAATTGATGTGGCCTATGCAGAACTCCTCAATCAGTCTTGCATTGTCCCAGATTTATAGGATAAAGTTCCCCCACCACGCCTAGCTGCGGGGGTACATCCACCAGTAATGGGGAACTCAATTCTACAAGGACCTACTAGCACAGACTCAACAGGGACATAAACCCCCTTCACTTCTTCCTGTAGAGAACCATTTTTGAGGATCTTTTTGTCCTCTTGTATAGTTATGCAGAAGCAGGAAACTAAGCTGTGGGCTGCTTAGTAGGGCACAAAGCTCAATGTCCAAAAATAGGCAGTAGAAAATTAGAGAGAGAGAAGAAGAGAAGAAGTTGGATTTATACTACACCCTTCACTACCTGAAGAAGTCTCAGAGGAGTTTACAATCTCCTTTCCCTTCCCCTCCCCACAACAGACACCCCATGAGGTAGGTGGGGCTGCGAGAGCTCTGACAGAAACTGCTCGTGAGAGAACAGCTCTGAAAGAACTTCTGACTGACCCAAGGTCACACTGGCAGCTGCTTGTAGAGGAGTGGGGAATAAACCCGATTCTCCCAGATTAGAGTCTGCACTCCAAACCACTACACCAAACTGGCAGGAGACATGTTGGCTTGGCTGGGTATTCCAACTGCACACATTAGATTTCCTGCCAATGATTTGCAGTTCATCTCCCAATGTATTCCAAGAAAGGGACAGCATTTTATGCAGAATAGGAGTGTGCTATTGTGTTATAACGCTATAGTGAAAGCACCCACCAAGGTCATAAACCCCCCACTCAGTGATTTCTTCACATGTTAGATAAAGGAAAGGAGCGGGGTAGTACCTCAAGAAAAGATAGGGATGCCAGACTCAGGTGGAAACTGGGGATCCCCAGGAATTACAGCTCATCCCCAGACTACAGAGATCAGTTCCCCTGGAGAAAATGGATGCTTTGGAAGGTGGACTCTATGGTATTGAACTCCACTGAGGTCCTTGTCCTTCCCAGGTTCCACTCCCAAATCTTCAGGAGTTTCCCAACGTGGATCTGGCCACCCAACCCCTCCCTCCATCCCCTGCTGGGGACCAGGGGGGACCTGGTAACCCTAGGCAGAAGTACAGTGTTTCTGGAATATTATAGCACGTGTGTGAAGAAAGGAAGGAGGGGCAGGTCTCTACAGCAGCTGTAACAACCACACCCCAATGGGGAATCACCTGCAGAAACACTATAGAGTGCACATGGAATGGCAAATTTGGAACGATACTGAAGAAAGTGCAAAGAAAAATCTCACATGTGGAACTTCTGTCAGCAATCCATGTGCCCCTGCATTTGCAGTGGCACTGAACATAAGAAACATAAGAACATAAGAGAAACCAATATTGAATCAGGCCAATGGTCCATCTGGTCCAACACTCTGTCACACAGTGGCCAAAAATACCAGGTGCCATCAGGAGGTCTAGCAGTGGGGCCAAGACACTAGAAGCCCTCCCACTGCAGCCCCCCCAAGCACCAAGAATACAGAGCATCACTTGCCCCAGTTCCTATATATACCTTGTGGCTAATGGCCACTGATGGACTTCTGCTCCATATGCTTATCTAATTCCCTCTTGAAACTGTCCATGCTTGTAGCTGCCACCACCTCCTGTGGCAGTGAATTCCATGTGTTAACTGAAAGCAACCTGGAGAGCACACCCCACATGGAAGCAACCAGCAGTGAGCTACGTGAACCAATAGTAAAAGGCAGCTCCTTACTGTCACTGTCCTCCTGAAACAGATGCAACTGCTGTTGCTGGACTACTGCCTTTTGTTCTAGTATTTTGATTCTGCATTTTATAAGGCAGAGCAGGATTGCAAGCTGTTTTCTGCATTCTACCGTTATTCTATAACTGTTTTCTCTTTGACATCGTTTGAACAGAACAGGATTGACTACACATGTCAGTCCTCTGGAAAAAAACAAACCAAAACCCCCGAAGCTTTGCAAATCTGTTGCTTTGTGATATGTAATATGTCCTGGATCAGTGTGGGTATGGGGAAATTCACACCCCTGGCTCTGTAGGACCTCACTGTATCTCTTTCAAAGAGCTGCTCCAGTTACACCATTAAAGAGTCTGATGTGAATTAAGTGGTCCAGGTGTTGATGTTATAGGCAAAATGCTAATATTGTAAGCCTAAAATCACCCCCACTGCAGGCAGCTTTCTAGGTGGCCCATGGGGAGGTGTCGAGCTATTCTGGGGAATTTGCTGTTAACTTTCAGTTTGGAGGGTTGTTGTGTTTTTTTGAGGGGTTTTTTTTTGGGGGGGGCACTTTGGCAGAAAAGGAAAAAGAAAAGAAAAGCCTATTCCCTGTTGCAAATAAGAGAGTATTCACCATCCTCTGTCATCTGTGGGAATTTCTCATATTGAACTGTTTTTTCAAGTCGATGTTTTAGAGGATAAAAATTAGGCCTTTAAATTTTAAATGTTACACTGACTATGGGAAAACTTCAAGAAGACAGTCATGATTCAGGGGCAAATGTGCACTGAGGAGGGAGGAGACAGCCTCTGATTCATGCGACTTGGGTGCAGAAATGTTACCTTGGTGCAGGGCCCTAAGAGAGATACCATCAACTTGTGTAGGCCACTCGAGGCCTCTACTTATGTATAGGTCCTGCATCCATGAACTAGACTTTGGTCCAACCTGCATTGGTCTTTCCTGCCACTGTGCCGGCAATCCCAAATCATCTCACAAATCTCTGTCTGCATTGCTTGCTGCAGCCATTCCCGTATTGTATCATCTCAGCATTGGCTGTCTGCATCATTTTATTGCCCTATAGTGGCGACTCTGAGGTCACTACGGCATCTCACTGGATTATGTGGATCTGGTTTTCAGCTGGAGCAATTGTTCCTCCCTGCCCCTGAGCTGCTGTGAGCGATAAGCAGGCAACTGGAGCCAAATCCCCCCCGCCAGTTTTTCTCCGATCATGTTTCTTTGCTGATGAGTTAGAGGCATGCCGACCCCTGAACCATGTTATTTCCTGGGGCAGTCCCTAGAATGCCCTGCCTGGCAACTGCTGGGTGCTTTGTGTTTTTTACCCAGCTCATTCAGTTTCCAGCCCCCCTCTCCCTCTGCCAGGTTACCCCCAGGGCTTTTTTTGTAGAAAAAGCCCAGCAGGAACTCATTAGCATAATAGGCCACATCCCTGTGACAGCACAGCACATTAGCATGCTAGGCCACACCCCCAGGTTGCCAGTTGTGTGGTCATCCAGCCACACCCACCTTTTGTTTCTTTTCCTGTTTACCTTGTTTGCTGTCAAAACCCAGGGCTTTTTTTGTAGCAGGAACTCCTTCGCATGTTAGGCCACACATACCCTAATGTAGCCAGTCCTAATGAGTTTCTGCTGTTTGGTGTGGCCTGTTATGCTAATGAGTTCCTGATGGGTGTGGCCAATGCAGGAGCCAGCCAGAACTCCGTTCCTGTGCGTTCCTGCCCCAAAATATCCCTGGTTACCCCCTTTACTTTTTAGGGGGGGGGTCATGGGTGCCATTTCCTCCTCAAAGTGCAGTGCCCTGCCAGCACCCCAGGAGGTTGCTCCCCCTCTCTTGCGCTCTCCTTCCCACGCGGACCCACAGTCACCATGGTGAGGTCTGATGCAGACAGCAAGCTTTTATCCCGAGCCAGAATGGGAGGGAAAGGGGAACAATGTACAATGGCACCACAACAGACCAGGACTGCTTCACACAGCAGATGCAGATTCAGCCTTTCTTTCATTCTTGGGGCCACCCACTATACAATGTGAAGACATAGGGCTGTCAAGCCCCCAGTGAGGGTGGGGGATTGCCTACCCCCAGCCTCCATTTCCTGCCATCACTCTGAGCACTCTGAGAGAGAAAAATATATGGGGAGTAGCAGAAGTGCTCTGGGACTAGCCAGCAGAGTGGAATGACAACTGCTGAGAGTAGCAGATGTGTTCTAGACCTGGAATGACAGTCCCCAGAGTCGAACGACCACTCCTGGGGGTAGCAGAAGTGTTCTGGGATTGTAATGACAGTCCCCAGAGTAGAATATATAGTAAATGCATAGGACTGAACTGTATATTATGTTAAATATAATTGTGATGTTAGAAATGTAATTTTTTTTTTACATCTAGAAAAGCTACAATAGATTTGCTAGGTTTTAAGATTCCACAGGACTCTCTGGCCTAATTCTCACAGATATGGTAAACCTGGGTCTGTACTGTACCACTTTCAAGATCAAAATGGAACACTCTTTCATATTTGAAAAGAAACAACAAATACAGCCAGTGCGGTGGAGTTATTAGGATGTAGGACTAGGATCTGGGAGACTTGAGTACAAATTCTGTGATGGGGGCTTGCTGGGTGGCCTTGGGCCAGTCACACACTCTCAGTCTAACCTATCTTGTAGGGTTGTTGTGAAGATAAAATGGAGAAGCAGAGAATGATGTAAGAGAGGAAAAAAAGAAGAAGAGATTGGATTTATACCCCATCCTTCACTCCTTGAAGGAGTCTCAGAGTGGCTTACAATCTCCTTTCCCTTCTCCTCCCCACAACAGACACCCTGTGAGGAAGGTGGGGCTGAGAGAGCTCTTTTGAGAACTGCTCGTGAGAGAACAGCTCTGAGAGACATTGTGACTGACCTAAGGCCCCACCAGTAGCTGCATGTGGAGGAGTGGGGGATCAAACCCGGTTCTCCCGGATTAGAGTCCACGCTCCTAAACATGACACCAAACTGGGTCCCCAGTGGGGAGGGAAGTGGGACATAAATGAATTAAATAAATAAAATAAAACAAACAATCCCTTCTGCAGATAGAAAACTAGATAGGGAGAAGAACTCCAGCTTAGTCTTTTCCTTGGCATGCTATGTGCAGTGATCTGTGCGCTGATGTTGGTGCTGTGTTATGCCCCCCCTCGAAGGTCGAATAATGCGGTGTGGGGGGGAAGCAAGAATTTGAAAGAAACTGACTTGAACCAGCATCTGTGGCAAAACATGTGCAACACTTAAATATACATTTACATTTTATTGCTTGTCCCTTGGAGACCATAATATGATCAGGAAACTCAGTAGTTTGCTTTTCAAAAGCTATAAAATAGCACTATAAAGAAAATTATTGGCTTTGTCTGTTGATTTTCTACCTACTACACAACCATTTAAAACTCAGAAACCCCTGCATGGTTTGTATTAAATGGGGGGGGGAGTATGGTATAGTAGTGCTTAGCATGTCATACTAGAACTGAGTAGATCCAGCTTAGGGATGCCAGCTGCCTGGAGAAAAAATGTCCGTATAATAGAGACTTAATCAGATGTTTTGTACCTACATGCCATTAAAAGCTTCAATAAATGATTTCCCCAAAAGACTCTATTACAGGGACAGGACATTTTTCTTTTTTATCATGTGTCTTTCTGTCAACAATTTTTTAACATTTCTGTCCAGCATTTTTCTTGAAGCCATCTAGCAACCCTATCTCCATGCCCCTATGGCTGGTCAGAAATGATACAGGGCATACGCAGCCACTCAGCCGGCCAGTTGGAATCCTAGGCCACTCAATCCAAGATGGTGGGGGGCATCAGCAATGTCCCTGGATCCAATAGAGGTGTTGGCAGTATCTAGCAAAGTGGTGAGTCCAGGGCTAGGGCTGGGAAAAAACACTCTTCCAATTTTAATGATGTTGCATGTCTATTCATTCCTCTCTCTGCAAATACCACTACAGGCAAATGATGCGCAATGTAAACAGAGGGATCTATGAGCTACTGGAAGCAGGTTAGTGAATTTCAAGTGAGTGTCTGCTTGACAAGTGTTGCTCAACAAAAGAAGCCAGAATGAGAGGGAAAGGAAAGAGGAGGGCAATAATGTGTTCTAGGAGGAACATCTTGGCTCTCGACATGTGGTTGAACATTAAGTTTATATCTCACTATATCCCAGGGGTATGTAACTCACATTATAGGAAAGTCAGTGACCGAGTGACTTGGTGAAGTAAGTGATAGGAAGCTGTAAAGTGACGGACCCAACAGAGGTTTCTTTGTTTTAATTTTCAGATATCAAATAGAGCTTTCATCACTCATGAAGAAGAATAAGATGAGAAGATATTGGATTTATACCCTGCCCTTCACTTGGAGTTTCAGAGCATCTTACAAACTCCTTTCCCTTCCCCTCCCCACAACAGACACCCTGTGAGGTAGGTGGGGCTGAGAGAGCTCTTTCAAGAATTGCTCCTTTTCAAGAACTGTTGTGCCAGAACTTTGGCTTCTCCAAGGTCATCCAGCAGCTGCAAGTGGAGGAGTGTGGAATCAAGCCCAATTCTCCCAGGTTAGAGTCTGCACACTTAACCACTACACCAAACTAGTGTTGTATGGATGGGCTGAGATTATGTGATCTACGTTATGAGTTTGAATCACAAATCTGTGTAAGTTGCCTATAATCAAGCAGTTCTCCCCAACATGTAGTACAAGAAGCTTGTCATGTTTAGATAGTCCCTCAGTAGATTTGCTTTCTTCATCTTCAACGGGCCTCTTCTAGGTGTGTGTGAAATGTGACCCCCCCACACACATACCCATAGCATGATTTTCCATAGTGACGTGCAGCCGTGAGAGTGGTCTTCAAAGCTCTTTTGTCCCTGATCCAATTCAGTTGTTTTTCATGATCCTTTTAATCCCAAACTGTCTTCATACAGGCTACTGTCATGCTTTCTATTCCCCTGAGGTGCTGAATGATGCTGTCCATGAGAGAAATCCCAGAGGTAGGCTGACATACATGCTGCAGAGTGACTCAGTGACTTTAAGCGCTGCCAGAAGAAGTGATTTGTGGATAACCCAGCTTCTAAATGTGAAGACAAACTGAATGATTAATATTTTTACAGCGTTATCTGGAACAACTGATATACATTTCCCTTTGATTTAATTGTATGGTTGGTAGCTGATGGCATTGTGCTTTTACTGCAAAGACATGGGTACTGATTCCCACTTAACCAGGAAGTTCATTAAAATCCAAAGGAAAGTCCGGCTGGATCAGATCAAAGACACATGGTTGAGAGAGATGGTTGCCAACAGGCCTGGAGAAAAATGTATTGACCTCTTAATAGAAGTGTAATGTGTGGAAATTAGTACATGAAGCTTTTTATGGTGTGGAGGTATATGAGGTCCCATTTTATGGCATGGAGGTATATGATGTCCCATTAAACCGGTATCAAAGGGACAGGACATTTTTTTCTCCAGGCCCAGTGGCAAGCCTTTTAATAAAGTAGTCTAAGGCTTTTCCTGGTGTAGATATTTTCTCCCCCTTGAATGTCACAAGCAAACTCAGCCCCCAAAGAATCTTAAATGCACCCCCAGGGGTCCCACCGCACAACTGAAGAACCACCAACATAGAGAGAAGGACTAAGAGGGAAAAAAAAGAATTTCACACTATTGATTCAGTACACTTTTAATCCTGCCTATTCTCCAAGGATCATGAGGCAACATACATGGATCTCTCTCCCTTGTTTTATCCTTACAACCACCTCTTAAGGTAGAATGGGCTGAGAGAGAACGACTGGTCCAAGGTCACCCCACGAGCTTGATGGGAACATGGGGATCAGCCTCATGGCCAAGATTTTTTCATGGGATGGGTGCCAGGGTACTGGGGCGCTAATTAAAATTAATTAGTTTAATTAATTAATCCAGTGCAGTGTCAGGAAAAGGAGGCAGTGGTGGCCAGGGTGGCGCAGTGTGGAAGAGCAGGACCAAGCGGTCTGAGGCGGCTGGGCCCAGCAGCAGCGCTGGTGGTGGCTGGGGAGGCGGGCGAGGAGGAGGAAGAGAAGCAACACTCCCCACCATGGCCAGCCACCCACTGCATTTCTGGCCCAGGCGCCACCTCCACCTTCACCTTCTCCACGGAGCTGAAGAACAACAGAGGGAGAAAGCCACAGATGCAGGAAGGGCAAGCGGGCAGCAAGCAGAAAGAGAGGATTTGGTTCCAGATGCAACGCTCTAACCACTATACAACAATGTCTCCCTAGCAATATTTTCCATCCTCTCCATGTGTTAAATATATTGATGCTATATTGTACACATAACATGCCACTCTCTTTTTATATACTCTGAAATACTTGTCTGTTCTTAATTTATCTTATGGATATAGTTACACTGTCATTTGTGGCCCAGGCTAGCCTGATCTCATCAGGTCTTGGAAGCCAAGCAGGGTTGGCCCCGGTCGGTACTTGGATGAGAGACCATGGAGGAAGTCCAGGGCTGCGACATGGAGGCAGGCAATGGAAAACCACTCCTGTTCATCTCTTGCCTTGAACACTGTATGGGGTTGCTGCACATTGGCTGTGACTTGACAGCACTTTCCACCGATTGTTATCACACTAGTGACAACTAAGAGTGTACCCACATGATGGATTTAAATAAGATTAAGAGTTGCCTGTGTGCAGGTGACTGAAGTTCTGTGAGAAGGCTGGGATCTCTGTTGCAGAATTCTCAACACCTCCAAAAAGGAATCCCAGGATTTTCTTTGGGAGGGGGGAAAAGGACACAGGTCCTAAACTGATTTTAAATTAATATAAGTTTGTAGTGAACATATACTGCACACGTATACATGTTTAACAGAGGAAAGAACTAAAATATGGCATAACAATCTTCTTTGCTTGTTCTTCCATTTGCTTGGTGTTAATGATGCACAAGTCCTTAAGAACATACAGAATTACAATAGATGAGTTTTGTTATTTAAATCGGTATCTTTGGATCAGACCCTTTTCTTCTCTTGACCAGCCTGGTCAGAAGATGGCGGGGGGGGGGGAGATGTGAAAAAAGCAAACCCTTGTGGCTTAGTAACAAAAAAAGTCCCAACAGCTGCAGAGGATCACACGAATTAGTGGTGAAGTCTGACAGCACAAGGGCCTGATGCCTCTCCACATCAAAAGGCCCCTCAAGAGAACTGTTGGGGATAAACAGCCACCCATAGCAGGCTGTGTGCTTCTTAAAAGGCTATATATACCTTTCATCTCACTTGTTAAGTTTTCATTGGCCTTCTTTTCGGATAGATTTCCCTCAGTATGAGTTACCAGCGAGTGCAAACATTCTGGTCAGACCTCTGTTCTTCTCATTCTCTCCAGAGGCTCATTTTAGTCAAACAGAAAAGCGAGGTAGTTAATATAAGCTCGATATCAGGAGATTTTTCATGTGGAATAACAATGGTCATACACTGTCTTCCATTGAGTTTTGCCTCTCGTAGGGCTGTTGCAGGCTGACAGTTGCTGGGTCACCCCCCTCCTCGGTTTAGTAGCCGATGGTTTGACGTCCCCCCACTGAGAGTGTTGTCACTGATGGCTATTTCTCTTGGACAATAAGAGCCATCTTTCATGACAGGCTGAAGACCACCCCTTTCAGTCTTAACACTTCACCTAGGGCAATTAATGCCAACATCACATCTCCAAAATAAAGAAGAAATCCTTTTGATCTTGGTTTGAACCATTGTTGCACTCAATGGTCAAACATTCAGCTGTTTTCAAAGGGGGGAATTAGAAATTCATATTGTCAGGATTTAATTGGAATCAGTGCTCATCCCCATTTTTGTTCTGAAAGCACAGCTGTGGAATATGTGGAATAGTAATATAGAAGAAAGCTGCTCAGTTCTCTGCTTCCTGTATCACTGAAGCCCAATTCATGGAAGACCTTTTGCTTGACCTGGGAGCTGCTCCAGTTGTCCTTAAGCACCCATCTGGACAAGCATAAGAAGACCTGGGCAATTGTGAAAACAGCTAGCAGCAATCCCCATAGTCACAGTGGCACAATTCCCATCATTACAGTGGCATTGCCTCAAGCCAACACAAACATGGAAATCACAGCCTGCTGTCTCAGTGATTACCCATTACTCCAGTATGTAATCAGGGATAGCCTGCACTTGCTTGCATGTAAAACAAGATGTTTGGTGTGAACTAGTCTTATTTAACTGTAACCAGCCTCCCTGCAGTCTGGAACCTTCAAGAACAGAGGGCTGGACTTCCAAGTGAGCATCCCTTCCTCCCCCACCAACCCTATTCTAAGTTGTTTGTTCTAAACCTGGCTTAGCATTTTTGAGGTCCAAAATATCCAGCCAAAATAAGAAGGGTGAAATTCAATATCACTGGAGTTATATATTTGTTTCCCTCATTGACCTATCCAGCTTAATGTGTTATAACAACTAAGACCAGCACTGTGTGTCTGTGGTAAAACCTCAGGCAGACATTTTCGCCAACTTCGTGGAGTGCTTAAAGTGTTGGACTAGAACCTGGAGAACCCAGGTTGAATTCCCACTCTGCCATGAGTGACCTTTGGCCGGTCTCAGTGTTCTAGATGACACTGGTCAGGCCTGATTCTGGTATAGGAGTGCACTGAAGAAACCTTAGGCATCCAGCTAGCGTTCCTATCCCAAATCATTTGACTCTTAGCCGGAGGTATGCCTCAGTAACACTAACACAATACTATTAGAGAGTCTCTACTTATATTCTAAGTGTGTTTTATTAAAACATAATTATTGTGTTCTTAACATAGACTAAATCAACATAGCATTATACCATCCATCCATCATTGTTACTTAGGTAATTAAAGGAAGAGAAGAAGAGGAGGAAGAGGAAGAGGGGGAAGAAGAAGAGGAGGAGGAAGAAGAAGAGGAGGAGGAGATTGGATTTATACCCCGCCCTTCAGTCCCCGAAGGAGTCTCAGAGCAGCTTACAAGCTTCTTTCCCTTCCCCTCCCCACGACAGACACTCTGTGAAGTGAGCTCTTTTGAGAACTGCTCCTGAAAGAACAGCTCTGAAAGGACTTGTGACTGACCCAAGATCACACCAGCAGCTGCATGTGGAGCAGTGGGGAATCAAACTTGTTTCTCACAGATTGGAGTCTGAGCTCCTAACCACTACACCAAAAAGGAGAGCAATTACATTAATTCATAAGAGTTTCTTACCCTAAAAGTAAGCAGGTGACAGTCAAGGAGCCCCTTCTGAGAAGAAACTCTCCATCAATACAAGTTTCCATACTTATATGATTTTAGAATCATCTTCCCAACCATAGCTGACTGTCCCACATGATAGGGGTGCATATTCTTGGCTAATACATTATCTTTTAACTGCAAACACCATACGAGGTTATACTTAGAATAACTTTTTACAAAATAACAAAATTGGAGTCTTAAAGGTGCCACTGGACTCAAACTTCGTTCTCTTGCTTTGGACCAACACGGCTCCCCACTTGAATCTTTTTAGAATATATAACGTTAGTTCAATGTTGGTACTTTTTATCTTGACAGAGTCTAAAAATAATTACAAGTTTCTCATACATATGAATATCTTCTGGCCCTCAGCCAATACTCCCATCCTTGAATCGTGGCTTCTTGTGATCCTCGGATGCTTCTGCCCCTGGGCTTTAAGAAACCGTATCTATTGATAATAGGACAGACTTTTCTAAGCTACACCAGGCCATATAATTGTTACCATTTTGTATTCTTCTTACTGTTCCTCAAGGCTGTTATTCTGGGCCTCTAGACTCCCCTTCTTGGCATGGTTTCCTGAGAGGCCAGGTTTCTTCTACTGATGCGTCCTGCAACATCTCCGATGAACTTTTTGGTCAAGTCCAGCAACTGTTCACCTATATTTCAGGCTAAATCTGTGAAAATGTACTCTCAGCCTAACATACCTCACAGATTTGTGAGGATAAAACGGAGGACAGGAGAGTCATGCAAGCCACCTTTGGTCCCCTGTAATGGAGTATTATCCACCTGTGAGGGAAGCATTACTTTTAAAACGGACATTAATTAAATTATATTTTTCTATCACACCAGATATTTCTTTTGAAAAGGTTTCTTTGGTTCAGTGCTGCAGAGCTGGGCTTTTCTGATGGATTAAAAACAAACCTAAATAACAAAACCCCTTTCAAAGTTGTTTGCAAAAAACCCCAACACCCCCCCCATTTTTTCAGTACACAAATGGTTAGTTTTAAAGGGCTGCTGTTTCTGTTGAACAGATAGTATTGTTCAGTTACAGTTCTGCTGGAAAACACCAAAAAATAAAATAATTGGGAGGAGCCATTTATATAATGTTTGTTATCTGTCTCAAGAAGCCAAATTTCTGGGGTGGGGGGGTTGTTTGTTTTTTAAGGAGAGAACTAGAACCCAACTCATAATGGAACCATGGAATAACAGATTGAATCCATTCACTCCTAAATACTACTTCATAACTGTATGTTTGTAAATTATAAGGTCCGATTAGCAATTTTCCCCTCCAGCCTTATTGCTGTTGTCTGGGATGGGACGATTGTGATGGGTGCTACCTGTTAAATCAAAAGAATGAGAACAGCAGCAGAAAATCCGGCTGTTTCCAAATGAATTCCTAATACAATACACTGACAATTCTTATCAACTATAAAATATTCCATCTGAGCGCCAAAAAGCCTCATAACTTTTTAGTATGGGCCTGCACCCAGCAGTTAGGAGAACTTCCATTAAATGCTACTTTATGTTCACACCATATGCTAGTTGTGCCAAATACCCCCAAACTGGTCCTGAGTCATCCGAGCTCTTGACGCTTTTCTGCACGGTGAAAGAAACAGGCTTGACCTAAATTATTAAATGTGGACTTGAAAGTCCTGCTGCTTCTTGTAAAGAGAGTGTTCTTGTCATTTAGAGAAATCTGATCTCCCCAAAGTGTCCTGCTGACTCTGAAACTGACATCATGCTTGTCTGGGTTTTAACAGTCATCCGGGCTAGCGGGACAAGAGCAATTCACATGGAAGCAGCTGACCTGCGGGAGACAAAAAGCACAGGGCTCTGCGTTGCTTTATGATTTTGCAAGCTCAGCAGAAACAAAATGCACAGAAAATGAATAGATAAAATGGAAGAAAAGTAGATTAACAGTGCAATCCTAAACACCCTTCTAAACCCTTGCTAGGGTTTGTTTCATTTCAATGGATTTAGAAGGGCGTAGCTATATAAAAAAAACATTGTCTTGTAATGAATTTGCACTTTGTTGAAAAATGGGCACATTTCCTTGGGGCTGAATAGCACTGAAGTACATTCTTTGTGTTGGGCATAGTTGTGCTAATTCTGCTTAAGACTCATGAGTCTTGAGCCTGATTCACTTATCAGACAGGAGTCACAGCTGTGTTGTGCTGAGCCCTCACATCTGCAATTCTTCCCCCTTTTTAAACAAAGGTATGCCTATGTGTGTGTAGAGTATTCTAATCAGGCAAATGTACTAGGGCTGCCAGGCCCCATGGGGGAGGCAGGGGTTCCCCGCAGGCAGGCCCCACCTCCCCACCACCGATCAGCCGGTTGGCAGGGCGGAACTTACGCTGAAAAAGACTGCCCATGTGACCCAGAAGTGATGTCATCACATTCGGGACATCGGAGTGACCATCGGTTATTTGAGCAAAAACTCTGTGATAGAAGCCAAATTTACCGTAGTGTTTTTGCCCAAATACCAGAGTGTTGCCCCAACGTTCCTGACATGATGATGTCACTCCTGGGTCACATGGCCAGTGACAGAGACATGTCACTGTATGTCAGATGGGCCTCCCTGTTGGTCCTGGTAAATCCCCCCATCCCCCGCCAGTTGACAGGAAAAACCTGGCAACCCTAAAACATACATATGGACCTCTACATGGTTTTCCAGACTCATACATACACCTAGGTGCTGCTATGAGAATTAGTTTGCTATCTGGAAACTCTCTGACCCAGGCCCTGCAAATGGTTAATGCCCCAACCCAACAACAAAACTGTTATATCATGGGTAGATGTGGATTTGTTGACGTTCCCTTATTGTATGGTATAGTCATTTTAGCATGATCTCTTATGGTAAAAGGCTTTGCTTTAGTTTCACTTTTCACTTGTGGTGTTGGTGCTGGCCGTGACTGGTTTTGACCCAGCAGGGTCCAGACCAGGCCTTGGTTATGTCCTAACAAAGTTTTCTTCTGTTTTGGTACCAGGTGCTGTGGAATTATTACCAGCTCCGGGTTTGGAAATGCCTGGAGATATTGGGCGTGGAACCTGAGGAGGGTGGGGTTTGGGGAGGGAAGGGACTTCCATGTGACCCAGGGGGTATAATTCCATAGAGTCCACCATTTTCTCCAGGTGAATTGATCTTTGTTGCCTGGCAATCAGTTGTAATATCAGGAGATCTCCAGCCACTGCCTGGAGGTTGGCAACCCTAACCAACAGGGGAACGGTCTTTATCCAAATTAACTAAAAGCTAGCTGAAATTAACATGTCTTGGCTTGGCACCAAGATGACCAATGAAGGTGCCAGGGTTGAGGGGAAAGGGGAGGGCATTCCAAACCCTGGGGCAGTCAGTGCAGACAGCCGGCTCTTTCGTGACCCAGCCCCTTCCTGACTTCTACCCCCCTTCCCAGACCATTTGTGGAAACTAAATTTACATGATGGAAAATACAGGTGTAGAAACACGCTACGGTTTTAAGTGTCTTGAGTTTTAAAAAAATTATGTGATGTGATTGTCAATAAGATACGAGAGGGAGAATGATTTGTAAAGAGATTCTTGGGTGTGTTTCTTTTAATCAGCATCGTGCAAGATGATTCTTGACCAGCATGATTCTCTGAGGGTCGCATTAGGAGAAGATTCGATATGCATTACCTCCCAGAAACTGTCACTCTTCGTCTATGTAATATCAATCCTGCACAGCATGCCCTTGCACTGACAAATTTACAGCATACACCACCAGTCTTGGCTGGTCCCAGCTATTCTATCAGGGATCCTTCTCCTTCCCTTTTGCTTCTGCTGGAAGCAGGGCTGGCCCCACATGACAGACAGAGGTTGATGGATTTCCCCAGTCAAACTATATATCTCTAGGCTCAATTCCACTCTCTGCATTCAAAACCAGTCCTGAATTTCAAAACTATTTCTCATTGGAAATCACCAGATCAGTAACTGACATCCCACCCCCACCGAACTGAAGTCTAAAACAGAATCAATTTAAGAAATGATCCATGGTGACTCAGAGTTTGAACGTGTAATTCATCTTCTTTGTTCAGTACTGAGAAGAGATAAGACAGCTGAAAAGGTCCCCGGAATGTGCATCAATCTAATCCCTGTTCATTGACTTCCTTATAAGATTACAGTTTTCCCCCCCTGCATTGTAAAAAATGAAGTACTGGGGAGAAATTTGAGTGATCAGCTAGCTCACACCTTTGAGGCCACAACCCTCCTCACTTTGCCCCACTGATGAAGCCTCTGTTCCCATAGTAACAATATTTTGAAAAGGCAGCTCCAAAACCCCTATCCAAAGTAGAGATGCCATGAACTTCACTGCGAGCATGTCTAGCAGGCAGGTACACTGTATTCAACAGCAGTGATCGCACACAAGCCAAATCTTGCATGTCCTCACCTTTCTACTTTCTGACATAGTCAGCTGTCGAACAGCTCTGGAGCTGTGCAGTCGATGTGCGGCTAGAATTTCATTTCCTTCTGCCTTGTGGGCTATTTTGCATCTGTGCAGTAGTGAAATTACTCTTCCCTAGGGTTATAGATGCAAACTTCAGTGGACAGCGGAAGACAGGAGGGCCTGGCGTAATCTGGTCCATGGGGTCACGGAGAGTCGGACTTGACTGTGCGACTGAACAACAACAGCAAGGGTTATAGATACTCAGGTCATGTATTTAAATGCAGTGGGAGTAAACGATGACTCCTGTAAGGATATAAGAAGATGCATACGTGTGAAATAACCTCAGTAACACAGACTTAAACAAAAACCAATCAGTAAAATCTGTAAGAATCTGTAATCACTGGCTGGCTAATTGATTTGCTCACTCTTCATACAACTGGCAGCTCAGCAAATGACAGTAAGAGAGGGAGTGCTGTGTAAGATCCTGCATGTATAAAATACTGCCAATTACACTGTAGTACACTGTTGGGATACACTAAAGTAACCCAATGAACAGGCTCAGGCTATTCACAAATGGTGAAACTGATTGATGAAAAACTGGCTCCCAGCTTATGACTGGCAAACAAAGCATCAGCTGAACTAGCAGGTGTTCCAGCAGCGCTGTCCAAAAGGCAAAAACAAGAATGGTGATTTATCAGGAACTGGCACAAGCTAATCAGTACAGCTTCTGATAAAAAAGGGACTTTTCCACTGAATGCTAGCATGGGTTGACTGGCCTGCTGCCTTGGTGCAGTTTTCGAAATCAAGCTAACTAAGTGACTGAGAACTAACTAACTGGGATACTGTGTGGTGTAGTGGTTAAAATGCCGGACTAGGATCTGGAAGACCCAGGTTTCAATCCCTGCTCAGCCATGGAAGATTGCTGGGTAACCTTTGATCAGACAAGCCTACCTAGCCTAACAAACAAATAAAAAGGAGGCGAGGAGAGCAACGTAAGCCGCTTTGGGTCCTCATTGGGGAGAAAGGCAGGGTATGAATCAAATAACCTGACAAAGTGAGCTTTGACTCCCAAAAAGCTTATACCCTGGAACATTTTGTTGGGTTTTAAGCTGACACTGGCCTCAAAGTTTGTTCTGCTAGTACAGACTAAAATGACTATGCACCTGAAATTCTAACAAAGGGCGGCTTTGCATATATGCTTGGGGCTTATGTGTTTGTTTTAATATCAAAGCCACCTTTGAATTGAAAGAATTAATGATATGTATTATGTTCCCCAGTGTCCAATGAGGTACCCCTGTCAGTGAGGAAAACCTGGCAACGTGTATCCATTTGAACAATATGTCTTCATGTATAATGCTAGCGAGTGTCTGGATCACTCTGCCCAGAGAAAATGAGCCCAAAATGTATGTGAGGTAAGTCGTTCCCCAAATATACCCTTCCTACTCCACCACATCCTCTGTTTTTGAAGGCAAAGATTTACTTCCACAAGTAATAATAAAGCACCTCTCCTTAAAGAAAACTACTTCATTACCTCAAGGTCTTCCCCATAATGAGAACATCTGGGAGGTTTTTTTTTAATCTTTCCATTGGAGATCCATTTTTAAAAGGCTATGAAGATACCAGAAGAGCATGTGTACAGCACCTTACAGACCAATAGACTGGCTCCTGAGGTATTTTCCTGTTTCAGACCTCTGGCCAACAAAGTGTTGAGACAGTTTGCCTTTGTAATTTGTTGAGAAAATCTGTGGTTCTGTTTCTGGTTTTGAGTAGTGAGTAGTGAATATCTGGGAGAGGACAGTCCATTTATGTATTCATGGGAAATGTTTGCTTAAGCTGTCCTATGTTAGAAAGGTTTTGTATAATCCCTCCAAAAAGGTTAGAAAGGTTTTGTATAATCCTCCAAAAAGAAATTGCTTTTATCCCTAGCCAACAGTAATAGCTGTAGGACCCCAAAAAGGTGATTGTCTCTCTTGGAGAGTATACTCATCAAAGAGTGAGTTTTTTTTAATGCCCAGAGGGTGGACAGAGCTCTCTTATGAGACGCTGCCCGTCCTGCTGCAAGTCTGAAGCTAGAGAAGCTTACTACATGTTGGAGATCGGCGTCCGATTTTGTATTGAATTGTTACTGTTCCCAATGCATGTTAGTAAAGAGTATGAAAACCATAGTAGCTTAAAGGGAACACCCTGATGAAGGATGAATTTTGAAACGTTAACAAACATCCGGACACAATGTCGAATTATTTAGCAGTTCTCCATTGTTGTATCATTTAGTAGTTCTACGTCGTTTATACATTGTAGCACATACCAGTTCTCTATTGTTTACATGTACTTTTCACTGCAGCTACTTTGTATACATTATTCTCTATTACATGTTCTTCAGCTTTTTGGCAAGTTGTAACTGGTGAGCCTGTTAACCACACTTGTCTTTGCCTTTTATTATCATTATATAATAGTGTAGTGAACATTATTGAATGATATTTAGAATTCTGGCATGGCATGGTGGGTGCGGCAACAAAACAAGTGCCACAAAATGGCTGCTGCAGGAGGTGGAGTCAGCCACAAAATGATTGCCACAGCGTAACTTCAGTAACAGAATGTAATCCTTGTGTTGTGGTGGCAGCTGCTGTGAAAACAACATTTTTTTTAAAAAAAAAATCTGCACAACTATCAAATCTCCGATAGTCAATCAGAAGCCCTGCTGGACAAAAACTCTACCTAGCCCCACCCACTTCCTAAAAACACTTGGTGGGTGCCAGAAAAGGTGTTGGCTAGGCCCCCCCATGGGCACATGTTGGGGACCCTGACTTAAACAATAAAAATAGCTGGAAGCGTTTGCTTTCTATCTCGAGTTGCCAGTTTTTCAACTGACCCTTGCTGCTGAACCTGCTAACATTAGAAGTTGGTCATTTCTTTATTGGTATTTAATGAAAAGCCTCATCTGCTGATACCTACAGAACAAGCTGCTTTTAAAAGCTTGAGGGCTGGCCTAGTTAGGACGGACAAGTGATCCATCTTTCTTAAGTCAGCGGTGAATAATTTTATCAGTATTAAAAGGGTGCTTCAGAATCAGAGGAAGCTGAGCAATCTGCATTCCAGCAACAGATTTCAGAAAAATGTAGCCTCATGAGACATCTTCCTCAAAACTATGCCCGTGATACAAAGTACATTTACTTGGAATTTAGCTCCACTGAGATACTGAGATTTATGTCTGAGTAAAAATAGTTAACTACAAACTTACAGTCCTTAGTTGAGAATCAGCAAAATAGGACCTGTTGTCAGCTATGCTGCTGCCATGGTTGGGATGGGGAGATGCTTATTGCTGGATGAATTACGCTTGGCTTGGAATGTTATGTTCAATTCTTCCTCTTCTTTATCGCCCTGTAGCCTGAGACTATGACCTTGGTACCTTGTTGCTCTATTCTCTGGGAATGTGTAGCCAGTTAGCCCAAGACTGTCCCCTGACCCTTTGAATCAAATATATCTTTTGGCTACACACACTTATTTTGAGTCCTGACACTAGATGTATGTACAGATGGCTTGCCTTTACAGACTCCAATAAACTTTACTCCTTTGATCACTGCAGGACTCTGACACCTTTTCCTAAGTGAGTAGACTGACATTTAAAGGTTACAACCCTAAATATATTTCTCCCCTATGGGTGCCAACTGTTGTGGAGGAAAATGTCCTGTCTCTTTAATAGAAGCTTCATGAGATATTATTTAGCAGGTGATGTTATTTACCTCCATGTCAGAAAAATCTTCAACATTAAGCCCCTTTTAGAGGGGCAGAACATTGTTCCCCAGGAGAGTTGGCAACCCTCTTCCTTCCCTGAAATCAAATTGCATTTCTGAGTAAACATATAACGAACCAGTTCCAAAGTTTGCTGCCGACATTCTGAGCAAGCATGTTGGAAGGAACTGGACAAGGGTCATAATTCTGTAGAAACTTTTGGAGAGATGGCATCATTTAATCATGTGAATGCATTACATGTCTTAGCATTATCTTTTTATAATGGTGCACACGGCTGTCTTGCAATTGTTTCCCAATGTGTTTTCACAATAGGTTGAATCCTACAGATCCTGAATTGAAAGAATTCACTGAAGGGGTTTCTCCATCCTCCCTTGCACTCTCTGAAAAGTGGCACCTGAAAGTTAGGGGACACTTGGGAACAGAGTGTGGGACGCATGCAGGGGTCTGCCACCTGAAGGGGGGTTTGGCAGAAATCACCCCCTTTTCTCTTCAGTGACCAGGCAGAGCGAATACCTGATTTCTGTGTGATGTCTGTGTGATGTGTGATTTCTGCTGGTCCCCCTGCTTGCTGGAGTCCACGCTGCATCCCACTCTTTTCCCAAGGAGCTTTTCAGAAGACGCAAAAGATTACAGAGGAATGGAGATAAGTACGTTCCAAGAACTCTTTTCAGTCACAGACCCTTTCTGCATGGACAGCTTACTTCTGATTTTCACTGAAGTCGAGTTGGTTGGGGTTTACTTTGAATGCTGTGTCTGCACTCTGCCCTTCCCCCCCTCCAGTTTTCTATTGGGAACTGAGGAGTATATATTCTGCACATCGATGAGAAACCCTGGATAGTGTTGCCAAGTTGGTCTCTCCTGATTGGTCAGTTTTGCACTGGGTGTCTCTTTTGAAATAGGAGATTCTTCAACCTGAATTTACTGTGGGGTCGCCATTAGTGGTCCCCCCCACCCCCATTTATTGGTACTCAAAGAGTTTAAGACTAATCCAGGATGGTTGGAGAAAAAAATTATTGGCAGGGAATGCTTTAAAAGTTTAGCAAGTGGAAATACCAACCACTTGGCTAGAGAGGCAGCAGGGAGGCTGCTGTGCAGCAGCTTGGTGGAGGAGGTTCACAAGAAGGGGAGGGGTAGACGTCAATGCTTAGCAGCCTGAGCTTCCCCCCCAGCATTATTTGGAAATGAAATGACAGGCAAAGGGGGAAAGCCAGATGTTGAGATGGACCAGACTTAAAAAAAACCAAACAGGCTGCTGCTGCTCCAGAGAAGGTTCCACAGCATCATCCCTGCTTTTGAAATGTTTGCGGTCAAAGTCAATTTAAAAGAAAAACATTTTTTTTCCAAAAATGAACTTGCCCGAATGGGGATCCAAATCAACAGCCTTGCAGTTAATAGCATTGCATCCTAACCAACTGAGCCAACTGGCCATCCCTGCAAACAAGTCAGACAAAGGCAATTACTTTCCTAATCTCCTATTTCAAAAAACATTCCCGGTACAAAACTGACCAATAAGGAGAGACCAACTGGCTTCCGAGGGGAGGGGGAGGAAAAGTCCGAGGAAATGCATATGCTTTCCAATTCCTTTGGCTTGAAGGTGAACTAAGGGGGAAATTGTCAGAAAATGAGTTTTAGAAAACCCAGGGAAATGGCAGACTGAAAGCCGGCTCAAAGCTGAAGGGAGGGAAATCAATACAGAAAGAAAAACAAAATGCAATTGGAATGAAGGGGGGATGCAGTGGGGGAGACCCAATGGTGATGCACAGTGAAAGCAAGGTGGACATGAAGAAAGGGCCTTGAGCCAGTTCTTCTGGCAAGGCGGGATATAAATTGAAAATAAATAAATAAGTAAATAAATGTTCATAGGATCCAGTCCAATATGACATTCAAGTGGTAGTAGATGAAAGTAGCATAGGAGGAAACTAAGTAGGTCTACTCAGAAGTAACTCCCAGTTTAATCAATGGGGCTTACTCCCAGACAATCGTTCTTAGGACTGCAGCCATAATGAGTTACTCTCAGGAGCTGGTTTTTGTGTTTGACCATAGGAGTGGGCCCTGCAGACCATGCTAAATTTTCTAAGATGGTAATATTTTACTGGTTCATTTTATTTAGAAAATTTCTCAAGAGCCACCAAGGCACCTAACAATTTAAAACATACATGATAAAATCACACTTTAAAACCATTAAAATCAACCTACCCCACAACACATGTCATCAAAACCAATTAAAAACAGTGTTAAAATATGTACGGCATAAAAACAGCAATTAAAACATTGGTTTTAATAGTGCTTCACTTGGCAGTTTTCATAAGTGTTCAAAAAGTTCCACATACCCTATCTCAAACATTTTTTAAAAGATTTGTTTATGGTAAATTGGCACTAGTCTACCAAACTGAAATCTATCAAGAAGTGCTATAAAGCCATCCTGACCTGGATAGCCCAGGCAAACCTGCTCTCATCAGATCTCGGAAGTTAAGCAGGGTGGACTCTGGCAAGTACTTGGAAGGGAGACCTCCTTGGAATGCCAGCGGTTGGGAGGTGGGGGCAGGATTCATTTAGCCACCTCTCTGAATATCCTTCAGTTCCCCAGTAGGGTTCATTCACCAGAGGTTGCCCTGACTTCCAGGTACACTCACATGCATGCACGTGCACATATACACACATACATATGAAAAAATATCAAAAAAATATCAACAAAGAAAGTGCCATGAAGCTCGTGGACCATGTGTGATCTTGTCTTCTGCCTTACCCAGAACTGGGTACATTTATTAGTGGTGCTGACTAATTTTAAGAGCTTTCAGCCATTTAAAATTCTAGCCTGTAACAACCCACCATGATTACCCATCACAGGATACAAATAGAAGTCAATCAGACATTTAACAGGCTCCACACGGGAACAAATTCCAGCTTATGAGCCTGAAGCAAACACCCTGTGGTCTTTGTTTCATGTTGTTTCTTCTCTTAGATTAGAAGTCTTAATTGGGTGCTACATCGTGTTCTCTGTACTGGCCTTAATGAACTCATTCAGGGAAAGTGAAAACATTGTGTGTGTTGAGGGAATGTGTGAGGCAGAAAGTCTTAAAACAACTATATTTTAAAAAATCATACATATTTAAATCCTTCTTTACTCCAGCTTCGAGGCAGTTAGTAATGTCAACATCACTTAATGTACTACACTCACATAGGCCCAAACCAGGCAAGGTACGGGGAATTCCATTAACTGATCTCCCAGTACGGTTTGCTAGAAGCAGAGGATACCTCATTGACGTTTCCCATCCTCTGCTGGTGTTCAAGGGAGTAGTGGGGGGACAAATGTGAGGGGGAAAGGTATTACATGACGATGCAACATCACTTTGGGCTAGAAACCCAGAAGTATCATTGCTGTAGGATGCACTACTCCAGGAATTTTCCCAACGGTTTTCACCACAGACTTTTGGGGAAATCTTAAGAGTGTTGCATGACATGATGACATCATTTGGGGTTATACCAGCAGCAGTGATGTTGCAGTTTCAAAGAACACCGTTTCAACAGGTCTCTGCTCCCCCCAGTCTCCTACTGACTGCTGGGCTGAGAACCCTCTCTCCCTCTGTGTGTGCGTTTCAATCAGTTATCAGGCATGCAGGGGTCCAATTCCAGTTAGAACCCTCTTGCGTCATTTTTCTGATCTCAAATAACTGTGAAGAACCACTATATAGCACCTCCTTTGGATCATTTTAGGTTGGGAAGATCGTGGAGGTTGAAAGATTGATTCAGAGCTCCCAAACCCTGTTGAGGATGTGGGCACTTTTGAACTTTTGCAGCAGGTGCTACAACAAAATGGCTGCCATGGGAGGCAGGATGATTGTTGTATGGCTTGCAAGGTCTCAGATTCCAGCTATTATAGGGTTAATTTGTTTACCTTTCTATGCTATTTTTCAGACTGACCTGGAAGGGGAACCTGACTCAGAGCCAATGGGGAGAAACCCCAGGAAAAGTGGTCTGTATTGTAATACTGATTGGTGACTGGTTTCAGGTGACTTTCTTTCTAGGGGTCAAGAAGAAGCAGATTCTCCATTGTTTCTGTACTTGTGTGTAACCATGCTTTCTTAGCAGCAGGATGTAGAAATGTAGCTCTTAGATGTTCGTTACTTTGTTAGGTTTCCTGTGTATCTTTACCCTTAGAAATAAAAGTTTTTTTAAACACAAAGAAATCTCTCCTTTCCAGTGAAGCAAGATCCATCAATATTCTGTGTAATTAAGTATTTTTGACTATTTTCCAACAAAAATGGCTGCCATGGGAGGCAGGATGATTGTCAAAATGGCTGCCATGAGGAGCAGTTACAAAAGGTCCCAACCAAAGCTTCCTCTTCCGGGGACAGATATTGCTCTCTGAAAACTCTGAAAACCCAGGACCTCCTGAGGTCTTCTGAAGCACTTCTTGCTCCAATGAGTGGGAGGAAAGTCTTTTCTCTTCGGGGAAAAGATGTTTTAGGGGAAAAACAAGTAGGTACCAGGAAACAGGTGGATGGGCACCATCACTGCCACATTCGGGGAACATAGGATTAAACTCTCCCACTTCTTGTGCCGCAGTGCTGCAGATCCAAATCATGCCTCCAGTACACCTGATAACTGAATGAAAATAACTGAAGGGAGCTGTATTCCTGCAACTCTCAATGTCTCATCTGGTTTGACCTTAAAGTGAGGCATCTGTAAATGTAGTGAAAACAAGAGAATATGTTGTCCCTCCAACACCACCAGTAGTGTGATGTGATACAGCCATATGTTGCCTGCTAGTGATTTATGCATTCATTCCTTCTTGTTTCACACCATGCCCACAGGGGGGCCAGTTTAGTATCAAGGTGGCCTTAAATTACTAAATACTTCACTGTATTTTTTCTTGCCTTTTTTTGGTGAAAATTGGTTTCTAAAGTGATTTGCACAAACCAGAACCAAATACAAATGACAAACTGCAATGCAAAGTGTTCCTCTGGCAAAGCAAAATCTAGGTAAATTTACCTGCAAGCAAAGCGTCTTTAACACTGTCATTAGCACACAAAGAGTCTACTGTTAATGAAGAACTAGATTATCAGTGTAAGTCTAAAAACACTTTCCGGGGAGAAAGCCCAACTGAATAGGCCTAAGTAGAATTCTGAGTAGACCTGCTCATAGGAGGGCACTGTAAAACAATGCTCCCTTTAAGCTGTGGAGTCTTGTGAGCAAAAATTCTACTTTGTGAGCTACTGGCATTAAAGTTGTGAGCGAGCGATTTGGCTACAGCATCAATTAGTTTGCTCTGGAGCCATCCTTCCTGAGCTAAGACGAAAATGTGTGAGCTGGAGGCTAAAAAACTATGAGCTAGCTCACATGAACTCAGCTTAGATGGAACACCGCTGTAAAAATGTCATATTCCCTTTCTTGAGTGCCAGCCACAATTGCAATGCTTTTCTCTAAGTTATTTTGCAAATGCAGATTGGCTGGGCAACAGAAAAGTTACTGGTCATGCTTTTTGACCCCCCTCATGAATTTATGATAGTAGATGTGTTTTTAAAAAACCACATCCTCTGATGATTTTTGATAATGAAAAGAGAGAGATAAACTCTTTGACTTCTCCTTCATTACTGGGCGCTTGAGGAAATAAGTCATTTCCTCTCTGGTTGCTGGCTGTATTTGGTCCTTGCCACATTCTTGTCAATGGTTGAAATTAACAAAGTAAACAAGCCCTTTAAACTAGGGCTTCCAAGATAGATACCCCTGCGGTGTTTGCCTCAGTCAGTTAGTGGGGATGACAAAAGCTAAACTGATTAGATCACACCTTCAGGAAGAAAGGAACTAGCAAGGAATGAGGAGAATTCAAGAGCATGTTAAGGCGCCCTGAAAAATGCCAGGAATGCAAATGAAAACCATTCGGCAGCCTGCAGTCAATAAAATATGTTAAGTACAGCTCTGAAAGCTTTTGTCTTATCTGTAAAATTAAAATCCAGAAATGAATAACATAGATAGCATGATATCGGCAAAAAGAAAAGGGCCTGCAGAGATAGCGGCAATAGAATTAGATTTAATACTTCCCTGGATCAAGGGGAGGAAAGAGAAGACAATGTTATCTGGAAAATTAATAGATGACTAGTGAACTTTTTGTTCCAGCAACCAAAAAGGGAGCAGCTATTAAAAGAAAAAACAACTGTGATAGACCAAGGATCTGACTTGGCATAAGGCAGCCTTATGCATTCCCTGTGGTAAGTGTCTATGTTAACATAAGAACACAAGAGAAGCCAGAGTTGGGTCAGGCCAATGGCCCATCCAGTCCAACACTGTGTCACATAGTGGCCAAAAATACCAGGTGCCATCAGGAGGTCCACCAGTGGAGCCAGGACAGTAGAAGCTCTTCCACTGTCCCCCCCCCAAAGCACCAGGAATACAGAGCCCCAGAGTCCCTATCTATACCTTGTGGCTAATAGCCACTGACGGACCTCTGTGTTGTGGTGCTTCTTCCTCAACAGTGGTTCATCTGGACAGTCCCACTTCTCTGATGCTCCCCTTACTTAGTTCTCATCCTTGACCAAGCTTTTCTGATCTTTTTTTTTTTTTTGGTATGCACCATCACCTTCCTTTATTTTGGTGCAAATTTTCAGAAATGCATGCTCGTAATGTTTCAGTTATGGACATTTTGCCACCGTTTGCTTTCCTTTTTTGTTTTAATGGGCCATGTGTTTTTGCCATCAGTTGCTGGGCTACAGTTCCTTTGGTGGGCCAAGCGGAAAGCTTGCCTTTTGCTCAGCAACCCTTGCCCCCCTCTTCTGCGGTATGGCAGCTGAGCAGCAAAATCCCTGTGCTCACTTTCGGCTTAGCTTTTTTCCTCCTTGGTATATTGTGGATGCTCAGCCACTCCTGTCCCCATCCTTGAGCTTGAATGCCATTGCTCATTTCAAAGAGAAGGTATTTTTCATTTGCAGGGAACCCAAATTATCCTGCATATGTTAGAAGCCTCTACATCTGCAAGGGCATGAGCTTATCCTCCCTCTCTATCCAGTGTTCCCACATGGTCTGCCCATGGTATATCCCACATACTTTTGTGTGTCATCTCATTCCAGTGCATGATTGTGGCAAAGTATCCCATTGTCTGTTAGGCAGAAGAAGCTCAACAGCTGAAAGGGAAGAGAGAGGTTGAAATTCAGAGCAGGGCTGAGAAGGGCAAGATGGAGGTCCCCATTTCAATCTGCCTTCAGGCCAGTATTTGGAAAGGAGACTTGCTTTGGTCGCTTTGGCCAATCACCTCTACCAAGAACTAGGCAGGTGGGAATGTAACCCTGCTAGTTCTGCTGGATCTCTCAGTGGCCTTTGATACTACCAACCATAGTATCCCCTTCAGGAATTGACAGCCACATCTGTAGAAGTGAACCGATAGTTCCAGAGGAATCCTTGAAGAGTAGCTACTGGGCTATAGCAGTAGTGGAAGGTGGAACTGGCTCAGGAGGATCTATCATAGACAGCGGCAGTGATACTTCAGCTAACCCTAGTTAGGACTGCACAGAAAAAAGTCAACAGTAAACCCACTTCTGATCATCTCATACCATCTTCATAATGAAACAATCCAAAATGATAAAAGATATAGTGCTGGAAGATAGGACACCCCCACCCCCCCCGGGCAGATAGTGCTCAATCAGCTACTGGGAAAGGCAGGACAGCTACGAGTGGCACAGTTCTTAAGGACACAGCTGGATTAAAGTTTAAAGGACCTTCAGTGGTTGATGCTGACAAGCTGGACCTTTGGTCTGATCCAGCAGCATTCTTCCCGTGTTCTTAAGAGACAGCATAAGCCAGGCACCTGAGGTCATAGGCAATTCCCCCAACACACACAAACACACGTGCTGTCTTTCAGATCTCCTGTGAGGGAGGCATCACACACACTAAAGCAGGGGGGTTGGGTACCTCCCTAACTGGCAGTACACTAAATGATATTATTTCAGCTTTTGCCAAGGTGAGGAGTTAGGGATGCCAGCTCCGGGTTGGGAAACACCTGGAGACTTTGGGGGTGGAGCTTGAAGAAGGCAGGGTTTGGGGAGGGGAGGGACTTCAGTGGGGTATAATGCCATGGAGTCCCCCTTCCAAAGTGGCCACTTTCTACAGGTGAAGTGATATTGGTCATCTGAAGATCAGTTGTAATAGTGGGAGATTTCTAGCCACCGCCTGGAGGTTGGCAACCCTATGAGGAGTTGAGTCCCCCCCTCACTCAAATGTGGCAGTTGCTTGGCTAAAGACAAAGTTCCTGAAACAGATTTTATCAGTCACTGATCACGCTACATTCTACCTATCCTATTACGTCACTGCTGCAGTATGTGTACAGTCAGTGGGACTAAACTTTTGATTGGATTTTGCCTACCTTTCCTGCCTTTCAGCCAATGGAACAGCAACTGTTTAGTAACACAACCGTGATTTTTATTTTAGGCCTCAGGAAAATCCCTCTCTCTCTGTAGTGTGGGAGGAAGGTTGCAGGTTCAGATACTGTAAAGCAGGGATCCCCAACATGGTGCCTGCCGAAACCTTTCCTTGTGACCGCCAACTGTTTTTAGAAAGTGAGCAGGGTCAGGTGGGGCTTTTGCCCAGCAGAGCTGCTGACTGGTCATTGGAGAGCTGACTGGCTGTGCAGTTTCTTCAAAAGGTTGCTTTTGCAGTAATTGCCACCGCAGAACTTGGCTGTGTGACTGGAGGCAAACTATGGCAGCCATTTTGTGACTGACTCTACCTTCTGCGGCAGCCATTTTGTAGCAGCCTTTTTGTGGCTGTGCCCATCACTCTGTGTCAGAATTCCAAAGGTGCTCACAGGCTCAAAAAGTTTGCGGATCCCTGCTGTAAAGTATATGAGACTGACTTGTAACCCCTTCACTGCTAAAGACTAATGCTTTCCACCCGCCCATCAACAGAGAGAGGAGCATCTTCCTCCAAGTCACACACTGGAAGGGACCTCTAGTTCCCCGCAGCCTTGAGGGAGAACAGAGCTCCACATTTCCCCTATCCAGGCTACAGAGAAAACGGGGATAAAACAGGGAATAGCAGGCAGGGGATGGCCTATTCCCGCCCCCCTTTTAAAGATATTTTTATTTTTCAAACTTAATACAAGTAATAACCAAAGAAACCATTAACAACAACAGGCAACAAACAATGTCAAATATAATATGTACAAGCAGAAAACTGTCAGGTAACTTCTATCGGTTATGCTTACATTAGAAACTATCAAAGAATCCAGTCTTTTTGGAAGAAGTTATATTGTTATTGTTTGACTAGGTTTAATCTTTTTGAGGATGTATTCTAAGTTCTCCAGTATTGAGTACCATCTTCCATAAAATGACCAGGAGTTTATTGAGGGATCAACATTAGCTATTCTATCAGAGGTCTTATCCATGAGAAGATGGTCCCATACTTTAGAGTACCAAGTATCAATAAGCAATGGAGTATTATTATTCCACCTCAAGGCAATTGTTGTTTTTGCTGCAGAAAGAAGAAGAGTGAGCAATTCTTTGCTATATTGAGGAATAGAAACATCTTTCCAACAATTTAAAAATATTACCTCTGGACTCTCAGGAACTATATATCCTGTCAGCATTTCAATATGGGACAGGACTTCTTGCCAAAATAGTCTCACTATAGTACACTCCCGCCAGCAGTAGATATATGAGCCAATGCTACCACAGTTTTTCAACAGAGTAGGGATAGTTTATTATTAACTTTATGTAATTTCAAGGGCGTTAAGTACTACCTGGACAGTATTTTGAAATTCTGCTGTTGTACAAATACCAGATTTGGTATTGGAGACATACGAAGACCAGGCCGCTTCCCAGAATGGTTCAGGGAGTTCTGCACCAAGATCTACTGACCAGGGGGAGGTATATGAAGGTAGGTTTAGTGGGCTGGGTTCAATTAATATTTTGTAAATTTTTGAAATTAATTCTTTCTCAGTTCCTGTTGAGGTTACTAGAAGTTTTTCAATTTCAGTAAGAGGCCTATCGCAGGCTTGTTTTAACTCTGGAGTAGAAAATAAACATTGTAGTTGAAGATATTCATACCAAGGAAGCGTGCTATTGGCAAGATCATCTATTTGGATTTTTCCAAAAAGTATTTCTTGTGTGTTAGGTCATACAGCGTTATTATATGAGGCCTTTTCCATTGCTGGAAAGTATTTGGATTTTGAGCTGGGGGAAACCAGGACTGACCCACATAGATGGACATTAACGAAATATCTGGAGCTAAAACTTTACATTTGAGTTTCCACATTTTAAAAAGAGCTAGTATAACTGGAGGGATGGTCTATTCTTGACTCTTCCCTTTACCAAAAGAATTTGGATTTCTTTCTTCACTCCTTGACTCGCACTCTATCATTCACAGATTAGAACTAGGCATTAAAAATACCCTTCTTATTAAATGGATTCCATTAGCCCCATTCTTGCTAAAGTCATCAGATTTCATCACATACTAGGAGGTGACCTTATTAATTTTAAAGTATTTAGAAATATTATGCGTGTGTATCTTTAAAGCTGAATTTACCACATAAGGGACAGCAGAAAAATTGAGCAAGCTGTGGTATTTCTGAGGGTATTTTGGTTGTTGCTATAGAATGTGAAACAGCACCATCTATTGGCAGGAGTCTGTCAGGTGCATGGACAGCAATGCAACCATAACTGTACAGATTTTCCACACTGTGCTTCACAAATCTCACATGAGTAACTGATGTGAACATCCCTGTCGGCTGGGACAAGAAAGCTGCACTCTTCATACTAGGTGCCTAGACTTTGAGCCTCATGAACCTAGAGGTTGAGAATATATCCTGCTAGAAGATGCTAGCCAATTGGCTACCTGAGTACAATTTGCTTGGCAAACTAAACAAACCAGCATAAACATTCGATACTATGCCAAGAATTTGGGCTCTTTATGGTTTTGCCAAGATCATATCCTTACTACAAGTTAATAGACACCCTTTAAGAATTATAGAGTTGGGATCTCCAGGGTCATCTAGTCCAACCCCCCCGCACACCGCAGGGAATTCACAAATACCTCTCCTTCCCACCACCGGTGACCGCTGAAGATGTCCGATGCCCAAGAAGATGACAAAAAACCTCCAGGATCTCCAGCGAAACTGGCCTAGAGAAAAATTGCTTCCTGACCCCAAAGTGGTTGTGGTGATCAGCATTTCCCTGGGCATGTAAGAAGAGCTGCAAGGACTTATCAAGGGGTGGGGTCAAGTCAGTCTAGGGTTGACAGCCTTCAGGTGGTGGCTGGAGATCTCCCAAAATTACAACTGGCAACCCTAAATCAATCTGACCTCTGCAAACCACATTAAGCCCTGTTCAGTCCACTTACCAGGAACTGGGAAAGAAGAAGGGGCTGAGCCCTACTGATCTAGGGAGCTCATGCAGAGAGATTGGTTCCTTCTGTAACAACTTCTAGAAAGAAAGATTCAGCTAGGTAGTCATCTAATCCTTGCATTTACATGCTAATTGCTGCCATTCATTGAACTTACCGGCTACCCGATCCAATTTCAGCCCTACTTATGCACCTTGGCTGTGACTGGCCCTTCCTAACTGCTGCCCCCTCACCCTCTTTTTCCTGTAAGTGGGGCTTGAGATTTCGTTTCATTGTGTCTGATGAAGTGTGCTTGCAGAAGAAAGCTTATACTTTGAATAAAACTTTGTTGGTCTTAAAGGTGCCACTGGACTCAAACTTTGCTATGTAGAAAGAAAGAGACTCAAAATTGGTCTCTTAGACTGTGATCATATGCACAATTAGACCCGACATAGGTGTGCATGCCAGGAGGGTGTAAAGGGCGCGATCAGACAACATCTGGAATGCACCCTGCAGCCATCGGCAACCTGTTCTGCTCCATCGCAGAAGCAGAGTTAAAAGACACTGGAGAAAATCCTGTAGAAAATGAGTTGCAGCGGGCCATGGACGGACTTTCCCATGTCTGATCACTCCAGCGTGCTCTCATGCCATCAAGATGGTCTGATTAAGCCATCCCGACTCTGTGCCATTGTCCCCCGTCCCCTCACAGTATGCACATCGTTGCAAACTCCATAGGGAGCCCTCAGTGCGGAGGTGCGATTCATCATTTCCTCGTTTAAGTGCATGGGGGAAAAATGACACAAAAAAACATGACTCACCCACAGTTGCGTCTGGTCACACACTGATGGAATGTGCCCGCAGCTTTGAAGGGAGGTGTGATTGCACAACTGCAGGTCAAATTCTTCCAGAGGAAATAGCCTCGCTTCCCCCCCCCCATTTTATCGGGCGCATGTGACTGCACCCTTACAGGACTAAAGCAAGAGGAGCCTGCGTACAGATCCTTGGGCTAGACAACCCCTCTGAGAACTGATCTGCTGCAAGGCCCTGGAGATCACCCAGAACTACAACTGATCTCCAGATGATGGAGACGACTTCCCTTGGAGAAAATGGCTGCTTTGGAGGGTGGACTCTGTGGCATTATGCCCTGCTGAGGGCCCCCCCCCCCAACACTGCCCTTCTCAGGCTCCACCCTCAAATCTCCTGGAACTTCCCAACTCAGAGTTGGCATCCCTAGCTGGTGGTGCCAGTATACCCTGAGAAAAGTGGTAGTGGAGGAAGAGGAGCCTTCTTGGGGTTGTCTGAGTAACTTCATCATTCCCCCTGGTGCAGAAACAGGTGTTGGCAAGGCTTGCCTCATGTTGAGGTGTCGGGGCTGGGATTATGAACACAAAGAAATCAGATAATTGATTTTCTAAAAGTTTGGAGGGGACTTTGTTGCTGTTGTTGTTGAACACACAGTCTGAGCAAAGAGTTGTGTTTCACGGTAACCTAAGATGGAGCTAGTGAAATATTTTCATATGAATCAGGCAGAACTGGACAATCCAAACAGGAAAGGCTAGAGGTGGAAAATGTACGTGTGCATGAACGACAAGTTCTCCTAATCTGGTACTTCAGTAAAGACCCAGCGAACCAGAGAGAGCAAGAGGTGAGAGCTGTAAAGATGAAACTAAGGAAGTAGCTCAGTACTGGGTCTGGTGCTATTTAACTTGTTCATAAAGGATTTGGAGTTGGGAGTAAACAGTGAAATGGCTAAATTTGTGGATGACACTACATTGTTCAGGTTGGTGAGAACAAGGGAGGATTGTGAGGCACTCCAAATGGATCTGTCAAGGATGAGTGAGTGGGCATCAACATGGCAAATGGGGTACAGTGTGGCCAAGTGCAAGGTGATGCACATTGGAGCCAAAAATCCCAACTATAAATACACATTGATGGGGTCCAAACTGGCAGAGACTGACCAAGAAAGAGATCTTGGAATCGTAGTAGATAATTCACTGAAAATGTCGAGACAGTGTGCGACTGCAATAAAAAAGGCCAACGCTATGCTCGGGATTATTAGGAAAGGAATTGAAAACAAATCAGCCAGTATCATAATGCCCCTGTATAAATCAATGGTGTGACCTCATTTGGAACACTGTGCACAATTCTGGTCACCACACCTCAGAAAGGATATTATAGCACTGGAAAAAGTACAGAAAAGGGCAACAAGAATGATAAAAGGGTTGGAACACTTTCCCTATGAAGAAAAGTGTTCTTTAGCTTGGAGAAATGATGACTGAGGGGTGACATGATAGAGGTTTACAAGATTATGTATGGGATCTGAGCAGGTTGAGAAAGAAGTACTTTTCTCCCTTTCTCACAATACAAGAACTCGTGGGCACTCAGTGAAATTGCTGAGCAGTTAGGTTAGAACAGATAAAAGGAAGTACTTCTTCACCCAAAGAGTGATTAACACATGCAGTTCACTGCCACAGGAGGTGGTGGTGGCTACAGGCATGGACTGCTTCAAGAGGGAATTGGATAAATGTATGGAGCACAGGTCCATCAGTGGCTATTAGCCACAAGGTATAGATAGGAACTCTCAGTCTGGGGAAAGTGAGGCTCTGTATTCTTGGTGCTTGGGGGGGGCAACAGTTGGAGGGCTTCTAGTGTCCTGGCCCCACTGGTGGATCTCCTGATGGCACCTGGTATTTTTGGCCACTGTGTGACAGAGTGTTGGACTGGATGGGCCATTGGCCTGATCCAACATTGGCTTCTCTTATGTACTTATGTGTTTGTCCAGCTGCTGCTTGAAGACTGCCAATGAGGGGGAGCTCACCACCTCCCTAGGTAGTTGATTCTACTGTTGCGCAACTCTTACTCTAAAGAAGTTTTTCCTAATATCCAGCGGGTACCTTCCTGCCCTTAATGTAAACCCATGATTGCAAGTCCTATCCTCTGTTGCCAACAGGGACAGCACCCTGCTCCCTTCAAATACTTTCAAATGCTGCAGATGCCTGCTGCATTTTTTTTTTAAATTGGCTCCCAGGAATGGGGGGGGGACGGACACCCAAGTGACATTTCAATTCAGTACAAACATTCTGTGGGGAGCAGATTCTCAGTTGAGCTGGATCCAAGCGCGATGGAAAGCTGCCTCGCTGCATGCCGTCTATGGCAGAAGTAGGAATGAACAACGCCGCTCACTCACCGCCTTAAAATTTTGTTAGGGTAATTCTGTGTTGGTTCCCTACATGACATTTCCTTCATCTAATTTCAGATCATGTAACACCGACAAAGTACTGAGTGATGTCTGGTACCCTGCTGATAATAGTATATGAAATTCATAATATTGTGTATTTTTAAGAGGTCACGTGTCAGGAGATGTTCGCTTAAAACGACCATATCCATTGACGTCTTCAAAGAGAATCAATTCATAAAGCAATTCTACTCACTACAGGCTTCTTTTAGCAAACATATTTTCACAGTGTATTCCCAGTTCTAATAATTAGTGTAACAATTTACCTTCTCCCTTCTTCTGGTTTAGGAGCTTCTTGTTTGTTTTTATGTCTCAATGGGGATAATTAGCTACACCACATAGGATTTCAGAAACTCTTTCAGCATTTGTTTCAGATCAATGGTTTTCTTTTGTTTCGCTACCTGAGAACACAACAGCAGATACAGAAAAGTGCACTATTATCTCGATTTCACACCATTCTAGACATTAACCACTAGAGGGCATTACTGGAAATCAGGTTTCATGGTCTTCACCATTCCAGAGTTTAGATTTCAAAGTATGGATTACAGGTTGGAGCAACATGGGGTTAAATATAGGCTTGTATCTATTGCAGATGTGGTCTAGCGCCCCCCTATTAAGCATGCATTTCAGTTAGAGTGTTAAGTATAACTATCCGCCATTAGAAAAGAGCCAGAGTTCAGCAGCACCTTAAAGACTAACAAAATTTGTGGTATGAGCTTTTGTGAGTCATTGCTCACTTCTTCAGATACAGCTAGAATGTGAGTCCATCTTTTCTCTATATTGGAAAATGGAGTGATTTCAGATGCCGAATGACATTAGCAGGCAAATGACAATAGCAGGTGAATGACAGTAGCAGGTGTGATTGGATTAGGTGAGATACGCAGACAGTTAGTAGGTGTGGAGAAATCAGCATTGGTAATGAGACAGGAAACCTAGGTCTCGATTAAATCCAGGTGGATGCATTGTCTCCTGCTCTTTTCTACTGCTACAGACAGACTAATATGGCAGGCTATCCATCTTGACCTATTCACCATTCCTTAACTTTTGCTGAATTATGTACTTCTTTCACTGAGGAGCCAAATATAGCAGTGCAATCCCTAAGCAGAATTACAATTTCTACAGCCACTGAAGTCAATGGGCTAAATAAGGTGTTACTCTGCTTAGGACTGCACTGAAAAGAGACTCTCTTGGGTAGCACAGATGGGGAGTGTCCCTAAAGATTCAGTCATTTTGGCAGTGAGAATGGAACAGCTTGTCCTATTTAGGGGGTTACTAATTGATCCTTGCCCTTCAGCTAAGATGACAGTAAGTATTCAGCAGTGCTGTTTCAGCACTGGGCCAGGGAGGAGGATAAAACACCTGGCCCTATCAGTTTTTTCTCATCACACATCCCAGCCACTTCCTCATATGCACACCGTGGAATCTACTGCAGGTTTTAAAATCCTGTCCTTTCTTCAAGGAGTTCAGGGTGCTGCACACGGTTCTTCCCTGCCCTCTTTTATCATCACAATGGCCTTGTGAGCTAAATTAGACTGAGAGAAGAATGCCTGACCCAAGGTCCACCAGGGAGTTACAGGGCTGAATGGTTAGATCTGAGACCAATACAACCTTAGAGACCAATAAGACTTTCAGGGTATCAGCTTTCGAGAGTCAAAGTTCCCTTCATCAGACACAGTAGAGGAGAAATGTATATAAAGGCAGGAGTCGTTTCCTCCCAGAGCACCACGGAGCAGCACTCTGGCAGAAAGGAGCCCAGGCCCTGCCCGTGGAGACACACAGGGAGGGGGGATTTAAATGCCTGGGTTCCATGCGCAATCTTCTCCAGGTGCCACGCAGCTGTGTGGCACCTGGAGAAGATTGTGCAGGGAAGCCAGGCATGACTGCCTCCATGCCCTCCATGTCTCCAGCCCGCCCGCTGCAGCAGGCTGGCTGGAGACACGGAGGACACGGAGGCAGACATGCCTGCCTTCTTCCCTGAGCCTCTCCGCTTTTGCAGAGAGACTCGGGGGGGGGGGGGTTAAAACCCTGTTTTCCCTGCCTGACATTCTCCAGGCACCCTGTGCAGCTGTGGGGCACCTGGAGAAGATTGAGCAGGGAAGCCAGGCACGACTGCCTCCATACCCTCTGTGTCTCCAGCCCACCCGCTGTAGCAGGCGTGCTGGAGACATGGAGGCCATGGAGGCAGACATGCCTGCCTTCCCCCCTAAGCCTCTCCAGTTTTGTGGAAGGACTGGGGGGGGGATTTAAACTCATTTGCATAACTCATTGCATAACTTTTTCAGGGGGTGTGGCATGTGCAAATGAGTTATTCAAATGAGCTCCTACACCTCTTTTTATAGGTGACCCCTGTAAAGGTTTCCCTTGCTCGAAAGCTAGTCGATTCTGACTCTAGGGGGCAGTGCTAATCTCCATTTCCAAGCTGATGAGCCAGTGCTATCCGAAGATGTTTCTGTGGTCATGTGGCCAGCATGACTAAATGACTAGGCGCACGGAACACTGTTATCTTCTCACCAAAGTGGTACCTATTTATCTACTTGCAATTTCTTGCTTTGAAACTGTTAGGCTGGCAGGAGCTGGGGCCAGAGACAGGAGCTCATTCTGTCATGCGGCACTCGGGTCTCGAACTGCTGACCTACGGACCTTCTGGTCTGCAGCTTAGCATCTTAACCTCTGAGCCACTGTGGTCTGAAATGTATATATGAGTCCTTTTATCCTAGCGTGATGGAGTGGTGCTGGGGGTCTGCGCCATCGTAACTGGCCCTTTATGTGGACATATGCTGACGCAAAGGTCAGTTGGCTCCATAAGTGCTTTCAGTTCCCCTTCCAGGACTGCACTGTAGATTACCTCGTTCTTTGAAAAAGAGGGGAAATGCATGGATAAGGAACTTTGCAGCCACTTCAGCACACAGGAAAGCAAAATGGAGCACTTCTTTCACACAGCACATAAATTCAGCTCATGGAGATGTCTAGTAGCCCATACATTTTAGAAGAAAAAGAGATTGGATTTATACCCCGCCCTTCACTACCCAAAGGAGTCTCAGAGTGGTTTACAATCTCCTTTCCCTTCCCCTCCCCACAACAAACACCCTGTGAGGTTGGTGGGGCTGAGAGAGCTCACCCAAGGACTGTCCTTGAGATAACAGCTCTGAAAGAACTTATGACTGACCCAAGGTCACACCAGCAGCTGCATGTGGAGGAGTGAGGAATCAAATCCAGTTCTCCCAGATTAGAGTCCATGTTTCTAACCACTACACCACAGATTTGTGGAGCATACTAATACCAACAACCCAATGAACCCTCCATGATTTGAGACAAATTATGTCTTCTGGCTAGATACTGGGGGCCAAGAAAAAAGCTTTGCACCACTGGTAAGATATCTGAGAAACCATTTTCAGACAAAAAGCATTTTGGCTTAGACCCTTCTCCTGATAATAATAAAAATGTGTCAAAATATGAGTTCCTAAACCCACGCTATGCTTCATTTTACACTTTATTGTTCATTCTTGCAGACTGGAGAATCTATCCCACATTAGTGATTGTGACAACATATGCAGAGTGTGGTAGTTATTGTGGAGCAGGGGAGACATCATTTGTATTGAAGTAGTGGGGTGATATTTACAATACACTGAGAGCAATCCTAAACACGTCAGGGAAACCCCCACTCTCCTGGCTTCCCACACACTATGAAAAACTTATTTATTCAAGAGAGCTTTTCTCAACAGGTCATAGGGTTGCACTGCACAAAATGGTTTCAGGAACTTGCTCGGATAAACTATTAAGGACTGTGGTCTATACTGCTGCGCTTAGCTTATCATAAGGAGGATCCTATTTGTGTAATTTCTGCACTGCTTGACCTGTAATGTGAATACTTCTGCTATGTTTCAGTTCTTTCTGGTGGTTTCAGACTCCTAAAATCCTAATGCATCGGTTGTTGATTGTTCCATTTTCATGATTTTATTGGCTCCTGATATGTAATCCACCTTGAGTCCCTGTGAGAAAGGCAGACTATAAAGAACTGTGATTTTTTTAAAAAAACAGGTAACTTTCTCTTTTATTTTTTTCCACTGGCCCTACTGGCAGGAAAATGTTCCTTAGGCACTTTTACCATTGACGTCCAAGAGCCGAAAATTAAGCAAGACCAAGTAGTAACAGCTCCTTTAAAACTAAACTAGACCAGATGCCCCACTATGTATACAGTATTTGCTGTTTGACTCCGGTTGCAGGAACAGTAAAAACAATAAATAAATAAGTATAAAATATAACTTTAGCATTAACTTAATTATTAAATGGATTGATTTCTTAAATATGTTAATCTTTAGAATGGTTAAACTAGTAAAGTGTTAAATTGTTAAAACTTATGAATTATTGTAGTTTTAAATTGGTAGATTTGAAGTTTAATAAAGGTTATATTGTTAGCAGGTTAAATTACTAGAATATGTATTTGTAATTTGGAAGATACATGTAACAAATTTGTATGTATGCTGAAAGGGTTTTTTAAAATAAAACTGTACCCCCCCCCCAACAATCTATTTTCCCACTAAATATCAGAGGGCGGTAAAAAAAACAACGAGGCTCCGGTGAAATAGCCACGCCCCATTTCCCTTACGTCACCTCGTTCGTCGTCGGCCCGGCGCGCGCCCTCCCCCCTCCCCGCTCCGTGTGCTTCGCCTACGTTGCCAATGCCTGGCCGGAGCCGGTGGGGGCGCTCGTCTACGCTCCTTTCCCAAACTGGCTCTGTGAGCGTCTTTTCGCGCGCGTGCGCGCGGTTCGTTGAAGAGGCGGAGGGCGGAGGGGGCTCGATCGCGCGCAAGCACGCACGGAGTGGCCGTTGGTCGGCTGGCCGTTGAGGGGAGCGCGGCGGTTGCTGGCCGTTGGTGTCTCGCGGGTGCCGCCTCCTCTCCCCCCCTCCCTCCAGCTGATGCTGGTGGCGGAGGGAGCCATGAGAAGGAGGCTTCGGAAGCGGGTGGTGATGGCCGTTGCTGCCGCCTCCGCCGCCGCCGCCTCCTCCTCCTGGCGCTGGCCTCCGGCTCCTGTCTCCCCTTCCGCCCGGCACCACCTCCTTCGCCCCGGCCAACTCTGAGCAAGGCCCCGGCGCCCACCGCAGCCGGTGGGAGAGGCGAAGAGCGAGCCCTGCCGCCGCCGCCGCTCCTCGCGCTGCCGTCCTCAATGTCTCCCCCGCCGCGGGGAACCCACCCCATCCTCGCCCCTCCGGCCCGCAGCAGCCCCCCGGCGGCAGCCTGGCCTCGGCCTCCCCTTCTCCGACACGGGCGGCGCAGCCAGACGCGACTCCCCGCCGGGCGGCCTGAGAGCGACGGAGCCCGACAGGCCGCGGCGGAGATGAAGGCGGAGGCGGGGGACAGCAGCATGATCAACCTGTCGGTCCAGCAGGTGCTGAGTCTGTGGGCGCACGGGACCTCGCTCCGGCACCTGACGGGTAAAGGGACACCCCCCCCCTCCGCGGTGGGGGAGAGGGGGCCCGGGAGAGCGAGCTTGAAAGGGGGTAGTGGGGGCCCGGCTCTCTCCGGGAGAGGGCCCTGCATGCCCGGCATGCTGAATATGCCAGGCAGCTAACGGTACAGACCCAGATGGACCACTGAAGGTTAAGGCAGCTTCGCTGATTGGGGGCTGCATCCCAAAATCCATGGTGGGTTGTGATGCTGGAGGCACATAAGAGGACAACAAGGACAGGTAAAGGTGATGTGCGTCCAGCATAGATCCAGGTCGGCTGGCCGTGTTGGTCTGAAGCAGTAGAACAGATTTGGGTCCAGCGGCACTGTTAAGACCAACAGAGGTTTATTCAAGGTATGAGCTTTTGTGTGCATGCACACTTCCTCAGATACAGTGAAAAGGAAGTTAGCAGTTTGTGTGTATAGAGACATCTACCTAAGGTGAACAGCAAATTAGCATGCAACTTAACAAAGATGCTTTGCCATACACAAAGACTATGTGCATGTCAAAGCAGCATATGTCAAAACATCTGCCCACCTATATAGAGGCATCTGCCTATATACACAAACTGCTAACTTCCTTTTCACTATATCTGAGGAAGTATGCGTGCACACAAAAGCTCATACCTTGAATAAACCTCTGTTGGTCTTAACAGGTATGAGCTTTCGTGTGCATGCACACTTCATATACATCGAGGTGGAAGTTACCAGGTCATATTCAGTGTATCTGAGGAAGTGTGCATGCGCACGAAAGCTCATACCTCGAATAAACCTTTGTTGGCCTTAAAGGTGCCACTGGACTCAAAAAGTGTTGAGCATAAACAGAGAGGCATTCTTGCCCAGCACTGGGTTTAAGGATCTTCTAGGGACCCTGACCTGGATAGCCCAGAAGCTGAGCAGAGTCAGCCCTGGCTAGTGTTTGGATGGGAGACCTCTAAGGATACCAGGGTTATGACATGGGGGCAGGCAGTGGCAAACCGCCTCTGAACGTCTCTTGCCTTGAAAACTATGAGTTGCCATGTCAACTATGACTTGATGGCAAAAAAGAGAGATTTGAACATTCAAGTAAAGATGTTGAAAAAGGGTTTAGTTGTAAGCAGAGCAGCTGTGGTTTTGAGATGGGACTCCCCCCTCCTTTCAAGATGCCCTGCTCTTCATGTAGCTGAGCAGGTAAGGAAGGGACTGCACAGGAATCGTACAGTTGCTGTCCTGTGCTCATTTTTAGACTGCAATGTGTGGAAAGGGTGCTTGTCTTTTCCAGAGATGCTTTCCGCATTCTAGGATGTGATCCCTACCAGTGAGATGTTACAGGTTGCCTTGTCTTATGTAGAGCCATGTAGCTGCAAGAGACAGGAGCAGAACCAGATGTGTGTTGCTCTGTCTTCTGTTGTGCCATGTTCATTACTGTATAGGTCCACAATAGTAATTGATTGAAAGCTTCTTGGCTGACTATAAAGTGCCCCTTCCAATTAAGCAGGAAACTTTTTTAAAAATAGGCTTTTGTTAAAATGCAAGTACTTATAACTCCAAGTAGCAGGCACCATGTTAAGAGTCCTTTCCTGTTGCATGGCAAAGAGGGAGTGCTTGATCTGAAATAGTGTTTATAGCAGCATGAGTGTTCTTCAGAACTATTCTATTCATATGCTAATATAATTGATTGAATATGTGTGATGTTCAGTGATGGAAACTTCTTGTTTTTGGCTCTAACAAGCATAGGGGGAGTGAGCAGCCAAAATAGGTTAGAGCCATGGCACTTGGGAGGGTTTAAAAATGTATTTATATGTATTTATACCCAGTGCTTCTACCAAGGTATCCAGGGTGGCTTACAAGAAATTAAAACATCAAGATGCAAAAATACAGTAAGAGGATCTTTGGACAGTGAAGCTCCAAAGCAGCAATAAAATTAAATTGATAAAAGCAAGTAGTCCCCAGTACACATTTTCACTGTGTACTGAGGGGATCCATACCTTTCTCCCACATCCACTACTTTTTAGGACCAAAAACCGCATAAGAACTGGGGGAGAAGGTCATTGACATTTGTTATGGTGGCTTTAATATTTATCTTTACATGTATACTACTTCAAGATCAGACTTTTTGTGGCTAAGTTCCTATGTTGACTTAGGATATCCAAGGAACTTGATCTTTTTTTATTATAATGTCATCTTCAGTTTACCCAGGCTTATAAAAATGTGTCTAAGCTGAATTCTAGAGATCTCATATATTTCATAAAATCTGTTTTGGAAAATCACATTGCTTGAAGTGGAATAATAGTCCTGTAACTTCTGTGATGGGGTCTCATAGGGGTTCTGATTACTACACCCAGTTTGGTTCATATGTCATACTCGATCAGTGATGTTAGGCCAGGTATACTGGCAAAAGAGGTTACTGAAATCCCTCTGTAGGGCTGCTAAGTCCTGCTGCTAAGTTTCTGACAACTGTGCTGTTGGCCTAGGGTTGCCTCTTTACCGTATCCAGGCCAAATGTTCCTCACTGTCCTCTTCCTCGACTGCAAGCAGTGCCTTTGTACTGCTTCTTCAGATGATTGTTATGGTGCTACATTGTGGGTGCTTTTGCCTTGCACCCACTTGTACTTCATAGGATCTGGAGCCCCAGTGCCCTACCACTTCATAGGGTCTGCACCAAAGGTCATCCCCCTGTAGCCCCAGTACTTGGCCATTTACTAGTACCTAGTCACCTATCTGGAAGGACCAACTCCAGGCCTTCTGTTCATGGTATTGTTTCTGATAATCCTGATCTTCCTGTAAATGCTGTCACCTGTTTCTGCACCTGATGTAACTGTTCACCCAGCTACTATATGTATTCATTTCTGGGTGCAGCACCCACCTTTATTGACCTCAGTGGCATGACTTCTGGAAATCGTGTGGCATAGTAAAGGATCACTACAATAAATCTATTTCCACTGATAGTCCATTTTAAATGTTTCTCTTGCTCGAAAGCTAGTCGAATCCAACTCTAGGGTGCTCATCTCCGTTTTCAAGCCAAAGAGTCAGCGCTATCCGAAGATGTTTCCATAGTCACGTGGCCCGCATGACTAAATGCCAAGGCGCACGGAACACTGTTACCTAGATTGGCAATAGCTGGGTCCAGAGATGGGAGCTCACTCTGTCACATGGCACTAGGTTCTCGAACTGCCGAACTACAGACCTTCAAGTCTGCAGCTCAGCGTCTTAACCTCTGAGCCACTGCAGTCCATTCTAAGAGCTTTACAAATCGATCCCAACATGTCAGAAAGGGCATGATTATGGGCAGGGACTGTAACAGTGCCTTGGGCACTGGGCATCTTGTCACACATTGGCATTGGGGACAGAATGGGCTGTGGGTTGCCACATCTGCTCACAGTGGGCTCAGAGTCTTGGCTATCCCTGAGTGTCCTGCTGAGTTGCTATCATAGACCTCCCTCAGGACCAGTCCCTGCTCCTAGGCTGGTACCACCAACTGCCATACTTCTTCCAAGGGCAGTCCCTTTAGGTAAGTGACCCTCCACATTCCCCCACCTTCCTCTCAAAGGACAGATGTTGCTGTACTAAATGAGGTAGTACCACTGTCCCCTTCTCTATTGCTGTATGTGTTCTTCCCCAGACAGCATGGGGTCCTCTGTTTGTTGCCTCACAGGATCTTGTAGCCTGTCCAAGATTCCTGCCACTGGGTGAGAGTGGTCACTTGGACCATTGGCTGTGGTGGCTCCTGAAGGCCCTTCACTTGGACTCAACAGCGAGTAGGCAGCAGTATTTCATCTCAAAGCACTTTCTATACTGCCAAGTGTCTCCACTTTGGGACATCCCACCCATTCAGGGTGGTCATTAGTATATCTGGCATAAGCGTTACGTAACCTATGCTACCCTCACTCTTGGTCACTTGGTCAGCCCTCTGTGGGTGTACCTAACAGACTGGGAATTATCTGGCTCCCAGGGATATGATTTCTGTCCATGTGAATGAACTGCTGAGATGAAGCTGAGCTTGCATCATTTTTCCACATAGCACTACACTACCAGTAGGGGCTTGTCTGGTCCATAGGTTGTTCTGAAAGACAGTTCAACTGGAAGGGTGTAATCATATTCCATTAATGGGCAGTCTGTTTGATAATGGCTCACTAGGCCACAAGAGAATCAGGGGCCTTTGCCCCCCACTTTAGCCCCTGTGGATATGGAGATCTTTGTCTGTGCAGGACACCTGGCCTCCTTGCTGCATTCTTGCACATCCTGCTCAGTAGGGCAGGACCCCAATATTGTCCTCTGTCCCAGTACTCACAGTGGCAGCACTACTCTCTTTGAGACTCCTTAGAGTAGAGAAGAGTGGGGTATAAAAACACACTTTTCTTCTCTCCTTTCCCATTTGTTCCTTGGACTTGGCACATTCAGGCTGTGAGCCCAGGGTCTCCTTATGTGCAGGGGGCTGACCTCATCACCCCAGCTCGGTTCTTCCTTCACCCTGAGCTTCTGGCATTACCTTTTCTACACCCACCACCACCAGCTCAGCGGCCCAATAACCATCCATCAATTTTGCTAGCTTCTCTGGTTGTTGTCTCATAGCCTAGATTTGGCTCTTGACTGGTATGAAATAGAGAAACTACTTAAATGACTGCCTTCTCCATAACATCCTCCCCATGAGCTCCTTTAGGCACCAGCCATTTGCAGGCCAGTTCCTCCAGGGCATAAGCTGTCTCAAAGGGGATTTCACTTTTTGCTCTCATATAGTTGTAGAACTTCTGTCTGTAGGTGTCCAGACACAAATGAAACTTTTGGAACAGGGCCTTCCTTCAGCTGCTCATAGTCCACAGCATCTTGAGTATTTAACAAGCGATATACCAACAAAGTGTCTCAGTTGATTAAGACCCCACTGAGTTTTGGGCCAAGCTGATGCAATGGCTGTCCATTCAAAGGCCTCGATGTAGGCCAGGAAAAGACCAGAATAAAGACCACCAAGGAAAAACTCGAAATCCAGCAGCTGAATAGAATGAAAAAGGAAAAAAGTATACAGAAAGTAGAGACGGAAATATAAGAACATTAGTGGCAGACCTACACATAAGTTTCTATAAAAGATTTCCAAATATCTAAAAATAAGTCCATATGCAATTGTTATCTATGTGCCATGTGTTAAAATATTCTAAGATCCTCTGATTTACCTGAGGTGGGAATTTATCCTTCCACTGTTGTGTCTTTTAACTGTAGTAAGGGCATGGAGGGTCTTGTCTCTTGCCTCAAAAAGCAATCAGCGTTCTAATAGAAAATTGATATGAGTGATATTTTCTTCCCAGAAAAACTGAATGACTGGATATGCCCAGAGCATATGTTTAAGGAACGCATAAACTCTCCAATGAGGAAGGGAAACAAGGTCACCTGACTGCCACTGAAAAATAGTAAAAAGTCCAGTAGCACCTTTCCAATTAACAAACCTCATTGTAGCATAAGCTTTCAAGAAACACAGCTCTCTTCAGCAGATGACTGCCACTGTAACAGGCAACTTGACTGCAATAACCAGAATGCCCTAAATCTTACAGGTACATTGGACATTTTATTTTATTTATTTATTTATTACATTTATACCCCACTTACCCAGCTATGGCCGGCTCAGGGCGGCTTACAGCAGCATAAAACAACAATAAATAGTATGATCTTAAAACCATATAACAATCACAACATTGTTACACACAGACTTGACAGTTTCTTTGCTGGTGCGGCATACCAGCAGTTAGACACTTTTCTCAGTCCTTTGTTGAAGAGTCATTGTGGGGTCCATTATACCCTAAACATTTTTTTTTTGCTGAATAAGTCAAAATTTAAGATCCATAGAGAGACCAGGTGTAAACTTCAAGGCCGTATCGCGTTGCTTTGGCAAAGTAAGGTGATCTAGTTCCTTATTCCATTCATTCCTGAGAGTGCATATCACAGTTATTTGTTGTTGTTCAGTCGCACAGTCGAGTCCGACTCTTCGCGACCCCATGGACCAGATTACGCCAGGCCCTCCTGTCTTCCGCTGTCCGCTGAAGTTTGCTCAATTTCATGTTCGTTGCATCGATGACACTGTCTAGCCATCTCATCCTTTGCCGTCCCCTTCTTCTTTGACCTTCAATCTTTCCCAGCATCAGGGTCTTCTCCAGTGAATGCTCCCTTCTCATTTGGTGGCCAAAGTATCATGTGATCACAGTTATTAATCAACATCAAATATTTATAGGCAAATATTGTATTTTCTGTGTTGATTCAATTAAAGTTTCCAAGAGCAAAGAGACTTAATGCTGCAGGCCATATTTAGATACCAACAGATGTTGCAATTGTAAATATTGCCATTCAGCAGAAGTTGACAAGTCATATCTAGACCTCAGCTGAGAAAATGACAAAAACTCATATTCATAGTCTATCAATTGGACCAGTGTAAAAATCCCGCCTTCCATAAAAATCCAAGCCTTCCATAAAAAAGATTTCTCCCAACCCTCCTCCTCCAATTCTTTTCCTGTACAGGAAGCAGCATCCAGATATTTTATTGCAATGAGTTTCCTCCTTTATATGGTTTTCCTCCATTATATAAATCTTGATCCCCTCCCCCAGCCCTTTCAGGTTTCTTATATAGATTCTTGTTGAGTCAAAAAATCTACACAGATAGAAATCAAGAGTATTTATATCTATGCATGGCAGTTGTATTCAAGCTAAACTATTAACGTACATAGTTGGTTGTGAGGTTAAACAAAAATAGCTCGTAAGTCACTGTAATATCTAGCATCATGTGATTTCTCATTTAGCTCAAGTTCACCAAGTACAGAGGTTCAAATAATACTTTGTTAATAACCAGAGGATGCATATCTAGTAGACAAACTCTGATGCTGGGTGATGTTTATGCTTCTGATTAAGTATTAGAATTCCTTGAGTGGTTAGAAAGAATGCTCTTTAAGTAAGCAGCGCATTGCTTGTTCACAAGTACAGTTGATACCATTTAAGATCTCCCTGGGTAATAACAAACTAAATCATAGGGGAAACGCTGTAAGTATTTTCTTTGCGAACAAAGAAGTTCAGTGTGTTTGAGCTAGGTGACACCAAACAAACAGCAGTGATAAACCCTTAGTTCCAATATTAGGGATGGGCACAAATCAGGAATATATGGTTTAGTTCACGGTTCATGGCTGAACCACAAACTGAACCAATTTGTGGCCCTGCAGACCCCATTGAAAGGGACTGCAGTCCCTTTAAATGGGGTTTGCATAAAGCCCCCCAAAAGCAATTGCAGTTGCAATTTAGCAGTCTTTCTTTCTAATCTTCCTTTGAAGTTCCTTTGTAAGAGAACTGCTGCTTTTAGGGCAGCAACTGAATGTCCTGTGAGGTTAAAGTGTTGCCCCACTGGTTTGAATGTTGTGGTTTCTAATAGCAGTAGAGAGAGTAAGAGTTCAATAGCACGTTAAAGACTAACAAAATCTGTGGTAAGGCATGAGCTTTCGTGAGTCACTGCTTACTTCTTTAGATAGATCAAGATGGGTAGCCATGTTAGTCTTTCTGTAGCAGTAGAAAAGAGCAAGAGTCCAATAGCTCCTTAAAGACTAACAAAATTTGTGGCAGGAGATGAGCTTTCATGAGTCACTGCTCACTCCTGTAGATTTATTTCTGTTTATTCTTTGCATCCTCCTGGACCAAACCAAGACCTAGGTTTCCTGTCTCATTACCAATGCTGATAACTCCAAACCTACTACCACTCTGTATATCACACCTAATCCAATTAAGCCTGCTATTGCCATTAATCAAAAACTAGACAGGCTTCGGTGTGAATACAATGGGAAAAATAAAATAAGCTCTTTGCTGTTGCCATTCAGCATCTGAAATCATCTTTATAAAGTTTATATCTCCAGTGGCACACATGGCCTGGCCTGACAAAGTGACATGTCAGATCTGGCCCTCATATCAAATGCATTCGACCCGTCTGCTGTAGACCGACCACAGCTGACAGCTGCTGACTGAACACACTGCGTTCTCTCTCTCCACACATGCACACTTCTTAGCACCATCAGTCTCCAACCAATCACCTCATTCATTTCCCTCTTTCACCCCCCTTGAAACTTACAAATCATTTAAAGAAACGCACACCCATAACTTGAAATCATTATAGGTTCGTCTTCTAATTGGGACAGGACACAATTGTAGAAAATTGCCCCATTGCCTTAGTATTTGAATATCTGTTGTCTCTCAAAGAATCTAGTCTGATGGTTTCTTCCCTTAGCTGCTATATCTGCTGTTTTCTCATCCAGTGTCCAAGAGTTTTTTTGAAGGTTTTTTGAATTTGTTTCCACCATGACCACTAATAGTGCCGCAGTGGTCCCTGTCAGTGGTCCTCTCCCAACTCATGTTAGCCCCATTTGAACCACTGGGATCCTGTAACTTGCTACTCTTGATTTTCCAGGTTGCATTTTTGGTGGCCGTTATGCTAGCCAGGAGAGTGGAAGAGTTGGCAGCTTTGAGGGCTGACCATCCTTTTAAGTTCCAGGTTAGCCATGTAGTCCTGAGAACCTAGTTTACATTTCTTACCTACAGTGGTTTCTAGTTTTCCACCTTGCTTAGGATATTGTCCTTCCAGTATTTTTTCTATCCCCTGCTTCAAAAACACTCCATTCTTTAGACATGAAGAGATCTTTATTGTTTTACTTGGGTTTTTTACAAAGGGTTTTTGGCAGCCCCCACACCTTTTTGTGTGCTGCTCAAGTAACTCAAGGAGGAAGCTAGCCTCAGCACAGACCATTTCTAGATGGATAGTCTCAGCTGTTTGGCTGGGGTATGAGCAAGCTGGTCTACAGTGTTCTGTGGAACTTCGGGCTCATTTTACACGGGCTCAGGCAACATCAGTGGTATTCGGGAGGGGCACTTCCTTAGAGGACATCTGCCAAGCAGCAACATGGTTGTCGTTGGACACTTTTGTCAAGCATTCGTCAAGAAGGGATTCAGCAGCTGGCAGAACTGTGCTGCACTCTTTGTTCTACCAAAGCTCACCCCACCTCCAAGGTAAGGAGCTCTGTAGTCTCCCAGTGTGGGACTGCACAGAAGACTGAGGATGAAAACAGTGTTGCACTTACCTGTAACTGTTGTTCATCAAGATGTCTTCTGTGCCGGCACACATTCTCTCCCTCCTACTGTGCTGTGAGTTCATAGGATGCAGTTTCATTCATGACACTCAGGGTGGCTCAAGAGGACTGAGGAAAAGGGGGAACTCCTCCCTGCAGAGCACATGACTGTTAGGTGGGAAAACGGCCTCTAATGAGCTCTGAAGGGGAGGAGCTCCCCTTTAAAGGTAAAAAAAAAATTCCAGAATAGCTGTAAGCGAGCATCCAGTGGCTGGCCTGTGTAAGTGCAGTCCCAATGTGTGCCTGCACAGAAGACACCTCGATGAACAACAGTTACAGGTAAGTGCAACACTGTTTCCACAGAGGCAGCTACAGTTGTTTCCAACATACCTATATGTGCATGTTCACAGACCACGGGAAGTGAGAGACTGTATCAACAGGTTGGTCCATGGAGGTCTTTTATTGCTCCATAGCTGGTTCCTGACTTCCCCCCATCATTGCAACCTCACAAGCATGAGTAGGTACTAGATGCTGTCAGCCACTTTATATTCAGAAGCAATAGACACTGTTCTATCAAAGGAGAGATTCTCAAGAGTATATTCCATATTCTCTCCCAACTCACAGAGCCACAAATATGTAAACAATGCATAAGATACTGGAGAATTTGAAAAGAGATGCTTAAATGGAAGGCAACCAGGGGGCTTTTATGGTTTATTTATTTATTTATTTTTCTTTATGTTATATATAGTCTGCCTTTCTCACAGAGACCCGGGGATACAGGGACTATATCACTCCTTTGCTGAGAGAACTGCACTGATTGCCTGTTTGTTTCTGGACACAAATCCTTTAAAGCCCTGTTTTATTATGTTTTATTTTGTAAGCCGCCTCAGACAGGCTGCTTGGAGAGGTGGTGTAAAAATTTCTAAATTAATAAGAAAGTCCTCTCAGTTTGAGTAGTCAGGGCTCAAATTGCTGTTGTGGTAGCCCCGTGGATCCTGTGTGCTTTTTTCACTGTTTCATCCCTTCTGTCATCCTGAAGGTGAAATTGGAGGCATAGATCAATCTCCATAATCCTGTACTAGCCAGGGAGGCCATGTTTCTCAAGTCCACTGAAGTACTCTTTTCGAGAAGAGTGGCACATATCTCTAGCTGCATCAGATTGCACAGACTGACTGTGTTTTTGGTAAAGATTCAACAGATGTTATCTTTGGGCCGAAATTCACAATATGAAGTCCATGAGTCAGGATATGGGTTCCTGACCTGACTCACAGTTATGTTGTCATCGGCAGTTGCTCCTAGGATGGACATATGGTGCCAGACAAAGGGACATCACATGGGCCATCTTAGAGCTGTTTCTAGTGGTAAAAATGCTGTGGGAGGGAAGTCCATAGTCCCTCCCTCCCTCTCCTGCACCCCATTTGCAGCCAGACAGAGAAATACTGGTTTTTAAATGTGATTTCCACTTGAACATATAATCATGAGTTGGGTTGGTAACTCATTTCCTGACTTGTGGGTTTTGTATCATGCATTTTGGCCCATTCACTTTTGGCATGCTGATATCAAACAGTTCTTCACAGGGCAGCCCTGTTAAAATCTCTAATATATTGCATGGTGGATGGAAGCTACATAGTTCTTCATGTTCCCTTTGAGTCTCTGCATGAGATTCCTGTTAACCTGGGGACCCTTATACAGGGGTCTTTTCGTAGAAGAACAGCTGCAGGAGCTCATTAGCATATGGTATGCTAATGAGCTATTAGGCTATTAGCATATGCCACGCCCCCTGACATCACCGGAAGTGATGTCAGAAGGGGAAGCAAAATGGGGGGGAGCATCTTCAAAAGCCTCCCCTTCCCTTCCCCAGCTGGTCTGGGTGGGGGAGCTAAGAGAGAAGGGGTTTAAAGTTTAAACTCCTTCTCATGAGAGTTGGGCCACAGGAGGAGGAAAGAGGGAAGGAAAGAGAGAGAGTAGAGAGAAGGAAAGAAGGAAGGAAAGAGAGAAAGAAAGAGAGGGAAGAAGGAGGGAAACAGGAAAAGGAGGAAAAAAGAGAAGAGAAGAAGGTGGGAAAGAAGGAAAGAAAGAGAGAAGAGAAGAGAAGAATGAGGGGAAGAGGAAAAAGAAAGAAGGAAAGGAGGGAATGAAAGAAATTCAGTGGCAATTCAGCCCCATTATACCCTATGGGCCATTGAAGTCAATGGTGAAAACATAGGGTATATTCTGGGGGCTGGAGGGGAGGCGTTTGAGGGAGAGGCTCCAAGATCACAGGATAGCTGATGGAGCCTCTCCCCAAGATACCCACCACGTTTCAAGAACATTGGACCAGAGGGTTCAATTCTATGGGCCCCCAAACAGGTTGCCCCATTTCTTCCATTGTTCTCTATGGTGGGAAAAAAAGTTATTTTTTTCCCACCATAGAGACCAATGGAGGGAATAGGGGCAACCTGTTTGGAGGCCCATAGAATTGGACCCCTGTTCCAATGTTCTTGAAACTTGGTGGGTATCTTGGGGAGAAGCTCCATCAGCTATCCTGTGAGTTTGGAGCCTCTCCCTCAAACCCCTCCCCTCCAGCCCCTAGAATATATTCTATGTTTTCACCATTGACTTCAATGGCCCATAGGATATAATGGAGCTGAAATTGACATTCGGCTGCCTGAAAGACTCTCCGGGACGCCGGCTGGGGGCGGGGCTTGGCTCCTGAGCTCCCGGAGCTGTGCTCCGGTGCGCTCCCCCCCGAAAAGACCCCTGCCCTTATAGTTCTCTTTCTGATGGTTGTCACCTCTCCAGGAAAGTCTCCATGTTAGGGGGCCTGTCATTTTTATTAGCGCCTGTATACCTTCCATAAGAACATGACACTTTTAAGAACTTATCAGATTTTGATGCCTAAGGGCAATTTCACCTTTCATAGAGTTCAGGAAGTCAATCTTTTCTTTTTCTGCCCATGGTCTCTCATCAGAATGTAACTGCATACCTAGGACTTGCATATGGTCCTATATATTGGCATTCAGAAGTTACAGGAAATCAGGTTCTATATAATATTTCGCTCCTGCATGATGGAGAAGAAAGTGTTCAACGTATTTCTTAGCAGAATGGAAATGCATTGGTATTGCTTACAGAGTACAGGGTGACAAGGCTTTAGAGAGCATTTTGTCATATTCCATTTTTTTACTTATTTATTATATTTATAGCCCGCCCATCCTGCAAGTGGGTTACATCATATTAGTAGTACAATAAATACAATTAAAAATTTTAAACACAATAATAAATATTAAAAACAATAATGACAGTCTGACAAAATCAGCTGGCTGTGAGAGGTTGCCTAGCATATTATTTGGCTTGGTAGGGTGGTGACAACAACCTCAGGGAGGCCATACATGGATGCCTGCTGCCTCAGCCAAAAGCCTGGCAGAATAGCTCCGTCGTGCAGGCCCTGTGGAATTGAAGAAGATCCTGCAGGGCCCTAATCTTGACAGGGAGCATGTTCCACCAGGCAGGGGTCAGGGTAGAAAAAGCCCTGGTTGAGGAAAGGCAGATGTAATTCGGGCCAGGGTCAACCAGGAGATGCTGGTCCATAGAGCATAACACTTTTTGGGTCATGTACGGGATGAGGCGGTCCCTCAAATATGTTGGTCCCAGGCCATGTAAGGCTTTAAAAGTTATTACCAACTCTTTGGGTTGTGTATGGGATGAGTCGGTCCCTCAAATATGTTGGTCCCAGGCTGTGTAAGGCTTTAAAGGTTATTGCCAACACCTTGAAGTGAATCTGGAAGTCAATCAGCAACCAGTGCAGTTGGTGGAGCACCTGCCAAATGTGAGCCTGCATAGGTGTTGATGTCAGCAGGTGCACCACTGCATTTTGCACCAGCTGTAATTTCCGGATCAGCCTCAAGGGTAAGCCTACATAGAGTGAATTGCAGTAATCAAGCCTGGAAGTGACCATTGCATGGGTCACTGTAGCTAAGTTGTTATGTCTGCTGACTGCCACTAGGCGACAGCGACGTTTACCAGAGCTTGGAGCTCAAGAGACAATAGGGATTAGGATCCTGAAACCTCAAGCTGTCACCAATAGGAACCTTGGCAGGAAGTTTAAACTCACCGATGGGAACTGGGGACTGTATATAGTTGGCCATCAGGGCGGTATTTTATCTTGTGTTGTGTGTGCTAGTAAACTATGAGCTAACAATCACACTGTGTCCTGGTTCTTCATGCGTCGAACCCACTACACAACAATGGCGACGAGGATGGGATTCCGCTGAGCTGGCCAGGCTGTGGAGTCATCAGAGGAAGACCGGTACTTGAGGATGAGCACGGCTCCAGCTGATGAATCCAGAAGAAGATCAAGTGACCTCTGTGCCTTCTTCGCCTCCTGCTTCACCTCCTCCACCTCCACGCAGCACAATGGCAGTCTCTACGGGAGCAGGACTGGTCCCTCCGTTTGACCTGGCCCATCCGCATCACTGGGAAGCTTGGGTCGAGGGACTCTAAGTCCATCCTAATCTTCTATGAAGTCACCTCCGATGAACGTAAGAAAGGTCTCCTCATTGGCTTCTGTGGCCCTGCCACAGTGCAGCTGGCCTGTAACCTGCTCTCCCCCACAAAGCTGGCCGATGCCTCATTCAAGGATATAATCAAGAAGCTCCAGGACCATTTTGTCCCACGGCTGTTGGAGATCACACGTCACATGGCCTTCTACACCCGGCAACAACAACCACGGGAATCGATAGCAGAGTATCTGACTGAGCTTCGCCAGCTTGCCTTGGAGTGCGCTTTCAGGACCCATCTCGAGACGGCCCTCTGAGACAAACTAGTTATCGGGCTGAGCAACAAGAAGCTCCAACACTGCATCATGGGGGATGAGAAGTGCTCCCTAGCTTCTGCCCTTTCCACTGCCACGGCATGGGAGAGAAACCATCCCTCAACCACAGCTGTCATGCGCCAGACGCAGGATGACAACCTCGACCCAGGCAGAGAGGAGGTCCACTGCACCCTACAGTCCTCCAGGCGCCGGGAACAAGGTTCCACATCCTGTTCCGTGCCTGCCCAGGAGTGCGCAAGCTGTGTGTGGCCGCATGGGGCACATTGCACGCGCCTGCCGATCCTGGGGGTCCAGAGCCCAGCAGGCACTGCCACAGCCCCGCTGGAGAGCAGATACTCAATTTCAATAATTAATGAACTCTCTCTTGAAAGGAATCCCGGGGGTCATGCCGTTTTTCGACAATGTGTTTGCCGCGGCAACATCTGCTGAGTTTGCTGCCTGGCTGCGCACCATCCTTCATCGCTTCCACAAGATGGGCCTAAAGGTGAAGTGGGAAAAGTGCCTCCTGGGGGTTCCATCGGTGGACTTTTGGGGCTTCACGATTGACACAGATGGCTTACATCCTGCCTGGGACAAAATCAAAGCCATCGTGGAGGCACCCCCACCTAAATCCAAGGCAGAACTGCAAGCTTCCCTGAGACTATTGAATTTCTACCACACCTTCCTCCCCCACAAGGTGGTGGTAGCAGAACCCTTGCATCGCCTCCTGGAAAAGCATGCCCCTTGGTCGTGGGCCCCCCGGCAGGCGGCTGCCTTCAGGGAGGTCAAAGCGCTGCTTATATCTAATAAAGTTCTGGCACATTTCAATGAGTCCCTGCTGGTTTTTCTGGCTTGCGACGCATCCCCCTACAGCTTCAGCATGGTGTTGGCCCACCACCTTCCGGACAGCTGGGAAGTGCCTGTTGCCTACTACTCCCGGACGCTGTCGGCGGTGGTGCGGAACTATGCATAGATTGACCGGGAGGGCCTGGTGATTTGGGCCGGGGTTAAAAAATTTCATGACTTTGTATATGGCTGGCCTTTCAGCATTGTCACAGACTATCGTCCCCACCTCGGCCTCTTCGCTCCGGATAGTTGGACTCCGCAAGTCCTCTCCCCGCAGGTCCTACGGTGGTCCATTTTCTTGTCTGGCTACTCTTACTCCCTGCAGCATCGCCCGGGCAAGGCTATGGGCCATGCTGACACCCTAAGTCGCCTGCCCTTGCCGGTCGTGGAGGATGACCCAGCTCCGGCTCACCACATTCTTCAAGTCAAGGACCTTCCCAATTCCCCCTCCAGGAAGTGGACATCACCTGCCACTTGGCCAGGGACCCTGTCATCTCCCGAGTTCTGGGTTGGGTGGTGAGGGGGTAGCCTGCAGCGGTAGACAGGCCAGAGTTCACAGCCTTTGCCGCCCGCCGGGACGAGTTGTCCGCATACAAGGGCTGTTTATTGTGGGGAGACAGGGTCATCGCCCCCAGTGTACTGCGGCACAGAGTCCTGCAGGCTCTACACGAGGCCCATCCTGGCATTGTCTGGATGAAGGTCCTGACCCTCAGCTACGTATGGTGGCCAGGGATAGATGTGGAGATGGAGGCTTGGGTAAAGCGCTGCCAGACTTGCCAGGCCGTCAGGCCCAATCTGCCAAGCACACCCACCCAAGCCTGGGAATCCAGCCAGATGCTGTGGTCAAGGCTCCATGTGGATTTCGCCAGGCCATTCCACGGACTGCTGTTTCTAGTAATGGTAGACTCTTATTTGAATTGGTTAGAAATCAGCCTGGTCTCCACCACCTCCTCCAAAGCCACCATCCAGGCATTCCAAGACCTTCGCCACCCATGGGTTGCCAGACACCATAGTATCAGACAACGGGACGGCATTCACCTCGGAGGAATTCCAGGAGTTCCTCTGCAGCAATCTGATCTGGCATGTAAGGTCCGCCCCGTTTCACCCCGCCACCAACGGCCAGGCGGAACAGATAGTGCGTACCGCCAAGGAAGCCCTCAGCCAGCTGACAGTGGGGGACTGGGAATTCCGACTGGCGTGCTTCCTCCTGGCACAATGGACCACCCCGAACCCAGTCAGCGGGTGCTGCCCCGCGGAACTCCTCATGGGTCAGTGGCCCGCAGTTCTCTTGGACAGACTGCACCCGGACAGGGCCCCAGAGTCGCACAATTTGTTCAAGCAGAGGGAGGCACCGCGGGGGTTCTTCCCGGAGGACCCGGTCTACATCCGGAACTTCGGCAAAGGCCCCGAATAGATCGCTGGCCGAGTCATCCACCCCACAGGCCCTGTGTCATACAAGGTCTTGACAGACTGTGGACAGGTCCTGCAGAAGCATATCGACCAGCTGCGCAGGCGCATGCTCCTGGCTCCGGCGGAGGTTCCAGCCCCCAGGGACACCAAGAGGGAGCTGCTGGACATCCCAGAACAAGAAACTCCCAATGGGAGTTTGTAGGAGCCAACCCCCATCGCTACGGCTGCCCCGGAAGACAGAGCACCTGCTTTCGCCCCGGAACCAGACGAGGCTCCGCTACCTCTCCCTCCAAGCACCCCAGCCACGGGATAGGACAAATCTCCCTTCGTCATCCCAGTGTCAACCCCGAGGCATTCCGTGCGAGAGTGCCAGGCCCCCACCTACCTCAAGGAGTACGTCAGCTGGGCTGGGTTTGAACTATGGGGGGAGGGGTGTTTTGTCCGCTGACCACCACTAGGCGACCGCAACGTTTACCAGAGCTTGGAGCTCAAGAGACAATAGGGACTAGGATCCTGAAACCTCAAGCGGTCACCAATAGGAACCTTGGCGGGAAGTTTAAAATCACCAGTGGGACCTGGGGGGTGGTCCACGGGGACTATATATAGTTGGCCATCAGGGTGGTATTTTATCTTCTGTTGTGTGTGCTGCGGTGTGAGCTGTTGTGTGAGCTGTTGTGTGAGCTGCGGTGGCTCAAGTGGTTAAGACGCTGAACTGCAGGCTCTGGAAGGTCAGTAGTTCAGCAGTTCGAGACCCGGGTGCCGCATGACAGGGTGAGCTCCTGTCTCTAGTTCCAGCTCCTGCCAACCTAGCAGTTCGAAAGCAAGAAATTGCAAGTCGATAAATAGGTACCACTTTGGTGGGAAGGTAACAGCGTTCCATGCGCCTTGGTGTTTAGTCATGCCGGCCACATGACCACGGAAACATCTTCGGACAGCGCTGGCTCTTCGGCTTTGAAACGGAGATGAGCACCGCAACCCTAGAGTCGGATTCGACTGGCTTTCGAGCAAGGGAACCTTTACCTTTTACTTTTACCTGTGTGTGCTAGTAAACTATGAGCTAACAATCACGCCGTGTCTTGGTTCTTCATGAGTCAAACCCACTACACAACATAAGTCCTGGGGGAAGAGATAGGGTTTTGGTAACCTAATCTGCCTAAGATGGAAAAATGCAGAGCTGGCAACTGCAGTAACCTGGGTCTCCATAGAAAGGGAGGCATCCAGTGTTACTCCCAGGCTCCTCACTTTTGGGGCCGGCACCCCAAGCATGGGGAGTCTGATACCTGCATCTACTCCCACCCGACCCAGGTACAGGACCCCTCCGTCTTCGATGGATGTAACTTCATCCGTCTCTGCTGTAACCATCCACCCATCCATCAGAAGTGAAGCTATACCTATGGTGTTTAACATCAGTGCTTTTATTCAAGAGATTTGTTAGGCAACTTGCATGGTCATCTTCCTCAACATTTGTCAGGTATTTTAAGACTGGCTTGGCTGCCTTAGCTGATATGTATAGTACCTCTTTGTGACACTCAGTCAAGCCTCTGTGGATAGGATACTGCTTTTGACATCCCATCAGTCAAAGAATCCCTCCTCTTCTGAGTGAGAATGGAATGTTGGACTTACTGTGATTGTTCCTTCTACTCAGATACTCGGAGGACATCATTGCCACACTCTTTCTTAAGATGCGGGTTGTCATGGCTGCCAGTCAAGAAATGCTGTAGTGTTCTTTGCCTCCTGAGTGATCTCTCACTCTGATATATACCTCTGATCTTTCTGCAAACAATATAGTCTTGGCTGACATTCAGCTGTTATACTTCCTATCTGGAGACAATAGAGATGTGGATGTCCATCTGTTCCCCAAGGCCTTATTTCTTTATTTTTGCAATGAAAAAACTGGAAAATTTGACAGACCACTGGAAAAAATAATCTTTTTAAGCAAAGTTTTTCCACATTCAAAATATATAACATGAAAAGGTCTTAGTACTTTTTCACTTTTTCCAGTGGAAAAATTGGGAGATTTTGAGAGCACTGAAAAAACATATTCTTACATTAGAGATATATGTAATATTTCCAAGATTTGTTTTGTTTTAATGTAAATTATTTGGGTAACAATATGCTATAGTGTATTCAATTATGATACATGTTCAGTGCTTTCAGTGTTGTAAACTTTAGCTTAATATCCAAATATGCTGGTAGTTCTATCTATTATGACTGAGAAAGGTTCAGATCAAATAATACACTTTCTTTTGTTTACTACAGAATTTGTTTTCTACCTTCAACTTTTATTTTTTTCTTACCACTTAGATTGCCAAAATTAAATAAGTATGCTATGGTAGCATAGTTTGCAACTCTTTCTCAGGTACTGGGTATATTTAAGAATTTTTCGTACAGAGAATGATGATCTTTATATTTTTTAATTCTATAAGCATGTCACAACACTTTTGTATGCTAACTTACAATTGATGCATTTTATGTTACTAGATCAGTAAAATAGATTTAGGTTTGAAAGGGAAATAAGTATTGCATATATTTCAGTTTTCCCCCAAATTTCTGTTTTGTGTTTCTGTTCACTTTTTTTTCTGGGAGGAACAGTTTTTCTCCTCCTAAGGCTTCAAAAGTTCTTGAACTTTTGCATCTCTAGGACATGGTTCAGTTTGTTCCAATTTTTCTCTATGAGTTCTTTTGTATTGGAGGTTGGCTACCAACTCGGTTCTGAAAGTATTGGAAATGCTGAAGGAGCAGGAGGGTGCTTCCTGTTGGTGGCCATAGGTAGCAGCATTTTCCCCCTAACTCTTCTTCCAATGGGACAAATCACCTGTCACTCAAGGGTGCTGTCCATATCTCTAAGTAGGAGAAACAAGTCTCATGTTGTGTTCTCTCCCGCTTTCACATCTGCAACTTTCAGATGTAGCGTATTCCATATTAAAACATTTTTGTGCTTACCTAGGATGAATTCCTTTGCAGTGGTGATATGCTGATTTTGGAGAAGCTGAAACTACCAGGAGCATTAAAAGTAATTAGTATCTTATATATTGCTCCCTCCAGCCGTTTGTTTTGGCCATCTTTCAGAAATGGTTCATGAATTTTTTTGATAAGCATAGTATAGATCAGAAAAGTAACACTTTCTGAATTCTTGTTATGTCAGATATTTTGCTAATATGGTGATCATGAATTGTGTATAGAAAAAAATAGAAGGAATATTTTTAAAGTGTTATTTCTGTGCATGCCTTCTTCATTTGATTGTTCCTCAAACCATGTCAGGATTTTTTCTTTGTTTTGATCAAGAAAAATTTATTCAGAAATGCTAATCTGCTATATGACTGGGTTTTTGTTTTCTTTTCTTTTTTTTCCAGAAATGTGGTACTGGGTTTTCCTATGGGCTCTCTTCTCCTCTCTCTTTGTCCACAGTGCTGCAGGAGTTTTAATGTTTGTGATGCTGCAGAGGCATAGGCAAGGGAGAGTAATCTCTGTCATTGTGGTCAGCATTGGATTTCTGGGTTCTGTAACTGGAGCTATGATAACCAGTAAGTCTTAAATTTTTAATACATTCATGACTCTGTGTGAAGGTTACTATTAACTATGCTGAGCACTGTTCGTGTACTGTTTCTGTTGTCTTTAATATTAAATTTTTGGAGGCTTACAGTTGGGTTAAAAGGAGCTGCGATGGCTCAAGTGGTTAAGACGCTGAACTGCAGGCTGTGGAAAGTCGGTAGTTCAGCAGTTCGAGACCCGGGTGCCGCATGACGGGGTGAGCTCCTGTCTCTAGTTCCAGCTCCTGCCAACCTAGCAGTTCGAAAGCAAGAAATTGCAAGTAGATAAATAGGTACCACTCTGGTGGGAAGGTAACAGCGTTCCGTGCACCTTGGTGTTTAGTCATGCCGGCCACATGACTGCGGAAACGTCTTCGGACAGCGCTGGCTCTTCGGCTTTGAAACGGAGATGAGCACCGCAACCCTAGAGTCGGATTCGACTGGCTTTCGAGCAAGGGAAACCTTTACCTTACAGTTGGGTTGCTGTTTGTTGGCTGAGAATAAAGACTAAACTACATGTTACAATTTTTAGCATGTTTTGTTTGGATCCCCCTGACCTGACTTTCACTCAGACAGTCACACATTGATTGTGTGGGACTTACTTTCCAAGTGTGGTTCAGCTTGGAATAATGGTGCAGGGGAAGAAGGGGGTACAGTTCCTTACCTGCCCCAAAACATTTCCTGAGGCTACTACTTGATCCGTTAGGCTGGGGCATCATGTGTACTGATGGGCTACACGTGCTGCCCTCCTGGGCTATTTTGGATGATAAAAAAGCATGGCAGGGGTTAACGTCAGTGTGATTCTGTTGATTTACTGGCTTGATGCCATTATAAACTATTCATTCATTCATGGCTGGAAACTGAAATCCCTTCTCCCTCCTGCATTGCAGTTCCTATACAGATTTTGGCCCCATGCGTCTGGTAAACAAGTTCCCTTGCAGTTGACTTTTGTTGTATGAGTCAACACGTTAAAAATTGTAACATGTCGTTTGGCCCTAAGGCCTCATAAAATGGACTGCCAGAGACAGATTTCATAAGGGACCCATTCAGATTTCATGAAAAACAAAGTGCTTATGATGGACGCAGGTTTAGTTTGTTGGTATACTCCTTGCTTCTGTTCCTCCCCTTCCATGCAGAGATCAATTGAAGGGTTTGGGAAACCTTACATTCCAGTTTGTGATGACCTCTGAATGCAGACAAATTGTCAACATGGAATTCTGTTTCTTCTCCACAAACCAGATTCTTAAATAGGATTAAACTGTTCTTTATAATCCTAATTTTTCAAAAGAAAACTAACTCCAGTTCAGCCAAGTGGCATCATTCAGACATCATAGTGAATTGTGACTCAAGGTTTCCTAAACCTAGAAGCCATCAATCACGCTCTGAGAAGTGAGGGAAGCACATGAGCATAGCAACAAACTGTGTTTATCATGATGTCTGAATTAAGTGATAGTGTCTCTGTCAACTTTAAAAAGAAAAGAAGAACCTAGTGGTGGGAAATAATCCCCCCCCGCTTTCTATTAACATGTGAGGTCTGTTTCTGAAATAATCATTAATTTTGCTATATACTTTGGCTGTGAATCAGTCTTGCAGTTACCTGCTTTCCCAGGACAGCAACAGTTTCTTTGAACAAACAGCTTTTCAGGATCACTGTACACTGTCCTATTACAAAAGTCCTAATGGGTGGGCTGATAAAGTATTTTTGTATTTTCCTATAAAGCTACTCTGAAGGGTAATGTTGGTACTGCCGCTTGAGTGAATTAAAACAAAGGAATTGCAAGGTGAATCTCATTGTCAAAAAGAGGAATTGTGTAGGCCAGCAGGATTCACTTCAGCACCACTGTAGCCTGATGTAAATGGCAGTGATTGCAGAGGTTTTCTATTTGCCTTATTTCCAGCTTGGAGTTTAAGTGTTTGGATACTGAGCTTGTTTTGTGGCAGGTTTGTTTTACACAGGGAGAGGGTGCACTTCTAGATTTAGAGAACATACACTGTGTTATGTAATAAAAACTTCAGTGTCTCTATATAGCCTTTTTAAAGGAAGCACCATTTACAATATAACTGTGGCCCGTACTGAGCAGTAGTTCTGCATAGGAACAGCTGTTGGTGTTGCTGCAAGCGCATTTTCTCTCTGCCCTTGAGTGGGACTGCTGATTCAGCTGTTGCAACAGAGGGCAGGATTTTGATAGGCCTTTGTGAATTTTCCTGAGAGCCAGCAAGACCTGGAATGGAATATCTGTGGGCCCCATTTTTTATAATGGATTTCTGACAGTACAACCGTAAGCAGAGTTACACCCTTCTAAGTCAGTTGACGTCAGTGGGATTAGTATAGTGTAACTGCGAATTGCCAGCAGGGCAAAGCTGCATGGCTCTGTCTCTCATACTAAATGTTACATTGTGCTTGAGCTTTAGATAAATGAAATTGATCCTTTTGTAGCTGAAGTAGGTAGTATGACTGGTCCAACACTCAGCTGAAATGTATTGCCAGTTTAAATGGTTAATGGAATGTCTTCAGAGTATATAAAGATCAATAAGCAGTGGTTAATAGATGATTTTTTTCATGTATTCATTTTCATGTATTATGCACATTCTTTATAGGTATTTATGAGAGAGCAGCTTTATAAGAGAATTGCTATTTTTGGAAAAGGAGACTGTTTAATAAAGCTTGAATTTTTCTTGCTAGAAGAAGCTCTTGAAATCTGCTGTACTTAGATCATATGTCAACATTTGTTTGTAAACAAAAAGTTGTTGATATTGAAAACACATAATGTTTTTGCAACTACAGTAGCTTCTGGAAAAAAATCACATGACTGCTTTCTTGAATATATGCAATATTTTCCATGTGATAAATAACTGAAAGCCATTTGGTATATTTAACATGCCAAATACTGCTTTTTTATGTGTTATATTCCCTACTGTAATGCAAATATACATATGAAATACTTTTTTTTTGCCATTTCTGATAATATGCTTAATGAAACTGCACTTGCTGCTGTTTTTTGGTACCATGATACAATGTATCTACAACAGCTAATGTTTACAGTGTTGGTAAGTAAGCATGAAACCCCCACAAATGTTTAATGTGCAGTGTGTAAGGAAATCCCTAAGTTGCATTGCACTTTTGCATTTCTTTGTGAGCAATAGACTTTTTCAGTGACTGCTTGTGCATTATAGTCTCTGAGGTCAGTTGTTCTTCAGCACATTGCCATCTAATTACTTCCAAATATTGAGCCTTGAGAACCTTTTGAAAGCTTATTCCTGTGCTGAAGTCCTTTGTTTATTCTGACACTGAAGTCTTTTGTTTCAATTCAGGATCTTCATCTTTACATTCTGTATTATAATTTAACATATGTAATAAATTCTTTAATTGAAGGAGCAGTTGCTAGAGAAATCCAAAGGAAAGGGAATTTCACAGACATGATTGATGGCAAAGCACTCAGGAAAGTGGAAGCTACTACAGTGTGGCTTTTTCCCATGTCAATTCAGCGTTGGGCAATATTGGTATGAGAATTAGCTGCATCATAAATTCCTCACAAGCAATTTCAGCTATGTCATATGTAGCATTGTAACCCAGTTGATGGCATCTAATAAGATTTATGTCATCCTTAGAATTTAGAAATCCTTAATTTTGTTTGGATTATGCAAATGAGCTGTCTTAGAAATCAGTATTACTGCGTAAATCCAGTGGGTAAAGCAGAAAGATGGAAAAGCCAACCAGTGTTACAAGCTCTTATGGCATAATCCAACAGTAATTAAGCACTGAAGTTACATTGATACCAACATGAAAGAAGTAAGCATCTACATAACTCAGCAGTTGAAATCCCTACTTCTCCCTTGTGCTACAGACCTCTGAGCCCCTAAAATTCTGCTTCTTGGATCCGGAGATCTCCACAAAACATGGGAACATCTTGTTGGGTGAGGATATGCAAAAATTGCAGCCCCTTCCTCCTTCCTTCAAAAACAGAAACACTGTTCTTTGGCATTTGGCATTACAGCAGCAGTAGAAAGAGCACCTTTAGATCCAGCCCATTATGCCAGCTGTGACAGAGCTTTAAGGAAGGCAGGCACATGGTTTTCACTATCAGGGTAAAGATATTGTTTAGTTAATATGTATCATGTAATGACTTTTGAAGAGAGAATTATTGTAATCCTTTCACTTTTTCCCTTATGACTTTTTAGGTGCAGCTGTAGCTGGAATTTACAGAGTAGCTGGGAAAAGCATGGCACCCTTGGAAGCACTGGTGTTCGGAGTTGGGCAGACAGTACTGACACTGATTATTTCCTTTTCAAGGATTCTTGCTACACTTTGAATCTTCTGTGAAAACTTGGTTTAGAAAAAGGAAGCAGTCTGTGGTGAAGTTTCTCCAAAGTGCTATCAGAGACTGATGGGTTTGAATTGCTGATGGATTGCAAGGGAAAATACTTGGTATGTGACCTGTGAAGCTAGAGGTCCCACCCATTTAGAAAGGACTTCCTTTAGAGTCCAAAAATGACTCATTACTGCACTGCACCTAATGTGCCTCTGTCACAGGCAAGGTGTGTTCAGTTAGGTGAAGCTGCAAGATAAAAGCACCTTGTGAAGCTGCTAATCAGGCTAATGGTAGGCGATGCGATCATTGTTTTTAACAGTATTGAAAGAAAATACAGGGGCATTTCTGAAGAATGGATACATGTGCCAAATGTGAAGTTGACTTTATAAAAAAAATAATGTGACAATTAAAATGTGTATTAATTGAGTGCTGCAAACATAATTCAGAAGAATTCAGGTACACTAACAAGGTACTTGCTTTTTATTATATTAACTGAATCCCACTCAGTTCAGAACGTTGAACTATGAAAAAAAGTACTTGAGTTTTGAATTTGTGTTTAAGCATTGCTGAGATTCAATGGCTAAAGCAAAACTCTTACAAGAACATGAATGTGATTGACCTAGTACAGGAAATCTTTATGAAGGGCAAATAGATCACTAGAACAGAACTCTTCAGTAATTTGCTTATATACTGATTTTTTTGCCAGTTTATGATATCTCCCAATGTTTCATCATAGATTGACACACCAGCTATATAAATTAAGAATAGCTTACAAAAGGAAATCTACATTATCTTTAAACTTGATTCCCCCCCCCCCCAAAAAAAAAAAAAACCCTATCCAAGGTCTTCTGTGACTTTCTAAATATAGTTGCTGTTTTTCTTTCAGGAAACTAGTTGCATTGTTAAAAAGATACTTTGATCAGTAGGAGCTGAAAAACATGTTTACTGCATAGCCTAATCAAAACTGCCGGAGGGATACTTGAGAAAACGCAAAAGGAGGGAAAGTTAATGTGATTATACCAGAATTCAGAACAAAATAGCGACTGATAAATTGTTGGTATCAAAATGGACACAATTTAAGAATCTTTTCTCTGTTCCCCAACTTTAAATAACTTTGAAGTGGTTATATGTGATTTTCATAAGCTTAGCTTCCTGTAGATATGTTCTGTATGTTGCTTTTTTAACAAAGGCAGTGGTGGTTTGAATGTGATGTCTTTAATATAAAATGTTAAAAGTGAACTGAGAAAAATTACAGGACAATGCCTAGATAGACAAATATACATGTGGAGAGTGAATGAATAAATTATACCTTTGGGCTGATTTATATATTGCCCTTTAGGTGAGGGCACATGTAATCATCTGGAAGAAGGGAGCAAGCTTCCTGAGTCTAGAAGTAGGTACAGGTAGCACTAGCTGGAAAGTCCACTTCAGCATCTACCAGAGATCCTTACAAGCTGTTGCTGCTCACCTACCATCAACTGAGACACCTTTTTAACAGCACCTCCTTAGCCTCTGGCTATGACTTCTCTTCTCTAGAGGAGTGGCAGCACCAAAGGATCTTGCTGGGAGCTTGGGTTAAACTAGGCAGATTGGAAAAGGGGGGGGGGCGGGTAGCTAGCATTGTCTTTTTGGCTGCCAGCAGAAGAATGGCAGTTCCCTGCTGGTTGCTAATAGAAATGATGGTAGGCTTCATTTCATATGTTCCTTTGCTAAGAGACATTGTGTGGGTCAGCCCATAAGTAAAATAGGCACTATGCTTATTCAGGCATCTGAAAGGATATTAGAGACATGGCCACAAGTTGCCATGATGGCAGAAGTTAATGCCTACAGAAATCATACTTGCAGCAATAATACTCTTGACAGCACAGTGCTTTGTTCCACAGCCTTTCTAAATATTGTGATAAGCATCACAATTTATATTCATATACTAAGGAATTGCCACTAGAGGTTATTTTGCTTACTGTGCTTAGAGATAACATTTTTAAAAGAAAGCAGTTTTTAATCCCTTCTTGATGCTTGTTTTGTAATGATCGGCCTCCACACCGTAAGGACCTGCATGTCTGTGTGGGCCTATAAATGGAGCAGCTGCTTTGCTGTGAGCTTGCAGAGCTTTGTCTGCCATAGCCACTGATGGAAGCTCTGTATTCACCCGAAGCCCCAAGTCCAGGCCTTAAGGCTTTGGGGTCTGGATTAACGTTTAGATACTTAAAGAAACAATTGACATATGTCATTATCCTTGTATCAGGTACTTTTTGTAAATACCAAGGTACATTATAAATAAACATACAGTAGTACGAAGTGATATTTAATTTATAGTGCCTTGAGTATATATTAGAAGGAGTTTTCTAGCTCACTATCCACTAGTAGCTGTTCTGCCCCCTGTCGTTAGATTTACCGTTGGACGATGTGGTAGTGGTGTTCATGTTAAAAACAGAAAAGTTAAAAATTGGCATATTCATTCTAGTGCTACCAGTTCAAGTCAATGCAGAAGGGTCTTTCTTAATTCTTGGCTAAAATATTAAACACTGTATATCTTCAGGGCTTTATAGTTAGAAAATAGCATCTTGCTTTCTATATTTTAGTCAGCATCAGAACATGCTGTTTGCAACACTGTTGTGAATGTTATGTGTGAAGTGGTTTTATGTCTAGTGTTATGTAGTACTTTAATAATGCTACAGATTGAGCACTTCTCAGGCCCCAGTACTGAAGATAAAAGCTGTGTAAATTTCTCTTGAATTTAGGGCTATAAATAGAAATGTGGTTTTATGTCTGAGGGTCAGATACTTCCTGTGTTAGCTGTGAGAGCCTGGCAAAACTCTAATGGTTTTCACGTGAAAGAAGTCCCATCAGTATTAAGGCTGGGCTGGGAATAATTTATAGTCAAAATATATGCTTTCTTTTGAAATATAGCAGTATATTTATTTGGTACCAACAGAATAACAGATTCTTAGCATGGGCATCTTTTAAAAATGAAAAAAGTGTCCTTCCACATGAATTGAGTGAAACTGCAACAAAAGGAAACTATCACAGATCATGTCAGGTAACATTCAACTACATGAGATACTCTTAGGATAAATCAATGTATATGATTGCTTCTCACTTTCTATAAAAGATGGTAAAGAAAGTTTTCTGTTACGGATATGGTTCTTTTAATGATATTAAAGTGTATGTTGAAAAAATGGGCACAAGTAATGAAGAAGTCTTTGGCCTTAAGTCTTTGAAAGGATATATCATATTTTCATTATTCATGGCATTTTAAAACTGATTTAAAACTGATAATCCAACAGGAACAAAGTCACTGAGGTAATGTGTTCCTAATAGCAATATTCTTCTTTATTCAGTCTTAAAGTATGTAAGAAGGTAGTACTGACTGGCAGTTGTTCATCTGCCCAAAGTGATTACTTTCACAGTACTAGTCTTGTTTCTTCAAGGTTATAGTAGTGTGCTTTCTGTCAGGGTAGAATGTTAATTTGTATGAATGGCATTAAAATGATACCATTAGCTGCTAAAAGAAATGGAGATTAGTATAGTAATCTTTATGAAATATAGTCTATAGTCTGAGAAAATGATTGAACAAATTTTTCAAGTGGTTGTCTTATCTTTAGAAGAATCCAGTATAAGATGTATGCAGTATAGTGTCTGACCACTAACCTGAATCACCAGAAATATTTCAAGACAGATCAAAATCTCTTGCTATTCAAGATGAACTCTTCTAGATGATCTTTGATTTTCTTTAAAAAATCTTAGGCTTCAAGAAAAAATCTTTACAATGCTTAGTAATGAAGATCTAGGCATTTTTATTTAGTTTTTCAGAGCTACAAATAGTATATCCTTGGTTTTTGTTTATGAACACATGGACCAAAGAGGTGGTTAGTATGCATTGTATTTATGTGTAATATAACAGCCTAAATATATTTTTTCTTGAGTAAATCTGAGGAAAGCAGTAGTGTTTCCTCATCAGTTTTGCACTTTGCTATATTTTGTTTTAGTATTATGAACTTCTTTCTACTTGAAGCTTGCGTATTTTTGTCGTATTGTAGTAATACCAAGCAATCAGCTTTTGGTATGATTAAACTGATTTTTAAAATTAGTTATGTTTGAAATTTATTACCCCATTTCATGGATAACTCTATTTACATAGTCTCTTTGCCCCAAATGCGTTTAACATAATAATTTGTTAAATTATTTCTTTGTACATACCATAATCCAAAGTCTTGCATAATTGCACACGATGAAAGTGAGAAATTGGGGCCCTGATTCATTAAACCTTTTTGTATGTGCTCATTGTATAGTGCTGCTCCAAGCCTCATCATGTTTGTGATCAAAGTTGGGGTGGGAAAGAAAGAAATCTGAAAAGCTCCAGTTCCACATCATCTTCCGTGTGACTGGTTTGTACTTCTCAAGCTTTTTTCCTGTGGTTGTGTTTTGGACCAGAATTAAGATATCCAGACTGATCTTTTTTTTAAAAAGCCAACTATGTAAACCGCCATATTTCCTAAATTAACAATGCCCCACAGATCAGTCATTCTCAAACTGGTCTTTGTGTAACTCTAGAAACAGTTATCTGTTTCTTATGGTTTTCAGATCCCTAAAGTCCTGTGTTCATTTTGGCAGCATCACAGTTCTTTCCGTGAATGAAAAGAGAAAGATACACCATTCTAAATGCCTAAAGGTTGTCAGGTACAGAGTAATCGTGGGAAATTGCTTTGAAGTAACAGCCTTTGAGGCTGTTGTATGGAGGCAATATTAAGTGCCTCACCATGGTTCCTGCCTCCATGCAACAAACTAAATGTATGCAGTGGCTTAATTTAGAGATTGGAAACTATTTCTACACTAACACAGCCATGGTATAGAGATAATACCGTGGTTTACACAATGAGCTGATGAGTCAGTGTTTCAATAAAGGGGGACCCATTGTATGAACATAAAGTATAGCAAGGCTCAGTGGCCTATCTGAAAAGCCTGGAAGAGACTTGATAGCTTCCAATTATCTATATAGATTTCATTCCTGACTAACTTTGAATGAAAATCAAGCAGGTGATATGATAAAAATGTATTTCAGTATTACCTGCTTTCTGGTAATATCTAACATTTTCATTCATACATCATGGATATCACTCTGGAATTGGGTAGAAGATCGCATCTTTAGTTTGTTGTTAAAAAGAATTTATGTTTTAAGTTTACAACATACTTGTTAAATACATTTTGAGGTCTTCTGTTCCCTGGGATATTTTTCATTTCATATACATTATCTTTTAAAAATCTGGGTTTTTTAGTTGGGGACCCCTTAGGACTTCAGTCAAGAACACTTAATCAAACTGATGTTTTTTTATTTATTTTTATTTTATTTTTAGATTTATAACCCGCCCTCTCCAAGCAGACTCAGGGAGGGGGGAATTCCCTACAGTCTGTCCCATCCAGGGCCATGGTTATATTTTCAAGGCATGCTCCAGTTCAGAAGAAATATGCTCAGTTGTGGTATCTCTTGTGTATATAGGAGAACCATGCCTACCAGAATGCACATTGCTTTGGGCAGAATTGCTGTGTGATGTTCTGTATTTAGAATCAGGGTTCCATTAAGTCTGCAGAGGCTTCAGTATCATGGAACATTTATACAGATCATTTCTATGTTATTAAAGCCTACACTCATAACTTAAGAGGTCAGTTCACTTTAGAATTCTGAAGCAACTGTGAATTCATAAGCAATGAATATTGTGAAGAAGAACGCTATTATGCATTGCTTAACTTTGTGATAGTATTCAGTTTCTGAAATGCATGCATTTAAACCAAGATCTCTCCACTGCTAGTAAACACACTGCAGTTGAAATACCATTTCATTTTCCCCCCTTTTGATAGTTCTCTTTTGAGTTCCACTAAAAAAGTACTTGCTTTTATTAGCAAAAAAGTGTTTAGATCAGCACTCGTCTTTGTGATCTGGTACAGAAAATCATATAAATAGTTGTAGGAGACACTGTGACAAGTACCTGTTTTCCTGACATGTTTTTTCATGCAAAGGTTGCATCTTGTGGCAAGTTTGCAAACTTGGAGAATCTGTTTGTACCATTTGATGCGTAAGCAGCCGATAATTCAATGATGCTTTGCGCAGAGTTGATCAGAGCAGCTAAAACAGTAGTTTGATTTTAATTTTTCAGTCACAGTAAGTAATCATTCCTCCTGTAAGATGAAAGACTCTTGCACTATACAAATTTAACAAGTGTAAGGGGTAAGCTATATGTAGTGTTATTTAAAAGATCCATGTATCTGATAGGAACATATGTGTCCCATATTACAGGCAGACCCTTCCTTTCTAAAGTCCTGCACCTTTCAGTAGGCAAGGAATGTGCATAGATGGAAAGCAAATGTCTTGTTGCAGTTCCTGGACTGTGTGTATAGTGAGAACACACAGTGCACCCCAATGAAGTTCCTGTCAGTGGAGCGGTGTCAATGGTAGTGTACTTACTGCAACATTGTTTCCAACTTCAGCATTTGATTCCTTTATCATGGGAATGAATGACATTCTTATACGTGGGAGAAAGCAAAGAGGTAGATTCAAAGACAACATTGGGATAAGACCCCAGTGACTCTGGACAAAAAGAATCAATCCTGACCATTTATATATGCATATATTTGAAATACCACTTGACATAATTGGGCTATTTTATAAGGATGAGCGATCATTTAAAAATAAAATAACTTTAAGTTTCTTCAACAGTTGTTCAAATACATCTCAGTGGTGTGGACAGTTGTGCCCTTAAGCAAAATAACACTTTTAAAAATTTATTTAGTGATACCTTTGGGGCTGTCTCTCCCCATATATGCCCTGGAGAGCCTTGCGCTCTGCAGAACAACATCTACTGGTAGTCAGAACAGAACAGAAATCTTTATTATGGTTCATAACCAGCACAAACAGTCCAACCAAGCATCCATCCATCCATCCATCTCAAAATAATTCAAAACCATTTCTGAGATAATACACTGCATTAGCCTAAGTCTTTGAGTTACGCTTTTAAGAGGTCTTTCCTAATTCTGTAGGCTGCTGCCAGAAATTTGGCACATGCTAATGTCACCTGTGGATTGGTGTCTATCATAAGCAAAGTACTAATATCAGAATCCGAAAGGCCTGAAGGCCTTTCCCGTAAGGGTTGTATAAATGTAGCTCATATATTTTGATAGAACCCATATGCAAGCAAAATATGATTGATAGTATCAGCCTCTCCAATACCACAAGGACAAATACGCTCAGCCAGAGGTATCTTCTTGTAGCAACCTATTACAATCTCAGAAGGGAAAGTCCCTGGCCTGAAAGATGTCCACTTAGTCTGAACCAGAGCCAGGGCCTTCTTTGCCCTGGCTCCCGCCTGGTGGAATGTGCTGCCAACTGAGATCAGGGCCCTGTAGGATTTGCTACAGTTCCTCAGGGCCTGCAAAATGGGGCTGATTTGCCAGGTCTTTGGTTGAGGTGGTGGATGTTTCTACTATCTTGGCATCCCCTGCCCATGGTAGGCCTACAGATGCCTACTATCCTACTAATGTCTAACAGGAAGTGTATTGGGCTGCTATGGAGTAATGTTATGTTTCTTAGGTGCCATTCTGTTTTATTTAACTGATTTTAATTATATATTCACTGTATTTTATTTCTGTTGTGAGCTGCCCTGAGCCTGTCATGGGATAGGGTGAGATATAAGTGCAATAAAGAAAGAAAGAATTAAGCATGTGGTTAATTAACTAAACTTCATAGAATTCTTTTCAGAACTGTTATCTTCATTTCACCACTAATATTGTTTATGAAGTAGTACAACTCTGCCTTTGTAAAAGAACTGAGAATTGAGATGCTATTGTACAGACAGTTTCCTAAATAATGCATCTGAAGTTTATTTAGAAGATATATCGCTGGCTAAAGTTGTCCATTATTTGTAAAGTGTTCCTTTTGAAACTGCTTAATTTCCAGTGACTTCTAAAGTGCAATTGTTATGTGCTGCTTTAAAAAAATGGCAAGTTTGTTGAATACTGTATAAGGGATCTGCCACTGTGGTCCAGAAACCGAGGTACTTGATTCTGAAATAATGAGAGCTGGACAATTATTCAGTATGTTTCATGGAACCTGGAGTTCTCAGGGCTGCTTTATATGGGAGTATTTCCTCTGTGCATGTATTACTTCTGATGGACTTCTGATGGACAGCATCACATTTGAGTGCACATGTTTACTTGCATGTATATGTGACATAATCCTCAAGTACATTTGTCACTTTGCTTATAACATACATTTTTTTTCCTGCAGGGAAGTGACAACTACTTAGGCAATAGTTACATATAAAGCAGTCTATTGGGCATGCAAAGAGCCTGAGGGGATTCAAGATACTCTTTATAATAAGGTGTTGCCAACTGTTTGTGTTGGTTGGTGATATTAAGGCTGTGTTTGTATTCTACTGCTCCACTTTATCCCAAAACAGAAGCACAAAAAGTACTGAAGTCTAACCCCCAGGAGAAAAACATGGTGATCAATAGGGATTAATAAATTGAATGAAAGTTGGTGTTCCTTTGGTCAGATAGAAAAATTTCCATGAATGAAACCACAGACATGTTTGGAAAATGTAGATAAAGTACTGTAGCTCTGATCCAGTGGAAGGGGGTTCCCTCCATTGAAGTGAACGGGGAGTGCCCATGTGCATGCAGAACTCTGCATGTACAAGGATGTGTACTAAAGCGCATGCAGTGTTCATTCTTACATTGGTTTAACCTCAGAAATCTCACTCAAGACTTTACAGTCAGATTATATAAGGCTGGGAACGTAATATATAGTGCATTCCTAGACAGAGTTATACCTTCTAAAGGCCACTGACTTCAATGGACTTAAAAGGGTATCACTCTGTTTAAGACTATGCTGTTGATGTGAGACTTGGTACTTGTAGAAGAATATATTGTTCAATGATAATATTTTCATTATCTTCTTAAGCTGTATGTTGCCTAATTATGTGCTGGTATATATTGCATGTTTTGTATAATAGTTTAGATCTACTGAAAAGGGATAAAATGTTTTTTGTGTAGAATATGCTGTAAATATTGTATACTATTTTTAATTTTATAAAAGCAGCTTTTTTAATTTCTAAAACTCTGTACAAACCTCACTGTAAATAACTTCTAGAACAAAATAAATGTTTTCCATTGAAATGTTGGCCTTTTTGATATGGAAGAGAAGCCTTGGTATTTTCTATGACACTGTGATTTTCTAGAAATTATCTCACTATTCGTGTTGAAAATACCTATGCCAAATGTATTTTTAAGATGAATTGTCTTTCTGAACATTAGCTCTTAAGGTGACCAATGAAACATTGAAAACAAATTTATTGCAATTAAACAATGTGAAGGAGAGCAGCCAGTGGTTGCAGGCTGCTATACTGAGTCCTAAATGGGGCATTTGCATTTCCCATCATGCTGTCCAAGGCCACTGTCTTCCTACAGTTGAATTGAAGCACATGACTCACAAAGAATCCCTCTGAGTTCAGAGGGATCAGTGAGGCACTATACTTCCACATACAACCATCAGATCCTGTGATTACTTCCTTCCACTTGGGGAAGAATGGAATGACCCTATCTTTGGTAGAACCTTGTCTGCTGACCATCTGGAAATGCTGCAAGCTTAACTGTGCAGGCTCCTCTGGTAGTACTTATTGCTGGTGGCAGTTTAGCCTAAATATGAGGATGGAAGTTGTAAATTTAATAGACAAAATAATGCTTACACTGCAGAATATAGACACAGCCTTCCCAATTGAATTGCAGCAGCAACTTCTGTATTCCTGTTACCCAGACTAGTATCCACAAAACACTTCTCTCTGGCCCTGAAAGAAATGACAACATGTCTCTGAAACAGCCAGAAACAGAAAATATTATGCTATATCAGACAATCTGATCTAAAATTTGATATTGATGGTTTACCTAAAGATACAAAGGTCATTTAGTGGACACTTTAAAGAATAAAATCGGTGAAAATTTGTTATCAGCTGTTACAAGTTGATGTAGTCTGTAGGCCACTAGGTGGTAGACTTAGCCTATGAATTTCACAATACACCCAACACTGGTGCTTGCTTGTTGATCATATAGTACAATTTAATAGTTTTTAATACCATTGCCCCTGAAGTCAGGCATTATTTTTTCCCCATCTATCTCTTGTGCTATATGAGCTTCTATTTCAGAATCCCAATTCAGGACATTTAAAAGTGCTGAGGTCCCAATCCAGAACATTTAGAAGTGCTGAGAGGACAGGCAGCTGGATTGCTATAATTGAAGTTGTAAGCTGTTCTAGGAATCAGCAGACCTAGATGCCCTGAAAAAGGAGATGAATGAGGAGTCCTCTCTTTTTGCTGACAAAAAGCCAAGCACCGCAAGGCAGGGTAGAAAGATCCAGGGCTGTCATTAGAAGGCCTTTCTGCCTTGTGAGAGAGCTTAAGTTTGCAAAGCAAAGGTTACGACAGCACTTCCATTTTCTTAAAAAAACTTCCAAGATTCCAGAATTCTTACAGTGCTCTTCCTAATCAAAGGCTAGCTCAAGGAAATCTTGCAGCAGTGTGAAAGGTCAGCACACAAGCAACAGTCATGCAAGATACTTGCCAAGACTGGGTTTGGGTGAGCTTGAGTTACACAGTGTGTTAAAAAGGCCACGCAAAAGGTGTGCATTTTAAAACCAGCAAAACAACTGGTGAGGGTCTGAGGCTTTTAAATCATTAAAAGCAGGTAAAAGTAGTTTTATAAAGTGTGAAAGAAAAAAAGTTTTTCCTTTCTGGGTTTTTTAATAAAAGTTCTTTTTGCATGTTACAGTGAATGCACATATAGCCTGCATGCCTGTACATATACCTGTTGGTAAGAATGACAACATGTGTTCACTTTACCAATGAAACCAGAGACCAGTAACTGGTTAGAGTCCAGCGGCACCTTGAAGACCAACAAAAGTTTATTCAAGGTATGAGCTTTCATGTGCAAGGCACATTTTTTCAAATACACTGGAATGGAAGTAGAGTTCAAACTTATAGACAGGCTGAACAGCAAATTTACATGTAACATGGTGAAGATATTTCAAGTTATGCAAAAACAAAACTAAATAAGAAGCTAAGGTAGTAAGGTCAACAGTTGTTTTGATTTAATTAAGGGGGGTAAAGGACATCAAAGCAATAAATATGTCAAAATAGTGAATAAATGTGTAAAGGCATCTTTACTGATTGTTGGGAGTAAATTGTAAAAAATTTAAAAGTAAAAGTTTTTAATCACGTTTGGGTGTCAGTGCATTGAATGTAACATGGGAAGTACTCTATGCATCTATAAAGAACAAAGTATACATTTTACACAGATCGTAAGTGTGAAAGCTAGGTTCAAGTCCAGTCACACCTTAGGGATCAACAAGAATTTTGGGTATAAGCTTCTGAGAATCAAAAAACCCTTTGTCAGATATCTGATGAAGGGAGCTCTGCCGAAAGCTTACACCTCAAAAATCTTGTTGGTCTCAAAGATGCGACTGGACTCGAATCTAGCTTTTCTACTGCAGACCATGGTGGCTACCCTCTGAAACTATCTTCATGGAAGAGTGTATATGTGTTCACTGTAACTTGTGAACTTAAAACCAGTTCACGTACAGGCAGTTGCTTAATAGAATAGATGTCCAGCGGCACTGCAAATAACAGCACTCATTCCAACATGAAATTTCATGAATCAGAACTAATTTCATCAGATGCTTTTTGGAAGGAAATTATTTTAGAGAAATTTACAAGAAAAATTAAGGGGAGGGGTGGAATGGAGCAGAAAAGGTTGGTGAGAATCCTGTCCCAAATCTTTTCAGATGTGATTCACTAAATAAGGGGCTAGAATTGATTCTGTTGGATCTTCATCGTGCTCTCTGTAAATCACACCCATGGGAGCTCAGTGCGCCTGTGCTGATCTGATCGGTGTTGTGCAAAGCTCTCAAAGGAATTTTATTTATTTATTTATTTATTTATTGGATTTATATCCTGCCCCCCCACGAACGGGCTCAGGGCAGCTCACATATTTATCAGCACCATGTGCCAAGTCCACATAAAACAATGAAAAACAAGTTAAAACAATTGTACAGTAAACAATTAACAATTAAAGTGCTCGCAATATTGATTGTTCGTTCAGTAAATTAAAGGTGGCATGCTATAAGATGTAGTACTAAATCTGAATTCAGTGGTATTCCAGCATCCTGCTACGCTGTGGCTCGATCTCTGTACAAGGTCCCGCAGGGCCCTGATCTCCTCTGGGAGCTCATTCCACCAGAGAGGAGCTGCCACTGAAAAGGCCCTGGCCCTAGTAACAGTGAGCCTGGCATCCTTGAGGCCTGGAATAATTAATTGATGTTGTGACCCTGAGCGTAGTGCTCTCTGGGGTATATATGAGGAAAGGCAGTCCCTCAGGTATGTTGGACCCAACAATATAACGCTTTATTTAAAGGTAAGTACCAACACCTTGAAGCGAATTTGGTATGCTACTGGCAGCCAGTGCAGCACCTTCAGCACCGGCCAGATGTGCTCCCATCTAGGGAGGCCCATCAAAAGTCTAGACTAATCTTGAGGTGACTTCCATGGATCACTGTAGCCAAGTCGTCGCAACTGAAGAAAGGAATCAACTGCTTAGCAGTGGCTGCCGCCTGGGCCTCCATTGTTAAGGAGGGATCCAGGAGCACTCCCAAGCTCCTAACCTTCGTCGACGGTACCAATGGTGCCCTGCTGAAGGTCGGGAGCAGGATCCCCATCCCCAACCCACCCCGACTCAGGCACAGGACCTCCATCTTCGCCGGATTTTGTTTCAGCCAGTTTAGCCTAAGCCAACCAGACACGGCTTGCAATGTCCAGTCCAGATCTTCTGAACCGGAGTCCGACCAGCCACCCAACATCAGATAGAGCTGGGTGTCATCAGCATACTGGTGACACCCCAGCCCATGCCTCCGGGCAATCTGGGCAAGGGGGCACATGTAGATGTTAAACAACATCGGGGAAAGCACCGTCCCCTGAGGCACACCGCACTCAGGCGGGTGTCTCCTGGACTGCTGTTCCCCTAGCGCCACCCTTTGTCCCCAATCCTGGAGAAAGGAAGCAAGCCATTGCAAGGCAAGCCCCTGTATCCCCACATCGGTGAGGTGTTGGGACAGCAGCTGATGATCGACTGTGTCGAGCGCAGCCAACAGATCTAATAGCAACAGTGCTGCCGAACCGCCCCAATTCAGATGTCTCCAGAGGTCGGCAGTAAGGGCAACCAGCGCTGTCTCCGTCCCGTGTCCTGGGTGGAAGCTGGACTGGAAGGGGTCTAGGATGGAAGCGTCATCGAGGAAGCCCTATAACTGTATCGCCATTGCCCTCTCTATTAATTTGCTCAAATAGGGCAAATTGGAAATCAGCCGATAGTTGGCGAATCGGCTGGATCCAGAGTTGGTTTTTTCAGAAGAAGGTGGACCATTGCTTCCTTGAGTGCCCCTGGGAACCGCCCCTCAGGGAGGGACGTTGATAATCTCCCTTAGGTCATCTCCCTTAGGAACTCCCACTGCGCATGCCCGGGGATGAGGCACAAACATCCCGTCAGTTCTCTTCTGACTGCTGCACTGTGAACAGCTCATTTACTGGTCGGTGAGATTTACCTCAGCTCTTCGGGATTCCTTTTCTTCTCTTTTTTCCCTCAATACCCTTTTCTCCTCTTATTATTTTCTTGAGTTTTCTCAAAAAAAAAAAAAAAAAGACTTTTGGACTTTTCTTGGCCTCTGGCCTTCCCTTCCCCTCCTTTTCCCCCTCACTCTGCCCCCTTTTTGTTTAGCTGTCTGTTTATAGCTAAAAGGGGGTTTTTTTCTTCAAAAGGTGTACCAACTGCGGTAGCAAATTAGCTCCACCATCGACTTGCCTGCACTGCGCAAAGTTTTCGAATCAAACTTGAAAAAATCAAGTGACTCATCTGCGTGTAGCCCTCCTAGAGTTGGTTCTTACCCCTTCCACTGTGCCCTCCACAGGAACTTTTGTGGAGATGGCGTCTGACACACCTCCAAGACCTTCAACCTTGACAGCCCCGACTCCATCGAAATCAGCTTCCGATATTGGTCCATCAGCATCAAAGTGATTGATCCCGATCCCTCAGTCTGCTTCTTCCACTCCTGTAAAGGAAAAGGAGAAATCGGACAAGGGTTATAAGAGCTCAGCTAAGGGTACCCACAAATCCTTTAAAACGAGCACTACAGCTGATACCATGGCACTGCACAAAGTTTGCAAGCGCAACCCGTCATTATGGGGGCTCCGACCTCAGATGTGCTGACGATTCTGCCAACACCACCTATAGAGCTCCTGGACTCTTCAATTCGACAATTGAACCCCCCGACATTGGAACCCCTTTCCGAAACTCAGCCCTTTTAGGTCCTAGTTAAATATTCACCACGTAGGGTGCGGTCGCCTTCAAGACCCTCCATCACTACCAACCGCTCCTGGTCCCCGGTCGACACTGACCACATGCCAATCACCTGGCAACACTGAATGTCATTACATCTACTTCTCTGACACGGTGCCACACCATCAAAGCCACCAATTGCCAAGGGATTCCAACTCACCGGAGAGATCCCCTGGGCATTTCCACCTGTCTGCCACACTGATGTTTTCCTGGGACCTCTGACAGCTTCAATATCTTTATGGAACACTTCCACTTTCCTTCGCCATGCCATGGCTGACTCCAGCAAGACCATCCAATTGGGATCGACTATCTACCCACTGCTCACTTTCCCCTCGAGTGCCCTGTTGCGCTCTGTCTGCTTCAGTGTTGAAGCACATGCTTCTCACAAGCTTTCCCCCCAGTGCCAATCACTGGAACAATCGCTATTGAAGTGCACGGCATCAACACCACCACCGCTACCTGCTCGAGGTACAGAGGAGGCCCCTGTGCAGCTTCCTCTGGTATTGACTCCAGCCTCCACCTCTTCTGACTCCTCGAGCAAAGACTCTGACGCCGGTGCCTTGGACGTCCGCAGTTCTCCAGATTATCCTTCACTCGAGCCTATGGTCTCAGATGATCTGCCAATCTCCCTTTCTGAGGATTTGATACCCTATGAAGATTTGATTAAACGCATGACCCAATCCTTAGGCCTTTCAGTGATTCAGCCTTATGTCACTTGACCTGGAAGCCCTTTGAACTGCTGGCAACCTGTGAACTTACCTCTCCTGGAAGGCCATATTCTTGGTTGCAATCACCTCTGCCAGGCGAGTCAGCAAACTGCTCGCTCTCTATAATGACCCTCCATACCTCTGTTTTTTACCAAACAGGGTGCGTCTGGCTCCTGATGTTTCCTTCCTTCCTAAGGTCATATCAGATTTTCATCTCCACTCTGAGGTTTTTCTGCCAGATTTCTTCCCTAATCCTAAGGATGATGAACAGCGTCTCCTACACACCTTGGACATGAAGCGAGCACTTCTGTTCTATTTACACTGCACCTGGCCTACCCACCGTGACCCGCATCTCTTCTTGTCCTATGCCACCCACAGGATGGGCATGAAGATCACCGCTCAGCGACTCTCCAAATGGATTGTTGAGGCACTCCAACTATGCTACCTCCTAGCTACACATCCTCTCCCAGGACCTCTTCAAGCTCACTCCACAAGGGCAATGGCAACATCTACAGCCTTTCTCAAGAGAGTTCCACTCTCTGATATCTGCAAGGCTGCGACGTGGTCTACGCCTAATACTTTCATAAGACACTACGCCCTCAATGTCCACTCTCAGCACAGGACTGTAAGAGTGGTTGAGCAGTGGAACAGACTGCCTCGGGATGTATGCTCCTTCGCTCGATGTTTTTAAGCGGAGGCTGGACAACCATCTTTCGGGTATGTTGTAGGGCTATCTTTTGGTTATGCTCCTGCAGCATGCAGGGGGTTGGACTAGATGACCTGCAAGGTCCCTTCCAACTCTAACATTCTATGATCCTGTGACTCAAATGGGGTCATCTGGTCTTATCTTCTGCTGCTCATTGACGGTCTGCCAAGACCCTCCTCCAGGAGAACCACTGCTTGACACTGCTTTCTATTTTCCCATGGGTGTGATGCACAGAGACTATGATAAAGATAAACAGGTTGCTTACCTGTGATCTTCAAGTGGTCATCTGTGCATTCACACTGCCTGCCCTTCCCTCCCCACTGTTGTCAGCCTCTCAGTTACACCTCTCTGTTGCTACAGCCGTCAGAAGGAACTGGTGGGATGTTCGTGCCCCACTCCCTGGGCATGTGTGGTGGGGGTTCCTGCGCATGCCTGGGGTGGACGCGCGAAAATCCCTTTGAGAGCTTTACACAACACCAATCAGATCAGATCAGGCTCACTGAGTTCCCATGGGTGTGAATGCACAGATGACCACTTGAAGATCATCAGTTACAGGTAAGCAACTTGTTTGTTACGCGTAGCCCATGATGAGAGTGGTCAGAGGTTCCAGCCTCTCATGGGGTGCAAATAAAAGTCAAATAGGATAAACAACAAGGATGTTCTGTATCCTAATGACCTATTCACATATGACAACATCTTTTAATGCTGAAGTCAACATCAAGAACATGCTTGTGTGAATCTGCCCTTACTTGATACATAGGGAGCTATAGGGAGGTTGTAACAGATTGAAGAGAATTTGAGTCCAGACTTCACAGTGTGTCTCTTGGCCTGCAGATGAAAGCTTGTTTTTGTAATCACTTCATCTGTTCCTTCACGTCAGTGCAAATACTATTGTGGCCCCTCTTCCCTAAGTCATCTCAGAGTGGTTTTGGACACACAACGCTGCCTTATACTGAATCAGACCATTCATCGGTCAAGGTCAGTATTGTCTGTGCTGACTGACAGTAGCTTTGCAGGGTCTCAGGCTGACGTCTTTATGTCAGGTGCAGCCTGACCCTTTAAACTGGAAATACTGAGGATTGAAAGTGAAGTTCGCATGCTGGGCTGATGCTCTGAGCCAGAGCGCTCCCCCCCCCTTCTGTGGCACCTTGTGTTGTTTATTCAAGATTTTGTGAGGCACGTCTTATTACCAAAGTTGTGCTCCTAACTTTTTGGACAGGACAAGCTGTAAAATCTACTTAGTAAACATCAGGAATATTTCCTGTGGAAACTTCCAGGGGAAACCCATTCAGATATGGGCAATTCTGGAAAACAAAATGACAGCAGAACAAGGCTGACTTTTTGTATAAAATACAGAATAAAATTTTAAAGTACTTGGGAAACGTAAGAACTCGGTGTACTCATCCATGGCATCAATTTGCCCTGGAGGCCCACGTTAGATCACAAAGGGAAGCATGCAGTTGACAGATCCTTCAAATCATCCATTTATTATCACTCTGTTCATGGCAAATGGAAGAAACATTTAAATGCAAGGAACATTTTGTATTCAAACAAAGAGGTATTTCACTGACCCTGCCCTCTGCCCATTAAAACACTATGTCTCTTTGCCTATGTGGTCTCCACTGAAACCAGTCTGGTCCACATGAAGTCAATACGGGTGCTTCCTGAGGGGGTAGTAGGCACTTCCAGTAGCTACAGCTGGCACCTGCAACCCCATTAGGTTACCTGATCAGCACAAATCCAACCCAACTATGGTTCTGCATTCATGAATATCATAAGTTCCGCCTTACTATGATAGTTTCTTTTCAAACACCAGTTAGGGGAACTGCATATTTGAATTTTCCCTGTATTTAAAAAGAATACTTCATTGTATGAAGAAAGCTGGAAATGATGGTTAGGCCAGGCAGGAATCTTTCCCCCCCCACTTAAAGTACTAGTATTCCAAGTTCAGGAATGTTTAAAAATATGGGCAACACTCCACTAATTCAGGGTAAACAAGTTGATATTTAATGAGAGCCAGTTTGGTGTAGTGGTTAGCAGTGCAGACTCTAATCTGGGAGAATCAGGTTTGACTCTCCACTCCTCCACATTGCAGCTGCTGGTGTGACTTTGGGCTAATTACAAGTTCTTTCAGAGATGTTCTCTCACAAGCAGTTCTCGAAAGAGCTCTCACCTACCTCACAGGGTATCTGTTGTGAGGAGGGGAAGAGAAAGGAGATTGTAAACTGCTCCGAGACTCCTTCAGATAGTGAAGGACAGGGTTTAAATCCAAGCCCTCTTCTCTCTCTCTTCTTAATCCCAAAAAAATGGAAGTGCTGCTGGTTGGAGTAAGGTGTGACCCACGAGCTGGTATATCTCCTGTTCTCCCCCTAAAGAAGCAGGTTCACAGCTTGGGCCTGGGCATCCCGTTAGATAAACAAGTGGCAGCAGTGTCCAGGGGCACCTTTCACCAGCTTCAGCTGATGAGCCAGCTGAGGCCCTTCCAGGCCAGGAAATAACTTGCCACTATGGTCCATGCAGTCTTGTTCTGTCTACATCAACTCCCAGTTTGCTTCCAGACTCCATGCAAGATGCTGCTATTGACCTGTAAAGGCTCATATGGGTCAGGGCGAACATACCTGAAGGAACTCTGACTCCCACATGAATCTACCCTAACATACTCGTCATCTTCAGGGGCCCTGCTTCAGTGGTCCGTAGCCACCGGAGGCTAAACCGGTGGCAACTGGAGAAAGGGCCTTCTTAGTTGTAGTGCCAAAAGTCTGGAACTCCCTTCCCTCTCTCCCTCTATCATGGTCTTCCACCAACGGCTGAAGACTTTTTTGTTCTGTTTGGCGGTCCCTCACTAAATCTTACTAGCCCGCCTCCCTGTTTGTGTGCTTTTGTATTTATGCATTTATGTCTTAGTTAATTGTTTTAAATGTTTTAAACGCTTTTACATTTTTGAACGGTTGTAGTGTTCACTGCTTTTTGGGAGAGGTAGCATAGAAATATTTTAAATAAATAAACATACTTCATTGTACAGTCTTAATGTGGCTATGCCATGTGATTATCACAAATGTGGAGATCGCTTCTGTGGGTGCAACCCAACTCTGAGTGCACCTAATTCCAGTTGAAATCAGTGAGGCCTCAAGTGAATATTTAATGCTTCTCCTGCTCTTATGCATGTTTGCGCAGAAGAAACCTTGGTGGGATTGAGCTCCATGCAAAGGCAACAGAATGCAGCCTAAGTGAATGGGCCTTTTGCGCACCTACCTTTCAGAAGGTTCAGGCTTTAGGGTGCTTCTGGAATTCGTTTACCAGGCTAGCTGTAGTTTGATTTCAAGTGCTACCGAATGTCAGAAAGATAGGACAAAGTGAGGGACCCCATTCTGAGGCAGTGAAATGCAACTGTATTTAACATTGAAGTCTGTCAGAGAATTGATAGGTGAGACTCCAAACAGTAATGCGGACTGCAATGGACGGTGAGGGCCTTTGGTTCAGCAGCCACTTGGCTTGAAGAACAGTAGCAGGAAGAAGCAGACAGACAAGGAAAGGGCATTTGGTGGCATAAGGAGGGTAGAGCAGTCAGCCAGCCAGAGGAGGAAAATTTGCTTGGAAGGGAAGAAGAAGAGTTGGACTTATACCCTGCCCTTCACTCGGAGTCTCAGAGCGGCTTGCAGTCTTCTTCCCTTCCTCTTCCCGCAGCAGACACTCTGTGAGGAAGGGGGGGCTGAGAGAGCTCTGAAAGAACTGCTCTTTAGAGAAGAGCTCTGAGAGAATTGTGACTGACCCAAGGTCACCCAGCTGGGTGCATTTGGAGGAGTGGGGAATCAAACACGGGATTAGAGTCTGCCACTCTTAACCACTACACCAAACTGGCTCTGGCTTTGGCACGACACCAAACTGGAGGGCAGCAGGGAAGAGCAGACTGAAAGGGGAAATTTAGCACAGCAGAATAGGTGTTTTTTAGTTTTATCTATTATTTATTAAAGCATCTATATCCTGCTTTCCCTCTTGGTTCAAGGTGGCTTAGAATAATGAAAACATTCCCAGCTAAAACCAAAGGTAAAATAACAAGCTCCAAATCCCTCCCTATTTATTTATTAAAACATTTATTGAAAGGAGAGACGAAGGTGAAGTCCCATCTTTTTAAATTTTTCTTTTATTTCAATCAGAATACAAAGCATTAGGCATAAATATTGGTAATATAATTGATCTAACAGCATCAACAAATATTTTAAAAACCATTGACCATAACAACAAAAGAAAAAAACAATGACATTCCGAAGAATATATATAATCATAAACTACTTTTCATTGTATTCTGCATAACATTACCACCTAGTATCTTACTTACTTAATCAGACTCACAAAATGCATTATCCAAAACTATTCACTTATCAAACATAGCACCTATCTTACCTATCTACAGTCCCATACTTTCCTGCCTAATAAATACGATAATCGTTTCAACTCCTTTTTCATATCCTGGCCCCTAACTATTTTTTGTTGTTGTTGTTGAATTTGTACCCCGCTCTCCCCACAAAGCAGGCTCAGGGCGGGGTACAAATCTAGTTTAAAAACTGCACAATTATAGATATTGACTGTTAACTGACACTCCCTATTCCAAAAGTTATAGAAAAGTTGCCAGCTCTGAGTGATATAAGGTTTGTTTAATTTCCCATCATGCAATTTGTCATCTTTGACCATTTCACTATTTTCCATATTTTTATTATCCAGTTTTAATAATTGAATTTGAACATTTTCCGTTTCTAGCTATAATCATTCTTGTGAGCGTAATTATATCATGCACTATTAATCTATGTTTTGTTGGGATGTAATTACTTATCAAGCCCAATAAACAAACTGGGGGGGGTCTCTGGGCATCTTAAAACCTCTCATAAAACCTTTCATATGTCCTTTGGGATTAGAATACCTCACACCCGTATGTAATCCTAGTGGCTACAGTTTGCAATCAATCAAGAAAGCCCAGAGCCCCCCCCCCCCAGGAACCCAGCTCATGCCTTTACTAGGGTCCTTTCTGCACTGACAGCTTGCTCCAGAGAATTCAGAGTAGTCAAACCTTAAGGGTTGATTTCACAGTTGCATGCATTCCGTCTGCACTGGATCCCCCCCAGTTTAATTATTTGTGTATTCTGTATGCATGCTGCATCTACAAGCAAAACACACATTTTTTGAGCTAACTGGCTGCTTTGTCTAAGATGAAGAGAATGGCAAACATCTTTCTAAACTTTTAACTGCAGACCCAGCCCCTCCCTTCTCCCCTCCATGATTCTTCAAAAAGAAAGGAAAGGGAGGAGGAAATCCAGGCCCACACATGCAAGGCTGACACATTTGAGAGCGGGGAATCCCTTAGTCCTTTACATTTACTGATTCCTTCTTATGCTCTCTGGCTTTTTTAAAGTTTGCCTGAACCCAGTGTTCCCTCTAAGCTGAGTTAGTGTGAGCTAGCTCACAGTTTTTTTGCTGTCTGGTTCACACATTTTTGTCTTAGCACAGGAAGGATAACTCCAGAGCAAAATAATTTATGCAACAGCCAAATCACTCACAACTTTAATGCCAGTAGCTCACAAAATAGAATTTTTGCTCACAAAACTCCACAGCTTAGAGGGAGCGTTGCTTGAATTGGGAGGGCATGTTGTCTTTTGTCTTTGGAGAAGAAGGGAAAGAAAACAGAACAGGGAGGGAGTGTCAACCTAAAGAGAGGCGGAAACAGGGCCTGTAAAACGGAGCTCTTCCGCCAGGCCTTTGGAGCCATCACCACTAACACCTCCACCACCAATAGTTAATATCTACCTTGGCGGAGCCCTGGCCCGTAGGTCCCTCGAACACAGCCCGTGCCAATGACCTGAGATAGCTGCAGAAGGCTGAAGAGCCAATTGGAATATGAGGAATGTTGCTAGCACTTTATTTTGTGAATTTTAATGTTGTATCTATTAATGTATGTGATTTTATCATGACTGTATTATGGGAATTTTATCTGTTTGTAAGCTGCCCTGAGCCAGCCTTGGCTGGGAGGCCGGGATAAAAATTTAATAAATAAATAAACAGGGGAGGGCAGTGGGCAGCACTTAAACACCCACAGAAACAATTCTACTTTAGAGGAGATTAGCAATTTGAAAGTTGATGAGGACAAAGAATCGCAGCAAAAGGGGTTTTGGTAGCTGCTGGGCAGCAGTGTGCTGCAAGCAGTCTGAATGCAGATTCCTGTAAAACAAATACAGAAAGAAGAGAAAGCCCTGACACAAACTGGAAGTGAAAGCAGGAGGGTATGCAGAACAGAAGAATGGAATGTGCTCAGAAACCAAGGCAAACTACAGGTGCAGAAAGGGCCTAGGAAAGCGCTGGCTGCCTTGTAAGAGTGAAGTCAGAGGGGCAAGGCTGCAATAATGACAAACGGAACAAAACTAAAGAAAATCATGTTCTCCCCCCCCCCATAAACTGTTTAGGTGGAGGGGTCTGTTTTGTTTTATATTAATCACAATAATTATGAAAAACCCATTTTTGTAACTATTGTCATTAATAACGGAAGAACCGCACAAGTCACCTATGCTGTCACTATCCCCATTCTATTCTCGGTGAAGAACAAGAATATCAAGACTTTTCTTTTGCTGAACAACTTCTGTATTGGCCTCCAGGCCTGAATAATTCAAAGTGCAACCTGATAGCTGCAGGCCAGCCAGGGAGCAGCTGCAGCAGATGGCTCCGCACCTGCATGAAAGTCTGACCGCCTGTAACACTATCTGCCAAATTACTTCCGGCAAACTGGAGGCAGGTCATGACCAGGTTAAACCAGTTGATCTTTCCCTGACCATTACAGGAGGGGAGCTGAAAGCTGACCTTCCCTTTGCTTCTTAAATCCTCAAATATGTCACTGGGGAGGTGACTGGATCCATCGGGTTGTTTTACCCGGTACTGTGGATGTTTCAGAAGCCTATCTATCACAAGGACAGAATATCTGAGCAAAGACAGGAGCAGGAAGGGTAACCTTCCCTGCAACGATGTTGCCAGCCACCCTAAAATGGTACAGAGCCAAACAAATTCAGACTGCATTCTTGGAGACTGGATACTTAAACTTTTGAAGAATCCTTTTAGATCTCTTTATCAGTGCTTGAGTTTTTGCTACCCTAGGCTAAACAGAACCACTGCATAAAATGTGCATGCTTCTGCTGTAGCAATCTACTGAATAGCAGCTTGAATAAAAGGAACAGGAAGGAGTAGTCTGAGAAATAGAAGGTGGTTTTACTGAGTGCAGTCCTATGCAGAGGTACCTCAATCTAAACTCAGTGATATCAGTTGGCTGCAATTGGATTAAATTTTCATAGGATTACACTCAACATCATCTAACAGCTGGTCTCTTTTTTCCCCCCTGGTAGTTAAAAGAAACTATGGCTTCAGTCCACTGGAAATTTCCACAGATGGAAGGGATTTCCATTAGTGGAGCAAAACTTCTGCAGCCTCAAATTTGCCCTGAAATGCTACTGTTGGGGTTAGGGGGAGTCAAGGAGCAGCATGTGGGGCTGTTTGGGGCTTCAGCAGGATGGGAAATCCCCCCAAATTGCCCCTTTCTTCTGTTCATGGAGATCTTCCATTAGATCCAAGGCCATGCGGCTCCACTTTAAAAAATCCAAACAGGAACAGTATGCTAGTACTTTTAGTTGCACACCAAACAGTAAACTAGCTTTCAAGTTTCACCGAGCCTTTATTTAGGCTCCATATTAAACAAAGTGGGAGCGGGAGAAAAAAAGACATGCTGTTAGAGGGGATGATAGCCTTACCATTTTAGGAGGTGAAGGGAGAGGCTCTTTGCAAACTAACACACTTCAAGAATGTATAGTTATCTATAGCCAGTTTGGTGCAGAGGTTTGGAGCGTGAAATCTAATCTGGGAGAACCGTGTTTGATTCCCCACTCCTCCACATGCAGCTGCTGGCATGACCTTGGGTCAGTCACATTTCTCTCTGAGCTGTTCTGGAAAGAGCTGTTCTTGTAAGAGCTCTCTCAGCCCCACCTACCTCACAGGGTGTCTGTTCTAGGGAGTGGAAGGGAAAGGAGATTGTAAGCTGCTCTGAGACTCCTTCAGATAGTGAAGGGCGGGGTATAAATCCAATCTTTTCTTCTCTTCTTATTTCTAGTCCGCCTTTCTCACTTTGATTCAAGGTGGATTACACAGAGTGAGTCAACAGCACATTCAAACGGATGGGACATTCAATAAACAATGCAATAGGATTATAGTTGTAGAACCAACCTGAAGTCTAAAAATAGAACCGGGGCAAAGCATAAGTATTAACAAGACACATTAAATGATGCAAAATTCCACAGTAGGATCCTAGATGCAACAAGCTATACACAGTAGTCTGGAGTGTTTCTTGTTGTGGCATAGAGTTCACTCATAGTAATTGGGGCACATTCTTTCCACACCCCTTTTAGGAGGGCCCCTGTCTCCAAGGAACATCACCTGCTGACCTGTCACTTTCTTCCGATGTGTGTAAAGAAGTGCTAAGAAGTTCAGAGGGCTTTTCTGCAGCTTTTGTTTGGAATATGACACATTTTTATTGCAGTTGCTTCAAGTGAGCTTTTGAGTTTATCTTTATCAGGAAGGCCAGGCTGGTAAATAATTTCCCTGAGGGATGGCCAACCGGCCAGCAGTTTCAGTTCTTGTTCTCTTGGCATCCTGTCCTAGAGAACGACCTTGTGTTCTCCCCTTTCAGATTCAAGCCGCTTTTTTTTTAAAGCTTTCTCAGGAAAGGTCTGCATGTAGCACCTGGCAAGAGAGAATGGCATTGGTTTTTTGGATGTTGGAGTGATGCACACTCACTAACATGCATGCCAAAGTCTTTTGTAAAGGAAACATGAAGAAGTTTCAGTTCCTGTTTGGAAAATGATGGACACCGCGGAGAAAAATTGCATGCATGTACAGTATGCAGCAGGTGTGTACATGCAAGCAATTTTTCTATACACCCAGCAGGAGAGGAGGGAAATTGTTCCTCCTTTGGTCATGAATGTAGCACATGCATTGCCACCAATATGAATCTTTCTGGTAAATGTTTTTGCATGCTCCAGATGGGATAGGCGTGGGTGGAGAAAGGCCTCTATGTTCCTTCTGGACTGGGTCTTGTTATTTACTTACTACATGTATACCCTGCCTTTCTCCTTAAAACCTTTTTCTGCATTCCTTGATAACACCCTGATATGTTGGCAGCATTGTCATAAGATTAGGGGGGGCGGGAGAAGAAGAGAAGGAGATATGATTTATACCCCACCCTTCACTACCCAAAGGGGTCTCAGAGCAGTTTACAATCCCTTTCCCTTCCTGTCCCCACAACAGACACCCTGTGAGGGAGGTGGGGCTGAGAGAGCTCTTTTGAGGACTGATCCTGAAAGAACAGCTCTGAGAGAACTTGTGACTGACCTGAGGTCACACCAGCAGCTTCATGAGGAAGAGTGGGGAATCAAACCCAGTTCTCCCAGATTAGAGACTGAGCTCTTACCCGCTACACCAAACTGTCTCTCAAGAATCAAGTACATATGACCAATGTTCCCTCTAAGCTGTGGAGTCTTGTGAGCAAAAATTCTACCTTGTGAGCTACTGGCCTTAAAGTTGTGAGTTGGCGATCTGGCTACTGCATAAATTAGTTTGCTCTGGAGCCATCCTCCCTGAGCTAAGACAAAAAAGTGTGAGCCGGAGGCTAAAAAACTGTGAGCTAGCTCACACTAACTCAGCTTAGAGGGAACACTACATTTGACTCAGAAGACTATATTAATAATAAAGCATGAATTTATTGCAGCACATAACAGGATCTGATTTCCTTCCATTATTTTGATCTACATCAGCAGCACACACTTCTGGTTTAGGTGAGTATGTGTGTGTGTGTGCGTGGGGGGGGGTAAAGTGCTGTCAAGTCACAGGTGACTTATGGTGACCCCAGCAAGAGGTTTTCAAGGCAAGTGATTAAATGGAGGTGGTCTGCCATTGCTTTCCTCTGCAGAGGCTTCCTTGGTGGTCTCCCTTCCAAGTACTGACCCTGCTCAGCTTCCAAGATCTGACGAGACGGGGCTGTACCAGGTCACCTTCCCTTCCCCTGGTTTAGGTAGGGATAAGTAATAAAAAAGAGAACAGAAAAATGTGGGGGCAATGTGTAATGGAGTGTAAGGAAGTCTAACAAAGTTCTGATTTTCCCCATGAAGACTACTTCATTTTTGGTTTTTGGTATTTTTTACTCTGATTTCTTTTTTGGTGTCCCTCCTTTGCTGGTGCCCCAGAGCATGTCCTTAGTCTGCCTGTTGGCTAATCCCGATTCTCACACTGATACATATGTTGAAGATGGTGTGATGGAATGGCTAACACATGGAGCAGTAATAATGAACTGGGTGTGATCTGACAGATGTGCTATGTTGATCAACATGCACAATTTACTGAAAGTATGCGTAACCCCAATATTATTTGTCCCGAGCTCTTAAACTGGGAACAAGTAGGAAAACACAAAATTCAAATAGATATGAATACATACAAAATTTAATAACACCTGCTGTGTTATATTCCACATTATTAGACTTTGGAAAAGATTGAGCTACACTCTCTGAATTAAGGGGGAAGGGATCAGAATAAAAGAAACCAATTTGTTGGAAGAAATAAATGCAGCCACAACTCCCTCCAAGTGCCCTGTCCATCTCCTCTGTCTTGTGTCAAATTAATGTGTTGACGGGTGATTTCCATACCAGCTTGGGAATTGTCCCTTAAATACTTCTTATAACGAAATGCTCTTTCCCTTTAATAGAGGCTTAATGTGGGGGAATAGACAGGTGAAGCATTTCACAGTAAAGAATATCATCTAGTAAATAACATTCCATTATGCCTGTGTTAAAGGGACGGGACATTTTTTTGTCCAGGCTATTAGAAACTGCCGCTCATCATGTCTTGTTTGAGGTAGTGTTTAAGCACTGTTTATACTGGGTGGTCTTGGGCCAGTCACACATTCTTTTGCCTAATCTAGCTCACATTTGTTGGTGTGAGGGTGGAAAAGTGGAGGACCAGATGTCCTCGTGTAAGGGAATATGGTCCTGAATTCAAGGGAAAGCAATATTTTTATTTCCTGTACGTTCAATAGCCAAATCTTTTTTAAGAGTGAAAAAAGGTAAATAGCTCTCAAAGGGGGCTGGTGTGGAAGTTTAGGGCTTGTTCCACACAACATTTTCATGATCTTAGTTGTTGTCCCGTCCCCCCCGCTGGTGCTCACTTTTGCCCTGTTGAGGGGAACATACAGGTGCTTGTCAGAGCTCTTTTTGTAGCAGTAGCCCCTGTAAGAAGAGCTCTGTAAGCTCTTGGAGGATTGGCTAAATTAGGGTGTGTGTCCCCTAATATGCAAAGGAGTTCCTGCTACAAAAAGAGCCCTATGTGTGGATATAAAGGGCCATCAGGTTGCAGCTGACTTATGGTGACGCCCCCCCCATGGGGTTTTCAAGGCAAGAGATGATCAGAGAAGGTTTGCTGTTGCCTGCCTCTGCATAGCAACCCTGGACTTCATTGGTGGTCTCCCATCCAAGTCCAGACTAGGGAAGATCCTGCTGAGCTTCTGAGATCTGACAAGATAAGGCTAGCCTCTATATTTCCCACACTGCAAATAGACCTGGGAGTGGGAACTGAGATGATGCAGGGGCAAAGAGATAAGCCTGCACACCAACGGCCCTAACTAGGGTTCCTCACCCCAGTAGCTACTATTCAGCTGCATTAAAACAGTAGGAGCTCAACAGTGGAATCCTAAGCAGAGTCATACCCTTCTGAGCCCATTGAAATCTGTGGGCATAGAAGGGGATAACTGTGTTTAGGATGGCTCTGCCACCCACAGATCTTCCCATTGTTGAGTACAGTTTCATGGGGCTACTAAGTGGACTGGGTTTGTCAGTTTAACATCTAAAATAAATCAACAAAGTTGTAAAGATAGTTCAGTATGGAAGCAGCTGTGTCTCTGCTGATTTTCTTGCTACAGGGTCTGGGTTACCAACCTCCAAGTGTAGACTGGAAATCTCCTGCAATTACAATTGATCTCCAGGTGACAGAGATCACTTCACCTGGAGAAAAGGGCCGCTTATTCCCCACTGAATCCCCTCCCCTTTCCAACCCTGCCCTCCTCAGGCTCCACCCCCCAAATCTCCAGGGGTTTCCCAACCCAGAGCTGGCAACCTTAAACAGTGTTCTGAACCTCGCCAGAGCTGGCAACAAGAATGAGAAAGCTGACTTTAGAAACACACACACATCAAAATCAAACTAAGTGTGAAGGATTACTAACCAGTCATCACACAGTATTTTAGTGGACAGTCATAAGAACATAAGAGAAGCCAATGTTGGATCAGGCCAATGGCCCATCTAATTCAACACTCTGTCACACAGTGGTCAAAATATACCAGGTGCCATCAGGAGGTCCAGCAGTGGGGCCAGGACACGAGAAGCCCTCCCACTGCTGCCTCCCCCCCAGCACCAAGAATACAGAGCATCACTTTCCCCGGACTGAGAGTTCCTATCTATACCTTGTGGCTGATAGCCCCTGATGGACCTCTGCTCCATATGTTTATCCAATTCCCTCTTAAAGCCGTCCATGCTTGTAGCCGCCGCCAGTTTCTCTCAGTTTCCAAAGCTATTAGTTAGGAAGGGCCCAAATTCCCAAAAATGGGATATCTTTTCTTGTTCGCCTCATTGAAGCCAATGAGATAAGTGAATGTAAAAACTGGCTTTAAGAAAAACATTGTGGGCATGTTTTCTGTTATGCAGAGTAAAAGAAAAAAAGAGGCCTAAGCCCTTCTGATTATCGCTTCTCATTTTGGTAACAGTTGAGTTCTATCAGATGTAAAATTCAAGTAGCTCATCCAAACAATTTAAAGTAAAGGAGGTTTGCCAGAAGCAATGGTCCATAGAGTGTTTGCTCCATAACATCTCTCAATCTGTGTTGCCTTGCCAGAGTTTCAGATTGGAGTGCCAGAGAAATAAAGCTTTATTCAGCTGCCCACATGGTACTGACCAAGTGCCAGAGCAGCATAAAAGAAAGCACTGCCAAGTGAAAGTGGGGTGTGAACTAACACTCTTTTGTGTGTGGGTGTTATGCAGGACACTATAGATGCTAAATTGTTCAACTTAGCAAGCTTTGGTCCGAACTTCAAGAAAATGACAAATAAGGTGCTTGAGAGTTTTGCTAACTGTAGAAAAGCATTGCAGAGCCCGCTTGCCTAGTTATATAAAGAAGTGTAAGGATGTGACGACCAACATCAAGATAATTCATGTCATAGTATCCCCCCTTACTATGAATGGGTGTGAAAGTTGGACAACGAAGAAAACTGACAGGAAGAAAGCTGGAAATGGGATGTTGGAGGAGAGTTTTACAGATACTGTAGACTGCCAAAAGGGCACATCAGTGGGTTCCAGATCCAATCAAGCCTGAACTCCCCCTGGAAGCTAAAATGACAAAAATGAGACTATTATGTGTTGGTCACATTCTGAAAAGACAAGAGTCCCTGGAAAGGCTGAAGGCAGCGGGAAAAGAGGAAGACCTGACATGAGATGGATAGACCCGGCCTAGGAAGCCAGGGCCCCCCAGGTTGCAAGCCCTGGGCAAGGCTGTTAAAGGTACGAAATTTTGGAGATCCTTAATTCCTAGGGCCGACATAAGTTGGAAGTGACTTTACAGCACTTATCACATGCGCCCAGGGCTGAGCTGAATGTTGCTCATTTTTTCACATCAAAACTAGTGATTAAAGTGGGATGTACATTTCCTCGGAGTCACACTTGAACACATGAAACTGCCTTATACTGAGTCAGACCACTGGTCTGTTGAGGTCAGAATCATTTACTCTGACTGCCAGTGGCTCTTCAGAGCCTCAGGCAGAGGTCTTTCCCATCACTAGCTACTTGATCATTTTATCTAGAGATGCCATGACCTGAACATGGGGTTTTCCGAACAACAGATGGTGGTAGAGCCAGTGTGATGTTGTGATTAGAGGGCTGCACTAGGATTTGGGAGGCCCCAGTTCAAATTCCCCACTCAGCCCTGGACGCTCACTGGGGATCACACACGTTCAGCCTAACTTACCTCACAGGCTCGTTGTGAGGATCAAATGGAAGAGAACAATGTAAGCCATTTTGGGTCTCCAGTGGGAACAAAGGCAGGGTATGAATGAAGTAAATAAAGAAATAATAGCTAATATGAAAACAAGGGGGTGGGATGGGGTCAAAGTGGCCCAAAGGCTGCTTGGACCCAGCCCATATGAGCTACCTCCACTGCCTATTACGTGCCAACCCATCTGATTTCCTGTTGTAGAGTCAGCTCCCTCTGTAAGGGGCAGGGCCTGAGACTTCCCACCCCATTCGCTCCGGGGCAGTCTGCTTGAAAACATCCGACAGGCTTCAGAGCCCTTCAGCACCAACCTATCTCTTGGCTACCCAGAGTGGCTAGAATTTCTGGCTGCCGTGTTTGATTGCCAACCGCAGCTTGGGAAATTCCTGGGTATTGGGAGATGATGTCTGGTGAGGGCAGAGTTTGGGAGCTCTGTGGATGTGTGATGCCCACAGAGCCTGCCCTCTGGAGCTGCCATTTCCTCCAGGGGAACTGCTCTCCGTAATCTGGAGATCAGTTGTAATGACAGGAGAAACTCCAGGTTCACCAAGACGTTGGCAACCCCAGTTCAGTCCCTGAAAGGAGACAGATGATCTTTTCCACCCATGCAGGCGCCTTTGGGGAGGTATGCCAGGCCTAGTGCTGCCCTGATCTCCGCCCATCCCCTCATTAGCCAAAAGGCCAGGGTCTCATACGGGAGACTCGGATTTGATTCCCTGATGGGGAGTTGCCCCTTAGTTTGGGGGTAGGAGCAGGCTGGAAGACCAAGGGTCATTTCCCAATGGAGAACTGGCCACCTGCCTTGAAGGGAGCATCCCCCTCTGCTCCTTTGGTACCCGGGCAGACCTCCTGTCTGCAGCACTGAGCCTGTCCCACCGCTCACTTCCCTCCATGCAGTCCACCAGCCCGGGTTCTTCTCAGGGATGTACAGGAGGCTCTTCAGCCCTAGCTAATCTACCCATACAGGAGAGTCTGGCTGCTTGTTAACGCCAGAAACGGGGGCTCAATTATCTGATGAGGAGATGGCTTCTTAGCGGAGGGAGGGCTGGGGTGGTCCCATTTTGCTTCTTGTCAGGCCCCAGGGGGTGTACACCAACCTGGGGGCCACTTTTTAGAAATGAGAGGCATAAGACAGGAAGTGCTGGTTGCTTTGCCCTGCCAATGTTAGGGGTGCCAACCCCCAGGTGGTGGCTGGAGATCTCCCACTATTACAATGAATCTCCAGCTGATAGAGATTGGAGAAAATGGCTGCTTTGGAGGCTGGACTCTAGGGCATTTTACCTTGCTGAGGTCCCTCCCCTCCTCAACCCTGCCTTCCCCAAGCTCTACTCTCCAGGTATTTCCCAACAAAGAGCTGGCAGCCCTACCGTCAATGAGCTACATGCATGCTCGGCTCTGTCCCACTGAAATCAGAAGAAGGGGAGAAGGTTTTTATACCTTGCTTTTCTCTACCCTCAGGAGTCTCAAAGGTGGCTTACAATCACATTCCCTTTGTCTCCCCACAACAGGCTCTTTGTGAGGCAGGTGGGGCTGAGAGAGCTCTGAGAGAATTGTGGCTGGCCCAAGGTCGCCCACCAGGCTTCATGTGGTGGAGGAGTGGGGAATCAAACCCCGATTCTCCAGATAAGAGTCTGCTGCTCTTAACCACTACACCACGCTGGCTCTCAGTCAGTCATCAATAAGGCTCACAGATGCTTCACTTTTAAGAACAGTTGAAGAAAGTTAGAGAACTGGATGGATGAGTTAGACTAGCAGCTTTCCAAAAGGTCCGAAACGTAACAAGGTCAGACTCGTACTGGAGGTTGTCATTGAGATGAATTATACTAAGTTAGTAGCAAGATTACTACTGAGTAAAATTTGTTACTCTGAAATAATATTTTGTACTCCAGGAAAAAAAGAAAAGAAAAAGGATTGTGGCCAGAGCCCATGCCTGAAACGGACCTGATTTTTAAAGTTATTCTGTTTCCAACCGTGACGAGACTTTGGCCTTTCCTGCCACCAAAATCAAGTCCTCAAGACTGCCCCTTTTCCTCCTGACCGACGGCTGCACTGTCGCCCTTCCGAAGAAGAGAAAAACAACAATGTTTTGTTGGCAGAAAGGCCCAACCTTATTAGCAGGGAATTTGTGAGGCCGTGTTCTCCCCCCCCCAAATATCGTAATCAGGGAAACATGTTTTAGCTGTTTAGCAAAAGGGGTCAAATCCATTTAGATGGAATTCCAGTCTTGCAAGAGTAACAATAGCAGGAAACCTGGGGGGAGGGAAGGGGGGGTTGCCTTCAGCCCGCAAGTCTCTGGCGGAGGATTGTTGAAAGAGCTGGCTGCCCCTCAGCCGCTTTCTCTTTCTTTGTTCTGGAATGCTGTGATTCTTCCTCACACAATGGAAACCTGAGGCTCAAGGCAAGTGAAGCAAAATTACAGGAACTTTTCCTTTCCTTATAAAAAGTTTTTGGCCGCCTACCCCTTAGTCCGGGCCATACATTATTCACTTTAGCCTGACAGGAACGCAGAAATGCATTTTTCTTGTTGAACAACAGAGGAAATTTCGATTTACCTGCTCAAAACAAATGCCCAAGTTTTTTTTTTAAGAAAAAGAAACAAAACATTGCATTCATTACCACTGGATGCTTCGGTTGTCCAAAGGGGCATCAGCACTAGTGTTAATCGTTAAAGCTGGTCTCATATTGATGTGCAACCTATGCAACGTTTGCATGCACACCTTGCCAGTTGAATTTATTTTGATCAACTTTCTGAAATGTTCTGGGAAATTCCATGAAATTCCATGAAATGGTTGAAGAACAAGACTAGTCCAACTGTGTAGAAAGCTCTCAAGCCCTCAGCAGATCCAGACCCTCTACATCCTCCCTACTATTTCTAGGGATGGGCAGGAACCAGGAAAATGTGGTTCAATTTGTGGTTGTGGCATGCCCCGTTCATGAACCACGAACTGTCATGAACTTTTAGCCACCAAATGAACTGAAGAAGAAGAGGAGATTGGATTTATACCCCACCCTTCAATACCTAAAGGAGTCTCAGTCAGAGCAGCTTACAATCTGAGGGAAGGTGCGTTCCCGCCCCTCCATCACATGTCAGTTTAGACAGGAAGAACTGATGCAAGCCAAGGTAGGGGGTGCACTGATAACATGGTAGAAGATGTTGGAAAGCTGAAGAACTTTCACTTTTGCAGCTGTCCTGCACATGCTCAGGCCCATGTGTGCCTGCACAGAAGTCCACTCAACGAACAATGTTCCAGGTAAGTGTAACTCCCGCCCCCCCCCCCATTACATTTGCTTTATTAAGAACAAAATAGCGATACAAAACACCGCCCCCCAGAAATCCCAACGTCAAAGTATCACAAACAGAAAAAAAATGGGAAAAGAAAAATTGTGTTTTCATCTCACAAAGAACTGCAAAAGCCTTGTGCTCATTTGGCAGTGATTATTCATGAATCTAATAAAAGGACTTCACAGTCATTCAAATGCTTCCTTGTAAAATTTCTGCGGCAAATGGTATCAGTGATTGTAGCCATTTCAGCACTTATCCTTATTTTGGTTAGCTCACTCTGAGTTGGTGGTGTGTGTGTGGGGGGGGAAGCAATGCCAGAATTTAGCAGTTAACAAATTAAGATGCCCTTAAACACTTTTAAAAAAATAGTAGTGGGAAAGCAGAGAAGAAACCGGAGTGGGGGTGGGGATTACACATTGTCTCTAAAGTTGGTCACATCTTCACCATTATCAGGAATGCCAACGTGTTCTAGGAATGACGTGAGGTGCATTTCCTCAAAAGTGTTTTCCTTCTGTTCCACTGTACAAACAGTTTGCACTGTATGAACTCGGGTGGCCGGAATGAACATGGAGGAAATGCTTCTGTACAACTGCAGATGGTGAGGCCTGTAAACAGGAAGGTGATATTTTACACAGACACCGTTCAACATATCTGTAGGAAGAATCGACACGTTCCACTGGAAATGAATCTTCACACTAAAAATGAATGACTCAGGTTGTTTCCCTTGCAAGGGCTAGATGGAAAGCAGAGGCACTTAATAAGAGAAAGATGGGAATGTATTTAAAGACTAACGTGCTTGAATATCTGAACAAATTTTGAGTCCAGTGGCACCTTTAAGACCAGCAAGGTATGAGCTTTTGTGTGCACGCACACTTCCTCAGATACATTGAAATTGAAGATAACAGTGCAAATATATAGGCAGATGCCTCTACATCGGTGAACAGTAAATTAGCATACAACTTAATGAAGATGTTTTGACATATACAAAGACTAAATAGAGCCAATTTGGTGTAGTGGTTAGGAGCACAGACTCTAATCTGGGAGAACCGGGTTTGATTCCCCACTCTTCCACATGCAGCTGCTGGCATGACCTTGGGTCAGTCACAAGTTCTCTCAGAGCTATCCTCTCTGGAGCAGTCCTCGGGAGAGCTCTCTCAGCCCCACCTACCTCACAGGGTGGCTGTTGTGGGGACGGGAAGGGAAAGGAGATTGTAAGCCACTCCGAGACTCCTTTGGGTAGCAAAGGGTGGGGTAGAAATCCAATCTCTTCCTCCTCCTCCTTCTTGAACAAGCTAAATTCATACAGTCACCATTTATTTGGATTAATTGAACATGTTTGATTCCACTGGCAGTATATATCTTCAGTGTGAGTTACAGGTACAGATATACTTTTATGTACACATGGAGCATGAATTTATTTTATTGACCTTATTTATAGTCCACCTTTTTCAGGGTGACTCAAGGCAGATTCCACAGTACAAGTCGATACATTCAATAGGACATGACGCCTGAAAAGCAGCACGATCTGACTAAGATTACAGGAATCTGAAACAAAGTGAAAAGTACTAGGCATGATGCAGAAAAAGGTTATTACAGAAGAGAATGTGGGGGAGCAGGATAATACATACTGCAAAGAGGTGCATAGGATACACAGTGGTCTAGTTCAGTGTTTCCCAACCTGTGGGTCAGGACACAAAAGTTAGTCTGAAAGTGGGTTGCAGGCCAGTCTTCCCTAGTGGCCGCCCCTGTCCTTTCCCCTGCTCCCTTTTGTTTCTTGGAGACTAAGATCCGGCACTGGAAACAGTATCTTCCATGCCATACATTAGCTTGTATTTCTTTCCTTCTCTGCGCATGTGTCAATTAAGGAAATGTCCTGAGGGTTACTGGAGTGAGTTTCTTAGAATGGGGGTGGGATTAGAGGGAGCAATGGAGAAGGAGAGGGTGGTCAAAGCCTGGAATGTAACCTCCGGATACAAAGGCTGTGTTTGTTGGAATGCTACTTGCTTGGGGTCAGGGCTGATTCTTTCATAAGGTGGGGTTAGGCAATTGTCTAGGGGCGCCATCCTATGAGGGCGACCCGCCGACCTGCTGTTCCGCCGCGCCGCCCCCCATCCAAAAAAGCCCTGCTCTGCTTCTGATCACCCTCTTGGTAGAAGAAGCAGTGGTGGCATCCGAGCACTCTGGAGCATGTGTGGTACATGTCGGTTGTCCTCTTGCCATTGCCACCCAAAGGACTCCACATTGGGCCCTCCTTCTGCTCCGCAATGTGCTGCTCACCTCACACCACCACTGTTTTTGGCAACCCAAGCCCAGTTCCCAGCCAGGCCCCAGCCTCCCTGGACTCGAGCTGCAACAGGTGAGTGGGGGAGTAGTCGATTGGTTGCCATGGGGAGCAATGTATCAAGGGGCAGTGCCTGGCCTTGCCTCAGCAGCCCTGTCTGGAAAGAAGAAGCACTTCACCTGTGCCTGCCCCCGCCGGCAGCCCGGTGTCCAAGCAGGCTGGCGCAGCTGCATTCCTCCTCTGAGGGTGCCCTGGAGGAGCCTCGAGGCCCCCAGCCCTGCTCCACCACCTTCAGAGGGAATTGAGAGGCAGCCCAGCACAAGGGGACAGCCTCAGGTCGGCGGGGGGAACCAGCTGGGACCCAGGAGTCTGAGGAGGCAGCCTGAGCCCCCAGCAGCTGTCCTGGGGCGGGCGCTGGGGCTGAGGCTCGAGTGCGGCACACCTGCTTCCTTGGGCAGCCCCCTTGCCCCTCTTGCAGCAGCGGCGGCAGGATCCTGCTTCCCACGCCCCTGGGCCTCCCCCCACCCGCTCACTCACTCACTGCCTGCCCCCTGCCCAGCCATCTCCCAGTCCTACCCTTTCCTAGGCCCAGCTAAATCACCCGGGGGCTGCTCCCTTTCTCCTCTGCAAGGCTGCAGGCCGGAGGGTAGGGCCCAGCAGGCAGAGGCATGATGGTGGACGTGCGCCCAGCCCCCAGGCCATCTTGGTCTTCCTCCCCCTCAGCCATGCCTGCCCCCAGCCCAGGTGCTGCTGTTGGGACCCCTGCAACATGCAGCTGGAATCAAAAGTAGAAGTTGCACCCCGAAGTGAAAGCCTTGCGCAGCCCGCCCCCAGCCAACCCCCGGGGGACTCAGTGTAGCTTGCTGTCCCCCCTGCCCCGGGAAAAGGGAAGTGGGAGCCAGCGGCCCCTGTGGATCATCTACTCTGCCTCCCTTTCTACCCCTCTCTATCCCCAGTTTTGTGTTTTGGTGGGGGGAGACCGACAAGCCAGAGGGATCTGCCACGGATGGGTAAGACCGTTCCTGCGATTGCCAGCAGTGGGACTCCCCCAAGTGTGAGAAAAAAGCTGAGGGGGAGTGGAGGACCCAGGGAGACAACCCCGCCCCCAAATTAAGTACATTCCCTCATAGGGTTATGAGTCATTTTGAAGATGTAATGCTTCTGTGTGTGTGTGTGTGTGCGTCCCTCTTGGATCTCCTTTGCTGGTGGAGAGGGGGGAGCAATAATAAAAAGGCATTTTGTTGAAATGGGGGCGTGGAAACACGCACACACATACATGACAGCTAGAGAGAAAAAACCTGGCTAGTTGCTTGCGAAGGCAGGAAGGGAGACCGTTTGCTCAGGGTTGCAGGCAGCCTGCTTGTCAGTGGCTGCCGTGTGTGTGTGTGTGTGTGTGCGCGCACCTCTCCTGGGGGCTCAGCGCTGCCGACTCTGGGTTTTCCATCTTGGATGAGGCACAAGAGGAAACTGGCCACTGAGGAGTTGGGCATTGTAATCATGCGGGTTAACCCTACCCTCTCCTCGCTTCTCCTTGACTTTTTCCCATCCCCTTCTTCCCCTTCCCCCGTCTTTCCTAGCCCTTCATCCTTTCTTCCTGTTTTTCTCCCACTTTCTTTTGATTCTTCGGCTCTAGCTTTCTCTCGCCTACTTCTTCCTTTCCCACTGTGTTTCTTCTCAGGGGTGTTCTCTGTTCCTTTTGAGACTGTGTGGCTGAAGGGAGTCGGCCCACTGCTCCCCAGAACGCTCTGAGCACTTGCTTCAAGGTGGTTGTTTGTCATTACTCCTGATTTTTAAAAAGTTTCTGTGTGGCTGTCTTGGGGAGGGGGTTTCCCCAGATGAGCTATGCTGGCTACTTTGTGGTCTTTCTCTGGGGAATTAAGCCTGGACTGCTTAGCAGTTGGACTTGTTTTGTTCCTACACAATTCGGAGTATTGGAGGTAGACTGATTCTCAACTAGGGTTGCCAGGTCTGGGTTAGTCCACCCTTCAAAGCAGCCATTTTCTCCAGGGGAGCTGATCTCTGTCAGCTGGAGATAAGTTGTAAAAGCGGGAGATCTCCAGGCCCCACCTGGAGGCTGGCAACCCTACCTGGACACTTCATTTAGCTAGCCTTGTTGATTGGTTTGAGAAACCCATCCTTCCAGGAACTTGTCCAATGTTTTAATGGTCAGCCATTCCAAAATCCGAAAGACATTAGTGCTTGAGAAAAGACATATTAAGCTTTGAAGGTGTGTATTTATCAGGTTTGTTTTGTAACAGTTTGTGGTTGCTGGCACCAAGTTAGCACGTTTTCTGATTTTACTGTTGTTGTTGTTTTTACTGTTGGGGTGGGTGTCCTAGGGGGTAGGCTGGTGGTCTGCTGCCGGTGAGTCCTGGTTGCTGCAGCCTGCCCTAGGCTAGGCCTCCTTTTCCTGGCCTGGTGGTGAGATAGCTTAATGGCCTACCTGAGGATCTTGGAGGAGTTGCTTCCCCATTGAGTTTATGTGACTGATCTGGTAGTGAGGCCTGCTGGCTGCTGCCTGCCTGCCCTAGGCTAGGACTTCTCCAGGCCTTCTCTTGGCCTAGCGCACTGCCTGGCCTAGTTCTTGTTTCTGGCTTGGTTCTTGTTTCAGTTCTGGGCATCTCCAGCTGGAATTAGAAAGCTAATGGCACTAAGCACCTTGGTTTCTGTGAGAATGGGAATGGATGTGGGGGTATTTTTCTACTGATTCTCTGTTCCTTGTGTTTTCAATGTAGTTTGGGGGGGCTGGCCTACACCATACTGGCTTAGAAGGACAAGGTTTAGAAGCACACACCAGTGAGGAGCAATTAGCAATTTCAAATGTTGTGTTTTTCATTCTTCCTAAAATGCATTTGCGTTTGAAAATTGGTGGGTGCGGAGGGGAGGGATGTCAGAAGGTAGCCTCACCTAGTGTGCAAAAAAACCTGGCTTGGGGTTCATAGTGTGAGATGTTTGTTGGTTTCTCCAAAACATCTAGTTTGCCACTCTAGAAAATGGAATGCTGAACGAGATGGTGGTGCCAAGGTCATAGTTTGCCTAGGGTGCCACAAGACCTTGGGTTAGCCCTGGATGGGTCACCACACCAAATAAATTAGGACTGGTGGGCCACCATACCAGAAAGGTCGGTAACTGCTGGTCTAGTCCATAGCCTCACTCTTTGTAATGCACCTTCCTGGACCATTATGATGTTAATGTCAAACTCAGGGCCTCGTTTGCTGTGGGATTTCTCTGTTCTGTCTAATTGCTTGTAACTTGGGCCGTTGGGGGGGCAGTGAATGAGTGAGTGGAAGTGTGTGTGGGAACCACTTAGGCACTTCGCAACTGTTTTTCTAAAGAGGCCTTCCATTTGGGAAGAATGTAAGTGACCTTGGAGCCTGTCTCTGCTAGGCCCCCTGTCCTAGATAACATGTAGGTTCGCAGGTGTGTGGGGGGGAGCAGAGCGCGTGATAGATTTAGGTGGGATGAGTGAATGGCTTGATTGGACGGGTTATTGGGGCGGGGGCTGTTTGAATCATGTATAATACCAGGACTAGTGCCATTCCAGTCAGTTTTGACACAGATGGTCTCTACTGGACACAGCTACATATCTCAATAAACAAATCACATACAGAAGAGTGTTGTTGAGAGTGCGTTTGTGCAAGAGCATGACAGTTATATAACGCTATGGAAACACCCTCCCAAACAGTTCTGTTTTACATAGTTTGTGGGGAAATAGAATGCTGGGAGCTTTACTATCGCATGAGGATAACTGTCCAAGTGCTACTGATGATGGTTTAAGTGGGTCCTTGCTGATTTCCATGAGCATCTTTCTTAGCATAATCTGTGAGGCTAGAAGGTTTATGGACATCTTCTCCTTACTACAGTGCCCCTTCTGCATGCCCCTTTGACTGTGGGAGTCTCTCAACCCTCACTTTTCAGAGGTCAAAAAGGTTCCCTTCTTTCACCAGCAGAAAAGCCAGAGGGGATCAAGCCAATATGAGAATTACACTGAATGTCAACACAAACGTATTTGCAGTCAAGACAGAATGCCACACTTTTCAGCCTTGTGGATGTGTTTCATTCTCTCACTGAAGTCAACAGGATCAAAATGAGAGGGAATGAAAGGGATTGGATGGTATGATCTCTTTTGTCATAGATTGCATTGCAGATCAGAGAAGAAGAAGAGGAGGAGGAGGAGGAGGAGGAGATTGGTTTTATACCCCACCCTTCACTCAGAGTCTCAGAGCAGTTTACAAACTCCTTTCCCTTCCTCCCCCACAAAAGATACCCTGTAAGGTAGGTGGGGCAGAGAGAGCTCTTTCAAGAACTGCTCTTTCAAGGACAGCTCTGATGGAACTATGGCTTGCCCAAGGTCATCCAGCAGCTGCATGTGGAGGAGTGGGGAATCAAACCTGGTTCTCCCAGATTAGAGTCCGTGCATTTAACCACTACACCAAACTGGCTCTCAGAAATCCAAGGAAGGAGGGCAAACAGCGGCAGCCACCTGTCTGTAGTCTTCAGTTACTCAAGAGTTGGTCTTCATGAGGGGGCACCATGGTGCCCGCTGCCAACCCATCTGGTGAACTACAATGGTTTTTAGAAAGTGGGTGGGGTCAGTTGGGGGTCATGCCCAGCAGGGCTTCTGATTGGCCACTAGAGATCAGATTGGCTGTGCAGATCAAAACAATCTTTGCGGGTTTTGTTCTCTCTCACTGCTCTTTCCTAGTGTGTATGTGTTTTTTTTTAATTGACACCTCCTCTCCCTTGCACTTGGTCTTCCTATGTTTGTGTCACTCTGTCTCCTGTGAGCAGTCGGGTTAGAACGGATAAAAGGAAGTACTTCTTCACCCAAAGAGTGATTAACACATGGAATTCACTGCCACAGGAGGTGGTGGCAGCTACAAGCATGGGCAGTTTCAAGAGGGAATTAGATAAACATATGGAGCAGAAGTCCATCAGTGGCTATTAGCCACAGGGTATAGATAGGAACTCTCAGGCTGGGGCAAGTGATGCTCTGTATTCTTGCTGTTGGGGGGGGCAGCAGTGGGAGGGCTTCTAGTGTCCTGGCCACACTGCTGGACTTCCTGATGGCACCTGGTATATTTTGGCCACTGTGTGACAGAGACTAGATGGGCCATTGGTCTGATCCAACATTGGCTTCTCTTATGTTCTTATGACAGCCATTCGATAGTTGCAATTACTGCCCTGTGTCAGATTCCAGAGGGGCCCACAGGCTCAAAAAGACCAGAGACCCCTCCTCTCCTTGCATGCACACACATACATACACGCATATTGGGTGCTACATTGGAAGCAAAGGAGCAGATAATGCCATAAAGGCGTCGCTCAGCATTTCCCAGCAGAAGTGGTGTTGGCAGCACATGATCAGCCTCGTGTCCTAGCCAAGGTCCCCGGTGGTGCTTTACAGCTATTGTGGGGAAAGACGTGTGGCTCCAGCTCCAGTCGCAGGACCGCTGACTGTGCAGATGGGGGGATTCTCCGCCTCAGGACAAGGATGGCATTATTTAGGCCAGGGACGAGGCTCCCCTCGCCCCTCCTGGACAGGCTCCTCTCCTTCTCAATAAGAGAGGGGTTTTGTTCCGGTTTCCCCCCCCTCACTTCAGTTGCCACCTCCTTCCTCTCCCGGCCTGCCTGAATATTAATAACCAGGGTTTTACAGACTGGCTTTGTATGTGGGTCAAGATGCACAGTGGCCTCCATAAAGAGGACCACACGGCTCTGGAAGCTGTTTGTTTTCGAGGGCTGTCACTGCGCCAGGAGTGGGTGTGCACGCACAGCAGCGCCAAATGTTGGTTTTGGCAGCCCTCTGCAACATCCACAAGGGCTATTGTTTGCTTCCTGGTAACAAAAGGACCGTTTAGAAGAGGTGGCGGTTTAGAACCGGCGGGAGGCCTCTTGTCTGGCCAGGTCTGATACGAGGGCCTAACCTCCGTGGCAGAAGATCTTTGTCCAGGGCCAACGCCCTGCCCGGACTTCGCCCTCCGTCCTCCTGCAGGAGGGGCGAGGCCCTCTTTGCGACCCCAACTCAACATCAGGACCAGATCTCTCTTGTCGGGGGGCCAGAAGGAGCGTCACGGAGGCTGTCGGCGACAGGGAGTCTGGCTGCAGGGCAAGCAGGAGGCAGCCGGGGACTTCCCCATCGATGACCCAGGGAGGAGTGGGGCTGACTGTCTTACGGAAGCCAAGGGGGGCAGCAGGCAGCGTCGGCCAGGAAGAATCTGCAGCGGTTGATGGGGATGGGCCCCGTCAAGCCTCAAGAGCCCCAGCGAGGCTGGCATTGCCCCGTGGGGAGGGGAGCACCTCAATCCCTCTCGAATGGACCTAGGCAAGGGTTGCCAGCCTCCAGGTGATGTCTGGAGATCTGGGATTACAACTCATCTCCAGGTGACAGAGATCAGTCCACCTGGAGAAAGTGGCCACTTTGGAAGGTGGAGCTATTGGGGGCCCTGCCCCATTTCTTAAAGGGCCAGCCCCACCAAAAAAAAATATTGAGCAAAATTTTTTTTAAAAAAGATTTTTTGAGATGAATCAGGGAGCTCAGACACACAGCTCCCCACCATGTCTTCTCAAAAGCATTTAAAGGGATCCTTTAAATGCTTTTGAGAAAAAGTGGGGGATGGAGCGTGCCCCTCTCCCTGCCCTCCTGCAAGATTCAAAGGACCCTCCCGCTGATTGGTGGGCCACAGTCTCCCCGCCGATCAGCTGAAGGGCTTTTAAATCTTGCAGGAGGGCAGGGAGAGGGGAGGCCTCCAGCAGTCAGGCTTGGGGACAGATTGGAGAGGACATAAAAACAATGGCAGCCCCACCAGCCCCACCAGAATTTTTTTTTTTGCCCCACAAGGTACAAAATCCTGACTACGGGCCTGGTGGGCACTGTAGCATTATACCAAATTGAAGAAGGAGGAGGAGGAGGAGGAGATTGGATTTATAACCCACCCTTCAGTACCCAAAGGCGTCTCAGAGCGGCTTACAACCTCCTTTCCCTTCCCACAACAGACACCCTGTGGGGAAGGTGGGTCTGAGAGAGCTCTTTCGAGGACTGCTCTTGAGAGAACAGCTCTGAGAGAGCTGTGGCTTGCCCAAGGTCACCCAGCTGGCTGCATATGGAGAAGTGGGGGAATCCAACCCAGTTCTCCCAGATTGGAGTCCACACCCCTAACCACTACACCAAACTGGCTCTCAGTCCCTCCCCTCCCCAAACCCCGCCCTCCTCAGGCTCCATCCCCCCAAATCTCCAGGTATTTCCCAACCCAGAGGCTGCAACCCTAACTGAGGCGAACAGCCAGGGATAGAGAGAAGCCAGGTCAGGCCACGGGCAAGGCCGGAATCAGGCCTTCAGCCAGGATGGGGTTGGGAGGGATCAGTGGGAGAAGGAGGGGGAAGATGAGGTGGGAGGAGGAGGAGGCAGATCCTGCCATGGGCTGGAGATCAGGACAGGTGGCTGTGGGGGAGGGGGCAGAATCTGGTCTTGGGGGAAAGGGGAGCATGGCAGGGGCATTAAAAGGGGAGCATCTGGGACAGGCTGGGGAGCAGCAGGAATGGAGACTTCCTGAAGGAAGGTCCATCCTTGGGAGGAGAGAGGCAAGGAGCTATAACCTCTTCTCGTTCCCGTTCTGTGTCCCAGAGATGCCTTCCCCGATATAGAAGAGCACCACAGAAGGTGGAGGTGCAGCGAGGGAGAAGCCTCCCCATCCTGAAATGCTTGAAGAGCACATGAATCAAGCTAAGCACCCAATGGAGTGACTCAGCCCGACCTTTCGCGGATTCTTCGTTCTTGGGGCAATTTTAATCAATGAGGGCAACTTTTAACCTGCAGGTTTATTTTTAGTGTAATGCAAAAAAATATTAGAAAGTATTAGAAACAGCCTGACAGCTGGCTGGGCGCTCTTTTTTGCTTATTGACTTGTAGGTCATCTTACACATCAGAATCTCAAGCGGGCACCAGTGGTTAAAAATGTTTATGTAGTGCAAATTGATCTAAAATACAGCCGGTTTATTAACTAGTGAAAAGGCAGGTGGACTACATCAGGGAAGACTCTTGAGAGGCCGGCAGCCCTATTTCTTTAAATGTCATTTGTATAAAAGAAGGAAGAACTTGACAAAATAACTGTAGAACACCAGATGCCATCCAGAGGGAAGCCACCCCGCCCCAGACACTTGGGAATGAAGGCACACAGGATGCTCCAGCAGATCTCCCTTTCAGTGGGAAAGTGTGGGAGAACCTTAGCCCTGGTTGGTCTCTCAGGTGCTACTAGGGGCCGCAGTGGCTCAGAGGTTAATACGCTGAGCTGCAGACCGGAAGGTCGGTAGTTCAGCAGTTCAAGACCCGAGTGCCGCACGACGGGGTGAGCTCCCATCTCTGGACCCAGCTCCTGCCAACCTAGCAGTTCAAAAGCAAGAAATCACAAGTAGATAAAGAGGTGCCACTTCAGTGGGAAGGTAACAATGTTCCGTGCACCTTGGCGTTTAGTCATGCTGGTCACATGACCACATAAACATCTTTGGACAGCGCTGGCTCTTCGGCTTGGAAATGGAGATGAGCACCACCCCCCTAGAGTCAAATTCAACTGGCTCTCGGACGAGGGAAACGGGGTGAGCTCCCGTCTCTGGACCCAGCTCCTGCCAACCTAGCAGTTCAAAAGCAAGAAATCACAAGTAGATAAAGGGGTGCCACTTCAGTGGGAAGGTAACAATGTTCCATGCGCCTTGGCATTTAGTCATGCTGGTCACATGACCACAGAAACGTCTTCGAACAGCGCTGGCTCTTTGGCTTGGAAACGGAGATGAGCACCCCCCCCCGAGTCAAATTCGACTGGCTCTCGGGCGAGGGAAACCTTTATCTCTTTAAAGGTGCTACTGGTCTTGAATCTCTTTTACTGCAGGTTAATATGGCTACTTACCTGAAACTGCCTTAGGTCTTATGCCAGACTACAGAGGAATCCAGGAGTTAACTTCCTCCGGAGTGGAGTGTATTTCCGTCTGAGGCAGTGAGTTCTGACACACGAATCTTATCCTGAAATAAATAGTCATCAAGATGGTATTGGACTCCTGTTTTGTTTTTTAACAACAGACACAGCTACCCCTCTAAAGCATGCCAGGTAGGGCGGTGAAACTACAGGATGTCTCCATTTGAGCCTTATGTCTATTAAAACCAGGCATGCAACCCCCACCCCACACACACACACACATACACAGGCTGGTCAATAAGTGAAACCCCATTATTAGATCTGATTGATTAGCAGACAGGGGGAAAAACAACAGCACAAGTTCCTTTGGTTCCCCAATGCTTTGTAAAGGAGCAGCCAGCCAGTTCTTTGAGACCGGTCCCAATACTGGCCTCTAGATAGCGCTGTGTGCAAGCACAATCCCTCCGGTTGTTTGCCTGGAGCAAAAGGAACCAGGTTCCTGGCACCTGCATGGATAATAGAAGGGAGGGAACCCTGCAATGGGGACCACTTGGAGGCAAGAGAAGTTAGAAATGCAGGATGCAAGCAGAGGGGGAGATGGAGGAAGCAAGAAAATGGAGACAGAGAAGGCTCTGAATCTAATTGCCAAATCTGTAGCAAATCAGAGGTGCTGGTGTCTGCGGGCTATTCCTAGTTTTTGTATAGATTTCTTTTGAAACCTGCAATGTCTTTTGCCACTGTTACTGTGTTTGCTTTCCCAAGCAATTTTTATTTTAATTTGGAGTTTCAAGATGGGGCCCTTGCCTGATGCTACATGACAGTCTGGAAACGTGAACACACCCACCCACCCCTTCCCTGTGTCCCTGGTGCACAGCCTCTGTTTCAGAGCAAAGTTTGAGTCCAGGGGCACCTATGAGACCAGCAAAGTTTTACTCCTGGTATAAGCTTTGGTGTGCATGCACACTTTGTGAGACATCTGACAAAGCGTGGACAAGGGGGACCCAATAGATCTTGTTTACCTTCCAGGGCTTCTGGCAGGGCCCACTGATGTAAAAAACAAAACAAAAAAACCTTCACTTATTTGCTAGCGCTCAAACGTGCCCCCCAGCTTCACTCATGGCCCAGTGCCACTAGGAAAAAGGGATGCAGGCAGTGGTGAGCACGAGCAGTGGGAGAGCTCATAGGCATAAACTATGGGGGGGCTCAGGGGCCCAGGCCTTGCCGAATTTTTCCAGAGGGGTCTGAGCCTCCCCCGGCCAACCAGTGCCTGGCAATATTGAGTTTAAAACTTTTCTTCGGGCTCACTTTTTTCCTTCCAGGCTCACTTTCTCACAAATGCTAATTGAGCTTGCAGGATAGAAAATGGGATTGTTAAACATCCCCCTTCTCCCCCTCCTCTTTTCCCAGCAGAGAGGTGTCAAATGCTAGTCTTTAGGAAGACAGATCTCTGACTTTACCTCGGTGGGGGGAAAGATTTGATAACATTCCCTGCCACAGGAAGAGAAGGTCTCTTGCAGCTGGATCCATCAGGAGAGACAGACCTCTGATCTGAGGTCTAGGGAAGGTGGCCATTTTTGTCTACCCAGCTGGCATAGAAAGCTGAAGAGCACTTGATATTGTAAATGGTAAGATCTGCAAGGGTTTTCATTTGTATCTTTGCAGTCTCTAGATTAATAACTAAGGTTTTTGATATCCAGAACATATCAATCCTTATCCTTGAATATGTTTGGTGTCTGTCAGAAAAGAAAGTATAGTCCTTAATCCTGGCTGGCTCCACCCACAGTCAGACTGTAAAGCCTCTGCTGGGCCCAACATACTTGCTTGCCTCCAATTTACATTTTGGGGAAAAATGTGTCTCTATTTTATTTTACTAGGGTCTATGTGTCCTTGATTGAGAACAGGATTTTTCCTCCCATGGTAGTGAAGGGAAGGACTGCTTCAGCTATTCCTAAGCTCTTCTTTCAATTTCCATTTCATTTTTAAATTGTAAGCCCACCTGCATGAACAAGATTGGGGGGAGCATGCAGATCAGAGACCTTTTAAAAATTCCTTTTGCCCTGTGTGCAGCCCAGAGAGAACATTGGCAAGGAATATGCACCCTGTACATGTTCACCCTCTTCATTTTGCTGTTTCTTACAATGGTATGGTACAGTTTCAAAGGGGCAACCCATTGAGATATACTAAAAGGAATGGCAGGATTGCCCATTGGAAACAATGGGAGAAGCTTGAAGACCCATTGGAGATAATGGGAGCCAGGAATGCCAACTGGCTTGCAAGTGGCCACAAAAAAAGTTGCAAAGAAAATGCAGAATGGGTTTTCTATTAAGGTCTTTGGGCCCAGACAGCTTACTCTGGGACTGGAATGACAGCCCCCCAGAGTGGAAAAACAGTCCCTAGGAATAGAGTCTCTGCTCTGGGACTAGAATGACAGCCCCCAGATTGGATTGACAGCCCTGGGGTAGCAGAGGTGTTCTGGGACTGGAATGACAGCCCTCAGAGTGGAATGATAATCCCAGAATGCTTCTGCAAGTCCCAGCGGTCGTCATTCTAGTCCCAGAGCACTGAGAAGATTGCTACTACTCTGAACTCTTTACGTTGCTCAGAAACTGAGTACACAGCAACTGTTTTGTATTCTGCCCTGGCTCAGAGACTCCAGCCATGCATTTACCAAACAAAGGCATCTATTATGACATAATTTAGTAAATTTCAGTATAAAGTAACCCTTATGAATAAGGCAGAAACAAGACTCCTGTAAATGAATGTCCAGGAAAACTTTTAAAATATTCCCCTACAGGCTTTTCTGTGTTGCCTTTCTTAATGTAAAATCTGTGACCATTACGTTTTCTGATGAACATGGTATGTATATTTGCAGATATTAAAATAACTATTCTAAAAGTGAATTTCAAAAACAGGACACAGTGGGAGACTGCTGAGATACCACTATAATCACTGGCCAATTCCCACCTTTTCCTGGATTTAGCCCAGCCCAGGGGCATTGCTGGGGCAGGGGCTTCCCAGGGGTTCCCAGCCCCCTCTAAATTTCTGGGGAGGACCTCCCTAAATCGTACATGGCTCCACCACCTACAGAGATAGTGACAATGGTCTGTGATATCACTGGCTCCTCCCTATGATGTCACTGGGCCCCAGTTCTTTTAAGGACCGAGCATAGCGATGCCTCTGGCCCAGCCCCTTTCCCCTCCCCAGAAAATGAAAAGTCTATGCTCCTGGGAGAGCTCACAAATGGGCAGGAGAACGATGCACAGGCAGGTGGGAGGCCTGTGGGCGGGGGGAAAGGGAAGGAGGTCACGTAGGGAAGGGGCTGGTAGTGGTAGGAAAGGAGGGCTGGGAACTGTCTGCCTGGGCCCCCACAAAATGTGATACCAACCTGACAGTGACCCAGGACTATGGACCTTCCTTCCAAAGAAGGTATTTGCCAGGCAGGATAAAGCCCCCGTTTTTCTTTTTCTGTATTTTTATATGTGCATGTGTGTGTGAGTGTGGGTGCACCTGGAAGTCATGGCGGCCTCTGGTGACTGCCCCCTACTGGGGGCCTGGAGGATATTCAGAGAGGTGGCTGAATAAAGCCTGTCACCGCCTCCTGCCTCTGGTATTCCAAGGAGGTCTCCCATCCAAGTCCTTGCCAGAGTCGACCCTGCTTGGCTTCCAAGATCTGAGGAGATCGGGCTTCCCTGGGCTGTCCAGGTCAAGGCAAAGCCCCTATTTTTCAAAAGTTTTTTAATGATCTGGTAAGCACATAAACTGCTATAATATGAAACTGTAAATCACCACATTTTGTGAAATGATGTTGCCCATCTTATTTTTGTTGTGGAAAGGTGTGTTATACTAATTACTGAATCACAATCTGATTTGTAATAGTAAGAATTCTTCCAAGTTGATGGAAATATAATTCTTCTGATGTGGTGCAGCTGTTTCTGTTTATATGAAACGATGAAAAGGTGGCCTGGCCGTTTCTGTTCAACGCTTTTGAGAGTGGAATGTGGGATCGTGGGTTGACAGGCAATGTGGTCGTGTCACCAGAAGGTGGTGCTATAGAGCCTTCAGGCTCAAAGTTACACTGTTGACCTGAGCTTTGAGTGATACAATTAAGATAAGGAACACATTTTTAAAAAATGAGATCAGCATCCATTACAGAAAGTGAAAGGAACTTTATTCAGTTATTGCGATTTTTATAAGTTTGTTTCCTCTGGCCAATGATAAATATTTGGTTTGTAGAAAAACCGGCATAGCTGCCTTTCTGATGTGACAATACCCGCTCTCATTCAGTTCCCAGGCCTCTGCCAAGCCAGGCTGTGGATGGGATGCAGGAGGGCTGCACCAGTGCCTGTCTGTTTCTGGGCTACTCTTTCTGATGTGGGTGGGATCGAGCAGCTGGGAACTCCATCACACCAGTGCTGAGATGCTTTGCCTGAATTTTATAGGCCAGGAGGAGAAAGCAAGAAAGGTTTTCGAGATTTGCGGCAAAATCGAGACTCTGCAGCTGGTTATATGAACTGCAAAAAAAGAAAAAGAAAAAGAGAGGGAGGAGAGCCAGCCCATGCCATCCTGAGACAGGCACTTGAAGTGTCCACTCTTGTGGCCTCTCACTAGGGAAGGTGTTCTCAAGAGAGACCATCTGCAGACTTTGAGAATGTACATAAAGGTGGGATGCTCCATGCTCTCACTCCTCAGCCTAGAGGAATGTGGAGGCAGGGTGCCTTTCCTTCTGTACAGCCACAAGCGGTACCTTTAAAGGGAGTTAGACAGATTCATGGAGGAGAAGTCCATCAGTAGTGACTTGCCGTGGTGAGTAAAGGGAACTTCCACATTCAGAGGCAATAAGCCTCCAAAACCGGGGCTAGGAGATGACATCAGGGGAAGGCCTCAGCCTCTGTGCCCTTTTGTTAGACCTCCAGAGGAACTACTTGGCCACTGAGTGAACCAAGATGTCGGACTAGATGAACCATTGGTCTGATCCAGCAGGCTTTATTCAAGTTCATCGAACTCTCTTCCCTCCAGCACTGAGATCTTGAAAGGGGGACCGAGGGTCGCCAGCTCTGGTGTACCTGAGAAGATTGAGGTCTTGCTTTCAGTTAATGATGCTTCTCCATCTCACAGAGTTTCCGTGTTTGCTTCAGCAGCATCTAAGATTAGATCTAAGGGGCAGGCTACCTGATGGTGATTAAATCTGTTGTATTATTTTGTTTTAATCATTGATTAGTAGTTAATTTTAACTTGGATATTAAGGATGCCTTTTAACATTTTATGTTCCGCTGTCGTCTGTATTTTGGAATGGCCCGTGGCTAAATACAATAAACTATTTTAACCTAACCTTAACTCCAGTGTGAGAAATACCTGGATATTTGGGGGGTGGAGCCTGGGGAGGGCGGGGTTTGGGGAGGGGAGGGGCCTCAGCATGGGACAATGTCCTGCAGTCTACCCTCCGAAGCAGCCATTTCCTCCAGGGGAGCTGACCGCTGTAGTCTGGAGATCAGTTCTCATTCCAGGAAATCTACGGGTCCCTCGCAAAGGTTGGCAACTCTAGGGAGAATAAAAGTTGAAAATAGGAAACACCAATGTTAAAGTAAACAGAAGGAAGGTATTGTTATCCTGTAAACAGAATCTAGTAAGCAGCGCTATCATGCAGAATCAAAAGAAACATGAGGAACTGATTGTGGAATAATAAATTTGGGTATTCAGTTAAACTTTATAATACCATGGAAATCTTCAATAACGTATCAGCTTCAGACACAGTAAGGCCCGATCTGCATCTGGCATTTGCTCCGCTGTCTTACCAAACCCACACTAGAACAGAAATCCCCATCTACATTGCATGCCACTTTCGCTTTGATTGAGTGTCGCATTTTATGGCATTGCCCAGACTGCATGCTGCTTTCACTTCAGTTGATCTCTGGTTTAATGGTGGCTGTCTGCATAGATTTATGGCTGTTTTATGGCCATTCGGGGGTGACTCTGCAGTCAGTACAGTGTTGGCCCGGGATAGTTGAATGTGGTTTTGAACTGCATCTTTTTCTGTCCCAGTGTGGGTTTGGTAAAAATGCTAAATGCAGATTGGCCCTAAGTCTATGTTCCAATGCATGCTAACCTGGCAGGAAGCTCCCCAAAACTCAGTGTGACATGATGCTGTGTAAAGCATGCATGGATCAGACTGCAAGTGTCATAGTAATCGTAGACAGAATTAAATAACCGAACCCTACATTTAATTATTTGGCTTGTATCTCACCCCATCCCAGTAAATACCACATCCTGGAAAGACTAGCACAGCTTCCCGTCTGCCTCTCCAGTCAGAACTGAGAGCATCTGACTGTTAACTTTCACTTGGAGCTGCAGGGACTTCAGAAAATGGAAATCCGAAACCAGCTTTTTGCCTCTTTCATGTTCGCTTGTTCCTCAGCTGTCTGTGCACTTTCAAATATTTATGTTTGCCTCATTTGATCCAGAAGATGGAGCAGGCAAGGGAGGACCACAAGGAATCAGAGGCTGTCTTTGTAGAAAGAAGGACTGCCGGGTGCCCCCGGCAGGGAATGGGGGGGTGGGGGAGTACGGCTGCCAGATCCAGACTGGGAAACTCCTGGAGATTTGGGGATGGAGCCTGGGGAGGACAGGGCCCGCGGTGGGGCACACTGCCACAGAGTCCACTTTCCAAAGCATCCATTTTCTCCAGGGGGAACCGATCTCTGCTTTCTGGAAATGAGCTGTAATTCTGGGGGATCCCCAGGTCCCCCTGGAGGCTGGCATCCCTAGAGGGCCAGTGGGCCACCATGTTGCTAGAGCCATGTGCTTGGCAGGCTTTCAGACTCCACCCCTGCTCCAAGTACACACAAAGCTGCCTTATTGGGAGTCTGACTATTGAGGTCTAGGGATGGGCACAAACTGGGAAAATGCAGCTCGGTGTGTGGTTCATGGCAAAGCTTTAAGAAACATTTCATTCATCTGTATGAAAAAGACTATTTTGTAAAGGAATTCCCCCATTTTTCTAGACATTTTAAATGTGTCTATTTTAGGTTTGGGATAGGGTTGCCAAGTCCCCCTTGGCCACCACTGGAGGGCAGGGTTGCCAGCTCCAGGTCAGGAAATTCCTGGAGATTTGGGGATGGAGCCTGGGGAGGACAGGGATCTCAGTGGGGTACGATGCCATAGAGCCCACCCTCCAATGCATCCATTTTCTCAAGCCTGGAGATGAGCTGTAATTCCAGGGGATCCCCAGGTCCCACCTGGAGTCTGGCATCCCTACCCTGGGGTGGAGAGCAGGGGTTGCGATCGGAAGAGAGGCTTTGGGGATTCCCCCCCCGAGACTTTTTCCTCCGATGTCGTGCCTGATTCAGTGTGGCCACATTTCCATGTGCTTCTAATGGCAATCTGTGTGAAGATGATCATGTGTTTCTCAGCTGCTGTGCTTCAGTAACTAGCCCCAAGGAGGCAGTGCCCGGCAACCAGTGGGAGAGCTGTGGGTGGGGATGGAGAGGGGGCATGATGCTGGCTGTGGTGATGTCACTTCTGGTAAGGGGGAAGGAAGTGACAGGGGTGGCTCTAGGAATTGCCAGAAACTCTATGGTTTTACCGAGAGCTGACATATGTTATTTCTGTATTTGGGGCAAAAGTGACATGATTATTATTCTTTTCAAATTTTCCCTTGTCCCAAGCAGAGGGGGGCAACAGGAGCAGAGGGGCTAATAACTACCCCCAGACAGGGGCTTGGAAACCCTGGTCTCCTCCCATACTATCCAGCCTTCCAATTGAGGTCCTTTTCTCAGGCCCTGGTCTCTGTGCCCCGGCATGCGGGAGTGAGGTGGCTGATAAGGGTCTTTTTCAGTGGTGGCACCTCGCCTTTGGAATGCCCTCCCCCTGGTGCCCACTGTAGGCACCAGGCCAAAACATTTCTCTTTACCCAGGCTTTTAACTCTTCAGATGTTTTATGGTCTGCTCCGAGCCTAAGGACTGTCTTGTCAATATTTTAGAGTGCTCCGTTTCGTGCGCTGCTATGCTCGATTCCTTTAAATGGTTGTCTTTATTGGCTTGTTTTATTGATGTCTTTATTGGTATGATTTTTTTATTAATACATGGTTTTCACTATCTGGTTGGTTTAGTTGTATTGTTGTGAGCCATCTTGAGAAACTCTGTACAGGCAGCAGCATAAATCAGTTAATGAACAGGGTTGTGCTGTGGTCAGGTTCTGCTTTTGCATCCATATGGAGGGTTTCCCAGAATCTGACCCAATCCAAAGACCTCTATTTAAGCAATAAGTAGGGATGCCAGCCTCCAGGCGGGAGATGGGGATCCCTGAGAATTACAGCTCATCTCCAGACTACAGAGATCAGTTCCCCTGGAGAAAATGGATGCTTTGGAAGGGGGACTCTATGGCACTCTACCCCAATATGGTCCCTGTCCTCTCCAGGCTCCACCCTCAAATCTCCAGGAGTTTCCTAACTTGGATCTAGCCCCCATCCCCTGTCAGAGGCCGGGGAGGACCAAGTAACCTTAGAAATAAGGCCATTCAAATCCATTAAGTTCAATAGACTGGGATGATGTGGACTGAGGGCCAAGTCTTCAAAAGGATTTTATTGGATGTCTAGAAGGTTGGCAGATCTGCAGAGACAGCTCACTGCCGAAGGCCACACATAGTCATAAGCATATTTAGCATGTGGAAGGACATGCAATATCATCATCATAAATATATTATATAACTCTATAAGGTGCATTTAATGATAATGAACTCATTAAGAGTCTTGAATGCTGATTTAATGGCACAGAAGAATCTATTTTAATGGGCAGAAAAGGAATAGCATAATAGTATCTACAAATATTATTTACAATTATGAAAACTGAATATTGTTATAATAATAAAGGAACCCTCTAATACTTGAACAGATAGCTTACTAGAATGACTTTCCCTTGCTGTCATTTTGGTGAACATCAGTAAAATTATCAAAAGAAATATGCCCACCGGGGTTAGTTGCTGTTGGGAACATGTGAGTCAGTCTTCTCCCTCTATCCCCCAGACCCCTGACTATAAAATACATTCCTTCTTTGGACCAATAGTATTACATTAGTTTAATTGTGCTGGGTACACAAGAACTGATCATTATTAGTACACACACAAACAAAATACTTTTTGGGGGTAATAACCTAGATTTCTGCCTTGAGGATCTATGCCTCCTAAATAAGGATGCCAGGGAAATGGTCTGATTTTAATTTATGTCATCCCGTTTAGAATGCCTTTATATGCAGCCCTAGCAACACTGTGTTTTTCATAGATTAGCTCAGGGCTATTTTGGGGCAGGAACGCACAGGAACGGAGTTCTGGCTGGCTCCCAAGTTGGCCACGCCCAGCAGGAACTCATCAGCATAACAGGCCACACCCAGCAGCAGAAACTCATTAGGATTGGCTACATGAGGGGTGTGTGGCCTAACATGCAAAGGAGTTCCTGCTCCAAAAAAAAGCCCTGGGTTTTGACAGCAAACAAGGTAAACAGAATAAGAAGCAAAAGGTGGGACTGGCTGGATGACCACACTTCTGGTAACATGCGGTGTGTGGCCTGATATGCTAATGAGCTGTGCTGCCAGGGGTGTGGCTTAATAAGCTAATGATTTTCTGCTGTTGGGTGTGGCCTATTATGCTAATGAGTTCCTGCTGGGCTTTTCCTACAAAAAGATCCCTAGATTAGCTCAAAAAATACAACCAAGATTTGAAAGTATATGTAAGACTTAACTGCAAACTGACCACATGCTTTCTCCCTCCTCCCCGGATGGCTTAAAATGAATTACAGGGTTGTTTTTGCAAACCCCCCCCCCCGATTCTTTTATACCATTTACAAAGTCTTTTATTGTATTGTTTGCATCCTGCCTTTCCTTTACACACAGCAGATGGTAGGGTCACCCTCACACAGCCCTCTGAGGTAGGTCCCAGGTGACCCTGTAGAGATCAGGTTGGTTTGTTTGGCTGTCAAGTCGCAGCTGACTGATGGTGACCTGATGGGGTTTTCAAGGCAAGAGACGTCCAGAGGTGGTTTGTCATTGCCTGACTCTGCACAGAGGTCCTGGTCTTTCCTGGTGGTCTCCATCCAAATGCTGACCAGGGCCAACGCCGCTTGGCTTCCGATCAGGCTAGCCTGGCCTATCCGGGACGTTTTCCACACAAACAGGTCTCCCCGCTCCTGCATTTGTATTCCTCCACCTCTTTCACTTGTTTCCGCAGAGGTTTTTGCACTCCGAGGTGCAAAAACACAGTTTGTCCTCTCTTGCAGGGTACCATCAGACTTCCCTGTTTCTGAGAATTCCTTCGCTGCGCCACAAGAGGGAGCAAACTGCGTTTTTGTTCTTTGGACTGCAAATACCTCTGCGGAAACAAAAGAAAGTGGCGGAGGAATACAAATGCAGGAGTGAGGGGACCCATTTGCATGGGAAATGTCTCGGTCAGCTGCAAGCTTGCCCTCCTTTTTGCAGAGAAAACTCTAACCTCCAAACGTCCTGATTCTTCAGCCACAGTTCCACCTATTTACACACTACTTGTCCTTATGGGGGCTAAAGACTTGAACAGCTTGTTTTCCAAATTATATGTGTGTCTCTATATTTCAATGCAACACGGATAATGGAGGCCAAGGGGAATAACTCTTTATCACAGAATTGCAAACGTTGCACCAGAGGCATACATAGAAAACTGGCATACCAGAAACCTCAATGTCACATGAAAATGAAATGCTTTTACTATTGCCCAACTTCCTTCTCCGAGCCCACGCAAGTTGAAGAAACCAGCCAGAGGTGCTGCAGGGTTTTGCAAAGCCTGAGCAGTTTGGGCAAGGAACAATCTTTCATCCACCCACACTTTAACTGTTTGTTAAAACATAAAGATAAGCCCAGCTTTCTTCTTGAGGAGGAGAAAGAGGACAGTTAGACAGTGCAAAGGGAAAGCACCCAGTGTATGCTCAGGAATACTTTATATTGTTTTTATTCCTGTTTAAGAGTACTGTACCCATGGACCCACAGATGGATCAGCTTAATGACTTCTATGTTGCAGTGTTCTTCGGCTATAAAATGGGCACAATCCCCTATTGTTGTGTATATACAAGTATATTCTGTGGCAGGAGTCCCCATCGTGGTTCCCGTGGGTGCCATGGCACAAGACATCGTGGTTCCCTTGGGCACCATGGCGCAAGACAACACCTTTCCTGGACCCCAGCAAATATTTTTAGAAAGTGGGTGGGGTTGGGTGGGGCTTTTGCCCATCAAGGCTTCTGATCAGCCAGTGGAGATTTGATTGGTTGTGCAGATTTTTTTAAATCATTGCTTTGTCAGCAGCTGCCACCACAGCCCAAGGATCTTCGTCATATGACTTGAAGATAAACCGTGTCAGGCGTTTTGGTGGCAGGCTCTGGCTCCTGAGGCAGCCATTTTGTGCCAGCCATTTTGCGGTTGCTCTAGGGTTGCCAAACCCCTGGTCCAGGCAGGGGCTCCCCCGATTTTTTAGGCTTCAGCCCACCACTGGCCAGCAGGCCCGTGGGGGAAGCCCCACCCCCGAACAGCCTCCTTGGGCAGCAACGTCTCCAATGCAATGACATCACACAGAAGTGATGTCATCATGCTGTGGGTGTCACATGGCGACACTTTTAGCATTTGGGGCAAAACTCTATGCCACAAATGCTAGAGTGTCACCATGCGACGTTCCTGGTATAATGACATCACTTCCATGTGACGTCATCACGTTGGCAATGTCGTTCACCCACCCCACTCCCAGAAAGCTGCCTCCCACCCCCTGCCGGCAGGGTAAGTCGACCTGGCAAACTTAGGCTGCACCCACCACACTATGTGATAATTCCAAAACTGCCTGCAGGCTCAAAAAGGTTGGGGACCCCCATTCTATAACTTTCACTTGCTTCACTGCACATGTCACCTTTGTTTACACATACTTGCTCGGTTTTGCTCAGGGCACATCTCAGTCTGGACTGTGATGGCCCTGCTGTTGGTCATGGTGACGGACTCTGCTCACAGCCTCTGCCCATTCATTTTCACCTCTGAAACGTTTAGTGGTGTATTCATGGTGGAAAGGGCATCAGAACACAATGCTGCCTGGTACCGGATCTTGGGTGTCTCTCTGCTTCATTTAAATGAGAGCATTTCTTTCTCCTCTGACTTCACAAGGTAGGCAGCCAAGCAGCATGGAAGCGTTCGTTCACAGCTGGGCTGCGCAAGCATGTGGGCGTCTTGCTCAGAGAAATTGTCTGATTTATACAGACACCAACCCAAAAAAAAGAAAAAGAAAGAAAGACTGCAGCTATAAATAACTCACAAAGTCTTGAGCTGTGGTTGATAACTGTGCTGGCCTTCATCCCTAATTTTCATTGCAGAAGTTAGTAGTTTGAGAGGTTATTTTGGGGCCAAGACGAGCGAGTTATATTACTATATGTGCAGTTCTTTTTTATTATTAGTTCTGTTCCCCGAAGAGCTATTTGCTCGGAAAACATTGGGATGTACAGTACAGTATAAGTATCAATACATTTGACTCCTACACCTGTAGGAATTTTATCTTTTACTGGCTTTTATGCTTACCTAATTTTCTTTTTGATATATTTTTTAAATATATCAACTCTAATTTTATAGGGTTGCCAACCTCCAGATGATGGCTAGAGATTGCCTGGGATTAAATGGGTGTCCAGGCGACAGATTAGTTCACCTGGGGAATATGGCGGCTTTGGAAGGTGGACTCTACGGCATTGTATCCCATAGAAGTCCTTCCTCTCCCCAAACCCTGCCTGCCTAATGCTCCACCCCCCAAATTGCCGGGTATTTCCCAACCCAAAGCTAGCAACCTTATAACTTTAACTTTTAACAAATTGGGACGGTAAATGGGCCGGTATGGTGCTCTATTTAGCATGTTGGACTATAATTTTGAGAGACCAGCATTTAAAATTCTACTCTGCCATAACATTCACAGGTGGACTTCTGGTGGGTCATAATCTCTCATTTTAAACTGCTGTTGTGAGGGATAAATTGGGAGGATCACAATTTACACCAAGCTGAACTCCTTGGATGGAGGATAGGCTCAAAATCTAACAAATGTGACCATATCAGTAATCAGGGGTCTTTTGGGGGGGGAGCTCACCGGAGCGCAGCTCCGGGAGCTCAGGAGCCAAGCCCCGCCCCCAGCCGGCGTCCCGGGGGAGTCTTTCAGGCAGCCGAATGTCAATTTCAGCTCTATTATACCCTATGGGCCATTGAAGTCAATGGTGAAAACATAGGGTATATTCTGGGGGCTGGAGGGGAGGGGGTTTGAAGGAGAGGCTCCAAACTCACAGGATAGCTGATGGAGCCTCTCCCCAAGATACCCACCAAGTTTCAAGAACATTGGATCAGGGGGTCCAATTCTATGGGCCCCTCAACAGGTTGCCCCTATTCCCTCCATTGTTCTCTATGGTGGGAAAAAAAGTTAATTTTTTCCCACCATAGAGAACAATGGAGGGAATAGGGGCAATCTGTTTGGGGGCCCGTAGAATTGGACCCCCTGGTCCAATGTTCTTGAAACCTGGTGGGTATCTTGGGGAGAGGCTCTATCAGCTATCCTGTGAGTTTGGAGCCTCTCCCTCAAGCCCCCTCCCCTCCAGCCCCCAGAATATACCCTATGTTTTCACCATTTACTTCAATGGCCCATAGGATATAATAGGGCCGCCAAATTTCTTTCATTCCCTCCTTTCCTTCTTTTTTTCCCCTCTTTCCCTCCCTCTTCCCTTCTCTCTTTCTTTTCCAACTTCTTCTCTTCTCTTTTTTCCTCCTTTCTCTGTTTCCCTCCTTCTTCCCTCTCTTTCTTTCCTTCCCCTTTCCTTCTCTTTCTTTCCCTCGTTCCTTCCTTCTTTCCTTCTCTCTATTCTCTCTCTTTCCTTCCCTCTTTCCTCCTTCTGTGGCCCAACTCTCATGAGAAGGAGTTTAAACTTTAAACCCCTTCTCTCTTAGCTCCCCCACCCAGACCAGCTGGGGAAGGGAAGGGGAGGCTTTTGAAGTTGCTGCCCCCCTTTTGCTTCTCCTTCTGACATCACTTCCGGTGATGTCAGGGGGTGTGGCATATGCTAATAGCTTAATGGCTCATTAGCATACCATATGCTAATGAGCTCCTGCAGCTGTTTTTCTACGAAAAGACCCCTGTCAGTAATGGTGTCTACCGTATGTTTCCTGTTCTTCTTGAGCGATACTGTGCTGAACACTCTGTAGTTAGTTGAACCTCCTTCAGTCTCTGTTGTCTGGGCTGATCTTTTCCCCTGATGAGAACCTGTATTTTGAATTCTGTTTTTAATCTGTTCATCATCATGGCTTCTGTACAGTCCCACATGGGACTGTGCTTTCACAGGCTGACCACGGAAGGAGCTAGCAAGCTATTTTAAAAAATTTCTAGAGCCTCAGGAGTTTTCCCCCTCCCTTTAATGTACTTTGTATAGTTTCCCGCCCAAACAGTCATGTGACCTGGGAGGTGGAGCACTCCTCCTTCAGTTCTCTTCTTCCCGCCATAAGGACAGTTTTCAGCAAGCTGAACCAAATGACATCCCTCACTGACCTAATTCACCTCAGGATTTCTGTGAGATGGCACTCCTTAAAAATGTGAAGACTGTGGTGCCAAAATGGCATAAAACAATGAACATAAATCTTGTCTGTTATGCTTGGGGGAAGGCCATAATACTGCCTCATGCCCAGCTTGCTGCCTCCTCACTCCCAAAGCCAGGGAGGGAAGAGCTTCTTGAAAGCAAAGCATTGTGGGAAAGGGCTTTGGGAACAGATAAATGCTCAAGTTCTGACACAGCTACGAGGGCCCCTTCAGTAAGTTCCGTACTGGCCCCATTACCTCATCCACCCAAGAAAGCGAGCCTACCACTTGTTTTGCCTCTGAGCCACCAGTGAAAAAGTCAAAGAAAAAGTCAAAACATACCTTCCGTGAGTCACTGGCATGTTCACTGTCACCAAGCCACAGAGAGCCGTCTCAACACCAACGATCCTCCTTGCCACTTCCTAGATGGTTCAAATCTCCTTGGGGTCAATGTAATTCCCCCACCCGCTGTCATCTCTGAGATGAGTCTTGAGACTGAGAGCCAGCACCAGCTGACCCAACATTGACATCTCCTTGACACTGATCGCTGAGTCTGATCAACGCTGAACTCTCCCCAGCGCTGAGAACTCCATAGCCATCGAAGTGGCACAGAGGCTTTCCAACGCTGTCTGACTATGATGTTCTCAAGATTCAGTCAGCACAGCCTTCCATACATAAGGCACAATGAGATGACCAACCTGAGAAGGAGGCACAGCAGCAGCAAACTAACCCCTGGATTAACTACCCAGCAATGTTCCCAGCATCATGGGGCTCATGCGACCAATGCCAGTTGCCAGTATGTGGTCCATCATCTAGGTCATCTAGATCGCATGACAAAAGGCATGCCAAATCTCTTCATCACTCCACGATTGACTGACTCTCAGTGCTCAGCTTCCGAAATAGGTTTCAATAAGGGCTCAGAGCCAGATTCAGAGGAGGCTTTCTTATCCTCCTCAGATGATACAGTTGCAGAGCCATTGGCTCCATCAGCCACAGAAGACCTGAAGCTCTATGCTGAGCAGATCACTCACATGGCAAAAGCCCTGAACCTTGAATACCTATCCACTGAGCCTAGATTGGCAGACCTGATAATGGAGGTTCTATACAATCCAAAATCTGGACCTGTGGCTTTGTCATTCCAGTAGAGTATGTAGGATGTTGCCATGAATGTGTGGACCAGACCAGCCTCAAATGTGGCATCATCACAAAAACTTGAAAACCTGTATAAGGTGAAAGAGGAAGGAAACCTGCAAGTACCTTTTTCCAACACCCCAAAGCCAACTCCATGGTGGCTGAGGTTCTGCCAGCCAGAGGATAATTGGGTTCTCACTTGTCTCCTATGGATAAGGAGAGCCGAAACCTGGACTTTCTAGCAAGAAAAGTCTACTCATTGGTAGTGATGGGACTGAGGGTTGCCCATTTCTCTGCCATAATGAGCAGATATCAAATGTTATCATGGGAGAGAATGTCTCAATTCATAGACTTAGTCCCTGATGACGAGAAACTTTTGGCTAAAGCTCTCATTCTAGAGGGCCAAAAGCTGGATAAACAGCAGCTAAATGTGGCTCCCATACTGCCAATTGCCACATATGGCATTGGAAATTGTGTTCAGGAGGTATTCACACCAGAGCTAAAGTTGAAGACCTTCTCTTTGAGGGTAAAGAGTTATTCAGCAATCAAACAGAGGATGTCCTGGATCGCATGCTGAAATATAAGATTACTGCAAGGTCATTGGGTATTACGCCCAATACTATCCACCTTTACAGAGGTATTGGCCTAGAAACTCACAAAGACCTCAGTACACGAGGCCCTTTAGATATTCTGATTACATATACCATACACCCTCATAGCGCTCTGGGAGGCCTCAGTACTTCCAGCAAACACAGGGGAGGAGGCAGAATAGAGGTAGGAACAAACAACCCTTACAATAAACCAGGAAACAGCAGAAGAGAGGCTCTGGGCTGCCCTGCCTAGATCAGGATAATTATTTTCTGTATACGTTGTCCATGTGTTTCAGTTTCTGGTTAAATGTTACGATTGATAAATGGGTATTGTCAATAACACATGATGGTTACATGTTGGAATTCCATTCTCTGCCTCCTTATCATCCTCCTCCCACTTCCACATAGTGTACACCTTTCCTCAACAAGGGGGTAACTTCACTCTCATAGAAGGGGGCCATTACAAGGGTTCCCCAAGACTCATGACAATTGGGATTCTTATCTAGATTTTTTGCAATCAATAAGAAGGGGTGTGTGACAAGAGACCTATCTTGGACCTCCAGGCCCTACTAAGTTCCTGCATGTACTGAAATTCAGAATGCTATCCCTACAAGAAATCCTACCCCTTTTGTCTACTGACCTTTGGTTTGCTATCCTTGACCTGAAGGATGCTTTCTTCCATATCACCATACATGACTCCTGTAGGAAGTACTTATATTTCCTCTATGGAGACGCTGTTAATCAAAACAATGTACTGCCCTTTGGTCTAGGATCAGCTCCAAGGGTGTTTAAAAAGTGCACGTCGGTAGTCATCTCTTACCTTAGACTCTGAGGTTGTACCATTTATCCATAGTTAGATGATTGGCTCTTTGTAGCTAACTCCCCGATGCCCTATCTGAAAAACTGTTTGGTGCCCTGACAATCCTGCACAATCATCAATACAGACAAATCCTGATTAACACCCACCCAGTGCATGGAATTCATAGGCGCTCACCTTGATTCAGTGATGGGAAGACATACGTTTCTTTATAGAGGGCAACTTGAATAAAGGCAATGGCAGACAGGTTTCTATCCTGCAGATTCTGATTGCCTAGGAACATTCAGAGGATGTTGGGATATATGGCATTAATGACAGCTGTCACGTCATTCTTTCTGAGCCCTTTAAAGAACTGGTTCCTTTGGGAATTCTTCCCTACCTCTGACCCACAATGGAAGGAATTTTCTATTCCCAGGTCTGTTCTCAGAACATTAACTTGATGGTCAAGAATCTCCCACCTTCTTCAAGGAGCTCCCCTGGGATCGTGTTTGCATGACTTGCAAATATTTACTGATGCTTCCCTCCCAGGTTGGGGGGCCTGCATTGTGGACCCTACACAGCTAGTGGCAGGTGGACCGGACATGAGTCTAGTCTTTATATTAATGTGTTAGAGCTAAGAGCTATAAAACATGCTCTCATTTCTTTTTCAGATCTCATGCAAAATCATTGAGTGCTGTTGGCCACAGACAACACGGCAGCAAAATTTTATATAAACAAACAAGGGGCACAGGATCCATCAGTCTATGCACAGAGGTGTTGCATATCTGGCACTGGGCCAGGAAATGCAATGTCTACTTGTCAGCAATACATATAGCAGGGCAACACAACACTCTAGCAGACACCTTAAGCAGAGATGCCTCCATGACCCACGAATGGTCAGTCAAAGCAAATACCCAATTCCAATTTTCCAAACTGGGGATTCTTGAAAACAGACCTATTTGCCTCTGCGGCAAGCACCAAATGTGTCTGCTTTTGCTCCAGAGCAGCAGTGGATCACAATTCAGTAGGAGATGAATTTCAATTCAAATGGCATGGGCACCCAATTTCTCCTTTTTGGCCTCCTCCACAAGGTAGTAGCCAAATTAGAACATAAGAGAAGCCAATGGCCCATCTAGTCCAACACTCTGTCACACAGCGGCCAAAATATACCAGGTGCCATCAGGAGGTCCAGCAGTGGGGCCAGGACACTAGAAGCCCTCCCACTGCTGCCCCCTCCAGCACCAAGAATAGAGTGCATCACCTGCCCCGGACTGCCAAATTACAGACAGACAAAACTTTCTGCATACTCCTGGCCCTATATTGACCCAGGAGAGTGTGGTTCCCTCTGCTATGGAACTTACCTCTTTCTAGCCTTCCTCCTGTTGGCAGAGCACTTAACACAGCAAAAATGTTAACAACCCGATTGAAGTGTAGATAAGGCTTTATTTAGGAACCAGCCTATAACTAGCTGATAGAGAAACTGGGTGCTTTAACACACACACACACACACACACTTTGCAACTGGATTTTACTGTGTGAAATGGCAACATCCACTTGCAAACAGTTGCTGAAGTGGATTGAAACTGCATTATTTAGCGTGTGTGAAAACACCTCCAATGTGGGACTTCTGAGTAGAAGGTATTGCCCTAACAGTAGCAATCTGGAGTCAGACAAGGAATGACACTTAACAGGAGAGAAGGTGCTGACCTATTTGTCTTCTTGCTGCCCCCTGCAGGGGTCTTCTTCTCTTATTCTTTGTACACCAGACACTGCCTATTCCAACACGCCCTGGGCACTGCGCAGATGCTGCTCAATGCATTAAGAACCGGTGAACCTTTCTGTAGAAGTGCCAAAAACAGGGACTTCAAAGCTGATTTGCACCTTAAAATTCTTAGGTAAAAAGGTAAAGGTAAAGGTTCCCTTGCTCGAAAGCCAGTCGAATCCAACTCTAGGGTTGCGGTGCTCATCTCCGTTTCAAAGCCGAAGAGCCAGCGCTGTCCGAAGATGTTTCCGTGGTCATGTGGCCGGCATGACTAAACACCAAGGCGCACAGAACGCTGTTACCTTCCCACCGAAGTGGTACCTATTTATCTACTTGCAATTTCTTGCTTTCGAACTGCTAGGTTGGCAGGAGCTGGAACTAGAGATGGGAGCTCACTCCGTCATGAGGCACTCTCAGGTCTCGAACTGCTGAACTACTGACCTTCTACAGCCTGCAGTTCAGCGTCTTAACCACTTGAGCCTCCCCACAAATTCCTTAACGCATTTTCCCTCATATGCATATGTGCTTATGAGTCCCATTTTGTTAGAATTGTTTTCAAGTAAGGAAGCACATATTTAGGCTTTTGTCAATTTCATGGAGGAAGCCAAGGGCAACCTTAAAATCTTCCTGGTGGAGTCAAATAAATTTAAGTGCTTAGCTTTGGATTGATCATACCCATGTTCAGCATTTTCATTTATACAGGTGTGAATAGATCACCCCCCTAACACAGAGACCCACATGTAACGTGAAAGAGCTTCCTACTGGGTTTAATGGAGGGAGGTAATACATAGAATCTAAAAATATGTGTTCATGGACTTTTCTCTCCCTACCACAGTAAATGGAAAAGGCTTTCTGAAACAAGCTTTGTTTGTACAAGGCCAGTCCCATTGCCCCTTGCTAACTGCTGGATCAGGACGTGTCTCTCTTTATATATTGACAATGCAATAGAAAATACACAGTAAACTCACAATCAATATAGTTAAGTATTCTCTGCCTCCCCCAAGAGGAGAATGCTTCTAGGGGCAGCACTAGAAGGCTTAGCTTCCTTTGGACGAGAGATCACTAGAGGCTTATGGCGTCTTTTTTTGTAATACATGTTTTATTTACCATTATACAAGCAGAGCCTCCCGAAAACAAACCAGCTCCTAAACTGGGCAGCAAAGCTGCTGATCCCGCCCCAGATTCCCCAAAGCAACCCCTTGCTCCCTGTGGCCCACAGCGTTTCTAGTCCAGCTAAACAGCTCACAACTGCCTGCATCAGCCCCCAAACTCAAAAACTGCTGTGGGGCCTCTTGACACCCCCCTCCCCAGTTCTGACAGGTACAGTTACCAACTTCCGGGTGGTGTCATGAGCGGAGATCTCCTGAGATTACAACTGACCTTCAGGTGACAGAGATCAGTTCCCCTGGAGAAAATGGCTGCTTTGGAAGACGGACTCTATGGCGTTATATCCCACGGAAGTCTCTCCCCAAACCCCACCCTCCTCAGGCCCCACTCCAAAAATCTCCAGGTATTTCTCAACCTGGAACTGGCAACCTACTGACAGGCGTGGCACGGCCAAGACTAGAGAGAGATACCAGACCAGTCGGAAGCACTGGAGCCCCCTTTCTAAATCCCCGAATGAGTGTGCATAGCAGTAGACCCATTCATGCCAACGGAGACAGCCAAATGGATAGCTTTTAAAGTGGCGGTGTTAAATTTAAGAATGATGACAGTCCGAAGGACACTCCGTCATGTTCACATTTTCAATTTTTTTCCCTTCCAAAAGCACCTCTCCAGCGCTCTAAGGCCAAAGGCTAATGGTAAATGATCAAGCAAGTGAGGTTAGTCGCTGATCATAAAAGGTGGCAGGGAAAAAGTATGCAAAGTGATGCTGTAAATTATATGCCAGCTCATTCATGGAGCTGTCGTAATTTGATTATTCTGACTCAAGGATTACCATAACTGTGACCTGAAAGAAGAAACCATGTGACTGTCAGGAATCCTGTTAGTTCTTTTTTTAAAAAAATCCTAATGCATATTAATACATATTCCTGCAGCTACTCTGAAATTAGTGAATGTTAATTAATGAACGCTTCTTCCATGAGTTAGGACACTGGCTGTTTCTTTGTAACAACTTTTTTTTCTCCAATGTTTGTGTGAAAGATTCATGTAAAGAGAGCGAACCCTCTTGGTCCAGTGTGGAGTAGAGGTTTAAACTCACTGGTCCTTTCTGCACTAGACCTTAAACCCTGGTCCCCAAACTTACATTCTACACTACACTTGAGTTTACCCCTATAATTATCTCGGGGTATTTTTTTGTTTCCACATTACATTGAGGTCACCCCAGTTTTGCACCACACTTGTCCCGGGATAAACAGATGTTGTTATAACCAGGGATAAATGCAAGGTATTGTGTCGCGAGCTGAACTCTGGTAAAACCAGGGATGAGATCCAAGTGCAGAAAGGACCACTGAGACAAGCTCGTTATTCCAAACTCTGAACTGATTGGGGCCCCCAAGGCTTGCCTCGGTCATCCATGCTTTCCAGAACCTATGCCCCCAAGCCTTCAATATGGCTACCCTACCCAATATGGCTTGTGCTCTCCTATCCTCCTCTCCCACCCCAGCTGATTTTGCTGTGATGGTCAAGGGGATGATGGTGGAGGTCCTATGCTCTACCAGCGGAGTGGCAGCAGACTTAAAGCCCTGTATGCACAGTGCCTCAAAGTTTGCACAGCACTCTGGGAAATCTGGTCTCTAAAGCACCTCCACAGTTGCACAAGTACACTGAGGGTTTCTGAGCCTTCTGGCCTCCTCAGTGCGGACTGGGCCGTTCCTTTCATGCCCAAAGCTGTCTATGAATGGCAGATGTGACAGAGAGAGTGTGGTCTGTCCTGAAGGGCTACCACAGACCTGGAAGATTCCATGTTCCGGCACAGGCTGACCATTTTAATTGGCCCACACAGGCACAAGAGGCATTTGAATGAGTCTGCTATAGCAGGAGACTCTTCTTGGACCAGAGGAATGCATCCCTTGGAGTAAGGTGAACCCCTCCTGAATTCTGCCCAGCTGTACCACCGGAAAAGTTTCTGCCCAGCCACATAGCTATAATCCTAGAATCCAGGTGTTTTCCAGCATCTGGTGGCTTATCTGAAGTCTTTTGAAGAAACTTAAATGTTGAACAGGGGTGGGGGAATAGGTTTCACACAGAGATGTCTTCTTGTTCTCCTTCTCTAGTTTCAGGATATCAGTAGGGCTTGTTCTGGCATCCGTGGAAGTTTCATTTGCTTTTCTTCTTAGAAGTGTCAAATATGACTACTGTGTCACCTGTGCAAATGCAAGAATGCAGAATCTTATTGATTGGACAAAGAAGATTAAAATATAAAGCAATTACACTTTGCTACCGCTCAGAATATTAACCTATGTAACAGGGGCTGGCAGTGCCTCAGCTATATTACGAAATGGTGCTCGCTGTTTTCCCTTACCCCAAGTTTGCCAAACCAGAAGACAAACAAAGCTCGTAGCAACAGGGCTCGCTTGTGAGTTATTTGGGGATGTGGCCTTTGCCTCCTTCTCAGCGTAACTCTGAAGTGAGCAGGCATTACCAGGCAAAACGCCTTGCTTCAAACTGAGGCAGATTATCAAGGAAGTATTGTTTGCTGTGATTGGAGCGTCTTGAACCATGAAATGTCTTTCCCAGCCCCTTAACAGGAGATGCTGGGGACTGAATTTAGGATCTCCCACATACCAATCTGTTTTTGTTTTTTGTTTTATAGGGAAGGAAGGAAGACCTTTAATGGCATAGTAATGCAACAATAAAAGAATAAAAAAAACCAGAAACTTGACACCAATAAATATATATACACATACATTAAAAAAAGGTCTCCACCAAACAGAACCCACTTAAGATTAATAAAACGGAGGGGAGAAAGTACATTTAAGTATTACAGTCTCTAACCCTTAACTTCCATACACATGATAGGAACTCAGCGACAGATTCAGTAATTTCAGGAGATTTGTCAGACAGCAAAAAAACTAAGTCATTATTAGACATAGATTTTGCAGAAGAAAGAAGGGGACGGATCAGGGAGTGACGTAGCGAAGCATAATGGGAACGACGGAAAAGAATATGTTGCACAGAATCAGGTTCATTGTAAAGACAGGTACCGACTCTTTCTTTATAAGGAATACCCTTATATCTGCCTGTCAAAACAGCCAAGGGGAAGAGGTTCAACCTGGCATGCATAAAAGCTCTACGGGGTGAGGGATTTACCAAGTTAGAAAAATACTGGGCCATAGAGTCTTGAGTGGGGGGAAAGCCCAAGAAAACGTGGAGAACAGACTACCAGAGCTACCAGCATTAATTACTTGAGCTTCAGTGTCCCAAGTCCTCCTTCGGACAATTCGAAGCACATACCCATCTTGTAATCTATTGCTGAGCCACCCTTCCTGAATTCCACTGCTGGCCAGCAGGGGCCGCATCAACATACCCTCAGGTGGGGCAGCTGCAGGGACCAGGACTTCTGCTGGGGCCCATTGCTTCTGACCCCCTCCACACTTTCCTTGCTACCTGTCCATGCCTGTGCCCCAAACTGCCCAGAGTCACTGAGGAAGGGCGTGTGGGTGATCTACACTGATAACACTCCTGACGGCAATGGCAACAGCACTCCCAGCTACATACAGTGGGCAGGGCCTGTCAGGGAAAGGTGGTACGGGAACTGAGCACGGGCAGAGGGAGGACTTGAAAGTGGGAGAAAGATGCGTGGGCAAATGGGGGGCATGCAGATGTGGGGGCGGTAAAGGAAGGCATGAGGAGGGCCCTTGTGGTGGGTGGAGGGGGCCACCGGGCGCTGTCTGCCAAGGGCCCCTCAAAACCTGGGACCAGTCCTGCAAACTGCAGCAACAGGTCATCTTACCCACTGAGAGATAGACCCCAGGCCACAGTATTTATACCCAGATTTGCTTCTTAGTTGTTGGCAGTTCCTAAATATTTTCTTATTTACACCTTTTAGAAGAAGAAGAAGAGATTGGATTTATACCCCGCCCTTCACTGCCCAAAGGCGTCTCAGAGCAGCTTACAAACTCCTTTCCCTTCCCCTCCCCACAACAGACACTCTGTGAGGTAGGTGGGGCTGAGAGAACTTCTGACAGAAACTGCTCTTTTTCAAGAACAGCTGTGCCAGAGCTTGTGACTGACCCAAGGTCACATCAGCAGGTGCAAGTGGAGGAGTGGGGAATCAAACCCAGTTCTCCCAGATTAGAGTCCGTGCATTTAACCAGAACACCAAACTGGCTCAGACCAGCATTGCAGAGACCACAGATGTCTGTTCATCCTCAGGTTAATTCCAGGCACAGGCCCCTGATTTGGATTTGAGGCTGAGTGGGGATTTCAAACCCAGTTCTCCCAGATTAGAGTCCGCGTACTTAACCACAACACCAAACTGGCACCAGACCAGCATGACAGAGACCACAGATGTCTGTTCATCCTTAGGTTAATTCCAGGCACAGGCCCCTGATTTGGATTTGAGGCTGAGTGGGGATTTAACCCACAACATTTGCATGGCTTTACTCATTAGTTCCCCCCCACCCCAATTTTTAGTGCTTTTAAAGGAGAAAAGAAGATGTTTTTTTTAAAGATGGGTCTTACTTATTTAAACATTCAACCCACTTTTCTCTTGTACTGCTGGAGTCGAAGTACCTTATGCAACAAAACCCACAAATTACAAGTTAAAACAGAAATGTTCACAAAACGGCCTCTGTGCCGTCCCACAGCCCGACTGTAGTAAAGGTCTCAGGCAGAACTGGTCTCAGTCCTTTCCCCTGGAAGAAGTTCTTAAAGTGTCTCAGGCTCATAGTTCATTTATACTGTATTCTTTACAGTTGTAAGCAGCTTTGAGTCCACTCAGAAAGAAAAGTGGGGTACAAATGTTTAAATAAATAAAACATAAGAAGAGCCCCGCTGGACCAGAGCAGTGGTCCATCCAGTCCAGCATCCTGTCTCACACAGTGGCCAACCAGTTCCTCTGGAGGGCCAAAAACAGGGAACAGAAGCTGCAGCCTTCCCCTGATGCTGCCTTCTAGCACTGGGATTCAGAGGTTAACTGCTCCTGAATGTGGAGGTTCTGTTCACTCACCATGGGTAGTTGCCACTGATAAGACATATCCTCCATGAATCTGTCAGATCCCCTTTTAATGGTCTCTTGCCTGTGGCTATCACTACATCCTCTGGCAGCAAATCCCAAATTTTTATCACTCATTGTGTAAAGAGGTAAAGGACAAATCAGGTAGAGTGGGGCTAAGCAAGCAGTTGTATTCAGCCTTGTCTGGAACATACTTTCTCCCCTGAAAGCAGCAGCAAAATCCCTGTTTATTCTTGATAGTGCTGACAACAGCACGGGCCAAACCCATCCAAGGGCTGAAGGGTTCCTCCTGGACCAACCAGGGCTGTGCAAGCTTGCCATTCACTTTTTAAAAGTGAAATGGAGATACACGACCTTTTTGCTTGTTTGTGCCTTAAAAAAACCTCTGGACTTCTTGAAACCTGGAAAGGTTCTACCGCTGTACAGCAGGCATAAAACAATCCCCTTCTAAAAGGTAAAGGTAAAGGTCTCCCTTGCTCAAAAGCCAGTCGAATCCGACTCTAGGGTGCGGTGCTCATCTCCATTTCCAAGCCGAAGAGCCAGCGCTGTCCGAAGACTTCTCTGTGGTCATGTGGCCAGCATGACTAAACATCGAGGCAGACAGAACGCTGTTACCTTCCCACCTAAGCGGTACCTATTTATCTACCTGCAGTTTCTTGCTTTCAAAGTGCTAGGCTGGCAGGAGCTGGGGCCAGAGATGGGAGCTCACTCCGGCAAGTGGCACTAGGGTCTCAAACTGCCGAGATACTGACCTTCCGGTCTGCAGCTCAGCATCTTAACCTCTGAGCCCCTTCCGTGGCCCCTTCTAGGCATGACCAAACCTGTATTTTCCTTTCTTTGTCATATGCTGCCTTCTTCTCTAAGGCATCTGGTTGTACCATCCTTAGCCCCAATGAACACTCTTGATCCTGCTGCAGGCCTGTACAGTAGCTTCCTTTCTGGTTTTAGGTTTGCACTTACCATTCCAAAGTAACCCCTGTGCATCCTGTGTGCGTGAACATCTGTAAGTCATAGTCATTTTTGAGAATATGCATAATGGTACGGTAATGACCAGAAATTGCCCCCCCCAAACATTGCCCTGTATGTGTGGCCATGGGTTATTAATTACTCTTGCTGCACAGTTCATTTCTGTTTCTATCTTTAGCATTTTATTCAGTTTTCAAGCACTGATCGTAAAAGCATAAAAATGTTAAAATGATTCCCTCCCTCCTCAGTGAAAAACACATTTTATCACGGTAAGCAGATATACTAACAACTTCATCCGACATACGGAAAGAAAACAACAAAAGGAGCCTAACTCAGACCACTCGCTTGGTCACCTATGAAGAGCAGAAATCATCTCCAGGTGATCAGGCAGGGAAGCTAGGATAGTGAGTGTGCTTCTCTCTCCCCTTGGGCGTGAGGTCTCCTGATGTACCAAAAAAGTGAGTAAAGTTGCTGCAGCCTAGAAACTTTCGATGACTTCCATGCAAGGACAGACTTACCCCAAATCATGCGGCAGAGAAATGCTCCCATGTGACCGTAAAGTATTAAGATTCCGACGGCGCCCAGGAAAAAGGCTGCTATGCCAAGTGGATTCAGGGCATGGAAGATAGGATAGACCCACCTCCCAGTCCTCCAGTAAAGGTGCACAGTCCTAGGCAAGGAGAGAATACCTTGTAAAATAAGCTTGTATTCTGATGACTGGACTAGTCCATCCTACATGACAAAGGGAAGGGGAATGTGCCTTAATGACTGCAGACACCTCAGTAGGCACTGAGTATCGGGATATGGGCTCTCTGGCCAAATGCCACTTGAGGAAGAGAAGAAGAGAATAGACTGGATTGGATTTATACCCCACCCTTCACTCAGAGTCTCAGAGCATCTTACAATCTCCTTTCCCTTCCCCTCCCCACAACAGACACCCTGTGATGTAGGTGGGCCTGAAAGAGCTCTCTCAAGAACTGCCCTTGAGAGAACAGCTCTGAAAGGACTGCCCCAAGATCACACCAGTGGCTGCAATGTGGAGCCGTGGGGAATCAAACCCAGTCCCCCCAGATTAGAGTCTGCACTCCTAACTACTACACCACTACTAACTACTACTAACTACTACACCAAACTGGAAGACAAGCACCCCTCTCCTAGAAGGGGGGTACAGAGCAGTGTCTGCATTAAAAGAAAGTGCAGTTGAGGTTCTAGGAGGGACAGAAACTGGATAAACGATGATAGAGCTGGGGGTCGGCTGGAGCACGCTGGAGGCACAGAGGCTCTCTCTGGGTTCCAATGTGGGGTGGTGGATTTGCTGCTTTGCTCTGGTGCCACTTCAACTTGACCTTTGCCCAACCCATATATCAGTAAGTAAAACAAATGCCAATAAGCCATCATAAGCCTACAGTGTTTTCTCCTCCAAAGGGAACCAACCCAGGTAAGTGCCACTGTCCAGAGAAAGCAAGACACGTATAGCAGTACTTCAGTTAAGGCGATCCCGTTAAAACAGATTTATATATAATTTATTTATGTTAGATTTAGAAATCGCTCAGTTCCTGAGAATGCAGGGCCCTGAGCGATGAACAGTAATAAACACACATCCAGTCCAAACAATTCCAGCAATTAAAAACTGATTTAAGAATTCCATAGATAAAAGCAATTTCATAAATAACAATTCATAGTTATTCAGATGGCATAGATACATTTAATTATAACTGTGTCCCCACCTCGTGGGGAGGGGTAAGATGGGAGTGTAGTTGAAGGGGGCGGGAGAAGGAGGGAGGGAGGGCCAGCCCAAGGCCTGGCGGAACACCTCTGCCTTGCTATCCCTGCGGAACTGCCTCAGGCCCCACAGGGCACAGATGTTATTTGGCAGAGAGTTCCATCAGGCCGGGGCCAGAGCAGGAAAGGCTCCAGACCTGGTCGAGGACAGCCAGATGCCAATAGATTTTTGGGGCTGGGGATCACCAGCGATTAATATTTCTCTGCCTGCACATTATGAGATGTTTTTTTAAGAAGCCAGGCATGCGACGGTTTGGTTGTTTCTGGGTACACTGGAAGTGGGGGACGGAAGGGTCATCTTAACGCAAAACTCAAACATCATGTTTCTAACAGAAAAAGGTTTGAGTCCAGTGGCACCTTTAAGACCGATGAAGTTTAATTCTGGATATAATCTTTCATGCATACGCACAGTGCCACTGGACAGAAACATTTTTTCTGCTGTTTCAGACCAACATGTCTACCCACCTGAATTTATCAAGAATCTAAATTCAGGTAACCAGGCAGGTGTTTAAAATTATTCAATGTATTAATTTAACAGCTTGCTCAAACACAAGTTTGCGGCCCAGGCAAATGGCTTATCTACGCAGCAGAGTGCAGGAACCCCACCGAGGTGGGCATTCACCAGGTTGCTTGGACGAAAGGCCAGCTTACAAATGAAGGCATTTATGAGTGTAAACCATGGTTCCCATTAAAGGGTATCAACACGAGGCAAGCACGGCAGCCTCCAGAACGCGGCTAAGCCGAGTTCTGATTCTACATTGGAGAGGCCAAATAGTCCATCTTCTACTGTCTTAAATGCCAATAGGGTTTTTTTTGTGGGGATGTGAGGTATTTATTTTATACCCAGCTTTTCTCCCCAATGGGGACCCAAAGCTGCTTATGACATCATCTCCCCCTCCCCTATTTTATTCTCACAACAATCTTGAAAGGTAGGTTAGGCTGACGGACAGTGACTGGCTCCAGATCACCTCATGAGCTTTCACAATAGAGTAGGGATTCAGACCTGGGACTCCCAAATCCCAACCCAGCATTTGAACCAATATATCACGCTGCCTCAAGACCCTCTGGAAAAAATAACTGTTTTCAGCAGTTGAAAACTCACTGGCTGCAGTGTCTGAGATTGTGCACTGCGTTGTACAGTGCCTAGGTCTTGCGTGGATGTGCATGAAATGTGAGATCCTTTCTCCTCTCAAACTTTAATTTCCAAAGACCCTGGAAGGAGAGCGGAACCCTGGCCAATGACGTCACTAGCAGCTCGCACTGGCCAGATTTTTAGCAAGGCACCACCAAAAAGCGAAAAAAGAAAGGCAAAACAGACTGTGATTCATCGGGGAGAGAGAAAACAGGGTCTGTCCCTGGTAAATAGGGCATATGTTCCTTCTGTGGCCTCTTTTAAGCGAGAATTCTGAGGGAATCTCAGAGGTCAGTCTGAAGGTCACCACCGTACAACTTGTAGACAGTGCAATTCCCAGCACTCCAGGAACAAAGGAGAACTGGTACATGGGAAAGGAATTTCGATAAGCAGCACACATAATCTCATTAAGTCCAGGATTTGATTAAGCTCCAGAGCTGCTTGCATACGGCCACATAAAGCAGTCGTTCAAGAGGGCCAGGGCTGCTCCCAAAGTCAGCTCAGAAGCGTATTATGGTTTAAACAGTTGGGATTTCTTTTGTTTAAGAAGAGAGCCATTTTCCGCTAAGGGCTTCACGGCTGCGTATAATAACTTACTGGGAGAAGGAATTCCCTTTTGGCTTCTCGCCTGTTGAGAAGAGACGCCAAGGCAACGTGTGATACAGATTTGTTTCGTTTAAAGAAAATGCTTACCAAGAGATATAGCTCAAGGAGCCGATTCCCAACAAAGCAAGTCTTCCCCCTTTGATGGATAACAGCGAGGAATTAAGCAGAGTTCTATCAAGGCAAATGGAAATATTGAAGAGTGCTGGAAAGGAAAAGACAATGTGTCACACGTAGCTGTAATCATGGTGAATTCCCTGCTTGCTGCTCCTAGGAAATGATTTATGGCAAACTTGTCAATATCTCCTGGCTGGCGTTTCTGCACCAGTGCTGGGCCAGCTGATGGTAAACAGAGATCTCCCGGCATTAGAACTGATCCCCAGGCAAGAGAGATCAGTTCCCCTGGAGAAAATGGCTGCTTTGGAGGGTGGACTCGATGGCATTATACCCCACTGGGGTCCTTACCTAGGCGCCACCCTCCAAACCTACAGGTATTTCCCAGCCTAGAGTTGGCAAGCATCCCTAGGGAGCAAAGGGCCTTCTTTCTTTGACACCTGCAATGTTGCCACTACAGCAAGTGGGGTGGAGGTGAGGCGCTTTCCCCTTCACACTCTTAGGGCAGCATCAAGAATGACAGCTACATTGCTGCTGTTGAAACAAAAGCAGACAATGGAGGCCATTAACTCCTCCGTCTTGTTGCAGCAGAACACACTGGCCTCTCCACTATGTATTACGCCCCCTAGAGGATAGGAGGAAGTACTACACCTAAAAGCTACAGGGGGGAGAATCCAGAAATTGGGGCACTTGCTATTTTATAGAGACACAATGCATCTTTCAATAACAGTTTTAGATTCCCTTTGATCTAGCAGCTGTACTGCTTCTAAAATGCTTGTATACAGTAGCTATTACGTGAATCAAAGATTTTTTTGGCCACAGGTCCTGAAGTGATCAAGCCAGGCCAGTCAATGATTTCAGACATGTCGTTTTAAGCTAATGTTTCTATGTTTCCCATTCATAGCAATTTATAGTGCGAGAACAATGCACTTCACAAGAGTAAATGAGTTCATGGTGATTCATGTTGATAAACCGAAATATCCAAGTGTTGCATGGTTGACCGCTCACTGCAAAGTTTCCCGTTTGCCAATGGCTTTCAATTAGCTCTCCAAATGAATTCCTTTTTGCCAGACAATGGAAAGTGGACTGTAGTGATGATATCATTAGTAATGGACCATATACCGCCATTTAAAACTAGTTGAAAGCCCTTTAAATGCATTTTGTTTTCTTCTCAGAAAAGCGGTCCCAACTCATAGCTATTCCTAATATGGCTGCAGTCGTACCGCACACCATGAGCCATTAGAGGGCAATTAAACCGTTCCCACTATAATGTATTGTTTAATCTAGCATTCATTGAAATAAAATGCAAGCTTTGTGCCTTAAGCAAATTTTTTAAATTAGCGTTTAAAAAGGCAAATCTTAATAATCAGGCCTGGATTGACACCAATCTTGAACGGCTGGCAAAAAGGGCTGGCAAACGTGACTCATTCTTGTATTTTCCATTAACAGTTTTCTTTTCAGCTTCACTTGCAATAAGTAAAACTGACAAAGGAAAACAATTATCACAGAAGGGGGAGGAAAAGCAGTTCTCAGGGGTTTTTTTTAACACCCCCCTCCCAAACCCCCACGGCTGCTCTGAACACACATCCTATGTAGTCAACTGCCTTTCAGCAGACCAAACGCGTGAGGAATTTTACTCTGACTTCATGTGGAAACCTTCTTTCACTTTGAGTTCTGCACGATTAAACTGTTGTTTTGATTTATTTATCCATGCTGTTTAATTAAAAGCTTTGCTTTCTGAAGACAGCTTATTAGCCTACCGCCTTAACGGGGATGGCAGGGTACTTGCGTGTAGTTAAATATTGCGCAGAAGGTTTAATGCTTTTTTTTTTTTTAATGTCTACTTTTTTCTGAGGCGGCAGCTTTTTCGAAGATAAGACTTTCCACATTGACTCACTTGCCACTTCTATCTCTTTGTGTGTGTCACGAAACTGCTGAATGTTGTGGAGGATTCTGAGGAATGCTTTAGATAGTAGTTCACATTCTTCACCATCACTCTGTGTGGATGAAGAGTAGGCCCGGGGGATGCCAGCCTCCAGGTAGGACCTGGGGATTCCCCGGAATTACAGCTCATCTCCAGACTATGAAAATCAGTTCCTCTGGAGACAAAGGATGCTTTGATGGGTGGACTCTAAAGCACTGCACCCCACTGAGGTCCCCTGTCACCCCCAAGCTCCACCTCCAAATCTCCAGGAATTTCCCAACCTGGATCTGGCAACGGTAGCCCCCCCATGCCCTGCCGGTGGCCAGGAAGGCCCTGACATCCATAGTAGGCCCAAAAGCATAACCAGCAGGTTGTAGCAGCTATACACTGCAGGGAACAACTTGTAGTGGTGCTGAAGCTACCTTTCAGGGGAGCTACCAGAGGCAGAGGGAATTCACAGGTTCTGTACTTTCCTCTTTATCGCTTGATAAACATACTCCAGTTATTCTATGAAGTGTAGCAAAGAGCTGGTATACTGGAACTCCTGAGACAGAGTGGAATTCCACACTCTGTTAGATCTTAGCCAAAGGCTGAGAAACGACGACAAAGGGGAATTCATCAAGTAAGCTCACAAGGTGACACAGTGCGGTGCGCCTAGGTCTTCACAACTCCACTCTCTCTCTCATCTTTTTCGGCATGATGATTCTAAGGCGTTTTTAGACCTTCTCACATTTGTTCACGTCAGTGAACTTTAATGACTTAGAAAATTCTGATTTTAAAAACATGGAAAGAACAAACTAGAACCAAAGGAATCCATCATTTTGCTCAAGTGTGTAGGTTGTGGAACACGTTGCCTTTTGAATGAACCTCTCATCATTCTGAAAAATGTGTTCACGTTAGCATAAAAGCCTTACAAGTAGCATTCTATGCAGAGCCACAACCCTTCTAAGGCCCAAGCTCACACATCAGTTTTACCACATGATCGCCATGGGAACTCTTATTTTAAACCACCACAGCAGCCCAACTCAGATTGGGACTATAGGGAGTAGGGGCTCCAGCCTCCCCCAACCCAGAGGTCCATCAGTGGCTATTAGCCACAATGTATAGAAGGGACACTATGTCTGAGGCCTCTGTATTCTTGGTGCTTGGGGGGGGGGACAGTGGGAGGGCTTCTGGAGTTCTGGCCCTGCTGGTGGACCTCCTGATGGCACCTGGGTTTTAGCCATTGTGTGACACAGAGTGTTGGACTGGATGGGCCCTTGGCCTGACCCAACATAGTTTCCTCTTATGTTCTTAACTTTGCACTATTTTCCAGACCCAAAACAACCCTGGGGGCTGCCTACAGGGCAAATAATGCCCCCATGAGTCATTTCAGGTTGGGAAAATAGCATGGGGGAAGGCTGGATCTCTTCCCCCGCTGCACCACATCCCTGATCTGAATCAGGCTACTGAGAAGCTTCAGGACTGAGTTCCCAGAGGGAACTCACGGCTGCGGTACGGCTGTAAGTTCCCATGTGTTAAATGTAACATGTAGACTGAAGGGTGCTCTAAGCATGTCCCAATTTTTGAATACGATACATTTTAGCCAGTGGGGTACAATGGGCAGAGTTAGTTGGTTGCTGTAGATTTTCCAGGTTGTGTGGCCGTGGTCTTGGCATTGTAGGACTGAAGAGGCCCAGGTCTGAATCTCTATTCTGCCACAGGGGCTCACTGGATGACCTCAGGTCAGTCACACTCTCACGGTCTAACCTACTCTACAAGGCTGTCGTGAAGATGAAAGAAAGACCCTATATGCTTCCCTGAGCCGCGCAGAACACAAGACAAAACCGTGACAGTGATGGTACAGAGCTGCCAAATGGTTTTTCTTGGTGGGAATTCTCGTGGCACAGAGGATATTTTTGTAGCACAGCCCAGTAATGGAGCCAGTAGTATAATGCTGTGATGTGCACAGAACGGTGAGGGAATCTAGGCTGAGAGGTAAGATTATTTCACTCATCCTGGGCTCTTATGACTCAGTCTCGCCCTGAACGTGTCTTCCCACCTATCCCCAAGTGAATGTGTCATTCACTCAATACACACCCACAGTTTCTGCAGGGCTGGAAGCATCTCTGCCTTCAACATGGCCCTTTTTGTTTTAAATGAAGGCAATTCAGAATGTTATTTCAGATGCAGGGCAAGTACAGAAACATGTAAGCAATCCTCCAATACTCTCCTTTGATGCCTTGGCACACATTCGCCAACTGGTCAATCTGCTTCGACATGCCGTTGGCTTCTTCTACTGATCCCCAAAAGAGGTTACACATCCGTTTGTATCCCCAGACCCTTCTGTATTATATAACACTCTGTTTACAGCAACAGAAGTTTCCATTCTTTTTGTCTGCACTGCAGTAACCCAGAAAGTTTCTCTCCACCTCCCCATTTAATGACTTCACATCTTTCCACTGACTTAAACTTGGCTAGCAATGATTCACTGACATTTCCCTGTGTCCTCTAAGGCTTCTCTGGGCAATTCTCACAGCCCAGTCTCTGCAAACCGTTCTAAGAATGCTTAAAGAGGTAACGAGCAAAGAGATTTGCAGTGGCTGGGCATGATCCAACCACAGTTAAGCCGACTTCTTGTCAAGTTCAGTTGGAAGGATCATACTCCCACTGGGATCAGTGGGACTGAAAAGTCCTTAATTGACTGGGTAGCGTTATCTTCATTTTGCAAAAATCATGCTTGCATGGAGCATTTATTGCAAAGTGTTCTACTCACCATAGCATGATTCAGCCAGTTAGGAATGACTGCATCGAGGCCCTTGGGATAAATCAGCTGCCGGTCATAAAAATATAATATCCAAAAGCACGTGGACACAAACTGGAACAAGAAGTTTAAAAGGCATTTTTGCAAGTGTGCTGGTCTTACCTAACAGTGACTCATAGTGGAGAGATTGCAGTAATTAATTTGACAGTAAAACAGAAAAGCAAAATTGCAGAGAGACGTGGGAAATGCACTAAATGGGACACTGCTGAATAAACATACGGCAGGCTTTTTTCCATGGGCAAATAGGGATTATGGCTCTAGATCAGTGGTTCCCAAACCTTTTCGGACCACCATCCCTTGGTTCCATAAACTCATCCCCAGTGTCCCATACCCTGCCCTTAAAAAAGCATTATTCAGAATAGCAGTTTGTATGACCCACTAAGGAAGATCATAACAATAAAATTCAAAACAGTAACAATTAATTGCACATTTATTCAAAATCCAATTAAAACTCCTTAGTTTAATTTACTCAATAAAATTGATGAACTTGATCCAGTGACATCAGCTTTTCAAAGTCTGATAGTCATTTAGCAAGAATTTTAGATACCACATTTAATAACTACTTCACTGTTCGGTAAATTCTTAATGCGATGCAAGTTTGACCAAATGATACCAGTTTCCCATGTCTGGTTTAAAGCCGCTTAACAGGAGTTTTAAAATTACGACGTTTGGTAATTTGGAGGCAATTCTGTTGCTTGGAGACAATTTGGATGACCACACTAAAACCACCTTCCACCAAATACGATGTTGGAAAACAGCAAGGAGCTTCTTGACCACTGTCCATAGTGCAAGACAGCAATCAGAGATTTCCTTCTGCAATCAAAACTCTTGGCGCAATTTGTTAAACTTTGGCTTCCGCTCAATGTCATTTTGTAGCTCAGTTAGTTCTTCCTCCAATACCCCAAATTCCTCAGTCCTGAAAATGGATTTAGCACCCAATCTGGAATTTCCATGAAATAAGGTCCTCAGACACATGTTCGTGCAGTATATCCAAATGGTCATTAAAAACTTGCAAGATCATCATCTTGTACCCCACCTCTCTCTTCTATTTCAGCCAGGCTTAGAAATTGGTATAGCTCGTGACCACATATATCGTGTTTGAATAGAGTTAACTTCAAAATAAATGTAGAGACAACGGATTTGGCCTTACTGAGATTGACATCATTTCCTTGAAACTGCACATTCATTTAACTGAACTTTGCAAATAGTTCAGGAACTCCTTTGCATATTAGGCGACACACCCCTAATGTAGCCAATCCTCCAAGAGCTTACAGTAGCCCCTGTGAGAAGAGCTCTGTAAACTCTTGGAGGACTGGTTACATTAGGGGTGTGTCACCTAATAGGCAAAGGAATTCCTGCTACAAAAAGAGCCCTTCTGATAAATAAGCAATGTCGTGCCTGATCTTTTTGAGTTCATCACTGAGTAAAGTATTCCAGTGGCGTACAAAGGAGGGGCAGGGGGGCTGGTTATCCTGCTGCCTCCGATCAAATGTCTTCCCTTTTATTTTTAAAATGCAGTTCTTGCTGCAGCCACTAGGGGCGCAGGGAAGTCTGAACACAACCAAAAGCTCTAGGATCGGCTAAGCTTCCCTTTTCTCCAAGACTCAAGCAAACTTCTTTAATAGATCATACTGATGGCTGCTACAGTAACTGCCAGCCTGCAGATCATTTTCTCCAACAGCTGAGCCTTTATCTCTCCCTTTCCTTGCACCCAGCTCAGCCAGAGCTTGCAAAGCAGTAGTCAGGGTGCTGCAGCAAGATAAAACAACTTTTGCCTCTTAATTTCTCTCCCTCTTTTCCACACATTTCTCAGTCATTTCTGTCTCTGCCTAATTTTTCTATGTCCCCACCACCACCTTTATTCTCACTTCTTGGTCTCAAGACCTTCTCATCTCTATCCTGCTTGATGACAGAATGTATTAAAGAGTAGTACAGTAGCAAACCTTTGTTAATGTTATGCTGGATACTCTGTACATTGCACTGGTCCTGCTGGGGTGCAAAAATGCCCCCCCTTCCGTTTCTACTGATTTGACTTTAGTCCTTTGGAACTAATGGAGGATGGGGGCATCTTCTTGGGGGGTGGGTAGTGTGATTCTTAACATCCAGTCTGGTGAAGTTTGCAATCACTATTTCGTGATGCTTTGGCTAGTGCTGGATGCTGTACTGATGAAAACATTTTAATTGTAAATCCGCATTATTTGCAGATCTGTGTCTGGAACCACCCTGAGCCTATGTGGGGAGGGTGAGATATAAATCTAATAAAAATAAATATAAACATCCCCGTCCCCCCTGCCTCTTAATGGCCCTCTAGGACGATAATCCCACCACCCATGTTGGGAACCACTGCTCTAGATTAAGTGCTGTGTTTCCATTCCTGTTATGTCTGGACATGTGCAATCTTCCACTCAGGCTTAGCTGCCACTGGTGCAGTAGCCAGCATAAGGAAGCATGCCTAGACTTGTCTGGCAGGCCACCTAGATGGAGCATGGGGAGGCGTGTCTGGACTTGTCTGGCAAGCTACCTAGTTGGAGCTTGAAGCCCTAGAACAAAGACAGGCAGGATCCTGGAACCTGCCTGCAGATTGGCCCCTGGGGGCAGCTAGCCAATCTGGAGCCTGGAGGCCATTGGAACTCACCAATTGCATGGGGGCTGGGAGTGGCTTAGGTGTATATAGTTAGGGCAGTCGCCCCATGTAAAGCATTCCTGTTGAGATGTGATAAACTGCTGCTTGTTGAAGTCACTCTGCCTTCGCCTCTGTGGTGTTAAACCCACTATTTAACAATTCCGCTTGCAGCTGAGAGTAGGCAAGGAACAACTGAGTAGCACAAAAGCACCCCAATGCTGAAAAAGCCTGTGATAGGCGGAATGTGGCAGAAAGTGGATGGACAGGCAGGAGGGTCGGGCCAAATGTGACTTCCCACCAGACAGGAAGCTCTGTTAGTGACCCTTTGGAATACCAAGTATGGCAAAAACATGGAAAGAATAAGGACACAATATGGAACACGGAAAGAGTAAGGACACAACAATTCTGTGATTCTATGCACTTGTCAGGGATGCTCTGATCCTGCACTGAGCAGGGAGTTGGACTAGATAGCCTTCTGACCCCTTCCAACTCTGTGGTCTATGATTCTAATCACAGCAAATGCTCCTGTTCAGACTCAAATGAAATGCATGGGAGCTGTGCCAAGATCACGGTGGTGCCCCAAGCCTGGAACAATGGCTCCATCCCAGTGCCATATTCGCAGTCACTAAATACTGCGCAGAATACATGAACACATGAAGCTGCCTTATACTGAATCAGACCCCTCAGTCCATCACGGTCCGTATTGTCTACTCAGACTGGCAGCAGGTCGCTAGGCAATGGTCTTTCATATCACCTACTGCCTGGTCCCTTTAGATGGAGATGCCATGGATTGAACTTGGGACCTTCTGCATGCCAAGCAGAGGTGATTACACTGAGCCACAGGCCCTCTCCCAAAATCCTTGTTTCATCCCTAAAACTACCTGCACTGTTTTTGCGCCTCCACCTGCTCAGACTGAGCCAAGTCTGCTCTGTCTTTAAAGCTGCACCAGTATAGTCCTCATTGACAATAAACTGGTCATGCTCTTGGAGAGCAGTTCCCGACCTTTTCACTGTGCTGACCCACGAGTCGAAATTACTTGGTATGGTGACCCATCCAAGTCTGGCCCAAAGTTTTTTGGCATCCCAGGCAAACCGTGACCTTGGTTAGGAGCACAGACTCTAATCTGGGAGAACCATGTTTGATTCCCCACTCCTCCACATGCAGCTGCTGGTGTGACCTTGGGTCAGTCACAAGTTCTCTCAGAACTGTTCTCTCAGAGCCAGTTCTCAAGAGAGCTCTCTCAGCCTCACCTCCTTCACAGGGTGTCTGTTGTGGGGAGGGGAAGGGAAAGGAGATTGTAAGCCGCTCTGAGACTCCCTCAGGTAGTGAAAGGCAGGATATAAATCCAATCTCCTCTTCGTCAGCGTTCCATTTTTTGTAGTGGCTAACCAGATGTTTTTAAGAAACCAACCAACCAACGCTGCACACACTGTGAACCCCAAACAAGTGGCATTGCAGCGTACACAGCCTTCGCACATGGAGGTTATACTCCAGCATTTGACCAACCTGTGCTTCTTCATTACTTCCTCTAATCACCCCTAGGGTTCTAAGAAACTCACTCCCGTAACCATCAGGACAGACATTACTTCATCAACATGTATATGCAGTTTTGTTGTTAAGATGTTTGAAATTTTTTTTTAAAGACATGTATATGCAGGAAAGAAAAAAATATCATGTATGACATGGAAAATACTGCTCGCAGGGTCAGATCTTGGTTTACAAAATACAAAAGAGGGCAAAGAAAAGGGAGGGGCTCTTTCAGAGGCTTCATGGCCCACTTTTGGATCCCCACTCATAGACTGGGAAACCCTGCTCTTGGGCAACATACAGTACTTTATGAGAACACATTTGCAACAGGCAGATCAAACTTTGGTTATCGTTTTCTGGTTTCGTATTTTCTTGGCTGCGATTGTACCCGGAGCATAAGCTCTTCACGTCAGAGGAAAGAAGAGACAAGGCCGCTGAAGAAGGATGCGCTCCACTAAAAACAGTATGCCTTGCTTATATTCAGAAAACAGCTCCCTTGATTCAGTCCTTCCCACCTCAAGTCTGCCTGCAAAATGGCACAAGCGTTTCCTGTGTGGTTGTAGAAAGGATGGCATCAGAAATGCCTCGCTCTCTTTCTGCCAAGGAACTGGCATGAATATGTAGACAGAAATACAGGGTAACAATTGCTAGGTTTGACCAAAAAAAATCCTAGAAAATGTCTCTATGCACAAAAATAAAGCTAGCCTGGCCTTCCAGTTAAAAATGCAAAAAGGGAGTTCAGAGGCCCAGAACAGAATAGCCTTGAAGAGGGACAAGAAACAAAGTAGTAATAATAAACAAAGTAGTAGTAATATATAGTCGTGTGTAGATTAGAAGCCATCTAGCCCATTAGCAATAGATGTTACTTGTTAATGCCTAGGTGCAGAGAGCATCTAAGAAAGGCAAAAATGGACGACTTCATAGAAGCGAAAATACGATTCAAAGACGAGTGTGTTGGATGACGACCAAAAGAAATTCTTATGTATGGAGAAACTTAAATCATTATTTTTAAAAATAGACTTTTTAAAGATAAAAGGTAGCAGGAATTAATTAACCATTTTTACATACTTTGAGATGACATATCAAATACAGATAACCTTGTACAGCATTTGAAGTTATATGAGAATGACAGTTTCAGGAGGGTAGCTGCATTGGTCTGCAGGAGAAGAGCTGAATTAGAGTCCGGTAGCACATTTAAGAGACCAATGAGAATGTCTGGGTAGGAGCTTTCAGGAGTCAAAACTTCATATATAACAACGGGAGCGTCGACTCTCGAGAGCTGATTACCTGAAAATCCTGTTTGTCTCTAAGGTGCTGTATGATAATAAGTCCGAGAAGAAGGAAGAGGAGGAGGAGGAGGAGATTGGATTTATACCCTGCCCTTCACTACCCAAAGGAGTCTCAGAGTGGCTTAGGATCTCCTTTCCCTTCCCCTCCCCCACAGCAGACACCCTGTGAGGCAGGTGGGGCTAAGAGAGCTCTTTCGAGAGCTGCTCCTGAGAGAACAGCTCTGAGAGAACCTGTGACTGGCCCAAGTTCACACCAGCAGCTGCACATGGAGGAGTGGGGAATCAAACTCGGTTCTCCCAGATCAGAGTCCACGCTACAGTTAGCTATTGTTAGCAGATGATGTGGCAATCTTCTTAATAACGGAAGCTGAACTTATCAAGAGCTTCTTCTCAGGAGGGACTCCTGGCCTGTGACCTGCTTGTTTTAGGAATAAGATACTTTTACGGACTCAGGTAAGTGCTCTCCTTGAATTATCTAAGTAACAATGGTATAATTTTCTGTTGATGTAATCAATGTTAAGAATGCAATAGGTATGCTTTAATAGAAGCTTAAAATGGAAGCAGAGATTCTCCAATAGCTTTACTTGTGTACTATACTCATGAGGAACCTAAAGCAACACTTAAAAAAAAAGTTTTATTTAACATTTTATAAATAATATATATACAACACACAAACAATACAAACCAACCTACTGTTAAACAGTCATATTCACAAAATTGAAGCAATATTAAATATATATATCATATTAAAATTAGAGATTTTAAGTTCTTCAGAACTGCTTCAAGCTGCAAAAATAATCTAAGATAAGGGACCAGGCTTCAGCAAAATCAGAACAAGACGGATTACACTGATTCACCTGATAAGTACTTTTATCCATGATATATATTTCCCATATCTTGTGATGCCACAATGTTAGTGTAGGTACATCTGGACATTTCCAGGTAGTGGCTATTGATGTTCTTGCCACTACTAAAAGGATGGCTATTAGAGAGCCAGTTTGATGAAGTGGCTAGGAGCGTGGGCTCTGATCTGGGAGAACTGGATTTGATTCCCCAGTTCTCCACATGCAGCTGCTAGTGTGACCTTGGGTCAGTCATAAGTTCATTCAAACCTGTTCTCTCAAGGGCAGTTCTCGAAAGAGCTCTCACAGCCCCACCTAACTCACAGGGTGTCTGTTGTGGGGAGCGGAAGGGAAAGGCGTTTGTAAGCCATTGTGAGACTCCTTTGGGTAGCGAAGGGCGGGGTATAAATCCAATATCATCATCTTTTTTTCTAATTCGTGGGACTGATTCATCAGGCAATTGATTTAAGAACAATACTTCAGGTGTCAAGGGCATCCCTCTGGCAGGAATTAAATGACATGATATAGGAGTACATGATATAGGGCTTTTTAAGAGCACACCTGTATCTGAATCAGGCCTGGCCTGAGTCATCCTGAAAAGACCGTTCCCTTGATCAACAGGAACGTGGCTTTGACAGGTGACCGTGATCTTCTCACCTATTGAAGAGTAGCACCTGCCCCACCAGACTGAATGTAGTGAAGCAGCAAAGGATTCAAATAGTCCAAAAAAGAAGCCAGTAATGTTCCAGAGCACAAATGGAACACTGGACATTTGAATGAGTACTCATATCAAAACAGCTTCCACTACGAGTTAGAAGGGTGGAATAGCAAAGTTTTAAACAAGCAAACAAACAAACAAAAAAACCCCTGCATGTAGAAAGGTATCACATCAGGAAGTAGAGCTCCAAGCCTAGACTCCTGGCTTAGGTGCTAACTTTCCACACACAGCTGTTCTGAGCATTCTAAGCAGTGAACAGCCACTCTGACCCCAGCGGCCTTCTGAAGGGGTGCAAGTCCCGTGAAGGCTGTACTCGTCTTCTCCTGATTATTTTAAATCAGGGCTCCCCAACGGGGCCCCCATGAGCCAGGAAAGGAGGCAGGGCCGTTGTAAAAGCAGAACTGGCAACTGCTATAATACAAATAAAGGGGCTTCTCATTCAGATCCTCGCCACTACTCAGTGAAAAGGGATCTGGGATCCTGTAAACAGGATTCACGGATCAGCTGTGAGGCAGTGGGGGCTAGGGAGCAGTGCCGCACTCCTTTCCCCCCTTGGTCATCTTCTTCTGTCTGCATTATTTCTCCCTTGGGCTTCTTCTGTGTATGTGCACAAGAGCCAGTTTGGTGTAATGGTTAAGTGTGCGGACTCTAATCTGGGAGAACCAGGTTTGATTCCCCGCTCCTCCACTTGCACCTGCTGGATGACCTTGGGCAAGCCATAGTTCGGGCACAGCTGTTCTTGAAAAAGAGCAGTTTCTGTCAGAGCTCTCTCAGCCCCACCCACCTCACAGGGTGTCTGTTGTGGGGAGGGGAAGGGAAAGGAGTTTGTAAGCCACTCTGAGACTTCTCTGGGTAGTGAAGAGCAGGGTATAAACCCAATCTCTTCTCTCTTCCTCTTCTTGTCTCTTATATTCCCTATCCCCCTTTCTGCTCTGTGAGTCTGTGTGTACGTGTGCTTAGCCATTTCGTAGTGCCTCAAAATTCCAAAGGTGCCAGCAAGTTCAGAACGGTTGGGGACCCCTAAACCAATCAAGAGGGGCTCCATATTCTACAACAGGCCACCAGAATGGATGGATAAGTACAGCTGCTTTCGGAGAAGTGCATTTCTACCGCATGCATGCTTCCAGTGCATGAATTCTCTTTATGGCTGCAATAGTATGCAACAGAAAGCATGCCTCTGATGTGCTAGATGTTTTAACATATGAAGCAGCTTGTCGGACACGCAGCTAATCAGAGCATAATTTACACATGGAAACCATGTTTCTATGCGAGCAGAAGCAATTACTCATCCTTGTCACCTTTCTTGACTTACAAATGCAGCAGAAGAAGGTTTTTATACCCCCCTTTTCTCTACCTTAAGGAGTCTCAAAGCAGCTTACAATCACCTTCCCTTCCTTTCCTCTCCCCACAGCAGGCACCTCATGAGGCAGGTGGGGCTGAGAGAGCTCTGAGAGAACTGTGACTGGCCCAAGGTCACCCAGCACGCTTCATGTGGAGGAGTGGAGAATCAAATCCAGTTCTCCAGATTACAGTCGACAGCTCTTAATCATTACACCACAAAGATGTCTTTACCCATAACTTAAATTACAACAGTATTTCCTACTGTTACCTAAACCATCAACACTGGCTAAGAATAACCATAAGATAACAAATCATTACAACTAATACTGGCAGCACTGTCGTCATGATGACGGTTTAGCTACAACTTACCACAGATACAGGAAAACACAGGGATCCGAAGAGCAAGTCTCTGAAACGAAGCACGAACTTGGCAATTCCCTGTTTCTTCATTAATGTAAGCCCATCAACCAGCAAGGAGATGCCATACAAAGCAGCCTGCAAAACCTAAATTAATTACAACTAATGAGCACATTCTCATCCAGTTTCAATTGTACATGCCTCAGTGAACTCCCTTCTTGCTCTTATGGGAGCCGTTTTCGGGACGAACCATGAATCAGCACATGGGAAATTGCTGCTGGCTAGATCTATCTTATTTAATGAAAACGTTTTAATAAATTAGTTTGGTTGGCAAACTTTAGCACTGTCTTGTTTAATGGACTTAAATATGCACTGGGGAGAATAAGTAGCTTTGTTTAGTCCAAATGTGCAAAGATTATAAAACTCATTTAAATACATACCTTTTTATTTAATTTATTTATTTATTGTATTTATAAATCGCCCAGTCCTTGACACAGCAGGGCTCTGGGAGATGTACAAAAGCCATAAAACAAAGACAAGATAAAACCAGTTATAACATTAATAAAACATTCCAACAATCAGATGGCCAATAATTAATCAATCCCAATTCCAACTGCCAGCTACTTCATGGGCAGGGGGGGTGGAGGGCGAGGTAGATGTAAATAACAGAGAAGTGTGCAAGCCCAGATGCAACTATAGCTGTCCTCAGCCAAAAGCCTGACGGAACATGTCTGCCTTGCAGGCCCTGCAGAATTGCATCAGATCCTGTGGGGCCCTGATGGTGCTTGGCAGAGAGTTCCACCAGGTTCCCATTGACATGCATTCTACATTAGAATGGAAGAAGTTCCTCCAAGCTAAAGAGTCTTGCCTTGTCCTGGGTGGCCAGGCCTAGATCAGTCTTATCAGTTCTCCGAAGCTAAGCAGGGACAGCCCAGATTAGTACCTGGATGGGAGATGACCAAGGAAGTCCAGGCTCATCATGCAGAGGAAGGTAATGTCAAACCACCTCTGTTCATCTTTTGCTTCAGAAAACCCACAGGGGGCCATAAGTTGGTTGCAACTTGAAAGCACTTTAAACTCCTATATGGAGCTTTCTTCCAATTAAGTAGCTCATCCAGTGCAGGAAAAGCCAGTTAAACTGGAGGAAATCTTAGGCTGAAGGAAATCTTCAGCCTCAAATGGTAGAAACAATGCCATGATGTAGAATGTATTAATCTGAAGGGAGTAACATAGCTTTTCTGCAAGGTACCAATAGAGGTAGGTCCACATTGCATAAGAAATTGGTTGCATAGGTCACAGAGTCTAACCCCCGTCTCAAAAGAGGACCATCCTTCTGATAACCAGGGAAAATGTATGAGGGACAGGGCTTTTTTTGTAGAAAAAGCCCAGCAGGAACTCATTAGCATAATAGGCCACACCCAACAGCAGAAAATAATTAGCATATCAGGCCACACCCCCATGTAACCAGAAGTGTGGTCATCCAGCCATACACATTCTGTTTACCTTGTTTGTTGTCAAAACCCAGGGCTTTTTTAATAGCAGGAACTCCTTTGTATGTTAGGCTACACACCCCTAATGTAGCCAGTCCTAATGAGTTTCTACTGTTGGGTGTGCCCTATTATGCTAATGAGTTCCTGCTGGGCGTGGCCAACTCAGGAGCCAGCCAGAACTCCGTTCCTGTGTGTTCCTGCCCAAAAATAGCCTTGATAAGGGGGGAGAAAACCCCAAACCAAGAAGAGACTGTACCACCAGTGTGTGTGTGTGTGTTTTTGGTAAACACATACCTTATGGTAGCAAGAATGTATTTAGTCTCTATGAAAAAACAAAAAAGTATATATAATTGTAAACGTAAAAGTATGTGTATTAGCATGAATTTAAGGTCTGTGTGGCTGTGGTCACACACACTAAAGAATCCACTTTCAATCCACTTTCCAACTGGACTTTACTGTGACCCATTCTGCATCTAGCACTCGCTCTGCTGTTCTACCAAACCCACGATGGAACAGAAGTTCCCCTCTCCATTGCATGCCACTTTCACTTTGATTGATTGTCAGATTTTATGGCAGTGTCCAGACCGCATTCCACTTTCACTTCCTTTGCTCTCTTGGTTTTATGGTAGCTGTCTGCATAGATTTGTGGCCGTTTTATGGCTTTTCAGGGGTGACTCTGCAGTCAGTTCGGCGTTGGCCCAGGGTATTTTTTGAATGTGGTTTTGAGTCACGTCTTTTTCTGTTCCAGTGTGGGTTTGGTAAAACAATGGAGCAAATGCTAGATGCAAAATGGGCCTGTGTGCACTGGCAAAATCCAGTTGGAAAGTGCATTGAAAGTGGATTATTTAGTGTGTGTGATCACAGCCTATGTGCATTAGAAAGCTGAACAGTCATGCAAATTCAGGGTTTGTAAAGTCCACCAATTAGAGAAGGAGGAAGGAAAATGGTCCCTCAGTCTGGTTAGAGAGGAACCAGCCAGACAGCAGAGAGAATGGAGCAATCATACTGGCCCCTTTAGCAAACTTTGATAGGTGCTAATCGAAAGTTAGATTTTTCAACTTCCCTTCAATGTATAAGAAGACCTAGTTTAGTCAGCCAGGGAGGCAGAGGAAGGCCCTCAGAAAACAGGGACAGAGCTGAGATCTAAATACTTGCAGCAGAGAATTCCCTCAAGAGGTGGGAGCTGCCGGAGAGCTGAGGGAGCTCGAGATCAAGGAGGGCTGTATAGCTGGCAGAAAAAAACTCAGAAGACTGAGACTTTCAATTAATACTGAATAAAAACAAAGACAACTCTCCCATACCCAGTTCTGCATTTTTCTACTGCTTGTGTCAAGTTGATGTTGAATATTAAAGAACATAGTTTGTTTGGATCGGAGGAGAAATGAGTGGTTCTTTTACTTGGGCAGCAAGCGGCCTAACTATGCTAACCAGCCCTGAGAAGCCTGATGGTCTCACATGCACAGGGAGATTACGTTCTCTATCAACAGGTTAACACTCAAGCATCACACTAAGAAACAGAATCCCCAGGAAAGCTACGCGGCTAGAAGCTGGATGAGCTTTCGGTGGCTACAAGCTGCAAACTGGAACACAAGTGGGAGCCGTCACAGACTGACACTCAACAGAGATCCGGGGCTCACTATAAGCAGAGGGCAAGATGCTCCTTTGGCCCAGTGGTGCTCCCACGTGAACCTGTTTGCTTTTCTTCCCATGTAAATGAACGGTGGTTGTGCCTTGATGGAAGGATGTGATATGCCTCTTTATGGATTGTGTATACAAACCCAATTTAAAAAATTGTTTGTGGGTTAACCATAAGGAAGAGCCTCCTGATTCTGTGTCTCATTCACAGCAAACCAAAAATGTCTAATTCACAGCAAACCAAAAAGCGACATTAGGTATGGCCAAGTGGTATTTTAGCTGAACAGGGATTTGAACTCAAGTGCTCCTGGCTGAAATCCAGCAATCTTGCCATTGTACCAGGCTAACTCCCTTCCAATGGTCTCTTTGGTTTGTTCCCTTTTGAGTAGCTGACCTCCACCAGCATATGCTGGATTGTACCTAAAGCCTGGCTCAGTTGTGGAAGAGATTCCTGGTGCTGCATTGCAGGCTGCTCCTTGAGAAGCGCAAGTCAAAGGCTCTCCCTGGGGCACACTAAACTAGCTGGATCACTTTTTGCTTCCAGTCGGGATGCTAAAAAATGTTTTGAACTCCCTTTCTAGAAGGAAGGAAGATGGACCACTAACCCACCAGGCAAACAGAGAGAGGCTGTGCAGTACAGTGAATTGCGGAGGGCTCTCACTCAATCCAAAATATCTATTAAATGCATTCTCACAGTTGCTGCGTTAAATACCCAGAAGAGCAGGAGTGGATGTCACAAAGAGAGACTGGCGTAAAACAAGATGGGTTAGCTGTGTTAGTCTGTCTGTAGCAGTAGAAAAGAGCAAGAGTTCAGTAGCACCTCCTGCGCATTCCTAGGACAGCAAAAGTGACAAACAAGCAAGTATTGGAGTGCATAAAACCAGACATGCCATTGTAAGGAAAAGTCACAAAACGGTGACTGACTTATTTCGGCCATGTCAAGGGGAAGAACTCACTAGAAAAAGTAATTATGCTTTTTTATGCATATTATGCAAATTTTGCATATTATGCAAAAAGTAACTAGGCCACCAAAGAACACGGTGGCTAAACACCATAAAAGTTGATACCAGCCTGAGCATGGAACAACTCAAAAAAACAATAGAAGATCGGAAAACATGGAGAGAGCTGGCCCATAAAATCGCCAAAAGTTGAACGCGACTGAATGGCTAACAGTAACAACAGCACCTTAAAGACTAACAAAATTTGTGATAGGGTATGCACTTTTGTGAGTCACTGCTCACTTCTTTAAATACATCTCTCTCCAAAGCTCCTACCCTACCACAACTTTTGTTAGTCCTTAAGGTGCTACTGAACTCTTACTCTTTTCTACTGGTGTAAAACAGTGATACAGTCTAGGTGACCTGAGTTTTCTTTTGACTGGATCTTCTTTTTTCAATGAACAGTGAAAGAAAGTGAGCAAATGGAGCTACGCCTGCCTAGGATCAAGCTAGGTAAAGACCCTAATACAGCGTGACTGACCTTTGGATCCCTGTAATATGGGGGGACAGCATAAAGGTCACACACATGTCCCCTTTCCTTTATCAAAGTCTTCTTTCTCCTACTGGGAGGAGAAACTCCCACCCATCTACAAACAATTTTAAAAAATAAAACTTTCCTTACATGGCCACATATGTGAATTTCTGTGGCAGAGATGCCTCATTCAACAAAGATGAAGTTGTTAAATGTTGGGTTTTGTACATATGTGCTCATTCACTGTAATGTTTGCAGTTTCGTAACAGGGATTGTACGGCTCGTACATGTAATCCATCTCGAATTATTTCATCAAGGTTTTGTCATTTGGACACAGAGTCCCTAAAAAGTCAATAAAGCCCTTTTGTTTTAATGCTTCCCAATGGTCCTTCAGGAAACTCCTACAGTCACTGGTTAGGAGCCAATGAATGACTACTGGGACTGAGTCACTGGTTAGGTGAACCAATGACTCCCAATAGCCATTCTTTGTCATTCCTTTTGACAAAACAAGCTGCTTGGTTTATGGGGAATCCTGCAGCCAGCGGGGGGGGGGGAGCGGGGGGGCACCTAGTGTTGGGATTAAGAGCTTCAGCCCAGCAGGAGGCATTGCCTCTGTGGGAGGAAATTTGTAACATTCCTCCCTATACATACAATCTCATGAAAGAAAGCTTTTAGTAACCACATCGTGCTAACACTCTTGAAGGCTGAAAGGTCACCCAGCTCCCCCCCCACTTCAAAACAGCTGAATATTTTCTGTAGGTCAGTAGTTCCCAGACTTTTGGGTAGGGTGATCCACAAGTCCAGAGTTACTTGGTATGCACAAATGAATAAAACTGCAAGTTCCTGGGGGCCCGGTTTCACAACTCACTTTTGGGTAAGGACCCACAGGTTGGGAAACACTGGCCTGGGCAGAACAAAGTCTGAGTCCAGTGGCGCCTTTAAGACCAACAAAGTTTTGTTCTGGGTATAAGCTTTTGCATGCAGGCATGCTTTTTCCAGATAGGGCTGTAGGTAGTTTCAAGAGGGCGCCTATCCTGGTCAGCAATAAAGCAGTTAAATTTGAGCCCAGTAGCACCAACAAGAGTTTCAGGGTGTCTCCTTTCAATGCTGTTCCTGCAAGGAAAAAGCTGAAGCAGGCATTCACCAGGCAAACAGAGAGGAGCAGGTGCAGCAGGATGTATTGCTGAGCGGGGGCTCCCTCAGGTAGAACAAGGGCCAAGGGGAACAGGTAAATATTTACAGGAGTTATATAATCAAAGCTACCTATCCTCCCCAACAAAGTTTAGGCCCAGTGGCACCTTTGGGACCAACAAAGTTTTATTCAAGGTGTAAGCTTTGGTGTGCAAAACACACATCTTCAGACAAAACTGGAATAAAATCTCAAAAGCCAGTTGGGGGGGGGGGCACGCCGTTGGGAGAGGCCACCCAGAGCCCGGATGCAGAGCTGAAATCGGAACGGGTGGCCGCAAGTGTCAACGGATGGCAGCAAATTAGCACGTGAACGCAAGAGTGGACAAAGAGATATGTGAGAATGACACTGGCGTCCAGCGGCACAGGGCAGCTTACAACTTTTGATAAAACTGGGTTGGTCTCAAAGGTGCCACTGGACTCAAAACTTTCTTCTGCTGCTTCTGACCAGCCTGGATCTGTCCTCCCCGACCGTTTATGCCAACGTTAGAACAAGACAGCGCCATTGAGTTTGCCACCCAAACTAATTCATTAAACAGTAAAGACGACAGATTTAGCCCCGTACCCGGAAAGTCTTGCTGGCCTCTGCTGGAGCCAAACCTTCCCTTTCCGCTGCCGGAGGTTTTTCCTCGCTTCTCTGTTACACGCACGGTCGCCTCGGCTTCTCTCTTGCCCAAAGTTCGGGGAGACCCTCTCCGCCTTTCCCAGGGACTCCTCGACTCGACGACGCCGGGGTCCGCCTGCCAGCGCGGGGGTGGGACAGGGGGGTGTCCCTGCCCGCCTCCTCCGACCCCCCGTTCCCTTGGACGCGCAGAGATGCCCCTGGGGAGCCGGGGCTGCAGCTGCTTACCAGGTTGAGAAAGGTGAGAAACTTCCAGGGCCCGCCGTAGGCGAGGATTTCCGGAGGCGCCTCGATGACGCCCACCAAACTGATATGGGAGGTCTTGAAGGCAATGAAGACGAACCAGGCGAAAGTCAGGCCGTGCCACAAACAGGCGCGGGAGGGCTGCATGGCGCCGCCACTGCTCAAGGCGCCCCGCGGTTACTCGCCGCTGCCCGTGCAGAGCCGCGCGGAACTCCGCGGACATGGAACCACCGCTCTGTCGCAACCGCGCCGGCGAGTGAACTTTGCTTTATTCCTTCGCTTTCCTCCTCCTCCTCCTCCGCCCTCCCCGCCTTGCTTTCCACGCGGCGTCCAGATTACCTGGAGATTAGCCGCCCGGCTACGGCAAGTTTGGGTGCTGTGCGGGGGGGGGGGGACACACGACGAGACGGGTTTGCATAACTGCGCGGCGCTGCTGGGATTGCTCGGGGCGAAACAAACGGGTTTTCCTCCCTCCACGCTAATCGCTGTAACTTCCCTAGCGTGATTGCCTGGTTGGCAAGCCTCTTGGGGATAACAGATGGAAGAAGCCACGTGAACTTTTTCTGATAAGGGGGGGGGGAGAGAGGCCGTTTTAGCTGGAACTGGGTACTGCAGGTTTTGGGTTTTTTTAAATTAATAAATAAATAAATTATGGCGAAGGAGCGCTCTTTTGTAGGGTTTCCAGCTCCAGGAGATTTTTTTTTTTGGGGGGGGGGGTGCAGCCTGGAGGCACTTCAATGGGGTAGAACTGCCAGAGAGTTCACCTTCCAGTTTGGTGTAGTGGTTAAGTGCAGGGACCCTAATCTGGGAGAACCGGGTTTGATTCCCCACTCCTCCACTTGCACCTGGCTGGATGGACTTGGCAAGCCATAGTTCTGATAAGAGCTGTTCTTGAAAAAGAGCAGTTTCTGTCAAGAGATCTCTCAGCCCTGCCTACCTCACAGGGTGTCTGTTGTGGGGAAGGGAAAGGAGTTTGTAAGCTGCTCTGAGACGCCTTTGGGTAGTGAAGGGCAGGGTATAAATCCAATCTCTTCTTCTTCCAAAGAGGCCACTATATGCAGGTGACCAGATCTCTGCCTGGTGGAGTGGTCAAGAGTCACAGATTCTAATGTGACGGACCAGGTTTGCTTCCCCACTCCTCCTCCGCATGAAGCCAGCTGGGTGACCTGGGGCCACTCTCAGAACTCTCCCTGTTAAGTATGAGACTCAACAAAGGATGCAGCTTCAAGTGATTTCAGCTTTATTAAACAGCAACTGTAAGTCAGGAACACAGGACTCAACACACACAACAAGGGGAGCACAGCTCCTTCTTTTAAACTCTCCCGGGCTGTCAAAGCCACACCCATTACAAGTTAAAGACCAATCAGAATAGAGGGATAAGGGGGGGGACTTCCGGACCGATGGAGGCAGACGCATGAAACCTTAGCTCCGTCCCTCCCGCCCCCTGAACCGATTAAATCACCAACCTAGAACTTGAAAAAAAACCTTTTAAAATGGGCAAAAACGACTCTGTTAAAACTAATTTAACTGCTTCAGCAGCGAAAAACATTCAAAGCTTCTTCCCGAGGACGCAACAAGATAAATCTCCTGAGGAGGGCCCAGAAGACGTCGACAAAATGGCGACTGAAGTGGCAAACGCTCTCCCACTCGGCAGCTCATCATATGAAGAGTCAATGAAGGCTATGTTTGCAGATATGGAGAAAAGACTCTTAGATAACTTGTCAGCCCTCATAATACCTCTAAATGAGAGATTTGCCGAACTTACTCTCTCTTTAAACAAGGTCAGTCAAACGGCGGAGCAGGCGTAGGAACTCAGTACTAACCTTAAAGTGGACGTGGACTATGTATATAATGAAACAGAATACCTGCGTGATCGAGTAATAACACTGGAAACCTCAGTACGTAAAACTCATTTGAAATTTAGAGGTTTTCATGAGCAAATCGAGAATAACACTGATCTACAAATCTTGGCAGAGTGGTTAGCGCGGGAAATGCAGCTAGAAAATGGCGTAGCCCCTGTAATCTTATCAGCATATCGCATAGGCACGGCACAACCAACGCGATTTAAAGGTCCTAGGGACATTCTGGCTGAAGTGCCTGACTTTCGCACAAGGAAAAAAATCTTAGAACTTGCGAGAGCAAAAGGTTCCTTATCGTATAATGGATCCCCCATACTAGTCTTTAATGATCTACCCAGGGAAGTTCTTAGCAGGCGGCGGGAATTACGTCAAACCACAGAAGCATTAAGGAACGCTAAGATCCCTTACAAATGGCACAACTTGACAAATCTCCAGGTGATTGTTAATGAAGAAACCTACACCATAACGAATGTTGATGCTGGTCTCAAGCTTCTGCAGTCCTTAAATATCGCGTCACAGATGGACACCAGCAAAACCACCAGGAAAAGGGAACACCCACCATCCCCACTCAAAATCGGCAAGCACGCGAATTGGCATTTCAAGTAGAGCAACGACTGTCCTCCAACTGCAGTCAGCAAGGTCAACAAGAAAAAGTCTTGTGCCGCAGTTTGTACTTATTGTTTAATATCCTGTCTTAATATTATGATGCTTCACTTTTTCTAGGTTGAGTTATAACATAGTGTTACTGTTTGATAAATAATTGTTAAAGTTTCATACATAAATTAATAACGTTCAGGGGAGGGGGGGATAACATTCCTGTATTCAGCCTTTTATAACAGTCCTTTGTAGTCAGAGTGCTCTCTGTTAGCCTTGGGAGGGATAGCTAGTCTCACCAGGCTAAGTAGGATTGTTATTTGTTATTTGTTGTTATTTCACCCGTTGGTACTTAATTGTTGGAAATATATATCTTAAGCAAAACTACTTACAAATAGAACGTTTCTCTTTTCTCTTCTTTTTCTTTTTGTACCTAATCCAAGGTTGACTTACCATACAAGTGAAAGTAACTGTGTATTGTGTTAGTGGATCTCATACTCATATTAGAATTACCAACTCTGTTTTAAGCTTTTAAAATGTAATTAAATGTTCTACATTTTAAGAGTGTTGAATTAATTACTGATTACTGACTAATCAATTATTTTAAATTTCAAGTGAGAACTATTGATTTCATTTACAACAACAATTAATTACTTTTTAAATATTATATGTTATAATCCCTTATCCTCTATCTTAACTAGTGTCAAATTAATTATTGAGTGATTAATTAATTATTTATAATCAATTGAGTGTATGATTAATATAAACATCGTTACTACTGATTAAGACAATTTTACAAATCAGAATTAAGGGAAATTAATTAAGTTTTGAATATATTAAAGTTTTAAAGGTTTTATCTTTCTAAGTACCCTAGCAACACATTGACTACTAAAGAGTGGGCTTCAGTTGATTATATATCAAGCACCTAACTACTGACATAAGGGGTGCAGTCTATAAGTGACAATACATAATCGTGTGAATACCCAGACAAGAAACTTACCTTAACAATATCTTTTCTCTTACTCATCAGAATCAAAGTTTTGTTATATCTGGCATTGTATATCAGTTGACATATCTCACTTATATTATACTCTCATTAACTGATCATGACTCATACTACATGGAAAGTTACATCACAAAATGTTCGAGGTCTTAACAATTTAATTAAACGCAAGAGGGTCTTAACGCACTTAGCCAAATCCAGATCAGAAATACTCCTACTGCAAGAAACACACTTACATTCAAAGAATCAACCAGATCTTAAAGCTAAATGGATCCAACATCAATTTCATGCTAATGGAAATTCCAAATCGAGAGGAGTCGCGATACTCCTAACCCATAAAGTCCGCTTCCAGTTCCAACACCAAGCCACGCTGACAGATCCTAATGGCCGCTACATCTTCATCAAAGGTCTCCTTGATGAACAACAGGTAACAATAGCTTCGGTGTACGCTCCTAACGTATCTCAACTCTCATTCCTTAATGACACCTTGAAAACCCTAGACTCGTTTCACGAGGGGGAAATAATAATAGGAGGATATCTTAATCTAATGGCAGATCCAGGTATTGATCGTTCCAACACCCGAGGTACAGACCACCCAAAACCCACTCACTCAACAGGTCTGAAGGAACTACTACAGCAATACAAATTGATAGATGTCTGGAGGTATAATCACCCAGTTGACAAAGAATATACCTTCTATTCTGCTAGGCATGCTGTATACACACGTATAGATTTCATTCTAGTGTCTCATTCAACAATACACAAAGTCTTAAACTCAGGCATAGGTACGATCACTTGGTCTGATCACGCTGAGGTGAGTTGTATGCTAAAATCCTCGACTAATCAACCACAGACCAAATTCTGGACGCTCAATAAATCTTTACTTTTTAATGATCATTGCACAGAGACAATAGAGCAACACATAGGTCAATATTTAAAGGAAAACCACACAGAAGACACGTCATCATCTATTCTTTGGGATGCCCTAAAGGTAGTCATCAGAGGACATTATATCTCTTTGAATTCGAGACTGAAGAAAGAAAAACTAGCTTTAAAGGAGGAAATCCACAACAAAATCAGGCTTTTGGAGATAGAACACAAAGCAACGGGGAGTAACAGAGTGTATAGGAAACTCCTGTCTGAAAGAAAAGCCTTGGAACTCATGGAAACCTCGCAGATACAGAAAAACCTTCTGTATGTTAAACAAAAATACTGGATAAACTCTCCTAAAATGCTGCGCCTTCTGTCGTGGTGGGTTAAAGACAAAAGACTATCAAGACATGTACTGCCGATTAAAGATTGGGAAGGGAAAACCCACACAAACTCACTATCAATTAATAAAGTCTTTGCTGACTTCTATCAATCACTCTGTTCCTCTACAAGACCCTCTCCTGAAGATATCCAGAAATACTTGGCAACAAATCATCATATTCAAAAGATCACAGAAGAACACCGTGATATTCTTGAAAGACCAATAGAGCCTCAAGAAATCCTGGAGATTATAAAGAACCTGAAAAACAACAAATCAGCGGGTCCTGATGGATTCCCTGCCGAGTTTTATAAACGTTTTGCGACCTCACTGGCCAAACCTCTAGCTGACGCCTGCAACAACATATTGATTATGGGACAAATCCCACCGTCTTGGAATTCAGCCTCCATAATAGCGATCCCAAAACCTGGAAAGGACAGCTTAAATCCAGCATCTTACCATCCCATATCGCTCCTGAATCAGGATTACAAAATCTTTACGGCAATTATGACTAAAATATTAAACTCATTTATTTCAAGTTACATTCAACAGGACCAAACAGGTTTTGTACCTGGTCAGGATATAACAGACAACATCTTTAAAACGTTGAATATAATCTCTGCATGTAAGAAATCGAAACTGGAATCTCTTCTTATATCTCTGGATATAGAAAAAGCTTTTGACTCTCTAGAAACATCATACCTAACTGCGTTATTACATCACATGGGTTTTGGCCCTATGTTTCTACGCGCCATCAATACGATTTATAAGACACCAACTGCCCAAGTCAAGATAAATGGACTGACTTCCAAGACTATCACACTTAATAGAGGCACCAGACAAGGATGTCCGCTGTCACCGATCCTTTTTGCCCTAGCACTGGAACCTCTAGTGATCGAGATCAGAAACAACAGTAAAATCCATGGGATATCAGTTGGTTCCCACATCTTCAAACTCAGTCTATTCGCAGACGACATGCTGGTATATCTGACCAACCCAGACACATCTTTGATTCATCTTCAGCAAACGCTAGAGGATTTTGGCAAAATTTCAGGATTTAAGATTAACTAATCCAAATTGCGCATAATGCCTCTGAACTTGTCATCAACATTGGAGCTTATCCTGAAAGAGTGACACAATTATCAATGGTCCATGGAATCCCTTCAATACTTAGGAATTCACATACCCAGAAATCTGGAGGACCTGCAGTCTATGAACCACCAAGCAAAATTCTCAGAAATTAAATCAGAACTCTGCAAATGGGAAAACATACAGCTGATTTACATATACAGACTACATCTGATTAGATCATTTGTTCTCCCTAAGCTTCTATACCTATTTCGAACGATCCCTATCGAACTCCCAAAAGAGACGATTAAACAATGGCAACAATCACTTAACTCCTTTCTTTGGCAAGGCAAGCATCCTAGGACAAGATTTGCAATACTCAAGAGACGAACATCACAAGGAGGCCTAAGTTATCCTGACTTGACGACCTACTACAAGGCAACACTGCTGACTCCTATAATTAAAATGATACGCCAAGGAGATCATCTAGACTGGGTAAAGCCTTTAACACCTCTAACATCTCCTCTGACAATCCAAGAGATAATATGGAACACACCAGACAATCGTCCTCTTAGAGTGAAAACACACATGTTTCTAATGGCTGTTCTTAAAAACTGGGACTCCTGCCGGCCATTACTTTTACCGAAATACTCCAGATTTACTTCCTTTTTATCTCAATCCTGGTTCCTCCCTGGATGTGACACTGAAATAAAGGAAAGCTTGAAACAAGCAAAAATGACATGCCTTAATGACATCTTATCTAAAGATGGTCTATCCCCTAAGTTGCTACTAGATCAAAAGCTAAAGAGATCCATCCCGTGGTTCTTCTACCTTCAACTAAATCATATGATCCAACATCTGGGCCTCACTCACCTCTTAAGGTGTCCATTGACCCCATTTGAGAAACTCATTGATCCCAAAAATGAATAATCTAAAGGCTTAATTTCCACAACATATGGAATCCTGATCCACCAAAAAGATGACCTACCAATGAAGCATCAATTGCAATGGCAGCAAGACTGCGGCAAAACCATTACGCCTCAACAATGGTCACTAATCTGGAAATCCAAATTGATGACCTCATCTATTATCTCTACAAAGCTGCAGACACATAGAATCGTTACGCACTGGTACCTAACGCCAGAACGACTCTCCAAAATGACATCAACACACTCACCCTACTGCTGGAAAAAATGTGGAGAAATCAGTTCTTTTGCTCACTGTTGGTGGCAGTGTGTCCATATCCAACAGTTCTGGCAAGATGTTCTGATACAAATCAAGCTAATCACAGGGTATGATACACCTTTTGACCCGACTTTACTGTTTCTTGACTTACGGGACTCAAAAAGAATACCCCCCATTCAGCGTGATCTAATCACTAGTCTTATTGTGGCTGCTAAAACAGCAATTGCATCCCGATGGAAAGCTGATAAAGCTCCAACACGATCATGTTGGCTAAACAAAGTGTGGGATCACCTGATCTTAGAAAAAATAACAGACCACCTTCGCCACTCAGAATCATATCCTAGACAGTCCAACTTTGCAGAGAAATGGCTGCCCTTCATGGAGTACATCTTTGCCTCAGATCTTCAACCACACAATTACATATATATGAACATTTTGCAACATTAACTGACCCCTTACCAATACACTCAAATTGCCTAAATATAATATGACACACCCCAGTTCTGTCTGAGTAAGAGAAACAAATGACTATTGTATTCTTAATTCTTTTATTATAATAGAAATCTACACAATTGTTAATATGCTCACTGTTGTTAGCTTGATTTTATGCATTTTCACTACTTTCTATTTGCTATGTTAATTACTTCCACGACGCTGCAAGTAACCTTGTATGTACTGTTTTCTTTAAGTCTGTTTATTGTTGAAATATAATAAAAAAATATTTTTTAAAAAAAAAGAATAGAGGGATAAAGGCCAATCAGGACCGTTCCCTCTTTGCAACAATATCACTCAGTGATTGGGTAATTACACAGGTTTCGCAGAAACTGACCAATAGCAATGCGATATCTGAAGAGCCACATTCAAACTCAAGCTTAACATGTGAATAGATAGGAGCGATTCACATTCAGTACATAACAAATTCCTCCCCCCTAAGATGGAGCATTACCCTGCCAAACATAATCTTTCAGGTGGGGGGGGGGCACCTCGGCTTCGGTTCAACCGGCGCAGCAGTCTCTGCTCCGTTGGACTTGGAGCAGCACATTCTTCTGGAGCCCTGGTAACCTCTCTCGCAGGAGAGACAGGGGGAACACAAACAGGGATCACAGGCTCTGGAGTTGGGGTCTGCCCAGACTCCGAGTCCCCTCGGCGGGAGGCCCCTCCTGCTCAGGGACCAGCTCAGGTTCGGGCACCGACTCGGCACTGGAGTCTGCCCAACGCTCCCTGAGCTAGTCTATGTGACAGCGAATCTCCTGTCTGCTGGGAAGCCGGACCACATACAGCCTGGACCCTGCAACTTTGGTGACTACGGCCGGTAGCCACCGATGACCTTCCCCGTAGTTCCGGGCAAAGACCTTGTCCCCACACTGGAACACTCTCCCCTGTGCTGGTTCCTCAGACCATTGCTTGGATTGGTCCAAGTCAGGGTGCAAACGGTCAAGGAGGGTAGATAGCTTTCGGCCCATAAAGAGTTCAGCTGGGCTCCACCCCATTGCCGAATACGGGGTGATGTGTTGCCTCCGAAGGAAAGAGGCCAGCTTCTGATTCCAGTTCCCGCACGTCAGGTGCCCAAGCAATTCTTTTGTCGTCCGAACCATACATTCAGCCTGTCCGTTAGAGGCCAGATGGAACGGGGCCGACGTTACATGGCATACAAGGTTGTCAGCCAGGAACCCCTCAAATTCTGCTGAAACGAACTGTGGCCCGTTATCGGAGATGACACAGTCCGGCAGCCCGTGCGTGGAAAACAGTTTGCGCAGGGCATGAATCACAGCCGCAGAATTTGTTGATCTCATATTTACAACCTCCAACCATTTGGAGTAAGAGTCTACATGTATGGAAAACATTTGCCCATGGTACGGGCCCGCAAAATCAATATGGAGGCGGGACCATGGCCTCCTTGACTTTTCCCAGGGCTGGACAGGAGCATGAGGTGGTTCTGGCCAGGACTGTTGGCAGGACATGCAGTTCCGAACCCAAACCTCAATGTCCGCATCAATTTTTGGCCACCACACGTACCCTCTGGCGAGGGCCTTCATATGCACCATTCCTGGATGGCCCGCATGCAAGGCCTCCAGGACTCTTTCCCTTAGCTTAGAGGGAATTACAACTCTTATTTCCCCAAAGCAGACAGCCCTTAGTTACTGATAATTCATTTTGGCGGGAAACAAACAGTTTGAAATCCGCCTCCACTTTCCCGGCCAGCCACCCCCTCCACACCCAATTGAGAACTCGGGCGATTAAAGGGTCCTTTGCTGACGCAGTGGCAATGTCTGTGGAGGTGACTGGTGCCTCCGGGAGCTCTTCCAGCGCCAAAACGTCCAGTTCTGGCCCCTCGTCAGAGTCAGTTAGTGGGGCGGGGCAGTGGCTAAGGGCGTCTGCATGCCCAATAGCCTTCCCCGGACAAAATCGTATGCCGACAGAAAAACCGCCCACCTTAGCATCCGGGGCAATAGAATGTTTGGTATCGGCCGGTCTGGTGAGAAGATGCCCAGGAGAGGTTTGTGATCAGTCACAAGGAGGAACCGCCACCCATAAATAAAGTCATGGAATGTCTTTATTCCTGCGATGAGGGCAAGGCCCTCCTTGTCGATCTGGGCATAGTTCTTTTCTGCCTTAGCGAGAGATCGGGAATAGGGGTGTGCATTCGGGATTCCGAAACCCGAAAAAAACCCGAAAAAACCATTTTCGGGTTTTTCGAGTTTGAGATCCCGGCAAGCTGTTCCTTAAGCCTCTGTGAATCCCGAAAAAAAAATCCCGAAAAATTCGGGATTTTTCGGCATTTTTCGGCATTTGCCGAAAAGCGGCATCGGGGGCTTTAAACCGGTGTTAAAGGGCCCGGGAATCCTTTTCCCGCCCTTTCCTCCTCTTTCCCGCCTTTTCCTCCTGTTTCCAGGAGGGGGGGAAGGAGGCTCCCAGACAGCCAATCACTGCAATGCATTTGCAAAATGCATTGCAGTTTGCAAAGTTTGCAAGGCTGTTTTGTACTGCCTGCAGCCCAAGCACAGTTTGCTCCTTTCCCAGGGAAGGAGCACTGGTGGCCAATAGGGTTCTGGCATCTGCTCTCTGGCCAATCACAGAAGGTTTTTCCTTTTGAAATCCTTCTGTGTATGCTCAGAGAGCATAAAAGGAGCCAGTTCTGGCTGCTGCCTCGTGGTCGTGGTTTGGCTTGGCTGGCTGGCTTTTGCTGCTTCTGCTGCTCATCCTCCTCCGAGTCCTCCTGAGTCCTCCTGAGAGTCCTGAGTCGTCTGCTGCTGCTGCTTTCATCCCTGGCTGGCCCTGGAGTCCCTGCTCTTCAGACTGGTTTGATTTATTAGGGCAATTTTAATTTCTTTTCTCCTTATTTTATTCTTCCTTCTGGGTTAGGGTTGGTTTGGGAGGGATTCTCAGGTCTCTTTCTTTCTGGTTTTCTTTGGTTGGGTGGGTTAGGTTCTGGGCCTGGGAGGGTTTTAGTTTGTGTAATTGCATTTAATCTCTGTAGTTTTATTTATTTTCTGTCTGCATTTTAATTTGTATTTAATCTCTGTAGTTTAATTTTTTTTCTGTGTTGTGTGCATTTTTTGGCCAAACTTGATTTTTTTCCAGCCTCTCTCTGCTTTTGGTTCTTTCTTCTCTGGTCTTCTTGCTTGCTTTGCTGGTCTTTTTGCAGCCTTGTTTAATTTTTAAGTTCTGTATTTTGTTTTTTTGGGGGGGGGGGGGTTAGCCTGGGGCCTAGGTGCTCCCTCTCTCTCTCTCTGCCTTTGGTTTCATTTCTTTAAGTTTTTGTATTTTGTATTTTCTTTAAGTTTTTGTATTTATTTGTACAATTTGTGTGTGCTTGGCTTGTTGGGTTTGTTTGGCTTGTTGCTGTTTGGGGGGGTCTCTGTTGTGCCTTTTCTATTGTGTTGTACTAAAGGTTTTGTTTTGTTTGGGCTTTCTTTTCTTAGGTGTGTGGGGGTCACTGCTGAGTGTGCTTCTGGTTTAGCTGCAGTGCACCACTGTTAAATAGGCTGTTAAACAAAGTTGTCAGGTTTACTTTTTAATTAATATTTATAAAACTCAGTGTAGGGCTTTAGCTGTTCTTCTTAACTAGGTCAGTGGTAGGACAACAAAAAGAGGCCAGGTTTGTCTTCACAATATAAAACAAAGGTTTAAGTAGCACTAAATTCTTTAGAAAGTAGTGTGCTGTTGTGCTGCTGTGCTGTGTTCTGACTGACCTTTGGTAAAGCCAGGCACTTTCCCCCTTTTAGATTGTTTTTCAGTTAGGGAGCTTTTCCTGAATCCACAAGGTAATCAGGAGGTTCCAGTAGACTCTAGATACTAGTAGTTTTAAACCCAAAAACTTTTTAAAAAGGTTTGAATAAGCCATCTCAAGGATAGTCTTTAAACCATAGTCAGGGTCAGTGTAGGAATTCACTAGTTTAAAAAAAAAACCAGAAAAAAAAGTGAAGCAAGGCTAGGTTAGGCTCTACTGAAAGAAAAAAAAAGTTTTTTGGTGGGAGGGTTTATAAAAAGGTGTGAGGCTGTTTTAGGGTCAGGTGGTGTAGTGTAGGTAAGTCAGGTGCCTAATACCCTCCCCAGAAGTTAGCGTGAGTTTGGCCAGGGGTACCATGAGTGGCAGGAAGGAAACGCAGAGGGGCCCTGGGGGTAAGGCAAAGGACAAGACTAGAGGGGCGGAGGGGAGGGGGAAGGGGAAAGCTGCGGCTCTCCCCGCACCTAAGCGCAAGGCCACAACAGAGCATCCTGACACCACTCCAACCTCTGGTCGGAGTGGTGCCATGAAGGTGCCACGGCTGGCACTCTTCTCCATGTTTATGGATGCTCCTGGGGTGGCCCCAGCAGAGGTGCCTGTAGGTGCTGCTGGCACTGAGCAGGGGTCTGCTGCTCAGGCAGTCCCTCCTCCAGCCGTTGCTGCTGTCCATGGGGTTGAGCTTTGGGGACACTCTGTTTTCAAGGCTCACTCCAAGAACTAAGAGGGCTATAGAGGAACTGGAGGAGGGGCTGGCTGGCCAGCCCACTCCTCTGGTATCTCTAGGCTCCAGCAGACCTCCTGAGGGAGGACAGGAGGAGAGGCTGGGAGAGGAGGAGGAGGAAGAGATGGAGGTGGTGCGCCCCATGCACTTGCCATCTCAACCCCCTCCCCCTGCTCAGCCATCTCTTCCTGCCCCCCAAGACACGATGTGTCTGGCCCGAGCTCCTCACAGGAGGCAGCTCCAGGGATGCCCAGAGCTGCTGGTCAGCGTGGGTGCCCCTTCACCTCTGGCGTCTGGAACCATTTCCAGGTTGTTACAGAGAATCCCCGCTTTGCACAGTGCCAGCTGTGTAGGGCCCAGGTAAGTCGAGGGAAGAACATCGATCATCTCTCGACCTCTGGGCTGTGGAACCACCTGAAGAAGCACCACCAGGCGGTGCTTCTTCGGGAGGGAGACAGGCTGCTGCTGAGGTGCCCAAGCGGCCACCACCAGCCAGCCAGGAGGTGAGTCGTCCTGCGACCACCTCCAGCGCTCCCCTTGCGCGTTCCACGGTAGGGACGGGACAGGGACGCCAAGCATCTCTGACGGAGATGTTTGGTGAGGTCGGCACTAGAGTGCCTAGGGGGGGGAAGGAACAGGCCAGCAGGAGGGTCACTCGCCTCCTTGCTGAGATGGTTGCTATAGATGGGCGCCCCTTCTCCGCAGTGGAAGACATCGGTTTCCGCAGGGTTCTCCAAGATGCCTATCCCTGGTACACGCCTCCTTCTCGCACCACGATGAGCAGGAGCGTGATGCCCTCATTGTACAGGGCTGCCAGGGACTACGTGAAGTCACACTTGTCCCGTGTGCACAGGAGATATGTGCACTTCACGTCCGACATCTGGACCTCCTGTCAGGCGCATGAGTCGTACATTTCACTCACTGCGCACTGGTGGCAACCGAGCGAAGCTTTGGGTGGGGGAGGGGAAACTAGTGACAGGCAGGGTCAGGGCCGCCGGGCCGGCTACCGCAAGGCTCTGCTTCACATCGGGAAACTCGATGGGTCGCACACGGCGGACAACATCATGAGCGCCATCCAGACACAGTTAGACATGTGGGTAGGCAGGGGCATCACCAAGGGCTTCCTGGTGACCGATGGCGGCTCGAACATTAGGGCAGCGGCAGACAAACTGGGCCTGACGCGCATTTCCTGTGCGGCCCACCTTACCCACCTCGTGGTTAAGGATGCTCTGGGGTTGGGTTCAAAGAATCCCAATCTGGACGCTGCGACTCTTGAGTTCCGGCATATCGTCGAGAAATGCCGGTTCATCACGAGTCACTTCTCGCGCAGTACGAAGGCCCTCAATCTGCTGCGTGAGAAACAGGCGCTGGCAGGTCTGCCGGAGCACGACCTGCTAGGCGACGTCTCCACACGCTGGAACTCCACCTGTGTCATGCTTGAACGCTTGGTGGAGCAGGAGAGCACCCTGACTGCCCTGATCTCTGAGAGCGGGGTCATTCAGGAAGAGAGCCGGCTCAACCGCGAGGAGTGGTTGGCCATCTCTCAGGCTGTGGAGGTTCTTAAGCCCTTAAAGACCTTCACAGAGTTGCTCTCGTCTGACACGGCAGGTCTGGCTCTCGTCATCCCCATGGTCCAGACGGTCCATGAGGAGTTGGCCTTGTTTCTGGAGCCAGCTGCAGGACGTGCAGACATTGTTCCAGCAGTGTGTGCGCTGGTGAGAAGGCTGCAAAGTGCACTGCAGAAGCGCTTTCAGCCTATCCTCCAGAGTAGGATCTACATGATGGCGACCATGTGTGATCCGCGCATTAAGGGCAAGATCGCCGAGCGGGCCAACGAGTTCACTCAATGGAGAGACGTTCTCTCCGAGCGAGTTGAGCGCATGCGAGCCAAGAAGGGCACGTCGTCACAAGCTGCGGGAGAGGAGGGTGCCAGCAGCTCGACTGCTGTTCATCCTCCACCTCCCCTGCTAGGCAGCGTCCCCCTCATGGCTCCCGCCACCGTGTTCCCTGAGATGGCGTTCATGGGGCGGATCCTTGGCCCCTCTGGGAGCGGCAGGCGCATGAGAGAGAACACGGCGGCTGCGATGGTGAGGGACTACCTTGAGGAGCCCTACGAACCGCAGTCCACCTGTCCGCTGAGCTACTGGGCCATGAAAGAGACGGTTTGGCCGGCCCTCTCTGCCGTGGCCCTGAAGCTCCTCTCATGCCCTCCGACGAGCGTGCAGAGTGAGCGCGTCTTTTCCCATGCGGGCGACATTGTCTGCCCGCATCGCTCACGCCTGAGCCCCTGGGCAGTTGAGCAGTTGGTCTTCCTGAAGATCAACTTGCGGCTGTTCGGTTTCCCGACCCTAGACTATGAGAGTGATTGAAGTGAGCACGCATACTTGTGCCTGCAATCCCCTCTCAGTCTGTGCTGGGAAGTTGGGCTACGCTCTTCCCATGTTTAAAACTAGAGGCTAGGGAGAAGTACCAGCCGGCCAGATTTGATTGGCACAGAGAAGCCCCAGACTTTCATCCATCCCACCTGCAGCAGAAATACCTAAGCAGAACTCTGGTAGCAGGGTGATGCTGAGGGTGGTGCGTGTATGCACCTACACTGCTGGCAAGCAACCACCCCACCAAAATTGCATGCTGAAATTAAAACAGCATCACAAAAACAAGGTAGAAGAGTAGGGCCAAGTAAGCAGCCAGAATCCAGCAGCACCCACAGGAGCACCACCATTCACCATAACTGTAATGCATGTTGTGTGCAATGCTCCCTCTAAGCTGTGAGAAACTTTGTGAGAAACAATGCGTGTATTATTTGAAATACATAACTTTTTTTTTTTTTTCAGAGGTGAGGTGGGATAAGGGAGGGATGGCCTGTGATGAATGACAGCTGCCACACCTAGGCCAAGCCTCCTCCACTGAGGCAGGCAGTGATGGCTGGTGTACTGCTGTGAGAGAGGAGGAGGATCCCTGGACAGATAGACCCACCCTATCCCCTCCCTTTCAATTCTGAGGCATTAGTGGGCAGGGCTTCTTGTTGTGATGGTTTTTCATGTAGGTTACCAAAGCAAGTCTTGGGCACATCAACGCACTGAAGTAAGCTAGCTGACATCATGAGACAGAGAGGCTGCGTGCTTGGCTAGATGCATGGAGAGTAACACTGTGCTACCTAGAAGTGTATTACTGTACATGCATTTAATGAAGTGGGCTGCATCACACCGAGCCACGGTTTTTGGGCATATCATTGTTTAAAACAGACCCCAAATCTTTTTGAGCCTGTGGGCAGTAGTGGGCACTGGGCACCTGGATTTTCAAAATAGGCAAGGCTTACCTTCTGGGCATGGAGAAGAGGCCACTGGCGGGGCAGGGGAGAGGTACTTGTGAATTTCCTGCATTGTGGGGAATTGGGGAGGGGACCTGCCCTCAGACCTGGGAGACTGAGCAGCCATTCTGTGGCTCACGCAAGCCCCTGTTTTTGCTTGCCCAGTGCCCGCCCTGTCTGGTGAGGCTATTTTCCTTCCTTAGTTGCTGCCACCACTCACTGGATTCACGCCCCCTTCCTAGAGAGACAGTGAGACCCCCTGGCTGATTCCCCAACCCAAGGAATTGGGTACCTCAGTCTTTGGGCGCCCCCTGGAGTGTTGGCAACCCCAATGATTTGGGCCAGTTTGGGTTCCTCTGGCCTCCCTTTGCCTCTGGTAACATGCTGAGTGGGGAACTGCACACCCCTAGTGATTAGTACCTTGAGCAGGTCCTGCCTGGCCCCCCTCAGTTCACATATGTTGCAGAGGTCCTCTGGTTTGACCTGAGTCCAGTTGGGTTCTGGCAATGACTGGCACAGTGGCACAGGTTGTGGGGGCCACTGTGCAGTGGTCCTCTGGTTGTCTAACCTAAGCATTTTCTTGACGTAAGCTGATAGGAGACAGAGGCTGCTTGCTTGGCTTAGTGCATGTTTTTTCACCTTGTGTGCTAAGTAGAGGTGACACTGCATGCATTATACGAGGTGCGCCACGTTCACCAAGCCATGGTTTTTGGGCAAATCATTAGGGATTGTGTGCAGGCCAGGGGGTTGGACTAGATGACCCTGAAGGTCCCTTCCAACTCTGTGATTCTACTAGCCGCAGAGAGACTCATTGGTTGACTTGCGAGGGCCGGTTGGAAGGAACAGGTTGCGGGGGCCACCCGTGCACTGATTCTGCTGATGGCCTAGTGGCAAATCCTTCCTCTCTTATGCTGCAGAGGTCCTCTGGATGTCTGACCTGAGTAGTTTTGGACGTAAGGAGACACAGCCTGGCTGCTTGCTTGGTCTCGATGCATGAGGCGAGCGCTTTGTGTACTAAGTAGAGCGGTCACTGCATGCATCGGACAAAGTAGGCATTAGGCAGCATTCACACACCAAGCCATGGTTTCTGTGCGAGTCGGGGTCCAAAACCTTTTTCAGCCTCTGGGCACCTTTGGAATTCCAAAGCAGGCTAGACTAGTCGTCATCTTCTGGGCATGGAGCAGGGGTCACTGCTCACTGCTGGGGGTGGAGGGGAAGTATTTGTGAATTTCCAGCCTTGTGCATGGGCCGGGGTCAGACTAGATGACCCTGAAGGTCCCTTCCAACTCTATGATTCCACTAGCCGCAGAGAGACTCATTGGTTGCGAGGGCCGGTTGGCACAGGTTGTGGGGGCCACCGTGCACTGATTCTGCTGCTGGCCTAGCTGGCAAATCCTTCACTGCAGAGGTCCTCTGGTTGTCTGACCTGTGTAGTTTTGGACGTAAGCTGACAGGAGAGGAGGAGACACAGGCTGCTTGCTTGGTCTGGGTGCATAAAGAGACCACTTTCTGTACTAAGTAGAGTGGGCACTTCATGCATCAGACAAAGTAGACACTAGCATTCACACACCAAGCTAAGCTGACAGGAGAGGAGACAGAGACCGCTTGCTAAGCTGGATGGCTGAGAAGAGCCACATTCTGTGCTAAAAAGATGTGATGTGACACTTCAGGCATCTGACAAAGTGGGCTGCGCCGGCATTCACACAAGCCACGGTTTCTGTGCGAATCATGGAGGGGGAAGCATTTGTGAATTTCCAGCCTTGTGCATGGGCCGGGGGGTGGACTAGATGGCCCTGGAGGTCCCTTCCAACTGATTCTATGAATCTGGCTGCAGAGATGTCAAACTGTAGTCTGGAATCTGGATCATCAGACATGTTGGGCTGAATTCCACACACAGGTCCTCCTGCCCTCTTTACTCAGTTTATGCTGCAGTGCAGTACAATCTTTGAACTGAGTTCTGTTGGGTTTGGGGGTGCTGGCACAGTGGCACAGGTTGTGTGTCAGGGGGGCAGATTGTCGAGGTAAGGTGGAAGTGGCAGGCACGAAGGGGGCCAGGAGAGAGTGCGACGAGTATCCAATAAATACTGGAGGCTTTGGCTATGTGCAAAATATATACATTTATTTACCACAGCCATCATCAAACAGAGTGTCAACTGTCTGTCAAAGTGCTCTGCTGCAATCATACATAAGAGAAGAGGGAACTGTACATCATCACTCACTGTACATTTATACAAACACTAGCCAACCAGGCTGCAGTGCTGAGTCACATCAGGCAGTGGCAAGACTGCCCCAGCTGACAGCTACATGTCACTATCAAACACATCTAGACAGACTTATATGAACATGTGGATCTTAACACAGATTGCTCTGGTTCTGCTGGCCTGGAAACGTGCTGCTCCCTCAGTAATAATGTAATGTGTGTGTTGCAGTGTGCAGAGATTCTCTGGTTTGAACTCAGTCCAGTTGGATTGGCACTGACTGGCACAGTGGCACTGGTTCTAGGGGGCACATTGCACATGGTCTGCTGCTGGCTTGGCAAACATGCCCCCTCACACCACCACCACACCTCTCAGGTTTTTTTACAGGGAGAATCTGCTTGCCTGATAAATTCCCATAGGAAACAATGGAGAACTGGGGGCACCCTCTTTGGATGCCCCTGGAATTGGACCCCCTGGTCCAATCTTTTCAAAACTTGGGGGGTCTTTTGGGGAGAGGCTCCAGCAGCTACAGTCCAAATTTGGAGTCTCTACCTCAAACCCCCCCCCTCCAGCCCCCTGCAAACTTTCCAGAAAATTTTGCCATTGAAGTCAATGGCCCCATTGGATATAATGGACCCGAAAAATTCGGGAATCCCGAAAATTTTCGGGTTTCAATGCTTTACCGATATAGGTATTCGGGTTTTTTCGGGAATACCGAAAAAATTCGGGTCCAATATACCCGAATCCGAATTTTACCGAATTTTTTTTTTTTGCACACCCCTAATCGGGAATAAAATGCGATTGGTGCCTCAGATCTGTCCGGCATCAGGTGGTGAGAACGGCACCCACCCCATAAGGAGACGTGTCAGCTGCAAGCACCAGCAATTTGTTTTCATTGAAGTGTGTCAGGACTGCACTCGATGACAAAAGTTCCTTCACTGAAGCGAATGCATGCCTCTGCCGCTCACCCCACTCCCATTTAGCGTTCTTGTGGAGCAAAGCGTGCAGAGGTTCAGCGACCAATGCCTTGTGTGGCAGAAAGGCACCATAAAAGTTGAGTATTCCCAAGAAGGACTGGAGGTCTTTCTTGGACTGGGGTGGAGGCGCGTTTTGGATTGCCGCCACCTTGTCGGGTGTGGGGTGGATCCCGTCTGCATCTACGAGGAACCCCAAGAACTCAACTCTTTTTACCCCGACAACACATTTTGAACGCTTAACCCGCAGCCCGGCATTTTTAAAACGACTCAACACTGCTCTTAAGCGAGCCATCAGTTCACAATCATCTGTGCCCACAATTAAAACATCGTCGAAATAGGGCACAATACCGGGTAGCCCACGCAGGAGCCCTTCCATTAGCCCTTGAAAAATGCCCAGGGCGACATTTACTCCAAATTGTAATCATTTTACCCTGAAAGCCCCTTTATGGGTAACGATTGTTTGGGCTTCAGCAGTTGTGTCGTCCACCGGCAACTGCTGGTAAGCTTGAGCCAGGTCAAGCTTGGCAAAAACTTTTCCCCCTTCCAGTGATGCCAGTATGTGGCTGATTACCGGCATCGGATAGGAATGCTGCTGCAGAGCTTTGTTAACTGTACATATGTCTGCGCATATTCGTATAGACCCATCGGCCTTGACAGGCGTCACAATTGGAGTCTCCCACTTCCCGTAGGGTACCGGTTCAAGAACACCCTGACTGACCAATTTATCTAACTCTGACTCAGTTTTTGCTTTGAGCGCAAGCGGGACCTTCCTATACTTCATTCGTATCGGACGAACTGAAGGGTCCAAATCAAAAGAAACTGGGAGGCCAGTGTACGTGCCGAGCCCCTCACCAAACACTTCAGGAAACTCGCTATACAATAAGTCCTGTTTATTTACACAAATTTTGTTGATACCAGTGATAGCGATCCCCAATGCCTCAAACCAGTCGGGGCCCAACAGGCTAACCCGCTCACCCTCTGCCACCAGGAGAGACAGCTCAGCCTTACGGTCTTTGAACTCGACGTGGAAGGTCGCCTTTCCCGCCAACGGAATGTGCCGTCCCTGGAAGTCGGTCAAGCGGGTCGACACTGGTGTCAGATGGCGGCGGCTTCTCCTCAGGAACAAGCGTTGCCACGTCTCTGTAGAGATGACAGTGACGGATGATCCGGAGTCCACCTCCATGACGCAGAGAACGCCGTCCAGATGAACCGTCACATAGATTTTCTTGCTGGGCTTGCCTCCAGTGGCCAGGATCGTTGATGGGCAGCAGCAGGAGTCGGTCTGATGACAGCCAGATGCCTTGTCATCGTTTCAAACATGAACCCTGGGGTCTGCACGTTGCGAAGACGATGGAGATCTTTTGGTGGCATGACAGACTCGGGCCAGATGACCCCGCTTGCCACAGGAGCGGCAGATCGGCTCCTTGGCCCAACAGAGGTCTCTGTCATGCTTGCCTCCGCAGCTGGTACAGGAACACGCTACTGGAGTCTTCGGTCTGATCCGCGGTGGGTGTGTCTCCTTGGTTCTGCATACGCCATCAGCCTCGCCGTCGGACTCACTGGTGGACTGCTGGTGGACCGCAGGCTCTTTACTTGCCGGTGGCGGTCGTTTTCGCACCTCTTGGGTCGATTTGTTGGCGGCCTCAGTGGCGACGGCCTCAGCGTAGGCCACAGCATACGTAAGCTCGGAACAGGCGAACAGATGCTGCTGGAGGCACTCATCCCGAAGGCCGCACAGCAGTCGGTCAAGGAGGGCCTCTTCCAGGTTGGTGAAACCGCAAGGCCGGGCCGCCTTCCACAAGGCGGTGACGAATTCGGCTATCGATTCAGCCGGGCCCTGGCACCACTTGTAAAAAGCATGCCTGCAGGCTATCTTTGATGGCTGCGGCACGAAATGGCCCTTGAGCTTCGCCGTGATATCAGCCCATGTAGCTGTGCTAAGCTCAGTGGGCGCAACTAGGGACCGAGTGATGTCGAAGATGGCCTTGCCACAGGAGCTCAGTAGTGTCTCCTTCTTCCTCGCCTCGTCCGTGATCTGGTTTGCCTGGAGGTGAAACTCAAACCGTGCCAGGTAAGAATCCCAGTCCTCTGTCGTTGGGTTGAACGCCTCAAACGCCGGATTTACAGCCATCTGGGCTGACGGTGCTGCCACTACTGCTCGTGGAGCCTCAGCCGACTCGACCGGGTGTGTGTCCTTGTCCGCCATTGCTGTCTCGGTTCAGCGGGGCTGCCTGCCCGCTCTAGGATCCCATCCTTGTCGCCAATTGTTAAGTATGAGACTCAACAAAGGATTCAGCTTCAAGTGATTTCAGCTTTATTAAACAGCAACTGTAAGTCAGGAACACACGACTGAACACACACAACAAGGGAAGCACAGCTCCTTCTTTTAAACTCTCCCGGGCTGTCAAAGCCACACCCATTACAAGTTAAAGACCAATCAAAATACAGGGATAAAGGCCAATCAGGACCGTTCCCTCTTTGCAACAATATCACTCAATGATTGGGTAATTACACAGGTTTCGCGGAAACAGACCAATAGCAATGCGACATCTGAAGAGCCACATTCAGACTCAAGCTTAACATGTGAATAGATAGGAGCGATTCACATTCAGTACATAACACTCCCAGCTCCACCTGCCTCACACGTGTCTGTTGTGAGGAGAGGAAGGGAAAGCGATTGTGAGCCATTTTGAGACACGAGGCCTGCTGGGTGACCTTGGGCCAGTCACAGTTCTCTCAGGCTCTCTCAGTCCTACCTATCTCACAAGGCACCTGTAGTAGGGAGAGGAAGGGAAGGCCACTCTGAGTCTCCTTAGGGGTAGGGGAAAGCAGGGTATAAAAACCCAACTCTTCTCTGTTGCCTGGAGATGAGCTGTAATCCAGCCACCACCTGGAGGTTGACAACCCTATATAGATAGATTGATTGACTGATTGTAATCGTAACCTTTATAAAATGCACATGTGAGAAATGTTACACATCCCAGGAAAGGGCAGGCAGAAGGCAGAGGCAAGGTAATTTAAGTCATTTCCTGACTGAGACTCTGCTTAGATGCTTAATCCCATTAATCTTTGCAGGGAAGGATTTCTCCTGATAGGGCAGCCCAGCTGGCACATGCCGCATGGGAGTATGTTCTCCAAAACCCCAGGAAGGGAGTCTAGGCATGTCTGGCAGGAGTCTCAGTCGAGCACTCTAGGAAACGATGGTGAGGGCCACACGTGAGGGGCACTGGGAGTCCAAGCAGGGTTCTGTGACAGGAACAAAGTGCTCTTCCTCTATCAAAGGACTGGGCAGTTGTGGATCATTCTGCCCAGCCCAAGAATGATCTGGGAGAGGCCAACCAGCCAAAATTTGGACCAAGTTTCTGGGGTAAGGCTGAGGTGATGCTGGGGGACAGGAAGCTCCATTGGGGTTAGTGGAATTGTCTGCTTCTGGGGTCACACACTCCTCTCAGAAAGTTTAGGAGTGCTGTTAAGATATGGAAACAGGGGTCTCTTCAGTGTCTTTATTCAGCTTTTACTTATGCACCGGGGACAGCCTTTCCTTGAGAGACATGATCTGGTCACAATTATCCATTCTCTGATTACATCCAAGTTGGATTATGGAAGTGCTTTGTGTGGCCAATGATAAATCCTTGCCAGAAGCGTTATCCAATGGATAATGCAGTGGCAAAGCAGGTATTACCTATAGGGAACTTATGTCTCCCATTTGGACAGCTGTTAAGTAGCTGCCATTTTGCTTCCTGGTGCCTGTCATGGGCCAGCCAGCCAGCTGCTGCCGCCTCCTCAGAGGAGGAGGAGGATGAATCAGAAGAATTGGGCGCTGCACTCATGGCTTCCCCACCTGAGCAGCTGGGTCCAGTTGCAGACCCAACAGAGGAAGCGAGAGCGCTTCCCAGTCATGGCCAGGTGGCTCAGTCTTTCTGGAGAAGAAAAAGACACCTCAGAGAGCCAGTTTGGTGTAGTGGTTAAGAGCGCAGACTGCTGCTGGTTCAGTCAGTCACAAGTTCTCTTGGAGCTGTTCTCTCAAGAGCAGTCCTTGAAAGAGCTCACTCAGCCCCACCAGCCTCACAGGGTGTCTGTTGTGGGGAGGGGAAGGGAAAGGAGTTTGTAAGCCACTCTGAGACTCCTTGGGGTAGAGAAGGGCAGTGTATAAATCCAATCTCTTCTTCTCCGGTGGCCTCTCCCAAACCAGTAGATCAGAGAAAGAAGAGAGAGCACTTTTTGCCTTAACTCCCCCCCCCCCGCCCCGGTAGCCCATTCCAAAGAAGTGGCGCTGTGCCCCGAAAACCCTACGACCTGTGTAGCAACAGATACAGCCTCTTTTCCATTACCCCTCAATGACATCTTCTCTTAATAAGTGCAACAAAAAAAATCTGTCTGACAAAATTTCCTACTGCAGTAACTGGTTTGGTTGTATCATCAAAAACACACTCTGGTCAATTATGCCTGCTGATGGGATTTTCTTTTTTTTTTAACTGCCCCAAAGGGCAGAATTTTATTAGTTTTTTTCAAATACAAGACAAACACAACTAACACTAAACATAAAACACCAACAGGGGTAATACATACTTTTACATTTCCACTAAACCATGCTGCACTAAAACAACATTAATTAATAATAATACTCTTCTCAACTGTAAGCTCATCTCATGTTCTCTCCCTCTCTCTTGTTGGGTACAAAGTTACACTTATATTTGTTCCTCTCAATATCAACCTATTCCATGTTACTATACCAGTTATAAAATCGCGCCCAAGTGTTCTGGAAGGTGGAGTCAGCAAGTCCTTTCATCACCAATGTCAGCTTATCCATCTCCGCTGCTTCTAAAACTTTATAAATATATTCTTGCTTCGTTGGAGTCTGAGTGATCTTCCAGTATTTGGCATATATAATTCTAGCCACCGTAGTTAAATAAACCACAAAATATCGACCATCCCTATTAAAATCTCCTGGCAAGATACTTAATAACATCACCTCAGGTGTGAAAGGTACCGCCGTACCTAATATCTTTTGAATTACCCGATGAATCCATATCTAATATTCCTTGCTTACCTCACACCCCCACCACATATGAAAAAACGAACCCACCTTTTTTTCACACTTCCAACACTTATTTGAACATTTACTTTCACATTTCACCAGCCTTTCCGGTGTTACGTACCATCTATAAAACATCTTATACAGATTTTCTTTATAAGGTACAGCCTTTGTAATCTTTATATTTTTCTTCCACATTTGTCCCCACTGTTCTAGATATCTATTATGCCCCACATTTTGGGCCCACTGTATCATGTTTCCTTTAACCGCCTCCCCTAACATCATCTCATTAAGTATCAGTGTATAGGCTCTTTGTATAAACATCTGATCCCTTCCCCTCCCCACAACAGACACCCTGTGAGGTAGGTGGGGCTGAGAGAGCTCTTTTGAGGACTGCTCCTGAGAGAACAGCTCTGAGAGAACTTGTGACTGACCCAGGGTCACACCAGCAGCTGCACGTGGAGGCATGGGGACTCAAGCCCGGTTCTCCCAGATTAGAGTCTGTGCTCCTAACCACTACACCAAACTGCATCTGGGGGATCCAACCCAGCAGCTTCTGAGTTATTTGCTAGAAAATCAGTTTATATGTGTTTATTCTAGTACTTGATTAACTTGTCCCATGGAATATGAGCTTAGATACAGACTTGTAAATAGTGAAGGACCCTGGACCTTGGCCCTGCTAGTCAAGCTCAAGAGGAGTCAGCCAGTGTGTTCCAACTTTGAAAGTAAGTGCCCGAGGGCGGTCATGGACTAGAATTTTGCAGTCCAGGTGGGGAGTGATAAACCCAAATATTTTCCCCATTAATTAAAACAATTAAAACCAAAACTGTATTGTTCCACGTGGTGCCGTGGTTAAGAGTATGGGAAGGAGGGTCTTGGAGACCCAGTGTTCTCATGCCAGCTCTGCCATGATGTTTGCCGGGTGACTTTGTGCCACTCACGTTCTCAGCAGAACCCACCACTCCTTGTTGTGAAGATAAAATGGAGACGCTTTGAGTCTCCCTTAGGGCGAGAGGTACAGTATACAATGTCTGCATCAATCAATCCGTAAAGCATGTTGCCTTCCTCCCATAAGGCAAATGCAAATCTGGTTCCACGTTTTCTGGCTTGCAGTATACCACGCCTGGTACAAACTCTTTAAACCCACTGATCTGAAGCCAATTACATACTCCTTGCCATTGGGGGGGAATAGCAACATGCAGTAAGCAGAGGAGTTTCTGTTCTCACTCTCACACACACATTAGGAAGGTTTGGGCACTGTGGCTTCATCACAAATCTGGGGCCCAACAGCCAAGTTGCTGGGCCCCCAGTATGGATCTCGACTGCTCCACCACCTTCACATCTGTAAATAAAAGCCCAGCTTGCTGGGTTTTTTAAATGGCTCTGGTGTAGGGTTGCCAACCCCCAGGTGGTAGTACAAAAACAGAGGGTCACAGTACTAGGAAGATATGGGAAAGAAATGACACTGTGTATAGTAGATGTATGCTTAAGGTAGATCTATTTTGTACTTTTTATTTTTCTTAATTTTTCTATAGGTAAAGGGTAAAGGTTTCCCTTGCTCGAAAGCCAGTCGAATCCAACTCTAGGGTTGCAGCGCTCATCTCCGTTTCCAAGCCGAAGAGCCAGCGCTGTCCAAAGACACTTCCGTGGTCATGTGGCCAGCATGACTAGACGCCGAGGCCACAGAATGCTGTTACCTTCCCACTGAAGTGGTACCTATTTATCTACTTGCAATGTCTTGCTTTCGAACTGCTAGGTTGGCAGGAGCTGGGGCCAGAGACGGGAGCTCACTCTGTCCTGCAGCACTCAGGTTTTGAACTGCTGAACTACCAACCTTCCAGCCTGGAGTTCAGTGTCTTAATCACTGAGCCACCGCAGCTCCAATTTCCCCCCACTATGCTTTTATATAAATACTAGTGAGGAAAGCCCGTTGTGGCAGTAGACAACGGGCCCTAGATAGGAAGGAAGGGCGGGTGGAAGGAAGAGAGGGAGTGAGTTAGAGGCGGGGGAGGCAGGAAAAGTGGGGGGGAGAGAGAAAGAGGGGGAGTCAGAGACAGAGTGTGGAGGGGGTCATGGCCATAAGTTAGAAAGAAAGAAGGGAAGGAAGGAAGGGGAAAGAAAGCCAGGAAAGAAGAAAGAAGGGTAGAAAGAGAGGGATTGAGAGAGAGTAGAAGGGAAGGAAGCAGAGGAGAGAAGAAAGGGGGGGAACAGAGTGAGAGAGAGAGAGAGAAAGTGGGGAGGGGAGAGACAGAGAAAGGAAGACAGAAGAGGGGCAGGGAGGAGGTGCGGGGTGGGAGAAGAGGGGGGGCCTGCGGGAGCTTCTCCAGTGTGGCAGGATTGGTGGGGAGGGGGAGAAGCGAAGGGGAGGACAGGCGCGCTGTGGCTCCCTTGCCGCCAGCGCAGGCCATCTCCTGGGCGGGTGGGGGAGGAGGACGGGGTGGAGGTTGGCGCGGCGGCTCCCAGGCCGTCGCGGCCGGCCTCATCCTGGGTGGGTGAGCGGGTGACCTGGAGGCCGTCGCGGCGGCTCCCCAGCTGTCGTGGCCGGCCTCGTCCTGGGCGGGTGGGCTGGAGGCCGGCGCGGCGGCTCCCCGGCCATCGTGGCCGGCCTCGTCCTGGGCGGGCGGGTGGGCGGGCGATCTGGAGGCCGGCACGGCGGCTCCCCAGCCGTTGCTGCCGGCCTCGTCCTGGGCAGGCAGGCGGGTGGGTGGGCAGGCGGGCGGGCGACCTGGAGGCCGGCGCGGCGTCTCCCCAGGTGTCGCGGCCGGCCTCGTCCTGGGAGGGTGGGCGGGCGACCTGGCGGCCGGCGCGGCGGCTCCCCAGCCGTCTCGGCCGGCCTCGTCCTGGGCGGGCGGGCGACCTGGAGGCCGGCGCGGCGGCTCCCCAGCCGTCGCGGCCGGCCTCGTCCTGGGAGGGTGGGCGGGCGACCTGGAGGCCGGCGCGGCGGCTCCCCAGCCGTCGCGGCCGGCCTCGTCCTGGGAGGGTGGGCGGGCGACCTGGAGGCCGGCGCGGCGGCTCCCCAGCCGTCGCGGCCGGCCTCGTCCTGGGAGGGTGGGCGGGCGACCTGGAGGCCGGCGCGGCGGCTCCCCAGGCGTCGCGGCCGGCCTCGTCCTGGGAGGGTGGGCGGGCGACCTGGAGGCCGGCGCGGCGGCTCCCCAGCCGTCGCGGCTGGCTTCGTCCTGGGCGTGTGGGCGGGCGACCTGGAGGCCGGCGCGGCGGTTCCCCAGGCGTCGCGGCCGGCCTCGTCCTGGGCGGGTGGGCGGGTGACCTGGAGGCCGCCGCGGCGGCTCCCCAGGCGTCGCGGCCGGCCTCGTCCTGGTCGGGTGGGCGGGGGACCTGGAGGCCAGCGCGGCGGCTCCCCAGCCGTCCCGGCCGGCCTCGTCCTGGGCGGGTGGGCTGGAGGCCGGTGCGGTGGCTCCCCGCCCTCGCAGGCAGCCAAGCCAGCCAATGGCAAGGGACTGCCTCTCTGACCGGCAGGTCCCTCGGCCAACTGATTATGGCGCGCATTTTCGCCATATAAGGGCAGACGAAAACTCAAATATATATAAGGAAAGATTGGTGTCAAATATTACCAAACAAACGTTCACCAAAACAATACATCAAAGGGCAGGTTTACACTATGTCCAAACATTCAAATAGCGCCTTGTCAGCTTCACAATTACTAGTCCCACCAGTAAATTACTAGAGTCTCCTGGGACCAGTGATTGTGAAACTGACAAGGTGCTCTTTGAACATGGTGCAAACCTGCACTTTGATGTATTATTTTGGTGAACCTATGTCTGGCAATACTTGACACCAATATTTATACAACAGTATAGAAAAATTAAGAACAGAAAAACAAAAAGCACAAAACAGATCTACCTTAAGCATACTTCTACTACACACAGTGTCATATATTTTTCCGTCATCTCCAGGTGGTGGCCGGAGATCTTCTGGGATGACAACTGATCTCCAGGTGACAGAAATCAGCTCACCTGGAGAAAATGGCCGCTTTGGAAGGCGGACTCTGTGGCATTATGCCCTATTGAAGTCCCTCCCCTCCCCAAGCCCCACCCTCCTCAGGCTCCACCCCCAAAATCTCCAGGGATTTCCCAACCTGGAGCTGGCCACCCTACCCATGAGTCTTCTACTACAGTAGTTGGTGAACCGAATAACTTTTTAACCTAGCCTAGCAGCCTTCAGCCTTTTCGGACTGAGGATCTCATCCTACAACATGGGTCCCGCTTTTAATTTTTGACTGTCCTTTCTTCTATGTACACAGTTACCCTTTCTTTCGGCTTCCATTTAAAAATGGTGGTGTGCATGCAGCCTACTTCCGGGCGTGGCTCACTCATAGCTCACCTCCTACTAAACCAGGGGCAATTAACACTATGCATGTATGCCAATAACGGCACAGCAAAGCATTTTTGTTGGCACCAGGACCAGGTCTCCACCCAAGCAACAAAAGTACTAGCAGCACTGCTGGGACCTGCGGTGCAAGAGAAAGCAACAAGCCATAGCTATGACCGCAATCCAAAATTAATTCCTGAGATGCTGGCAATGCCACTGGGGCATGGCTTGTGCCATACATTTCTGGCTAAGTACATCTCTCAATCCTTTACAGGTAGGTGCTATATTTGGGGGGGGGGCACTTGGGCCAGAAAGGAGATTTTTTGTCATCTGGGCATGGAAAAGTGATCACTGGGGGTGTGGGGGGGTATTTGTGAATTTCCTGCATTGTGCTTTTCATGCCATGGAGGTAAAGAACATCACCTAGTAAATAGCATCCCTTTGAGCTTCTCTTCAAGGGACAGGACATTCTCCATGTTGTTGGACACCCTAGCTGGAGGTTAGACAGAGCCAGTGCATCAATCTGACCTCTTCCCTGATTAAAGGGAGAGGCCGAGTCAAAGATGCTGGTAGTCAACCCCCATAGACACAGACATGTACTGTCAGGCAGATGAAGATTTTAAGTTACGGTTGTTTACAGAAATGCAAGCCCAGATAGCCGGTGAATCTTCCAGAAGCCTCTTGCACCGGGCCGCCAGCTTCCTGGAGAAAAATGTCCTGTCCCTTTAACAGAGGCCCGATGATGGGATGTTATTTACCACCATGCCATGGAAAGCTTCGACTGCCCATTTCCACACATTAAATGGACAGTATAATTTGCAGATCTCTCCTAAGCACAGATCCAGATGGGGAGCCGTGTTAGTCTGTCTGTAGCAGGAGAAAAAAGAGCAAGAGCCCAGGAGCACCTGAAAGTGACAAAATTTGTGGCAGGGGATGAGCTTTTGTGAGTCGCTGCTCACAGTTTTGCTAGTCTTTAAGGTGCGACTGGACACTTACTCTTTTCCATCCTAAGCATGTCTGCTCAGAAGCCTACTCAGGTCTATTTGGTGGGCCTTACTTCCAGGCAAGTGTTCTTAGGATTGCACTGTAAGTCCATAATGCTAGGACCATACCTGGGAAGAGGAATGTCTTTATCCCCCGGACCATTCCACAGTAACAGATATTCATCAATCATATTTGAAAGAAAGGGTAATCCTGGACTTACTAGGACAGGTCTGCAGTTTCTGGAAGTCCCCTTTGTTATCATGGCTTTAGTCTCGGCTCAGTATCTGGAGTCACTCTATTAATCCACAGAATATCTCCGGAAGAAAAATATCGCAGCGTAAGAAGAAGGGATTTCTTGACTTTGAGGAATGGGAAAAATTATCTGTGAATCAACTATTACATTGATTTGTAAATTGTTCAGGGTATCCCGACAGATTGTATGTGTGGATACCCTGTACGTATCCGGGATAACTGAAACCCCTCTCTGTAAGTGAGCCCAAAAGGCACTCTTTGCCATTGTCTTGCACACTTTTGGCAACACGATTTGCCCTGCTCAAGCTTAGAAGGCATGGAACATTGGAAATAATGTCATTCCCCTTTCCCATAAGTATGTCTGGGTAATGGATATTGAATGTGTATCGTCATGTGACGATGATTTCTTTGACATCGTTGTGTGTACTGTTGTTATCCTGTTCATTATTTGTACTACGCAAGTGGAAGCTGCCATCCTTAGGTGCTACACATACAGCCATTGCTTTAGTTCTCTGCTTTTGTTGTTCTATATTCAATTAAAACATCTTGTATTAGTTTTTCCACTTTCTACATTAACCTTTGTCTTTTGTTCATTTTTATTTGTTTTTCTCGGCCTTTTGGTTGCCTGATTCATTTAGGGCTGGTTGTTTTTCCCTTCCTTTCCCCCCTTGTTCGTTGGAAAAGAACCTGTGTGGGAAGGTGGTGGGAGCGTATTTCTGATTAGAAGCCCAGCAAAAATGAATCTGCTGTCAGAATATTCCAGCAGACAAATCTTTTCTTTTTCCATGCACCATGCTTTAAGGTACCCTGTGTCTACTTAATTTTGAAAAAGGGAGCTGTAAATGGGAGATGCTGAAAAAGCAAATTGAGATTTGGGATTTGGGCTCCCTGTGTATCCAAGAGTAGTGTTTTTAAAACCACAGATTTGTTGGACAGAGAGACAACCTCAGCAGGACATATTTCTCAAGAGTTACAGAAGAGCAGAATAGGAGTTACGGGAGAACAAAAATCACAAGAAAAAAAAGATAGTACCAGGGGAGAGGCAATCCTGGATTTGGTCCTAAGTAACGCCCAAGACCTGGTGAGAGATGTAAAAGTGATTGCACCGCTTGGGAACAGTGACCACAATGTTATTGAGTTTAACATTTGTATGAATAGGAAGTTGCCCAAAAAGACTGACGCAACCACTTTTAACTTTAAAAGGGGTAACTTTTCTGGTATGAGGGGATATGTGAGGAAGAAATTGAAAGGAAAAGTGGAAAAGGTCAAAACCATTGGGGAGGCTTGGAGACTATTTAAAATACAATCCTAGAAGCTCAGAAAAAATATATACTGCAGCTTAGGAAAGGCACAAATAGGTATAGAAAAAAGCCTGCATGGTTAGCAAAGAAAGTAATGGAAGCTGTAAAACGTAAGAAGGATTCCTTTAAGCGGTGGAAAAGCCAGTCTCAGTGAGGTTGATAAAAAGGAACACAGGCTGTGGCAAATAAAATGCAAGTCTGTGATCAGGCAAGCAAAAAGGGAATATGAGGAGCATATCACAAAAAAGATAAAGGCCAACAATAAAACGTTCTTCAAATACATTAGAAGTAGGAAACCAGCCAGGGAGGCAGTGGGGCCCTTGAATGACCAAGGGGTAAAAGGACTACTGAAGGATGACAGGGAAATGGCTGAAAAGTTGAATGCATTTTTTGCCTCTGTCTTCACTGCGGAAGATGAGAAGTGCTCGCCTACTCCAGAACCACTGATTTCGGGAGGGGGTTTGAAAGACTTGAATCAGATTGAGGTGACAAGAGAGGAAGTCCTACAACTGATGGACAATTTAAAAACTAATAAATCACCAGGCCCGGATGGCATTCATCTGAGAGTTCTGAAAGAACTCAAATGTGAACTAGTGGATCTCCTTGCAAAAATATGTAATCTTTCTTTAAAATCTGCCTGCATTCCTGAGGACTGGAAGGTAGCTAATGTCACTCCCATCTTTAAAAAGGGCTCCAGGGGAGATCCGGGAAATTACAGGCCAGTCAGTCTGACGTCAATACCAGGTAAGTTGGTGGAAACTGTTATTAAGGAAAGAATTAGTAGGCACATTGATGAACAAAAACTATTGAGGCAGACTCAGCATGGGTTCTGTAAGGGAAGATCTTGTCTCACTAACCTGTTAGCGTTTTTTGAGGGAGTGAACAAACATGTGGACAAGGGGGACCCAATAGATGTTGTTTACCTTGACTTCCAGAAAGCTTTTGATATAAGCTCAATAGTCATGGGATAAAAGGACAAATCCTCTTGTGGATCAAAAACTGGCTTATAAATAGGAAACAAAGAGTGAATATAAATGGGAAACTTTCTCAGTGGAGGGTGGTAAGCAGTGGGGTACCACAGGGGACAGTATTCAGTCCGATGCTTTTTAACTTGTTTATTTACAATTTGGAATTGGGAGTAAGCAGTGAAGTGACTAAATTTGCAGGTGACACGAAGTTGTTCAGGGTGATGAAAACCAGGGAGGATTGTGAGGCACTCCAAAGGGATCTGTCGAAGATGGGTGAGTGCGTGTCAACGTGGCAAATGGGGTTCAGTGTGGCCAAGTGCAAAGTGATGCACATTGGAGCCAAAAATCCTAAATATAAATACACATTGATGGGGTCTGAACTGACAGAAACTGACCAAGAGAGAGATTTTGGAGTCATAGTAGATAACTCAATGAAAATGTCTAGACAGTGTGTAACTGCAGTAAAGAAGGCCAACGCTATGCTGGGGATTATTAGGAAGGGAATTGAAAACAAATCAGCCAGTATCATCATGCCCCTGTATAAATCATTAGTGCAACCTCATTTGGAATACTGTGTACAGTTCTGGTCGCCACACCTCAAAAAGGATATTATAGCATTGGAAAAAGTGCAAATAAGGGCAACTAGAATGATAAAAGGGTTGGAATATTTTCACTATGAAGAAAGGTTAAAACGCTTGGGGCTCTTTAGCTTGGAGAAACGACATCTGAGTAGTGACATGATCGAGGTTTATAAGATTATGCATGGGATTGAGCAGGTAGAGAAAGAAGTACTTTTCTCCCTTTCTCACAATACAAGAACTCGTGGGCACTCCATGAAATTGCTGAGCAGTCGGGTTAGAACAGGTAAAAGGAAGTACTTCTTCACCCAAAGAGTGATTAATAGATGGAATTCACTGCCACAGGAGGTGGTGGCAGCTACAAGCATGGACAGTTTCAAGAGGGAACTGGATAAACATATGGAGCAGAAGTCCATCAGTGGCTATCGGCCACAAGGTATAGATAGGAACTCTCAGTCTGGGGCAGGTGATGCACTCTATTCTTGGTGCGGGGGGGGCAGCAGTGGGAGGGCTGCTAGTGTCCTGGCCCCACTGCTGAACCTTCTGATGGCACCTGGTATTTTTGGCCACTGTGTGACAGAGTGTTGGACTAGATGGGCCATTGGCCTGATTCAACATTGGCTTCTCTTATGTTCTTATGTACAATGTGAAGCATTGATCACAAGTTGGACAAAGAAAAATAGACACCCAGAACAAAGAGTTATCATTGAAATACTTTTCATAATTTCTGTTTGTACAGGCAGTGGCAGAACTTGGTAGCTCACACCCTAAAATGTTTTTCCTTAAGTGACTTGTGTTACAGCCGAAGTGCACCCTGTATGTGCTCGGTCTTGTTTCCCAAGGTCCAAAATATGAGAAAGATGAAAGCAGCATTTTATGATATTGGCCTTGTTAAAATTGCTGTACTCTGCCGTACCCTGGAAGAGTTCCTCTCACCCTTTTCTTATACTGAATACACAGCCAGATGAAGTAACTGCTGCTATGCTACAAAGGCACTCCTTACATACCCAGGAACATTGTGTCTTTGCGTCCTGAAAGCTGTGTGCTTGTGATGGGAAATGTTACATCAGTGGAAAAATACCTGTTGCTAATAGGTGTCAAAAGTTCTGCTTTTATTTAAGGGTGACAGGTTGGTCAAAACAAAACCATGGAGAGTGAGTCCCCACAACCCAGGGTAATGTTACTGCCAGTCCCCTTAACTAACCCTCCAGCCAGAGACCAAGGAACTAAGTCTCCAGCCCTCCTGGGTCTAAACAAAAAGCTCTGCAAGGTGGGGCACTTGCAAGATGGGCTCCCCCCAAACAATCTGGTAGTTGTAGCCAGTGGGGCTAAAGTGTTGGATTGAGACTGAAGCCCCAAAACCCAAGAACACCACAAAAATATTTTAAATGATTTTTTAAAAGATTAAAAGTGCAGGAGTGTACAACAGCAAGGATAAAATAATAAAAGCTAAATATCTAACCTAAGCACTTTTACAAACATTGGTTCTCTAAGTCCAGATGTTACTTAACCAGAGTTTCAAAGTCCAAGACAGGTGCTCTAGCGAACAAGGTCCAGCTGAGTCAAGAGATAATCCAGACAAAGGGCACAAACCGAAATGAAAGATCTTCCGTTATGTCAAACTAGGAGTAAGGCCCGTTGTGGGAAGAAATACAACGAGCTCTAGAAAGAGGCTCCAGGTGAGTGTCCTGGCTGTGGCTTGATATCTCTGACTGTGTGGACAGATGCTTTGGCCATGCCAGTTGGCTTTACGAACGATTGCACCTCACATTTTCATTCAGGATTGGGTTATTTTGAAAAACTGTTCAGGTTAGCTGCTGTTCATTCCCACATGGAAACACCAGGCCCTGCTGCTTCACAAAATGTTAGAAAACCTTCACAAATCCAGGCTCACATTTGAAATGCTTCATTCTGCTTAGCTATAAGGCAGGGCTGTCTCATTTTGCTGCCCCAAGTGGGTAGTATGGGAGGAGAGCCGCATGGTAATGGGTATGGTTCCCTCCACCCCTGACTTATGTGGATCTGGGGCTATGCAGTGGCATAGAAAACACCTGCATTTGCATGGCTGGGTCCAAATTCAGGCGGGGGATGCCCTGAACCAATGCTCCCTCTAAGCCATGGAGTCTTGTGAGCAAAAATTCTACTTTATGAGCTACTGGCATTAAAGTTGTGAGCAATTTGGCTACTGCATAAATTAGTTTGCTCTGGAGCCATCCTTCCTGGGCTAAGACAAAAATGTGTGAGCCTGAGACTAACAAAACTGTGAGCTAGCTCACACTAACTCAGCTTAGCGGGAGCACTGCTGGACCCCCTTCCCCTGACTGTGGCAAAATCCCTGCCCGTGTGCCCCTCCCCCAATTGTGCACTCTTCCCCACCTGCTCACTCATTTGCCAGCTCTCCTATCGCCCACACTGCATGCTGCTCCTGACAGGACTGGCTGGGAGCCACGCTACCAACCACCACTCGCATGTCCTTCCCTTGGCAAAGCTGGGGAACATGCTTGACTAGGAACACAGGTGGCGGGAAGACTCTTGTGCAGGTGGGTGGGAGAAGGGTGTGCTGGTTGGTGGCAGGAACCATGGGTGGGGGGGCAGCAGGAGTGGGCCCCCCAGAAACCCTGGGCCCCAGCAGCTGCCCCACCTCCGGGTATGTTGACGCCAGCCCTATGCACTTATTGCCAAGCTGGTGGAGCTCACTGCTTTGTCATTTCTTTCCTTCTCAGAGTGCCAAACTCTGGTCTTACTGTAAGCTCTAGCCTGACCTGAGACCAAGGTTTAGGCTGCTCCAGATCATCTGGCCAGGGACACCTTCCTGCTTATGTGCAGGCCTGACCCATTTCCACCTCACTCTGGTCTGAATTCAGCACCCGCCAAAGTCCATCAGGCTGCCTCAGGTGAGGCGTGCCACCTCTGTGTGTCATTGGTCCATAGCCTTGCTGGACAGGAGACCAGGGGTCTTTTTTTGGGGGGGGAGCGCACTGGAGCGCAGCTCCAGCAGCTTTGGAGGGCAGAAAGGCTCCCGCATGTCCGTTTCGGCCATACAAGCGGATTAGAGAGTCTTTCCACCAGCCAAATGTCAATTTCAGCCCCATTATATCCTATGGGCCATTGAAGTCAATGGCAAAAACATAGGGTATATTCTGGAGGCTGGAGAGGAAGGGGTTTGCAGAATAGGCTCCAAACTCACAGGGTAGCTGCTGGAGACTCTCCCTAAGATACCCACCAAGTTTCAAGAACATTGGACCAGGGGGTCCAATTCTATGGGCCCCCAAACAGGTTGCCCCCATTCCCTTCATTGTTCTCTATGGTGGGAAAAAAGTTACTTTTTTCCCATGGTGCTGTTAGTAGCTTGGGGGGGAGTGGGTTTGAGGGAGAGGCTCCAAATTTTCAGGGTAGCTTCGGGAGCCTCTCCCCACATACACCCCCATGTCTCAAAGCAATTGGACCAATGGGCCTAATTCTATGGGCACCCAAACAGGTTACCCCCATTACAAGCAAAATTGCAAATATACATGTGATGGACGCAATGCTCGCTCTAAGCTGTAAGGTCTGGTGAGCAAAAATTCTACTTTGTGAGCTACTGGGATTAAAGTTATGAGCGAGCCATTTGGCTACTGCATAAATTAGTTTGCTCTGGAGCCATGCTTCCTGAACGAAGACAAAAATCTGTGAGCCGGAGGCTAAAAAACTGTGAGCTAGCTCACACTAACTCAGCTTAGAGAGAACACTGGATGGGCAGGAGGCTGCCCTGCCCTGAAGGGGAAAACAGCCACTCAGCCCCAGGGACCTTTCCACACTAGACCTTAAATCCTCGTTCAACCCTGTCCCCGAACTTATATCTTACACTACACTCGAGTTCACTTCTGTAATTATCTTGGGGTATTTTTTGTTTCCACATTACATTGAGGTCACTCCAGTTTTGCCCCACACCTGTCTCAGGATAAACAGATGCTGTTACAAGCATCTCTATTATAAGCCTGGCAGAGTGTATTAGCTCCGCCTCTGAGAGAGAGTACAGTACCCGATTGTCTGGCCTGTTGCTGGTGATGAGCAGACCTTGTACCATTTAGTTAGGGTTGCCATCTCTGGGTTGGGAAATACCTGGAGATTTTGGGGGTGGAGCTTGGGGAGGGCAGGGACCTCAGAAGAGTACATTGCCACAGAGTCCACCCTCCAAAGCATCCATTTGCTCCAGGGGAACTGATCTTAGTTGTCTGGAGATCAATTGTAATAGTGGGAGGTCTCCAGGTGCCACCTGGAGATTGGCAACCCTATATCTGACTCTTGAGAATGGGCGGGCTGGCGTGGGCTGAATCCTGTGTGTGTGAGAGGATCCAACCTAGTGACTAGTCAGTAAAAGCCTGTTTGTGCTTGAAAGCATTAAAATTCAAATTTGAATTACACTCTGAAGCCATAACTAGTTTAAATTGATGTGACTGCCGGGAAACCTGTGCTGCTGCTGATCTGTTTCTTGATCTGTGCTGCTGATCTGTTCCTTGTAAATAAATCAGTGTTGTTTATATGCAATGTTTATATCTTGCCTCCGTGATCTCTTTGTTCTTCTTGCTAACCAAAAAACTTACCTCATGGCAGCAAGCCTATACACTTGCTACCTTTAGAACAATTGGTAACTGAGGGGAAGGTTTATAGTTTAAGACAAGCCTAATTCCCCCCAAATTATAGGAGGTTGTGTGGGTCCCCTCAGCTGGTAGAAAAGGCCAATCACAATACCCAATAGTAGGCATACAGAGTTCATCACACACATTATAGCATATTAACTGAGGTCAGGTTCTATCCCATGTAAACATTCAATATGTGCTTGAAAATATGTTATTTATGACTCTGCAGTATACACAGGAAGTTTAATTGTCTAATGCTGTAGATTGTTTTACATAGAAATCTTTACACATTCTAAGTAAAACTTTGTCTTAAAGGCATTTCCTTCCAAAGGAGAAAATATTTCATAGCATTTGTTTTACTGTTTCCCCAAATTTCCAATTTTTCCATTGGAAAAACTGAAAACAGTCCTTGGAGGCTGAAGGCAGATTTTCCTCCTAAACCGCCCCCCACACACACACACATTTCTCAATGGCACTGGATGTTTTTTTCCCAGGTCTGCTGGTGACTCTAACTACTAACCGTGCCTTTTTGTGGTAATTATGGGATGTGTAATGTCAGGGTATTATGGGATGTGTAATGTGCTTGAGAAGGGTTCCTGCATTTTCTCTCTTCCACAGCAAAATATTCTGATTCCTCTGCACTATTTCTCAGTTTCCAGGATTTCTCAGACACGGGCTTCAGATTCCTAGCAGCAAAGCTAGGCTGTTCTTATGGATTTTCATTCACTGAATTAATCATCAAAGGAAGAGGCCTGTCCGGGGCTAGCAGATCAATATTGTGCTTCAACCGTCCTGAATTCTCTTGTGCTCTTTCTGATTAAGAAAGCCTGGCTCTGTACATGTTCGAAAACATCGCATAAGCCTCTCTCTGCTGATTCAGAGAAACAACAGCCCAAATTTTTGCAGCGAACTTCTCTTGAAAACTGTGCTGATGAGGAAAGGCATATAGGTTAGTGACAGAGCACGTGGCTTTTATGCCCAAACTTTGAGTTCCCACCTTGTAGGGTTGCCAGGTCTGGGTTGGAAAATACCTGGAGACTTTGGGGGTGGATCCAGGAGAGGGCAGGGTTTGGGGAGGGGAGGGGAGGGGCCTCAGCATGGTCCAATGCCATAGAGTCCATCCTTCAAAGCAGCCATTTTCTCATTGGGAAGGTTCTAGATTCCTGGAACGAAGCAGCAATCACCTTGATACCAAAAGAGACCCAAGATTTAACTAATGTCAAAAATTATCGACCAATTTCACTTTTGAACAATGATTACAAAATCTTTGCAAAAATTCTAGCAGAACGCCTCAAAGAGTATTTGAAAGACACTATTGCCGAAGATCAGGCTGGGTTTTTGCCAGGTAGGCAAATAAAAGACAACATGAAGGTTGTTTTGGACGCAATAGAATATTATGATAAGCACCCGGAAAAAGAGGTCGGCTTTTTATTTTTAGATGCGGAGAAGGCATTTGATAATTTGAATTGGGAATTTATGTTTAAAGTGATTGAAAAATTACAGATGGGCGTAGAATTTACAAAAATGATTAAATTAATATATAAAGAACAAAAGGCCACGGTGATTGTAAATGCAGAATCAACGGAAGCGTTCTGGGTCAGAAAAGGAACTAGACAGGGCTGTCCCTTGTCGCCATTGTTATTTATCTGGATTTTGGAAATATTGCTGCAAGTGATTAGAGATGATAATAATATAAAAGGTTTGAGTATCAGAGGTTTCTCATATAAATTAAGAGCGTTTGCTTACGATATTATGTTTATTGTTGAAGATCCTGTCAAGAATATGCCATTGGTGTTTGAAAAAGTAAAAGAGTTTGGTGATCTCGCAGGGTTCTATGTAAATAAAAATAAATCGAAAATATTGTGCAAAAACATGAATGGTATAAAGCAACAAGCTTTACAAAATAAGACAGAATGTGAAGTGGTTAAAAAGGTCAAATATTTGGGAGTTGATATTACAATGGAAAATATCGATTTGTTTAAGAATAATTATGAAAAAATGTGGGTTTCGATAAGACGTGATTTAGAAAAGTGGGAAAAACTCAGATTATCTCTTCTTGGAAGAATTGCCGTTGTCAAAATGAATGTACTGCCCAGGTTAATGTTTTTGTTTCAGACAATACCAATTGTGAAAGATGTGAAAGTGTTGGTGAAATGGCAAAGAGAAATCTTTAAATTTATCTGGGCAGGAAAGAAGCTGAGAATTAAAATGAAAATAATGGATGACGTTAAAGACAGAGGTGGCTTCCAAGTTCTGAATTTGTGTTTGTATCATGAAGCTGTATGTATGTCTTGGTTAACTGACTGGGTTAATTTGGAAAATAGAAAACTTTTGGCCCTTGAGGGTCATGATTGCAGATTTGGCTGGCATGCCTATCTTTGGTATGGGAAAAATAAAGTAGACTCAATGTTTAAGCATCATTATATAAGGAGAACGTTGTTTGATGCATGGACCAGATACAAGAATACAGTTCCCAATGAGAGGCCTTTATGGATCGTTCCTGCTGCAGTTATTCATCCTTTTTCAGAACATAAAGGTAATGATTGGTTGAAATACCAAGAGTTGCTTCAAAAGGAAGGAAAAAAATATGTTTTAAAACCAAATAATGAATTAGCATTTGAGTATGGATGGCTACAATATTGCCAAATATGGGACATTTATAAAAAAGACTGTAAAGAGGTTGGTTTTAGAGCTAAGAACGATGAGTTTGAAGATATCTGGTTGAAAAAAGGGCGAAAAATGATATCTAAGTTGTATAAAACCTTGTTGACTGTATATACTCTGGATGAAACTGTTAAAGAGCAAATGATAAAATGGGCCATAAATATGAATAAGGAAATTTCTATGGAATCATGGGAATTTCTGTGGAAAAAAGCTTTTAAAATGTCAGCCTGTGTTAATATAAAAGAAAATTGTTATAAGATGATGTACAGGTGGTATATGACTCCAAAAAAGATTGCTAATATTAGTATGGATAAGAACTTGAGTAATAAGTGTTGGAAATGTAAAAAATAGAGGGTTCTTTTTATCATATGTGGTGGTCATGTGATAAAGTAAAAGTATACTGGTCAAATGTACATTGTGAGATGCAGAAGATATTAAAAATTCCTATCAGGAAAAGTCCGGAGCTTCTTCTCTTAGGTTTGACAATGGAAAAAATTCCACAAGAAAAAAGGACATTACCATGGTACATGATCACATCGGCGAGAATGACTTTTGCGCAACAGTGGAAAGCGGAGAAGGTGCCAGATATACAAGACTGGTTAAGGAAACTGCTGTTTTTAGCCAAAATGGACAAAATGACGAAGAAACTAAACGGACAAATGGCAGAACAATACCTAAAAGACTGGGAAGGCCTGAAACTGTATATGGAAACTGAATATAGAATGAAAGGGAAAATGTACAATCTTGATTCGTATTGAAACCGAATGAGAAATGAAATGAACATTTGATTGTACTGTACCTTTATTGGAAACTATGTTTGAAAGAGTCAGGCCTTTACGTATTAGAATTGTGTTACCTGGTTTGTCGATTGTTACAAGTTTAAACTTGATTACCTTTTAACTCTTTTTTTTCTGTTATTAGCAGTGTTGGAAGCCTATTAGGGGGGTGGGGGGATGGGATGTAATCTTTAAATTGTATTGGTAACGATGTTTAACAAGGTTGAATATACTCCAATAAAATTTTGTTTCAAAAAAAAAAAGCAGCCATTTTCTCCAGGGGAGCTGATCTCTGTCAGCTGGAGATCAGTTGTGAAAGTGGGAGATCTCCAGGCCCCACCTGGAGGCCCAGCAACAAACACACAGGAAACACGGCAAAGTTAGACAAACGTAAAGAAACACTGTGTTACCAACCATCTGTAGGAAATATCGTTTTCCCTTAACAACTTCGCTAATGTAGTGTAATTCTGTCGTTTTTCTCTAATTCTCCATGGTACTTCTTTTAAAAATTTTATTTCAGCACCTTGCATCATCACTTTAACTGAATTCGCTTCTTTAAGTATTTTATCCCTCATACTTCTTCTTATAAATTTCATATAAACTTCTCTTGGTGTTTTGTTTCTTCTGGAATATGAACTGTTTTTCCTATAGACTTGCTCTAATTCTTTTTCAGTTCTTTCACAGGTTCCTGCCTTAAACTGTTCAGAAATATTTTTTACCATCTCATCTTTTAAATTTTTCTCGATAGCTTCTGGTACGTTTTGGCATCTAATAATTAGAGAGTCTTTCTCCATCTCTAAACCCATTAATGCATCTGCGATTCAATCTGTTTTAATCCTCGTTTCTAGTACTTCCTGTTCTAATTCTTGCATTCTTTCTTCCATATCAGTATTGACTGCAGCTATTTTTAAAATTTCTTGTTTGTTTTCGCTTGTCTGTTTTTTAATCTCTTCGGTTTCTGTCCTAAGTTGTTGGGCTAAGTTTTGCATCTGATTTTGCATTGGCTCTATCTCCTGCTTAATTAGTGGAGGTGATGTCACTTCTGCAAATGTTTTTATTTTTGCTGCAATGCATTCTTGCATCAGATTTTTTAAATCTTTTATATTCATTTGTGTTATATTCATTCTGTTGATTTTTAACTGACTTTGAATATTTGTTTGTCCCGGTGATGTTATCAAAAGTTTCCTGACTCCGCTTGGGCCACTATTTCCTGTGGCCATTAGGTTGCTCTGGTATTAATTTATATTGTTATATCATGTGAATGTATTATCTTTATAACTTAGAAAATCCTTCTGACTAATAATTTTTTATTATTATTGTTGTTGTTATTTCTTAATTTTACGAGGTCTCCTTTCTGTATAATTAATTTGTTGTATTTATTTCTTTACACCTTCCCACCTTATACTTCTATTATTATTTTCTTAATTTCCTAATTTTAGCTCTGTTATTTTCCTTATCTCTCCCCTAACGCAGTTCTTTTCACTGTATCCTTCTTCCCCACCTTATCTCCAAAGTATTTCTTTCCTTTCCTTTCCTTTTATTCTGTCTATCTTCTTTGTCTTCTTGTCACTGTCCCTCTTTCCTCTCCATTCTGATTATCCCAGCTGGTCTGTAGCTTGTATCTTTCAGTTCCAAACTGCTCCTCTCTGTAGTTTTCGGCACCCCTCGGCTCCACTTAACACCGCTCCATTCAATTCGTCTCCTCCCGGTGCCTCTCAACTCATCCTCATCTTCTTAGATTATCTCCTTCTGCAACACTCAGTGCTCCTTGGCTCCTCTCTGCTCCACTCGACACTTCCCGGCTCCTTCTGATGTCGCTTGGTTCATCCTCAGCTCGTCTTCGTCCTCTTGGGCACATTGATTCTCCTTGGCTCTACTCGGCTCCTACGTGGCCCTGCCACAGCTCCATGCCCCTCTCCGATCTCTGTCCTCCGGTCTCCACTCTTTCCTCCAAGTTGCTGACCTCCGCCACATCCTAGTCCAGCCATTCACCTATTTGTGGACAATAAAACAGCAAAACAAAGGTATTAGTGTTGTAATAAAGTTATGTTTGCTGCAGTCTTTTCAGTTACTCCTGCTCTAACTCGCTATCTCCTTTTCCCCACTTGTTATTCGTAATGGCCGCCTTAAAGCTCCATGCCTAGATTTTTTTTCTAGTTCATTAGAGCAGTCTCCCTGTTAACTATCATTTTATTAATTCCCCCCTCCCGGAGTAATTTTAAAAGTACTTACCTTCGTTTGTTGTCTCCTCTATTGAAGCATTCCTCTGCTGTTGACTCTTATCAGTTCTTGCTGATTCGACTAGTGCCCATCTTCATGTCAGGCATCCTCCACAGTCTTTGCATCAAAGCAGTTTTAATTTACCAGACAAAATTGCCTTTCTTGTCTGGCTATCAAAGTAAACTTCTTGCATGGGATCTTCCTCCAAAAGAATGCTATTAGAGCTTTGGAAAGCCCTTAAAGACTGTAAAGAATTAAGCACTGGTGAGCAAAGAAGTGGCTCGCGTCTGCTCTCGTCGACCTCCGTTGACCTTTTGTATCTTTGATGGAGCTGATAGTTTCTGCTTTTATGGATTGGTGCAATACTTTGCACCTGTCTATTAAATTTAATTTTGAAAGTAGTCCCTCTTTATCAATTTTTTGGACACCACTGTTTATGTTTTGAACCAAAGTTAGGGGTTAAGCTCTGTCATAAGCCCACTGACTGCAACTCTCTCCTACATTATAAGTCATTCCATCCTTTACATATTAAAGATAATCTTCCATACAGTCAGTTTCTTTGAGCTAAGAGAAACTCCACCAGTTTGATGGATTATATAGTAGAATCTAACAACATCATTAGAGCCTTTGTTCAGAGAGGGTATCCCAAAGAGTTGATCCTTAGAGCCAAGAAAAGGGCAGATATGTTAACTAGGGAGAAAATTTTCATACAACAAAAACACTCTTGTAGATCTTCCTTTCTTGTGCTTTGCAATTCTCTCCAAAACCAAACTGGATTGTCAGCATACTCCACAGACACTGGCATATCATACAACATTTACAAGGTTGTTCTAACTCCCCCAAAATAGGGTACAAAAGGAGTTCCAACATTCAGGATATGGTTGTCCATTCTGATATGAATAATTTTCAGTCCAAGTCCAATTTGCTGTCAGGACATTCCAAATGTGGTTAAAAACTGTTTAGTATGTCAACATACCACCCAGACTAATGAGATCACAATAAATAACTTTATATGGAGATTGAAACATTTCACTAATTGTGATTCAACCAGAGTGATCTATGTTTTGTGATGTTCTTGCCCCAAATATTGTAGCATATGTCTCGGGTGAGACTTAAAAATCACGATGCTCCTATCATGAGCCACTATTTGGATCAAAAACATGATTTTAATGATCTACAATGTTTAGCAATCTATAGAGTAGTTAGTAGTGAGACATATGATATTCATGATCTGCATAGACTATTCCTTCAAAAGGAAGCTTTCTTTACACATAAATTCAATACAGTATCTCCTCATGGCTTAAATGTATCCTTAGACCTCAGTTCTTTTTTATAAAGGGTGTGCTTATGGGTACTGTAGTCTGGGTTTTGGTGCATTTTATCATCCATGATGGCTATTTTCCACTAGTAGTATCTTCATTATTAGGTCTTTGGTCATGTATGTTATGTTGGGATTTCCCCTTGAGTTTTGTAATGTTATTCTGTAATTATTGGGCTTTTGGTTATGTATGGATTTCCCCTTGAATTTTGTAATGCTATCTTGTATTGCTGTTAAGATTGTAATGCTGTAAGTTTAGAATCCAAGCAATTAGCTTAGCTATAGTTATAGGTGTTAACTCTGTGAGATGCTGTAAGTACTGTTCCTTTAATTCTTTTGGAACCATTAGTACAGCTGTGCTTTATTAGAGTGGTCTTTCTGGGGTGTTCCCATGGAGAACTGGAGAAGCCTTCTATAGAATTGATTACTTGTGCTCTGTAGCATTCTGAGCTTTGGGTGGGTACAGCAAGCTAGCTTTTTCTTTTTTTCCTGGTTACTATGTAAAGTATATTGTGTTATATTGTATTTGTAATTCAGTTCCAGGAAAAATATGTCTGTCTGAAGAAGAATCTGTCGAAACACGCAATTTTTGCCAAGGAGACTTAAATATTGATATTACAAAAGATAAAAATATTAAGTTAGGGGAATTGGGAGTGAAAGAAGCACATGAGTGTATAGGTATACATCCAAGACCTACACACATATCAAGTAGACACAAAACGCCATCATGCATGGACTATATAATCCTAGAAAAAATAATAATATGGTCATAAAAAATATTAAAACTCACCCAATTTGGATATCGGACCACGCACCTATAAGTATTGAATCTGAAATAAAACAATTTAATACAAAAAGACTGTGGAGATACAATAATTTAATAATGATTAAAGAAGAGGGTAGGAAATATATGGAGAAACAGATAAGTTTATACTTTAAAGGAAACAGAGGGACAGTACCTACTAATATATTATGGGATGCCGCCAAGGCGGTAATAAGAGTATACTGTATAAAGAAAGAAAGGAATATAAAAAGAGAATTGTATAAAAAAAGACAACCCAAACTTCAGGAATTAGAGAACCTACAAAGAAAACAAATGGAAAAATACAACCCTAGGGTACAGAATAAAATTAAGGAGATTCAGAAACAGTTGGAAGAAGTAGACATAGCAACATTATGGAAAAAGGAAAACATGGTTAAGAATTTCAGAGGAACAGTATCAATACAGCAAAAAGATTGGCAAACTATCTGAAGATCAAAAGAGCAAAACAAAGTGTTAAATGCATAAAAGTTAATGAGAAATTAACACAAAACCCTAAAGAAATTACAGAGGCTTTTGAGAACTTCTATAAAAAATTGTATATAAAAAAGAACACAGTAGACTTTAAGGAGGAAATTAGCCAAACAATGAAGGAAGCAGAGAGAGGAAAACTAAAGGATGAAATTACAGACCAAGAAATAAGGGAAGTAATAAAGGAATTAAAAAAGGGCAAACACCAGGATTAGATGGTTTCACAGGCAAATTTTATAAAGAAATGATGGATATTTTAGTACCGGAACTTAAGGTACTGTTTAATGAAGTTTTAGAAGGTAAAAGTGCTCTGGATTCATGGAGGAAGATGGAAATAATATTGATCCTTAAACCTCAGAAAGATCCTAAAGAAGTAGGATCATATAGACCCATAAGTCTCTTAAACCAAGATTATAAGATTTTTGCAAAAATAATGGCAAATAGACTAAAGAGAGTAATCCCACATACAATAAAAGGAGATCAATATGGGTTTGTCAAAGGTAGAAGCATAGCACATCCCATAAGAAATGTTCTCAGTGTTTTATATCACACCCACCAGAAGAAAGTAGGTCTACTAAAACTAGATGTTTATAAAGCTTTTGATACCCTCTCTCATGAATATTTATGACAAATAATGAGTAAAGTAGGAATAGGAAAGGAATATTTAGAGGCAATCCAGGAAATTTATAAAGAAGGAAAGGCCATAGTAAGAGTAAATAATGAGCATTCACGAGCATTTTCTATACAAAGAGGGGTACATCAGTGCTGCTCCTTATCACCGCTACTCTTCATAATGGCAATAGAACAGCTAGCGGAATGGATTAGAAATTCTGGAAGAATAAAAGGCTATAGGATAGGTAAAATGGAGATGAAAATTAATTTATTTGCAGATGACATAATTATCATGACAAACCCAAAAGAGGGAGTTAAAGAAGTAAAGATTATTTTAGAGGACTTTGAAAAATTTTCAGGGTTAAGTGCTAATATATCAAAATCAGAAATAATATATTTAAATGTAAATAGAGAAGAAAAGAAAGAAAGAAACAGAGACACAAAGATAGGGTTAGGAGTAAGAAAATTTAAATATTTAGGGATAGTAGTACAAAAAATATGGATAAAATGATAAAGGATAACTATGATAAAGCTTGGAGAAAAATAGAGAAGGCTATGAGAAGATGGAAAAATAAAACACTAGGGATAACCTCTAAAATTAGAAGTGTTAAAATGTTTTTGGTACTCAAAATATTGTACCTATTTCAAACAGTACCAATGGGAGCAAAGGAAAATAAAACAGTACAATGGAATAGAATGGATATTTGGCAATAAAAAATGTAGGTTTCACAAAAGGATAGTGTATAGCCATAAGACAGAACTTGGATGGGGAGTTCCAGAGCTAAACAGTTACTATGAAGCCTTCCAACTCAAATCACTACTAGAGATAGGAGAGGAAAGAGAACAGAAATGGGTAAGATTTGAAAATGAGACTAATAACAATATAGGAAGACTAGGTATATTTTACAAAGCTAAGGCTAAAGACCTAAAATTAACAATAGGCCCCAGAAGAGCAACACTGGAAGTGTGGAGGAAATGGCAACCAAACTGGCTAGGAAGACCCTCTAGATGGGTGTCACTAGAAACTATCAATGAAGAGGAGCAAGAAATTAAATAGTGGGAAACCTTAAGGTCCAAAGGATACCACAGAGTGGGGAATATGTTTAGAGGGAGAACTCTAAAGCCATTACAAGAAGTAATAGATGAGATAGGCAAGCAACACTGGTTAAAAATAGCAGGTTTGTACAAGGTAATAAAGAAGATTAACGGAAAAGAAGAAATGTGGATAGATGAGCCAATGGAAAAATATATAAAGAAATGATTAAGAAGAAACAAAGTGTAGTAGGGAAAATATATAAAAAGATATTAAATAAAGATCAAATAACAGAATATTTACAAAAATGTGGAGTAGAGAAGGATGGTAGGAAAAATTATGAAAGGAATAGATGAAATTAAGGTAAATTTCTCACAAAATGGTACAAGACACCAGCCCAATTGGCTAACATGTTTCCGGGATTAAGTTCCTTTTGCTGGCATTGTAGACAATCTAAAGGATGTTTTGCACATATGTGGTGGGAATGTAGAGAAGCAAGGGCATTTTGGGCAGAAATTATTAAAGCTATAAGAAAAGTATGTAAAATAACTTTGAGCATAGATTTCAACTTAATGCTGATAAGCACAATGGGAAGCCCGATATTGGATAAAAAGGATCAAACCATAGTAAAGGCGATAATATTGGCAGGTAAAGCAGTTATAACTTTGGGTTGGAAAGACAAAAGTAGATGGACAGTTGAAATCTGGCACAACTATTTGTTTGATTTTATACAGTCAGACATCACTGCAACTTTATGCAAGGAGACATCATGGGAAGGAAAATCAGCAGAAATATGGAACAGATGGAAGACCTATTTAGACTGGATATCCAAGGAAGGAAGAAAAGACATTCAGTGGAAGATTCAGACTTTGTGCCCATGGCTGAGGTTAAAAGACTAAGGACAGTATGAAGACAAGGAGGGCAGAAGGGGAAGGGAAGGGAAATTGTAAGAAATTGAATAATACGTGTTGTAAAAAGAAAAAAGAGAAAAACTAATTAAAAATATACTTTAAAAAATGCAATTTTTGTCTGGGAGGCGTGTTGCTTGCTTTGATGCTTGCTGAATTGCTTTTTGTGCATCTCTCATCATTGATTACTGTTGCAACCTTCATCAGTGTCTTATCAGGTGCAAGATAGGTCTCTGTAGCTGTGGACTTTTCTATTAGCAGATATATAATGTTCTTTAGGTTTTTGTATCATAACGAATATGTACACTAGGGTCTCTATTGTATTTAAATCAATATATGAGGACACAAGTGTGTCAGGTAGCCCAGCCATGATGGATGGAGGGGAGGGGAGGATGGCTATGGGCGCCAGGATGGCGTGATGGGCGGGAGGTTGGGATCGTAGGGGTGTTGATTTATGCCTGGTGTGTGAGAATGGAATGTGGCTCTGGCAACCCCTATCTTTGGTAGACTGGACATTCTGACCTTGAGGAGTCAAGCTGCAAGCTTTCCTATCGCTTTCAAAGCTGCAGCTTTGCTGAGAATAATGGGGGCGGTGGGAACTTCATTAGCGTAGTAAGTTTCGATTCCCATTCGCATGTTATTCCCTGATTGGTAGAAGGGGGGGTCCCCATTCACCCCCTTCCCTGTATAACCGCCTGCTTTGTGTAACCAAGTTATTCTGAACAATGTATCTGCTCCAGTAACCTTTCTATTGCAGCTTATCAATAAAACGCTATTCTTGTTTGAACTACAAGGCATGGTGTTTGGCTGACTAAGTTAGGCATTCTGACAGTTTGTTCAGAATCATCATAAAACTACGGGACTGGTCGAAAACCCGCGGCTCCAAAATGAGTAGCGGTGAAGAAGACACTCTCCCGATTGAAGATGAAAAGAAAGAGGATAAGAAACCTCCTGGGAAGGAAGTACCCAAAGAGACCCCTGACACGTACGTGCCGGGAAAGTGGGGTCAGGAGTACGACTTCGGAGGACCCTACGGGGACCCATATGGGGCCGCCTATGGAGGGGTGACCACCCGAGTCGGACGCAGACGAGACTGGGTGAAACCCCTGGCAGAAACCCATGAAACGTGGTTTGGGACCCCGCGGGCATCGATGGGGGGAAGCCACCTCGAACGATCAGTCCGTAGACTGATTACAGCCGGGACCCTGGAAGACACTGGCCGAGACTCCGAGAGCCTCGAGGGAGCCGTGGGGAGGCGAAGGTGGAGTGGGGAACCGAGCCAGGACCGCCTGATGCGTTTCTTGGATGAATCCCTCGCCCGCATCCCACAGATGATCGCGGAGGGCATCCGGGAAGAGCGAGAGCGGCAACGGCGGGAAGAACCACCAGACCAACCTCCCCAGGACCAACGTCCAGGGCCCGCTCCAGATCAACAGAACGTGCCACCTCCACCGCCGGGCCAACCAGCGGGACCAGGACCGCAGGGACCACCGGGGCAGCCACCCCCTCGTCCATGGGGGTTCCTGCCACCGAAGCCTGCGGAACTCCTGGATGCAGACTTTGATGGAGATCCAGAAAAGTTCCCGTTCTTCCTCGTGCGGGCCGAGAGGTTTATCGAAACCTGGGGCCACCTATTCCAACGTGAAGACCGGATGGTGGACGTCATAGCATCCCACCTGAAGGGAGCGGCCGCTGACTGGTATGTCGGGCTTCATCAGGCGGATGGGCGAGAGCTGAGAGAAATTGATTCCTTCATGTGGGCCATGAAAGAGCAATTCGAGGACGTGAACTCCAACAAGGCGGCTAAAGCCACAATCCGAGCCCTCAAGCAAGGTACGAGACCCGTGAGGGATTACACCGCGGAGTTCCGTAGGTGCGCGGCCAAAATTCGAGGGGTGCAAGATGGGACCCTCGTGGAGTACTACAAGCTGGGGCTCAACGCGGAGATTTGCCGGGAAGTCACCAAGACCCAAGACCCAGACACCTTAACGGGCTGGATCCAAGCAGCCATCACTATGGAGAACCGCCTGAAAACCATCAAATTGGATGATGCAGCAGCGATGATTAACCGGGGCCCCACACCGACTGGGAAGGGACGACAACCCACCCAAAATCCGAAACCGAAGGATGGCACGAGAGAGCTCCGGATGAAGCAAGGGTTATGCCTCAAGTGCGGAGAAGGGGGGCACTTTGCCGCGAGCTGCCCAAGCTCCCCTGCATCGACTGGGGCACCTAAGGGAGTCAAGAAGAAGTTCGACACGTCTACACCAAAGCCGGTGGCAAAGCCCAGAGGAGCGAAAGCCCTATAAGCCAAGCCGCTCAGCGAGGCGTCGGACTCATCGGACGGTGAGACTCTGCCGCCGGGAAACGAGACGGACCTGCTGTGAACAGCGCTGAACAGCAGGTCCCAGACTCCCAGGCGCAAATCCCGGTGAGCAAACCCCCCCTCTCTTCTTTCTCACAGTGACTTTAGTGGACCCGGGTCTATTGACCCATGTGAGAGTGCGAGCTCTCATTGACTCTGGGTGTGGGAGAGATATCATCAACCCCACCTTAGTAACAGGACTGGGGGCGAAAGTAATTAAACTAACCGACCCCCTGATTTTTACGCAGATGGATGGCTCCACCATGAAAGAACCTTGCAAGTACGAGACTGTGCCCCTGAGGGTGGGGATTGGGAATCACTGGGAAGAGAGACCTTTCATTGTTACCCCGTCGGCCCGCTTCCCCTTGGTACTCGGGAGTGCGTGGTTCTTCGACCACGATCCTCATGTTTTATGGGGGGAGGGCAAAGTGAATTTCATCTCCGAGAAATGCAAGTCTCACCTGTGGAAGCCAGAGTGGGGCCCCAGGACGGGGTGGGAACCCCTAGTGACGGTGGGGTTGGCAGAAGCAGAGCTGGAAGGGATCCCCCCAGAGTACCGTGACTTGGCTTCTGTCTTTGGAGAGGAGGAAGCCGATGAACTGCCCCCCCATAGGAACTCAGACTGTGCAATTGAAATTTTACCTAATCAGAAACTGCCCAAAGGGAAGTTGTATTCCATGAGCCCCTCGGAGAAGGTGGAGCTGAGGAAGTTCATTGACAAAAACCTGAGCAGGGGGTTTATACGGCCGGCATCCTCCCCGTTTGCAGCGCCCGTGCTTTTCCGGAAAAAGAAGGACGGGGGGTTGCGCTTGTGCACCGACTATCGTGGTTTGAACGCGGTCTCCAACATGAACGCTTACCCCATGCCCCTAATCAAAGACTTATTAGCTGCGGTGGCTGGGGGGAAGGTTTTCTCGAAACTAGATCTCAGAGATGCCTACTTCAGGGTCCGAATAAGGGAGGGGGATGAATTCAAAACGGCGTTCAACACCCCCCTGGGTCAGTTTGAATACTTAGTCATGCCGTTCGGACTTCAGGGGGCACCAGGGGTCTTTATGAATTTGATTAATGAAGTACTCCACAAGTATTTGTTCAAGGGGGTCCTTGTTTACCTTGATGATATACTTTTGTATTCTCCTGACCTGAAATCTCACGTGAAACTGGTGCGGGAAGTTTTGCAAACGTTGCACAAGCACAAACTCTTTGCTAAGTTGTCTAAATGTGAGTTTCACAAGTCAGAGATTCCCTTTCTGGGCTACCGCATATCTCAAAAGGGAATTGAGATGGACCCAGACAAAATAAAGGATGTGGTGGGGTGGGAACCACCCAAAACCCGGAGGCAACTCCAAGGGTTTCTCGGATTCGCGAACTTTTACAGATCATTCTTGTCAAACTTTGCTCAAGTGGCTCTCCCCTTAACTGACCTGTTAAAAACGAAAGGGAAGCCACCGGACTGCACTCGACCTGGGGCCAAAATAAAGTGGTCGCCGGAGTGCCAACGAGCATTTGACCAGCTGAAATCCCTTTTCACGTCGGAGCCTGTACTGGCTCACCCGAATGAACTTAAGAAATTCATTGTACAAGTAGACGCTTCTGACGTTGCTATGGGAGGAGCGATCCTCCAAGAGGGGGAGGATGGTAAATTGCACCCCCTTGCCTATGTCTCAAAAAAATTTAACGATACTGAACGGAATTGGTCGGTGTGGGAAAAAGAGGCGGGGTCGATCCGCTTAGCGCTGGCTACCTGGCGCCATTGGCTGGAGGGAGCGCGGGTTCCTTTCGAGGTATGGACTGATCACAAAAACCTCGAGCTTCTCCGTTCCCCCCGTTCCTTGAACGCCAAACAGCTGCGTTGGGCTGATTTCTTCTCCAAGTTCAATTTCACACTGCACCATTTCCCTGGGAAGTCTAACTCGCTTGCTGACGCACTGTCACGCCTCCTGCAACACGATAGTAAGAGGGAGGAGATTCGAGACTCAGTTTTCACGCCCTCCCAGTTGGGAGGGGCAGTAACCACCCGGAAGCAAGCCAAACGCTCCCTTCAAACCCCAACCCCTCCTACCAATGACTGGATGACGAAATTCTCTGCAGCTATGTCTGATGCTGAAAGGGAGGAGGTGGGGGGGAGGAAGGAGTCTCTCAGGATGCGCACGGCGACTGGAGGAAAAATGACAAACTGTTTGTTCCCCGTTCCCTGAGGGGGGAGGTGATGAGTTGGGCGCACAGTTCGAAACTAGCGGGGCACACGGGATTTGTTAAAACCCTTCAGCTCCTCCAAAGACAATTTTGGTGGCCTGGGCTACGAAAAGACATTTCGTTATTCACGTCGGCTTGCCAAACGTGCTTGATGAGTAAGCCCAGACCCGGTAAACCCCCGGGAGCCCTACAGCCACTCCCTACGCCAGCTCGTCCATGGGAAGTGATCTCTATGGACTTTATCACGGACTTACCCCCTAGCGGGGGGAATACGGTCATCTGGGTAATAGTGGATCTGTTTACCAAGCAGGCTCACTTCGTGCCGTTTACCTCCGTCCCCTCTGCAAAGAAACTAGCCTCAGCGTTCTTGCAACACGTGGTGAGGCTCCACACTTTGCCTGCCAAAGTGATCTCGGACAGGGGGGTTCAATTTGTTTCGAATTTTTGGCGTGAGTTAATGTCACTGCTTGGGGTGGAGAGGGGGGTCAGCAGTGCATATCACCCGGAATCTGACGGCCAGACTGAACGTGTGAATCAGACTCTTGAACAATATTTGAGATGTTTTACAAACTTTCAGCAGGATAATTGGCACTCTTTGTTACCTTTGGCTGAGTTTTGTTACAATAATACTCAGCACTCGTCAACGGGGATGTCTCCATTCAAGGCGGTCCATGGATATGACGCCCCGCCTTTACCATTTCTGACTTCCCCTAACCTCCCGGCGGGAGATGCGGGAGACTGGTGCAAACAATTACAAAAGGCGTGGTTCTCTTTAGCCAAGACACTGGATGATGCAAAAGACGCCTATAAAACCCAGGCAGACAAAAAACGCAATTTATCCTGGGTTCCTAAGTGTGGAGAGTTTGCTTATTTATCCACACAGAACTTGAGGGGCATCCAGCCGAGTCGCAAGCTCGGTTGGAAATTTGTTGGACCTTTTGAGATTGTGAGAGTTATTAACAATGTGACTGTACAACTTGCGTTGCCTAAGTCTCTAAAGTCTGTTCATCCTGTTTTTCATGTAAGGCTTCTACGCCGGGCGCCTGAAGAGAACAAATGGAGACCGAAACGACCCGCCCCGCCTCCGCTGCTGGTGGGGGGGGGAACCTCACTACGAAGTTTCACAAATCTTGGACTCTAAAATCTCTCGCAATCGCTTGTTTTATCTGGTGGAGTGGGTTGACTTTGGGCCTGAACAGAGGGAATGGGTACGGGCGGAAAATGTTCTGGCCCCCCGGCTACTCCGAGCTTTTCACAAGCTATACCCCCATAAACCAAAGGGGTAGATTTATTTTCGAGGGGGCTGCATGTCAGGTAGCCCTGCCATGATGGATGGAGGGGAGGGGAGGATGGCTATGGGCGCCAGGATGGCGTGACGGGCAGGAGGTTGGGATCGTAGGGGTGTTGATTTATGCCTGGTGTGTGAGAATGGAATGTGGCTCTGGCAACCCCTATCTTTGGTAGACTGGACATTCTGACCTTGAGGAGTCAAGCTGCGATCTTTCCTATCGCTTTCAAAGCTGCAGCTTTGCTGAGAATAATGGGGGCGGTGGGAACTTCATTAGCGTAGTAAGTTTCGATTCCCATTCGCATGTTATTCCCTGATTGGTAGAAGGGGGGGTCCCCATTCACCCCCTTCCCTGTATAACCGCCTGCTTTGTGTAACCAAGTTATTCTGAACAATGTATCTGCTCCAGTAACCTTTCTATTGCAGCTTATCAATAAAACGCTATTCTTGTTTGAACTACAAGGCATGGTGTTTGGCTGACTAAGTTAGGCATTCTGACAAAGTGCATATTAGTAGAGTGTGTTTTGTTCTAACACAGTGTTTCTTTACATTTGCCCACCTGGAGGCCAGCAACCCTACCACCTTGTGTAACAACCAGACATGAGTTGAAAGTTCTCCTCCTCTTCCCACATACATGGTATCTGATTCAGACTGGGACCATGGCCCATGTGGAGAATGGGATTCAGTATCACCACCACCACCACCACCTTTTTGACAACCTGGAATGGCTCTGAGGGATGCTGTTTCAGGTGGGGAAGATCACATGGGAGGAAGGCTGAACCCCTTCTCTCTGTGCGCAGTGGTTCCAATCTGAATCAGGCGCCACACACACACACAGGTTGAGGAGACCCCCCCCCATTGTCTTGTCTCTGCAGAGATTAAGGTGGGATAGAAATGTTTTAAATTGAGAAGATACATCAAGTCATGTTTAATTGTTGCACGGGGTGGGAGACTGCAGAACTCCATAATGCGTGAATTGGCCAAGCTTACTGCAAAGCATTTCAGATACAAGAATACAAAAGGAAAGCCTGCTTGGGTCCTGAGAGAACTGCCATCAGTCAAAGAAGACACTATTCGGCTAGATGGACCAGTAGACCGGCTCAAGAGAAGGCAACTTCATAAGGAGAAGAAGGGATTGGATTTATACCCTACCCTTCACTACCTGAAGGCATCTCAGAGCGGCTTACAATCTCCTTTCCCTTCCCCTCCCCACAATAGACACCCTGTGAGGTAAGTGGGGCTGAGAGAGCTCTGAGAGAACTGCTCTTGAGAGAACAGCTCTGAGAGGGCCATGACTGACCCAAGGTCACAGATTTATACACATGATGGGACAATACATATAATACTAAAGACCAGACACGTTTCGGCCATAAAAGGCCTTCTTCAGTGGTCACAAATACAATCTTGTCTAGACACACATTCATACACTAATATACAAATTCTTAAAAACCCTTTGTATAAAAACCAGATGTGATGCCTTTTATAGACGTAATTTAGTTACAGGTATGTAAATTGGGCCATACCAATGCCAATATATATTCTGGTATTCAGGGTATCTAAGGTATGAATGTGTGTCTCTCCATCCATGTAAGAATACAGTTCATACCTTAGATACCCTGAATTGTATTTGTGACCACTGAAGAAGGCCTTTTATGGCCGAAACGCGTCTGGTCTTTAGTATTATATGTATTGTCCCATCATGTGTATAAATGTGTGAAAGTCCTGTTTACATGTGGATTTTAAACGTATTTTAACTTGTGTACACCTTATTAAATTTTGTACTGTTTAATATTACCTTAGCTCAACCCTCTTTGTTTCTAGCATCTTCCTGGGTTGAGTTAGTTCTTTTGCCCCCCTTTCCCTATTGTGCAGTCTGACCCAAGGTCACACCAGCAACTGCATTTGGAGGAGTGTGAACTAAGCTGCTGTCAATCTGTTTTCTTTGCTCTGTAGCAGTGTCTGCATACTTATATACGCTTCTCGCTAGAGCCTCCTAGATCAGTGACCTTCAATGTGGCGTCCACTCTGGAGCCCATTTGCTACTTCTCCAAAGCATCTCTTCCCCAAAGCAAGGAGCCAGACTTGACTTTCCTTCACCTCACTGGAACACAGGTGCTACAGAAGAACCCAGAAGGCATCGCCTTTGTGTGTTCAGTGAGAACCCTTTTAAAAACAGCTGCCTCCATCTTAGGAGGATGTTTGGCTTGAGACTTACACACATTTCACAGTTTGTTCCTGTGCTCCATGACAGCTACTCTTGGCCTGAGGTAAAGGTGCACCCCATTGGTAAGCTGGTTTACCATGGCTCTTCTTTCTATGATAAAAACTTTGTTAAAATACTCCAACATGTACTATGTAAGGCATGGACACTCTCAAAACTCACATTAAACAGAATGCAACTGGAAGAAATAAAGTCTCTATACAGAGTCCATAGAAAGAGGCTGGAAGAAGAGTCCAATAACGGGACTTTGCCTTTTCCCCCAGGGTGCGGCTTGGTTACTGTCTTGTACAAATTAACAATGAAGCACGAAGTAGCCACCAGAAATCAGTATAAACTCTCCAATGGGGAAGGGGAACAAGGCCACATGACTGCCACTGTAACAGGCAACTAAACTACATTAACTAGAGTGTCCTAAATCTTAAAAGTATATTGGGCATTTTACACACAGACTGGCTTTCTCTGCTTGGGCAGCACAGCAGCCATTTTGTGATTTCCTTCTTGCGCAGCCATCTTGTGGTGGCACCTCCTCCTCTAAAATTCCAGAGGTGCCTACAGGCTCAACAGAATATCCGTGTCCCATATGCTGGAGGAATTGTGGTAGCCATTACTTGGTGGCATGCCCCATGATTTGCATGTAAGTGGCATCTCCAATGGAAAGACTCTTATGTAACTAGCCCAGAGGCGCTGCCTTACTCACGGGTAGCCCTAAACAGTGGGGCACCCAACTTCTGACCTGAGCCAGAGACCCACAAACTCAGGCCAAGGGAGGCATTCTTGGCCTGAAACACAGAACTAACCACAGCTCTGCAAAAGGGTTTCAAAGTCAGGTTGCACAAGGCAGCCCTCCAACACAACCTCCAATCTCCCCCTCCACCCAACAGAGGTATGCATATGAAATAACCATGGGTTCCTCCAGGTAAAGTATCTACACTTCTAAAGCTATTCAGTGGCCACCTGCTGAATAGCCTTTCTGTCTCAAAAACTTCATGTAAGCCTTTTGTGTGATACCTATGTCTACGTGGAAATCCTTTGTCTCCACAACTGTCCTTCTTGCTCCATTCCTCAGGATACCAAGATAAACCAAACATTCAGATTATTAACAATCCTTCCTGACGCCAATCAGGGACCCATTTTCTACCTTTTGTCTAAACCTGGGAGCCTATTCAAGCTGTCTTGGCAGGACCATCAGTGGTCATCAGACCCATTCAGCCAGCTCCAGTAGAGCCATCCAGCACCTGGCTAATCTCATCAATGCTATTGTGAATCTAGATTCTGCTTGCCCCCCCCCCGGGACCTCATTGGTCATACCTTGTTTTTGCTGCTCCTGGTGTCACACCCCCTGGGACCCCTTATTGGTCTAGGTAGTCTTTTGTCTTCACCTGAGACAAGCCCCTCAAGGCCTCCCATTGGTTCACGTTGTTCTCCATTGTCTATATCCATCCAAGCACATGGCCTCAATGAAATTTTCCGGGCTGTATGGCCAGTATGGTCTTGGTGTTGTAGTACCTGACGTTTTGCTAGCAGCTGTGACTGGCATCACATTCCAGTCACAGCTGCAGGCGAAACGTCAGGTACTACAATGTCAAGACCACAGCCATACAGCCCAGAAAATCGACAACAGCTAATGAACTCCAGCCGTGAAAGCCTTCGACAACAAATTAAAATATTAATAAGCTACTTCAAACAAAAAGATGGTGTATATTAATTTGTTTCATTACAGACTGTTGGCGGCTTTGCGGGCAGGGTGGGAAGAAGGTAAAAACACATATGGAAAGCAGCTGGGGCAGAAAGGGTGCCAGCCAAGATGAAAGCCGTCGTCTTCAACCAAAGGCCTGGTGGAACATCTTTGCCTTACAGGCTGTGCGGAATTGCAGAAGACCCACAGGGCCCTGATGGTATTTGGCAGAGAATTCCATCAGGTTGGGGCCAGGACCGAAAAGGATCCAAGCTTGTATGTTTCCATGTGCCGAAGAAAATGACCACTGGTAGCAAACAGTTTACAAGTTTCAATGTACCAGCTTCTTTTTTTTTTAAAACACGAAGATTTATGCTCACTAAAATGCAGCACCTGGTGGAGTAGCAGCTACAGGGGCAAAGAGATGTGTCCCTGCTTGACCTTCCCAGGCTGGCACAAATGCAGTCAATTGGTCCTGACTTCAAGACCTAGCAAGAAGTTGGTGACATTTTGCACAAGTGGACTGCTACCCTGTACTCCCTGCTGTGGGCTTACAGATAGTAGGTGAATGTGCTCCCTTTCTAAGTGCATTTTATTTATTTGATTTTACTTAATTTATACCCTGCTTGTTCCTCTGTGAAGAAATGTATTCTTCCTTTGGAGTTCAGAAATGAGCAAAACCTTTGCTCTGAGTTTTAAAAGGCATTTCCCCCCACCCTCTCTGGGCAGTATGGTTGCCAGATCCTACCTTGTCACCAGCTGGAGGATTTGGAGGGTGTTCCTGGAGGGGGTGACATCCCCGATGTGATGACATCACTCGGAACCTCGGAGGGCAGGGTGGAACAGGGCCTGCGGGCCAGAGCAGGCCCATCCCACCACACCCCCAATGGGGACTCAAAGTGGCTTGTATGGTTCTCCTCTATACTTTTATCCCTGTGAGGTAGGTTAGGCTGACAGTGTGTGAATGCCTCAAATCCGGTAAGCTATCATGGAAGAGCGGGGATTGGAACCTGGGTCTTTCGGATCCTAGTCTGACATTGCAACCACTACACCACACTGTGTTTCCAAACATTCGCAAGCTGTTTCCCTGTAGAGAAAGGGTGCCATTTGGCAAGGACTGCAGACTTCATGTGGCATTGAAGGCTACATCTGGGACTGGCAACTGTCCTCTTTATCAGCCAAGCATTCCTTGCGCTAAGCATATCCATGACCTTGGCTATTTTTGGATCTTATGTCTCTTCATCTTTTCATTTACATTAGCAATTAGAAGAAGAAGAAGAAGAAGAAGAAGAGACTGGATTTATACCCTCCCTTCACTACCCAAAGGAGTCTCAGAGCAGTTTACAATCTCCTGTCCCTTCCCCTCCCCACAACAGGCACCCTGTGTGGTAGGTGGGGCTGAGAGAGCTCTTTCAAGGACTGCTCCAGAGAGAACAGCTCTGAGAGAACTTGCAACTGACTCAAGGTCACACCAGCAGCTGCATGTGGAGGAGTGGGGAATCAAACCCGGTTCTCCCAGATTAGAGTCCGTGGTCCTAAACACTACACCAGACTGGCTCAATGTGATCAATACAATCGATCTACTTGTATGCACAACATCCTGATAAGCGCATTACTGGACCTCCTGAGGTTTTGAGGGTGGGGCAGTGGTATTTCACCAAGCAAGGAACAGGTGCCTCAGAGGATGTTAAACAAAAGGACTCTCTTTCTTGTAGGTAATGGAACTGCTCATCCGAGAGACAAAAAGTGGTCAATAAAATTTGCCTCCAGTGAAGGATATATAATACTTTAATCACATTGGGCAAGATAATTTAGAACATCGCTGCAATCAAACAGAAGTCACTTTATTTAGCACTCTTTGAGATTTGCCTATTTGGTATTACTATTCCTTTCCTTGCCTTGCCTTCCCCTTCCCTTCCCTTGGGCTGTAGCAACATTTCCAACGTAGCGTGTTAGTTGCAATTGTGAGTGTTGTGACAAAAGTAATTGTGCAATTTTTTCAGAATCCTAACAGGCAATGACATTTTGTAATCCTTTTTTTAAAAAAATAAAAAAATAAAACCCTCTCCATTTTAATATTTATCTGTGCATATTTCTCTAAAGCTCTTTCGTACTTTACTGCTCAAGTGCAGAAGTGCCCATGGAGCTCTTTTTAAAAATGTAATAAATACATCAAGCATCAGCAAACGTTTCTTCCCCCCCCCCGGCAGATGGGGAAGGGAAAGAAAGGCATTTTAAACATGCTTGATCATCTCTAGGTGCTCTGCAGCCACAGGGCACCTGGAGAAGATTGGGCAGGGTATCCAGGCATGTCTGCCTGCCCGCCCTTCCCTTGCCTTCTCCAGCCAGCCCGCCGTGGCAGGTGGGCTGGGGAGGGGAAGGGGAGGTAGGCAGACATGCCCCTTTCCCCCCTGAGCCTCTCCGCTTTTGTGGAGAAACTCAGGGAAGTGGGGGGATTTAAATGCCTTTCTTTCCCTTCCTCAGATGGGAAAGACAGCTTGAATTGTAGGAACAAGCCAGTAATAAGCGTTTGCTCTATTTTGTCAAAAGTTTCCTTGATGAATTCTGTAGCCCAGGGTGCTGTTCAAGGCAAAAGTGCAGACCAATCCTCATTCTTGGTCAGTTGGCAACCTTATCTTTTTTCAAGAACAGCTGTGCCAGAACTATGGCTTGCCCAAGGTCATCCAGCAGCTGCAAGTGGAGGAGTGGGGAATCAAACCCGGTTCTCCCAGATCAGAGTCCGCGCACTTAACCACTACGCCAAACTGGCTCCTGGAGGGCAGCTCTGCGTGCCCCTGATTCTTCTCAAAAATCTTCTTCTAAAAAAAACCCTTGTGGGACTGGCCCTTTAAGGAAGGGGGCAAAGCCCCCAATAGCCCTACTGTAGCCATAGGCCAGCTTCCCAGCCCACAGAGTGTGAGGCTGGCTGGCTACCAACATGCAGGAAGGGGGCAAGCAGAGGAAATTTAACCAGCCCCCAGCATCTGTCTCTCACTAGCTGGGGGGGGGAAGGAGCAACAAGGGGAAAGCAGACACAATCCAGGGCTGAGGCAGAAGATGGAAGGTACCACCTTGGCTACCCATGCTGAATCTGGCGTATACCAGTTACCTTTCACCTCCGACTTCCCTAGGAGATATGGGGTCCGTTCCTCAGGAAATGGCCACTACTTCTCCATGGCAGCAGCCTCCCCCCTCCAAGCCCTTTGCATACATTGGCTTGCCAGGCAGAGATTTTCCCTTTCCCCACAAAGCCTCCCCAGACTAAACCCACAAACAGGGCGGTGGTGAGGGGAGGGCTTGATTGTTAGGCCAGCTCCCTGAAAAGAGCTTTCCCCATACAGGCTGCCGTGATACCCTGGTTTAGTGGTTCCCAGCCCTTTTCGAGATGGTGCCCCACAAGTCCAAATTGACTTGGTATGGTGACCCATCCAGGGCTGACCCAAGGTTTTCGGACCCTTTGCCAGAATTTCCCAATCTGTGGCTCGCACCTCTTTCCCTCCTCCTCCTCCTCCTCTTGCTTTTCCATGCACTGAATAGCTTTTTTGTTATTTATTTATTTATTTATTTGATTTCTATTCTACCCTTTCCGGAGGCTCGGGGTGGATTACAACAATAAAAAAACAATTGCGTATACAAATGCATAATATATAAGATAATAAAATCAGGCACTGGCCATTTGTAAATAATCGATAAAGTAGAAAAAATACAAAAAAACCCTCAACTCTTCAGCCTCCCCCCCCCCGCTCCAGCTACTGCTGTGAAGTTCCTGGTTGCCAGATAGATTCCTGTGATGTTCAACATTGCTGAAAAGGGACTTGGAAGGCAAGAATGTGAGAAGATGACAAGGCAGGCCCATAGCCAGGATTTTGTGGTTTGCAGGGCAATGGTTTTTTTCTGGTGGAGCTGAAGTTCTCAGTGCAGACCTCTAAATTGCAAGCCGTCAACCACTTTAGATGACAGTTCTCGGCTGCTGTAAGTTAATTACTTCTGCCAGCCTAAGCAACCATTCCGATAACAAGCCGGCAGGTGGGGGTGATGACTTATATGGTCAAGAAAGATAACACCTGGGCAGAAAAACTCCCTTAATGGAGACCAGTTTCTTGACACAGAGTTAGAAGGGAATCTAGAGGTCACCCACTCCAGCCCCCTTGCTCAGTGCAGGAATTAGTCAAATACAGCACCCCACTGTGCTTAAAGGAGCACACATCTTTAAAAAATGTTTAAAATGATTGAAAAAAGCATTTACAAGATAAATTCTTGTGGGGCTGTGCTTTTACAAAAGGGGGCAGGGCCCCCAAAGCCCCACCATAGCTATGGGCCTGTAACAAGGAGAGAAAGGATGGTGCAAAGGGTGGGTGTGGCCATTAGGGGGACTGGCCTGCAACCCACTTCCAGAGACTTTGCAACCCCCTTTTGGGTCTGGACCCACTGGTTGGGAAACACTGCCCTAGTTCATACCCGCGAGTCCTTGAATTTTAAATCAGATTCAAATGCCCCTTTTCCCTATGATCACTCTGCCTCTGTAGTTAACAGGAGTGATGGTTGGCTGCAAGAGTTTTAATCCCTAACTGATCCAGTCAAGATACATTCAGGGGGGTAGCCATGTTGGTCAGAAGCAATAGAACAAAGTTTGAGCCCAGTGGCACCTTTTAAGACCAACAAAGTTTTATTCTAGGTATTTACCCAGAATTAAATATATCTGTCTGTGTGTGTGGTGTGTGTGTATGCCCAGTATACACCCAGAATTAAGCTTTGTTGGTCTTAAAGGTGTAACTGGACTCAAGGTACTGCCATTTCCGTTTGGTTTTCCCACCCTTAGACAGAGTAATCTGCTGCTTGATGCACAACTGTTGTGAAGGAGGGTTCAGGTGGATTGTTTTTCATTGCTGGCTCAGCAATTTATTTTTTTCTTTGCACTCACCATCTGTCAATTCTCCCTCTGGAACTGGTTTTGTCACGCAGGTCCCAGCTGAAGCCTCCCGAGGGTTCCAGGTGTTCCTGGGTGTATCAGCTCAGAACAAGGCAAGCAAAACCAGGTTGATGCCAGATAATAAAGAAGCTGCAGCCCTGTGTCTGCCTGGATTCTTGGGTGGAACTGTGGGGACAGAGGAGGCACAGATGCTCATGTTTACCATGCTGTAGCTGTGCTAAGAGGTGTGAAGAAGTGCATTCCCCCCCCCTTTGGAGGTTTGAAATGAGCAAAACCTTCACTCTGAGTTCAAAAAAACAATTCTCTCTGGGCAGAGAATGGGCAGGAAGAGGAGAGGTCAGTTCAATTGCTCTCCAGATATACCTTAGCCCACCTTCATACAAATGCTAATAGATCTAGCAGCAGGCCCGTAGCTACAGTGGGCATCTCTGACTTACTGCCAAGGCCCCCTGACTTCCCATCCAGCTCTGGTGCACCCTTGGAGGTGTGTGCAGAGGTCTGTGCGGGGTGCCCCCTGACTTATTTAAAGGCCCCCTCAATTAAAAAATCCTGGCTATGGGCCTGTCTAGCAGGGTGGGTCAGGCTCTTCCCCTTACCCATGCAGGAAATGGAGATTTGGAGGATTTTAGACTAGAAAAGCTCCAGGAAGAAGCTCCAGGAAATGCTTCTCTGGCCTGGCCTGACCTTGTCAGTGGGTGGGGAAAAGGTGATAAAACTCAGGGAAGCAAGGAGGAAGCTCTGTTTTGTGCTAGGTCCATCAGAGCAGACAGAACTCTTAGCTGAGGTCTAGAGGGGGCAGCCATTGACCATGTGCTGGCCCAGAGAGCTACAGGAAGCTTCAAGGTATTGGAAACTCTGTAGAGGTCTATAACTTGCTAAGCTTTAGGAGCCTGTCCTATATTTCAACAGCTGATAGGGCATGCACACAGAGAGGGACAAAGGATTTGCATTTTACCCATTTCTTTTGAATCATTTGCTCATTCCAGTGCTATGCTAAAAGTATGCTTGTGAACGTTGTCTTTTTAATAAATACTTTTAACACTTTTGATGCTGATAGTGGTTCTCTGTACCACATAGACCTCCACTGTCTTGGACATAATATTTCAAATGAATCACCAGAAGGAAGGAAGGCAGTTGGTAAGCGGCTATTTCTCCAGGGGCGCACATGGCAGTAAACTGTCCCCCTGATGACCAGGCTCTGGGCAGCAGGAGCCACAGAGGCAAGGTCTCAGATCTTGGAAGGGAAGCTGGGAGTCCTGACCCTGCCAGAAGGCAATTCCTTACAACGGCCAGGTGACGGCAGTGGCGGTGGGCTACCAGAGAGAGAGTAAAGCCTCTCCAGGGGTTGGGAGAACCTTAGAGGGAAGGGTGAAACAGGGTCTGTGAGCTGGAGCAGCCCCATTCCACCACAAGAGGTCTCAGCCATGGAGCTGCTAAGTGCAAGTGCCTGTAATTAGGAAGTATTGTATGCCTAGGAGGAAAATGTAATAAGGACCTAGGCTTAGGTAGTGTTGCCAGCTCTGTGTTGGAAAATACCCAGAAATTTTGGGGGTAGACCCTGGGAGGTCAAGGTTTGGGGAGGGAAATAACCTCAGCAGGGTACAGTGCCCTAGACTCCACCCTCCAAAGCGACCATTTATTCAGGGGAACTGATCTCTATTGTCCGGAGGTCTGTTGTAATGGTGGGAGATCTCCAGGCCTCACCTGGAGGCTGGCAGCCCCAAGCGCGGCCTTGGATGGGTGGAGGCTGAATGTTTGGAAGACAAACAACTGCCTTGCAAAGGTTTTTTTAAATCGGTTCTGGAGGCCCATTTGATAATACTTTGAGAATAGGGGTTGCCGTCCCCAGCTGGCAGTGTTGTGGGAGAATTTGGGAGGTCGGGATGAAGTATTTGACTATATGGTTTAACTGTAGAGTTTGGGATGAATCCCAGCACATCGACTGGCCAGATGACATCACTTCTGGTTTTGTGCTGTACGCAGGGCTTTTTTTGTAGAAAAAGCCCAGCAGGAACACATTAGCATAATAGGCCACACCCATCAGCAGAAATGTATTAGCATATTAAGCCAAACCCCTGACAGCACAGCTCATTCGCATATTAGGCCACACCCCCATGTTACCATAAGTGAGTTCATCCAGCCACACCCACCTTTTGCTTCTTATTCTGTTTACCTTGTTCCTTGTCAAAACCCAGGGCTCTTATTGTAGCAGGAACTTTTTTGCATGTTAGGCCACACAGCCCTAATGTAGCCAATCCTAATGAGTGTCTGCTGTTGGGTGTGGCCTATTATGCCAATGAATTCCTGCTGGGCGTGGCCAACTCGGGAGCCAGATGGAACTCCATTCCTGTGCATTCCTGCCCCCAAATAGCCCTGGCTATAAGCATCCCCCCCCAGCGTTGCCTTGCCAAGAGGCAGCTGGGAATGGGGGTCAGGCCAGAAGGTTCCCCCCTTCCTATTTGAGCAGAATGTCACTCCATGAGATTCCAGACTGAGGGCTGCCAGCCTGGCTTGGGAAATTCCTGGAGGTTTGGGGTATTGTTTGGGGAGGGTGGAGTTTGGGGAGAGGAAGGAAGGAGCTCAGAGGGGATGTGGTGCCGTAGAATCTGCTGGAAGTCCCAGACGCGATGCCCCCTGCCTCAGACCTCCAGGCTGAGTGGCAAGAGAGGCTAGGTAGCTAGAAAGGCTCACTGCCCCTTCTTCCTGTATCTACTCTTTTGCTACTGTCCTATCCAAAGTGTACTTCTCAAATAAAGAGAGGACTACTTGTCTTCTAAGCTTGCAGCGTGGCTCTGTATAGCTTTGGAAGCTGAGTATCCTGGCAAAGTGGTGCTCCTGCCCTGGTAGCTTTATTTAAGCACTCTGCTAACGAATAGTGACTGGTGGACTAACCACACCAGTTAACCTCAATAGAATCTGCCCTCCAAAACTGCCATCCCCCCCCCCCGGGAAGGGATCTCTGCAGTCTGGAGATCGCTTTCTTCCAGGGGATCTCCTGGCTCCACCTTGTGGATGGTAACTTTAATCCAGATGAAATGCCTGCCGAAGTGGGGGTGGGGGGAGAGGCAAGACACAACAGCCTTTCATGTCCAACCTGAAACAATTGGAGCTTAATATGGACTGTACTTGTCAATTTCCACATGGATGACTTGCCCCAGGTTCAATCCTTCAGTGCTGATGGGAAGCTGCCCCCCCCCCCACTTCTCTCTCTACAGCTTTACGGTATATTTGTGCAACTCCCAGGGTTTCCCCGGGTTTCCCTCAATCTTTCTCAAACCTGTTTTATTGCAGTTTTGGGAAAGATTACAGCAACACATGGATGGCTGCCATGTGGCTGGGAAAGTCTGGACTTTCCCGAACAGCAGCCATTTCCCCACAGTGCCCATTTCTGGCACCTCCACCTCCTCCACCACACTATTGTGGGGCTTTTTTAAAAAAAAAATAGACAACTGAGTACTGAATGTAATATTTATTGACATAATACTATAAGAATATGTGTATCATGTCTCTGAATTCCCAGCTTCTATTTTTAAATGCAGGTCTCTGACACTGTGACGGGGGCCCTATCCAGACTGGGGACACAGCATTGGGGGGAGTGAGGGGCTCCCGCCTCCCCTCCCTGCTCTGTTTTCAAGAGACAAAATGGCCATGCAATCCTTCAAAATGGCATTGGGGGGGGGGTGACGGGAGACCCCTCACTCCTTACAAGAGCAGGCTCCACAGTGTTTTGAAAAGTCAAGAAACAAGACTCTAAAATGGTGTTGCATCCCCGTGGTGGACTCGAGGACACGGCACCATCTAGACTGGCCATGAGCTCTGCATCCCCCCACCCCCCGCCCTTTGCCCCTTTCATGGGTTTTCGTTGTTTCACAGCTGAGCTGGGGTGCGTAACTCTACGCCACAGCTCAACTGGAAAGGGTGAGGGGTTGCCAGGCTGGAGAGGGGGCCCCAGCATGACTGTTGCTGCATCGGCGGTTGTGTGCTGATGTAACAGAAGGCAAGGAGGAGGAGCAGATGGGGGGGAGGTGAGAGCAGAAAGTGGTGCGGGGATGGGGGGGGCATGCGGACGCTGCTCCTACCCACCCCAACGCTGTTCGCTACTGTTTCTGCAACAGGGTCGTGCCGTCCTGTCCCCCAGCGGAAGCTGCTTGGGAAATGCCTGGAGATTTGGGGGGTGGAGCCTGATAAGGGTGGGGTTTGGGGGAGGGACTTCAGTGGGGTATAATGCCACAGAGTCCATCTTCCAAAACAGCTATTTTCTCAAAGGGAAACTGGTCTTAATCGTCTGGAGATCCCTTGGTGAATCCCAGGAGGGCCCCAGCTTGGCAACCCTCGCTACACACTTACACTGATTTCACACCACTTTAGCCATCATCACTTCCCCCAAAGCATCTCGAGAACTGTAGTTTGGTGAGGGTGCTCTATTCGAGCTCTCAGGCAGAGGTCTTTACTCTACCTCACAGGACTACACTTCCCAGCATTCTCTAGGGAAACCTGAGGTATTTAAACTACTTACAGTTTGTCATGTAGACATCAGGTTCCCAAGCCTCTGTAGCTTTTGCAGTCTTTTTTTACTCCAGCTGACTGAAACCCCTTTCTAGTCTCCCACCCCCCCCCATATTATTTTCACAAACCAAGAACAGTCTGAGTGGGTTGTGCCCGGGCGAAGTTAAGTGTGTGGCGTTGTTTGATTCTCCTTCAGAATAGAGGTGCTCTACAGCGGTATGAATATTATGATTTCGCAGCACAAACTCCCATTTAAAGCCAGTGGGAGCCACGCGACTGAAAGCCGCGAGAAGCTATTTGATCGCTTACTCCTAATTTGCAAATTGATGAAGCAAATCCCCCATACCTGGTGATTAGTCCCTTCAGTAGCAATTCCCATGCCATGAAAATAGAGGCAATAACATACACATTTCTGGAGCGCTCCCTGCGAGCGGCTCTGCTCCGTGAGTCACACAGGCCAGGAATAATGCACTGCCTTTAAACAATGTTCGCTCTGTGATGCAAACTGACAAAAGCCAGGAAAAATTGAAAGCGAGCCCATCAAAGGGCGTCTAAAATTAAACCTGCAGTCCAGCTGCGTTCAGGACAACAGGGGTGGCGTGGCCATTTCGTACCACCGCGCCTTCGCTCTTGCTCTGCTCTCGAGAAACCGGCGAGCTGTCAAAAAAGTTAGAAATGTTCCTGTCTGGTCCAGTAGAGCCTGCAGTCAGGAGTGTGACATCTTAACGGAATGAAGGGAAAAGGGGGAAATGTTCAAAGGCACACAGTGACGAAAGTCCATTTGCACCATCCCTGTGGCCAGGATTGGCATCGATGCTGCGCCATGGAGACTTTTGCCCACAGTGGAGGGCACTAGGGAGGGTGTTCTTTGGTTGGAGCAGCCTTTTCCCTCCAGGCCAAGGTGTGTGCAAGCGTCATAGAATCCCAGAGTTGGGAGGGGCCATACAGGCCCTGCTCAATGCAGGCTCAGCCCAGAGCATCCCTGACAAGTGTTTGTCCAGCCGCTGCTTGAAGATGGCCAGTAAGGGGAGCTCGCCACCTCCCTGGGCAGCTGATCCCACTGTTGCAAAACTGTAAAAAGAAGTGTTCCCTAATATCCAGCCGGTACCTTCCCGCCCTTAATTTAAACCCTTTATTGCGAGTCCTCTCCTCTGCTGTCAACAGGAACAGCACCCTGCCCTCCTCTAACTGACAGCCCTCCAAATACTTTAAAGAGAGCAATCATGTCGCCCCTCGACCTCATCTTCTCCAGACTGAACATTCCCAGGTCCCTCAGTCTTTCCTCCCAGGGCTTGGTCTCCAGGCCGCTGATCATCCTCCTCGCTCTCCTCTGCCCCCGCTGCAGTCTGTCCACATCCTTTTTATGTGAGGCCTCCAGAACTGCACACAAGACTCCAGGTGAGGCCGGACCATTGCAATGTACAGTGGGACTATGACATCTTGTGATTTGGACAGATGTCTCTGTTGATACACCCAAATGTACAAAGTTTGGTAATGGGCTGCCACACTGGTGGGCACTCTAACTCTGGAGGAGGAGCGGGGGGGCAAGGGCAGCACTCTAAGGAGGGCAGCAGCCCTGTTACAGAGCAGAGGGAAGAACCACATGATGTGGGCTCTGGATAAGGTTGCCAACTTCAGCTCGAGAAATTCCTGGAGTTCGGGGGGGCGGGGCGGTGCCTGAGGAAGGGAGAGTTTGTGGCATGGAAGGAGCTCAGCGGAGATGTGATGCCGTGCAGGGCCCGTCCTTTGAAGCTGCCATTTCCTCCAGAGGAACTGATCTCTGCGATCTGCAGATCAGTTGTAATTCTATGAGAATGCTGGGCCCAGCCTGGGAGTTGGCAACCCTGGATCTGGAGACATTGTTGAGAGGGAAGACCACCAGTACTGGCTTCTTCTGTGGTAAAAGCCTCCTCTGGGGTAAAGGTCTCCTTGGGGGGAGGAGTAGGAAGGCAAGAGATAATGCTGGCAGGAGATAATGCTGGTCTTTTATTTTGTATATTCTCTATTCTGTATGCAATTTTTTTTGTTATAACTATATGCATATGGCTGGTCTAGTGACTGTAAAAAAATTCTGATCTGACACTGGCCAGGGGAATGGAGACAAGACCCTAGTGTAGCCCAGGGGCACAGCCTTACTCACGGGTAGCCCTAATAGCAGGGCACCCCACTTCTAACCTGAACCAGAGACCCACAAAAGTCAGGCCACGGAAGGCACTCCTGGCCGGAAACACAGAGCTAGCCCAAAAGCTCTGGAAAAAGGTCTCCATTTTCAGGTGGCCACAAGGCAGCCCTCAGAGCAAACTTCCAGTCATCTCCCCCTCCACCCAGCAGAGGTATGCTTATGAAATAACAGTGGGCTCCACCAGGTACTGTATCTGCATTTCTAAAGCTATTCAGAGGCCACCTGCCAAATAGCCCTTCTTTCTCCAGAACTTCACCTGGCCCTTTTTGGGTGACCCTATGTCTATGTGAGAATCCTTTGTCTCCAAACCTGTCTTTCCTGCTCCATCCCTCAGGATACTGAGATAAACCAATCATACATTCAAATGTTTACTGCTCCTTCCTGACGTTAATCAGGGACTCATCTCCCACCATTTGTCTATACTTGGGAACCTATTCAACCTGCCTCGGCAGAACCATTAGTGATCATCAAATCCATTCAGCCAGCTCCTGTACAGTCACCTGCACCTGGCTAATCCCATCTTAGCTATTGTGAATCCAGACTCTGCCCCTCTGAGACCTCAGTGGCCACACCTAGGCCTCGCCTCTCCTGATGTCACACCCCTTGGGACTCATAATTAGTCCAGGTAATCTTTTGATTTCACCTGGGACAAGTCCCTCAAAGCCTCCCATTGGTCTGCATTGTTTTCCAGTGTCTATATCCGTCAAGGCACATGGCCTCAGATTGTGTGTCGGCCCCTGATGCCAACTGGCAGCTCACCACCAAACTTGGGTTTGGGCCATAATCCCTTCTTCATGGACGTCTGCACATCTGGACAGGTTGTATGACTCTGTAACTGACCCCTCTATTCGCTATCGTCACGTCTGCTTTCTCATTTCCAAATTGCTTGCTCTTTTTGAATGTTTATTGTGCTTGTAATTGGGAAAATTCTTTAATTAAAAACTTTTAAATTTACTCTTCAAATTTGGAGTCTTCCTACTGTACTGGACCTTGGTATACAATTGGTATGCGATTCCTGTATCCCTCTGGTCTTCCCTGCCACATAGATAATTTCCCCCAACAATGAGGCAGGCCATTGGCGGTAACACTAGCTTGAGGGCAGCTAACTTAGGCCAGCAAGGGGCTGGGAAGGAGAGTAGCCAGTAAGCCAGGCTTAGGGTTTCTATAGACTGGCAAGACCCAGGTCTCTTGGAGACTAGGAAGGTTTTATTCCTGGTGAAGTATGCCATCTTGGCAGTGGGGTTGCCCTCCTCCTGGTGGGGCCCAGAGAACTCCTGGCATTACAATTCATCTCCACCCTACAGAGGTCACTTCTCCTGGAGAAAATGGCTGCTTTAGTGAGTGGACTTTATGGCACTATACCCAGCCAAGGTTCTTCCCCTCCCTAAACCCCACCCTCCCCTGGCTTCCCAGGCTGGTATTTTCCAGCCATGAATTGGCAAACCTACTGGGCAGTCTTCCTACCTCAAAGCTTAGTCCTGCAAAAAGGGTGCAGGTGCCAGAATAGGAGCTAAAAGGACCAGTTTGGTATAGTGGTTAAGTCTGCAGACTCTAATCTGGGAGAACCGGGTTTGATTCCCCACTCCTCCACTGCACCTGCTGGTGTGACCTTGGGCAAGCCATAGTTCTGGCACAGCTGTTCTTGAAAAAGAGCAGTTTCTGTCAGCCCTGCCTACCTTACAGGGTGTCTGTTGTGGGGAGGGAAGGGAGTTTGTAAGCCGCTCTGAGACTCCTTTGGGTAGTGAAGGGTGGGGTATAAATCCAATCTCCTCCTCCTCCTCCTCCTCCTCTCCTTCTTCTCCTTCTTCTTCTTCTTCTTCTTCCTGCAACTGTGCTGGCAATGCCAAATGAAATCTTCAAAACTAGTAACTCTTACCCGGGCTGAAGGTGGGTGAGAGGCTGTTAACTCTGTTATGTTCAGTAGTCACAGGAACTAGCACATTGGAACTAATTGCTGAAAAGTACTCAGTTTGCGAAACATGGTGGGGACAGTATACTTCTAAACACCAGAGGGCAAGAAAGAGAGGCCTTGACCCTTTATGTTAGTTCATGTGGGCCTTCTGGGACACCTGCGTGATGCACAGTGGGGAACAGGTTGCCAGACTAGATGGATGATTAACTTCATCCAGCAGGGCTCTTCTCATGCTCCTGTGGATGATCTGGTTGACCCTGGTGATCTTCTGCATCACAGCAACATGAAGTCCTACATTAAATTATCTGGGTTTGCACAACCAGTAGGATTACACAGCAAGGTGGGCAAAAGAGGTCAAGGACCGGGAGAGCAAAGAAAGAGGAGAATGGACCCAATTCTTCACTGGAATAGTGCATATTTTGTGTTGGCAGCAGCAGTCAAATACCACTGCAGTTGGGAGGGGTCTATGTAGGATTCACAAATGTGAACTTGAAATTAGGTGAGTAATTTCAGCTCATCCTTAGGCCTTCATGCCCTTTCCCTAACTAGCCACAAGCTCAGTAAATTATTTTTAAAAATCCAAGGGCATATGTATGCAAGTGTGGTTCAATTGATTTGTTTCATTCATTCATTTAGCCAGACTGGAACTAGATGGGCACAGAATTTGGAAGGAAGGAAGGAAGGAAGGAAGGAAGGAAGGAAGGAAGGAAGGAAGGAAGGAAGGAAGGAAGGAAGGAAGGAAGGAAGGAAGGAAGGAAGGAAGGAAGGAAGGAAGGAAGGCATCATTGTCCTCTCCAGAATCATTGAACAGATTGTCTTCTCCACAATCTGAATCCTGTTGTATGGTGCCAGTGTTTAATAATTGTTCTACTTACAAGGATGGGAAAAGGGAGAACATGGGATTGTGAACCATCTCTAGAATGCACCCCTTGTAATCTTCATAATTTGGGGCTTTTCTGTGCTCTCATTTTCCTCACTTACAAGTCCTTGTTTGTTGGGGGAGGATTCCATTCTACATGTGTTTTGCTCCCTCTAGTGGTCAATTCAATATTACACAAATTTATGTTCTGCATATCTACCCTTGGATTGAAACCGCAGTTTTTTATGCCCGACAAAAAACAGAATGGTATTGGATTGGCCACTAGAGGGGGCAGAACATAGAACACATATAAAAATGTGTGCTTTGGAAGTTGGACTATATGGCAGTGTACCCCACTGAAGTCCCTCCCCATTCCCAAACCCCACCACCTTCTGCAGGCTCCACCTGCAAAATCCTAAAGTATTTCCCAATCCAGGGCACTTGGTGATCTTACCAATTTGCACTTTCTTTGCAAAAAACCATGAGACTTCAGCATAGTAAGGAAAGAACTTTAGAAATATTGGGCTTGATTCAGACTAAACTGGACGTTTCCGCCTTCCTGCTGCAGATCCCCCCCCCCACATGTCATTACGCGGGGCCTTCAGTCCCCCAGGAGCAGCATTTCATGGAGATCAGTGAGCAAAGCTTCATTGGTCCATTGGAAAATTTAGACTGGATCCAGCCCACTAAATAATACTATTCTGTACAGTCCTTAACAGTACTTTAGACAACATACATAAAATTATGTTGTACAGGGTGTTCTTTTGAAAGCCCTTTAGAAATAATAACGAAATATTATAATAATTGAAGACTACACAGTTTTGCGCAATACAAATGGGATGCACACAATAAAGAGTCAAGGTGTTATGAATATTTTGGATTAGGACCTTCCAATCTTTTCTTTCACCACAGAACTCCCTAGGTGGCCCTGAGCCAGTCATTACTACCTCTCAGTCTAACCTACCTCACTGGGTTGTTGTGATGAGAACACAGGGAATTCCTTGCAGGGGAAGATGGGGTAAAAATCCCTCTGAGGATTTTGCCAAGATGTGGGAGGTGGGATTTTATATACCAGGTGTCATGCACTGGGTGGCGTTAGGTTGAAGGTGGAGAGACTATCTTCTCAGCTACCATGGGCATTCCTCTTTTCATATGCAGCATGTGTGGTTAAACACTTATCCAGGCTTCGTTCCTGTTCGCAAAAGGGGATTTCCACTGGTGTAACATTTTCCCATAATTAACGCACCTTGAGCAAAGTTCATGGTGCCAACTTCCTGCAGCGTGGAGTTAAGTTCATCCTTATGTTGAAGAAAATATGGGCTTCATTTGCCAGTCTGTCTTCACCTGGCTTCACCTGTTACCTGTTTTTGCTGGCTGTTTGCCTCCCCGCCCCCACACACATACTGTGGGCTTTTCCGCATGCTCAACGTACTCCTGATGTTCTTGGGAGTCACTCCACAAGCATTGGGATCAGTTTGGGCATGGTTGTTCTGCACGTCTGCCCTCCCTGTGCATTTTCATCATTGTGGACTCAGTTTATTTTCCTCCTCATGTACCTTCAATCATGAGGATTTTCATGGGAGGGTGCTGTCATCATTGGTGGCATCACAACACACACACACATTTTTTTAAAGGAACTAAAATATCGATATATTGCAGGAGCCTTGTAATAATAACCCTAGGAAGTTCTCTGAATTCCCAGCTTTCCTTAAACAAAAGTAAATCTCTAGCAACTTCCCTTGTGGATATATAAAATAAAAGGCATATCTCCATAAGGAAAGGAGGATAGAGACTTACTTGTTTTTTTAAAAAAATGAAAGCTGGGAATTCAAAGAACCTTCTAAGACTATTGTTACAATACTCAAGCAATATATTGATGTTTTAGTGCTGTTTAAGAAAAGAAAATGAAATCAGTCGTTTTCAGAGTGGCAGGGAGGAGAGGGAATGGTTTGACCATAACAGTCCAGTCATCAAAAAGTGGGCAGGAAGTGGATAGGAGTGGGCAGGACAAAGAAAACTGACAGAATCATTACACATGAAGAAAAAGCTGACTCAAAAGCAGCTTCCAGAAAAAGATTGGAGTGAAAGTGGTCTTTTTAAAAAAGGAAAGGGGGGGGAACAAAAAACCCATCGTGAAAACTGAAGGCACAAAAATGTGTGTGGAAATCAGGAAATAAACCAAAGCAGTATGGGGCCAGAACTGACAAAAGAAACCCATGCAGAAAAGCCCTGTGTTAGCGTCCTTATCTAGTGTTCAGTTGAAGTGTGTGTAGACATACAATGTGAGAGTGCTTCTCGTTTGTCAAGATGATTGCTGCAAGAAGTTTAAACACTGGAAGACCCATTTTATGTATTAGGTGTAGGGTCACTCCATCAGGAGAACACAGAAAACGTATAATACAGCAAAGAGCTGAATTCTACTGAAAACGTTCCAGCCTGTTTCTTTTCAGCTACTAACATTTGTTTTATTTTTAGTGCATTTTAATCTTGCCCTTTCTCCCAGGCACTCAAAGTAGTATACAAATTGATACAGGACGGGCTAGCGAGAGTCTTGTGGCACCACAAAAACTAATAGGTCTTTGTTCTCAAGTATATTTCCATCGTTCGTGAGAGCTTATGCTAGAATAAAAACTTGATAAATCCTAACAAAAATCCTACCTGCCTTTTGCTGCGCTCCATGAAAATGGCTACTCCCCAGAATTTAAAACAGGACTGGAGTGGCATCGTAAAGATGCCCGTATTGTGGGGAAATGGTTTGCATTTCTTACCTATGTTACAACAGTTGAAAATAATGCTAGTGCCTTACCTGCTAAATATGCAGATTACTTGTTTTATTGACTTGTTAGAAGACTATTATGTGCAGGGGTCATTTTGTAGAAAAAGAGCTGCAGGAGCTCATTAGCATATCTAATAGACTATTAGCATAATAACATATTAGCATATGCCACGCCCCCTGACATCATCGGAAGTGATGTCAGAAGGGGATGCAAAAGGGGGGGGGAGGCATCTTCAAAAGCCTCCTCTTCCCTTCTGAAGCCTGCCTGCCAAGGCGGGCTGGGGTGGGGGGGAAGCGAAGAGAGAGTTATCATTCCATTATATTCTATGGGGCCATCGAATACAATGGAAAGATTGCGCCACCATTACGGCACAACTCCAAAAAGAAGGGATTTAAACTTTAAACCCCTTCACTCTTCACTTTCCCCCCCCAGCTCACCTTGGCAGGCTGGCTGGGGAAGAGAAGGGGAGGCTTTTGAAGATGCCTTCCCCCCTTTTCTGCTTCCCCAGCCAGCCTGCTTCTAGAGCCCCTCGCCCTCTCCTGGCTTGCCTGCCTCGGCACACGAGCCAGGAAGGGCTGGGGAGAGAGCAGGGAGGCATTTAAATGCCTCCCCGTGCCTTCCTTGTCCCGCCCGCTTGGGTGGGTGGGACAAGGAAGGCTTTTAGAGCCCCCCTGCAGTCCCCTGGCTTGCCTGCCTCGGCGCGTGAGCCAGGAAGGGCCAGGGAGAGAGTGGGGAGGCATTTAAATGCCTCCCCGTGTCTTCCTTGGAGCGTGGGGGTGGGGCTGCCGGGTGGAGCTGCCAGAGCGGTGCTCTGGTGCACTCCAGCCCCAAATGACCCCTGGTTATATGTATGTTTATTAAGTATAATGTTGTATTCTCTGTCAACTTTTACAAAACATTTTATATATATATCTGAAGGGAAACCAAAGTTTTCAAGAGTCAGAAGTCACTTCCTCATTTGCACACCTCTGGAGTTTGTAGACTTTCCATGTCTGACAGTACTGAAAGTACTGACAGAATTGTCCCATAAGCCTGTACCATTTTTGGGACTGAAAGAAAGTGCACTCATATAGTTAAGGCTCACACAAGAAGGCGTGGAGGTGAGACTTCATATTCGCTGGGACTCATGTTACCCCCCCTTCTTCCCTTTAACTCAATTAGCCACTAATACTTAAGAGATGTCACCGTTGCCTGATGAGAACACAAGGGAAGATTTGCAGAGAAGCAGCACTTTATTGCGAGCTCTGCACATCAAGGCTTTATTGACAAAATGTCGGGACCTCATTAAAAGCACTTCTCTAAATTCTACCCTGTTTTCACAACTTGTTTGTACATCAGCAGTGGCAGCAAAGGTCACGAAAACAGGCAGGGGGCAGGCCCGTAGCCAGGATTTTTTAAGTCAGGGGGCATTTAAATTTCTTAGAGGGTACTGGCTAATCAATTTAATGCGAGGGAGAAGGCCGTGACACCCCGGGCTGGGTGGGAAGTCTTACAGTAGCCCCTGTAAGAAGAGCTCTGTAAGCTCTTGGAGGATTGGCTACATTGGGGGAATGTTGCCTAATATGCAAAGGAGTTCCTGCTAGGAAAAGAGCCCTGCTAGCAGTAAGGCCCGTTGTGGGAAGAAATACAACAAGCTCTAGAAAGAGGCTCCAGGTGAGTGTCCCGGCTGTGGCTTGATGCAAGCTGTCTTTTTTGCCCTGGGAAGTGCTTGTGATGGTATCTTGAGGTTGTATCTTGAGGTCGCGTGTGTATACAGGGCAAGTGATATCTCCAGCCGGACGCAGTGGCTCCCTGGGGACTTCCAGGGCCCACTGGGAGGTTGGGACCCCAGCAGGGTATAATGCTACAGAGTCCACTGCCCAAAGCAGCCATTTTCCTCCAGAAGAACTGACTAGTTGTACTAGTCAGAGATCTCCAGGTGTTGCCTGGAGGTTGGCTTTTGTTGATTTGGGGCTATGTAGTGGCAGCTAAGGTAGAAAAGCACACCCTCCTAGGCCATGTTTTCTGGGTTTCAAGGGTCTGGAAAAGCGGTTCTATAGCCCGTTACAGGGTTGTCAACTCTAGGTTGGGAAATACCTGTGGATTTGAGGGGTAGAGCCTGGGAAGGGAAGGTTTTGGGGTGGAGAGGGACCTCAGCAGGGTATAATGCCATAGAGACCACTGCCCAAAGCAGCCATTTTCTCCAGGAGGACTGATTTTGGTCATCTGGAGATCAGTTTTAATAGTTGGAGATCTCCAGGTGCCGCATGGAGGTTGGCAATGCTTAGGGGAGGGCCAGGTTTGTTGAAGGACTTTAGTGAGGTATACTGCCATAGAGCTCACCCTCCAAAGCAACCATTTTCTCCACAGGGACCGATCTCTGTACTGGGGAGAATCAGGGCTCTTTTTGTAGCAGGAACTCCTTTGCATATTAGGCGACACCCCTAATGTAGCTAATCCTCCAAGAGCTTACAGAGCTCTTCTTACAGGGGCTATTGTAAGCTCTTGGAGAATTGGCTACATTAGGGGTGTGTGGCCTAATATGCAAAGGAGTTCCTGCTACAAAAAGAGCCCTGGTGGAGATCGATTGTAATTCAGGAAGATGTCCAGTCCTTCCCTTTCCCCCCAACCCCGGTTTAACAGTTTCACTGATTAACACTTCAGCTGACTCCCTGCTAATGCCCCACAGCCTCTTGAAACTCCCAACTTGGGAATTGTTGTTCTAATTCCCTTTGCTATGGTTGCAGTGAGGCCAGCTGTGAACTACAACTCTCTCAAGGCATAATGCATCAAAAGTGAGGGTGTAAGAATGGAGGAGCTAGTGGGACGGACCAATAGGACACCAAGGCAACTTCCCCAGTGGTCAATGGGAGAGTAGGGGAGTCGTCGCCAGCACGACTTGCCTTTTATATATGATAGGTTATTGTGTAACATTCCACGCTGTTCACGCACTTGGTATTGACAGTCTGAAAGAGTGGTGTTTTATTTTATTTACATTATATTGTAAGAAGTCATGAATTTGGTGATGCTCCCTTACTGAACTGTACAGTTATTTTCCCCTGGTACCTTAGGGCCAAGGAAATCATGTGATGCAGTTTACTTTAATTTTCCTATGCTGGTTGTTGGCTGTTAGTTTTGTTTTCCCGCAGAGGCCAGGGAAGGCCCTGCTTTGTTCTAATAAAACCTGCAGTCATTCTGGCATGGTGTGCTTGCGGAGTTATTACAATTTACTTCTTTTATAGTTCACCTTTTTCACTGAGACACAAGGTGGATTGTGTTCACTGACAGCTATCGTGCTATGTCTGGATAGTGAACTACATTTGCAACTGTTGTTTCCGCCACCCATCATGCACAAAGAGGATGATTTGGGCCTGATCATTTAGGCCGATGCTAGTAGAGAGTAGAGGGAAACCGAGACATTGCCACCTTGTTGTTTTGCAGCCTGGGAAGCCTTTGGGGGAAAGGGCTTTGATTTGGGCCCATCTTATATTTCAAAAGTCCTTTTGTTGCTGAAAAGAGTCGAACGGTAAAAACTGGTCTGGTTTTGAAGCAACACTGAAAGCTGACTTGGCCTTCAAAGCCTGGATTCTGAGAAGCGAATTCAGCCAGCCTCCAGCTTGCCCGAGGGCAAAGAAATACATACTGCAATTGGCAATGAGGCTCTGCCACTGCATTGCCGGTTCACCTTCACTGTTTTGTTGTGTTGTATTCTGCTTATTATTTTATTTATTTCTTTAGATTAGAGAAGTTGGAAAGCTCCAGAACTTCTGAGAATCCCAGAAATGGAGCCGGCAGCAGGATAAAGGATATCTCTACTCCTAAACAGTTGTGGTGATGCGGAATTTTGGAGGACGGGTTTATCATGGTCCTCCTTATATTGGAGGGGGGTAGTTTCTGATCATGGTTTTGTTTATACTGTTGTGGAACTATCTCAATCCACTACTGGTTTGTCTCATGGCCCCTGCGATGGTGCCGTTATAGGAAAGTAAATGCCTACTCTGAAGTAGGATTGCCAGCTCTGGGTTGGGAAATACCTGGAGATTTTTTTTGGGGGGGGGACTGGGAAGAGCAGGGTTTGGGGAGGGGAGTGTCCTGGGTCAGAGCAGACATAGCCGAGACCAAGGGGACGAGACAGAATCACTAACCAGAAGTGCAAAGTCGAGAGTTCAGTCCAAGAGTCATACACAAGGGAAGCCAGCCGAGGGTCCAAGAAGCAGAGTCTGAGCAGGTCCAAGAGGCGTAGTCAAGCAGATCCGGGGTCGAAGCCAAAGGTTCAAGAGTTGCGAACAGGTTCCGGTGGTGTTGTCACGTCTCCAGAAAGGTGATGAGTTGCTCCCACACCTACCCTATCAGAAGCCCCGCCCTTTATTGGTGGCTCACAGCTGGGTCTTGTTGCTTGCAAGAGAGCCATCCATTTGGCTCATTAACCCCAGGTGTCCCTTTTGATTTGGCAGTCGCTGGGCAGTGAGGTGCATGCTCCACCTCCTCTCGAGGAGCTCCAAGCGTGCCTGCCACCACCTCCATTCCCCTAGCTCCAAGGAAAGGGGAGATGAGGCAGCCTGTGAAGTCTCCCCAAGATCTTGGGTTGTTGAGGCGCTGCCTTTTGGGGTTGCCTCTTCCGTGTCCCCAGTAGCTCATGGGGCTGGAGTACATGCTGTCCTCAGCAACTGGGGCACTAAGACCTGCCTCCATCGTCTCAAGATCATTGCCAGCATCATAAGAACATAAGAGAAGCCAATGCTGAATCAGGCCAATGGCCTATCTAGTCCAACACTCTGTGTCACACAGTGGCCAAAAATACCAGGTGCCATCAGGAGGTCCAGCACTGGGGCCAGGGCACCAGAAGCCCTCCCACTGCTGCCCCCTCCAGCACCAAGAATAGAGTGCATCACCTGCCCCAGACTGAGAGTTCCCATCTATAACATGTGGCTAATAGCCACTGATGGACTTCTGCTCCATATGTTTATCTAATTCCCTCTTGAAACTGCCCATGCTTGTAGCTGCCTCCACCTCCTGTGGCAGTGAATTCCATATGTTAATCACTCTTTGGGTGAAGAAGGACTTCCTTTTACCTGTTCTAACCCGACTGCTCAGCAATTTCATGGAGTGCCCACGAGTTCTTGTATTGTGATAAAGGGAGAAAAGTACTTCTTTCTCAACCTGCTCAATCCCAGGGTATCAGCTGGTTGAGCCTCAGAGGTGCTGACGGGGATGTTATCAATATCAGCTGAGTGATCCTCAACTAAAGCAGGCTGGCCCACGAAAGGGAAGGACTTCAATGGGGTATGATGCCGTGGAGCCCACCCTCCAAATCACCCATTTTCTCCAGGGGAACTGGTCTCTGTAGTCTAGAGATCAATTGTAATACGGGGAGATCTCCAGGCCCCACTTGGAGACTGGTAGCCCTATCTCTGAGGTTGCATTTAGGCATCTCAACAAGCTACCATTAAGATGGGATGCATACAAGTCAACCTGTTGCTGGACTTGAGGCCCTGCCTCACGTATTCTCCCTCCCTTCTTGTGTGGAAAATCGTAGTTAGAAACTAACTCCACTTACCCATGACATACCAATGTAGGCATGCAGGTTAACCAGAATTAGCGTTCCGCAGGATTCGAGGCTCAAGACAGTAATTTGAAGAAAGCCACTGCTTCCATATTTCTTGTTGGTACTAATATATTGCTTGGGTGTGTGTATATTTTTTTTTCCTTTGAAGAAGCGAAGATCAGAATGACAAATGTCTCTTGCATGGAATGTATGCACCACCCCTGACTTTTTCTCATCTGGCCTTCACACAATGTGATGTTCCTCCTCACATCCCTTCATGGTCCTCCAACCCTCCACGCAGCAAAAGTTTCTCGCCCTTATTGTTAAAGCTTCTCCTTTAAAGCCTTCCCTTGCACTAACTGTCAGGCTCCTACAATGCCATCCTAAACAGTTAACACCCTTTTTAAGCTCATTGATTTCAGTGAACTTTGAAGGGGGGGGTTTAACTCCGCTTGAGATGGCATTGAGGCTCAAATGAAATCCTCGCCTCAGACTTTAAATGAAGCTTTTCTGAACTGCATTTGTGTTTGAGCACTTTCCCCCCCTAATGTGTCCTTTATTGTCCATCCCGCCCCCACACACTTACAATTTATTTTAATGTTTTTTGGAGCAGGGATTGGTCTGTTTTGAAAAAGCCTTCCGGAAAGGGATGTGGGTATTGAGGGGAAATTTGGAAGAACTGAGAGAAGAGGGGGGCAGCAACATATTTAAAACATGTATTTATTTAGAACATTTCTATGCTGCCTCAGAGTCCTTCTCAAGGTGGCTTGCAGTTAAAAAACATAATATTAAAACGTAGTCCATTAAAACACAAGCCATTGGACATACGCAGCATAAAAAAGAAGTGGTTCATTAACAAGTTCTGGAAAGGAATTCAAGAGGCAAAAATACAGTATAGCAGGCTATCTGTGATACTCTGCAATGTGGCCCGCTTTCAGGGTACGGTGGGATAAAGATTAAAACATCAAATAAATAATTAAATAAATAAATAGATGGCATGTATGCTGATGGTGTTATTTATCTATATACCCCTGTTTATGGCCTCTTCCCAGTGCCCTGCTGTTTTAGATAATACTGTTGGGCACTGGAGCTTTTTGGGGTACCTATATTCACCTGATATGAGGCATGGGGTTTGTTGTCATTATTTATTGTGTCATCTATTGTTTAATTCTTTTTATTGTTTGATGGATTTTATGTTGTAAGCTGCCCTGAGCCCACTTGTGGGATAAGGTGGGGGTATAAATAAATGATGATGATGATGATAATAATATGAAGTGGATTATATACATGAGCATATTAAGTGTAAGTAAAACCACTGTAAAAATTATACTGGACTCTTTAAAAAAACCTTATGTCACGTTAACTGAGGCCTCGGGCTGGGTACTGGCCCTTTAAGATTGGTATAGCCCTGTGTGTTCCTCCTTGGTCATCTCCATTGTGTTCCTGCTCCCTTAATGTGCCCTCATTGGTCCGTACCCTGCATTGCCATCAGCGAAAGCCATGCTGCCTTTTAGGGTTCGGACAAGCTTATCCCTCCCCTTGGTCCTCCTCCTCCACCTGGTGTGTCCCTGCCAGTGCCGAGCTGGCTGCCTCCTCCATGGTGTGTGCCCCAGGCTCTCCTTTTGTCTCTAGAGCTTCCTGCTTGGCCCACTGTGTGCGGCTAGTGAACAGGCAGGCCGCTTGTGCAGCCACACATTTATTTGTAGGTTGTGCATTTGCTGTTTTTGCTCTTGTTCCAGCAAAAAGCACACTGCAGATCTGTATATGACACACGGGTAACCTGCTGTTTCAGAGGAGAACTGAAACACTTTGATGTCCGTAGAATAGAAAGAGGTTTAAATCCAAGTACTCTTGCCTTGAACTGATCTGTGTATCAGGCTGCCCGACTTGCAACCTAAGCAGTTCACACTTATGGATATAAAGGTTCTACTCCTCCCCCCCCGCCCCCATACTCAGTGTGTACACTCAGCAAAAATCAAGAAAGCCCAATGAGAGGGCCTGCTGAGTGGTCATGACAAAACCAATTTCTGTATGCTCTCCTTGTGTAGCGAAACATGTGATTGGATTGGGGTGGCTCCCCCCCCTTCGGAACTGCTGCAGCGATCTGAACCAATGGTTGCAGCAATACTAAAGCAAGCAGAGCTGAAATTAATGAACCATTTGGACGACACGTGGCTAGTGCCAGGCAGAGTGTTGTTTTGAAATATGGACTGCATCTATTATCAATAAATTCTACCCCCCTCTCTGTTTTGTTCTCTCTCTCTCTCTCTCTCTCTCTCTCTCTCTCTCTCTCTCTCTCTCTCTCTCTTTTTCCTCTTCCCCTGTATTTTTTACTGTCTTGTAGCACCAAGGCTATTTTTGGGTAGGAACGCACAGGAATGGAGTTCCGGCTGGCTTCAGAGTTGGCCAAGCCCACTAGAGCCAAACCCTCTGTGTCCATGGCTACAGAGGGAAGGCCTGGAGAGTGACACCCCCAGCAACTCCGAGGCAGGCGAGCCGGGGGAGCCCTGGAAGAATTGGGGAGGCATTTAAATGCCTCCCCGTGTCTTCCCTGGCCAGTCCAAGGGCCAGCTTGCCCGGGCTTCCCACAGCCGCGAGCTGCCCAAGCAAGCCAAGGGAAGGCATGAGTTGTGGCCTAATATGCTAATGAGCTGTGCTGTCAGGGGTGTGGCCTAATATGCTAATAGATTTCTGCTGTTGGGTGTGGCCTATTATGCTAATGAGTTCCTGCTGGGCTTTTTCTACAAAAAAGGCCCTGTGTAGCACAATATACCAACATCTTTGTATGAGGTGGAGGATTTCAGGTCAGATAGGTATTTCCTTCTTCCCAAAAGACATGCTGATCAATGTGGCCCGTACTGGTGTGGAACAATCCCACTGCTTGAGTCCTTGGTGAGGCAGCCCCCCAATAAGCAGCCAGGGTGGAATGCATCTGTACTCGGCCACCCAGAAATTCCTTCCGTGCTGGAGAGGGGGGAATTGTGATCTGGAGCACTCACATCACAGTGCATTCAAATACTACGAAGCATCCAGACAGAGGGGCAAATCAAAGGAAATTTTCCTAGAATAGTCTGCATGGGTACATGACCTGTCCACCTCGAGGTCTCCCGCTATTAGAATCGATCTCCGGATGACCAGGATCAGTTCCCCTGGAGAAAATGGCCTCTTTGGAGGGTGGACTTTGTGGCATTTTACCATGCTCAGGCCCCTCCCCTCCCTAAGCCCTGCCCTTCCCAGGCTCCACCCACAAAATCACCAGGTATTTTCCAATCCAGAGCTGGCGACCCAGTCTGTCAGATGTATTAGCTAGGATCCTGCTGCCTAAAATTACCACTGGTGGTATGGTTGTCATGACTGTCTCCCCTCCCCTCTGATACTGTGCCCACAATACCCCCCCAATTCCGCTTCTGCTATTATAGAATAGCAGAAGGAGTGGATTTGGTGGAAATCGCCTCCCCTCCCCCCCACACAAGCAGATCTGCTCAACAAGATGCAGCCCAATATGCTGTGTGGACAGCAGGTACAATCATATCTTTGTGCATAAACTGAAAATGGTTTACAAAAAAGTCTGAAAGACCCAGGTGAACCTGTATTCCAGTTTGTTGTCTGGGTTGTTTGTTGCTGAGATTATTGGGGGGGGAAACACTGGCTAGTGGTTGGAGCAGAGTGTATTCGTGTCTCAGTCACTGTGCTATAGAATGTCAATAAAGCTACTTGAAGTCAGTTGAGCTGGCACAAATGCAATGTGCCATAAAACGGAGTGCTGAAAATGCAGCAAAGCACAACGTAGCAGATATGAGGAGATTCCCATATCGCTCTGTCCAATATTTTCAGGGCAGAAATGAAAATGGAGCAGCTTGGCAGGAAGACAACAGTGTTCATTCTCCAAGGTTCATTTGGAAGGCAATGGTATAAAACAACAGAGTTTGGGACTGTATTGTTGGTTCTGATGTCTCAAGGGAGGCAAGCTGCAAAGGTGGAGCAGCGCATCTGTATGATAGTAGGGACACCAGACCCCAAGGATAAATGATACACTTTTATTTCCCACATATACTGGATGCTTAGGTCCTTTCTGCATTTGGATCTCATCCCTGGTTTTATCAGAGTTCAACTCAAAACACAATACCTTGCATTTATCCCTGGTTATAACAGCATCCGTTTATCCCAGGACAAGTGTGGGGTGAAACCAGGGTGACCTCAATGTAATGTGGAAACAAAAAATACCCCGAGATAATTATGGGGGTGAACTCGCATGTCATGTGAAATGTAAGTTCAGGGACAGGACTGAACCAGGATTTAAGGTCTAGTGTGGAAAGGACCAATACTTTGCATTTATCCCTGGTTAGCCTCCATGGGGTGAAACTGGGGTGACCTCAGTGTAATGTGGAAACAAAAAATACCCTGAGATGATTACAGGGGTGAACTCGAGTGTAGCGCAGAATGTAAGTTCGGGGACAGGGTTAAGGCCTAGTGCTGAAGGTTTGTCAGGTAACCCTGCCATTGGGGGGGGGACATCTTTCACTGTTCTGGAGTGGGGGAGTAACTCAGAGTTTCCAGTCTAGCTGATTAAGAATGTCTGTTCTGTTCTGTTATCACTTTGCCTGACCTTGGGTCTCATGCTGCCTTGGCATGGGAAATATACTGGTTTAAGGTGTTTCTTTTCAAGGCTTAGCGCACGCTCGAAATGTACTCATTGACTTATAGGTGTGTGGGGGGGTAGTTCGAATGGGCTATAATTGTAACTGCGTTGCTTTAATGGCTGTCACTGACAAAGAACTGGTTCATGCAGCTCTAAGACTGGTCTTTAATAAATGCTATCTTCTTATGAAGCCTGGTGTTTGACTGACTATCTGGAGAACTTGGCAAGGTTTCAGCCTCCATAGTTGGATTGTTGTCAGTCTACACCAAAGGTTCTCAAAACTTTCTGAAGTGTAACTTCTCTTTTCTCCTCTGTGGGGAACTACAATGGCTTACAATATTAGTTTCTCCACCTCCATTTTATCCTGTAGGGTAGGTTGAGAGAGAGAGAGTGCCTGGCCCGATGTCACCAAGTGAGCTTCCACAGCAGAGTGGAGATTCAAACTTGGGTTTCCCGGATCTTAGTCCAACACTCAGCCTAACTACTACAACCACACTGACTTTCACCTGTACCCTTCTAAACTTTCTGCACTTGTCAGAACACATTTGCAAAATAGCACTATTTACTGTTTCCTCAGTACGCAATGTAAGAATCACACATCAGTTAATACTGACCAGCCTTATATTTTATCTTTCGTGTTTCGTATTTATAAATGTACTAATGATAAGGCCCGTTGTGGAGAAAAATGCAACTGGCCCTAGAGAGAGGGTGTAGGCGAACGCTCCTGCCTGCAGCAGTGCCCCCCAAGTCCCATCCTCCTGAAGGCCAGTCGGAGCGGCCCAGCGAGGCCGGGGGTGGTGCAGGGAAGGCCATCAGGGCCCTCCCCCCAAGCAGGGCCCGTGGCCTCCATGGCCAGGCCACAGTGGCGCAGGGAAGCACAGCGCGGCTCTCTCCCTTGTTACCAGAGGCACTTGGGTAGCCCCAAAACAGGGGTGCCCTACTTTCTAACCTGAAGTCCAAAAAGCCAGGCACTCTCAGCTTGACCAGAGACGGGCTGCAGGTGGTCTGCAAAAGAGATTTCATATTCAGGTTTCATAAGGTGACCTCAGCGCAAGCCTCCAGTCTTCCCCCTCCACCTAGCAGAGATTATGCTTATGGAATAACAATGAGTTCCAGAGGTAAGTCTTTAGAAGCCACCTGGCACTCTCCAGCACCTCACCCAGCCTTTTGTGTCCTAAGTGTAAATTCTTTGTCTTTCTTGCTTCTGTCCCTCAAGATACCGGGATAACCCAATCAATCATTCAAATGTTTAGCAATCCTTCCTGATGCTAATCAGGGACGGCTCCCATCTTTTGTCCACCCCAGGCCAGGACCATTAGTGAGTCAGATAATCCATTTAACTAGCTACCCAACACCTGGCTTCTATTGTTAAATCCAGACCCTGCCTCTCTGGAAGCTCATTGGTCATACCTAAGGTCTGCCCCTACTGGCATCACACACCCCTAGGACCCATCATTGGTCCAGGTAATCTATTGTTCTCACCTGAGACCAGCTCCCAGGGCCACCCATTGGCCTGCATTCTTTGCCAGTGCCTATATCCCAGCACACAGATGGCCTTAGACCGTGTGTTTTCTGCCATGATCCAAAATAGCAGGCCACCCCTGAACTCTCTGAGTTTAGGCCAGAATCCATGGACCTCTGCACATCTGAACAGGTTGTATCACCCCTCTATAACCCATCAATCACCTCTGCTTCCTTAGTGCTATATTGTGTGAATATTGTGTGTATGTTTGAGAATATTTAGTAAAGAAATCATTATTTTAAGAAGTTGGATTCCTCTTTTTAGATGCGGAAAAAGCTTTTGATAATTTAAATTGGGAGTTTATGCTGCAAGTTATTGAAAAAATGGATATAGGACAGTCTTTTTTAAACATGATTGTGGCAATTTACTCAGAACAGAAAGCAGCTTTGAATATAAATAAAGAAAGAACAGATTTCTTCCAAGTCCAAAAGGGAACACGTCAAGGCTGCCCGTTATCCCCGTTGTTGTTTATTTGGATACTGGAAATATTATTGACAGCGATAAGAAAAGATAACAGCATTGAAGGACTTACAGTCAAAGGTTTTGCATATAAATACAGGGCATTTGCAGACGATGTAATGTTTATGATTCAAGATCCAATCGAGAAAATACCACAATGGATGGAAAAAATTGAAGAATTTGGATCAGTTGCGGGATTTTATGTTAATAAAAGTAAAACCAAAGTGATGTGCAAAAATATGACGAAGCAAAGACAAACAGAACTCCAAGAGAAAATTCAATGTGAAGTAGTTACAAAGACTAAATATTTAGGAATTGAATTGACTATGAAAAACATTGATTTGTTCAAAAATAATTATGAAAAGGTTTGGTACAGGATTCAGCAAGATATGAAGAAATGGGATACCTTGAATTTATCATTACTGGGAAGAATCGCAACTGTAAAAATGAATATCTTACCGCGTTTGATGTTCTTATTTCAGACTATTCCAATATTAAAACAAAGGAAAATACTGGATATGTGGCAGAGAGAATTATCCAAATTTGTATGGGCAGGAAGAAAGCCAAGGATTAAAATGAAAATTTTATGTGATGCAAAGGAAAGAGGAGGTCTACAACTACCAAATTTAAGACTGTATTATGATGCCGTCTGTTTAACATGGTTGGAACAGTGGATTAATCTTGAGAATAAAAAGTTATTGGCTCTAGAAGGGCATGATAACAAGTTTGGATGGAATGCATATTTATGGTATGGAAAAGTAAAAATAGACAAATTCTTCAAACACCACTTTATAAGACGATCACTGTTCGAGACTTGGATGAGATATAGAAAATTCTTCTCAGAAGAAAGACCACTTTGGATAGTACCAGCAGAAGTGATTAATCCATATTCAAGAAATCAAGGGTTAGATTGGCTACCTTATAAAAGTCTTTTAAAATTAGAAGGGAAAAACTTTGTGTTAAAAGACAGATTTGATGTGGAATTTGAATATGATTGGTTGAAGTATAGACAGATTTATGATTTATTTAAGACCGATAAAAGAGAACATGGTTTTAGAGAAAATAATACTGAAATTGAAACTGTATGGCTTGAGAAGGGAAAAAAATGATTTCTAAACTGTACAAGGTTTTATTGAAATGGTACACTGAGGATGAAATTGTAAAAGAGCAAATGATAAAATGGGCGGTAAATATTAATAATGAGATATTAATGACATCTTGGGAATATTTGTGGGAAAAGTCAATGAAAATTTCAACTTGTGTAAATGTTAAAGAGAATTGTTACAAAATGATGTACAGATGGTATATGACGCCTAAAAAAATTGCTATTATAAATGAAAGTATGTCTAACAAATGTTGGAAATGTAAGAAACATGAAGGGTCTTTTTACAATATGTGGTGGACATGTGATAAAGCAGTAAAGTATTGGACTGAGATCCACAATGAGATACAAAAAATTTTGAAATGTACTTTTAAGAAAGACCCACAGATGTTATTGTTAGGTCTTAAAATGGAAGAAATAAATGTAGCCAAGAGAACACTATTATGGTACTTGATTACAGCAGCTAGACTGACTTTTGCTCAATGTTGGAAACAAGATAAAGTACCTGAAACATGGGAATGGATTAAAAAGACGTTGTTTATGGCAGAAATGGACAAATTAACAAGAAAATTAAACAATGAAGAAGACGAAACCTTTTTCGGAGACTGGAAAGACTTTCAGGAATACTTGCTGAAGAATTGGGATGTTAAACGTGGTTTGATTTGTTTTGACAGCTACTGAGGAGAAGTGGAAAGAGACCTAGATCTTTGAATTGTTACCATTAGTAAAAGAAAATATGTTTAGTAGTAAATGTAATTGCATAAGAGAAATAACAATGGGGTTGGTGCAGTGCGGGAAGCCTTGTTTGGGGGAGAGAGGGAGAAAGAAAAATGGATATGTATTGGTTTGTTTAAATTGTATGAACATGTGATATATCCAATAATAAATTGTATTTACCAAGAAATCATTATTTTAGCCACCCAATTTCTGTGTCTGTTCCTGGGTGCTTGGGAATTCTAACTCTGGTATACAAAGGTCAGATCCTATAGATAAGCCAATTGCATATTAATAATTATAATTCCCCATCTTTATTAAATAATAGAGCAATTTGGCTAACACCCTCCTACTCGAGCTCAGTTGGGGCACATCGCCAGGCCAGCAATGGCAGGGGTGGGGCAGGGAAGCCCAGAGGAGCCCACCCACCCCTAGCAGGGCCGGCAGCCTCCCTGGGCCAGGCTGCACCAGGGAAGCGCAGCGTGGCCCTCTCCCCCCTCCCTGAGGCCAGTCGGGCCGTGCTCAGACACTGAAGCGTCCTACCTGTCCACTGGCCACAAGTACACTGAGGGTGAGAGCCTGGTCGGCACGTGTGTGAGCAGGACTATGACAAAGGAAGCAGCCACGGAGCCAATGGAAGGAGAGACCAGTTGAGTGACACTCCAGGGAACCAACCAATTTCGGAGCATGTGGAATGTTCTGGAGAGTGCCACCACCATTTGGCTTTTATAATGTGGGAAGATGGCCTTACTGAGCAACAGTCTCATGATGGGCATTTCAGGAGTCCCCAGCCTTTGTAAGCCTGCGAGCACCTTTGGAATTTTGGCGCCACAGCAAAATGCCTGCCCCAGGAGGTGAAGCCAACCTCAAAATGTCAGGGAGTGTGGTCCTGCACAAACTCCTCAACATTCCAGGCAGAAGCTCTGTTTAGCAGGATGTCTTTTAAAATTACCTTATTATTTAAAAATATTTTCTTACACACACATAGCTTACTGTCAGGCATGCAGTGAAGACCCTTGTGCTGCAGTGGCAGCTGCTGCCGAAGAAACATTTTTAAAGATCTGCACAGCGAATGAGATCTCCAATGGCCAATTATAAGCTTTCCTGGACAAAAGCATCATGTGGCCCTGCCCACATTCTAAAAACACTTGCTGGGCACCAGGAAAGGTGTCCGTGGGAGCCATTGAGCCCACGGTCACCACTTTGGAGACCCCTGCACTATAAAGAGGCAAACTTGGAGTTGCCATCAAGCTTCCTGGAACCTCCTCACCCAGCTCCCCCTGTTCCTCCTCCCCCCTCCTGGCCTTTCAAACCACCTATGAAAGAATCACAACCCACTGGGGTTCCAGACTCTCAGAGGACCACTGGGAGTACATAATGCCAGTGAGTTTGCAGGTGAATCGAAGGTAACGCAGGTCCACCTACACTCTGCTCTCCCATTTTATTGGGAGAGCTCAATGTGTATCAAAGGACATAGCCATGCTGCCTCATTTGATGTACAAGTGGAAACTCTTAGGAAGGAGCATCTGTGCAGACGCCCAACTCTGGACTAGGGATACAGCCCGCCTCAGTTTGAATAAAAGCTAAAAAGTAAGGAGCCTTTATTGCTAAAATCTTGATTTGTTGGAGATTATTTGCAAGTAGCCTTATGCATGATGCTTGGTCTGAGAGATCTGAATTAAACATGTTTGAAAACAAAACAGTCGCATCCTGCCTATTGTATTTTTACTGTGTTCGATAGCTTTTAAATGCACACATTCATGGTCTTGTTTCAAGCTGATTTTACAGTATTCTATTTCGTCATTTGCGGCCACTTAGGTCAATGAAATAGGTATAATTTTTGCAAAAGTAAAAGGTTTTGTTTCCCAACTCTGCCCTGAACAGAGTGGTCCAGCCAGGCAGAAAGTTCATTTGCATTCTTTGCCTTTGCGTCTCTGTTATTAGTTTGCTTTTCTGCGGCCTGCTTGATATGTTACTCATTATCTATTTAAAAAAGCTTTCCTATTTCCTCCCCTCCCTAATTCAAAGGCCATAATTTCCTCAGAGGTGCAGCAAGGCACAGGGCTGGCACAGAGCCGACACTGGAACTTCAGATAGCTAAAGAATTACTTTCAGTCTCTTGACCATTTTGTAGAGAAACTACCAAGATTATACTCCCCACCACTGACATTATATCACTGTTTCAGAGAGAGAGAGAGAGAGAGAGAGAGAGAGAGAGAGAGAGAGAGAGAGAGAGAGAGAGAGAGAGAGAGAGAGAAATTAGGGCTGTTCCTCTTTTTCTCTGAGAGGGCTGCTTTGACTTTAACAGGAAAATGCAGTGATAGGAAGTTTTTATCTGTTACATTTCTACCTGCTAGCTGTAAAATTACAGGAATCCTGTCAGGGAGAAAAGATAGCAGTCATAAAGCTCATTTGGGCTAGACTTCTCCCTTTCATAGTATTGTGGGTTCCTTTGAAGAACTGAAAACTTGTAAAATAACTGAATTAAAGTGGACTTGAGTGGCACTTTAAAGGCTAACAAAATGTATTCCAGCATAAGCTTTTGTGAGTCAGAGCTCACTTCTTCAGGTACATAAGAATGTTTATCCAAAGCAGCTCAATTTATACTCAGAGTTCAAGCGACAGAAAAGGTCCATAATTTCTTAGTCTGTAAAGTGCCACTCCGACTCCTCTTGAATGCGGCTACAACAGACTAACATGGCTACCCCTCTGGAACAGAAAACAGCTTAGGCCCAGAACCCCTTGCACTACCAGACTGGTTAGATGTAGGCGGAGTACTGAAACTCAGAGACTGAAACTCAAGAATAATGTAAGAAACAGAAAGGACAAAGCAATTGTCAGGGTGACTGTGGGGTGAATCCTAATTCGCAAAACTCCTATAGCAACAGACTTCTCTCTCTGGTTCAATTAATGGGCAGTTCCACATGCCCATTTGTCCAGGTGTACAGGGCTATCACCAGCCAATAGGGATGTCAGCCTCAAGGTGGGACCTGGGGATCCCCTGGAATTACAGCTCATCTTCATACTACAGAGATCAGTTTCCCTGGAGAAAATGGATGCTTTGGAGGGTGGACTTTATGGCATTGTACCCTTCTCTCCAGGCTCCATCCCCAAATCCACCCCCAAATCAACCTGGATCTGGGAACTCTAGCCCCTCATCCCCCACTGGTGGCCAGGGGGTACCTGGCAAACCTGCCATTCAATAAGTGAATGGGAAAGCTCTGTAGGTGCACTGTAGGTGCTCCAGTGCTCACAGGAAACAGCTATACTGTAGGCACTGACTTGCAGACGCGGCAATCTTTTGCTGAAACACTCCTATGTGATTATGAGCTCCGATACAAAACGGTTTCCGGTGTGAACATATCGAATGCCTTCCAACTACTGTGCTTAGAACTAGGGGGTCATTTTTATCGAGGTTTAGTTTCAAGTTTGATGATTTAGATTCCCTTCATGCTTCCCTGAACCTATCTCAAGAATGACTCAAACACTGCCTGTTTTTCGGTGGAATTCCACTGGGGCAATGCAGAGATCTGACTTGCTGATATGGGGGGGGGGGAGAACTCCCTGTAGGACTGTCTTTTTCCTGTATTTGCAGACGCCCACACCAGCACCCGCTCCTTCCATTTTCCAAAATACAACTGAATAAGACTTTAGTTTATGCCGGGGGATGGTTGTCCCAAAAAGTCTCAGAAGCTGTAGTTTAAAAATGTTCTGAGGCACAATCAAGTGACATCTTCCAGAAGAGATCTTGGTAGTTATTATTTATGCAGTGCCATCAGTAAATATGTGATTTTACGGCTGTTTGCAAAAAAAAAAAAATGTTTTATCCACTTCTAGGCACAAGAAAGAATTTGACTCCATTATTTTCACTGTCAAAATGAGAATGGTGCAGAATCATCGGGTTTCCAGATGGAAAATATTCAGAGAATATGCGCGCACAGGATATTTGCTATTGAAATTGACAGCAGAATATTGGGAAGAATTTGGGAGCAAATTTGTTTCAGTTCTGTGGCAAGATTCCTGGGGAGAGGAAACGTTAGGCTAATCTAAGCATGTAATGTACACACATGAAACTGCTTTATACTGAATCAGACCCTCGGTCCATCAAGGTCAATATTGTCTACTCAGACTGGCAGCTGCTCTTCAGGGTCTCAGGTGGAGGCCTTTCACATCACCCACTGGCTGGACTTTTCACCTGGAGATGCCAGGGATTAAAACGGAGATCTTCTGCATGCGAAGCAGAGGTTCTTCCACTGTGCCACAGCCCCTTCCCTTAAGAATATAATAAAATCATAGGTCTCTACTTTTAGCAAAAGCAAGCAGAGCTTTGCAGCTCCCCTCCGGAAAAATTGGGGATATACGTGGGGAAAAAATTGTCAGATCCACTAATACATTTCATTTTACTTAAAGACTGGGGGGAAATCATTTGGCAGTCTTTTTTGCTTATGTATCCATTTGTATTAGGAAGGCACTTCTGGTTGCGAGCCACTAAGGAATCTTCTCAGTCTCCTCAGTGAATTTTTTTGCAAGCACATTGTTCTGTGGATCATGCCTTCCAGACTTCCCTGACATTAATAATCCATTGTGAATCTCGTTCATTCATGTCAGATAAAACAATCCTTTTATCCCATATTTCTGGTGAACTGTTTATTTATTCCATACGTTTAAAAGTTCCTAGTGTTGCATAAGAGCTATATGGGCATGAATATTTGATATTCAAAACTCCCATTAGTGTAAGAAATCAGATATCCCTTTGGAATCCATTAGGTATTCTGTTTACTCTACAAGTGTCCATTTTTAGACATCTACTGAGAACTACGGGTCTAAAGAGATTTGAATCTGGGCATTTACTATGCAGAGAAGGTTTCGAATGTAAATGATCTTTTTCACTGGGAGCTTAGTGAACCCTTGCATACACTTGGTATATTTCCAAACTTAATGCGTTGTTGGTCTTTCTGGTTTTTGCACTGCATCATTGTTGTCGTTGCGGCATTTGTATAAATACATTAATGTGGCTATTTTGAGGATGGAACTACACATGAAGGAAGCTTTGCCCATTTCTCCCAATGCCGCCACTTCCTTTGTTCTATCAATATGATGCAGCAAAACAAGGTGTGTGATTGTTATGTATATTGGAATGTGTCTAACTGAAGCTGCAGTTATGTTTCACTTGGTGGCTGGTCATGTTGAATCTCCTGTTCTGTTGTATCTATTACTTTTACCTACTGTGTAAGGTGCATAGTGACATGACATCATCATGCTGCCTATGTGATTCCTAATTAGATGTTACTGTGTTCACAAAAAGCTTCGTTTAAAATATGGAACCAAAAGATGGAAGGCCAGATACTGAAGATGAAGCTCAAATACTTTGGCCACCAAATGAGAAGGGAGCACTCAATGGAGAAGGGCAGGCCCTGATGCTGGGAAAAATTGAAGGTAAAAGATGAAGGGGATGGCAAAGGATGAGATGGTTAGACAGTGTTATCAACGCAATGAACATGAAATTAAGCAAACTTTGGAGGACGATGGAAGACAGGAGGGCCTGGCGTGATGTGGCCCATGGGGTTGCGAAGAGTTGGACTCGACTGTGCGACTGAACATCAAAAACAACAACAACCAAAAGATGCAAATCATAGAAAGAAACTACTAGTGATCAGACTGCAAACTACAAATAAGCTCGCGAGAGGGGGATTTCATGTAACTTCCCTCTCTCATGGGCAAAAGTACAACCCTAGAAATAAGCAGATTGCAGCTTATAGTTGTTGACAGCTACATGTTTTAATGGTTTTGCATGTGTGTTGTGGCCAGCATTTCCCTCTATGACTTTTAATTAAGAGTTTATACAAGTTAAAGATTTTCACATGACTATAAACATAACTACTCCATTAGAGCAATCACATGCAGTCCAGCATCATTACTAAAGTTTTGGTCTGATGCTAGTTGTTACCGATGCACTGTCGGGAAAATTGTGATTACATAAAATGCATCCTCCACTTGAGTTCACCTGGCATGAGAGCCATTGCTTTCCCCTTGAGACTGTGGGAATTCCCAGGTGTGATGATACTGGTTGCCATAATGCAGAAGACTAGATCAGGTGAAAATGAACTGTGGGTTAACCCGCATGGCCTTTCCTCCTACACTGATGCAGAAAAGTGTCATGCATGCTGATGTCATGTGGAAATCACATTGCTACCCATTTTGTCGTGCACACTCATGTCTGGATGGGACAGACCAAACCTATGTACATTTGGCAAGACAGCTACACGTGCAGGTTAAAAATCTATGTTAGGAAAAAATGGAATGTGTGAAGTCACCATTGGTAGCAGTCATCACTTAATCATCTCTACAGAGAGGGGAAGAAGGGGAATATCTCTATCTCTCTATCTCTATGGGATCCGCTTTTGTGTTTTGGCACAATGCCGAGCACAGAGGAAAACAAGGTCCCGTCAGAAGGGTAAAAGCTGCAATCTGAGTGGGTATGACCACTCCCAACTATCGATGATTTATCAAAGTAGGTTCAGGTGGGGTAACTATGTTGGTCTGAAGCAACAGGAGAAAAGTCGGGTCCAGTGGACCCTTTAAGACCAACAAAGCTGATACCCAGAATTAAATTTTGTTGGTCTTAAATAAGTGCCACTGGACTCAAACTTTGTTCTATCAAGTAGGGTTACTCTAAATAACGTACATGCATCTGAAAGGCAGGACATAGTGAGCTAGTCTGTCTTAGTCCTACTGAGTCGAAGTCTGATAATATCACATGATTTGTACAGGATCCCAGAAATGTTTCCAGATCCAAGTAGTCAGCCGTGTTGGTCTGAAGCAGCAGAACAAATTTAGAGTCCAGTGGTACCTTTAAGATCAACAAAGGTTTATTCAAGGTATGAGCTTTCATGTGCAAGGCACATTTTTTCCAAACACGTTGGAATGGTGCGTAAGGTTCAAACTTATAGACAAGGAAATTAACATGTAACATGATGATGTTTAAGATATGCAAAGTCCAAAATAACAAGCTAGGGTTATAAGGTCAACAGCTATAAAACAATAAATGTGTCTGGATAGCAAATACATGTCCAAAGGTGTCTTTTCTAATTGTGGGAAGCCAACCAAAAATCTCCATTCTGTCCTCCCAAGCGTAAAGATGATGTAACAGCACTTTTTGAGGTGGATGCAGGGCGATGTCAGCAAAACATCCCAATATTTCTGGCACTATCTTCAGTATTCTAATATACTATTCTGAAAAACACTAAAATACAGAGGATTTATAGTCCTTGTTGAGGATACATGTGTGAGGACTGAATGAGTTAGTATATGTAATGAGATAAAAACCCAATATCCCTGTTGAGTCCTGGGGAGGTCTTTGTTCCACGTGTTATATTAACTTGGAACTTCAGCAGTTTCCCTTTCCATTCTGTTCCTGAAGTTCCTTTGTAATAAAACAGCTACTCTGAGGTCACCCATTGAATATCCTGGAAGGCTGAAGTGTTTCTGTAAGGCAATAAACTGATATATTTTAGACATCAGAAATGGAAGCACTCTGAAATCAGAGGGTGAGCACTGCAGCTTCCCTGGACAGTCAGTCACAGGCATAAAAGCTGCCATAGTTCAGCAGAAGAGTTTCAAAGAGATATTCCAGCAAGAAGGTGATGAGTTGGGGATTCATTTGCCAGTCTGATAGTGTCAGACTTGCGCTCAGCAGGGACTAGGGATGGACAGCTCGCTATAGAAAACTTGATAGCTGTGTAGACAGATTCATCCTATCTTAGTAATTCACCTGCAGTTGGAGTGGCTCACGCCGACTAGGACTGGATCATTTACTCTTTTGCCTGGGCGTTGTCTGTGGGCACAGCTGGACAGCTGAAGGAAGGACGAGGCGGCTTGAGGAGAAGAGAGGAGGAATAACAGCTTCCTTTGAAACGGCCTCTTCTGGTCTCCTTGGGAGTAAAGGTCTCCTCAGGAGTAAGCTAGGGGAGGCAAGAACTAGGTGCAGCCAAGCTGGTAGATAAAAGGCAGCAGTGGAAGGGGGGGGAGGAGATCAGCCAGCTGGGAGAGATGGGAAGCTGGGAAGGAAAACAGCCTACAAGGTCTAGACCAGGGGTGTCGAACTCATTTGTTATGAGGGCCGGATCTGACATAAATGAGACCTTGTTGGGCCGGGCCACGTGTGTCTCATAAAACGTAATGCCAGGTAGCGGAGATATAAACTTTATAAAGGACACAAACACAAAGGGGCTTTTTAAACTTAAAGACATACTTAAAATGTTAGCACTCTTGCAATATTTTGTTTATTTAACAGTGTCTGATAACTGACACCTCTTGCTCTGGATTATTGCATCAGAATGCCTGTGCTGTTGCAATCTTGAGTGTGCCGTTCAGGTGTGTATCTGTAAGCTGCAAACCTACGATGACGCAGCAGCAGCAGAACTGGAAGAAGCAGCAGAAGGCAGCCAGTTCCACTGCGGGCCTGATAGAAGCCCTCCGGGGGGCTGATCTGGCCCCGTGGGCCACATGTTTGACATCCCTGGCCTAGAGTATCTGCAGTCTGGAAAGATCAGACCCTCCCTGGGGTAAGGTATGTGCTATTCCTGGCTGGGAATATGGCATGCCGAGACACTGGCAGCCTAGCCGCCTTTTGGCTTAACCTTGCAGGAAGGGTACAGTGACCGGAGGCAGCAGCTTAAAGTCCAGTGGAAGGATCCATGGCTGGAAGAAGACTTGGGATAAAGCAGGTGGAGGGGGTGATGGAGAACTTGTCCTTCCTGGATGGATCGTGACTGTTAAGATGGTGAGCTGGTTGTTAAAAATAACTTATGTGCCCTGACCTGGATAGCCCAGGCAAGCCCAATCATGTCAGATCTTGGAAGCTAAGCAGGGTTGACTGTGGTTAGTACTTGGATGGGAGACCTCCTTGGAATACCAGCAGGCAGGAGGCGGGGGCAGGCTTTATTCAGCCACCTCTCTGAATATTCTCCAGGCCCCCCCAGTAGGGGTCAGTCACCAGAGGTTGCCATGACTTCCAGGTGCAGACACACACACAAAATGACTTGTGCAATTAAAGCAGAATCTCGATTCCCTGGTGGTGGCTTGTCCTTGTTGTAGAGGATGGGGAAGCAGCCCCTGCTCTGACAGTGGTATGAAACTTTGCTTTTTTTAAAAAAAATACTTTATTAGCTTTAGGCCTGTTTAGGGTGTGTGAAGAAATGCATTTTTTTCTTCGGAGGTCAGAAATAAGCAAAACCTTCTCTCTGAGTTTTAAAAGTCTTTCCCCACCTCTCTGGGCAGAGAACAGGCAGGAAGGGAGGAGGTCAGTTGCTTTCCAGACTTACTTCAGCCCACCTTCATACAAATGCTAATAGGTCTAGACAATGGGATAGGCAAGCTCCTCACCCCTTCAAGCAGGGAACAGAGATTTGGAGGAACTAAATGCTAGAGAGGCTTCAGGAAGGAAAACTCTGGAGGCTTCAGGAAAAGCTTCTCTAATCAACCTGACCTGGTCAATGGGTGAGGAAAAAAGAGGTGATAAAATTCAGAGCAGCAAGGAGGAAGTGCTCTCTTTCTTTGGGTGCTGGGTCTATGACAGCAGACAAAACTCTCAACTGAGGAGGCAGCCATTGACCATGTGCTGGCCTAAAGAGCTGGAGAAACCTGCAAGGTAATGAGAACTCTGAAGAGATCTCTAACTTCCTAAGCAAAAGGAGCCTGCCCTATATTTTAACATCTGATAGGGCATGCATAGAGAGAGGGAAAGGGGAATTGTGGTTTACCCATTTCTTTTGAATCCCTTGCTCAATCTGGTGCTGTGCTAAAAGTATGCTTCTGAGCATTTTCTTTTTAATAAATACTTTATAATTTTTGATGCTGATAGTGGTTCTCTGTACCACACAGACCTCCACCATCTTGGACATGCTATTTTAAAAGGAGCACCAGGGGGAAGGCAGGTAGTGGGCAAGTGGCTATTCCTCCAGGGGAGCACAAAGCAGTAAACTATCCCCATGACGACCAGGTGCTGAGCAGCAAGAAACAGAGAGGCAAAGCCTCAGGTCTTGGAACAGAAGCTGGGAGTCCTGACCCTCCTAGCGGGCAATTCTTTGCAAAGGTCAGGTGGTGGCGGCGGGTTACTGGAGGAGGAGGAGGAGACTGGGTTTTATACCCCGCTCTTCACTACCCGAAGGAGTCTCAGAGTGGCTCACAATTGCCTTCCCTTCCTCTCCCCATGATACATACCCTGTGAGGTAGGTGGTGCTGAGAGAGTTCTGAGAGAACTGTGACTGACCCAAGGTCACCCAGCTGCCTTCATGTGGAGGAGTGGGGAGTCAAACCTGATTCCATAGCTCTTACCACTACACCAAGCCTCTCCAAGTATTGAAAAAACCTTGGAGGGCAGGGTGGAACAGGGCCTGCAGGCTGGAGCAGGCCCATTCCACCACAGGGGGATTCAGCTTTATCTAGTCACCATAAAAGTGTCCATTTCCTTCTTCCTATGCAAAGTAAAGGGGTACTTTGGAAGGTGCCCTTTTCAGCCCCAGTGGCTCCTACAGTGATCATCCCCTCCCCGCAAAAAAAGAGCACTTGAACTGACAAAGTTACTACTTCAAGCCCCCAAAAGCTGGGTTAACCTGACAAGTGCCTATTTTGCTGGCTTCAGCAAGACTAAAGGTTGGGAAACTTCATCAGTTTCTCCCAGGTTTTTAACTATATTACTGTTTGGACCAGCATGGAGGGATATAGATGATAAAATTTCTAGGACTAGCTACCAGTGCAGCAAACCTGATGTCTGATGAAGCTACTTAAAGCACCATCCTGTGCTGAGTTACCCCAGTCCAGTGATACTCACTCCACGGCTCAGAAAGAGCCACGTTTGCTATTACCATCAGCCAAAAGAGAGCCACAACCTTGGCATGAGATCAGCACTTCAAGAAGGCTCTCAGCTGACCCATTTCTCTGGTGGGAGCTGTTACCAGGTGGGAACCAGAAGCCCCACTGGGCAAGGGCCTTGCCTACTTTCCTGAAATACAGGGGCTGTGTCACATTGGGGAACAGTGCTCAGAAGAGCCCCAGATGACTCCCAAGCCACCAAGAGAGCATCACTGCTCCGGTCTGATCCCATTGACTTCAGTGGGCTTAGGGTGACGTAGTAATACAGTTCATTTCATCGTTATTCTCTAGACTAGCAGCTGAAGTGTGTGTGACTTTTATCAGGTTTGCTACTGCTTTTCCTCCCCAGTCGTCGTGGCCCAAGTTGGATGAACATGTCTGGAACTGGAGAACTGGGGATGACGCACGGTCATTAAAAGGTCAGCATTATTAACCTCTTCTCCATCCCTAGATGAGACCATGCCACTGTGGTACATTCCTGGCTGAAATAACGGAGCAGAAATCTTAGAACAAATCAGTACTTCAATGAGACTGAAATGTCACAGGGGAAAACACAGGAATGGCAGTGTTCAAGATGAACAACATCCAGATTATTAGGGCCATGCAAGGGAGGAACTAATGTCAATACTAACTGCCCCCCCAAAAAAACCAGACCTTACATAGATGTACCCAATAAGTCGTAATTAGTACCTTCAGAGGGACTGTAGTGGCTCAGAGGTTAAGACTATGGACTGCAGACCAGAAGGTCTGTAGCTCGGCAGTTCGAGACCCGAGTGCCACGTGACGGAATGAGCTCCTGTCTCTGGCCCCAGCTCCTGCCAACCAAGCAGTTTGAAAGCAAGGAATTGCAAGTAGATAAATAGGTACCACTTTAGTGGGAAGGTAACAGTCTTTAGTCATGTCAGCCACATGCCCACGGAAACGTCTTCGGACAGCGCTGGCTCTTCAGATTGGAAATGGAGATGAGCACTGCCCCTTAGAGTTGGATTCGACTAGCTTTCGAGCAAGGGAAACCTTTACCTTTACTAGTACCTTCAGTATACCATGAGCCAAATGAAACCAGGTTTTCTTAACAGCTCCAAAAGAGGGCCTGGTTCAGAGTCAAGCAGCCTCTGCAAATTTACAAGTCTTCTACAACAGAAAAGAGGTGCTTTTCTCGATAGCTCTTCTATTCCTCTGAAAAGCAGCAAGAGAGCCCTTTTACTCTGAAGTCTCTCTTAGGAAGTGGCAAAAGCCCTCCCACCTGACCCTTCTGGCTCCAATGATCTGCTGGCATCAGCATTATTAACTTCCATGTTGTTGTTGTTTTAAAAAACCATTTAGTTCAGCTGCAGTTTTAAACAAATTAAATAGAAAAAAAAAACCCACTTAAAAAGTAGAAACAAAATATTGCACAGAGTTTACAGAAGGCTGCTGATTAACACTCTACCCCAGTTAATCCTCCATGTCTACTAGAGAAAACATGGCATCTCCAACGAAACAGATCATGTAATAGATGGTGTGGAAGACCTGAGCTCTAGAGAGATACTGTCAATCAGAGTAGACAATGCTGACCATGATAGGCCAATGGCCTGATTCAGCGTAAGGTAGTTTAATCTGTTCAATATGCATCAGAAAGTATCTTATTGACCTTTGAAAGTAGCTTATTGACCTTTGATGTAGGTCTGTCGCCAGGAGGGGGCATTTGGGGGCAAGGCCGCCCCACAGATGAGTGCCGCCCCCCTTGGACAAAAAATTGCAACCCCCCAAATTTTAAAAAATATTTTTAAAATGTAAGATGTGCATGGGGGTTCCAAAATGACCCCAGGCGCAGTCAGGGAAACTTCAGTCTCATTTTCTTTTTTCCAGGCTGAAAAATAAATAGTTTTTTTTTTAAAAAAAAATGCAAATAAAACAAAATGACATTGCAAAATGCAAAAGAGAGAGAGTTGGAGATTTCCCCCCTCCCAGCTTACACAGAAAAACAGCCTGAAATCAGGTCTCTCCGATCAAGAGGACTAGAAGAGGACTAGAGGTCGTAGCAGAGCCTGAGCTGCTGCTGCTTCTGCTTCCGCTGCAAGACTTCCCCATGCCCCACTAACCAAAATTTTCTGGCTATGCCCCTGCTTTGATGTTCATTTCATGGCCCTATCATCCAGTCCTAGATAAACAACCACAAAGCAGGATTCCGTGGAGCTGCACATAGATCCACTTGCAGACAGTAAAAGTTGCAGTCGTCATCCTTCGCCTGTTCCTGAACAACTCAAACATGTTTAAGTCTGCAAAACAGATGGCCCTGTATGCGTAATTGCATGCTGCCTTTCCACAGCTGCCCACCTCAGCCGTCCCCACTAACTTCCTGTCTGTTTGCCACTTAATTTTAAACAACACCAACATTTCTGACTTGCTAGTAAAGTCAGTGCATGTTGGGCTCTGGATAATTCAGCGCATGTCTGCTTTTGCACTGCCACATGGGAAATGTAGTTTCTGTACACACATACACACACACAGAGCCATCCACAGAAACATTGTTATTGTTTGCCTAACACAAGATGATCTCGTGCCTAGTTTTATCAAAGGTTTCTTGGCTAACCATACCTGAATAACCAAACTACCTAAGCAGGTAGCTGATATTTTTTGTCAGGCAGTTCAGCTTCTTGTGAGCAGTTTGCACTTATTCAGCGCATTACTTTCCACATATTCGAACAGGGCAATCAACAGGATTTCACACATGAGTGTTCCAACACACTCCGATGTGAGTCGTAGTTCCTCCCCAGACTAATCAACACCACGCACAACGAATAGTTTTAATAAAGAATGAACAAACAAATCAGTCAGCCAGTAGCTATGAATACGTACTGTTTGACAGCCCTTACCATTTGTTGTTCATTTCTTCCGTATCATCAGTGCTATTTTGTGCATATACATTTTTGCACAGCCTTAGAGGAGTCACTGTTGTCCCCTGACCCTGGCATCACTTGATTATCCGATGCGACCATCTGTGACCCAGGAAGATAAATAATTTCACTCCCTGTATGAATGCAAAAGTGGCCACAAGACAAAAAGAAAGACGCTGCCATCACTAGGGCTGCCGGTCTCCAGGTGGTGGCTGGAGTCCCCCCACTATTACAACTGATCTCCAGGCAGCAGAATAAAAGTTCACCAGGAGAGAATGGCTGCTTTGGAAGGCGGGCTTTATGGCTTTATGCCACACTGAAGTCCCTCCCCTCCTCAAACCCCACCACCCCAGGCTCCACCCCGCAAAACTCCAGGTGTTTCCCAATCCAGAACTGGCAACCCTGACCATCACAACTACTGTGCAGCTTAGGGCTGCCAGTTCCAACCTGGCCGGGGGGGGGGGGTAGCGGGTTGCTTCATCCAGGTTGGGAAACTCCTGGAGATTGGGGGTGGAGCCTGGGGAGGACAGGGCCCTCAGTGGGGTACAGTGCCACAGAGTCCACCCTCTCTGAAGCATCCATTTTCTCCAGGGGTAATGATCTCTGTAGTCTGGAGATGAGTTGTAGGTCCTACCTGGAGACTGGCATCCCTAGCCACAGCTTCGAAGCTGCTCAGCAGCTACTATTGTCAGATGGCGGTGAGGTAAGGAAATCCAAGGCTCAGCTTACACATGTATGTGACTGTCAAAAAAGCAAGTTTGCCATGAAGTTTGTGGCACTTACAGTTTGTAAAGTGCTGGGTTTCGTGCCTCATGACTCAGACGACGACATAAGAGAAGACGCGTTTATTCGTACTTCACACAAGACAAAGACAAACAGTAACGGCTGGAGGCCAACTATATACATTAAGGGGGGGGACGCCCCACCTTCCTATTGGTGGGTTTGAATCGCCCGCCAATGCTGCCATTGGCTCTTTATTGGCAAGCTCAGGAGCCTAGTCCCTATTGTTCTCAGAGAGCGGAGCTCGGCTGCATTTCGCCAGCTCAGGCTCCTGATCCTAGGACATAACACAGTTACTTGCTTTCCTTTGCTGCTTTCACTTTGAAAGGTCCTCGACCCTCTTCCAAAGGACTTTCTACAGTAGTAGGTAGACACGTTTCATGGGGGTAAAATTCCTTAGGCCTGCTTTACACTATAAAAAGTCTTTGAGCTGATTCCAAGTAGTCACTATGAACAAGGTTGAACATGTCAGAAATTTTACTGGTCTGTTCATGAGACAAGTTAAACACCACGGGCAACAGGAATTTCTGCCCAAGCCAAACAAGTCCCGTCTAAATGCATAAACTTTACAGGCATGCATAAAAACACGCAGAAAGGCCAAACACTGGCCCGACGCCATATTTTAATGAGGAGATGTTTTCCTTCTTTGCAGACGCTGCACATGGATAGCTTCGCAATTTAAAGCAAAAGAAAACATTGCCTCCTTTATTCCTACAGTCCTCGTACAAAGTGGATTGGGAAAAGTTGCTTTTCTCTCTCGTGATATTTGTGGTATGGATGAGTTGGGATGACTTTGCTCTGCTTTAAAATGAGTTTCTCAGTTCACATCTGTATGATTCGTTCAGATGCTGACTGGTGAACCTGAGAAGAGACTTTACCCTTTTTTCTGTTTTAGGCTGCAGCTTTGAGGTGTTCTATCTCCTCTGTTTCCACCAGGAATTTCCAGGGTATTTTACTGCCTCTGGTTTGTGTAGACCTGACCTGGATGGTTCAGGCTAGCCTGATCTTGTTGAATCTCGGAAACGAGGCAGGGTCGCCCCCCGGTTAGTACTTGAATGGGATACCACCAAGGAAGTCTAGGGTGTAGGGATGCCAGCCTCCAGTTGGGGCCTGGGAAGCCCCCAGAATTACAGCTTATCCTCAGACTACAGAGATCAGTTCCCCTGGAGAAAATGGACGTTTTGGAGGGTGGACTCTATGGCATTGTACCCCACTGAGGTCCCTGTCCATCCCCAAACTCTCCAGGAGTTTCCCAACCTGGATTTGGCCGCACACCCCCCACACCCATCCCCTGCCGATGGTGGGAGGACGGCCTGGCAAACATACAGCCCAGCAAGTTTATAAAGGTTTTACATAAATAAATACTGTCAGCTCAAAGTCTCCAGCACAAGCTAACATCATCTCTGAGCTCGTACACACATTCTTCTTTTGACGTCTGCAATAAAAAGTGTTGGCTTCTTGGTCTCAATCACATAGCGGTTCCTTGTGATGCCGTGTTACCTCAGAGACAATGCTTTGGAGTGGCGAGAGTTCCCTCAGCTCCTCAAACCCTGCCCTCCCCAAGCTCCACTACCCCAAATCTCCCTGAGTTCCCCAACCTGGATCTGGCAACCCAGCTCCCCGTCACCCACCAGCAGGGCTTTTTTTTGTAGGAAAAGCCCAGCAGGAACTCATTAGCATAATAAGAACATAAGAACATAAGAGAAGCCAATGTTGAATCAGGCCAATGGCCCATCTAGTCCAACACTCTAATAGGCCACACCCAACAGTAGAAAATCATTAGCATATTAGGCCACACTCTGGCAGCACGGCTTATTAGCATATCAGGCCACACACCCCATGTAACCAGAAGTGTGGTCATCCAGCCACACACATTCTGTTTACCTTGTTTGTTGTCAAAACCCAGGGCTTTTTTAATAGCAGGAACTCCTTTGCATGTTAGGCCACACACCCCTAATGTAGCCAATCCTAATGAGTTTCTACTGTTGGGTTTGCCTTATTATGCTAATGAGTTCCTGCTGGGGGTGGCCAACTCAGGAGGTAGCCGGAACTCCGCATCTGTGCGTTCCTGTCCAAAAATAGCCCTGCCCACCAGTGGCCGGGGGAGGGGGCGGGGCGCGACACACCTGACAACAATACTAGGATTGCTTCGCAGAGGCAGGCGATGGCGGGGGGAAAGCACCCCTGTTTGTCTCTTGCCTTGAAAATCCTCCGGGGTTGCCATAAGTCATCTGCAGCTTGATGACATTGTCCACCACCAGTTTGTTCATTGCTGTTTAAAAACCTGTTCTGCCCTTTAGTTTTTTTTAGGAATGGGCGGGGAGTGTAGTTTCTTTTCACTTCCCCTTCACATCTCTTTATAAAAGCCCCGTGAAACAGCTTATCAATACATCTCTCTGAATTGACCTGGTACTTTGGGCTTAATCTCCCGCCACTCCCCACAGTAATAACACCTGAAGGCCTTCATGAGAAACCTTTCCATTTACAAACAGAAATGGGCACAGTCCAGCCAAATGCCTTATGCTGCTTTTGAACTGGGATTGGCTCCAAAAGCAGCGTACAATTCAAATGAGGATACAGTGATGGCCACAGAAATAAACACCTTTAAAAGGGGATTCAATAGATTTGTGGAGGATCAGTCTACCAATGGCTACTGGCCACAGTGACTGAGGGGAACCTCCACATTCAGAGGCACTAATCAGCTGAAGGCCTCGGCCTCTCTGCCCTATTCAGGCCCGTACCTACAGTGGGGCATCTCGGGGCCGGGCCCCCTAACTTACTGCTCAGGCCTCCTGACTTCCCATCCAGCTAGTTTATTGAGTTTTATTTTTTGCACACTCCATGGTCACACTGAGCCAAGCCTTTGCCCTGCCTGCCGATGGTGTACCTCTGGCTGGCTGTGGGCGAGGCACGCCACAGGGCGCGTTTGCTCCCTACTCCAGCCCCCCCTCTCTCTCTCGCTCATTGCTTTTAAACCTTTAGTCTCTTGTTGCTCCTAACACAGTGCCCCCCGACTTATTTAAATGCCCCCGAAGTAAGAAATCCTGGCTGTGGCCTATTGTTGGCCATCCGGAAGAACTGGTTGGCCACTGTGCGAGAAAGGATGCTGGACTAGATGGACCATTGATCTGATCCAGCAGGGCTCTTCTTATGTTCAAATCTATGACATTTTTTCCCATTAAGTCTAGTTGCTGAGATGCACAGTTCTATTTTTTTTTTTTGTTAAATTAAGCAACGAAAGACGCTTTGCCAAATACTGCAGGATATGTTGCAATCTGATGGAACACTGGGAACCTGGGATAGCTGGTTGGTAGAGATGATGGTATGGAGGATGTTATTCCTCCAGTATGGTGTAGTGGTTAAGGGCAGCAGACTTTAATCTGGAGAACCGGGTTTGATTCCTCGCTCCTCCACTTGCAGCTGCTGGGTGACCTTGGGCCAGTAACAGAGCTCTCTCAGCCCCACCTGCCTCACAAGGTGCCTGTTGTGGGGAGAGGAAGGGAAGGTGATCGTAAGCTGCTTTGAGACTCCTTAGGGTAGAGAAAAGCAGGATATGAAAACCAGCTTCTTCCATGTTATATAGATCTTTCAAGGTGCTGGTGAGTTCATGTCCATTATGGTTGCCAGCCTCCAGGTGGGGCCTGGAGATCTCCCGCTTTTACAACTGATCCCCAGCTGACATAGATCAGCTCCCCTGGAGAAAATGGCTGCTTTGGAGGGTGGTCTCTATGGCATCGGACCATGCTGAGGCCCCTCCTTTCCCCAAACCCCACCCTCCCCGGATCCAACCCCAAAAGTCTCCAGGTATTTTCCAATCCAGAGCTGGCAACCCTACGGTCCATTATTGATAGAGTAAATTTTCATTCATTTCTTGATCTCTTAAGAAGAAATGAAAATGAATTATGCGTGGGGAAAGTCCAGTTACAGAGGGCTACAAGTAAAAATTTAAGAACCATTCCATTTACACAGATTTACAGATTAAGAAGAAACTGTAAAAATATTAATCCAGAAGCCCTGACAAATCCTACAGATCATGTTCTCTTTAGGGAACCAAACTCATGTTTTTTTTCTTCCCAGCCATCTGCCCTCTGAAGTGTGGTTTTGGAGGAACTTTCTTGTGTTTTCCAGCCAAGAATTACATAGGAAAAGGTTGTGGAATTCTAGATTATGCGATTTCAGATTTCAGGTTTCCCAGGTTAAAACTCTGCCTGTACATGAACCATTGAGATGCCTACATGCCTAAACTTTTTACCTGGTATTCTTAAACTGACAACCTTGAAACCACATGGGCTAAATGAAAACATTTCCTGGATGGCTTTGACTTAGATAAATGCAGAAGGAGAACAGCACATTTTCCCCCCAAAGGTGGTATAGTAGGAGTGCTGCTGTGTTTATATTCCACAGGTCCATACAGATTTTTTGGTTTTAAAGGGTTTATTCATTCTATGGAATAATGTTTGAAATTAATAGCTTGGAAGCTCTCTTGCTTTTACATGCCTGCAGAAATTATTGTAACATTATTCTGAGTTCCTAGCAGTGTTTTGGTGGCTCTTGATAATTAAGTGTTCTTCGTACATGCTCAGAAGTTCTATCATTTTAAACATGTTTTTATTATTGGTTTGATATCTTCTTAACAAATTATTAAGATAAACAGTGAAAAGATGCTTGGTAACCTTTTTCTCTTTTGAAGTGTGTATCGACCCCCCCCCCCAAGACAGCTTAATGTAAAACACATAGGGGTATTAATATTTTGGAAAAAAATTTCCTTCCCACCGCTCTGTGCTGATTAACTGCATGCATGGATACGTTTTAAATTACAAGACACTTTTAAAAAATCAGATACTCCCATGGCAATTTGTAGAGGTATGGGACGCAATCTTACCACCTTCTCTACCACCTCATTCCATATACTGCTGCACTGCTAGGCTCTCAGTGCGGCAGTCTGAAGCGCAATTGCATGTTTCCAAACCCTGTGATTTAGAATTGCTAAGCCAGTCCCATGGAAATCAATGGGGGAAATGCACACTTGGGTTTCATCACTGCAGACAGCCCTACCCTTTCCCCCTACTTTAGCTGCTGTGGTGCAGGAATCTGCATAGCATAGCTGCATAGAAATCTGCATAGCAACAACAACAACAAAACACAACAACAAAAGCGGTTTCCCAGCTGCAGGTACTTTTGCCCTATTTGTCGTCAGGAAGGACCTGCATTTCACAGCTCTACTTGCTCTGTTGCATAAGTCACCCACCCACTCTTTGTCTGTGCTTTCATGGTGATAGCATTAGGAGGGGCCATCGAAAAAGCCCTTCAGATGTGGCACAAAACCCACAGCTGTGTGCAGCAGGGCACTGAATCGGTCGCATAATCCCATATAGCAGGGCTTGGGGCTGCGCTGGGTCCAATACAGCGTTTCCAGTGTTGTCACTATTACACTAATGTGAGGCATAATAAAAACAGCCTAATACTCCATCATTTGTAGAAATTAACAGTTGCGCAGTGAAGTGTTGCAAAGGTGACCTGAAACAAATTCATATACTTGTGAGGTGGTTTTCATAGCCTTCCTCTCCTATTTAATTTAAGATCAGCTGGTTGGTTTGCGGGAAAAGCGGTGGGAAATAGTGCAAAGATTCAAGCCCTGAATGGTTTACTGCCTCTCTCCGACATACCCCAGCAAGACACCCCATTTCATGACCTGCATTCAATTCAGAGAAGGATACGCCACAAACCTTTTCATTCCTAACGTTTAATTTGGTAACAGGAAACTTGAATTTTCTCTGCATGTCTGCCATTTCATAAGAAGCATTTATAAAAACTGCCTTATGTTTTCCATTATCACAACTATGTTAAGTGCTCAGCTAATGAAAATTACAATTCTGCTGGAAAAACCATAGGCCTATTCCTGTCCCGTCGCCCTTTCAAATTGGCGTCCTTGTCCATATAAAACGAAACTCTGGATCCTCGTGGCGTGCTGAAAGCGCTGCTCTTGGACTTTGCTAGTGCTTTTCTGTGAGCAATTCAAGGCCTTTATCCTCAAGCACTTACACCAATTTGTCTGGTTCATATAAGAGTGTATTGATGTGTACCATTACAAGAGCATTGGAGGCTAATGCTGTGGAAAATGAAAGGTCCTTATTAAAATACATGAAATAGATCTAACATGCGAGTAGGCCACTCCGTGTGGTGCGTGCTGAGCACCACTCCAGACCACTTTGCTAAGCACCCAGGCCAAGTTGCCAGCCCAGCAAGTTTGCAAAAGTTTTACATAACTAGATATGGTCCACTCAAAGCCTCCAGCACCAGCTAATGTCATCTCTGAGCTCATTCACACATTCTTCTCTTGATGTCTGCAATGGGCAGCATTGGTTTAGATCGCATAGTAGTTCCTTGTGAAGCCGTGTTACCTCAGATGCAGTGCTTTTCAGTGGCAACGGTTCACACATTCTGTGATCCGCAATCGAGTCGAGGAAGAAGAGAGTTGGTTTTTATCCCTCACTTTTCTCTACCCTAAGAAGTTTCAAAATGGCTTACCATCACATTCCCTTCCTCTCCCCACAACAGGCACCTTGTGGGGCAGGTGGGGCTGAGGGAGCTCTGAGAGAACTGTGACTGGCCCAAGGTCACCCAGCAGGCTTCATGTGGAGGAGGAGTGGGGAATCAAATCCAGTTCTCCAGATTAGAGTCCACTACTCTTAACTACTGCATCACACTGGCTGATGGTATGGTACCAAGGCTGGCCTGTGATTGTTAAATTTTAGACTGTTGCCTAGGGCGATGGCTCAACGAGGGTGCCATTCTGGCCGGCCTCGTCCCCTCCTCGCCCTGCACAAGCCTCCCTTGCTGGCTTCTTGCTCTGTCCCCAGCAAGAGACTCCCCTCTTTGCAGCCCCCCAGACAGAAAGAGAAGGAGGCAGGGGGGACAGGTGTAGGGAACTGTCCCGGACCTCGCAGCCCGGGCCATGCCATGCCCCCCCACCGCAACGCACCCCGAGCACTCACCCGAGAAGACGGGCCGACGCGGGGCACCCGGGATGGGCCCCAGCCCCCCTCCTGTGGAGCGCGATGCGGAGAGGATGTCAGGACGAGCGAGGCCCCATCGGCGCGAGCCCTGGGAAGCAGCAGAGACGAGCAACCCTCCCCGGACGGTCGGCGGCACTGGCGGCGCGGCCCTTGGGCTGGCAAGGCCGCTGCCGGCACAAGAGCACACGCCCCTGACGTGAGGAGGGCGTCCTACCTTATCAAGGGGGGTGGGGCCTGGGGAGGTGGAACCGGGGAGGAGCACGCGCGGTACTGGGGCAGCGGGAGGAGGATATAAGGGAGGAGGAATGGAGGGGCCGGGGAGGAGACGCGTGTCAAGGAGAAGAGAGCCAAGCTTGAGCGAGAGAGAGAACCCAGCGAACCGGCAGCTTCCCAGGCACGGGACAGTGGGGCAACAGGGGTGATGTTAACCCCGCCCCCTGTCATTCTGAGGCCTCTCTGTCTCCTTATCCCGGGGACTCCGCCTGCCTTCCAGTACCGCGCCCCCTTTGGACCCCCTGACACCACGGCTACTGGAGGGAAGGTCCCCGGGACCCAGGGGGAGCCCGACAGGAACAGCCTGGGACGACGGGAAAGTGCCGCTTGCCCTCGCCACCCCCACCCCCGCGGTCTCTTTGGAGCTCCTTTTGCAGCCTGGCACAGCCCCCCCTCGAGTGATCCCACCCCCCACATGCATTTGCAGCTCGCCCCCTCGGCTTGCCCACTGCAGCTCTGGCTCCCACCCCTGTCCCGCCCCGCATAGGGGGGGCACCAGAATGTATCCTCGCCTAGTGGGCGAAAAAAACTGGGGCCGTCACAGGTGAGCTATTCCTGACCTTCCTTGTGCCTAGTCCAATTTCATAATGAATTCAAACTCTAGGCTGATTTTCCAGATGTCCAGCAAACAGACAGAAAATTAATTTATGTCCAGATTAATGAAGAACCAACCTGCCTGTTGCACTCATGACAACATTTGTTGCTTGGAAACGGTTCGTCAGCATTCTAAAAAAACTTATTTAGCTGTCCAGTAAAGTCTCTCTCAAGGGTGAGAAAAGTTGTTTATTCCCCTCCCCCAGCAATGCCTCATTATTTTATGAAACTTTCCCTCTTTTAAAAAAGTTTTTGTTTGTTTGTTTTTTGAAGTCTAGGCACTTCATCTTGTCAGCAGTTGAAAGGCACAGTCTTTCCCAATTTTTTTTAAAAAAGCAATACATGCAATAACGAATTCCCACACATGGTGAATTTGGTACAGGCACAGTGGCAGAGTTAAGGGGAATTTTGTAGAAGGGCTCAAAATTGGTGGGCTTCTAGGCTGTGGAGAGCTACAAAATGTGATGTTTTGACCTAAACTGCCATATAGCTTAAGCAAGGAAAAAGGTTGGATCCTTTCTGCTATGTGGGAATCCTCAGTTCGTAGAAGGAGTCCTTCTGTCCAGTTACAGGAAGACTTCCACGAACAGAAGGAATCCTCTGTGAATGCTTTGGTAGCATAGGATCTAAACTAATGGCTTGAAAACAAACAAACAAACAAACAAACAAAAACCCTTGTTCTGTTTCTGGCCCCTAAAATATGTAAACCAAACTTGGAGATCAATTTTGGACATTCCTAGAGATTTGGGGGCAGTAGCTGAAGAAGGTTAAATTTTGGGAGAGGAAAGACCTCAGCAGGAATGTAAGTCCATAGAATCCATAGTCTGGAGCTGCCATTCCCTCTAGTGGAACCGATTTCTGTTATTGGCAGTCAGACCCCTCTTCTCATTTAGAGGCAGTTTAGAAAATCGTAAGCACCCTTCCACCAGTTTAGAAAATCATAAGCACCAGTTTGATGTAGTGGTTAAGTGTGCGGACTCTAATCTGGGAGAACCGGGTTTGATTCCCCACGCCTCCACTTGCAGCTGCTGGATGACCCTGGGCAAGCCATACTTCTGACAAGAGCTGTCCTTGAAAGGGCAGTTTCTTTTTTTTTCTTTTTTTAAAAAAAACCCCGAAGGGGATTTTTTATTTATTTGCATTTTATATAGACTACAAACTAAAGAAAAAAGGAGGGGGGAACTAAACACTAAGGGAGAAAGAAAAGCAAACCCACACTAAACTAAAAACCCTAGAGTAGGAGATCATTCCACCCCGTTAGTATCTATGTCAGTACAACACAGTTAGCATTCATGAATACCACGAGTTCCTGTCTAACTTTCCCTGTTTCAAAATTAGCTGATTAATTGTTATGAGAGTATTCCAGAGCATCTCTCAAACTCGCTTCATAAAGGCCAATTTCAGAGTCCTTCTGCCTTTACTTAGGTTTCCTGTCCCTAAGTAGATAAGCTGATCTTTGGGCATCAGCGCCTTCTTCTGCCGCCAGGTCCTCGTCCGTTTCAGAGGGAACAGAGCCACTCGAACCAGTTTCGCCATCTTCTTTAGTCCCCAGGGGACGTTTGAGAAATTCCTTGGCTTTAAACACAGAATCGATCTTCTCTCTCTTATCATTCATCTTAAAGACCACTCCTTCCGGGTCTACCCATTTGTATCTAATTTGGTTGGTTTGGAGAAAGAGTGTCAAGTCCTTATAACTCTTCCGCTTCTGACGAATCTCGAATGGTATGTCCTTTAGAACCCTGATACTGTTGTTCCCCATTTTCAATGGAGTGCCGAAGTTGCTCGTAAAATTGCATCCCTAATTTGTCTTCTTGAAAATCTGACTGATATTTCACCAGGTAGGTTATTCTTTTTGGTGTAGTTTGAATACACCCTATACGCTGCTTCCATGTCGTGCATAATTTCCTCTGCTTTTAAGCCTACAACTGGTGCGAGAAGATCACTAAGGAGCTTCTTTAAATTTTCCTTCGAAGACTCTGGCACCCCTTGAAATCTGAGGATCATATTAGCTTTTTCCATTTGTAAGGACAAAAGCCTATATTCTTGATGGTTTTGCTTATTCACCACTTGATCCACTCTTTTCTTCAACTTTCTGTGTTCGGAGTGCATCTCCTTCACTTCTGCAATTGTCTGCTCTATTTGTTTAACCATTTCCGCCACTTGGAGCTGTTGTGCTGCCATCGTCTGGTTTAAAATGGCTAACTGCTGGTTAATACTAGCGAGTTGATCCATGACTGGCTTGAGCGTATCCGCTAGTAGTCTTATGACATCTGGCCACTCCTCCGGCCTGGGACTCTGACTGCCCGGAGGTTTCAGTTTCGTCACCTTCTTCCCAACGCCCGACATCTTGGATTATTGTTTACAGGAACCAACCGCTCCTTCACCACCTCTGAAATTCGCTTATGTGTAAAATCCACTATGGTAAGTCTCTCAAAACCAAACTGCTTTTCTCTTTTCCCTGCGCCCACCCTTTTTCTTCTATTTGCCGCTCATGTGGGGGGAGAACTCCCTCCAAACCGGTGAGACAAAGGGGCAGGGAATTCACCGTTTCTTCCTTAAATCACTTGCATTGAACTCACGTTCATCCTTGGCTGCCTGCAGCCTTGCCTCAGTTGTCGCATCTCACCCGATCTCCTCCGCTTGCCCCGATCAGCCTAGCTTGCACCATTCGGCCACCAGCGGTAGGACCATTAGGGCGAAGGAGCGCCTCAATTCTGCGGCATTCCGCTGCCGAAGAGGCAACTCCTTAAAAGCCCTCTGGCTAGGAACCCTTGCTCAGGGTTCCGTGGAGAGGCCACTTCTGTAGCCCCCCTCCAAACCGCTGATGTGCTAGCCACTCTCCCGAGCCTCGGGAGTAGTGGCTGCCATTGCCATGCTGTTGACCGGAAGCCGAAAGGGCAGTTTCTGTCAAGAGCTCTCTCAGCCCCACCGACTTCACAGGGTGTCTGTTGTGGGAAGGGGAAGGGAAAGGAGTTTGTAAGCCGCTCTGAGATTCCAAGTGAAGGGTGGGGTATAAATCCAATCTCTCCTCCTCCTCCTCCTCTTCTTCCTATAATATTAGCACAAATATCTTAAGTGCAATACACTGCCGGGCCCCAAAATGATAGAAAGCGGATGCCAGCCAGAGACAAACCTGGGCATAGCTTAGAATTGTGAGAAAGAGGGACTGACTAGCTAACAACCATTTCCACACCCTGAAGAGACACATAATTTAGGCACAATGGGTCTCCCAAGGACCTATTGCCTCATATTGAACTAATCCCCACGATGTCAAGCATCAAGTACCATTTACAGCTATAGTCCTCCCCAGGAAATCCCACCAAGCTTCTCCCAAATTATTGTCTATCTCAAAAAATCCATCAAGTTATTATTTTGGGAGCAAATACATCAGCCTGCCCTTGCCAGCATTTTGCCCTGTATCTGGAGTGCCAAGCCGCCACACAGTTTATGTGTGTGTGTTCTTGGCCACACTCCTACTCTGTGGGCCCTCTTCTCTTCTCCCCATGAAATGCTGACCATTTTGCTGCTGCTTCCTGGACCTCTGCAAGATTGGCAGATGTTACCCTTCCCCCTCAAAAACTTTCTCCCATCTGCTCCCTGATTTCCTCTTAGCTAGCTTGCGTGTTTTAACTGTGTTTGTGTGCGTGTATGTTGTCCTTTTATTTCTCTTTCAATAAAAAATATTTCGGTGGAGCATCTGCCTGGTTTATTTTAGAGTTCTCTTAAGGAAAAAATCCCCGTAAACATTGGTGGAGAATCCCAGTTACCCCCTCTCACTCTGTCTCCTTAAGCTAATTCCCCCAATTGAATAGGAGACTGCCTGTTTGGGTAACTCTGTAGTCTGGGGATCTCAAATGTCATTCTGGGAGAACGTCTGTTCCCACCTGGGGTTTGGTAACCCTAATTCATTATTTTACTCAGCTTTCCCTTTTGATGCATTGTACATACCACAGTATGGGGATGCTCATCTTAGGAAGAAGAGTGACAGAATGAGGAATTCTACAATTTATATAGGGATGAAATAATGTGTGCTAAAAGGCAGCAGGAGGAATTCACTTTACACTGGAAAAAACTTTGTCTGGAATATTAAAGAAACTCTCTTCCCAATCAGGGTCCCCTCTGGGCTGAGTTAGTGTGAGCTGGCTCACAGCCTTTTGGCCTCCAGTTCACACATTTTTGTCTTAGCTCAGGAAGGATGGCTCCCGAGCAAGCTAATTTATGCAGTAGCCAAATTGCCGGCTCACAACTTTAATGCCAGTAGCTCACAAAGTAGAATTTTTGCTCACAAGCCTCCACAGCTTAGAGGGAGCATTGTTCCCAACTGTATACAAATAATGATGAGTGAACCCCCCAGTCTGATTTAGAATTGAGCTTGACAAACCAAACTGGGAAATCCGATTTTCTAACATGAATCACACACCCAATGATAGCATGTTCAGTTCTAGCCTTGCTGGAGACCTCTCTGCAAGACCTTCCTGGCTTTTGAGGCATTGAATAGTCGTGTCCCCGGGGTGGGGAAGGTAGTTTCCTCAAGTCATCTGAGTCCCTAGTGTGGACTGAACTTCCCTGGGAAGCTGTATGTCCCAAGGCCTCAGGGACCAAGGAGTAAGGGATGGAAGGAAGTTCCCCAGCTTGAAAATGATAAAGGGAGCAAGATATGAAGAACTTCTGGGGACATAGTGCCCAAGTCAGAAGCTGGACAAATGCTACAAGCCAACCACACCCCCATGAGTATTTTGAGGCAGGAGGTAAAACTGGACTTAAGTGACCTGTCTAATAGGGTTGTCAGCCTCCAGGTGGTGGCTGGAGACCTGCTATTATAAGTGATCTCCAGGTGATAGAGATCAGTTCACCTGGACAAAATGGCCGCTTTGGAAGGTGGACTCTGTGGCATTACACTCCACTGAAGCCCCTCCCCTCCCCAAACTTCACTCTTCTCAGGCTCCAAGACCAAGATCTCCAGGTATTTCCCAACCTGGAGCTGGAACCCTGCTCTCTAATCTCAATTGGAAGTCTGTGAAACAATAATGGGAAGTGGTTGAGTTGTGCCCTGTGAGTGGCTGAAAGATCACCTCACTGCAGTTTATGTTACAGCTGTCCCTTTGAACAGTATGTGTGGGGACCGGAGGAGAGGAAGGTGGTCCATAGAAGCTGGTAAAAATTGTTCTCAAATTCCTGCTCTTGCAAACCGAGCCACAGTTTGGCCACCCCTGTACTTGAGGGAAAAGGTCTCCGTGGGAGAAAAGTCCTATTCAGGAGTAGGCACAGGGCAGCAGAAAGTGGGCAGGTGCAGGAGGAAGATAAGGGCCCGGCTGAAAGAAGTAGGAGGAGAGAACCTACCTCAGATCTGCTGGGAACTGGGACGGAGAGTAGCCAGCCAGGCCTGAGTTCTCTACAGGGTGTAAAGACAAAGGACTCCCCTGGATGGGAAAGTGGCATTCCTGGCTGAGAGGCCGCACCTACCACCAGGCCAGGGCTGGTAGCCCAAGCTACTGCTAGCATTGACCCTACCAGAAGACGAGGTGGTTGGAGCTGGGAGCTACCAAGAGAGGAATTTATCTGGAGAATGCTATTGTTTTACCTGTTATTTGCTACTTGTATTAATTTTACTATTTATGGTATATCTCCAGTCCATTCCATGTTTGAAATATGATGTTCACTGCACTGAGCTCTGCGGAGGAGGTCAGTCTATACATTTAGGTGATGGTGGTTTCTTAAAATATCTTTTTATTGCACAAAGAATTACAGTCAAAATCATGTACAACAAATTAAAAGAAACTATCAAGAAGTAATATCCAGTTTCATGTGCTTATATAATTTCTATTATACTTTAAAAAAAAATTGAAACTAATCTATATAGATCCGGCATGTTGCTCTAAATAGTTCAATACAGGGTATCCAATAGACTCAAAATCTGATTTATACTTTACAGATTTAAAATTCAACTGTTCTGTTCTCTTTGCCATTATGTAATGTTCCCATAATTTCCTATGCCACAAAGAGAGCAGAGGAGGTATTGAACTTTTCCAGTAATGGGCTATGGTCGTTTTGGCTATTGTCAATAATATTGTGATTGTTACCCTTTGATATGGGCAAGTTTTTATCTATCTTATAACTTAAAAATAAAGATTCAAGTGTCAGCTCAAGAGTATGACCTGTAATTAGAGCTATTTTTTTGTATAATTATATTCCAAAAAAAATTAAGTGATATATTCCACCCAGCAGTGGATATAGGAACCTATACATCCATATTGCTTCCAACAATATGGGCTAATATCAGTATTTAGATAAGAAAGCTTTTTAGGTGTATAATACCATTTAGTAAGAATCTTAAAGGTCTGAAGCTTTATTGATAAAACTGATGACTTATAATCTATAGATGCCCATATTCCCCCCCAGATCTCTTCATTTAAAGTGATTTTACAGTCTTTCTGCCATTTCTTCTGGTATGATAACCTGCCTGTTGACTCAATATTATTTATAATTTTATACAATTTAGAAACTAAGCCTTTTTTATTGGACTCACAGGAATTAAGCAATCTCTCCAAGTCCATGTGATGATGATGTTGATGATGAAGGACCTCAGCAGGGGAAGCAGGCCTAAGAACCTGGATGAAAGCAGGAGAGATGATCTGGGACAAACTAGCTGATTGGAAAGGAGTTAGTCAATAAAATGAGCAACCTTGTGACTCATCCTTGACTACACATGGTACATCCATGGGGGGTGGGGCAGAGGCCTGACCAGGGAAGCATCATCACAGCCTGCTAAAGATACACGATTTTAAAAATGAAGATATTGAAGACTGCATTTACATTGCATCAAAATGCAGTCTTACAGATTGCATTTACATTGAGATTCTAGGTCTGCAGAGGTGGCTGCCCCCTTTCCTAGACTCCAGCAAGATTAGTTGAGAGCGACCATTGTTATCAAACTGTGAAAATCATGGAAATTCATAGCTATCAGGCATATGTTGGCCACTTGAAATAGTTGCACGTGTTGCCCTTGGCCTATGGCCAACCGAAGAAGCCAAGTTACCCCAAGTAGCGGCAGTTCCCCCCCCCCAGCACTGCAAAGAAATCACCAATACCCCTCTCACACACAGGAAACAAAAACAAGTACAATATGTAAGTCAATGTTTGTAATGGTGTGTGTAACATAAATACAGTTTCTGCTTGTGGAGGCTGCACATGATCATTTAGTCATTGACAGCATGCTGAGGTATCCAACAATTTCAAGCTTGTACCACACACCCAATGGTTAGGTCAAGTATAAACCAAAATATCTTGTGCTATTATAAACCAAAATATCTTGTGCTATTTTTTTGAAAGTGTGGAATTCAATACCAAATTGGATTTTAAAATCAAATCCAGAATTCAAATTCCACATTATCTTTTTCCAGGCTGACAAATGGTTAATATACTAGAAGTGGATGTTTAAACCACACATCAACAGCGTTCTGTGCACCTTGGTGTTTAGTCATGCTGGCCACATGACCACAGAAACGTCTTCGGACAGCGCTGGCTCTTCGGCTTTGAAACGGAGATGAGCACCGCAATCCTAGAGTCGGATTCGACTGACTTTCAAGCAAGGGAACCTTTACCTTTACCAAAGGTGTTTAGGCAAACAGTTAAAAGACATGTAACATGCCTTACTGGTGTGGGGATTTGCACAAGCACTTTGCTCACTGCCAGGCATTTTTTTAAAAATCCTGGTGAGACCATGCTATTTGCTTCTGCTAAATGGGTTGTCTTAATCCATGGTGGCTTCAGATTGTGATTCTTTCCCCCCAGGTCCAAGCAGGCCAGACCAAGAAGATTGGCTCTAGAGTGCAAAATTCAATTTTGAGATCTTAATGAATAATTCAGAAGACCAACTTGCTACAAGCATGGTGCAATATCTGCAGGAAAAACTAGCCCAGGGGACCACTGTTGATTAGCTCTGAGTCTACTATTGTTCACAACAAAAAAAAATCATAAGTTCAAGAAGAGAGTAAGCAAAGATCAGTTAGAACCTAATCTGCGCAGTTTTAGGAAGTAACAAAAGCCATTTTGATGCTGGCCCGCAGGTATTAACCAGGGATAACCAATATTGCTTTAAATTATCTACAGTTATAATTTTATCTATTTATAATAGATATTTACTATGGGTAGTGTATATATTTTTAATCGTTGTCGTGTACTTAAAGACTAGGGTGGTCTAAAACTGAAGTAAATACATTGTAAAAATTAAATGGCAGAGACTATGGCTGGTGACACTCAATAGGGCAATGGGGTGTGCAGTAGGGACTGCTAGCTATCTATGCCAACAGGGGTGAGGACAGACAAAAATTTGCAATGGGCATTTAATATCGTTTCATCCTGCAGTGTTTCCAACACTGCTTTTAAATCTTTCTGGATTCCTATTAAATGGAAACCTGCATTAAAACTCCCCGCAACAAACAGATCAAAAATTTAATTTGTAAACGTCCACGCATTTATTTTCCTACAGGGTTTTTTTTTCTCCGTGCACGGGCTGCAAAAGTCGTGCAAAGATGCCGTTCATGAGACACTTCGACAAAGCTGCTAACAAAAAAATAATTGTCTTAAAAATGACTTCCGTTTAGTTTCCCTTTTTTTAAAAGCGCCGTCTTTTGCCCCGTCTCCTTTTCTCGAGATGGCAAAGAAACGCTCCCGCTCCAGAAGACCTTTCTCCTTTCAATGTCCAGAAACAGCTGATGGTGTAAAACCAATCAAAAGCGCAAACTCCCGGCAAGGGCCAAAGAAGGGGAGCAGACAGACAGAGGGGGAGAGAGAGAAGAGAGAGATCCCCCCCTTAGGCACCACCCCTTCGTATTTCCTTTCCACGCCCACTTGCAAGAGCGCAGGGGTTGCCTTCGTCTTTTGTTGTCTTATGCTAAAAACTTCCCCGGCCAGCAGGAGCGCCCGAGGGGGAGGGGGGCTGTGCCTGGGGTAAGTTTCCTTCCCTTTTAATTGTTGGTTTATTTGGGGGGGGGGGCGCGGCTCGTGGGGGAGGGCGGGCGGACAGGCGGGCAGGCGCGCACGAGGCGGCGGATTTGCATTGTGCCTGGCGCGCCTTTCCGGCCGTGGAGGGGTTTTCTCCGTCTGTTGCGACGGGAAAGAGGAGGAGATTAAGCGTGGCTGCTGGGGAACGGGAAAACCCAGCGAGAGCAGAGGGAGGAGGAGGAGGAGGCGGCGACGGCGAGCGCAGCCTGCATGACCCGCCAGCAGCAACCAGGAGGAACCTCCGGGATCTCCGCGTCAGCAGCAGCAGCGCCGGCGATGTGCATACATGGGAGCGAGTGCGTGTGTCTGCTGCGTTGGAGGGACGGGCCTCTGCAGGGGGGCGTGCGACTGCCAGCCTGCCGGGCCCGCGCCTTCGCCGCTCCGGAGAACTTTTGCCGCCGGAGTCCCAGCTTTGCTCCTTTCGGGCGGACGTGGCGGGTGGCGTCGACACACGCTTTGCTGCTGGCCTTTCTTGGGCTTCAGCGCCGGGCGACTCGGCTCTAGGCCCTCCTCTGTCATTCTAAGCGGGGGTGGGGGAGCCCTGGGAGTCTTCCGCAGCAAAATTAGACGGATGTCCAGTGGCACTTGAGAGACGATCGACATTTATTCCAGCAGGGGAAAAATGCATATAGTCTTTAAGATGTCACTGCAGTTTTGTTTTAATTTCTCTCCAGTGGTTGCAGCAGCGGCCCAGCCCCCCCCCCACGCCCTTTTGTGACCTGCACCCCCCAGCCCCTTTTTATGACCTGCAGGTTCAAGGCAAGAAGAACCCTTCAGAAGATAAGATTCAGGTGGGATAGCCCTGTTAGTCTGGAGCAATAGAACAAAGTTTGAGTGGCACCTTTAAGACCAGCCAAGTTTAATTCTGCATCTAAGCTTCCCTGTGCATGTACACTTCTTCAGAGGTAGTTTTGCTGATGCTTGCCTCGCTAGTTACCCTGGTATTCCTTGGAGGTCTCCCTCCACTAACCAGGGCTGACTTTGCTTAGCTTCCAAGATCTGAACTATCCTGGACTATTCAGGTTAGGGCAGGTAATCCCTGTGTGCAGAAGAGAGAAACTGGCAATAAGCGCTTGCACAAATAGTAATTGTAGACCATTTTGTTTTGTCACCAGGCAAGCAGCCATTTGTAAAAGACAGACTGACTACCAGGAAGTGTCTTGGGTCCAACAAGGTGCTGAATAAATACTGAGAGTTTGCAAAAGCCAATTTTCTGTGAATGTTCCCTCCTCAGAGAGCAGATATTTACATAGGCTGAAAGTGAATCCTCTTTGTTTGAGTGGTTTCTTATTCCAAAACGCTCAAATTTGGTAGGACTTCCGTGGGTATCTCTTCAGAATATGGCATCCCCTTAGGATAGACTCTACCAGTCCCTTTAAACCTGAAATTCTCATTGCACGGAACCAGTCCAGGCAGATAATATGTGATAATATGTGATTATCTGCACCCCTGAAAAACCTTAACATGGTACTTTCGCTGTGGACGAATGCCATCTGCCTTGATCCTGTATTTCTGTTATAGCCAGATGCACCATGGAGCCGATATCCATCTCAGCTGACTTTGAGGTAGCTTCACAAATTTACACTCTCCGATTCGGGCATTTGGTGTTAGAATTTATTCAGATATAAATGCCACACAGGCTTGGAGTTCATCCTCCTCTGCTTCTCTTGCTCTTGAAGATGTTATGTCTTGACTTGCAGTAAATGTTTGCTAACCTATTTAGATTTAAGGCCAGTCACATTATTTTTGTTTCCTTGATCCTAGGCGTCAGTCTAAGTGCACTGATCTCACTGGACATAGGATCTGTGAATGTACATTAGTTTTGCTTGAAGATCTTGAGTATACAGTAGGAACAAAGTCTGAGCGCAATGGCACCTTTAAGACCAACGAAGTTTAATTCTGGGTATGAGCTTTTGTGCACACGCAGACTTCGTTCTGTTGCTTCAGACCAACATGGCTACCCACCTGAGTATACAGTGTTCAGAAATCTAAAACATATTGGAGCCTTGACCTGGATAGCCCAGGCAAGTTTTCTCTCATCAGATCTCAGAAGTTAAGCAGAGCCGACCCTGGCATGTATGTGGATGGGAGACCTCCGAAGAATAACAGGGCTGGGAGGCAGAGGCCAGCCATCAAGCTGCTTCTCAGAGGCTGCTGTCTCTCACACACACTAAATAATCCACTTTCATTGTACTTTCCAACTGGATTTTACTGTGTGAACTGGCAAAATCCAGTCGGAATGTGCATTGAAAGTGGATTATTTAGTGTGGGTGACAAGCAGCCTGCATGTCCTTTTCAAAAATACAAAAAAAGAAATCTAAAACATATTGGTGAATCATGGGGATTCTTGTTAAAAATAAAAACAAAACAACTAGATCATGAAACACTGAAGTCTGTCAAGTCCTGGGATTAACTGGAGGGGACCCTGGTACCAGTCAATGTGAGTTTGCAACAGACTATGGAGTTGCAGGCTTTAAACTAACACCACAGCTACATCACCCACGGAGGCCGGTAGAAAGACAGGGCATTCCTTTCTCTAAAACATGAGCAAGAGAGCTTGGCAACTTTTTTTTTCCTAACCAGGACTTCCCTGTAAGAAGGGAGGGCGGCCTGAAGCACACACTGGGAGCTGTTCAAAAGCTTCCCGCGATGCGGAAACGGATGGGCCGGGAAGGGAATTCCCCCCCCCCCTCCCGCTTTTAGGATTTTTTTTCTTTCTTTCTAGTTTCACTTCTGCCCTTCCTCGCCCAGCCGGCTGAGGAAACCAGGAAACCCCTCGGTGACCCCTCCCTCCGCCAAGTCCCGCCCCTTTCTCCTGGGCAGAGGGGAGGGGGCGGGGCCCGGGAGACCCGATGACGTCACCGGGCCCGCTTCCTGCAATAGAAAGTGAGGGAAGGTAAAAGAGCCCCTCTTTTTTCCCCCCTCCTGGTCCCCCTCCCTAATTGCTCCCCCGCCCCCGTCAGGGTGCAGCTCTCTCGCGCGAGACTCCCTTCTAACCCCCAACCAACAGTGACGGGGGGGGGGAGAAGGGTGCGGAAAGAAAGAAAGAAGGGAGGGGGAGTAGCAGCGCTTTCCTCAGAGGGAGACGCTTGCCCGCCGCCACCCCGTTCGCCTTCCTGCGCGCCCTCGCCCCCTGGATCCCTCTTTTGACCCCCCCCCTTCCCATGGACTCCTCCCTCCCTCCTTTGCCCCGGCCCCCTTTCCTCACCTCCTGCCTGCGACACGCCCCACACCTTGCCTCCCCTCCCCCCACCCCCCTCTGCCCACCATGTGGCTTCTCTCCCACGCCCCCTTGCCTCGGTTCCGGGCTGGGGGGGGGGGTTGCAAATCGGGTTGGGGGGCGAGAGGTGGCGCGACGGCCCGGGACTTAATGCGGGGTTTTCCGGAGGGGGCAGATACCGAAAGGGGAGTCGGGCAAACGGGCGGGGGGACGACAATGAGGCGAGGAGCTCCGTCGCGTTGCTGCAAGGGGGTCGGGGCGGGGTCTCCCCGCCTGGTGTCTTTAGGGGGCCCCAGTTTTTCACTGGAGGGAAGGAAGACCCGAGAAGGCTGGGGGAATGACGGGGGGGGGGGGCGTCTCCCGACGGCGGCCCCCGCGGGGCTTTCCCCAGTGCCCGGGAGCGGCGGAGGTCTGCGGGGGCTTGCACCGGCCGGCGGGCAGGGAGCGGGTTCTGGGTCCCTGCAGGGTCCTCCGGCGCGCCTCGGAGAGAGGAAGCGCCTGCTGGAGTCGGATGGGCTCCTCTGCGCGTGGGGAGGAAGTTGCGAGGGAAACCACGGCTGGGTGGTGCGCGGGTGTGCGAGCGCGAGGCTGCTGTGCAGGCGGGGAGCTGGCGGGCTCGGCAGTTTTGCCCAAGAGCCCAGCGTCGTCGCGGTGTGTTTCTTACCCAAATCAATATGTGGGGAGACCCGGGCAAAGGCGGCCGCGTGGCAGAGGGAAGCACCGAACTGCCCTGGGGTGCAAATGCGGGCGAGGGCTCCTCTGAGTGCTCAGGGCTGCCTGGGGGGAGGGAGACCCAGCGGGGTCGGCGGCCTCCTGACCCGGGGGTCAAGAAGCCTGGACCGGCCCTGGCCTCCAGCAGCTCTGGGCACGTGAAGCTGAGCTGAGGGACGATCACCCCCCCCCTCGCAGGGGCCGGCCCTCTCCTGTGTTTGGGTAGCCTACCCGGGGAACCCTCTGGACATGCCCAGGAAGCGGTGGCCATGTGAGGGAGAGGGGGATCTCGGGGGGGAGGGCGGGCGCCACTGGGCTGCTGTGCGTTTGTGCGCCATGAGGTTGTAGAGAAGTGTGTGTGTGTGTGTGTGTTGGGCACGGGGGGGGGGGAGAGGCCCTGCCGAGGCAGAGGAGGATGCTGGGGAGGGGGAGGGGGTTTAGCGCCGGGTCATGTTTGTGTTGGAGGTTGTCAAGTGGAGGAGGATCCCAGACGCCGCCGCCGCGCAGGACTCGCTGCGCTTCCCAGCTGCTGCTCCTTCCTTGACGCCAGTGCCTCCTCCGCCGCCGCCATCAGCGAAGAGCAGCAGCTCGCGCTGCCTACTGAGCAGGTTGGCTTGGCGGCGGGGGGGCGATCTGGGAAAGGGGGGAGAAAGAGAGAGAGAGCTGGTCGGCGAGCGCGCGCGCGCCCCCGGTGCAAACATCCCCGGGCTGGGCGGGAGAGGCGCCTCTGTCGCCCGGCTGAGCCCTTCTGCTGCGCGCCGCGGCGGGGCCAGACACTGCCCGGCACAAAAGTCTCCCCCTTGAATAAAGAATGCTGCTGGGAGGGAAGCGGGATGGGGGGGGGGGGCTGGCTGACTGCGGCCCGGGCCGGGAAGAAGCCCCTGCCTGCATTGTAGTCTTGGCGCCCGGGCGAGCTTTTGCATTCGCGGGTGCACGCTCCTTCCTCCTGTTTACTCCTCTGCTGCCCCAGCTGCATGCATTTGTTTTTCTCGAGCACTTCCAGGTAGGCTTTCGCGCCTGGGCTTTGCTGTGTGTTGTGGGAAGGAGTCAGAGAGGCATGCCGGTGCGCGCGCTCTCCCTCCCTCGCTTCCCCTTTCCCTCCTCCCTTGGGTCGGTCTCGGTTTGCACTCGGTCTCCGCCAGCCTCCTGGCATGTGTGCTGTGCTTTGTTCAGCGCAGCGTTGCAGAGGGGTTTTCCCAAGCTCCTCCCTCTTTATTCATTCATATTTTTTTCCCTCCTCCCTTTGCAACTGTGCTGTGCACAGAGCTGCCCGTCCTCATTGCGTCTCTCTCATTTCCATCTTTTGCTCTGACGCTGTCTTGTTAATGACAGCACCTCTCCCTGCCTTCTCCCTTCCCCCTTGGTGAAACAAGGCGGGCGGGCGGGGGGGGGGTGCGAGAAAGGAGCTCTCTGATCTTTGTATATTTGAAAGAACTGTTGGCCTGACGCCTGCTATGTGCTTCCTCAGAAGGGGAGGGGGAGGGAAATCTACTGGTGGCCAGCGGAAGTACTACTCTAAAAGTGTAAATATTATATAATGTTATTTCCCAACATCCCTAATTTTGTTTTGTTTTTTTAAAGCATTTAAGCCAGCTTTCACTGTCAGTTGCTGACTTCAGAGGCATCCAGTACATGGACTGAATCAACCTTAGCCCTCTGAGAGTGACATCTTTTTGATAGACATTTCAGTCAAAGATAATAATCCCGGGGGGGGGTATCTGCCTTTGTCTGTTGCAGCAAAAGTAAACAGGAGTCCTGCAGCACTGTAAAGAATATCCCAACATAACCTTTTGTTGACCACAGTTTAGTTCCTCAGATGCAGTGGGCTGATCTTCAGTATGTTGTTGTCTTATGCAGGAGGCATTTAAAAACAGCAGGGTACAGGAGCCATAAAATGCAGAAAGTACGGGGTGAAATGTAACTATGTACATTCATATAACAAAAGGTACAGTAGTTGTACTAAGCTAATTTAAGTGTATCATATGAAGGGAGGCCTTGGGTCTGCTAATATGGTTAACATATTGAGATAAAAATCCAAGTTCCCAGTTTCACGCTGGAGTCTTGCTTTGAAGTTCTGTAGTTGAAGGACAGTGAGTTTCAGGTTGGTAATAACATCCTGAGAGAGTGAAATATCCTCTTGCTGGTTTCTGAATATTGCAGTTTTTACTCTCAGACTTGCCTTCATTTATTCTTTCCTACATAAGGAGCAGAAGGGCACTGCCGATACGTGATGGCATAGATTAAATTTGGAGGACAAGCCCAGGTCGATGTCCTGTAAAGGCCTGGGTGCCATTATTTGTCTTGTAAACAGAACATGTCACTTCTAAAGTAAAATCCCATCAAAAGTGACAGTTCATTAAAAAGTGATGTGCTTAAGATAAACTTTTGCTAAATCTGTAGACTATAATGCCAGCGTGGTGTGGTGGTTAAGAGTGAGAGACTCTAATCTGTAGAACTGAATTTGAGTCCCTGCTGCTCCATGTGAACCCTGCTGGGTGACCTTGGGCCAGCCACGGTTATCTCAGAACTCTCTTAGTGCCACCTGCCTCACGAGGTGCCTGTTGTGGGGAGAGGAAGGGGAAGGCAATTGTAATGCGACTTTAAGACTCCTTAAGGTAGAGAAAACGGCATAAAACCAACTCTTCTATAATGCATATGTACAAATGTATTACGTAGTGGTTGAGAGGTAGCAATTGAAGTCAGGTCTGTATGTCCTTATTAAGGCACAGGCTGGATGCCTGTAACTATTTAATTATTTTCTGAAAGGGTTGCCACTTTTTTCTTATAGGTACTCTGGCAGCTTTAACAAACCTGTGATGTGTAGGTGTTCTACAGTTATCTCATATCTCCATGCTGGGGAAAGTGGCACCTGTTGGATATCTGCCTCATCTTGCTAGGAAATATTCCTAACCCCGCTAGGAAATAAAAGTGACAGCACTTGGTCCGTCAGATCTGTTGTAAAAGAAGGGCTGTAACTCAGTGGTAGGCTTATGTTGATGTGGATCCTGGTCCTGCAGTCAGCAGTCTAGAAAGTATCCATCTGACACCCTGGAGCAGGGGTCCCCAACGCAGCGCCCATGGGCACCACCCCACAGCCCCTGACACATTTACTGACACCTGCCAAGTGATTTTAGGAAGTGGGTGAGGCCAGGTAGGGCTTTTGCCCAGCAAGGCTTCTGACTGACGGTTGGAGATTTGATTGGCTGTTCAGATTTTTAAAAATGTTGCGCTGGCAGCAGGACAAAGACGTACACTGTGTTACTGAAGTTAAGCTATGACAATCCTTTTGTGGCAGGCTCCACCTCCTTTTTGGTAGCCATTTTGTTGCCACGCCCACCATGCCATGTCAGAATTCCAAATGTGTCTGCAGGCTCAAAAGGGTTAGGGACCCATGCCCTGGAGAACACAGCACAGAATTGCATACTGGGCTAGGTTAGATAAGTGGTTTGATTTTAATATGAAATTGCTCATTGTTTCCACTGCAGTAAATACCTAGCTCATAGGACATTTGATTACAAGGCGTGTGGCCTCTCTCTAAGCTTCCCAGGTACATCTGGTTGACAGCTGGATCTGAGGGTCCTTTGGTTTGAGCCAGCAAAGGCAGATCTTGTGTCCTTAGCATGAGTATCTGTGCTTAGCTGCATCAGGTTTGGAATACAAAAGTTCCGGTGAAAGCTAAAGCAAAGTGCTTTCAGATTATAGTGAGAATGTGCTGTTGTCTGCCAATAGTTTCATTAGATGTGGGCTGCAACATTAGGATCACTTTGGTTATTACTCAGAGAGGTTGCTCACTGTGGATTTTTCTAAATAATTGATTTCAGTAAAGCTGGGCTAGCATATTGCAAATTTGCAACTGTGTGTGTTTCAGTTGTGGTTTGTTCCTGGGGAGGGGGGAGAGCTTGGTAATTTATAAAGAAACATGTTAAGCAGTAATGATAAAACTATGACACTGTTTCACTTGTAATCCTGACTTTGTTACTGAGGGCTCTAGGAACAAATTGATCAATGGGATTTTACATTGCCACTTACTTTTTGCTGGAACTCAAGAGTACGGAGTTGCACATTTTCCATGCAAAACAAATTATTACGTTCATAAATGATGTGGCACTTCTATGTTTGTTACTTGTGGCCATATCTAATTCCCCCTCCCTTCTTTTTCCTCCTCCAGTATGTGGATTAACTGACCCCACTGGGATGTTTATGGAGCTGCTTTTGGTTTGTTCTCCATTGCTGGAAAATTGTCTGACTGGATGAGAATGCCTCGAACAAAACAAATAAATCCTAGAAATCTGAGAGGTAAGAAGTTCTGTTATAGGAAGGCCACTGAAGTTTTCCTTGCTAGGTGTAGCAGTTTGAATTTAAACACTGAATGACATTTGTACCGTTTTTGAAATGGCACCATTGTTGAGCTGTGTTGGTAATGCCATCAGTTCCTTTGCAGCATATAAATTGTCAGACATGAAGGAAGAGTACTGGAATGGGATCCAGAATTGTTCTGATACTTGTTGTTCTTTGAGACTAGCATGACAGAACATTAGCGCTATACTCAAGAGTGGGAATTCCTAGGCTATTTTACATTTAGCAATGTAATACAAACTCCCTCCCTCCAGAGCTTGCAAGAGGCCTTCTTTTCAATTGTATTTAATATGTAAGGACGGAGGGAAATCTGTCATGCATTCAGGGACCCTGGCGTCTTTCCCTCCAAATGTATCTTTCTCTTTTAGCAGGCCTGCTCTCTATATTTCTGTCTCCCTTTCCGCTGCCCCCCATAAAATTTCAGACTGCTTGTAAACGTTTCTCTTGGTTTAAAGAAATGTTTGTAGTTTGGTAAGCGGAGCTGCTGAAGACGAGGCCAGCAGGAAAACTGGCACATTCTGATTGTGCTTTTATCAGTTGTGGTGGATGTATTCTCTGATGGTGTTTTGTGTTTTAATTACCAGGTTATTTTCTTAACAGCCGTAGAGATGGCTTTTTGGAGAAAGTATATAAACTTGGCACACAGTCCCAAGGAAATTGTTCTCTTTAAGGGGTTATGGTGTCGATGAGGATGGAATTTACAAGTTTTGTTTAGGAAAAATATTATAAGACTGAAATTGATGTGGGCTTAATGTTTACAGGATGCAGACTTTAATAAAGCTTTTCTTGAGGCACTCATGGCATTTGAAATAGCTTTCTGGTGTTTTTAAGACCTGCCCAGTTTTCAGGAAAACTACAGTAAATGGAAAAAAAAATCAAAGGTGATATTCCAAATAACAGCAAAATATTGATTTTTATAAGTCCATAGTCAGCAATGGTAGATGTATGTATGTGTGTGTGTGTGTGTTTTTTGCTGGCTTGCTATTTATTTATTTAAAAATATTTTTACCCTGCCTTTTCTCTGAGATTTTCATTGTGTCCAACAAAAGAATACCCAATGCTAAGTTTAAGAACAATAAATATACACATTAAAAAGTCTTGATAATAGTAACATTATTATCTACTCTAAGAAAACATTATTATCCACCCTAAGAAAACAAAATCCACCCTAGTCCACTGTAAGAAAAACCAAAAAAGAGCCCACTGTGTAGCGCACAGCAGTTCTTTAGCCACAGCTGTCCCTTTGAGAGGGTGAATTGGGGCAACTGCCTAGACCGTGCACTTCCCAAAGATTTATTTATCATATGGCAGAGTTACACACAGGAAACGTATAATAATAAAAATACATAACCAAGTTGATATACTGGGTATGCGGACTAATTGGGCAGTCCCCCTAAATCCTAATATCTACATTTTTAATCCACTCAATCGCAGCTGGGGAGAGTTGAAAGAGCTCTGTCACATCTCTTCGGAAAGCTCGACGCTCATATTCTTGTGACAGATGGAAAATAGTTTGGCAGGCTGCATCTCAATCACAGTTAGGTCCTGGTATTTTGCCCCATTTAAACAACAGGTCTGCACAGCTGTCAAACCCTGTTCATATTTTTTTAGCTGTCTTCCATACTTTACATGGCAAGTCAAATCGTGCAGGCCTCTTGTTGATGCTTATGGGTATTGCGTGGAACTGACTGCATCTATGTTCGCACCCATTCATTCCCTAGATCAAAATTTTGTGATTGCTGGATTTGTGCAGACTTTATTGCTGGGTGTTGGGATCTTACGTAGTCTGGATAGGCCCGCATCAGCCATGTCTTTGTGGATAGGCAGTTCTCTGTTTTCAGTGATCTTTCTATATTCACAAAAAAGAGCATTTTTTCTTCAGAGATGTGGGGACGCAGTGTGGCACAATGTGGGTAGCCAATAGGTTGGAGTACGTTTAATATATCTGCTGATAGTTCTGATTGTTGTGTTGAATTTTATATCAAGCTTGTGGACATGGGGTTGTTGAGCCACACTGAAGCACCATGTTCCACCATGTTCCATATGAACCCCAAAGCTGAGCATTAAGTGTTGTAGTAGACGCACCCTAAGTTCAAGTTGTACCACATAATTTTTGGAGGATCTCATTTTGTGTGCATATTTTCATTGCTACATTGGTAAGATGGTGTTTATAGCTCAAGGTCCTGTCCAGGGTAATGCCAAGGTACTTACATGTATGGTTGTGTGTAAGTTGGGAGCCGTTAAGGTAGACATTCAGTTCTCAGTTTGTAAGATTGTAATTGAGATGGAAACAGGAACATTCTATTTTTCCTGGACTTGGGGTAAGCTGCCATTTACAGTAGTAGTCAGTCAAAATTTCAAGGTCCCTAGTCAGTCTTTCCTCAGTCCTTTCAATTGATTTGTTCCATACTATAATTGCCATGTCATCGGCATAAGCAAATTTCCTGGAGAACATCTTGGGAGCATCAGAGATGTGTAATTGAAAAGAACTGGAGTGAGGACCGAACCCTGGGATAGACTGTTACTCAGTTTCTTCTGCTTGCTGATTGACTGACCCTTAATTACTTGGTAAGTTCTATCTCTCAGCATGTTATTTAGGAGTTGAAATAACGTTCTGCAGGGAAAAACTGTGTTAAACTTGTACAGCAGACTGTCCCTTCAGACTGTGTCATAAGTGGCAGTCAGATTGATAAAAACACTTCTGATACCTGCCTCAATGAAAGTTTTTAAGCTGAGAACCTGGTTTTCACAACTATGATAGGGTCTAAATCCTCCTTGCTCTATAGGGACGTGTTCATTAATTCTATGACTGAGTCTGTTCAGGATTAGCCTCTCAAGTTTATAACAGGAGCTCAGAAGGGAAATAGATCTGTAGCTTTCTGCCAGATGTTTTGGTTTTCCACATTTCAGAATAACAACTATCTTTGCTTTCTTGGATTCCCCTGGGAGTCTTCCTGTTCTCATGATGTCAGTGAGAAACTTTGTGAGCCACTTCTTAGTGCACGTGCCACTGCTGATCAGGAACTCATTATGGATGCAGTCAGAGCCTAGTGCCTTTCTGTTCTTGATGTCCTTCAGTGCCTTGGAAATCTCATCAGCACTGAAAACCCCTGACAGCTCGCAGTCTTCAGGGCAGGTGCGTTTCAGAATCTGGAGTTCATTTTTTATCCTGATTGTAAAATCCCAAAGAAACTACCAATCATATGAGCATCAGTGCCTGTCATCCATGTTATGAGCAATGGCAGCTTGGGGTTGAACGTGAGCTCAGTGAGGTACCTACTGCCCAGGTGATCAGTAGTGAAAACCTTCTGGAGCTACAGAGAGATGGGAGGATTCTGTCCTAGGTCCACTGCTGAAGGGATGACCCTGTCTCTAGCCATCAGCCCTGGAAACAGTTCTTGAGATACCTACCAATAACTATCACTGAAAGCAAACTTTGAGTCTAATGGCATCTTTAAGACCAACAGAGTTTTATTCTAGGTATAAGCTTTCGTGTGCAAGGACACTTCATCAGATACAGTAAAACAGAATTTCCTCAACCATTACTATAGGAGGAGGGGAGGTGTTAGTTGCCAGGAAGGGCCCAGTAGAGTCAAGACGGAAACCAAAACAAAAATGGAAATTACCAGTCCATACATATAGGTAGAAGGTGAGCAGTAAATTAGCACACAGCATCATGAAGATAGCAGGTTCAAGGATCAAACAGGAATAATAAGTTTAGTGTATATGGTTACCATTTGTTTGGGTTCAATTCTGTGGGGAAAACAGTGAAGGAAAGAAATATGTCAACATTGGAGATTGCTGTATTCTTAATTGTGGAATGCTGAGAGTAATTGAGACCCTGTGATCCCTCTCCTTTCAAGCATGGAGATGACTTTACAGCGCCTTCTTTGACATCGGGCGATTGGCTGCGCTGGTTTATCTCCCCTGACCTCAGACCAGAGAAATACATTTCACTTTCTACTGTTCATTACATTACATTACATTACAATCTTCTATTCTAATCCATTATTCCAAATAAGATATAAAATAAAATGGCCCTTCTGGGGGATTGGTGAGACTACAGATGTAAGGGCTGAATGAGGTTAGCATATGTAGTGAGATAAGAAACCAATATTCCTGTTAAGTCCTGGGATTCCATTGTTCTGAGTATTGTAATGACTTGCAACTCAGGAATTTCACTTTCTAATCTGTTCCTGAAGTTTCTTTGCAATAAAACAGCTACTTTGAGGTCACCCATTGAATGTCCTAGAAGGATGAAGTGTTCTCCTACAGGTTTCTGAGTCTTGTGATTCTTGATGTCTGATTTGTGTCCATTCATCCTTTGGCATAGGATTTGACCTGTTTGCTGTATGTAGAGAACTGAAGGGCATTGTTGGCATTTAATGGCATATATAAAGTTAGAAGAGGAGCATGTGAATAGGCCTGAGCTAGTGTAATTGATGTTGTTAGGTTCAGCAATTGTATGTGGCAGCAAAGTTGGCATCTGGGTTTATTGCAGGCTCTGGTACGAGTGTCTGTATTGAGATTAGATGTTGTATTATTGTGAGTGAGGAGTTGTTTAAGATTGGGGGGCTGTCTGTGCACACGAAAATATTTTCCTCCCGATACTTGCGAAAGAGATAAAAGGAAGTACTTCTTCACCCAAAGAGTGATTAACTCATGGAATTCACTGCCACAGGAGGTGGTGGCAGCTACAAGCATGGACAGTTTCAAGAGGGAATTAGATAAACATATGGAGCAGAAGTCCATCAGTGGCTATTAGCCACAAGGTATAGATAGGAACTCTCGGTCTGGGGCAGGTGATGCACTCTATTCTTGGTGCTGGGGGGGGCAGCAGTGGGAGGGCTTCTAGTGTCCTGGCCCCACTGCTGGACCTCCTGATGGCACCTGGTATTTTTGGCCACTGTGTGACAGAGTGTTGGACTAGATGGGCCATTGGCCTGATTCAACATTGGCTTCTCATGTTCTTATGTTCTTATCTATCTCCAATTCTGACATTTATTTCCTTCACTGTTTTCCCTCCAGAACTGAACCCAAACAAATGATGAACATATAAACTAAGCTTATTATTCCTATTTGGTCCTTGCATCTGTTAAACATCTTCATTATGTTGTATGCTAATTTGCTGTTCATCCTCTAACTATATGTATGGGCTGGTAACTTCTGCTTCAGTGTATCTGAAAAAGTGTGCACGCACATGAAAAGGCTGATGCCTTGAATAAAACTGTTGATCCTAAAGGTGCCACTGGACTTGAATTTTGTTCTATTTTTGGGATAGCTGATTTAAATAACTTAGTTTTAAAAAGCAAGTTAGAGATTTTGTAAATTGTGTAAATATCCCACTAGTCAAAACATTAACTTGCCTTTGAATGTGATGGAAATATCTGCATGGGGCTCGTTGGAACGCTCTGTGTAAGAACCTCTCTCTTAAATAACAATTTTGTATTGTCAGTTTTTCCACTGAGGACTGTGTTTCCACTTTAATTGGCAGTTTTTCCCCCATTCAGAGGGAAAGCACTAGACCAACTAAAGTAGAACAAATTTACCACTAATATCTCCGATCTGTCTTCAGATTTTCCATTTGTACTTAGTAGAATACTGCAGAATAATTTTAAGCGTCTAACAATGGAGTCCTAGGTGTATTTACTTTGAAGTAAATCTGGCTGGATGCAGTAAGACTTATTTTTTGTAACTGCATAGGATTACAGCCCAGTCCACTATTTGCTGACAGAAAAAGAATAAGAAGAGTTGGATTTATACCCCACTCTTCACTCTGAGTCTCAGAGCAGTTTACAGTCTCTTTCCCTTCCTCTCCCCACAACAGACACCCTGCGAGGTAGGTGGGGCTGAGAGAGCTCTGAGAGAAGTGCTCTTGAGATAACAGCTCTGAGAGAACTGTGACTGACCCAAGGTCACCCAACTTGGCCGGATGTGGAGAAGCAGGGAAGCCCAGTTCTCCCAGATTAGAGTTTGCCGCTCTTAACCACTACACCAAACAGTTCTCATAGCATATTGTAAATCTTGCAGTATTTTTAGTTCTCTGTCTAGTTGAAAAATAACTGCTGCGCTAAGGATGTCCAAATAGTTTCTGATTCCTAAAAATGCAATGCTTGTGAAGCAGCAAAGCCTTTATATACTAGATACCTGTTGTCAGTTGTCCTTGCCTCCACCTTCCTTTGCCAACATTGTTTTAGCAAATTTTAGATTGTAAGCACCTTGGAGGCAGGGACCCTTCATCTTGTACATGCATACTAATGGTGCTGTAGAAATAAATAACTACCTGACATTTGATTACATGGGAAAATTCCACAAAATGTTAGACCATGATCATGTATTCCACGAAATTATGTATGTGTGTTCTCCAGGTTTTAGAATGGCTGGTATTTTGCATCTTCCAGGAAAAGCTGAACTGAAGGCTTTTTACTCCCACCCAATTGAGGGTGTTTTCTGTCTTCGTTTAGGGGGATTGTCTCTATAGCCCCCTGCTTACCCACTAGGTAATATAATGGTGGATACAGGGTTTTTTTTGTTTTTTTTTTAATTGCTTTTTACGATATCATGAGTTTGACTTGTTTTAATTTTTAAAATGTTTTGCAACATGCTTGGGCTGTTCCTGTGGTTTGAGAGGGGAAGACAAGAGAAACTCTCTTGAACCCTCTCTGGGTCTGTAGTTAGATTTGCCTGACTTTGTTTGTTAATAATTTATTGCAATTGTTTCAGACTTAAGTTCACTGTTGTGCAAGCCTTTCTCCTTGACACAATTCCATCAAATTAAGGACTGCTTCATCTGGGGAGGGGCCAGATTCACAGAGGCCAAGCAGTCCAGGAACAGAAGGAACTGTTCCCCTGTGACATATTGGCAACAAATGAAGGCAGGAGTGTTTACTCTTACCTGGCTCCTATCAGGTAAGAAAGGGCACCTCGCATGATATATTTGGCCTGCAGAACTTTGGGGCATTTGCCAGATCAGAACTAAAGGGATAGCCAGTCTGGTGTAGTGGTTAAGAGCACGGACGCTAATCTTGGTGAACCAGGTTTGATTCCCCACTCCTCCACATGCAGCTGCTGGGTGACCTTGGGCAAGCCACAGTTCTCTCAGAGCTGTTCTCTCAAGAGCAGTTCTCTCAAGAGGTATTCCAGCCCCACCACCTCACTGGGTGTCTGTCGTGGGGAGGGGAAGGGAGACTGTAAGCCGCACTGTGAAGGGCGGGGTATAAATCCCATCTCTTTATCTTCTTCTTTCCCAAAGACCACTTTCGTGGCTCAGAGATATATCTGAGATCCTCTCATTTTGCAAGAGTCTGAAGTGCGTATAAATCTCTCTCACATATTTTTGGTGCAGTCCTAAACAGAGTTATGCCCTTCTAAGTCAGTTTTATTTCATTAAACTTAGAAGGGCGTAACCCTGTTTAGGACTGCACTGTTTGCGTCTGAGGTAATAACATCGCAAGGGACAGTCATGCCATTTTTAATCAGGGCAGGGCTCTGAGTCAAATAAGAGGGTGCCCCCTTCTCTGTTACCTTACTGGGGTGTGCCACTGCCTGGATGGAAAGCACTTCTTCCAGCTCAACCATCCCTTTCTTCAGGGAAGCCTACGGGGGCTTGAGAAATCCTCTGGAGTATCATAAGTGGCACCAATTGCCAGAGAAACTGGCAAAAATATATTAACAGCCGTAATGGGAAATGTTAGTACTGTGGAGAAGATGTGCTTGCCTCTACCATACGTGTTGGAAATGTCTAAGACATCTGCTTTTGGAGAAAAGATTTCAAATGATTTATCTAGGAACTTTGACTGTAACATTTCATGCTCTGTGGAATTATTGCTCTTGAATTATGCGGCAGAATATCCTGAGAGATATTGTACTGTATCCTGCCTGATTAGTTTTTTGCTTGCCATTGGGAGAAGTCTTCGACTCCTGGGAAAAATGAATGGTTGGGAAAGCTGATTTTGTATGATTAGACTAACTTTTCCTCTAAGGTCTAAAAATTTAGAGAATGCATTTGAATACAAATGATTTAGTGTATGGATAACTGTAATGGAAATTAGAATCCAATTTAAGGTGGCTATTTGTAGAGAGATGTTTTTAAAGGTTATGGCTTTTTTTTGTAATTGGAATGCCATCTCTGGATGTTTTGGCATATAAATAAATTTAAAAATCCTTGGGAAGGTGGAGGACCCTTGTTTGCAAATTAGTTGTTGATGCTTGAACAGTTTTTGACCAATAAATTGAGCGGTGGCCAGTTTAGTGTAGTGGTGAGGAGCATGGACTGTAATCTGGGAGAACCGGGCTTGATTCCCCACTCTTACACTTGCAGGTGCTGGATGACCTTGGGCAAGCCATAGTTCTGTCAGAGCTGTTCTTGAAAGAGCAGTTTCTGTCAGAGCTCTTTCAGCCCCGCCTACCTCACAGGGTGTCTGTTGTGGGGAGGGGAAGGGAAGGGAGTTCGTAAGCGGCTCTGAGATTCCGAGTGAAGGGCAGGGTATACATCCAATCTCTTCTTCTTTTAGGGGTGATGAGTTAAAAAACCAGTGATCTTTTACAAATTAATTATTATTCTGGTCAACACTGGAGCAAAAGGAAGCCCTTCAGTAGGGGAGAGGAGATGGACATGGTTTTTAGTAGGCCTAAGAATATAAGGACTTTTAAAAGCTTGAGTCCAGTAGCACCTTTAAGGTCAACAAAGTTTTATTTAAGACTAGGGAGCAAAGCCCGTTGTGGTGGAAGACAACGGGCCCTAGAAAGGAAGAGAGGGAGGTGGAAGGGAGAGAGGGTTGGAGGAAGGAAGGAAGGAAGGAAGGAAGAGGGGGAAGAGTGAAAGAAAGGAGAGAGGAAGAAAGGAAGGGGGAAAAGGAAGGGAAGAGGGGCAGAAAAGGGCTTCTCTGGGCCCAGAGAAGGCCTTTTCTGTCCCCCACACACCATCCCCTGGGCCTTCTATGGGGGCAGTAGGCAGTGTGTGGGGGAAAAGGGCTTCTCTGGGCCTACTGCCCCCATGGAAGGCCCAGAGGATGGTGTGTGGGGGACAAAAAATGGCTTCTCTGGGCCTACTGCCCCCATAGAAGGCCCAGGGGATGGCGTGTGGGGGACGGAAAAGGGCTTCTCTGGGCCTAGTGCCCCCATAGAAGGCCCAGGGGATGCGGTGTGGGGGATGGAAAAGGGCTTCTCTGGGCCTAGTGCCCCATAGAAGGCTCAGGGGATGGCGTATGGGGGGCGGAAAAGGGCTTCTCTGGGCCTAGTGCCCCATAGAAGGCCCAGGGGATGGCATGTGGGGGGGAGAAAAGGGTTTCTCTGGGCCTAGTGCCCCATAGAAGGCTCAGGGGATGGCGTGTGGGGGCGGCGGAAAAGGCCTTCTCTGGGCATAGTGCCCCATAGAAGGCTCAGGGGATGGCATGTGGGGGGGGGCGGAAAAGGCCTTCTCTGGGCCTAGTGCCCCCATAGAAGAAGAAGAAGAGAAGAAGAGATTGGATTTATACCCTGCCCTTCACTGCCCAAAGGCGTCTCAGAGCGGCTTACAAACTCCTTTTCCTTCCCCTCCCCACAACAGACACCCTGTGAGGAGGTGGGGCTGAGAGAACTCTAACACAAACTGTTCTTGAGAGAACAGCTGTGCCAGAGCTTGCCCAGGGGATGGTGTGGGGGAGTCGCGGAAAAGGGCTTCTCTGGGCCTAGTCCCTTCATAGAAAGCCCAGGGGATGGTGTGGGGGGCGGAAAAGGGCTTCTCTCACTTGCCTCAGCCTTGAGGGCCTGTCCCTGCGCTCACACTCCAGACGGTCCTCTCCTGTCGGAGGACTGGAACAGACAGAGCTGAAAACACTGATCAGGGCTGACGTGGGCGGGACTTTGCGAAGCAGCCAGTCAGCCCTGGCCCGTGTCTTCTGACTGCCAGTTCTTGAGCCGAATCAATTATGGCAAGCATAGAATGCGGTGGAACCAGAATTCAAATATATATAAGGACAGGATATAAACTTATGTGTGCAGGATATAAACTTGTGCAGGCTTTGTTGGTCTTAAAGGTTTTAAAAGTTTGTGTCCAGTGACACGTTTAAGACGAACACAATTTTATCCGAGGTATAAACTTCCGTGTGCACACACATTTCTTCAGATATCTGGAGACAGGTGCGTGCACATGAAAGCTTATAGCTTGAATAAAACTTTGTTGGTCTCAAAGGTGCCACTGAACCCAAACTTTGTTGTGCTCCTTCAGGTCAACACACCTACCCACCTGGATCTATTTAAAAACTTTATTATTCTAATAGGAGAACCAGCAGAGCTCCTCTGACGATCCAGTTCCAATATAAGTGTGTTTCAGTGATGGAGCGAACATACTGCGGAACATCTTGATGCAGCCCCATCTGTGTTTGCAATGGATCAGGTCTAGGAGGCCGTATTGCAAAATCTGTGTCTGTAGGAAAATATTTAGCCCCACTAAGTTCAATATTTTTCTTTCCAGTATTGATATATGCATACTGTTCAGGGAGCCCTTTCAGGCTAGATCTTAGGACCTAGAAGCACATGTGGGTGAGCTGGAAAGAGGAGGGATAGCCAGGAGAGAATCAGATATCTGTTTTGCCCATCTGGGGACTAACACTACCCTCAGTAGGGAGGACAGAACTTAGAGGCGTGGTTCTCAAGGGGCTAGGTTTGGATCCTGGATATGTTATTATAACACAGTTCTCTTGAAAAGTGCTCCAAGTATTACCTGTGATGTAATGAGTACAGCAGTCTAATAAAATAGGTCAGTGTCGTCCTCCCCATTCCACTGGTTTGGGACGGTGAGTAATAGCTGCTTGTCTATAGTTAGTCGATGAGTATCTTGTTTTCTGTTGCCCCAGAAGGTAGGACCAGAACCAGCTGGTTGAAATTAAATCAGAAGAGTTTTTGGCGAAACATTAGGAGGAACTTCCTGATAGAGCGGGTTGAAATTAAATCATAAGAGTTTTTGGCGAAACATTAGGAAGAACTTCCTGATAGAGCGGTTCCTCAGTGGAACAGGCTTCCTCAGGATGTGGTGGGCTCCTCTTCTTTGGAGGTTTTCAAACAGAGGCTAGGTGGCCATCTGACAACAATGCTGATTCTGTGAAATTAGGCAGATCATGAGAGGAAGGACAGGAAGGGTTGCATCAGTGCCTTGTTCTTGTGGTCCTTTCTTACATACCTTGGGAAATGCTGATTGCCACTATGGGGTCAGGAAGCAATTTTCCTCCAGGCCAGCTTGGCTGGAGATCCTGGAGGATTCTTTTTTTTGTCATCTTCTGGGTGTGGAACAGCGGTCACTGGGTGTGGGGGGCATATTTGTGAATTTCCTGCATTGTGCAGGTGGGTGGACTAGATGGCCCTGGAGGTCCCTTCAAACTCTATGATTCTATGTGGCTGAAGTTAGACTTCAGCAATCCTGTGCATGTGTATTTGGAAGCAAGTTGCATTGAGTTCAATACAGCTTACTCTCAAGGATTCATAAGATATGCAGCCTTTTAACCATTGTTGTCCTGCATCAGTTCCTGTAGCTGTGATGGTCTAGATGTTTTAGACAAAGCCTTGAAGGTTCCTCCTCACACAGAATTTTTGGTGATTTATGCTATTCCTTTTGTTCTGTAGGTTTTCACCTTCCTGGTGGGCTCCCCCCCCCCAAGGCTGAAAGTTAGAAGAATATGAGAATAACTCAAATTTGAATAGGAGAGCGAAAGTGTAAATGGTATGGCTTTTAGAGGAAATTGCTAGATTCACTGCAGCTTTCTAGATAGAAATATAAATTGATTTGAATGCAATTTCTCATTATTTTTCAAATGATAAAATTAGGCTTTTTCCAGAAGTGATAGGTCAGAATAGTTGTGTTTATAACTCTCTTGCTCCTCCGTTCACTTTGTATGCTTCATGCTACAATATGTATAGTTCCTAATTAGTGAAGTGTGTTGCTTACGGAAAGTTTTGCACCCAGAGTAATAGTTTGGACTACCTCGTAGATTGTTCTTTTGTGTGGAATTTTCAAACAGACGTGTTTATGGGCATGGAAGTTATATTTATTAGAGAATATCTCTACATTACTTGTAACTTTTCTGCATAGAATTCCATTTTCCAGAATTTTTGTCATGAAACTAGGCATACTGCTTGACTTTCAGAAACACTGGGGAAAGAGTTAAATTGCACTGAGAAAATTTTAATGGGGTTATTTCTTTTTGTGGTTCATGCCCCATGAGAATCATAAAGACTTTGTTGGTAGTGAAGTGGAAGAAATAATGAGTAACACTTTCCCTGAGAGTTGGAAAAGTACATTCTAACACTGTGAATAAATTTAAATTTCCTAAGTAACTTGCTGACTAATAATTTTAAATGATATTTTAAAGAAAAATCTGGAAAATTAGGGTGCCAGGGTTTTTTTGGTTTTTGTTTTGGCTAGGGTTTGAAGAAGTACATTGTGTCCTCTTCTCATTTTTGCTGAAGAGAATCTGTGAGCATATATCAATTTTAGTGGGCATTGAAAGCGCTGAAAAAGGGGGAGTTCAGTTGCCAAACAAGTGGTTCTGAAATACTCCCTTAGAAGTCAGTAAGTGGCTACCAGGAAAATCCTAAGAAGAGTTATACCCTTCAAAGACTCTTGTGGTCTCTGGGTTTAGAAGGGCATAACTCTGTTTAGGATTGCACAGTAAGAGGGAAAACACAGAAGAGGTGTGATTCTAATCTCACTTCATCAACAGCAACCACAAAAACTCACTTAGGACAGGGGTTAAAATGTCAGGCTGGGATTTGAGAGACTGCAGTTTGAGTCCCCACTTTGCTGTGCTGGCTGGCTTTGGGCCGCTCAGCCTCAGCTACCTCACTGTATTCTTGTGAGGAGAAAATGGAGGAAGGGTGAAAGTTATAAGCCACTTTGGGTCCCTGTGGTGGAAAAAAGTGCGGTATAAATAAATAAACTTCCATTCCCTTGACTTGGTACAGCAGAAGTGCTTGGTGCTGTTCAAAAATAGGGGGGTCCGAACGGTTATATTTAATGTGCCATCTTTTAATTGCTTAAGGGTTTTAGCTGTTTTAAGAATTAATTACATTATTGGCTTTAAATTGTTTATGCACCTTGTTGTTAATTGTTTAATTGTTTATGCACTTTGTTGTTACCTGCCCTGAAGGGCGGGATATAAATTAATTAAATAAATAAATATTACCATGGTACCCTCCAGTTATGCAGCATCCCTTGGCTCCCCTCAGAAAAGAAGCCCTTGAAAGAGTCCAGAGGGACATGCCAGGTAAAGATAAATCGGCAGTATAAGGAAATACCACATTTTTAAAATCAAGGAGGCTCTTAGTTTTTATCCTGCCCTTCCAGATAACTTCATCTATGGTGTAACCATCCTGCAATGTAAGTTAGGGTGAGAGTCAGTGTGTGGCCCGACAAAGATTTGAACCTTGGTTTCCCTAACCTGTAGCACACTGCCACGCTGGTTCTCACGGTTCCTAAATGTAGTTGCGATACACTAATACACATTATTCCTGCAAGCTTGAGCTATGTATACAACTCTGAATAATGTGGTTTGACAGTTTGCTGCTAATGATAGACTTCAGCTTCTGTGGTACAGACAGAAGTTTGCTTCAACAGTATCTAAGGCCTGGCAAAGGAGGCAGGGTCACAGAGGCTCTGGGCTGCCAAGAGCCATCATGGTTCCCCCTAGGAAAAAAAAAATTCCCTCTGCCCTCACACCATGACCCCGATCCAAAACAAATATCACAACAAAACAAATCACTTGTCTTTCTGTTCCTGTGAACAGAATAATAATTGTTACCTGGGAATAAGCCCCATTGAATTGAGACATCCTTCTCTCTCAACCAGTACTAAACTGCAAAAAGACTTTAGAAATATTTCTACTAAGCTGGGAAACAGACTCACAGGGTGCTTAATGGGGGGAGGAAAATTGGAGGGGATGTGAGAAGTTGGTTTCATTGTCCAGGGAGAGGAGGCAGGTGAGCTAAGTCTCCAGATGGGGTTGTCTTCCTGCACCTGGATTACCTTAAGAAAATAATTCTAGTCCCCAGATGCCAAATCCACCTAGCTCCAGCTCTCTCTTCCCATCCCATCCCGTCCCCTCTTCTTTTGCATATATTAATTAATTACAACATATCATAGATCCATGGCATGCATGTTAATGGGAATTACAGTTGGTTTTCTGCCTTACTAACAAACATTTTTCTGTGTGTGTAGCAATATCGGCAGGCTGAGAATTCACTTAATGCATCTGATCAAATAGATTCTAACAATGAAAGCTGGAACTTCTGCAGTTGTTGTTCAGTCACACAATTGAGTCTGACTCTTTGTGACCCCATGAACCACATCACGCCAGGCCTGTCTTCTGCTGTCCTACAGCATTTGTTCAATTTCATGTTCGTTGCATTGATAACATTGTCTAACCATCTCATCCTTTGCCATCCCCTTCTTTACCTTCAGTCTTTCTCAGCATCAGGGTCTTCTCCAGTGAGTGCTCCCTTCTCTTTGAGCTTCAGCTTCAGTATCTGGCCTTCCAGGGAACAGTCAGGGTTGATTTCTTTTAGGATTGACTGATTTGATCTCCTTGTAGTCCAAGGGACTCTCAAAAGTCTTCTCCAGCACCATAATTCAAAAGAATCTGTTATTTGGTGCTTGGCCTTCCTTATGGTCCAACTCTCGCAGCCGTATATTACTACTGGGAATACCATTGCTTTGACCATATGGACTTTTGTTAGCAGGGTGATGTCTCTACTTTTTATTATGCTGTCTAGGTTTGCCATAGCTTTCCTCCCAAGGGGCAGGCATCTTTTAATTTCATGGCTGCAGTCACCGTCTGCCTTGATCTTGGATCCCAGGAACGTGAATTCTGTCACTACTTCCATGATCTCCCCTTCTAGTTGCCAAGGAGTGAGGGGTCTGGATGCCATGATCTTAGTTTTTGTGATGTTGAGTTTCAAGCCAAGTGTTGTGCTCTCCTCTTTGACCATCAGCAAGAGGCTCTTTAGGTCCTCTTCACTTTCTGCTATTGGAGTGGTATCACTGGCATATCTGAGGTTGTTGATGTTTCCCCTAGCAATCTTAATTCCTGCTTGTGGTTCATCCAGGCCAGCATTTTGCATGATGTACCCTGCATATAAATTAAATAAGCAGGGTGACAATGTGCATCCTCGTTGTACTCCTTTTCCTATGCTAAACCAATCAGTTGTTCCATGTTCAGTTCTAACTGTTGCTTCTTGATCTTAATACAGGTTTCTCAGGAGACATGTGAGGTGGTCTGGTACTCCCATCTCTTTAAGGACTAGCCACGGTTTGTTGTGATCCACACAATCAAAGGCTTTAGTGTAGTCAATGAAGCAGAAGTAGATGTTTTTCTGGTACTCCCTTGCTTTCTCCATAATCTAGTGAATGTTGGCAATTCGACCTCTTGTTCCTCTACCTCTTCGAAACCCAGCTTGTACTTCTGGCAGTTCTCTATCCACATACTGCTGAAGCCTAGCTTGTAGTATCTTGAGCATGACCTTGCTAGCATGTGAAATGAGTGCAATTGTACGATAATTTGAACATTCCTTGGCATTGCCCTTCTTTGGGATTGGAATGTAAAGTAACCTTTTCCAATCCTGTGGCCACTGTTGCGTTTTTCAAATTTCCTGGCATATTGAGTGTAGCACTTTAACAGCATGATCTTTTAGGATTTTGAATAGCTCAGCTGGGCTACCATCATCTCTGCTAGCTTTGTTGTTAGTAATGCTGTCTAAGGCCCATTTGACTTCGCATTCCAGGATGTCTGGCTCGAGGTCAGTTATCACACTGTTGTGGTTGTCAGGGACATTCAGGTCCTTCTTGTATAGTTCTTCTGTGTGTTCTTGCCACCTCTTCCTAATCTCTTCTGCAACTGTTACGTCCCTACCATTTTTGCCCTTTATCATGGCCATCTTTGCATGGAACATTCCCTTGATTTCTCCAATTTTCTTGAAGAGATCTCTAGTCCTTCCGATTCTGTTGTTTTTCTCTATTACTTTGCATTGTTAGTTCAGGAAGGCCTCCTTATCTGTGCTTGCTGTTCTTTGGAAATCTGCATTCAGTTGTGTACATCTTTCCTTTTCACTTTTGCTTTTCGCTTTCCTTCTTTCCTCAGCTATTTGTAAAGCCTCATCAGACAGCCACTTTGCTTTCTTGCATTTCTTTTTCTTTGGGATGGTGGTGATTGCTGCCTCCTGTACAATGTCACGAACCTCTGTCCATGGTTCTTCAGGCACTCTATCAAATCTAGTCCCTTAAACCTATTCTTCACCTCCACTGTATATTCATAAGGGATGTGGTTTTGGTCAAACCTGAATGGCCTAGTGGTTTTCCCAACTTTCTTCAGTTTAAGCCTGAATTTTGCAATGAGTAGCTCATGATCTAAGCCACAGTCAGCTCCGGGTCTTGTTTTTACTGACTGGATAGAGCTTCTCCATCTTTGACTGCAAATTATATAGTCAATCTGATTTCGGTGTTGCCCATCTGGTGATGTCCGTGTGTGGAGCTGCCTGTTAGGTTGTTGGAAGAGGGTGTTCGCTATGACCAGCATGTTCTCTTGACAAAACTCTGTTAGCCTTTGCCCTGCTTCATTTTGTTCTCTTAAGGCCAAACTTGTCTGTTATTCTGATTACCTTTTGACTTCCTACTTTAGCATTCCAGTCCCCTAGGACATCTTTTTTTGGTGTTAGTTCTAGGAGGTGTTGTAGGTCTCCATAGAACTGGTCCACTTCAGCCTCCTCTGTGTCAGTGGTTGGGGCATAGACTTGGAACTACAATACATTTTTTTAATGGTAGCACAAGAGTTGTTTTTGGTATTGCCACAACAGATTAACGAGGCTACCCCACTAGAATTTGCTCTTTCTAGTTACTCAGTTTGTGCAAAGATCTCACTAGGATTTAGTCTGAGTTTGTTTCAGCACAGACTGAGTTATGGAAGAAAAATACTTCTGGGCATGCACAAACTTCTGTTACCTTAACATTAAAAAAAACAAACCAAAACTGCAGCCTTCATTCTTCACATACACTTTAATATTGTAATAGCATACTTAAAAGATGCAGAAGCAGCAGTGAGATTACTGATCAACATTTTTAATCCCTTGCATAAAAATGAGGATATGGTAACTACATACCCTGTATCTTTCATAAGAATAAAATGAAATCATACCAGAGGATCATACCAGAGGTTTCTCTAGTCCAGTGTCCTTTTTGTCACGCTAGCCAGCCAGATATTCTGGGAATCCCATCAGAACAGAATAAAGGTAACAACCATCCCAAACAGTGTCCCCCCCAACTGGAATTCAAGAGTATACTGCCCCTGAATATGTGGGTTCTATTTGGTCATCATATCTAATGACCACTCCTGGACTTTCCACCTCCATGAATCTGTCTAATCCTCTTTTAAGGTCTTCTAAATCTGTGGAGCGCTGAAGAATAGATTCTTTTGAACTATGGTGCTGGAGAAGACTCTTGAGAGTCCCTTGGACTGCAAGGAGATCAAATCATTCAGTCCTAAAAGAAATCAACCCTGACTGTTCCCTGCAAGGCCAGATCCTGAAGTTGAAGCTCAAATACTTTGGCCACCAAATGAGAAGGGAGCATTCACTGGAGAAGACCCTGATGCTGGGAAAGATTGAAGGTCACAGAAGAAGGGAATGGCAAAGGATGAGATGGTTAGACAGTGTCACCGATGCAACGAACATGAAATTGAGCAAACTTCAGAGGACAGCGGAAGACAGGAGGGCCTGGCACGATCTGGTCCATGGGATCGCGAAGAGTCGGACTCGACTGTGCGACTGAACAACAACAACAACAAATCAGTGGATGTTACCTCATGCTAGTTTATTCCATGAATTAATTATGCATTATGCGATATAAACTGAAACGAAGATATTCACCTAAGGCTTCCGCTGTGCTGCATTTATAACCTATAATGCCAATCAGTACAGACCACAATGCATGTAAAGAGTGGTAGGGGGATCAGCCTTTCACTGCTTTGATAGATTCTTGGGAAATATTATCTTGACACAGAGGTTTTCTGTTCTACCAAGTATATTTTAACCCCCAGCCAGGGTAGGGATGAAAATGAGGCTGGAAAGCCTGGGAGTGACACCTTAGGGTTGTCAGCCCCCCCCCCCGGAGGCAGGGGATCCTTGCTGCCAAGCCCCACACCCTTCCAGCGATCAGGAGGCTGGTTGGAGGACTTACCAGGAGCAGGAAGGAGTCCCGGGCTACCTCACCAGCAATGCTCCCTCTAAGCTGTGGAGTCTTGTGAGCAAAAATTCTACTTTATGAGCTACTGGCATTAAAGTTGTGAACAAGTGATTTGGCTGCTGTTTAGTTTGCTCTGGAGCCATCCTTCTTGAGCGAAGACAAAAATGTGTGAGCTGGAGGCTAAAAAACTGTGAGCTAGCTCACACTAACTCAACTTAGAGGGGACACTGGTCACCAGTGACATTACTTTGGGCATGTACCGGAAGTGACGTCATCATGCTGGCAATGTCACAGTGATGTTCTGATATTTGGGCAAAATGCTGTGGTAGAAGCCATTTTTTGACCAAGTGCCCAAGCATCATTGCAGTGTTATAATATGATTATTTCATTTCTGGTACATGGTGGAAGTGACGTTGCCTTGTCGCCAATGACATATTCTGGACCTCCCCATCCCTCACTGATTGCCAGGAGAGACCTGGCAATCCTAGGACACACAGAAGAATTGGTTGGGGGAGGGGAAGAGAGGAAGGCATACTAGGATGATTGATGGGTTTAAGAACATCTCATAATAGGCTCATGTTTGCTTTGGCCTCACAGGTAAAAAAAATTGCAGCCATGGAGAGCTTTCTTTTAAAAAGATCTCTGGTGAAAAAGGGCAGCCAACAGCACCAACCAGGAAGAGCTTCCTTACTCCGCCCCCTTTCCCGTCCTGTGAAGGCTCTGTTTGGTGTGCCCTAATCCCTCTCCTGTCTAGCACCAATACTCCTTGCTACTAATTCAGTCCTCTTACTTTTGTTAAGAGACCGTTTTTATCTGGAGGACGTTCGAGGGTCTTTATCTCCTGACCTCTTGCTTTTTAGTCTGTCCTGTAGTTTTCTGTTGTTCCTGCTGTTACAGTTTACATAGGCATGGTTCTTCCAGGCTGCTGTTCTGTTGATCGGTCTCTGTTATTATCGGTCTCCTTACAAACTGTTCTGTGAATAGCCTAAGTGCTGCTGTTTTATCAGTTTTTTTTTTTTAACTGTTAAAAACTTTTATCTTTGTTTATCTTACTGTTCACCATCTCAGGTGCAGTTGTTATTAACAGGCAGGGTACCAACCTTCGTTTTAATAAAACAAATTCTAGATTGGGTCATCACATGTGGGTGGGCCACCCCAGCAAGATCTGTTTTGTGGTGGAACAAGTTTTGGGTCCGGACAAGACTGCAAAACAGACATATGGTCCTTGCACACATGCATAAGTATTTCTGTTTTCTCACACATGCGTATGTCGTAAACATACCATGTGCTGAGCAGCCCCAGATTTGTTACTGTTTTTACTTCTTGTTTGCAGATTTGGTCTTCTGCCTTCCATTTCTCCTTTTCCCAACAAACGGCTGACTGTAAAATCTGTGTGGCTTTAATCAACTGATTGTAGCAAAGGCTAACACAGGCACATCTCCCTACTCTCGAACAGAATGAAGCAATCCTTGCCTGCCACTTGGTAGAATCAGGGATGCATGAAAGCTTGCCTTGCTTTGCTTAAAGCTGTTTTCTTTTATGAAAAATCCAACATTGGCAGTCGACTAGTGCTACGTCTGGGCACCAGAAGAAAGAAAACCTAGCCAAGTCTGGTTTAAATTCTGCTGACCATCAATCCTAATACAATGGAGTTCCATATAGAATGCTTGTGATTCTCCTTCTGTCTTTTTGCTATCTTTTCCTGATGCCTGCTTCTTCCAGTCTTTTTTCCTCCTGCCTTATTGCCCTCCTTTGCTTAGCAACTATTCATACCTCCTCTGGGAGGTTCACCTCACATTTGAAGAAACCTGCAGCTAGATGCAGTCATGGACTTGTACCTGCATGTTAATTTGAATCCTGTGTTTCTAGTAAACACTGCTGTAAATGTGTCTCCTGAGCCAGTACCATAGCTAATCAGTCTTCTCTCCCTCAGGCTTTTAAAAACACAGCTTTGGCAACAAGCAACAAAAGGAAATTGGGGAGGGGGGGACCCTTCTAAAAGGAAAGCTCTTGGTATTTCTGAGAAGCTGTCTGAATTATGTCTTTAAACATCTACTTTCTCTTGCATCAAGGAGTTGATTTTGTTCAGTTATAAATGAGGTATGGTTCCTGGACCTATTTTTTTTGAAAAAGTGAAGGTAAATAGCAGTAACGAAAACCAAAAAAGGGTGGGAGGAATATATTTAGGTCTGGGGCATTGTATCTGGTACCTGAAAATACCAAAATGTCAACTACGAAGGGCTGAAAGGTAGAGTGAATGCCTTGTGCACATTCAGACCTCACATCGAACCTGCTTTTTTGGAACAAGCACTAATACAGCTTATTGTATGCTTATGCATTCCCCTCCCCTCATACATGGAGCTTGATTGAAACTTCCTGGATTTGGAACCCTTGAATTAAGCTTCATTTTACTGTGACGTCCAAATGTGGGTGAATTAGAGTTGGTTTTCTTTCCCACAGCCTGGGATTCTAAAACTACAGTTCGGTCATGGTTGGTGGGCAAGAAGCAAACTCCAGTTTGCCCAGGTGTTGGATTTCAGAGCTCAAGGCCAGCTGGAGTTTGATTAAAGGCTTCCCAAGCTAGGAAGTTTTCCCGTGCACAAGGAGGGGATGAAGGATTTGAGCATGGCAACAAGCCGCTTTCTTGCAGAGGTTTGTTGCGATGTCCAAATATGGTGTAGGTAAAAAAAAACCCTGGTTCTCAGCAAGATTGCACACCTGTGCTTCTCAGCAAGATTGCACACCTGTACTACCTTGGCCTGGAGGTGATGCTTCTTCCATGCAAAATAATCCCCCTTGCTCTGGTCACTAGATGTTAGAGGGATCTCTCACAGACGCCTTCTTAACCATTCAGTTTTCTGTATGAAGGGAATTTTTGTACGAAGTAGTTCAGTCGTCGTGTAAACCCTTCCTTGCAGTCTGAATTAGCACAGCCCAGATACATGTTTGCTACCTCAGTAAGAACAAGGCATTAATGTTGTGTAGTCTTCCAAAATGTCCTCTGAAATGCCTTTAATTTTATTTGCATTTTCTTCTGAAGGATGTGCTGGAGAGAACTGAGACTTGCCGAGGCTTTTTCTTCTTCTCTCTCTATGTACTTTATATTCCTGTAATCCCATTTTTGCTTGCTGAAAGTATCTTTTAGTTAAACTTACTGCAGCGTTTCTCCTTCACCCGGAACTCTGCGAGCCTTGTTCAAAAACTGCAAACACAGTGGAGTCCATGGCAACTATATTAGGATGGCATCACATACTAGACTTTGTAGTCATAGGGTTACTGCAAGTACATAACCCTTTTACCTGGATCTGTATGAAAATGTGATGAGGTAATTTGTTTTCATACCATTGAATCTTTGGATTTAAAGTTGTCTATAGGAAAGCAGAATGCAAATGAAACGCCTTACATGTATGCAACTGAGAACAGTTATGCACATTAAACAAATGCACATCTGCAAGTGGTTAAATGTTGTGATTTCATAATTTTTAGAAAATGTTTTAGGAAGGTATGGATATTGGTGGAAAGTGTGCTGTGGGAGAAATGCAACTAATTACCTATGAAGTGGGAGAAGCAAATGCATTCAAGACTCGACTTCTGTCAGTGGAAGTCCCATTCAGTCCACCTGAAGCTTTGGAGATTTTGCTCAATCTTCTTTTCACAGTACTACAGGCTCTAAACATACTTGTTTAAAATTGAAGCCAAGCCAAATTCTATGACTGCAGTCTCCTAGGTGCATGACATTCCCATGGATATATATGCAAGATGCATGCAGAGAATCACATTGTTGGCCTTTCATGAAATGAAACCATGGATGTTTGATATACAGTTCTTTATGTCAACAGTTCGTTAAGAGTATCAAACCAACCTGCATTGGCATTATTGTTAAAGGCACAAGAACTCTTTGGTTTACTCTTAATCTGCTATTCATTTTGTGCATATTTGAATCTGAAAAGCACATTTTCTTAGTCTCATGGAGTACTGCCATATTTGAATCCTGGTTTGGGCTCCTATTTTAAGTACAGTCATTAGATTTTTTTTTTTTTTTTTTGGAAAAGTGGCTCAGATAGTGGAACTTTCCTGACCTTTTATTCAGATGCTTATGCATCAGGAACTTTGTCGCAAAAAAACCCAACCAAACAAAAATGGAGTGAGTGAGGGAAGGAAACCTCATTTAACTTTCCTCTACATTTTGTCTAATCTTGCTGTCTTTTTCTATTTGCAAGTCCAGGGGTTGCCAAAATGTCTCTTTATCCTGACCCCTTCTGAAAGCTCAGGGCCCAGGTGTGCCCATCTGTCTCATACAAGAGAGATAAGAATCCGCCAGTCATATCGGCAGTGTATTAATCACAGTCATGCTTAAAATATTTTTGTAAATGGGCACTATACCAAAACCCCACCTTTGGGCATCTTTGCCTTCATCTTGGTCATTCACCTAAAACTGCCTAAATTGTTCATGTCACTGGCTCACTTACAGTGGCAGGTAACTGTTACAGTACATCCACAAAGCAGATTTTTATACTGGTTAAGATAATATAGATTCAACGCAAAAAGGTGAACCGTGTTGGTTAGCATGCAAGCTAAACATTTCCTTAAAGGGATATTTTTATATAAAAAACCCATGAGATAGTCCACTGGATTGTGGAGTTGAGTGTGCTTTCCATGTCAACATGATAATCTGTGGCGTTAGGGTGTATTTCTTCAGGAAGATGGATTTAAATTGAGTTGATGTTGTTGACTGATCTGGTGCTCTGTGAAGACAGGTTATAGTTTAAGAACTCCTTTAAAAAACCAACATGGTTATTTTTGTGGGTCTGTAGAAACTGTTGAAGAATGCTAAAGTCTCGAGTGTTCGCAGCCTTCCTTGAGCGTTGGGTATATTTTAAGGATAAGCCTGTATTTTCCATCATCGTAGGAGTTTGGCATACCGCCTCGGCTCTGTAGAGTCTGTGTTTCCATTATCTACTGTGTCTATGTAACAGGCAGATACGTTCTAGGAAAGAAAAAATATCAGCGGTAAGCATAGAAAACATTTACTTAGACACTTATTACCAGTAATTATATCAAGTAATCTGAATATTTTAAGGATAAAAGCAGGATAGAAATGTTTTTAATAATCATTTTAAAATAAATAGTTTAAAAATATTTCTCATAATATATTCATATTTGAGAGCCAGTTTGGTATAGTGGTTAGGAGCGTGAACTCTAATCTGGGAGAACTGGGTTTGATTCCCCACTCCTCCACTTGCAGCTGCTGGGTGACCTTGGGCAAGCCACAGTTCTCTCAGAGCTGTTCTCATGAGCAGTTCTCAGTCAGAGCTCTTTCAGCCCCATCTACCTCACAGGATATCTGCTATGGAGAGAGGAAGGGAAGGAGATTGTAAGCCTTTCCGAGACTCTGAGTGCAGGGCAGGATAGAAATCCAGTCTCTTCTCTCTCTTACAAGGTAGTGGGTTATTTTGTTGAATTCTCCTTTTCTGATTACCTGAGGGCATTATTACTATTCAGAAACTACCCTTGCTAATTTGTATAGTATATCCTGAGCTTTATTGACCTTTATTGATCTGCTTTATTTTATTTTTAAAAAAACTCATCCTTTTCTCCAAGCGTCTCAGGGCAGTAGAAATAGCCCCCCTCCTCATGAGTTAGACTGAGAGATGGTGATGGCCTAAAGGTCACCCAGTGGCTGCTTCTGTATCTATGGCAATATTCAGTGCAACAGCTTATACCTGTGCACATATGAAGCTGGGTTGTGCCAAGACAGACCAGTGGTCTAAGAAGGTCTAAGTCAAGATGTGGGGGGATTGAACCTGGGATCTTATGCTTGTGAGGCAGATGCTCTGCCCCTGATTCACAGCCACTCTGCATAATAATACCAGTGTGACACTAGTGTTTAGAATATCAGACTAGGATCTGGGAGACCCAGATTCAAATCCCCACTCTTCCATGGAAGCTTGCTGGGTGACCTTGAGCCAATCACGTACTCTCAGCCTAATCTACCTCAGAGGTTAGTAGTTGTGAGAACAAAATCTCTCTCCATTGTGGAGAAAAGTGAGGTATAAATGATTAGATAGGAGACTTTGGGCAAAGCTTCTGTTCTCTCAACCTCAGTTTCCATCCAACAATGTAGACATATTAATAAAGGATTACTTAAGTAGTATATGTGAATTACTTTGAACGTTCAGACAGCATTATTATCCCTACGAGAGCCAGTTTGGTGTAGTGGTTAAGTGTGCAGACTCTAATCTGGGAGAACTGGGTTTGATTCCCCACTCTTCCACGTGCAGGTGCTGGATAACCTTGGGCAAGCCCTAGTTCTGGCACAGCTGTTCTTGAAAAAGAGCAGTTTATGTCAGAGCTCTCTCAGCCCCGCCTGCCTCACAGGGTGTCTGTTGTGGGGAGGAGAAGGGAAAGGAGTTTGTAAGCTGCTCTGAGACTCCTCTGGGTAGTGAAGGGCGGGGTATAAATCCAATCTTGTCCTCTCCTCCTCCTCCACATTATGGACAGCTAGGACCGCTGGCAGGACTTCAGAGATGCTGTCTTTCCCGAAGCCACTGACTGAGTTCTTTCTGATTTGTAGCTCAGTCCACCATCCTACACCAGCTCTCACTGGAGCTCACTTTTAAAGGAAAAGGTGGCCGATTGGAAGCCATGTGAGGCTAGGGAAAAGACAAATAAATCTAGGACTGGCTTTGTAGTGTGCCTATCACATAATCAAGACATTCAAACCCTTATTCATTTATAACTAGGTTTTTTAAGATATAAAATTTAGAATGAACAAGAGGCGGGACCCGCAATACTCGCGGGGGGGAGGGAGTATTCCGGCTGCCAAGCTTCCCCCTCCCCCCCCCAGCAGCGGCGGCGGCGGCAGCAGCGGCGAGGCCAGCTGGCCCGCCGAGATTCCCCCTCCCCAGCAGCAGCGGAAGGGCGGCGAGGCTGGCCGGCCCCTCAAGCCTCCCCCTCCCTCCTCCCCCAGCAACGGCGGCGGCAGCGGCAAGGCCAGCCGGCCCACCGAGATTCCCCCTCCCCAGCAGATTCTCCCCCCCCGGCTCCGGCGATCCTCCTCCTTCCCCCCACCCGCCACCCCCCGGCTCCGGAGGCGAGGCCCGAGCAGCTTCCAGCCGCCGGGCCCGCCGATCTCCTCCCCCCCCGGCGATCCCCCTCCTCCCCCCACCCCCGGCGATCCCCCTCCTCCCCCCACCCCCCGGCTCCGGAGGTGAGGCCCGAGCGGCTTCCAGCTGCCGGGCCCGCCGGTCTCCTCCCCCCCGGCAATCCTCCTCCTCCCCCCACCCCCGGCTCCGGAGGCGAGGCCCAAGCGGCTGGAAGCCCCGGGCCCGCCGATCTCCTCCCCCCGGCGATCCTCCTCCTCCCGCCACCCCCTGGCTCCGGAGGCAAGGCCCGGCGGCTGGAAGCCGCCGGGCCCGCCGATCTCCTCCTCCCCCCTTCAGCTCTCTCCTCTCCCCCCCCGACTCCGGTGGCGAGGACTGAGCGGCTTTTAGCTGCCAGCCGCCGCAGAGTCCCCAGAGCGTTCCCTGCGCATGTGCAGGGAACGCTCTTACTTCTTGGGGATTCTGATATCCCCCCTAGACTTTTAAACACTTTTTAGATTTTTCTGCACACGTGGGGACTGTCCCACGTGCGCAGGAAAATCTCCCTGCCCCCCAGGTGCCCCCGATGTGCGAATTTAGATATCCGCGCACACGGGGCCACTTAGGAGTTAGATATATAGATGTAACTTTGACTTGAACTGGCTTTCCTGACTCTTGACTTGCCAGAACTGAAACCTCATGCAAACAGCTATTCCCATGACAGGTCCCGTAATTAATAGAGTATGCATCTGAGTTAGTAGAGTATGCAAATTATAAGCTATGGATGGAACAGCTTTTGTGAAGATTATATCTTTATATTTATTTTAATATTCAACCTATAAATGGGTCTGCTTCTAATCTTTCGTTAGTCAGAAGAAGTTGTATGTAATGAAAAGAACGATTGACATAATCAGTGACTGATCAAGAACAAGGTGACTTTAACAACATCCATCAGCAAATGATTAAATTCGTTTTACTATGTTACTTGAATTAACAAAGAATGTGCTTTGAAGTTGATGATTCATTAGGTGTTAATGATCTGAACTCAGAATTTGAAAACAAATGTCTGTCTGATAAAAGAAATAATAAAATATATAGATGGCAATCAGCTTTGTGCCATACATTTTTACACGCCCAGGGAAATGCTGATTGCCACTTTGAGGTCAGGAAGCAATTTTTCTCCAGGCCAGTTTGGCCATGGATCCTGGAGGTTCCCCCCCTCCAATCTTCTGGGCATGGAACAAGGGTCACTGGGGGTGTGGGGGGGGAAGTATTTGTGAATTTCCTGCATTATGCAGGGAGTTGGACTAGATGACCCTGGAGGTCCCTTCCAACTCTATGATTCTATATGGCAGTGCTTGACTCTATTGACAGGTAGAGAGTTCACTTCATAGAGGAGTGCACATGGGAGGTGATGGGAGTAATGCAGAAAGGGACTGGGTTATCTCCACAGGGTTTTTGGTCAAATGCAAATGAGTACATAAGAGAGATAGGTGACTGCAGGCAAATACTAGCACCAGTGGAATTAATTGCAAATTCAGTGGTATGTAGTTATTAATAACTTGTTTGCATCATAGTAACTAATAAATGGAGTCATAGTACTTGATCAGATTTACATTTTGTTGAAATAGATGGACCACAAATTTGCTCATATAGTACTGTTCGCTGTAAAATCTTAAATAGATGCAAGAGCTACAAAAACAGGCATGTAGAGAAGTTATAGAAAGACATTATTGTCTGAATCTTGCTGACATGGATTAAATGTGTTAGATTTAGTAATAATTTAGCTGTGGATAATACAGGGGGCAAGCAAATGCTATAATCTGGGACAACAGGGTTTTGAACAATATAGCATAGAAGAGCTAGGATGACGAAATAGTTATAGAGTATTAGACTAGAACCCCGGGAAACCTGGGTTTGAGTCAGTTTTCTGCAGTGGAAGCTCACTGGGCCAGTTGCTCTCTCTTAGCCTTAACCCCCTTCACAGGATTGCTGTTATGAGGATAAAGTGGAAGAGAGGGAAACAATCTTGTAAGGTGCTTTGGGTTCCAGTTGGGGAGAAAAGCAGAGTATAAAGTTAAAAAACCCCCAGGATATAAATACAATTAAAATCTATAAGTAGTTTTCACATTTTCATGGGAAAAAACTACTCAAGGACATTCACTTTGTTATGGAAACTTATGACTTAAAATTGCGTCGAATAATATTTTCCCTGTACTCTGGGTAGTTTCATACGGTCTTTAACCAGGCAGTAACACCCCCCTCCCATGCATCATGCTTATCTACCAAGCAGCAGTAAACGCTGTTGATTTTGTTGATCATCATTACTTTGTGGCTTGAGTCATGGTAATGAACAGTTGGAGGTATTTGTATATCCACAGTACTTCCCCTTCACACACCTTGGTTGATGTAAACTCGACAACAGAAATAAATAGAATGGCAGAAAAGTTATCTGAGCAGCTTTGGAATGGTTTGGTTAGTAGATGTCCAAGATAAATAATCTTGTCCAGTAATTCTGGTGATCGGCCTTTGTTTGGGATGAACGGTATCTAAGAATAAACTAGAATATGTACTGTGACAGTGCCCTGCTTTCCTTAAGGGTAATGTAATTTAATCTATATAGATATAAAAGGAGAGGTTACTCTTCCTTTTCGTCCCTCTTCTTTTCCTCTCAGGCTGTGGTCTACATTAATAGTTTTCTTTAAATGCTGGATTGTATTTATTCTTCCAGATGAGTAAATCTGGGTATCATTAAGTTCCGCCTAACCTATGGTAATAAAATTGCTTGCAAAAAATGTTCATATACTTGAGGCAGGGGTGGTTGGTTCTTTTCATTCGACTCTGACAGTGTTTCATAACAAGGAAATACTAGGGTCAACATCACTATTTATAATGCAGTCCCGTTGGGAATATTAATGGTAGTTTGTTTTATATTAGTTCTTAGTCCATATTCAGAGAACTTCCCAATAGCCTCTTAGTGCTACTGTAGATCTGTCAACCCTGGATACAGGGAAAGCAAACATGAGCTTTGATTGTTCAAAGGCTTTTTCCCATCTCCTTTTAGACACATTTTTTTTTAATTTGCAGAGGATCTAGGTACTTAAGTAGTTGTCTGAAACAGAAGTCATTTTTTTTAACATCTCCTTAGTTGTTGTTTGGAACTTCCTAAATATGTTAATCCCATCAAGACTAATCTAGTTTTTGAAATGGGTTTTGGCTTTCCAAATAAAAAATAATATTCTTCCTAATATGATTTTCTTTTTGAAAGAAAACATTGACACAGCGCTGAACAGTAAAATCAAGAACAAATTTATATGTAGTCAGGTTTTGTTTAGCATTGGGGGGATTGCAAAGCAAAAAAATGGTTTTGTCACTACAAGAACCAAGCATTTTGTATCAATTGTGGGAAATTTTGCTCTTAGTCTTCAAAGCTGTATTAGTATTAAAACTTATTACACACAACAGTTCCTTTCCAAATGGAAAGTTATGCCAAGAAGAAAATAACTATATTGTCAAAGGCTTTCATGAACAGAGTTCATTAGTTGTAGATTTTCTGGGCTGTATGGCCGTGGTCTTGGCATCGTGGTACCTGGCATTTTGCCAGCAGCTGTGACTGACGTCCTCAGAGGTATAATACAGAAATATGTAGTACTGTCTGTGTCAATGTGAGAAGAAAAATGGTAGGCAGGTAATTTACAAAATGTCAGGTACTACAATGCCAAGACCATGGCCATACAGCCCAGAAAATCTACAACAACTAAAGAAAATAACTGTTAGAAAGCCATGTATAAGAACATAAGAAGAACCCTGCTGGATCAGGCCAGTGGTCCATCAAGTACAGCATCCTGTTTCATACAGCATCCAAGCCAGGAGAACTAATGAACAGGGCATTGATGCCAAGGCTTACCCTGATACTGCTTCATAGCACTGGTATTCAGCAGTTTGCTTTCTCTGTATGGTGGTTCCTTTACTCACCATTACTCAGCCACTGATGGACCTATCCTTCATAAATCTGATTCCCCCTTAAAACCATCTGTGCTGATAACCATCACTACATCTTCAAGATAGCCATCTTCAACTAGCTGAAGGGCTATCATATAGAGGATAGTATGGAGTTGTTTTCTGTTGCCCCAGAAGGTCGGACCAGAACCAACGGGCTGAAATTAAACCAGAAGAGTTTTCGGCTTAATGTTAGGAAGAACTTCCTAACAGAGTGGTTCCTCAGTGTAACAGGCTTCCTTGGGAGGTGGTGAGCTCTCCTTTTTTGGAGGTTTTCACACAGAGCTTAGATGGCCACCTGACAGCAATGTTGATTCTGTGAATTTAGGTAGATCATGAGAGGGAGGGAAGGGTTGCCTAAGTGCTTAGTTCTTGTGGCCCTTTCTTACACGCCCAGGGAAATGCTGATCGCCACGTTGGGAAGCAGTTTTTCTCCAGGCCAGTTTGCCCAAGGATCCTGGAGGTTTTTTGTCATCTTTTGGTGCAATGAGGGGATCTGGCAACCCTACCTTTGCACCTGGTTTGATTTTAACATCAAATACCCTGCTCCCCTGGCTTTATATTCAGGTGGCAAATATGTGATGAAACAAACCAGCATGGCTCCTGCAATCTTGTCTAGCTTGGCCACAGAAAATACAGGCTATTCCTGTGGATATCAAACTGGGGTAGACCTACCTAGGGAGTAGAATGGAGTTCTTGGAGAGGGCATATGAAGTTCCAGGGAGTAGGGGGTTAGTTACTCTCTAGCCAAGATGAGGGTGGACCAAAGTCCTCTGGAAAAGCCCGTCAGGGTTTATCAATAGTGCAGAAGGGGTGATTGCATCCTCACTTAACACTGCCTGCCACTCCAGTGTAATTTGACAAATAGGGAATGCAGAAAGAATATAGGTTTTTGTAGCAAGGATCTCTGAACTTTTGAAATGGACGGTCAGAATAGGGTTGGGGGACTCCAGAAAGCAGAGTCAGTTTTGAAAGACCAAAGTGAGGGCAGGTTTTAAAAGTCTAAAAAAACAATGATATGAAGGGAAAAGGCATCCTAAACATTCAATTTTTCTTACATCTTTTGAGACCAGAATGTGCTCTGAAATAAGATGATGCTTCAGAATCTGTGCTTCGTGATGTCAGCATCATAAGAGATCTTAGATTTGCTTAGTCACTCTTTGTTTTATTTTGACATTTAAAAGGCCTTCTCGTCTATATATCCTGAAGGGGAAGAGCATGGCATTGTGCCGTTGAAACAAGTCTGCATCAGTACCATTTTCTTTAGTTCCCCCCCCCCCCGGAGGAAGTGATAGATGTGATGCGAACATACTGTGGGGGAAAAATGGAGTTTGGATCTCTTGTTGGGAGAGAGGGATAAGAGGGTCCTGGTTTGAAAAGGCTGAAGACTGCTGGTCTAGAATCCTTTTTAAACCTATTGAGTGGCTGAACTATTGAGCAGGCTGCAGTTTCCGGAATGGCTGGTTATCAAAATTGTGTTTGGTGAGGGCAGCAACCCATTCATAGGTTGCATTGCCAAATGTTTCCTCGCTTTAAAACTTAACAGATCTTCTTTTCGTCTCCTGCACCACAATAGTTTGATGAAATTGGCAAATACATTTGGGAGTGGGGAAGGATGATCTAATAAATAGTAGAGGCTGACACATTCTCTTGTTTGAAATTGAAGTGAGTACAAAATGTTTCTTCCTCTCTTCTAAGCTTATTTTGTTGCTAGTGCTTTAGAAATGTTCTTGAGTGTGTGTTGGTTTTTCCTAACAAACTGCTTTTTGTGAAAGCCAGAAGAGTCCAGGCACGGTGCATAAATGCTTTCCAAATTAGTAAAGTGTGACATCTCGAGTGGTTAAGCAGTGCCACAGTGTCATACGGTCTCAACAGCTGTGAATTGCTCCATGTGTGCATATAGTAAACTGAAAATCAGTTTGTCCTTTTGCACAAGGTTTTGGTTTCTTCTGAAAAACAAAGAATGCGTTTAACCAAGCATAAATAATAATCTGAAGATCTCTCTCCCTTCTGTCTACCTTTTCTCCGATCTTAAGTAAAAAGCAAAGGACAAAAATAAAACCTGATTATAATTCTTTTAGAAAAATAATACAAGGAGATTTAACAAAATTGTAAAGTATAATTTTCTTTAAAAGTTCGGGCAGTCTGAATGCAGAATTGTAAGGTAATATCTATAGTTAATCCTAGACTCAGTTTTACATACATATTGTCAGCAGCCGCTTGTTCTTCACAAAAGTGTCCTCTTCTGAAATTGTTGTGAATCTGGGCCTTGCTTTGTTAGCATATGATGATTTATTTAGCCTCCAGCATTTACAGTCAGTTCTACCTTTGCTTTCCTTCCTTTCATATGCCTTGGTGTGATCAGGGCTTTTTTGTAGAAAAAGCCCAGCAGGAACTTATTAGCATAACAGGCCACACCCACCACCAGCAACATATCAGCATATTAGGCCACACCACTGACAGCAAGCTCATTAGCATATTAGGCCACACACCCCATGTTACCAGAAACGTGGTCATCCAGCCACACCCATCTTTTGCTTCTTATTCTGCTTACCTTCTTTGTTGTCAAAACCAAAGGCTTTTTTTGTAGCAGGAACTCCTTTGCATGTTAGGCCATACAGCCCTAATGTAGCCAATCCTAATGCGTTTCTGCTGTTGGGTGTGACTTATTATGCTAATGAGTTCCTGCTGGGCATGATCAACTTGGAAGCTAGCCAGGACTCCGTTCCTGTGCGGCCCCAAAATAGCCATGGGTGTGATAGTAGAAAAGAGCAAGAATGCAGTAGCACTTTAAAGACTAACAAAAATTGTGGGAGGGTATGAGCTTTCGTGAGTCACTGCTCACTTCTTGGTGTAATAGTTTGTGAGTGTTTTTTTTAATGGAGCTACTAGTGGTTTTAAGGATATTGAAAGTCCTTGTGTAGAACAGAATTGTTCATCAGGCAAGGTGAATATTCTTCAGGACATAAAATGGCAACTTACAGACGTTAGATGAATGTTTCAGGCGTAAATACTTGGTTTTGTTCTGTGTGTGTGTGTGTATAAAATGGTACAAGTTGGTTTTTTTAAGTGAGTGGTTCATTCAATAGGAAGTATTACTTCATTGATGGTGTTGGAATAAAACTTGTTAATCTGAGAATAGTGGGGAATTTATAGTACCTTAATTTCTGCAATTTATACAAAGTTCAGTACAGAAATAATGTCAATAAACTGGACAGTGGAGGCGGTGGTACCTGTTGTTGGAGGAAGTACATAGAGACTTTTTGTTTTGTGGTTGCATACATAGATATTGCATGGTATGTAGATTTTGGCCAGACACGGTAATAGAAAATGGGAGATTATCAGGAAGGAAGGAAGACTAGGTTACCAAGGTTTGTGCTGAAGAAGACCGTAAAGAGAAGTTTTTTTGTATTTTATACCACCCTATTATCAGAGGTTTGCTTACAAGAAAGATTAGTAATTTCGAGATAAGCACTCAGGGCTCACTTTAGCTCCTGATTTGATTGCATTGTCTGGATTAAAGTGAGGTGGAAAAACAGTAATGATCCCTGGCAAAATCAAGGGCATGACATCTCTCTTTGGGATGAATTATATGCTTTTTATGCATCTGGGTTTTATTGGCTGGCGTTTATGGTTGTTAATTTTAATGACTGTATGTTTCTATGATTTTATCTTTTATTCTGTGAATCATTTCAAGCTGATCTCTGAAGAGGCATCATAGGAGATGTTTAAATATCCTGGTATAAAATCATCATGTAAACAGTAGGGTGCTGGATAGGCTTGACTGGGCTCCACATGTCTGAATAGAGGCTCATAGCTCTTAGTTTGAGATTGTAGACTTCTTTTGGGAAAATTAAGGAATTTATACTTTACGTTTTGTAATTGTTCCAAATAGCAGACTTTGATATACTGCCTAAATTATGTGATACTTTTTATGTAGTAAAAGTAATAAACTAAGTTTAGGATCGAAAAGTAAATACTGTATATATTTCGGTTTCCCACCCACATTTTTGGTTTTTTAGAGGGCACTTCCTCCCATATCTTCAAAAGTTCTTGAAATTTTACACCTCTGTTCGGGCGACAGATTAGGAAAGGAGAAACAGAAAAGGGAAACTAAACTTGCAAAGTAAAAGCCATCATGCAGCTGGAGGCAAGAATAGTATGTAATTGAAAGGGAAACTTGAAGTTTATTTTGTTCAGGGGAAAGTAACTTAAGAAATCCGTACATGCTCCTGTTTTGTTTCAGAATTATTTGGAAAGAAAAGAAAGTATAAAGACAGAATGTTTATGTATGCTGAAAAATGTATCTTGCAGTGATTTTCTAGATTCCTATTTAAATTTGCCATGTTTATGTATACAATTAGTTATAGTTGTGAAAAATACTTTGAAGCCAAGTGTATTTCATATATATATTTATGTAGTTTAGGTGTGGTCAAATGCAGTGTTGCAGACAAGCTGTTGTCCGATGGTAAGTTTGATAGTGTATGTGGTTTTGTGCATGAACTTTTCTTTTGTAAAGTCCTAAAATCTTCCCAAGTTGCCGGACACTGTGTTTAGCTGTTAAATATTTCCCAAGGGACAAGGTGGTTTCAAATGAATTTGGCCTGAATCCATTAGAATCTATCCAGTACATGCACCATTGAAATGGATGCTCCCAGGTGCTGTGCTTTCATCCATAATTCAGCTGGCTATAACCAATATACGTCTTCTCTAATGCACTTAGCCATTGTAATAGTGTGCAGGGCAAATCTAAAACTGTTAAATTCTTTCACACAAATACAGTGGCCCCAATCAAGAGATCTTGAGAAACGTCGGCAAACTATATACCATCCTGTGCTGAGCAGGTAATGGAAGGGAAACAGGGTCTTATGGCTCCTTGAAGACAATGGTGTAAATTGTCATAACCTAGAAGTGTACATTCTCAGAGGCACCAGAATGATACTTATGAGGAAGCAGGCTATTATTGCCTTCAGAAAATCATGCCACAATAAATTTTTCATCAAGGTGCCACAGGACTTTGCTTTTCTTGCTGCAAGAGAAGAACACTTAGAAGTATTTGTATATGATGGGTACAATGGCAGTGATCACCTTTGAGTAGGGACTGCACTGAACACTACCCCCAAGATATGATCAGTGTATTGGGATATTTAGTTACTAGAGCAGAGTTTGCCCGGTCATAGAAGCGTGATATTGCGTGCAGTAAAATAACTCTCCCAGGAAGAATATTGCAAAAGGAAACTTACATTTATTCAAATAGATTCAGTTCACATTCAGGTTGCAGCCGAAAGGAGAGAGAGAAAGCCTAATCTAAAGAGTACTTTCCCTATCACAAACAGTCTGCTAAATCCGAAGTATGTGCATGGAAGTATGAGGGCAGGGTTTCTGCAGGAAAGATCTGTAGAGATGTGTGACTCCATGAAGAGCCATGCAGAGAATGGGGAGAACAAAGGGCACAGAGAAAGAGAGAGAGGAAGGGTCAGGGGGCAGCTTCCAGGTTAAGACAAATAGAGAGACATCCCCATTCAAAGAGGTAGTACTCACACTTGATATAGCACCCGTCCCCCCATGTCCTGGCAATATTGAGTTGCTCACTCCAACACAGTGCTGCCTGACGATGGGCTCTTCCGCTCGTTTGTCATTTTTTGTTGCTTGTTTGTCCCTATTGCTTTGAGATCCCCCCCCCACCAGTGTGTTTTGCTCTGTCTCGTAGTTCCGGAGGGAGCAAAACACATGTAGAAAATGGGGGGACCCCCAAGCAATAGGGACAAATGAGTGACAAAAATGACAATGCAGAATTAGGAGCACCCGCCAGTTGTAGAATTTTGCTTGTAGAGAGCCACTGCAGGGATGGGAGAAGCTATCCATTCATCCATATATGGTCCCGGATAAAAGCATATATCTGTTCTTTGCTTGTCTATTGGCCTTCACTGCAAGCTATTTGCTTTTTAAGTTTCTCTGTGTTGCCCCACCAAACCCTGTTAAATTCCTTTTACCTCTTTTAACACCTGAGGTAACCGAGAAATGTGGAGCCCCTCAGCATTTAGGAGAATGATACTCACAACGAATGCTCCCGCTAAGCTGTGGAGTCTTGTGAGCAGAAGTTCTACTCTGTGAGCTACTGGCATTAAAGTTATGAGCGAGTGATTTGGCTACTGCATAAACTACTTTGCCCTGGAGCCGTCCTTCCTGAGCTAAGACAAAAATGTGTGAGCTGGAGGCTAAAAAACTGAGCTAGCTCACAGTAACTCAGCTTAGAGGGAACACTGCTTACAACCTGGATCCTAGTAATATCACCATACTGGTTCCAAAACTCACAAGAGTTCTGGGAACACATCACTTCATTCATGTCCATGTAATCCCATTTCTGTATCTCCTCTGTGGGCTTTCCCCCCTTTGGAAAGTGAATTGTTCATCTGTGGCCAGATACAACTGTCTGTGTCCAAGGAACTTTTAACTTCTTAAGAGAGAAAGAGAGAGAGGTCATAGTACATATCGAAAATAATGTGCCCTGTCATTTTCAGAGGCATAGACTTGGAAGAAATTCTGACAAAATATTATATGATTTGTTATTAATATTTTAGCTGTTCCACTTAGAACGTCTGCAGAAAAATTAGCGGCTGTCAGTTTTTACAGCTCCTTAATGGGGACTACTTCTTGACTTCCGAGTGAACTTTTCCAGGCTTCATGTTGCAGTTGAGATTGATGGGACACCCGAAGGGAGTGGTTCCCTCCAGTCTGTCTGTTTGCTGCTATGAAAATAACAAAACAACTTGTGATCCACTTTGAATGGGAGCACCTCTGAGGCTCTTGTTTTCCAAAATGTCAACAAACTAAAGAATGCACTGGAGAAGCATAATCCTGGGATACAAGAAATGTGATGTACCCCAACTGATTGCGAGTTTCAGTGAATATGTAGCTGCTTAATGATATTTTTATACGCCATATAAGTGGAAGACTGCGGAAGAATATTTTGTAAGCCCCTGTTTATAAAAGTGCCCAAAGAAAGCAAGGAAGTTTTGTTCTCAAAGCACTTCTCTACCACTATAGTTGTTGTCATTCTGTGGGAAATACAGTGTATTTGCATATTTTAAAGTGTGTATTTATTTATTTATTTATTTATTTATTAAATTAAGTTTCTTAACCGCCCTTCCCTGTTTACATGAGGCTCGGGGAAGATTACCACAGTTAATTCAGTACATTATCAATCAATTAAAACCATAAAAATTCAATATTAAAAAACACTCAAAACATTTAGACATTGAAAGACATTTAAAAAACAAGATGGCAGTGCTAGCATTCAGTCATGGGGGGGAGGGTGCCAGGCAGATGTAAGGGACCATCACTGGCTTCAATCAAAGGCCTGGCGGAACATCTCTGCCTTACGTGCCCTGTGAAATTTTAATGAGTCAGACAGGGCGCAGATGTCATCTGGTAGAGAATTCTACCAGGCTGGGGCCAGGGCAGAAAAAGCCCTGGCCGAAGCCAGACGGATAACTTCGCTGATAATTTCCCCAGCATATCGACAATGTCTCAGCCATCCATTCCTGGTTCCCTCTTTTGCTGCTGACCTTTCTTCTGATCACTGTAATGGATGTTGTTAGCTTATTACTTAAGTCCCACTCTTGAAAATCTGTCTTGCAGTTATTGTAGTGCTGCTCTCAAATCTAGTTAAAGCGTGTTGAGCTTGAAGAGGGAGAGGTGGGAACTATCAAGGAATTTCGATGGATGCAGAGAACAGGCTGAGGCACGTTTCTTTAATTATGGGAGTGGCATGGTTGCTGGTCTCCTATGGCTCCACCCCATCCCACTTCATAATGTAAGAATGTAAATATGGGGAGAGACCTGTTAACATGGCCTCCTAGTCTGTGCCTATGACACTTGCATGTTCTTCTCATGTGGAAAGGGCCACCTAGGCTGTAGAGCCACCTATGCGTGATGTACTGTGTTTTCCACAGCAGTGGAAGAGCGTGAATGCACTGAAACTACCATATATTGAGTCAGGCTAGAGGTGCCCAAACATTGTTGAACCAATGGATATTTTTGGAGTTCTGTAAACAGATATCGGATGCCCCCCTCAAATGGCTGTCATGGGGGGGGGGCTGGGCCGAGTCACAAAATAATGAGAGGTTTCACATTGGAGGCAGCTGGTTCCAGGCTGGTGATCTTTGCAGACACAGAGTGAATGCCTCATGGGCTCTTCAGAAGCATTTCCTACTCCAGGGAAGCAAAGAAAACCCAGGATTGGCTCTCAGCCTTAAGGAAGAGATGCTTTGCAGAAGAAGCAAGCAGGCGCTGGGAAAGATAACAGTGGACACCACTAATCTAGGACGTCATTGGCTGTGGGTCTCCAGGTTCTTGCACACAGGTCTTTCCTAGCCATGCTGCCTGTGTTGCTTTTAACTGAGGAAGCCAGATATCAAATCTGTGATCTTCTGCAAAGTACATATGCTTTCACTAAGGTGGGGGTGGGGGGGTGGGGGAGGCTTTTTGTGGTGGCTCGCATAAACTGATCCTTTAGCTTTGTCTACTTTGAGTCTGTTGCTTATATTGGACTACTGCTTACGATCAGATGACAGATCAAATGTAGATTACCCATTGAAATAAGTGTCATTCACTCTTCTAGTTAGGAAGGGTGTATTATATTTCTTTTGGGGATGGTGTTGAACCTGGGACCCAAGAAATTCACAAAGGATTAATGCCCGCATAACAACCTCTTGTAATAATCTAAACTTCATGTCTATCTGACAAGTACAAACCAGTGCATAAAAACCTATTGGATTAATTACTGTACCTTGAGGCTGAATTTGATTTAATCACTGGATTGCATTAGAACATGATGAATTAAGGTTTTTTTCCCTTCTCAAGCTTGCCCTGAGTCCTAGGAACAAAACCTTCATAAAAGTATGTGGAAGCGCAGTAGAATAATATTTGTCAAGAAAAAAATTAAACGGGTCTGCTTTTGTGCTTGATTTCCACTGCCTTTTAAATAAAGCAGCTAGCTGTTTTATAGTCCTTTAGATTAAAATTATATCCACATACAAGGGTTAAAATGTATTCTGCTTGAAAACCAGCAGTCAAGTGAATTTCTTTTTGGAGAGAAGTGTTGTGTTTCTGAAAGCTGGTAGGAGGAAGGAGTCTTCCTCTCTCTCTGCAGGCTTTATCCACTTAGAAAGAGGTTGAAGCCCTAAGGCTAATTTTACACATGTTGGATAATGCACTTTCAGTGCACTTTAGCAATTGTTTGCAAGTAGAATTTTCAGTTTCACACAGGAAAATCCAGCCGCAAAAGCACACTGAAAGTGCATTATCCAGTGCATGTGAAATTAGCCTGAGTTGCAAGTCTCTTTGGTATACAGTCTTCTCTGATCCATCTAGATGCAGATGAGCCTCTGTGTGCGTGTATGTGTGTGTTTCCAGTATGAAGGAAATGGAAAGGAAAATACATCGCTGTTTCTTTAAGGCAACAATTAAATAGGGAGGGGTTGAGGGTGATGTTTTGACTGCTGGCATTTGTGGCCTCTTGGCAGTGTTTCATATTCTTTTCGCTTGCGTAAGAGGTGGACTGTCTTTACTGTAGCTACTGTTGCCATGGAGAGATAGCGGGGGAGGATTCCTAGGAACCCTAAGCCTGCGAGAGATTACGTCTTAGAATTGCTCTCTGAATATAGCATGATTTGGCAGGGCAATTCAGGTGTATTATGCTACTGATAATGGGGAATGACCTGTCAGCTGTCTGGTAATGTGACTGTTAAACTGCTCTCTAATTATTGTAGACTGAAGAAATGGAATAAACCACAACGTGTGCGAGTTAGGTTTCAGCAGCAGGAGGAGAATTAGGCTTTATTTGCATGGTGGTATCTCTTTTTTTGTGAGTGTTTTGTTTTTGTTTTAGATGTGGTGTATTCACTTAACAAGGGAGAAGTTTATAATATTTTGACTGGACGTAATGCAAAAAAAGAGAGAAGGGAGGTTCTGTGTGATAGCTCTATCCAGCACCCGTTCTAGATTTGGCTGTCATGTGATCAGACTTTAAATCTGCAGGTTTGATTATGATTGTTTAATTTTATTCAGTCTCCAGGCAAGGGGCTGCATGTGTCAGTCGCCTCTCGTGAAAAGTACCGTTGTAATAGGATGGCATGCAACTAGAAATACATCTGTATGTGATGCCTGTTAGTAAACACTATCTCAGTGCAGTAAGCATTGTACTAGTCCGACAGCCGTTCCATTGAGAGATTTTGGGGGTTTTTTTACGCATGAATGGAGGAAGTGACAGAAGAAGGCATTGTTGTCTGCTTTGGTAAGTTCTTCTGGTCATTTTTAAAATTCTTCGGTCATTTGCACCAGTCCTGACTGGCCATTGGAACAAGGAAAGCTGCCGTTGTTCACCAGTTCTCTTTAAAGCTGTGGTCTCTCCAATTGTCGGCTCTCACCCCTGCCTTGTAGATTATCATCAGTCTTAAGGAATTAACCCATTTCCTGGAATCTTTTTTAGGGGCTGTCTCTCTGAAAGGGAAACAGTTAAGAAAAAATAACCCTGATGTGTTCAGTCTAAAATTAGTTAAGATAATTTTGTGCTGTCAGTCTTGCCTTGATGAAACTCCTCAACTTCACCTTGCAGTTTGGTTGGTAATCAGACTAGGGAAGGGGGGGGATTGCCAAAAGCTAAAATAATTCTCCAGCAGCAAGATGAGAAACAATTCGGAATGGGGAAGGAAGAAAGAGAAAACAAGCTTGTGTATCACACCATAATTTGTGGCTCCTGTTAGCAGTATTTAATTGACCGAGGTTCCCCCCCCCCCCGCTGTGAAACTAAAACTGCAGGCTAAGCACATGGCATTGGATAAATTGTATTTTGGCTGCAGAAATTCCCTGCCTTCCTTACTTACAAATTTTGAGGAGCAGCTATACACTGTGGGTATAAATTATGGAATGCATGGTAGAGATTGATTCACTATTATGTAAACAGCCACTCGCTGCTCATCGTCATACTAAAAACTGATCTGTGAAATAGTTATTACCTACCATGTGGCTTTACTGCAGGAACCTTTCTGTGGTACGTGTAAATTTGAATTTGTGCAGAGTCCGTAAGTTACTAGCAAGTATAGGCTTGTGACTTGACCTCATTAAAATAGGTACTATATTGTGACTAGAAATAAAAACTGACGAGAAAAGCATGCAAAATGTAAGATTTTTTTTTAAACTTCAAAGTTTCTTTTAAACAACACCTCTTATTCCCCCCCCCCGTCCCAATTCCTTAAAGATCAGAGTAAGCAACATTGTTTTAAAAAGTTTAAATAAATGTTGATCGGTATAAGAGCATGAGAAGTGACAGATTGATTGCTGAAATTGTTATTAAATAATTCCTTAAAGAAGAGGGAGCGGCAGGCAGGTGAAGACGAGGTGTGATCGTAAGGTGATTGAGTCCATTTGTAGGTAATAGCATCAACAGCAAAAAGTGTGCTGCTCTCTTTGATCAGCACTGTTTTACAAAGAAGTCATAAAATTGACTGGGTTTGCCTTGTATGCCTGTATAAGCTGGGAGTCACTTTTGCAGGTACTTGGTTGTGCTAGTTGAAAATACTGGTTTTATTCAGTGCTTGTTTGTGTAGGTTTCTAAAAAAAGATCATCTAGGTTCAGGTTAATACCCAGCTATTCTGCTTCAGCGGTGTAATACAGGAGGTGGTAAGGAATCTGTTGTGCAGTAGTTCTGTGACATTGTAAAACAACCCAGCTCAATAAAAAACAAAACAGCCCACACTGATATGTCCTTTTCTTTTCCTCTCTCCCCAAACTGGCAACTGTTTTGAAATGGATGTCATATTTAAAACTGAATCATCCAAAGGTATAATTTTCCACAGCTAGTGTATGCCATTCTCTTGCTTTAATGCTTGGTGTAGACACGGGGATCTATAATATTAGCTTTTCTTGGAATGTATCTCTTGTTAAGTATTTTGGACGGAATATTAGCTAGGGTAATGGAGAGTTATTTGGCAAATGGATCAAAATTAAGATTGTTACTTGACCTTCAAATTATTTTTGGCTGCACTAGACATACGCAGCTGAAAGCAAAAAATGAATTGTTTGTTTGACGGCGACCTTTGACAGTGTAGGATTTCAGTAAATACTTCCTGTGGAAAGGAAGCAATGCATGACACATCTCCTGAATTAGTTCCAGAAGTTCCTCTGAAGCTTAATGGATTTGTGGAAGGCATTCATATTGTATGTGGGTATAACTTGTATATTTGAGAAGGAGGGGGAAAGAATGAAATTATAAAACTGATAGTGAATTGTGGATGCTGGCATTCTAGTAAGTAAACCACATTGTAAAACAGATTAAATTTGTGTGCCATACTCAGTTTGATTGCCTTGGAAAATATATAGAGGCACTTTTCCTGTGGCAGGTTTAGAAATAACAGTGTTTGGATAGTGCGTAAAGTGCTATAAGACTGTGAGATGAACTAAGTTCTGTCTGGCATGCAGATGGTACCCCGCTCTCCATCTAGCATCAGTACTATTGCTTCCACCCTATTCCACCCCACACATTATTATCCTCCAAAAGATGCTCTAATCAAAATCCAGATATTCCCTTTTGTCTCATACCCTTTGTTTTCAAAACTAAGGCATATCAGTAATTATTCTGAAAAGAATAGAATTTGTTGTTAATATAGTACATTGTTAATTAATGGGTAAAAGAATACTTATAGTTGTCTGTGAAGAAATGTACCTATTTCTAGGTACTTACAAATAAGAGTTTACACGAGAACATGTAAAGCTATAATTTTGTTGGAGGTTTTATGGACTCGTTTGCACCTTCTTGTGCATTCTAATTCCATCAACATTTCGTTATTGCTTTGGGATTTTGAGGAAAGAGTGTTGCATGTATTCAGCAGAGTTATGGTGGGTGGCATCCAGAGAAAACTATTCAGTTATTTCTTCCAACCAAAGCAATATGTGGTGTGTGTTTATGACAAATTAGGAACAACTTTGGGTTTTTCAGAATTATTGGGAAAGCATAGGGAAGAGACTTGATGTTTTCATTTTGTTTTAAAATATCCGTTGTTTGCTTGCATTGCATTTGAGAACCTTGTCATAATGAACCTCTCTAAGCAAACAAACAAAACCCCTTTTGACACCTCTTGAAATTTATATGTAAGGATCAAATCAGATGAGAGATCTGGGAGATCTGTTTGCTGAGCGTCTTTAAAACACAGGTAAACAGTGTGGGGGGGGGGCGTTGGTGCTGATCAAGATCAGGGCCACCTAGGGAGGGGGAGGGATTAATCCCGTCCCACCTCATCATTTTCCTGACCTCAAACGACACATTGAAAAGGCTTTTTGCCTCAGGGGGGAAATATGAGGCAATGTGAAAGGGGACCACTGCACAATATAGCCTCAGCCCAAGTTATGGACCCTTTGGTTGCTGATTATCAATAAAAAGCTGTTAGACGATAACCGTGTGTCTTGTCTAGTTGGGCCCGAAGGTAGAAGAGAGAAGCTACATGGACATATTGCACAGTCTGTAGGCCTGAGAGGGAACTTAAAACCTATGGAAAAACAGTGTTGCTTGCCTTCTCTTTGAACACAAGCAATCAGAGTGGTTTATGATGGGAGGACTGAGAAAGAGCCCTGTCTTCTGAGTATAATCAGGCACTGACAGGACAGAGTTAAAAAGAGGCTCATAAATTCCCTGGCAGTTTCCTGTGGCCTCCTACTTAAGGTAATGAGGTCAGTGTATTTTTCTAGAATACCTTGTCATTTAGAGAAACCATTGACCTAATTTTTAAAAGTCAGGGTCTATGCAAACAAACTATCTGTTAATAAAACAGCTTCAGGTGGGTAGCCGTGTTGGTCGGAAGCAACAGAGCAAAGTTTGAGTCCAGTGACACCTTTAAGACCAACTGGGCATAAGCTTTTGTGTACATGCACGAGCATGTCTCATTCATCCATGATGATGATGAAGAAGAGATTAGATTTATACCCCACCCTTCACTCAGTGGTTTACAATCTCCTTTCCCTTCCCTTCTGCACAATGGGCACCCTGTGAAGTAGGTGGGGCTGAGAGAGCTCTTTTGAGATCTGCCCTTGAGAGAACAGCTCTGAGAGAACTTGTGACTGACCCAAGGCCACACCAGCAGCTGCATATGAAAGAGTGGGGAATCGAACCCAGTTCTCCCAGATTAGAGTCCGCACTCCTAACTACTGCACCAAATTAGCTCTCGTTGCATGCCCATGAGAGCTTATACCAAGAACTAAACTTTGTTGCTCTTAAAGGTGCCACTGGACTCAAGTTTTGTTCTGTTTATCAAACAGATCACTTTACTTATATATTTATTTACTTAATACCCCACATGCTCGCCAGTGGGCACCCTCAGCAGTTTATGTCGTCTTCCTCTCCGCCACTTCGTCTTCACAACAAACCTGCGGAATAGGCTGAGTGTGTGTGACTGGGCCAAGATCACCCAGCAAGAATCCATGACACAGTGGGGATTTGAATCTGGGTCTCCCAGATCCTGGACTGGTACTCTAACCACTACACAATGTGTGGGGACAGATTTATTGAGCATTGTATAATTTCAGGTAAGGGTGGAATTGCATAGCTGAACACTCACTCCATGTAAATACAGTCCTTCTATATTTAAAAAAATTGATATGATAGAGACCCAATAGTTTCCTATCTGATGAATCATTCAAACATGTGATTCCGGAATCTTTCTTCTAAAGAGGAACCCACCCTGGAATTTTGTTCCATGTGCCATTTTTCAGTATGGATACCAGCTTGAAGTTCTGCAGGTGTAATTTCTAGGGAAGACCAGTACACGGGGAGTGAAAATAAGGAAAGCCAGTTGCTTCCAAGGAGTGTGGTGTTAAGCCTCCTTTGTTGGAACATTCTCTTACTGTTCCCAGAGGAATAGTATTTTTGTAAATTTCCGTTCTTGTCAATGATAAACTGTCAGTGACCTTTTTTGGTACTTGAAGAGAAAATTGCTAAGAATGTGGAGCACTGATTTCTTAATCTTACTAAATGAAGAGCATGAATCACAGGTTGGTCAATTGCTGGATCAAAATTTCTGCCATCACATCTCATTGCAATCTGGCCGAGAAAATCAAAAAGCGGTGCCCATCATCTAAGCAACAAAACCTTGGGAGCAGAGAAGCTGGCATTAAAGGGGATTGGCTGGACATCTTAGAGATCGATCCTGAGTGTGTCTTCTTGGAGGCAAAGTTCCATTTTATTCCATATGGCTTACTCCCTGGAAAGTGGTCTTAGGATGGCGCTGCCAGACTGGTAGCAGGATTTACTTTGGAAAAGTTTTTGCAGTGAATTGGTAGTTACTGCCCCTGCTACCTTGAGCTAGGTAGAGTGGACTAGGGTGCAGCGAGGACTGCTCCCAAAGGTATTGGATGTGGAAGTACATGAAAACAGCTCTTACACATTTGTAAGTTTTTGCATTTAAAAAAAGAAAAGCACCCATACTCATTGTGTGTGTGTAAAGTGCCATCGGGTCACAGCCGACCTGTGGCAACCCTGTAGGGTTTTCAGTGCAAGATACTAAAAGAGGTGGTATGCCATTGCCTCTGGTTTTCCATGGTGGTGTCCCATCCAAGTACAAATCAGGGCCAACTCTGCTTGGCTTCCAAGGTGGATGAGATGGTGCTGTCCGGGGCCATCCATACTTTAGTGTGTCTCAGTCATCTGTGATATTGCATGCATTAGCTTATAAGACTTAGTCATGTGACAAGGTTAGATAAACTCCAAGTTTCGTTGGTTCCAGTTATGGGGGGGGGAGCCACATTTCTGGAAACAAAGAAGACAATTGCAAATTTAGTATTAACAATTCACAGTCTTTTTTGCATGCTAAATGTTGCCACATGACTGGCAGGAGTTTTGCATGTTTATATCAATTCCATGTGCAGTTCTCTAACCCCCAGGGGCATTTACTTCATCCCCTCATTACAGATTTCCCAGCATCGGCTTAGAGCCCTTGTATGCTAAAGGGCTTTTTAATGTACAAAATACTGTTGATATCCAAAGGACGTATCCCCCCCCCCCCGCCCCGGCCTTGTATGTACCATTTTTGGATGTTTGTTTTATACAGTGCTCTTAAATTTACTAGAGTCCACCTTGTGGATCCAAATCCAGTTGACAGGTGGAAGAGCAGGATAAACACATTTTAATAAAATAAAACTGACACTTTTGACTGCAGGCTGTCGGATCAGCAGAAGCGCACATTCATGCTCTTTCTCCTGGGGAGGCCTGGAAGGGAAACCCAGAAGGCTCAGAGGGCGCACTGTGCCACAAATGCACATTGTTGAAATGGAAATTCTGACACCTGATTATATGTGACGGAGCACCCACTTCCCTAAGGACATGGAGCGTGGTAATCTGGATGGAGCAGGAGTTAAACCCGTGGCACCCCATTTGGGTCTGTGCTAGAATGGTTTAGTTTTTAGACGTGCCTTTGGGGTACACTCACACATCTATTCTTTTCCTTCAGTGTGCCACATAATTTACTCCCCCTTCCCCAATCTGCATTGACCCGAGTGTCAGAGTAGGCCCAGGATTCAGCTTGCGTGCCAGAATGTCAGTAGTGGCCACAAGAACCTCCCCCATTGCAGCAGTATTCCTGTGTCTTAGACCAGAGTGAAAGCCAAGCAACACCTTGTGTAGCAGCTACAGGTCATGTTAGCACAATGGCAAATCCTGTGTAGTGATGAGAGCGTTGGACTAGGATCTCGGAGACCCGGATTCAAATTCTCACTCTGCTAGGGATTCTTGCCGAGTGACTTTGAGCCCAGTCGCACCCCCTCAGCCGGACATACCTCACAGGATAAAACGGGGGGGGGAGATGATAAAATAGAGTGGGGGGAAATGATCCTGTAAGTGGCTTTGGGTCCCAGTTGGGGAGAAAAGCAGAGTATAAAGATATAAATGGACAGGGATGCTTAACCCTTTACCTGTCAGCCTTTTGTCCATGCAACATTCCTCCCGGCACTTTTCCTTCCATGGGGCACCAGAATTCACAAGAGCAGCACAGGTCTGGAGTGAGAGAAGAGAGCGGCCGAAGGGGGTCATGGTGTGATTCAATGGCTGTTAGGGGAAAGGCTGCCCCCCTACCTTCTGCCCTTCACTGTTGCATGGAGCCCTCTGGGACAGCAAGAGGATAAGTTTAACCCTGAGATGCTATTAGAGCTGACAAGGGAAAAACCGCAGTTTTGCACAGCATTTTCTTTCAGGCTTTCTGTTGTGTGGCTGTGCTGCTTTCCAGTAAGTGCCTATCCTGTGAACTGGTGAGAGAAGTGACTGTGGCAAAGTTTGAGAACCCTTTCAGCATGAGAATTACCTTCGCCTCCCCTTACCTGCCTCTTACTCAGACAGCAAGTGTGTGACGATTATCATCATTACTAGCTTTGTATTCACCGTTTCTTATGTGTAGGATAAAGGTTGGTGCTGGACCTGACCTATGCAAAGCTGACTCCTAGTGGTGAGCTTCGGACAGTGCAGGCTTCTGTTTCTTGTGGTCTGGTCAATTTCCGTACCATCATTAGAGCTGTGTATTGTCTGTAATTATACCCCTTAAATCCTGAGTTTAAGTAAAAAAAAATACAAAGATGTTACATTATATGTGAATAGCATGATTTAAATAGGAGTGGGAGAAATGTCCTTTTTTGAAACACCTAACTATAGTATCGTTGGATTTAGAATCAGAGAATGACGTAACGTTTAATGTGAAGCTATCTTTTCTTCTAGCTATAGCATGGATATTTTTAGTTTGCTGGATATGATTAGATGTAGAACTTCAGACTCTATTTCAAAAAATATTAGCACAGTGGAACAGGAAAACTTAACTTGGAAAAGAGAATCCAATGAATACAAGGAGTCCGTAGACAATCAAATACATACAGAACGGCGGCAAGTAGACCCCCAAGTTAACATATTGAGTGTATTAATATCAACGACTGAGTATTGAATTAGCTTATAATTAGAATGTTGTTAATACGCTTAAGTGTTTCAGGAGCCTCTGTTGTGTAAACATCTGTGCATTTCAATGTTAGTTTCATTTTAATGTCAGTTTTATGTGCTAACGGCAGTGAACGGGGGAGAAAGGGTTATTGTGCAAGATTCGAAGTAACTGAGCAAAGATCTGGATCTTCAGTTGATTTGTGAATAGACAGGCATTTGGTTATACCTGATAAGTCAGCCTGTTACTATGGTTATGTCGTCTCTTGGCCCTGAATGGGGGATGCAGTTGCTGAAAATAAAGAACCTATGTGTCTTGACAGTCTGGGAGTTTCAAGATATTCTTGAAACACCATCTGCTTGGGTCCATCTGCTTCCTCACATCCTGTGGCAAATCACTAGAAGTGCAGTGCTAAGTACACAGTTTAGGTGGCAAGTACCAAGCACGTGGAAATGTAGAACGTGGTCACTGATCTGAAACCCCTGCATATTTGACTGCAGTACGTGGTATTTTACAGTTCCACCCAGAGCATGGCACGGCCTCATGGCTGTAGTTCTAAATCAGGCAGGTTGCATCGAGCGTTTTAGTGAAGGTACCTTTTTATCTACTGTGGTTTGGGCAGGCCATACTTCTAATATCTGGACAATCCATTTCCAAGGTGTAATAGATTGCCCAAAACAGAAGAGGAGCCAAGTCACTGACTCCACATATGTGTACTGCAGTATTAGAGAGGGCATCCGGCATTCTTCTTCTCCATCAGAACATTTTGCCGCCAACTGGGACATGTTGCAGCAGACGCAGAAGGGTATCCTTAACAACTGTCAACATACTGGGAACAAATTTCAGTTCATTGGACCTCATTCAGCCCCATTGCCTATGCCAGGCTGGATGTTGAGGGATTCCATTCATTTGTGGTAGAAGGTGGATAACTGATTGTCATCTGCCTATTAAGGATACCTTATTCCAGAAACTCATTTGACTTTCTCCTTGCAGCATCATATAGATGTTCTTCCTTGAGAGACAAACTTTCTTAAGAGAGAGTAGGATCCATTTCAGGTTTGAAAGATAAGCTTAGTCAATCTGGTTCTTTGGTTGTAAGGACAAAAATGAGTTCAAATCAAGCCGTTCCAAAGTGTGCACTCACATGAGCAGATATACTGTGTGCAAATAGCTCTAAATGCAGCTCTGTGTAGGCAGGAAGTGCCTGATTTTGGAGGTTGGAAAAGTGCCTCCAGCGTCACTGAAATAATTTAATCTGGGAACTGCAGTGTGTGGACTCAGCAATTACACCTGCAAAAGACATTCACCTTTACCACTCAATTCCAATTTTGGACTTAGACTTCTGTCTTGGAAGGCTTAGATGAATTCACTGAATGGCCAGTTTGGTGTAGTGGTTAAGTGTGCGGACTCTAATCTGGGAGAACCGGGTTTGATTCCCCACTCCTCCACTTGCACCTGGCTGGATGACCTTGGGCAAGCCATAGTTCTGACAAGAGCTGTCCTTGAAAGAGCAGTCCTCGAAAGAGCTCTCTCAGCCCCACCTACCTCCCAGGGTGTCTGTTGTGGGGAGGGGAAGGGAAAGGAGTCTGTAAGCCGCTCTGAGACTCCCGAGTGAAGGGCGGGGTATAAATCCAATCTCCTCCTCCTCCTTCTTGTTCCATTTTTCATCGGTTAAATTGGTAATTTAAAGTTAAATTGGTATTTTAGAGTTCTACTTGTATATGGCTAAAGTTGTACTTAGAATTACATTTGTTGGTCTTAAAGGTGCCTCAAACTTTGTTCTATTGCTTCAGACCAACACGGCTACCTGCCTGGATCAATCACGTGGATAACTGAGTGATCCATAAGTCGTGTTACCCCGTGTTATAAAGGAAGCTGTTCTGTCTCTGCAGTGAAGATTGTGGTGAGAACTATTTCCCTCAAGTTCAATGGGGTACAAAGGTCATAATCTCTAGCCACGCAGGTCTTCCTTCCTTTTTTAGTTTGGCTGTTTTCTTTGGTGGCTCTGCAATCCCACTGCTGTTAGCACTTGACTGTTTTCTTCAGAGTAGCCCTGAGCCCTAACCACACTGTTTACCTCACTGACTCCTAACCTTTTATTACACTTCTGCCCTCTTATAATGGAATGTGTTATCAAGACACAGCCATCTTATGGCAAATCTGTCGGGTTTTCGGGATAAGAGATGAACAGAGGTGGTTTGCCATCGCCTGTCTCTGTGTAGCAGCCCTGGACTTCCCTGAAGGTCTCCCATCCAAATACTGACCAAGGTGGACCAGGCCCGTAGCTACAGGGGGGCATCTTGGGGCCTGGCCCCCCGACTTACTGCCAAAGGCCCCCCCAACTTCCCATCCAGCCCAGGCCCCCCAACTTTCAATTTTTTATTTTATTTGTGGTGTTCCCTTGTGGTGTGTGTGTGTGTGTGTGTGTGCAGGATGCCCCTGACTTATTTAAAGGCCCCCTGAATTAAAAAAATCCTGGCTATGGGCCTGAGGTGGACGCTGCTTAGTTCCTGAGATCCAACTAGCCTGGGCCATCCAGGTCAGAGCTGTCCCCTTAGCATACAATGTTTTCACTGAATCACCCCCAACCACAAGTAAAAATTATAGGTATATTTATGATGCCTGCATATGAGACACGGATTTCAGGCATACATGCAAAAAGACATGAGCACATGGAGCTGTCTTATACAGAATCAAACCCGTGATCCATCAAGACCAGTATTTAGTGTAATAGTGGATAAGTGCACAGACTCTAATCTGGGAGAACCGGGTTTGGTTCCCCACTCCTCCACTTGCAGCCGCTGGATGACCTTGGGCAAGCCATAGTTCTGTCAGAGCTGTTCTCTCAAGGGCAGTTCTGGAAAGAGCTCTCAGCCCCACCTACCTCACAGGGTGTCTGTTGTGGGGAAGGGAAAGGAGTTTGTAAGCCGCTCTGAGACTCCGAGTGAAGGGCGGGGTATAAATCCAATCTCCATCTCCTCCTCCTCCTTCCATTTTCAGCTCAGACTGGCGGTGGCTCTCTAGGGTCTCAGGCAGAAATCTTTCACGTCATCTACTGCCATATCCTTTTAACTGGAGATGGCTGGGATTGAACCTGGTAACTTCTGCATGCCCAAGCAGATGCTCTGCCGCTGAGACCTTTGTGTCTGATCACCTAAACTCATGAATTTTTAAAATTTGATTCCTATTTACCATGTGCCACTTTTTGCAGAGCCTGGTTGAGAAATCTGTGATCTCGGGTTTTATCCTCAAGACGGGTGAGCTGTATAAAACAACTTGCTACTACTGGCTGTCAGAAACCTTTGCAAGTTGACTGCCTAAAATCCTAAATGGGCCTCATTGCCTCCCCCCATGTTCAGAATGCCCCTCCTCCAATTTTTAGATTGCTTTGGACAATACAATCCCTGGGTGAAGGGTATATCCTCTGTTAGGAAACACTGCTCTATCCCAAATATTTGCTTATCCACCCCACTTCTGTCCACCTGGTCTTGGAGTGTGATTTCTGTATGAACACACAGCCTAAGGTCATCTTCTCAGTTGGGGAATTCAATACAGAGAATTAGAACAGAAGTATCAGGGGACGTGGGATGAGGTATTGAAAATATACATATCACTTCCAGTGCTCCCTTTAAGCTGTGGAGTCTTGTGAGCAAAAATTCTACTATGTGAGCTACTGGCATTAAAGTTCTGAGTGAGCGATTCGGCTGCTGCATAAATTAGGTTGCTTTGAAGCCATCCTTCCTGAGCTAAGAGAACAATGTGTGAGCCAGAGGCTAAAAAACTGTGAGCTAGCTCACACTAACTCAGCTTAGAGGGAACACTGCCCCCAATGTGTTTTGCTCTCTCTAGGAGTCCCAGGGGGAGCAAAACACATGTGGAAAATGGGGGAGACCCAAAGCAATAGGGAAAATGAGTGGCAAAAATGTGAATGCAGAAGAGCCCTCTGTCTCTCTCTCAGTCTGTCTCTCGGTCTGTCTCTCTCAAGCATAGCTCTGTCAGGCCTTCAAGTTTGATATGGGTATGAAAAGTCTAGTTGTTACATGAATGAGCTGTCCAGAATTGCTTTAACATATGTTTGTTTTGATTCATTTGGCATAAATTTAGTATGATATAGTAAATGAGTTCTAGGGAGAAATGATTTCCTATCCACAGGTTGTCTACACAGAAGATCTGGGGCAGGAAACCAAAGAACAGTAGACTTTGTTAGAGAGCATTTTTCTAAAGTTGTAAAAACCTGCAGGGTAGACCTAAGTTGGCTGTGATTGATGGCACTTCACACATACACATGGCATAATTTCCACATTGCTTGTAAGTTTTCCTCTTTCTTTTATTTATTGTTAGTGATAGGATAGAGGGTGAGAGAGGCCCTCTGTATAGTGGTATAAAATGTTGGACTTCGAGAGTAGAAACGGGCGGGTTACTGTGAATTCAGCGGAGGCAACAGCAAGAGAAGTCTTGGGCCCCATCCCCTGTATCCACTGCAGGGCCTCACAAATGCATTATAAGGCCAAGGGCTCATGTGGACCCTTTGGGACAAAGACCCTTTAGTGCTTTAAAGATCAATCCCTGCACTGTGAATTGGGCTTGGAAACAAACATAATAACCAATGTATTTGTTAGAACTGTCACCTCTTATAAACTTATTAGGCAATAGTGTTTCATATTAGCTATAGCCAGTCCCATATTAAATATATTAATCTAATCTGGACATTCCTAAGGCATGCCTACAGTAGTTTTGTGTCTACCTTTCAGCAATGGTCAAAACTGCAAGCCATCCAAAGTTGTCAAAAGACCTCTTACACTGTAATTACTGCCTGGGAATCCTAAAGCCACGCTGTATGTGGGACTCCCCCTCCCCACCAGGCTGTGAACATGACTGTTTATGGAAGGTATGAGCCCATGAAGGATAAGGGCTTCTCTGCTTGCCAGTCCAATCAGTTCCTACTTTCAGTGCACTGACTTGTCTGGGTTGAGGTTGAGGTTATTCACCTACACAAAGGCTGTTACCGACCCAAACACTACAACACAAACAACCCCTTCATCCAGTAGAACCACAGCTGGGATGTGGTCAACATGTTGATTCCACCGGACTTCATATCCCTTGAGGGTATCACCCAGCAGTTTCGTGTACATGTTAGAGTCTGACGGATGAAACTGGATCCTAAGGAACTCTGTAGGAAATCCAGTCCTCATGGTGAGAAGCAGCAGTTGTATTGCCTTCTGTAACCTGTCCTTAGCAGTGAGCAGAATTATTACAAAGCAGAAATATGCAGGTCCAGAAGTATCACATGCTATTGATAGCTGCTGAAATTAGAATTAATTAGAAAATATGCCTTTATGCATTCAGCCTCTATTTTGACCAATGCTCCCTCTAAGCTGTGGAGTCTTGTGAGCAAAAATGGTACTTTGTGAGCTGCTGGCATTAAAGCTGTGAACGAGCAATTTGGCTGCTACGTAAATTAGTTTGCTCTGGAGCCATCCTTCCTGAGCTGAGACAAAAATGTGTGAGCCGGAGGCTAAAAAACTGTGAGCTAGCTCACACTAACTCAGCTTAGAGGGAACACTGATTTTGACACATTTATTGCTTTGCTGTCCTTTCCCCCTAAATTAAATCAAAACAACCGTTGATAACCTTAGCTTGTTATTTAGTTTTGTCTTTGCATATCTTAAAACATTCTCCTCATTGTACATGTTAATTTGCTATGAAGTCCCTGCATGCACACGAAAGCTCATACCTTGAATAAACTTTGGTTGATTTTAAAGGTGCCACTGGACTCTCAATTTGTTCTGCTGCTTGAGACCAGCACGGCTGACCACCTGGAACCACCTGGAACTAGGATCATACTCAGTTGGTGTAGGTCAGTTAGCCAAAGTGACATACGTGTAATGGTATAAAGAGATTTACATAATATTCTAGATTAAGGACTAAACTTGGTGTGTGCGTTCGTGAAACATGGAAAGATTATGGGCCTTTTCAGCAAAACAGTAGATATATAGCTAAGTCTTCCAGATACTCTGGTTGATTGTACAGTTTCCCATGAGACTGTGCAGGTACTAACAGTGCAGTCCTAAGCAGAATAACACCCTTCTAAGTCCACCGAAGTCAGTGGATTCAGGAGAGTGTAACTCTGTTTAGGATTGTACTGTACATCTATTTTCTTACAGTGTTAAGGGTAAATCAAAATACAAGTTGGTTAATAATGAAGCTGAATAGCCCCCTGTCAAAGGTAGAGTTAAGACAACAACATCTAATGGTAGTAAAGCATGCAGTATTGAAAATACACGTGTCACTTCCAGTGATCCCTCTAAGCTGTGGAGTCCTGTGAGCAAAAATTCTACTGTGTGAGCTACTGGCATTAAAGTTGTGAGCGAGCGATTCGGCTGCTGCATCAATTGTCCTGACCTGGATGGCGCAGGCTAGCTGGATCTCGCCAGGTCTCAGAAGCTAAGCAGGGTTGCCCCTGGCTAGTATTTGGATGGGAGCCCTCCAAAGAATACCAGGGTTGTGACAGTGAGGCAGGCAATGGCAAAAACCACTACTGAATGTCTCTTGCCTTGAAAGCGCCACCAGGGGTTGCCACAAATCAGCCACGACTTGACAGCACATTCGACCACCATTTAAGAGTCGTAGCATTACTGCTTATCTTGAGGGCATCTAAGGTAAAACTGAACCTCAGAGGTTACCAGGCAGTAGGCTTTCCACATGGGTTGACACAACCTACTAGAGTGCTTTTGAATCCAGAAGCCGTGACCGCCTTCCGCCTTTATGAATGGCCAGGATCAAAATTGGATTAATTTCTCATGCCATGTAAGCATAAATTCACTTTAATCACAGAGGTTGTCTGCTTTGCTGTAACATTCTTCAGCTGAATCATTTAAAAATGTCAGCATATGTGTAGGAAGGAGTTATTCTTAGGATCATGCACGTGGCCCAGCTCTTAGTAGAAGCATTTTTCTACATTCTGCTATGTGTTCCACTAACAATCACACAGCTTGTTTCACAAGAATTCAGATTTTTACACATTTACGGGTCCCTTACGCAGCTTTTTGGAGGCTGTGATTTCATCAGTGATCCTATTACTGTGGTTTCATAAATGGGAGTTATTTAAATAATTAAAAATAAACTAGTGCTACTGTGAAAACATCTCCAGAAAGATGCTAGGAAAGGGAGGCGACATACATTTTCGTACATCGCTTCCTCCTGTTATTAAACCTTTTGTAGATGATTTCTATACGCTGCTATAATTTCCCTTTCCCCTTGTACTGCCTTTGAGCAGCAATGATGTGGAGAACACCCACCCATCCGCCCACACATTAGGATGCTTGGTTAAATTTATCTTGTTCTGTTAGCCTGGATCACTCTTCATCTGAATCAAATTCAGTGCAGTTTTGTACTGATTGTAATAAGGTAATAATGTGCACACACCCAATATTTGTCTGTGTATAAGCTGCGCCCCCAGGGCAAAGTAATTTACAGCAAGCATGACCATTAAAAAGAAAAGATAGATTTGTGCTAATAGTGTTAGAAATTAGCACTTAAAGTGATCGTCCTGCTCATTTATGTGCGTTGAGCATTTCAAATAAAGCATGTTTTTAGTTTTAATTTTGTCTAAAAAAGGTCATGCTCCATATTCCCATTAACTGAAAGGGAGTGCGAACAGGGGAAGAACCGTCAGGTTTGCGGAAAAATCTGAGAAGTTAAGAGAAAACACAAGGAAGATACCCCCCCCCCCCGCCCTAAAAAACAACAACGACCGAGCAGTGTCTGTCTGTGTTTAGACATCACAGCAGGGAACTGAGTTGAAGGCAGCAGGAAGACAGAAAAGGGGAACAGGGAGCCATTTGGAGAAGGGATTGCTGGGGGTGGAGTGGCGTGGGGCTGAAACAGCATCTTGCCTCAAGCCCGCCCCCCAAAGACTCACCAACCAGTTAATGGGGGGGAAGGTAATCACCTGGCTAACAGCCTGCAGAACAAAGGATGGGCTGGCAATAAAGGGGGAGGGATTTCTTCTCCCCTCCCCACGAGGCACCATCGCACGTTCCCCCACATAAAATTCATAACTGGGAATTACCTTGCATTGATGGTCCATTTATTTATTTAAGACATTTTTATACCACCTGTCTGCCCAGCCAGCGTCCACAAGGCAGCAAGCATAAGAACACCAAAGCGTTCAAACAGTTAAAATACAGCTAAAAATATACTTTCTGGTGTTTGATGAAGGGAGCTTTGACTCTTGAAAGCTGGTGGAATGAGCTCCCAGAGGAGATCCGGGCCCTGCGGGACCTAGTGCAGTTCCGCAGGGCCTGCAAGACGGAGCTCTTCCGCCAGGCCTTTGAGGAGGAGCCGCCGCCGCTATCATGCCATCATTGAGAGCCTTTCATCCATCTGTCCCATTATCTGGAAAGATGGATGCCGCCCGTGAGCTGGGATAGAGTACTTCTGGTGCCCATGCAATTAAGAAATCCGCCGCCAATGTGGGATACTGTGTATCGTGCATCTTGGATTTATATGAATTTTACTGCTGTATTGAATTTTTGAATTTTTTATTGTATGTAATATTGTTATTGTTTTTAGTTCTGAAACTCGGCTTGACCGCTTGTTAGCCGCCCTGAGCTACCGGATAGGGAGGGGTATAAATCTCAAAATAAATAAAATAAATAAAAAATACCCTGGAAAATCTTGTTGGTCTCTAACGATACTAGTGGACTAGTTTCTAGCTGCTCTGCTGCAGACTAGTGTGGCAGCCCTCTGAAGTTAAAAATGTAAAATTGTATTAAAAACACACAAATGAACAACGCCAGGAGGGCCAGTAGCCTCTCAGTAATGCCTGCAGCTCTCTAAAGCCTTTCACAGTTGTCTTTTCTAACTCTCGTTCTTTGAGTTCCTTTAAATTGGGGATGTTAAGGATTTGCCCATAAATGTTATACATGCAAATAATATTCTGTATCACTGAAATGTAGACCTGCCAATTGATCGAAATGGAACTTGACATTTGATATGACAAGTGCTGAAGTCCATAATGCCCAATGATTCCAGTTTGGTGTAGTGGTTAGGAGCTCAGGCTTTAATTTGGGAGAACCAGGTTTGATTCCCCACTTCTCCACATACAGCTGCTGGTGTGACCTTGGGTCAGTCACAGGTTTTCTCAGAGCTGTTCTCTCAAGGGCAGTTCTCGAGAGAGCTCTCTCAGCCCCACCTACCTCACATGGTGTCTGTTGTGGGGAGGGGAAGGGGAAGGAGATTGTAAGCCGCTCTGAGACTTCTCCAGGTTGTGAAGGGTGGGGTATAAGTAAAATCTCCTCCTCTTCTTCCTTTTGAGAAATATTTAAACAAAAACAACTGCACAGTAGTTGGGTAGAATTTTTAGTAATCATCATCATGTTTCAGTTTCCTTAGCACCTAACATTACTGCCGTGTGAAATAAAGGTGGTAGTGTCCTAGAAGAAAATAAACAGGTCCTGTCTGAAAGTATCCTTAGAAACCGACCGCTTGACCCCATTCCAATAAACTCCACAAGTGCACCACTTTATTTTCTCCGAGTCACTGACTTGCAGAGAGTAAAAGGCACCATCTATTGAAGAGGGGAACAATATTCTGCCCTCCTGGATACTTGAGTTTCTGCGATGCAGAGCTCAGTCTCTTTCTCTCTTTTTGCCATGGTCACAGCCAGCTTACAGTGACCCCATAGGGTTTTCATGGCAAGAGACATTCAAAGATGGTTTGCCATTACCTGCCTCTGAGTAGCAACCGTGGACTTCCTTGGTGGGTCTCCCTTCCAAACACTGACCAGGGCCAACCCTGGGTGATTCCGCTCTAGACATTAAATCCTGGTTCAGTCCTGTCCCCGAACTTACATTCTACACTACACTCGAGTTCACCCCTGTAATTCTCGGGATATTTTTTGTTTCCACATTACGTTGAGGTCATCCCAGTTTTGCCCCGCACTTGTCCCGGGATAAGCAGATGCTGTTATAACAAGGGATAAATGCAAGGCATTGTGTCGTGAGTTGAACTCTGATAAAACCAGGGTTGAGATTCAAGTGTGCAAAGGAGCCCCCTGCTTATCTGGGTTAGGGCATTGCTTTCCATGTGGTTCGTCCAATGGCTGTCTACCATAAGATTTTAAAAAATATAAAACACACATTATTTTGGGGAGATTATATATATATCTCCTCCTTATATATAATTCTGTTTTCATTGTGGACTCTCCTGAATGTTCCACATGCTGCCAAATGAATTGGATCCCTGATCTGTCACTCGCAGGGTCTCCCTAGCCAGTGGCTGAGTTGCATGAGTCTCACCCACAGAACTGGCCGCACCAAAAATCTCCTCAGAAGGCACATTCTCCTGAAGAGAGAACGCAGACAGTCTGCCTCCGCCTAGACTAAGGACCCGGGATGGCACGGGGAGACATTTAAATGGCTTCCTGGGGCTTCTCAGGCTGGCTCGCTGAAGTGGGCCAGCTGGAGCAGTCCAACAGAGCCCCCCCGTGCCCTTCCTAGCTCACCTGCCTCAGCATGGGGAGGGCATGGGGAGACATTTAAATAGCTCCCTGGGGCTTCTCTGGCTCGCTGAAGTGGGCCAACTGGAGCAGCCTGACAGAGCCCCCCAGCACCCTTCCTAGCTCGCCCACCGAGGCAGGCGAGCTAGGAAGGACCCGGGAGGGCACTGGGAGACATTTAAATGGCTCCCCGGGGCTTCTCTGGCTGGCTCGCTGAAGCTGGCAACATGGCAGGAGAGGCCGGCCAACAAGGAGGGCAAGGCCAACATCCAGCAATGGGCTTTGCTACTAGTGTGTGTCTGTGTATATATATAATACTTTCCCCCAATATGAAAGAAGGTTTTTATATTGCTGATGCCAAGCTTGATGAGATAGAGCAGTGGTGTCAAACCTAAGGCCCACGGGCCGGAAGTGGCCTGCCCGGGGCATACACCTGTGGCTGTCTTCTTCACCTGCCATAAGTCAGCTGTGTCTGAATGGCAAAAAAAAAAGTCCAATATTGCCTATTGAGTATGTATATCTGATACATATTGAATATGGTATGATATAAAAACAGCTGAACATGTATTTACGTCCTAATATGTAAATAAGGAAAGAATTTTTTTAATGCATGGTTATCTAATTAGCGATGAAGATGAACTTTATGAATTTAGTGTACTTCCTGACAGATTATACAGTGAATTGTATAATGCCAGTGGTACTCAAAATTTGTTGGTTGTGTATATGGGGTTGGTCCCAGGTCACTAGTGGTATGTTACCATTATTGATCAAAAAATGATTGTGTATCACAGAGTTTACATCAAGGGATGATTAAATGTTTGTAAAGCAACAATTCAGAAGTGAAATGTGCTTTGTTGGCTGTTGAGGCAGGCACTTCGTCTGATCACTTCAGCAATTCACAGTGAGCAGTACATACAGTAGTTTTGGATCCACGCAGTGTCGGCATTCAACATGTTGACTCATGGCCACAATTTGGATTATGTATGCTCCCGGCTCCTCATGGGACAACCCATGCATCATTTGGAAATAAACTATATTGGAGTGTATGTGCTGCTTTTGTGCAGTTCGCCTTCGTCTTGTCGGTGCATGCTCAGAATTCACTGCAGTTTCCAAGTGGCAGTGTTAGAAGGCATAAATATTTCACGGTCGGACATGCTCAGAGTTGCTAGTGAGGCCAAATAAGCAATGCTGGAGTATTACATAAACAAGCCACGAAACTTCCTTCTCTGCCTCCCCCCTAGAGAACTGATACAACCAAGGAAAATATCTTTTTTAAAAAAGTTAATATTTGCTACTCTTGGATGCTTCAGTGGGTCACCCGTGGCAGAGCAGTGTTAGAACATGCATGCACAGAATATTTGTGACCCACACCCAGATGCTCCCATGATGAACATGGAATCTGACACAGAATAGGCCGTGGCGAGAATAGAGAGATGCACTGGATTGGATTGATACAAATGTCTTTCTGTGAGCGCAAGGACTTCCACACACTCAATGGGATTTTCCTGCCTCTCCCCTTCTTCAGCAGTGAGCCCCAAATGCCCCTTGAAATCCTGTTCCTGGGACAGAGGGGAACCTGCAGGGACAGGAATGCAGAGGACAGGGGAGGATCAAAACACATCTTTGTATATTGTTAATGTTTTAAACATGTAACAAAGACGATAGAAGAGGAATGGGAGAAACTTGGGATGGCCTTATAAGACCATGAATGCACCCACCATTTGATATAGTTCTTACAACTTCAAAGTTTAAAAAAGAAATGAATATTTTTCGTAGCATGTACTCTTCACAGATCAGATTTATAATCCAAACAGAGAGGTGGGTAAAATCCCTGGTTATAATTACCACTGCTGTTGATAATTACAACGGCTATGATATAATGTTTCCCAGTTTTTAATTACACTGTTGGGATATGCTTAATGTTATATCTACTTTGCTGCTTGAAGCTTTCCCAGAAATGTTGGTGAAATTGTGCACTGTTTAAATGTATTAACACTTTGCCAAAATCTTTTAAATTTCCATATTAAAATGTAATCAAAACATTTAAATTCTGTTTCCTAAATTCTGTTTGGTCTAGGAGTGATTTCACTTGCTTGCCTTGTGAAATCTGTCTCTGTGTGGGCAGTCCTCTAGTTTCCCTGCCCAGAGTTCATTCGAGTTCACAAACAGATACATTGAGAGCAAGGTTTCTCTTGGTTTCTGTTTCTGGTTATAATAAGCCTTAGCTGTATTTGCAATACAAATAAATGCCTTCATTCATTTGTCTCACTAGTTTAAGTTACTGTTTCCAAGAGGACTTTTCACCTTTTGTCATGCTTACAAGGATTAGTTCTGTATATAAGAGATGCAGGAAGTGAAAGTTCTTAGTATAACTTCTTTTCTCAGCTAATATATGGCTTTTTCAGTTACTTCTCCTCCCCCTCTTGTGTTTTTCTTTGCCCCTTCCACTGGAAGGAAAATTTATTTATTTATTTATTTGTTTCATTTCTATCCCGCCCTCCCGCCTAGGCAGCTCAGGGTGGCTTACAACATCATAATACCCATATACATTGCAGCATAAGAATCTCATTTAAAACCACTGACTAAAATGCAATAAATTACAGCATTGCTATACAATTAAACATATGCAATAATTGCCAACATTCCTATACAGTAGAACATAGTCCCGTAATGGGGCGACATGGCTCAGCTGGCATGACAGAGAATGCTCTGGACCTAGTTGGTGTCAGCCTGGCCTCTTTGGGGCCAGGAAGGCTCAGGCGAGAAATAGAGAACTTTGTAAGTAATAGTTCACATTTGAAGGCTGTCCTTTTGTAGTACAGGACTTATATTTTAGTCTGAAGCTTGCTGCATGTACAAATAAAGACCAAAGTACACATTTGGAAGAAACCAGGAGAATGCCAAGGGATTTATTGTCCTTTCTTGTCAAACTTCTTGTCCAGCATGCAAAAATGTGTGGCAAATTTTGCAGGCTTTGGTTTATGTGAGCATTATTCAATTGTAATTTCCTGTATACAGTCTGTACCATATATCTGGATTTTTCAAATATGCATATAGCATCTATGTTTGGAAAGCCATTTTTCTGTGGGATCAATCTCTGGTGCAGTTCTATGCCAGCTTATAGGTTCTTGCACACAGCAATTGGCATAGTTATTGTGCAGATCTTTTAGGAAATAGAAGAGGAGTTGGTTTTATACCCTCTTTTCGCTACCCGAAGGGGTCTCAGAGCGGCTTACAATCACCTTCCCTTCCTCTGCCCACAACAGACACCCTGTGAGGTAGGCGGGGCTGAGCGAGTTCTGAGAGAACCGTGACTGGCCCAAGGTCACCCAGCTGGCTTTATGTGGAGGAGTGGCGAATTAAACCCAGTTCTCCAGGTTCGAGTCTGCCGCTCTTAATCACAACTCCAAATAGGCCATAAGTGTAAAACATCCACAAGCTGGGGATCTGAACAGGCATTCCTTAAAATGGTTTCTCATTTTATATTTATGAATTTGACTGATCTGTCTCAGATGAAGTGTCACAGTGGACAACACAGAGGGATACAGGGAGAGAGTAGGGAGGGGATCACCAACTCAAAGAACAGCTTTAATTTTCTAAGGCTGCTGAAAGTTTGAGCAAAATGTGTGAAATGGGGCTGGCTACACCTCCTTCCACTGCTGGATTGAACAGAAAGTTTAGTTTAACGTGGGAAGTAGAACATTAACTTCTCAGTTCCACTCTGAAGAACAGAAAAAATTATGCTGGGACTGAGCTCAACACAATTCGTACGTAACAAAAGTATGAAGTTGTCCTGAATGAAAGTTAAGGGCCTTTTCTGCTTATTTTTCTGCTTATGTTTCCTCTGTCTCCCTCAGAGCAGTGTAGACGTTAGCACCCAGGAAGACATTCTGTCTCCAACAACTTACACACCACCTGCGTCAGTCATGCTTTAATTCAAAGCACACATTTTTTTTTAAAAAAAAGGTTTATTGATCTAATAAAAGAATACTTGTAGCAGCTTGAGGTGTAAGAGGGTTTTCATTATTTTATATAGATTTTAAATAGAAACTAAATATCAAATTATAGTCCCAGCCTCTCATGTGCTTAGTGTTTTCAGGATGACAGACACCCCCCGGTTAAGTATAGATGCAGGTGCCATATCTGTCAGCCAGCTATTATATTTGTTTCTCCAAGGAACTGAAAACGGCATATGTAGTGTCAAGGGACCCCAAATCAGAATCTCTTGAAAGGCGGCAGGTCAAGCCGGACAAAACCAAAAAGGCTACATAAGAATATAAGAGAAGCCAGTGTTGGATCAGGCCAATGGCCCATCTAGTCCAACACTCTGTCACACAGTGGCCAAAAATACCAGGTGCCATCAGGAGGTCTAGCAGTGGGGCCAGGACACTAGAAGCCCTCCCACTGTTGCCCCCCCCCAGCACCAAGAATACAGAGCCTCACTTGCCCCAGCCTGAGAGTTCCTATCTATATCTTGTGGCAAATAGCCACTGATGGACTTCTGCTCCATATGCTTATCTAATTCCCTCTTGAAGCTGTCCATACTTGTAGCCACCACCACCTCCTGTGGCAGTGAATTCCATGTGTCAATCACTCTTGGGGTGAAGAAGGACTTCTTTTTATCCGTTTTAACCCGACTGCTCAGCAATTTCATTGAGTGTCCACGAGTTCTTGTATTGTGAGAAAGGGAGAAAAGTACTTTCTCAATCTGCTCTATACCATGCATAGTCTCATAAACCTCGATCATGTCACCCCTCAGCCATCGTTTCTCCAAGCTAAAGAGCCCAGCTGTTGTTTCTCCAAGCAAAAGAGCCCAAGCGTTTTAACCTTTCTTCATAGGGAAAGTCTTCCAACCCTTTTATCATTCTAGTTGCCTTTTCCTGCACTTTTCCCAATGCTATAATATCCTTTTTGAGGTGTGGTCACCAGAACTGTATATAGTACTCCAAATGAGGTCGCACCGTTGATTTATACAGGGGCAGGATGATGATGGCTTATTTGTTTTCAATTCCCTTCCTAATAATCCCCAGCATAGTGTTGGCCTTCTTTATTGCAGTGGCACACTGTTTAGACATTTTCATTGAGTTATCTACGACTCCAAGATCTCTCTCTTGGTCAGTCTCTGTCAGTTCGGACCCCATCAATATGTATTTATAGTTAGGATTTTTGGCTCCAATGTGCATCACTTTGCACTTGGCCACATTGAACCACATTTGCCATGTTGATGTCCACTCACCCATCCTCTACGGATCCCTTTGGAGTGCCTCACAATCCTCCCTGGTTCTTACCACCCTGAACAACTTCATGTCATCTGCAAATTTAGCCACTTCACTGCTTACTCTCAACTCCAAATCATTAATAAACAAGTTAAAAAGCATCGGACCGAGTACTGATCCCTGTGGTACCCCACTGCTTACCACCTTCCACTGAGAAAATTTCCCATTTATACTCACTCTGTTTCCTATTAATTAGCCAGTTTTTGAACCACAAGAGGACTTGTCCTTTTATCCCATGACTATTGAGCTTACTTAGGAGCCTTTGATGAGGAACTTTATCAAAAGCTTTCTGGAAGTCAAGGTAAATAAAATCTGTTGGGTCCCCCTTGTCCATATGTTTGTTCACTCCCTCAAAAAAATCACTAACAGGTTAGTGAGACAAGATCTTCCCTTACAGAACCCATGCTGAGTCTGCCTCAATAGTTTTTGTTCATCAATGTGCCTACTAATTCTTTCCTTAATAGCAGTTTCCACCAATTTACCCGGTATCGATGTCAGACTGACTGGCCTGTAATTTCCTGGATTTCTCTGGAACCCTTTTTAAAGATGGGAGTGACATTAGTTACCTTCCAGTTCTCAGGAATGGAAGTATGAGACCTCACACCCCAGGGTGGTATCACCAGCAGCCCCTTTCCATTAGCCAGACAGCAAGAGGCCAATGGGTGAAGCCTCCAGCCCTCCTGGAACTAAGATTAAGAAAGTCACTCCTGCAAGGTAGGCTGCTTTACAAGGCAGGTTTCACAAAACAATCTGATTGCAGTAGGCAGTGTTCCCTCTAAGCTGAGTTAGTGTGAGCTAGGCCACAGTTTTTTAGTCTCCGTCTCGCACGTTTTTGTCTTAACTCAGGAAGGATGGCTCCAGAGCAACTTAATTGATACAGTAGGAAAATCACTCACTCACAACTTTAATGTCAGTAGCTCACAAAGTAGAATTTTTGCTCACAAGACTCCACAGCTTAGAGGGAGCATTGGTAGCCAGTGACGGCTAAAGTTTTGGATTCAGACTGAAACCTGAATTCAAGAACTCCACAGTGGTTTATTTTAAAATTGTGTGGGAGTAGTCAATAAAAAAGCAGTGAACAGTGAAGACAAAAATAACAAAGCCATAAGTCTAAACAAAGAACATTTGCAAGCATTGATTCAAGATCCAGATGTCACACAGAAGACTAAGTCCAATAGGGTTCCGAATGTTCAAGACAAGGTTTCTGATCAGTATGACCCAAACAGAACATGTAATCTGGATGCAGGGCAAAAATAACATGAAAGATCTTTCCTTTATTCCCAATAACCTGTGTTGGCCTGATTCTAGTTAACCAGTCAGATGTACAGCAAATGATGTCACTTGATCAATCAGATATGTTGCTAACCAAATGCTCTGGCCAGTCAGATGGGTTTACCAATTAACCCAAATGCCCTGCAGCTGCATTGGGTTCAACCAAACAAGCACCACCACCCACCCATGAGCTCAGGTGCTAATGAGATGGAATGCACCTTGCTAGATTCTTGTGTCCTTGAAACTGCGGGGCCTAATTGTGTGACTGGCACCTGGGTTACCTCCCATCTTCCTTATCTGACTCTTTAAAGTTACAAGCAGCTTGAGCAATGTTTCAGAGGAAGAAACTTCCATCTTTTCTAGGCCTCAGTCTGAACCCTTGTTTGAATTGAACAGGAAACTGCTTAAAGGGACAGTTTCTTGACATGTAGTTCTGCTGTTCTCCATTTCACTCACACAGCAACCCTGTTAGGCTGATGGGTCCAGGGTCACCCAGTGAGTAAGATTTGGGTGTTTCTAGCTTTAATCCAGTCTCTTAACCACTACTTGTGGTGTCAAAGATGAGATGGTTTGGTTTTTGACATCCATATTTCTAAATAGGGTTGCCAGGTGAGGCCAACAAGCTGGCGGGGGACTTACCAGGAGGCTCCGGGAGAGGGGAGGGAAGAAGCACGATTGAACTCCAAAACGAGTTCCAGGTGAGCTGCCATCGCATCTAAAGGGCCAATGTTTCTTTTAAATGCCTTCCCTCCATTGGAAATAATGGAGGATGGGGGTACCTTCTTTTGGGGCTCATAGAATTGGACTCCCTGGTCCAATCTTTTTGAAACTTAGGGTTTTTTTAGGAAAGGCACCAGCAGCTATGCTGAAATTTTTGTGTGTCTTCCTAAAAAAAAACCAGCCCCCTAGCACCCCAGATACCCATGGATTGATTCTCCATTATATCCTATGGGGACCAGTCTCTATAGGGTATAATGGAGTGCCCAGCAGCCATCCCGCCCCTTGCTTTCTGCTAGCCCTGAAGCAGGGGAAGGGGCTCCAAACCCTATTTCTGAAGAAGAGACTAGCATGTATATGGGCAAGGACTAGGTTTTAATTGGGAGCCTCATAGTTTGACTCTGAGGACCAAGACTAATATGAAAAATGTTCATTTGGGCCTCAGGATTTCTTTAGGAACAACAAAGAACACTGGCTTGCTGCACACAGTACCTGCAGTTGGTAGGCAGTATGAAGCCTTGGACTGGCCAGATCTGGTTTGATATCGGAAGCATGGCCTCTGCTATCCTTGCCTGGTAAAAGAACCCAGTACCTTTCACCATCCTTCAGCCACTGACCTCAGGAACCCTGAACAGAAGAATGCAATTTCTGGATCCCTGATTTGGACACGGTTGTTCCTAACTAGTCAATTGCAGACTAGTCAAGCTGGGTTTTTGTTCTGTTTTTTGCATCACTCTGATGTTGTTTTTCGCAAACCACAATCAGCCCAGATTTTGGGAAGTTGTAAATGATGTGGAGAGGAGCCACAGTGTGGATTTCTTACATTATTCCAGCAGTGTGGGAAGGAGTGGTGTTTCAGGGCTCCCACCTAAGATTGCTCTCCCTGTTCCCTGCTTGATTCTCTTTTTTCTTACCATTGGAACGCTTTTCCGACTGGCATCTGGCTCATGTCTTCCTCGTGCTACATTACAATGGCCCCCATAAGGTGCATCTATCCACCCTGGCTTTTCCTAATTGGTACTCCTCGTTCCTTTTTTCTGTCCTTTCTTTTTCACCCCAGTGCATCATATCACAAATTAGATGGTACGTCGACTGGCAGCAATGTTTTACTTTTGGTTAGGAACAGCACCTAGAGGTTTAATATGCTTTAGAGATAAGAGCTCACCTTTGCATTAACTTCCCACTAGTCTCCCCCGACAGGTAGCCTCCTTGATTTGAGGAATGGATATTTTTGCACTGTGGATCTTTGCTGTGTATCAGGATTGATAGAAGCTCTTTACCACTGGCCGCAAATATATATCCTTCTTCCTAGATTATTCAACATTACAGACATTAAGGCTTCAACATATATACAGAATAAATTGATACATTTTATTAAAATGGCAGGGTTTGCGGCAAGGGCCCCCAATATGGCACCCATAGTGCCCATTGACACCTTTCCTGGCTGCCACCATTTCTAGAAAGTGGGTGGGGCCAGGTGGGGCTTTTGCCCAGCAAGGCTTCTGATTGGCCACTGAAGACTCGATTGGCTGTGCAGACTTTTAAAAACACTCTTTTGGCAGCAGCTGTCAACGCAGCATAAGGAAGGTAAGCTGCGGTAGCCATTTTGTGGCTGGCTCTGCCTCCTATGGTAGCCACTTTGTGGTTGAGCCCACTATGTTGTGATAGTATCCCCAAAGTGCCTAGAGGCTCCTGGTCTACAAGGGCCTGAGCCAGCTTGAAAGCCTGTTACGGCCTGCTTACAACAATGTAATAAGTTTTCTTTCGTGAGTCATGAGATTATATAGATGGGGTGGATTGGGAAGAGACGGATTTGGTTACGAGTTTTTCCTGAGCCCAGCTAAATGATGCTTGGCTGTGAGGGTGAGATTCAGACAAAGAGTGAGGGACTTTAAGATAGGCATGTCATGTTGTGGTAAATCACACAGAAAGATAAGATAGGACAAAACCCAAACTGTTATTAATATTTTCCACTTTCAAATAACGTTTTTCAGTATTAGCACTGTGGATGGGAATTCCTCTTAAAAAGAAAAAGCTTACACTTCCTGCATATTCATCTGTGACCAATCCTGTTCATCCCAGCTTTTTCCCACTGACTGCTCCTGCTACATTCTTCTCCAGAGATCTCACCTGGATGACCACTCCCACTTGTGGATTGCTTCGTAAATGAGGCCATATCCTAGTGCTGTATAGCCAATCACTTTTGCCTCTTGTGTGCTGTGATGTCACTGAGGACAATTGAGAACGAGGGCAATTTGAACCAGCGAGTAAACACTTGCACAAGGAGTGTCAAAAAGCAACCAAACAAGGGGAGTCTTTGTTCAGCACTGTTGAAGGTGTTTGTGAAAATAGTGAGTAGTTTCGTCTTAGCCCCAGGAAAGCCTGTGGGGGAACTTTGAAGTAAGATGAAAGATTGTGTTGGGTAAGCATATGAAGTGGGGTGGGGAACAGAAACCAATGGCTGGAAGGGGTATAAAGAGGAAAGTGGGTGTTAATCTTTGCAGTCCTGTTTTCAGGGCCAAGCCTGTTAGTGCTTAGAGTGAGAGAATGCTAATAACTATCACACTGCCAGGAATTAAAATCATATGTTGTCTCAGCATTACAGTTTAGATCACTGTGCTCATAGATTAAGGGTTAGAACCAGGCTAAATTTTCCAGTGGTAGAATGGAAATTTCCTGGCTCTCCACTCCCACTGCAGCAGATTTCCATGCAGTGCTGCTCCTGGGGGGCAGGTGAGGATGCCAGCCTCCAGGTGGCACCTGGAGATCCCCCAGGATTGCAGCTCACCTCCAGACTACAGAGTTTAGTTCTCTGGAAGAAAAGGAACACTTTGGAAGAAGAAGAAGAGATTCGATTTATACCCCGCCCTTCACTTGGAGTCTCAGAGCGGCTTACAAACTCCTTTCCCTTCCCCTCCCCACAACAGACACCCTGTGAGGTAGGTGGGGCTGAGAGAACTCTAACACAAACTGCTCTTTCAGGAACAGCTGTGCCAGAGTTTGTGACTGACCCAAGGTCACATCAGCAGGTGCAAGTGGAGGAGTGGGGAATCAAACCCGGTTCTCCCAGATTAGAGTCCGCACACTTAACCACTACACTAAACTGGAGGGTGGACTGTATAGCATTGTATCACACTGAGGTCCCTGTCCTCCCCAGGCTCCATCTCCAAATCTCAAGTTTCCCAACCTGGATCTGACAATCCTAACCACCCCCAATCCCCTGCTGGTGCCAAGGGGGACCAGCCAGTTCTGGGGGTGTGGAGTCCCTGACAGTCTGCCGTTGGATGAGGGAATCAGAAGAAATTGCCCCTCCCCTTCCATGAGTGGTTAATGTAGCCTGGATCCAACCTTAAGATTGCAATCTGTTCAAGCAATGGAACAAGCCCTGTTGAACATAAGGAGACTACTTGTGAGTAAACACATTTAAGGCTTAGACTGAGAGGTCAATTCAAGGAATGCTAGAGCAAAAAGTTGAAAATGGAAAGAATGAAATGATAGAGGCTCAGTTTTAAAGACAGAGAGACAAGCAAAATGGAAATCGGGACAAGCTGAGTAGAAGGCCAGATGATGATTTTTGTCGTTAGGGGTGGCTTCCAAGGAAAACCAGGGTTTTGAGGGTGTTTCAAATTACACACTGAAACAGAGTTTGGGTTGGTTTTTTTTTAAATCTTAGTTGTTGGGACAGAGTATAGGAAGCTTAATATTGCTCTTGCAACCGTAATAAGTTTTTAATGTGTTCTCTTTCCAAGCTTATGATTTTGTAACGAGTTGTTAAAAATTGGTTCTCCTCTCCCTTCCATTTTGTTTGAAAAAAGTAGCACTAATTTAAACCCTGTGTACATTTAGACTTTCAGGGATGTACAAAGGAAGCCTTGAGTTTTTGTTCCACTAATAAAAGCAATTGTTGCCAAAATGATGACTTTTTTTTTTTTTTTTTTGCAAGACCCAGACTTGAAGACTCTGCATTGTAGCAGCTCTTTTTAGGTCAAAGATTTTGAAGCTTTTACTCCCAAATGTTTGTTGAAGAATCAATAAAGGAAGTCCTAAACTCTCCTTCAATACCACATGCTTTTAAAACCATCTCTCTTCTCTCTGTTTCACATTGTAATCTTTAACATAATCTGAAAGTGCCTCTTAATTTCTTCCATATACCAGTACCATTGCAAATACATTCTTGGTTGCTATCGTATAACACAGAACCACAGCATCCTGGATTTATGGGGTGGTCTGAGCGTCTTTCTGGAGACTTTACTAAGCCTTGTTTTATAAGTGAATATTGTTTCTACAGGCTGGTTCTGGGTAGCCAGGATTAAAGTCCGTAATGGGTTGGCTAATGGACTCTGTTTGGTTCGTGGCTTTTATATTTCAGTGTATTGTATTGCTGGTGTTAATTGTAGCGTTTGCCCTAAGCTTTCATCATAGGTTGATTGTCCATTGGGTTAATGTTACATTTTAGGCGAGGATAGGTTAAAGTGTTCATTGTCCAAATCTTTGTCCATCAGGGAGTGGCAATAAATTTTTGTATTCAAAATTAAATTTTACTTTAAATTTTACTTTTCATTCTGATGTGTTTTATTGTTTTCCATAGACAAAATTGAAGAAGCACAAAAAGAACTTAATGAAACTGAAGACCCACAGAAAGGTAAATCTCCTTCTACAACTGTAGAAACTCAACATACTGTCATGCCTGTGGTTGAGGACAGCAGTGGTTTCCACAAAGCATGGCCTCTTCCTTCTTTCCTCCTCCCCGCAGGGTTAAGGACATAAACTGATCTTTAAGCCCCATCTGTAATACTTTTGTCTGTTGTTTTTAAATTGTTTAATTTGGTTTATATATGTTTTACTGAAATGTTTATCAAAATGTCGTACACCACCTGAGCCCTGTGCTCAGGGGAGGGCAGTCAATAAATCAAATAATAATAACTGGAAGTGACACGTGTATTTTCAATACTGCATGCTTTTACCTTCATAATATAAAAAGAACACTAACGCAACTGCAAAAAGTGAAACAATTTCACACTTCCGTAAATATTTAATCACGGCCCTCTACTTCTTATATTTAGTGCCCTGAGTACTAAATAAAAAATGCATCCCATCGAGTACCAAAGCATGCTTGCTGTTGACTTACTTCATCAGAACAGTCCTGCTTTTGCACTCCATAAGGATTTCAAAATGCTGTAAGTTAAAATACTAGGGAGAGTAACAAAGAAGCAGACTGTCAGATAGTTGATCTAGTGAATTCAGCAGCATTGAATTTTTTCTGGCAGGGACTTGTGATTGTGAATAGCTGGGCTGCTCAGCAAGTTCCTCAATAGGCCATTTTTCTTTGAAGATGGTCTGTTCAGGAACTTGTTGAGTGACATCAGTTTTTAGTAAATGATGTTTGCATGAGTGTTCTGCCAGTTTTTTCTGAACTGGCTATAAAAGGAGGAAACTTCTGAAACCATTGGCCTGGCTGTGTCCTGTCTCTTGAGTGAATCAGCATACAGTAACATGCTTTTTTTTCACTATAGCCTAGCAAAATGGAAAAAACTAAGCATAGTTTCTTAAATTTGGGGAAGTCACCTGCAGTGTTCCCTCTAAGCTGTAGAGTCTTCTGAGCAAAAATTCTACCTTGTGAGCTACTGGCATCAAAGGTGTGAGCGAGCGATTTGCCTACTACATAAATTAGTTTGCTCTGGAGCTGTCCTTCCTGAGCTAAGACAAAAAAGTGTGAACTGGAGGCTAAAAAACTGTGAGCTAGCTCACACTAACTCAGCTTAGAGGGAACACTGGTCACCTGTATTACTTGGAATTGTTGTAAATTTCCCATCTCTTGATTTGCTTATTGACAAGGCTTGATGTCCATACGATGACTTGTATCCTCCCATTTCCCTCAGCTAAATTCTTCTTTCGATATAACTCTGTGTTCTTTATTATTCATTATTTGCATTTCTACCATTTCCATTGAAAAATCAATACCCTAAATTTAATTGTGAATAGATTTTATCCTAACGTTTGATCATTTTGAGTGTCCAAATGACAAAAAACTGAAATGTCTGGTGAAAACATTGGCGTGTCAGCAGACAAAGGGGAGAGGACAATATTGTAGTTACATATAAATGCCTAACTAAAGCCTTTATTTTATGGACCACTGAGCTTAGACAAATACAAAAAAACATCTGTCATCTGTTCCCAACAACCTGGTTTGCTGCCTAATTTTGTAAACGAAATTAAATGCAAGCCAAGTAGATACTGATCTGCCCAGAGTAACTATCTGACCAACTGGTTGCTCCTTTATCCTTTGTATGGTGTTGTTTACCTAGTTTCTTCGCCACGTCTTTTTTCTTCCCTCTCTGCCTCCTTTTTAGTCTGGTTCTTTGGCTCTTTTTAAAGATCCTGTATGTACCTGCAAGGCTGGAACTTTTCCCATCAGAACAACAAGGGCTTGGATCTTTCGGGAAGTATCAAGCTCCTTCACTGTGGCTAAGCCCTCTTAGTGTCCATGGCCGTCTTAGAGTGAGGAGCTCTTCACAGATGTCCAGAGTCCCAACTGTCTTTTTCTCCATCTAACCTCCCCTCCTGCCCCACTATATGGCATCACATTTTAGATTCCAGCTCAAGATTTTGGCTCTTAACTTCTTATCTGAATGAAGAAGTTAATTTCTGTTGATAATCGTTGAGGAAGCTCAACATTTGTAAGTGCATATGCTTTAAATCGCTCACTGCAGAAATTGACACAGTAAATCAGTTGTGGGTGCCAGACTCAGCAGAGCTGGGATTGTTTTGACAATAGGAGAGGAAACAGACTTACTGTGTGCTTTTTTTTTTTTTTAAATGTAGCATTTCATTTTCTAAAGCGATTCTGACAATTCTGTCTTAAATATGATGATAAAAACACATGAGTGCTGAGTCCTTGTTAAGCTAGGTGTATTAAAGTTTACAGTTTAGCCAGAGAAGGATTTCATTAGGCATGTTGTGAAGTCCTAGAGAACAGAAGCCCAAATATTTACTTCCCCTGATCCCAAATTCTAATTGCAGTACAAATCCATTAGGTATTCACAGTTGTCAGAACATTCCGTTTGCATCCAACAGCCAGGCGACCGGCTAATAAAAATTTACTATTAGCTAACAGTAGCTTGATAGACTGCAAGGCCCTTTGGTCATTTAATTATTCACTCCCAATTACAGCCATTGAAGATGTTTCAGTATCCAGTGCCAAAGTCAGGGAACAGGTACAGCCACCAGAAAGTATCTGTAAAGCCAACAGTTCCAGGTGGTGAAAGCATGCCAGGAATTGTTGACTTCTGGATGCATATAGTTTTTGATCTAAGTCATCTCTGTGGGCAATTTAAATATGTACATGATTTCTCAAGGAGCTTATCCCTGGATACAGAACATTATAGAACTGAACTTGTAATAATGTTTTGTGTCTCCTTGCTTCTAGTGTTGGGATACTTTACAGATGAACTGTGCCCATAAACTGTGTTTCCAGTCCGCCTACTAATTCCATCCCTATAATTACAAGATTCATAAAGGAATACTGTTGAACTGCAACTAATTTTAATGAATTGTATTGATATTTAATTCAATTAGCCACACGATTGATCTGCCAAGTAGTAGTGAATGAAAGCATGAAAAAAATGGAATAACTAGTATCAACAATCAACTATTTCAGTAGATACATTTAAAGGAAACTCAGGGTGGGTATGCACCAACGTGAAGCAAGTGTAGTGAGGAGGAGGAGGAGGAGACTTTGAAGCAAATTCTCCAAATTCAAGTAAATTCAGAAGTTTCACATGACAGGTTCAGTGTACACTTCAAGTGACTATTGGCATTAAGTTCCTTAACCAGGGGTCCCCAACGTTTTTTTAATCCTGTGGGCACCTTTGGCATTCTGACATCTGGAGGTAAGCACAACCACAAGATGGCTGCCACAGAAGGCAGAGCCATGTACACAGAGGACGCCCAAGTGCAGGGGAGAATAGGGGTAATTAAAAATATACTTTTCTTTACCATCAAGTCACAGATAACTTACGGTGATCCCATATAGAGATAAAAAACAAACACTGTGATGGCAGCTGCCACTGAAACAACATTATTTTTATCACAATAGCCAATCAGATCTTCAGTGGCCAATCAGAAGCCCTGCAGGGTAAGAGCCCTCTCTGGTCCCACCCACTTTCTAAAAACATGTGTTGTTTCTAATAACAAGGGTCGATGGGGTGCCATGGCCCCCAGGGGCACCACACCGGGGACTCCTGTCCTAAAAGTGAAATTAATGTTAGGCTGGATCCTGCAGATAGTTCTGCTAGTGGTGGAGCTTCCCTCTGATCTAAGCAGCCTTTCTCTGATGCAAGTGTGTTTCTTCTGCCCATGGAATAACCTTTTGCATCCAGGAGAGTAACTACAGAGATTTATTAAATTTTGCTTATTAAAAGTGCTCTACGGACAATGGTAATTGTGTTTGCATTGTCATCACGTAACTTTTCATCTTTCTGTTTGGGCAGAAATCTCCGAGGCTGCTGCAAGAGGGAGCACAGACGCCGTTAAAGGTGTGAAACGTAAAAAGATTGTCACTGAGAATCATCTGACGAAAATACCAAAATCACCTCTGAGGACTCCATCTCGTGTAAAACCTAAGGAAAAAACTGAAGACCTTTTGTCATCTTCTAATATTCTCCTTGATACTTCGGAGCTGTTAAAAGAAGAGCGCGGTTCGGCTAAGCAAAATGGGAAACAAATCAAACAAAACAAAGGGACACTTAGCAGTGAGGTAGCTGTCAAAACATCCAGATCTGAGACTTCAGGACACGCCAGGTTGTGTCGGTTACCTCAATCCTTGGACTTGAATAAATGGCCAGTAGAAGACTACAGTTCATCGCAACTTGGTATACCAGTCAAGAAGAGTCTCCCTAGCTCTTTGTCAACTACACCCAAGGTTGACAATAATGAATGTATTCCTTTTGTTGATTGTAGTAATTCATCCTCATGTACAAACACTGCGTTCGATGTCTTACTGAAAGCTATGGAGCCTGAGCTGAACACCTTAGCCCAAGAGTGCCCTTCTAGTAGGATGCAAATAGAAAAACTGAAACCAAATAAAACTGTAAGCGCCTCTTCTGATCTCACATCCAATACTCTGAGTGTCCAAAGTCACGCTGCGTTGCCGCAGCAAGAATTTGTAGCTGGATCTCAATATTACCCTTGCACTTCACAGGCCGTGCACGTAGCGACATCAGGGAAGAGTGAACAAGCACAGATGCACTCAGTTACTCACTCACAAGAACAAGTTCTTTCTAAAGCTGGGCAACAGAACCAACAGATCACAGCATGCCCCAGCTTTACTAACTCGTTGACGCAGCCACAGAATCAGGATAATCTCAAACTCCAGCATATATACAGCATAGCAGTAACCTCTTCTATAATCAACCCCCCGTCTTCTACGGTTACTCAGGTTTTTTCTCAAAACCCGCTAGTAGCGAAATCTTCCTCTCCTTTATCTGTTCACCCCTCCAGCTCTGCCACCCAGTTACCTATCGCTCCTTTGTACAGTTCAGCCCAAATAGCTTCAGTTGTCAACCATGGCGTAGAACAAATATGTAACCTTCTGAAAGACCAGAAGCCTAAAAAACTGGGGAAGTACGTCTGCGAGTATTGTAACAGGGCTTGTGCCAAGCCCAGTGTTCTCCTAAAGCACATCCGCTCCCACACAGGAGAACGGCCATATCCTTGTGAGACCTGTGGGTTTTCGTTTAAGACCAAAAGCAATCTGTATAAGCACAAAAAGTCCCACTCCCACGCTATCAAGCTAGGACTTGTCCTCCAGCCAGATTCTAGTGGTTTGTTTCTCTCCCATGAGTCGGATAAAGCACTTAGCATCCATTCCGATGTGGAAGAAAGTGGCGACAGCGATGATGAAGGCACTGCTGATGAAAGGCAAGAGGACCAAGGATCCTTAGAACTGGAACATGCACATGTAATGAAAATCCTGTCCAATTCTGAATCTTCGCTCAAAGGTAGCTCTGTTTCGCTCAGCAATTCAGAATATATGGGTGACTCATCACTGCAGGATTCATTCACACAAGCAAAGACTTCTTTACCTAAAGTGATTGTTCACCCTGTAAATGTTTCTCCTTTAAGGTCCAATAGCCCCAAAGTAGCAGACCCCACCTCGACAGTTTGTACGACGCGACTAGGAGACTTGAAAGCCTCAAATGTGAAACCAAATATGGTGCGTGCGGACTTGGTAAAGGAGTCTGATATGAAGCAGCATCAGAAAACGGAAATGAGTGTTTCTGAGGAACATCATGGGTCCCCTGCAGGGACAGTCGTCCACGCCCAGCTACAGAGGCAGCAGGCCACCGATTGTTCCCAAGATCAGCAAGGAAAGTGTCTCTTGAGCCCTAGAAGTTTAGGCAGCACTGATTCAGGATACTTCTCACGTTCAGAAAGTGCAGATCAAAACATGAGTCCACCAACTCCATTTATGAAGGGACTGCCCACTTCTGAAAAAGACCTGAGCAAAAGTCTACCTTGCGTGCCACGGGTGAGCACCACAGTGGCATCTGTTGTGCAGACAGTTTGCCCTGACAAGAATTTGACTCCCTCTGGCCAAATGAGACCACCCTTGGCTACAAAAACTCTTGAAGAACGCATTTCAAAGTTAATATCCGACAACCAGGCTGTGGTGGATGACAAACAGTTGGACAGTGTGAAGCCACGGAGAACATCGTTGTCAAGAAGAGGCAGTATTGACTCCCCAAAATCCTACATTTTTAAAGACTCCTTCCAGTTTGACCTAAAACCAATGGGTAGAAGAACTAGTTCCAGCTCTGATATACCAAAGTCTCCTTTTACACCAACTGAAAAATCAAAGCAAGTTTTTCTTCTATCCGTACCAACCCTTGACTGTTTACCTATAACCAGAAGTAATTCTATGCCTACTACCAGTTATTCAGCTGTACCTACAAATGTAATACCTCCTCCTCATCCCCTACGTGGAAGTCAGTCTTTCGATGACAAAATTGGTTCCTTGTATGACGATGTCTTTGTGCCAGGACCCACTACTCCACAGATCCAAGGTGGACATCCCCGCACTCTTGTTAGACAAACAGCAATAGAAGATTCTTTGGTAACTGAAGGCCATGGCTTTGGACCAGCGCGATCTGTAGATGAAAGCTATGTATGCAGCACATCTAATGAATTTGTAATGGCACGGAGCAAATCGTTTGTACAAGGATCCAGTGTGGATAAAACAAAGAAGTCGCATCAAGGCAGAGGGACAATGTTTGAATGCGAAACTTGCAGAAACAGATACAGAAAACTGGAAAACTTTGAGAACCATAAAAAATTTTATTGTTCAGAGTTGCACGGACCAAAAACCAAGGCAGCTACGCGGGACTCTGAACATAAGACTGTCTCCAACAGTACCCAACCCCAAATCCTTCACTATCGTGTTGCCACTTCCACTGGTATCTGGGAGCAGACGTCTCAAATAAGGAAAAGGAGGAAGATGAAAAGCGTTGGAGATGATGACGATGAGCCACAGACAAACGATGATAACAGTTTGACAAAAAACGTAGAGTCGGGAAGTCAGAATAAGCCAGGAAATACCGTCAGTGTCTCTAAACATGTTGCCACCGTCCTGGGCTCACACAGCATTTCCCTTCAAAAACTGGCTCAAAGTGAGCCAGAGGCTTGTGGTGCGGAACAGGCCATGGAGACAAAGATGTTACTGCATGGTGAAAAGCAGACGGTTGCAGCCGCGCAAGAGAAAACAGAACTGAAAAGGCAAGGAGCTGGGATTTCAGTAATACAGCACACAAACTCCTTAAGCAGACCTAGTTCATTTGAAAAATCAGACTCTTTTGAAACCGTTTCCCCAGTTTCCTTTCAGGATGGCAGTACGGCCATGAAGCTGCATTCCCTGAATACCATCATAGTTCAAGAGGAGAGGCATTCCCCTCTGCGTGCCTCCCACGGTCATCAGGTGCTGGAAGTTTCAAGAGTCCAGCTTCACGAACATCCAGTCGCTCCCAATGAAAGGAATGCACCACTATCATCACTAAGACTCGTTCGCCAGCACAACATCCAGGTTCCTGAAATACTGGTCACGGAGGAACCGGATAGAGATCACGAAAGCCAATGCAGCGATCTGGAGAAGACGGAAAAATTTAATTGGCCCCAGCGCAGTGAAAGCCTGTCCAAGCTCCCCACAGAAAAACTTCCCCCTAAGAAGAAAAGGATTCGCTTGGCTGAAATTGAGCATTCGTCTGCTGAGTCCAGCTTTGACTCTACGCTTTCTAGAAGTTTAAGCCGGGAGAGCAGCTTGTCGCGTGCATCTAGTTTCTCAGCTTCTTTTGACAAAGACGATATCTCTAAGAACGAGAGTGCTTCCAAAGCTGAACCTTCAAATAAATCCCTGGAATTCCTTACCATCCCGAACAGTTCCAATACACTCAGTGTGCCTCATTATAGAGAAATGCGACGTGCTGCTTCCGAACAAATTAACTGTACCCAGCCGTCCATGGAGGTTGTGGATTATAGAAGCAAGTCTTTTGACTGTGGAAGTATGTCTCCTCCCAAACCTGCCTCACTCACAGAGACATCTACTTCCAAGTTGTCTCCTGGCGGTGGTGCTGCTGGGCACGTACCTCTTCTAGAAAGGAGGAGAGGGCCCCTGGTGAGACAGATCTCTCTGAATATTTCCCCGGAAAAAAACCAGCACGAAATTGTGTCAAGCACTTCCTTTCAAACCGCTCCTGCAACAGAGATTTCTACGGTATCCTTTCAGAGATCGCAGAGCTCGGGGAAATCAGAGGAATTTCCTTCAGGTTCAAAACACCCACAGATTTATGCCAAGTCTTTGTATGAGCCTCCGTCAGTTAAAAGCAGCCTCGCTTTTAACCCGCCTTCCAATGAACAGGCTTTAGGCCCTGGTTTACAGCATCATGTCCCCCAACCTTCATCCGGTCAGTATTCACAGACTTCTCTTAAAGGGCCAGCTCTTGGAACTCAGAAAAGCATGGGCATGTTTCCTGGTCAGCACAGCCTGCAGGAGGATTGCTTTGCTCCCAAATATCAGCTTCAGGTTAAAGCAATGCGCATAGGTCAGCAATATCCTGTTGGTCTTCCAGGCACTGCCGGCAAAGAGCAGTCGGGGGTTTCGTTAGAAACGCACACGAAACAAAATGACAAAACGTCCAGTCTGTATGGTCCGTCTCCCTTGCAACACGTTCCAGATCACGGCGGTGGTCGTGTGTACCAGGTGGCACCCTTTGTTGTCCCTGTCCGCATTCACAGCAATATCCCATCCTATGGCTTCTCTACGGTGGCACCTCTTCCTCAAATTTTAGTGACACAGGACCAGGCCAGCCAGTCTCTTAATAAAACAAATGCCGCATTGGTGCCAACACTCAAAGATCAAAACCAGCTGCCAAAGTCCCACAAAGATCCCCTGAGGTGTTTGCCAAGCTCACAGCCAGGACCTTTGTTTGAAAATTTGCTTCCTGAGATGGGAAGCAAAAATTCCACTTCATTGGGATCCTTAAATATCATTCAGAAAGTGCCAGTTGGTGGACTTTTCCCTCAACAGGAGGCCACGGCCTCAAGTAAACGCATGCTCTCTCCAGCCAATAGTTTAGACATAGCCATGGAGAAACACCAGAAACGCGTTAAAGATGAAAGTGGAGCTGCTAGTACCACAGGTACTCTGTCGCTACATCAGTTGAACGCAAAAGCCGGTGAAACTCACAAACAGAAGAAGCCGGTCTTAGTGCGCCAGATCTGCACCACGGAGCCCCTCGAAGGTTTCTCATCTGATAAGGATGTCTTACCTCACAACAAAAGCAGCGGAGTCAATAATTTGTCCGATGTGTTGCCGCCGCCTCTGTTGTCTGAATGTACTCAGTCTGGGCTACCTTCATTCACAAAGGAATCCTTGGAACATACAAACTTACCAACCTCTGAAGCTGTCGGGTGTACGGCCAGAAAGCCACTTGAACCTGCTCTGTTGAACACTCAGGCTTCCTTTCTAAAGGCCCTAGAAAACAGTCAAGAAAGGAAATCCCCCAGCGTCGTTAACGAGAGTCGGCAACCCGGCATCCAGCACCAAGCAAAATCCGGAGCCGCTTTGTCCATTATAAACGCAAGTGATATACAACGCTTGTCTTTTCCGAGCCTCAAGACGACGACGAACTTTACATGGTGTTACCTGTTAAAAAGGAAGCCTGTACATCTGTTACAAAGTGACCAAAAGATTTCAGTTTACTCTTCTTGGTCCATTAGTTCAAACAATCCCAATCCGCTTGGCTTGCCAACAAAAATCGCTCTTTCCCTCCTGAATTCAAAACAGAAAGCTGGAAAATCGTCGTATACTCAAGCAATAAGTACGAACTTTAGATCTGACGTGCTGGTCTACTCAAGCAAGTGGAAGAACAACTTACTTAAGGTACTGGAACAATCTGTTGGTCTTAATTGGGGAAATTTAAATGTTGATATTCAAGCCCTTCTGTCTCTTTCAGAGTGGGGGGGGAGAAACATGATGTAATCACATTTTGGGTTAAAATATAATGGCGACCTTCTTAAAAAAATTAACTACTTGTACCCCATAGGTGCCAGAATTCTTAGTGATTGTTTCTGTTGCTACATACATTTTGGGTATTTCTGCTAGGAGGTTTATCTGGTTTATCAAATAAAAATGAGCTTGATAAGTGCAGACAGACAGCTGATATTTTTTGGCAACGTTAAATGTCGGCACACAAAAATTTATATTGGGAAGCCAGTTAAAGGAAACCATTCCTTGATTCTGCATTCTGCCACTTGATCTGAGGGCTTTGAAGACTAATAGGGTGGTCTGGTCCCACTCTGTGTGTAACTGCTTATGTGCCAAATGGGGTTTTGTGATGTGTGGATGAACACTCATAGCTCACAGAGAATCATTTGTGCATTGCTGCATGCAAGTAAAAAACTGGATTGTCTCTTTGCATTAACCTCCTCTATTCTATTAACCTGGTTAGATTCTAAAATGATATGAAAAATACAAAATCAGATTAATTTTATTTTTGGTACCACTTCTGAATCATTTGATTCTCCTACATCATTCTCTGTCTCTCTCTCTCTCTCTCTCTCTCTCCTTTAAGCATTTAGCTCTTCTTTAGATGCTAAATGATTGTCAGAAACTTGGTATTGAAACTGTTGGGTTAATTTTGTTACAGTCACTGATTATAAGAAAAGAAAGAGGTTGGCAATTTTTTTAGAGTGCAAGGCTGTTCAAATTGGTTAAGAGCCTAAATGCCAAAGCTGTTCCCCCCCCTTTGATTACAGTTTACCCAAATTTAGGCAGTTTTAAGCACCATTAATTAGAGTAGGAAAGCTAAGTATATGTGTAGCTCTCTCATTGAAATCAGTGGTCTTTTAACATATTTAACTGGGATGGGATGTTGCCCTTTATATGGACATACAAAACATGACCCAAGGGTTTCCAAGACTCCACTGGGCACATAATTTTATTAACATACTCATAGTGTCACATTAAACATGGTCTGCCCCATTCTCTCTCTCTGGAAATTGCTTGATCTCCTTGAAGCAGTGTATGTGCTAAAATCATAATAGAAGCAGAACATTTATTTATTTATTTATTTATTCAACTTATATCCTGCCCTCCCCACCAAGGCAGGTTCAGGGCAGCTTACATAAAAGTTTAAAACACATAAAAGCAGCACACATATAAAACATCACAGTTAATCGGAACAATTATAAACAATCATAAAGTGCTAAGGTGCTAGAGCAAACTTGATGGTAGTAATAAAATTGTAACAATGGTTGCAGATTGGATTTAATTTATATTTATATTATGTAATATATATAATATAATATAATATAATAAATATAATATATATAATATATTATATATTAATTTAATTAATAATAACCCAATAATCAGAAACTTTTTTCTTGGCCTTCCATGGCCATCATGAAATCCCTGCATGTCAGTACCACCCATGTGTTGAGGATCTTTTGGTATTCTCCCAACTTCACCCTCTGTCCAGTCCAGTATCTCAATCTACTTGGAGCCATCCCTTCATCTCAGTATATCCAAGGCTGAACTGCTTATCTTTTCTCCTGCTCCTCAACCACTCTCTGTATTTGTTGACGATATTATTATTCATCCTACTGAACAGGTGGGAAGCCTTGGCTTTATTCTTCTACAGCTATCTTTTTCTCTTCATATGCGATCCCATTGAGTCATGTTAGGTCTCATGTCTCTCTTTACAGTATTGAAGGATCCAGCCCTGACTCTCAATTCCTTTTGCTTAAAAAACAGGTGTATGCTCTGGTTATTTCTGCCTTGACTGCTGCTCTGTTCTTCTTTCCATCTCTCCCTCGGTGCCTGTTAGACTTTTCACCTCTGTCCAGACATCTGTTGCCAAAACATTTCAATAAGTAGAGATTAACTTTGCTGTGTATATGGGCCCTGTTGCCATTTTCTTTTCTTTTCCTTCTGCTGTTGATCCATGTAATGTAAGCTCCGTGTGACAGCATCCTGTTTCATTTTGCATACGATACTCTGTAAAGTACCATGAAAGCATAATAAGAGCCATACTGGGTCAAGCCAAAGATCCATTTGAGTCTAGCATCTTGTCCCTCACAAGCAGAATATGAAGGCAGTAGTCCTTTCCTGTCCTCATTCCCCACTCCACCTGCAATCTTAAAACAGGTGGGCTCATACAACAGAAGGTTGGGCCCAGCAATTTCAGGCATGATTAGTTAATCATTTTGTCCTTGAACAAACCCAGGTCTTTTCTGCAGTAACAAAAGTTCTGCAACTACAATGACAAATCCCCAATTGTGCACATGGACCATTTCTTAATTTGTAAAAGTACAAGTCAGTTTTTGCAGTCATGGAGAAGACATCAGAGCCCCTCAGTCTCCATTCTGAACCAATATTCTGAACCAGTGAATTCTAGCATGAAACATGGTTAGTGTGGCATGGTGTTGGACTACGATTTGGGAGAGCCCCAGGTTCAGATTCCCACTTAGCCATGAAACTCACTGGGTGACCTTGGGCCAGCCATTCTCTCTCAGTCTCACCTATATCACTGGGATAAAATGGAAGGGAATCATGTCCAGCACCTCGAACACTTTGGAAGAAAGGCACAATAAAAGTGAAACAGGTAGATAACTGTTGTCATAAATGCAGTTTTCACTACCAGACTAGGGGTGTGCGTTTGGCTTCCCCGAGCTGGAAAAAAACCCCAAATAAATGCCTTACTGGTATTTGTTCAGTATTTCCTAAGATGAATACAAATTCAGGAAACTTTTCAGCTACCAAATAGTTTCCCGAATTTCTTTGGCTTTTTCCCTTGGGTTTTCAGTATTGCCAACTTCCCTTTCCTCCCTGAGCCCCTGGCTGGGAGGGGAAGGCATTTAAATCTAACAGCTGACCAAGGGAGGGGAGTAAAACTGACAAGTTGTCAGTTTCACTCCCTTTCACTGGTCAGCTGTTAGATTTAAATGCCTTCCCCCTTTCCACAGGCAACTGGAGAGGGAGGGGGAGGGCATTTAAACGTGACTTCTCTCTGTCCCTTTCCTCCCTGAGTGGCCACAGTGGAGAGGCTCGGGGAGGGAAGGGAAGGGAGAGCTAGAAGGCATGTTTAAATGCCTCCATTTCCCTTCCCTTCCCTCCCCCAGCTGTCCTGTCATGGCGGGGTGACTGGGGGAGGCTAAGCACAGAGAGAAGGCATATTTACATGCCTTTCCTTCCCTCCCCAAGCTGGCCCACCACTGCAAGCTAACTGGGGAAGTTAAGGGGTGGAGTTTTAACTTTAACATGCCTCCCATTTCCCCCTTCAGTTCCTCAGCCAGCTGCGGTGGGGCAGCTGGGGAAGCGAAGGGAGGTGTTTCAACATGCCTCCCCTTTCTCCATGTGGTTCTCCAACCACCCACTGTGGTGGGGGAAGCAAAGGGGGGAGTTTCAACATGCCTCCCCTTTTTCCCTTCAGTTCCCCAGTCGGCCTGCCACAGCAGGGCAGCTGGGGAAGTGAAGGGGAGGTACGATTAGGTTCTGTTCTGTTTGTCCCCACTTGTTGGCGGCTTGCATGTCATTTTTACTATTTATTTATTTATCTTATGGCAGTTTCCATGTGTGTAGTGTAGCCAGGAGAGTCCATGACTGTCTGGCAGCCAGAAGTTCAAGTTCATACTTATTTCTGTCGTTATTGCCTGATAAGAGGCAATCTTCCATTCATGAATTATAGCTGGATACTTACGTGTTCTTTATTTATTAAATTATTGTCTGTTTTTTCTCCATGTAGCTCAGGGTGGCGTGTCACCCTGAGTCATCTCCCCCCCCCCATTTATCCTCACAATAACCTTGTGAGATAAACTAGGCAGAAGGGTAATTACTGATCCCAGGGTCGTCTGGTGAGTTTAATTTCAAATCAGGTGTCCCTTGTCCTTGTCTGACACTGTAACCCTTTTACTACATTGGGTCGAACTTGTATTCTCATCGGTTTCAGTCCTCTTGCTCAGAAACTGCTCTAGTGTATTGTTCTTTTGCTGTATTTTAACTGTAATTATCATAGTTGTTAGAGTCTTTTCACTGCAGAGGTCCTGAGAGCTGCATTAAATGTTGTAGCTGAAAGGAATTTACAACCATAAAATCACACTGTGTTGTGTTGACATTTTGTTTCACTAGAACAAGAAAGTTTGCACAGTATGACAGCGACGTGGGAAGAACAATTTATGTTATTAACCATCAATTAATTTGGAGCTTTGCTTGTGTTTTGGGCCATTTTTATGTGCTTGTAAGGATTAGCTTTCAACTGATAAGTTTTTGTAGAATTTGGCACGAAAGTAGGGAAATAACAAGAAGGAGGAAATTTTTCTTTAGTAAGTGGAAATAAAGATATATACCGCCCCTTTTAGACAATTGGTATGCTAATTATCTCTTGCAGCTTTAGAAAACAGCTTTGGGGATCTCTGTATTCTACAGCTTGCTGCCTGGCAGTAAACATTTAAGCCCACCTATGTTCTTTCAGCCCTGACTTGGATAGCTTAGACTGGCCTGGTCTCTTGCCTTCAAAACACTATGGGGTCACCATAAATCACCTGTGACTTCATGATAAAAAAAAGTTCTTTCAAGCATATAGATGTTTTGTAATTACTTTCTCTTTCTATGTTCTTTGTCTTTTATCTTCTCACTGTAAGAGGGACTTGGCTGTTTTTTGTTAAATCAGGGGGACTTGAAGTACTTAAGAAGCAGGATGCAATGGCATTTTGAGAGATCAGATTTAACCCATGGCAACGATAAAACATTCAACGATGTGCCAACATATAGAATTTAAAAGAGAAAGCAAAATGTATGGAGGATATTGATTTTGGTTTTTTAGCTGGTACACCTGGGCCCTTTTGAAATCAGATTTCCCCCCACCCCCCCCACCCCCCAGCCTAAAGGTCCAGGAACTGTCTGAAGCCTTGTCCTACTCAGTAGAACAAATTTAGAGTCCAGTGGCACCCTTAAGACCAACAAAGGTTTGTTCAAGGTATGAGCTTTTGTGAGCTTGCACCAAAGCTCATACCTTGAACAAACCTTTGTTGTTCTTAAAGGTGCCACTGGACTCTAAATTTGTTCTGCTTCAGACCAACACAGCTGACCACCTGAAACTATCTCCTACTCCGTGTTAGTGGGGACTGGTACAATTTCATATGGGAATTGTAGCAAGGTGAACTAGAGCAAAGGTCACCGACACGTTGCCTATGAGCACCTTGGTGCCAGCGACACCTTTCCTGATGCCTGCCCAGCATTTTCATAGTAGGAGGGGCCAAATTGGGGCTCTTGCCAGCAGGGCTCCTGACTGGCCATTGGAGATCTGATTAGCTGTGCAGATTTTCTAAAAATCGCCACACCACAAGGATCTTCACTGTTGTTTTATGCAAGAAAATATTTCAAGCAGTATGTGTATTTTTAAAAGTCGTCTTGAAGCAGAGCTTCCTAGCCTGGAATGTTGAAGAGTTACTGTTAGATTACCATGTATTGCCAATTCCCATGTCAGATTACACAGGGAAGTCATTTAAATTGATAAACATAAACACAATTTCAACAGGAAAGAAGAGAGTTTAAAAATAAATAGGGCACGGTTTCCTGTCCTGAAAAACACAAAATGCTCTACATCTTACAGTAGCACTACAGATAAGATTAGAGTTTCAACAGCCAATCCATATGCAAAAGAACCTTCTCAGGAAAGCTCCTCCATTCGCATGTCACAACCTGGGGAACTCCCACGAGATAATGACTCAGCCCTACCCCACCTTCCTGAGTAGATATAAATTACCTGCTGTGAGGAACCCCCTTATTCCTGAGTATGTGGGGTTTGGTTTCTTTAACCTTTCACAGGCTGGAGCAGTCTTATTTTCCACTGACACTGAGACACATGCAATTTGGAACAGTAAAACCAACTAAAGGTTTTATTTACAAAGACAGGCAGGCAGGGAAAATATGTACACGGGAAAAATTTGATGTTTGTAGATACGTAGTTGCAGATTGTATATTTCAGCTTTTGGTTAGTTCCTTATAAACAGTCAATTCAGATTGCACAGTACAAAACATGCTTTCACGCTCAACCCAACCCCACCCCTGTGCTGTTTTAGACAGCCAGTTTTAGGGTGGATTCCTCAGGTATTCTCCCCCTTCACAGAGAAACCCCGACACTGTGCCTTGGTTTAGATTTTGGACAACCACTAGTCCAATAAACACTTCTGGCACACACTAAAATCCACTAAACCGGACTCCCTCTCCAGCAGGGTATAAACTCTTAGTGAGATGAATGTGTATCTTTTGTATCACCACAAGGAGTTTATTTTTCTTTTAACTCCTTAGTTTTCACTGTAGTCTATAACTACATTTGGCTCTTCTTAGGTTCCCTTAATACTGGAATCTGTAGAGAAGGCTCATTTGCTCCTCGGACTCAGCGATGTTCTTTTTTTTTTTTTTTGTAAAACTCTCTTAAAAAAGAGAGAATTTTATTCTTTTTATAAGAAAAGGGAAGGGTAGACAGATGGAGAAAGAAAAAGGTGGAGTGAAATTTTTTTCTATTAGTGAGAGTTAGTTTAGGTTAATAACCAATACCAAGATTTGGCATCCATCATGGTTAGAAGATCTTCTTTTTAACTAAAGCAAAGTCCAAAATCACTCTGTTAATGCAGTTAGTAAAGTCCATTGGGGTTAGTAATTAAACAGCTCCTTCCAGATGTAACACGAACAGTCCTCAAAGTATCTTCTTCTTAATTTTCTTCCCGTTATGGATTAAGTCCATTTTAGCTTTGAAGTCTTCCGTTCCATCACCTTCCCCTGGGCTGCTGTCTTCTGCACTTATCCCAATTTTGAATGCTGCATCCTTCTTCCTGCTGGCGTGTCTCTTCAGGAGTTTCTGTGTTTTGAAGATGAAATCCTTCTTCTTTCTTTTGTTTTTTTTTTTTAAATTCTGGCCTTCAAGCTTCCAGGGCTCCACAAACTCAGCAGATGAAATTAGATCTCCCGTTTGTCGCCTGCTATGCTCGACATCCCCTTCTACTGGCAGAGTATTTCTTTTTATAAAGGCGGAATAGGCTTTGGGAGCCTTATCCACCTCTTCTTTTAACTTTATCGCTTCACTGCCAGTTAGGGGTGCCAAGACATTTGTCAAGGTAAATCCGAGATCTTCTTTCTCCTCTTCTTTAGCGCCCTGGAAACCTGGAATCAAATTCGATTTCTGTTCAATCTCCTTCATCTTTCTAGTTGTTTCCAATATCTGTTTCTGTCGACTGATGAGAACACTTTCCATTTTAAACAAAGTTTGGTTGATCTTCTGCAATTGTTCCAGCAGGGGGCACAGCATCTCCTTTTTCTGTTGATTGACAGCAAGCTCTTGGGGAGGGCTATCTGGACCGGAAGTCCCTCCTCTCTTCTCTTCCGGTGTCTGCAGGGCTTTTTCCATTATCGACATTTTGTTTTTTTGTTTACTTTTAAAAAGTTCGTGCCGCATCCCCCAGGAAGCTAAGATGAACACATTCTTCCATGCAACCCCAACGGTACTTTCACCAACACTTTGTTTTCTTTCTGCCCCCTTCGCGCTCCCTTTGAATAGCTTGCTTCTCGAGGGGGGTGGGGACTCCTCCCTCCTCCCAACGCTTATACGCATGCAGGGGGCTCCGATTTACGCTTCAAAATAGATCTTCAACTCACGATTCGATGCCACTACTTCTTTTTATGTTGAACCATAGCGCTGTTTTCACTCCTGGAATTCGGTGGCGCCGCTAAGTCCCATTATGGGCACGCCGCAGCGGGGCCGATTGGGGCGGGGAGAAAGCCTCAATTTCCCGGCTGTCTGCCGGCAAAGAGGCTACTCCCCAAGCGCCCCCAGTTCGGAGCCTTTACCTAAGGCTCACTAGGGTCTTTCGCATATGCGAAGACCCCCTAACTGCGCGTGGGCTAACCGCCTCCGGGAGCGTCCCGAGAAGCGGCCGCCATTCGCGACGCCGGAAACCGAAACCTGCGGACTCAGCGATGTTCAACCAGACTCCTCAGTCCCCTGGCATAGAATCAACTGACTAAAACCAACTGCCAGTTTCAACTGCCAAACTCCCAATTTGTCAAAAGTTGGTTTTTTCATTAGAACCCTCCCTTGAGTTCTGCATCAGGATTACATCATCCCTGCTAGTCACGTGACTGTAGGTGTCTTGTCTTGCAGGCTGATCCATCAAACCTGCCTACCATTTTTTTTTCTCATATTGACACAGAGAGTACTCCATCTTTCTGTGTTATACCTCTGAGAATGCCAGTCACAGCTGCTGGTGAAACATCAGGTACCACAATGCCAAGACCACGGCCATACAGCCCGGGAAATCAACAACTACTACTAAAGTTACTATTAGAGCTATGCATAACCTTCTTCCCTGACATTTTTGTGGTTAGGTCTGCCTTCTGTGATGGCTGTTCTGTGGTTTCCCACGCCACACTGGGCCAGAATGCCAAAGGTGCCTGCAGGCTTGGAAAGCTGAGGGACCCCTGAACTGGAGGGAGAAGCTGAGTGGTTAGGCTCAAACTGATCATCATGTTAAAGGGGGGAGGATTTCCATGCTGGATCTGTCAAGGGGGGTAAGTTCATCAGTAGCTTTTTGCTATGATGAGGATGTGGAGCCTCTATATACAGAGGCAGAATACCAGTTAATGGAGGGCAATAACAGGTCAGTATTGTCAGTTCAGACTGGCAGAGGCTCTCCAGGGTCTCAGGCAGAGATCATTCACATCACCTACTGCTTGGTCCTTTTAACTGGAAATGCTGGGGATCCAATCTGGGACCTCCTGCATGCAAAGCAGATGGTCTGTCACTGAGCCATGACGCCTTCTAAGCCCTAATGCATCCTACTGTTGAAGAGCAGGGAAATGGACAGATCAGCTGTGATTGTGTTATTTTGGGTTGCTGGGTATTTTATGAAACAATCTTACAGGCATTTGCCTCTTGGTTAGCTGCTAGACAAAACATCCAACTTGAATTTCCAGATCCATTTCTTTTCTTTTGGCAATGAGCCTGTCCAGGATCAAAAGTCCTACTAGGACTGCAGCATGCAGTGAGACCTGAGGAACCCCCTTTCTGAAAGTAACCTTCTGACTAAAGCCTGCCAATTGCATGTAACAGGAATGTACACCATCTACCATCCTCCTAATACATGTGGCATGAACACAGGCAGCGTGCCCACCCATCATGTGTTCTTGTGCCCCCAACCAGGAGAGGGCAAAAGAAAGCTACCCTGTGGCTTTGCTTATATGCATGAGCCACAGTTTATCTGTTAAGAAATAAGACAATAAAAGCAGTCTCTGGTGTAGTTTTTTTGGATTATAGTTTATTTGGATTGGTTCCTATTTCTGTACCTGGCCCTATTCAGAGCAAGACACTTCAGAAAATCTTCAGGGCAGAAGATGCATCTTGAACAATCTGCATTTTGCCATTCACCTCCCTATTTCTCCATATGAGGAATGTTCTAAGAGGATACTCTTTGCTCTTTACACTGCTGTTATTGAAGTAATACAAATTTATTTAATTTGTGTGTGAGAGAGAGAGAGATGATCTTACGTTTAGGACTGTTGATATGCCACTCTAAAATGTTTTTTTTATTTTGTTCCAAAACAAAGTTCAGTTTTACTATATGCAGCATACTCTGCTATGCACCTGTGTGGGCATAGCTATTCTGCCTTGGCCTATCTTGGGGGCAGCCAGCAGTCTTGCAGGATATCGAATGTCCATGCTCTTATTAGAAATCCTGCTTCTCTTCTGGCATCTGAGATTCAACTTTGGTCTTCTATACAGTCCCCATTGGGACTGCAGCCAAGCAGGCCTGCCATGGGAAGATTCATTCTAAAGCGAAAAACTCACCTAGAGGGCGCCCCTCCCCTCCGGCATCATTGCGACTTGCAAGCCATTTCTTTTTGCGCCTAAAGTGGTCACATGATTGTGGGGGGCACCCTTCCCCCTTCAGTCCCTCTTTTGCCACCGTCAGAGAAGGTTCTGTTCAGTCAGCAGTCTTCTTTGATCTCCCTGAAAGGGGAAGGCAAAAGAAGAAAACATCCATTGGAAGGTAAAAATCTTCCTGTTTTACTCTTTAAAAAAAATAGAGAAAGAAGACCATGCTGTTTTATCTCTTCAGGCTGTTTTGAGGCTAGAGGGCTGCTTTAGCACCCTGCCTCATTCTTCCAAGGGCTCCCTATTTCCCCAGGGGGATTATGGCACAAAAAGCCCTGTTTAAAAAGTTCACCAAATGCAGTACTAGAATGCCCCATTCTGATGAGCACAACTTATGCCTTATATCCTTGGATGAAAAGCATAATGTAGCAGCTTGCTGAAGAATGACAGAGCATCTTGTTTGAAAGCTGTCTTATGGGAGAAGGCTCTGTCCATGCCTCAGTCCATGCCGTCTGCTGACCTAAATCCAAAACTGGCCTCCATGGCCTCGGTTCCATCGGCTACACGTTCCAGACCTACTCGATGATGTTCCCTGTCTCCAACCCCTTCGGTTCCACTTAGTGCATTGGAACAACCAGTCAAGAAGAGCAAGATGAAACTGAAGCATAGGGATGGATCTTAGCCAGAATCTTGGTATCAGCAACCCCAATCAGTTCCTCAGGATCTTTTGCCTGAATCCGAGGCTCCCATTACTGAACCCCTGAAGACTCCATCATTGCATTTGACCTCACCTCCACAATCCATCTTTGAAGGAGACATTGCCTGGGATCCAGTTCCATCTATGGGTCCAAGAACAGCTTCTATGGATTGAATCTTCCTCCTCCTCCTCCTCCCCCTCCCCATATCCTCCTTTCCCATAGCAGCCATACCCATACTATATTGTCCCCAGCTTACCTACCGAACTGACCTGACTGCCCTATGCTTTCGCAGTATAGTGAACCAGGATGGTTCCAACCACTGCGTCCTCAGATCTGTCCATCTGCTTTATCCAATCACCCCCCCCAACCACATTCTGAAGTGCCTCCAGTTGACTGATGAGGGAGAGGATGAATCACTGGCCAGTTCCAAACATAGTTCTGAGATACTATCCGGTCCGTCTCATGATGAACAGGTTGGAGATTCTGTGCCAATCTCACCAAATGAGGATATGCACCAATATGCAGAGCAGATGGTGAGGATGGCCCAGGCTCTGGAGATCAACATTACCACCACTGAACGGAAGCCTTAAGGGCAAGATCCTCAGGCAATTTTATTCTGACAACCCGAGCACAGTAGCATTCCCAGTACTGGAAGATTTCTGGGATATCTACAGAGAGGTGTGAGAAAGCCTGCTTCATCCCCTGCTACCTCTACGAGGTCAAACAAGAGGTTTCAGCCTTCCTCTTTACCCACCCACCACCATCTTCCTTGATAGCTGAAGAGCTATAGACAAGGAGAAGGTCATCGTACCATGCTGCCCCACAGATAAGGAGGGAAGAAAACTGGACTCTTTAGGCCATTAAACTTACTCCTCATTGGTATTAACATTTAGAATTTCAAACTACCAGGCCATAATGGTAACATATCGGCAGTTTCTATGGCAGAAAATGTCTCCCTTTCTGGAACTTTCACCAGATGACAAAAAGGATCTAGTTAAGAGTTCTACAATCTGAAGCCGTCAGATTATCAAAACAGCAGATCAGTGCAGCTCAACACCCAGCCGACTCAGCCATTAGGACTATTGCATCCTCTGTTATACACCTGCCGTACTGTGAGTTCTCTTTCCATCTAACTTACAGTGGCTTAGGCAGAACTGAAGGGGAAAAGGTTATGTGACTGTTCTAGGTGCGAAAAGAAACAGTTTGCAATGACTCTGGAAGGGAGGGGCGCCCTCTAGGTGAGTTTTCAGCTCTAGAATAAATCTCTCCATGGCAGGCCTGCCTGGCTGCAGCCCCAATGTGTGCCTGCACAGAAGACAACTTGATGAAAAGTGGTTACAGGTAAGTGCAAATCCATTTTTCACTTCCTGGAATCCACACACTTTGGAGCTTATCTTCACAATTTAAGGGCTAGAAACAATGGTTTGTTTTTTAAAAAAATTAAATGAAAGTAATAAGAGTCCCAGAATGCTGAACTTTGCATTTAATGACCATTTCTGCTTTTGAAGATAAAAATTAACCTTTTATTCATTCAAACTATGGGTCCTATGTTGTCTAGTCTGACTCCTTGGGATCTAGGGAGAGAAAAATGTTTCCCTAGCATCTATTCCCTGAGTTCCTTCTAAGTGGAGATGGCAGAGATTGAACCAGTGACCTTTGTGCATGCAACTGAGCTGTGGTCCCGTCCCCCCCGTGTGCACTGTATGATAGCATGGTAAGATAAAGGGGGGGAATGGTAGTACAGGCTCTTGTGAGAATGAGAATGGCTTCAGTTGCTGTTAATGATAAAAACTGCCAGTGATTTCTAAGATGTATTAATAAAAAGGGGACCACAACTTCGTTCTGTAAGCTGTTGTACCGGCAAGTGTTGTGAACAGGGTGCAAAAACTGGCTGGGGGGGAAAAATCAAAAGTAGCTTGTGTTTCCCTACACATAAGTACTTGTACATGTAAATGTCTTTTGACACACACATGCAGAGAGGTTATATCCCTTGGCAGTACCGGGAGGCACTGAAGACTGTTTTGGCTTCAGGAGGCTTTGTCAGCTATTCACTGGCCTAAATGCCCATTTGTGTTCCAAGAACCTCAACTTTACTGTTTCTTGCACGTGTATATCATGAATAAGGCCTGGTCTGTGCATGCTGGAGAATGAGGTAGTAGAATGGGTTGCTGCAGTAATGTATACAGGTGTGTTTAAATGCTCCTCCCTTTGGGGGGGAGAACATCTCAGAAGATAGTAAATTTGTACAGCAGAAGGAAAGGTAAGGAATTGGACAGAACCTTTGTGTTTGTCAACTGTGTTTGCAGTGAAGTTTTAATGTCATGCCTTGGACAGTTTTTGTTGCCATAGGCAGATTTTTGTCACATGGTTTTTGAGTTCTGTAATCTTAGTCCTACCATGTTGTTTATTGGAGGTGTTTTTGTGTGTGGCTGAATCCTTCGTCCTTCTTTTTTTTGTAATCCACCTGGAGTCTCAGTGAGACAAGCGGGCTGTAAATGAAGCAAATGCATAAATATGTCAAAAATAAGTAATTTACACATTTCTTTGACTATTTCTTTCAGCGGGCATTAGTTAAACAAAAGGCAGCAAGGGAACTGAGCAATAAAGAAAACTCTGAAACAAGCACTGATCAAGATAACGAGAGCTCTTTAGCCAAAAGTGAGCCAAGAAGAGTTAAAATATTCGATGGAGGGTAAGTATTGTTTTACGCAGCCTGGCCTAGTGTCATCAGATCTTAGGACCTAAGCAGGGTCAGCACTGGTTAGTATTTGGATGGGAGACCTCCGAGGAAGTCCAGGATCACTAGTTAGAGGCAGGCGAGACCCAGTTTGGTGTAGTGGTTAAGTGCGCAGACTCTAATCTGGGAGAACCAAGTTTGATTCCCCACTCCTCCACTTGCACCTGCTGGATGACCTTTGGCAAGCCATAGTTCTGTCACAGCTGTTCTTGAAAAAGAGTACTTTGTGTCAGAGCTCCCTCAGCCCCACCTACCTCACAGGGTGTCTGCTGTGGGGAGGGGAAGGGAAAGGAGTTTGTAAGCCACTCTGAGACTCCTTTGGGTAGTGAAGGCTGGAGTATAAATCCAATCTCCTCCTCTTCTTCTTCTGAGCATCTCTGACCTTGAAAACCCTATGGCATCTCCATAAGTCAGCTGTTACTTGACAACATATATTATGTATGTACGTATATGTATTTGTGTGTGGTTTCCCTCGATCCTCAGCTGAGAATGTTTTCCCATCATTCCCATTATTTCCCCTCCAGTGTTTGAGCACATAATTTCTCAGGTTCGTGCCACCGAGAACTTGCAGTAGAACATCCCAGTTTCAAACTAAGTTTCGCGAGGCTTATTTCTTACCAACTGTCTTCCTCTGTATATTTATGAGATGGAAGCAGAAGATGATTTACTGCATGGTAGGAACTTAAAATCATGCCACTAGGTGGCTCAAACTGCCTGGAAAAAATGGCTTTGTAGGCCGAGAGTTGTTTGTAGACCATACACACTGCCATTACCCCCGTATTTCTGAGCAGTCATGGAAGGGTAGTAGTAATCAGCTCAGCAATCTTTGTGGTAGAGCCAGTCAGTAATTACTCCTATTTCAAAAGCTGCCACATGGAGACATATTGATGACTGTGCTTGAAGTGGCTGTGTATTTTCACCCAAGTCACACTGAGTAAGTGAAGGGTCCTTAAACATCAGGCTTTGCATGCAGATGACATAATTGAAAAAAATATTGGTAATATGTGAAAGGGATTATTTTCAGCTGTTGTTGGAATTTCTGGTATTATTCTTATGCCAAGAAGTGTATTGTGTAAAGTGGGTTTTGTTTTTTTAGGTACAAGTCAAATGAAGAATATGTCTATGTTCGTGGTAGAGGAAGAGGAAAATATATATGTGAAGAGTGTGGAATACGCTGTAAAAAGCCTAGTATGTTGAAGAAGCATATTCGCACGCATACAGATGTCCGCCCGTATCACTGCAACTATTGCAATTTTTCCTTCAAGACTAAAGGTAAATGAGCTCACCACAGCTAACTGTTCTTGGTGAAGACCAATCCAAACCATGGATGCTGTTTTGGGTTCGGACCAGTGTGGCTGTTTGGAACCTTTATCTGCTCTTGGCCAGTGGCTTTCTTTCCAATAAGGAAGAAGGAAGATATGAGAAGCTGAAGTGAATTGATGATGTGCTGCTATTTATTTATATAATAATAATAATTCAGGAGGCAAGGAGATCCCACCCTGGTTGTACTTTCTTTGATAGGACGCATAGAAAAATGATTCTACACTTTGTCTGTTTTAGGACATTTTCATCTGCCCTGGCAAACAGTATCCCCAAAGTATAATCATCACTTTCCAGTTTTATTTCTGTACAGAAAACAAAGCAAAGCCAGGGTGTGAAGAAATGCATTTTTGCCGGGGGGGTGGGGAGGCTGCCATTGTGGGTTTTAACAGGTTTTCTTTCCTCTTCTCTGTGCAGAGACGAGTCTGGGAAGAAGGAAATAGTTCCATGGCTTACCAGGCTGACCCCAGCTACCTCTTAAGAAATGTTAATGGGTCTAGCTAGAGACAATGGGATGGCCAAGCTCCCCCCTTCTCCCCGTTTCTCCTAGCAAGGAACATAGATTTGGAGGACTTTAGGCTAGAATGGATCAAGGGATAATCTCCAGGAAGAAGCCCCAGGACATGCTTCTTTGACCCAGCACGACCTGCTCAGTGGCTGGAGAAACAGATATAATAAAACCTCCTTGCAGGAGGAAGAAATGCTCTGGTCCTTGGGTGCTGCGGTCATAAGTGCTGGCCTCTCCTCTGGGAAGGCTGCGGTCATAAGTGCTGGCCTCTCCTCTGGGAAGGCTGCCATTTTTGACCATGTGCTCGTCCAGAGAGCTACAGACAGCTGCAAGGTAACGGTAACTCTGTAGAGATTTATAACAGCCTAAGCTGTAGGAGCCTGTCCTATTTTAACCTCTGATAGGGTTATTTAGAGAGGGACAGAGACTTTGTGTTTTTCCAATTTCTTTTGTTCCCCTTGTTCAAATCTGGTGCTGTGCTAAAAGTATTCTTGTAAACATTTTTAAAAATAAATACTTTATATATTTGGATGCCGGGAGTGATTCTCTATACCACATAGACCTCCACTGTCTTGGACATACTATTTTAAAAGGGTTAAAAGGAGCACCTGGGGGAAGACAGGCAGTTGGCAAGCAGCTATTTCTCCAGGGATGCACAAGGCAGTAAACTGTTCCCGTGGTGACCAGACGCTGGGCAGTGGGAGACACAGTGGCAAGGCCTCAGAGCTTGGAAAGGAAGCTGGGAGTCCTGACCCTCCCAGTGGGCAATTCCTTACAAAGGTCAGGTGGCAGTGGCATGTTACTGGAGAGGGAGGAAGAGAAAAGCCTCCCCAGGGAGTTGGGAAACCCATAGGAGGGCAGGGTGGAATAGGGCCTGCAGACTACAGCAGGCCTGTTCTGCTGCACATGACATAAAACATTTACCATTGGATTGCTTTGTTGTCCCAACCAATGTAATGTATTGGGACAACAATGTCCCTTGAACATACATGAACCTGCCTTATACTGGATGAGACCATTGGTCCATCAAGGTCAGTATTATCTACTCAGACTGGCAGAGGTTCTCCAGGGTCTCAGGCTGAAGTCTTTCACATCACCTGCTACCTGGTCTCTTTAACTGGAGGTGCAGGAAATTGAATGTGGGACCTTCTGCATGCAAAGCAGAGGCTCTTCCACTGAGCCACAGCCTCTCCTCTCCTCCTCCTTGATTTTTTGCAAGGCAAACCTGATCCAGGTAAGCACTGAAGTGAAGTGTTACAGTTGTCTGAGGGCTGGGCCACACCAGTGGGCTTCACTGGAGAACATTTACTTCCCCGCAGACAGGTGCTAGAGGTAGAAGAATAACCCCAAATGCCCACAAAGATTAATAATGACAGATGTGTTTGTTATTTTTCTAGTATCTTGAGTTAAAAGTCATACAAAGAGTATCATGAAAAGCACCCGCTTCCACAAACATAGATTTTCTTGGGGACAGAATTTGGAACAGAGCTGGGGCTAGTGAAATATACCCAAAATATGATTATATAAAACATTTTCTTAATCTAATTAGTTGCCGGCCAGATTTGTAATACATAAGTGAAATGAAATTTCCATTGCAGTACAATGTGTAATATATCCTAGAGGATTTTTTAAAATCGCCTCTTCAAGATTCATTAGTGGGAGAAGCAGTTTCTCGCCATGTGTTGTGTTCTGTAATTAAGATCACTTTGGCAACAGTAAAATTATTATTTGGAAATAGATTGTTTTAAAGAGAGTGTAACATAAGCTACACACTGGCCATTACAGCATTGGTAACCCATGCTACTGAAAACAGTATGGCCCTGTGGGTGATTATTTTGTTCACTGAATAAAATATATACTTTGCCTTTCGATTCAAAAGCGTGTCCCACATGGTCCATTCAGATACTTCCAGTTCTGTTGGGCCATGCGTGTTTGTTCTTTTCCACAACTAATAGTGCAATCCTATGTAGAGTTACCCCAGTCTAGATCCACTGAAATGAATGTGCTTAGGATTGGAGTAACTTTGTACAGGATCACTCTGTGGAAGACTGAAAGTTGGGTTTTTTTTAAAAAAAGAAACCAACTTTTCTATAGCATTCATTTTACCTTCAAAGTGTCTAAAAGCATATATGGTTTCTCTGCTGACTTTCAGTCTAAGATGATAGAAAACAGTGCTCAGTATAAATCCCACAGCATGGTTTAGAGATCTGAGTATGCAAGTCTTCTAAATACCTCTTAGAAACAGTGTGTTGTTTCTGTTGATCTGAACTGTATAGTTTTCTGAGGCCTAGAAGGAAAGACTGTGGGCCCATCCTTTGTTCCAGAGATCAGCGCTAGTCTACTACTTGCTTCAGAGCTTTGCGGAATATTATATACAGAATCTTTTCCATGTAATTCATACATGTTGGGGACAAGGTATGTGGTAGTCCCCTGTCAATTTGGTGTAGTGGTTAAGTGTGCGGACTCTAATCTGGGAGAACCAGGTTTAATTCCCGACTCCTCCAGTTGCAGCTGCTGGATGACCTTGGGCAAGCCATAGTTCTGTCAGAGCTGTCCTTGAAAGGGCAGTTCTCTCAGAGGTCTCTCAACCCCGCCTACCTCACAGGGTGTCTGTTGCGGGGAGGGGAAGGGAAAGGAGTTTGTAAGCCGCTCTGAGACTCCAAGTGAAGGGCGGGGTATAAATCCAATCCCTTCTTCTCTTCTCTTGTCAAGCACATGGGCAGCTACAAGGCCAGCAGGGGATGGGCAATCTGCATGTCCCATTCCTTGATGTTGGAGCAAGGGTGCCCCAAGAGAGAAGGAGATGGCTCTTTTAAGGTGCAGCCTTTTCTGTATTACAAGTACAGGTAGTTGTCATGCTGACCCACCCAGAGAATGAGCTGATATATTCTTTTTGCTTGTGGTCCTAGTCCATGGTGATTTATCATGTGCTCACTTGGGCAGTCTTGGGCAATGTACTGCTTAGTGTCAGTTGCCCAGTTTCTCCTCTGAAAAATGGAATTAAGAAGGAATGGCATAATTGAGGTGATTTTAATGACAGCGGAAAGAAAATCACGTAATGTTCTGCTTGAAAACCTTCATTATTCCAGGAACATTGCCCATTGATTCATGTCTGTCAGCTGACATAACATGTCCTGTTCTTTATAGATTTTCTTTAAAAACTTTTTTTTTATTTATAACATTTTAAAAGCCACTTTTTCACCCAACTTAGGGTCCCCAAGGCAGCAAACAATTTAAAAAAATTAAAACAAGATTAATAACAGGTAGAAAGGTCAATAACTTGCCAATGTACTTATCGTCCTCCCTTCACTTATAGTCCACCTTTCTCAATGAGACACAAGGAAGATTATAAAATCTGAAACAAATACAATAAAAATCTGAAACAAATTCAATAAAACATTATAATACATACAACAGACAGTATAATAAATTTTTCAGACATTGAAACTACAGAGCGTGGAAGCCTTCCCATTCTTATGTTCTACCCTAACTCTAAATATTTAACTTATTTAGAAATAACCAGGGGTTTTTTTGGGGGGGGCTTTGTCAGGATGTCATTCGTATCAATATCTGTACATAATTAAATTTTCTTCATGGCAACAGCAATATTTCCATACGACTTTCAATTGCTTTTTACATTGTGCAGATATAGTGTAATGTAATGAACTCCATATTCTATATGGTACAAGGAAGGGTACATTACTGTACGCTTTGCTCCTGTAATTATTGAATTATTAGTTACGAGCGATGTAATGAAAATATTTTATAGAAATCGTTTAGGTGGAATAACACAGAAAGTAATATCTGTTGTTCCACATTCTTGTCTAAATTCTGGCTGAGCTCAATCTTGCTTTTTCCTTATGTTTGTAGAATAACAAAATTGATGTTGGAACTCTGGGGGGTGGGCAAAAGTCATTTACTGAATTCCAGCACAGTCGTTCGATAACTTCCTGTGAAGCTGCCAGACAAGATATCAAATATATAAAAAACATTCAGGGTAGCTGTTGTATCCCACAAGAGAAGTTGGATTTCTCTGCTGTATCAGTTCTTTGCACATCTTCTTACAGTTCTATTATATATCCATGAAAATGCAGTACGTTGGCCCAACATGTGGCCTTGGAAATTAGTTTGTTGACCATCATGGTCCTTTGCAGCTATGCATACATGTTGGATCATAAATCAATGCAATTTTGTTTGTTTGTTTTTTTCTTAAGGAAACTTGACAAAACATATGAAGTCCAAGGCACATAGCAAGAAATGTATGGATCTCGGAGTCTCCGTAGGATTAATAGATGACCAGGATGGAGAAGAATGCGGTAAAGACTCTAAAAATGTGCATTGGGGGATGCAGTACTTGTATTTACTGTTGTATCTTGTGCATTTTGCTTGTTCTTCTCAACACATTTTTTGGCTACTTTTGTGGAATGGACCTGTTTAGATAAGAGTGCATGTGCATGATGAGATCATAAAGGCGTCTCCTTCTCACACATTTTCCCATTGTCCCTTATGTACATAGTTTGTTTATTCATTTATTTAAAACATTTATAAGGCTGCCTTCCTCACAAATTACCCAGGGACCCAAGGAAAGTTGTAAGAATAAAAACAGTACATAACTATAATTCTGATAATAACAAAATTAAAACCACCACCGGAAAAAAAAGCTTTAAAAATAAACTTCCAACAGAGAATTGCTATCTGTCGAAGATGCTTCTCCAATGGCACTTAATACCACACAAATTGTCAAAAATTTATGGATGCTATAATGACTCTTGTTCATACTGTTGCCCTACAGAAGCTGACTATAAGTGTATGAGTGGCTGTGAACAAAGGCAAAAAAAAATATTGGTTGTTAGTGGTGGGGTGTATGGAAAAAAGGTTTGAATGTAGAAGTGCCCTCTTCACCAGATGTTATTTCAATAAACTGTGTGCCCGTGCTTCCAAAAAAACCAGCACAGTGTAATCCTCCATTTGATAACAGCAGCGAGAATTTTATATTCATGATATTGGAAAAAGAATACCATTCCCAGTTCAGCAGAATAGATTATGAATTGTAAAGAAATTTACATGGTTAGCAGATTGCTGTTAAAAAAGGTGATGATCTGACTCGGGTAGGACTCAGCAGTCTCCCCCCACCAATCAATAGTCATATATATACATTCAGTCTTTTTGTTATGACATGATATTTTTATGTTTTGTAATATAATGAGCAAAATTGTAAATAAAGAAAAAATACATGCTCAATTTTAAAAATAAAAGGTGCCTAACACTTATTGACCCAAATATTGTATAGAGGATTTTAAGTCATTAAGAAGATAAGGATCAGAAGGACTTGGTGTGGTGAGGAGTGAGGGATGAATTCCCCCACTAGTCTTTCACCCCAGCTGTCTCTGCTTTCCCTTGCTCCCCCCTCCTCATTTTTGTGGCCCCACTTGCTGGCCCTGTTTTCCCCATTACATGCTCCTAACCTACTTCTTTTGGTTCCCCTCCAACCCCCTCTTTCTGTTCTTCCCACCCACCCACCTGCAGGCCAGGTGATGGAGCTGAAGGTTCAGGGGAGCGTACACCAGTCATTAACAATCACTTGGCAGTGGTGGGGAACCTCATCTGCACAGCACCACATTTGTGGCCCCACAGCTCTGTCACTGTCCCCCAGCCCTCCCCATTTAAGGGCACCACTTCCCCCTTCAGTGAAGCTCCATATTTGGAACTGGGATGTTTCTTGTGACTTATCACATGATTCACTGTCAGTTAAGCACCGTTTTGTATTGCTGGAACCAACTCAAGATGGCTAGCAAACGGTGTGTGTGTGTGTGTATAGACATCACTTTTTAGTTTTTCATGATCTTATATACTATCAAATGTTTTCCTGCACTTTTCAGCTTTTTCTGTAAACGGGGTGTGTGTGTGTGTGTGTGTGTGTATTCCCAGGTGGCCCTGTTGTGTGGCTGTTTTTGATGTGTATGCTAGGACAAAGTTTGGAATTAGATACATGTTTCTGGTATGCAGAGACTAGAGTCTAATAAATTATGGATATTAAAATTAACTTTATTTTAACTTAATAATGAATTAATTGCAAAGTCACATATTATTTTCTTAGCCTGTGCTCTAGGCTGGCATTTCTTCCCTTCCTTTTGAAAATTGTTCTGATAGGTTAAATAATTGATCAGATTGTGAGGGGGTGGGAAAGACAAACATGGTTAAGTTTATTGAAAGAAACAGAAAAGGGTAAAAGATTAATGTACTTTCTCATAGCTGGCACCGAAGAGCAGAGTAAATTGATCCACCTGAATCCAATTCTGTAAGATGTGAGGGAAATGACTTGGTTGCCTTCAGTTTATATGGCTCCACAACTTTACTTTTTTAATAGAGAAAATTGAATTAGTTCTTATTGATAGAAATGAAAGGGCAACAGCAATCTTTGTTATTTGACAAGAGCAGTCTTTATAGATGGATCCTTCATTTTGAAAGGCAGCAACACTGAGGCAGGAGCAGGAGCTGACCAAGGAAATGGATGAGGGAGTGAAGGCGGAGCAGAGAGCTGGGACTGGATCTTACAAGAACAGAGGTCCATTGCTGGACATTCCTTTTCCCAAGTGCAGTAATAAGGCCTTTGTCGTGCGTGTTGTAATTTTTTTAAATGCAGTGGCTGTTTTTGTGATTTGTCCATGTTGTCAGTTTGGTGTAGTGGTCAAGTGTGCGGATTCTAATCTGGGAGGAACCGGGTTTGATTCCCCACTCCTCCACATGCAGCTGCTGGTGTGACCTTGGGTCAGTCATAAGCCCTTTCAGAGCTGTTCTCTCAAAGGCAGTTCTTGAGAGAGCTCTCTCAGCCCCACCTACCTCACAGGGTGTCTGTTGTGGGGAGAGGAAGGGAAAGGAGATTGTAAGCTGCTTTGAGACTCCGAGTGAAGGGCGGGGTATAAATCCAATATCTTCTTTTCTTCTTCTCTTCATGTGTATCTGCTTTGCTGTCTCCTGCCTTTGCATGCACACTGTGATGGAAGGTATGGGTGGCCTTGATGAAGCTCCAGTTTACCGTGACATCCAAATGCAGGCACCTGGACAAGGTGGAATTTGTTTTGTCCCTGCATATTGAGATCCTAAACCTCAGTTTTATCGCAGTTTAGAATCTCATTTTGTGAGATGAAAATAAACTCAGATTTACTTAGGAACCTGTATTCGGTTGTCATGGAGAGCTGGAGTCCAAGGCTTCTCCAACCTGGAAACCTTCAGTCACACTCTGCATCAGAGCAGAATTAAAGCAAGAAAGGAGCATACGAGCAAGCTGTATTTATGGCACAACACATAGAGGTTTGTCTGTGATGGACATTTGTTTATAGCTGCTGTAAAAGAGTAAAATACTTGGGAACGTAGTTTTATAACCCTTTAAAGGTTTCACTCAACCACTTGGCTTTTGTAGTAGTAGTACTGATTACAAGGCATTTATTGAAGCTTAAAAATAGCGGATAATATTGTACAAGTTCAGTTTACTTAGTGCCATAGAAAATTCCCTCCCAGCATTCCCAGACTGTTCTTTAAACTTAGCCAGTTCAAAAAGCAGTTTAGGGACCTTGGTCTTTGTCTTGATCTTTATCAAGGGGGAAACCATACTCAAGCACAGAATGCTATCTTTTCCCAGGGTGCCAAGGAAAGTCGGCATCTCCTTCTTTGCAGTGTTGCTAGGATACCTGAGATTTAAAATAGGTGGACAAACTTTACTTTGGAAACCATAGATCTTTCGGCGGATCCAACTAGTTGGTCTTTTGCATAACACCCAAGGGGACTTCCTAGCTTGTACAGGTTTAAAGGAAAAATACAGACTTTCATCTCAAGTTTATTCTGTCAAAGGACATGCAATATGTTGAGGGTTTATCCCCCCTTTTTTCATTCTATCCCAGTTTCAAAGCCTAGCAGAACAAATCTTTCAGGTCAGTGAGGTAAGAATATGATTTTGTGCATGTGTGCATGCAAGCAAAACTGTTAGCTTTCTGTTTAATTTAGTTTGGCAATGAAGTTGTTAGGCATAGCACAGCTGAAGACAGCTGAACACAATGGCCATGATCTAGTGTAGGGGTCCCCTTTCTGAGCCTGTGGATGCATTTGGAATTCTGACACGGCATGGCGGGTGCAGCAACAAAATGACTGCCACAGAATGGCTGCCGCCGGAGGCAGAGCCAGCCATGAAAGGATTGCCACAGCTTAACTTCAGTAACATAGTGCAGATCCTTGTGCTGCGGTGGCAGCTGCTGCCAAAGCAACGTTTAAAAGAATCTGCACAGCCAATCAAATCTCCAGTGGCCAATCAGAAGCCTTGCTGGGCAAAAGCCCTACCTGGCCCCACCCACTCCCTGAAAACACTTGGCAGGCACCAGAAAAGGTGTCAGAGGTGCCACATTGGGGACACCTGATCTACTGAGTCAGACCCTGACAGTCTAATACAGTTCTCTGTATCAGCAATTTCACTGAGCCAACTAGCTCATGGTATTCGGCGTGCCTTCCTAGCTCCTGCAAACATCAGTGATGGATTTGTCGACATTGCTTTCATTAAAGTATACCGATTCAAAATCTTCTGAGTTAACCTCCTTTCCCTAGGCCCAACCCATTGTTACAACTTGACATGAAGAATGCAGCAGCTAGTGCTAGTCCGGGTACAAACCAAGAGCCAGTTTGGTGTAGCGGTTAAGTATGCAGACTCTAATCTGGGAGAGCCGGATTTGATTCCCCACTCCTCCACTTGCACCTGCTGATGTGACCTTGGGTCAGTCACAAGCTCTGGCACAGCTGTTCCTGAAAGCTCAGTTTGTGTTAGAGTTCCCTCAGTCCCACCTACCTCACAGGGTGTCTGTTGTGGGGAGGGGAAGGGAAAGGAGTTTGTAAGCCGCTCTGAGACTCCTTCAGATAGTGAAGAGCGGGGTATAAATCCAATCCCTCCTCCTCCTCCTCCCTCCCTCCTCCTCCTCCCTCCTCCTCTTCTTCTTCTTCTTCTTCTTCTTCCTTCTTCCATTTGTCTGTGGCACTCTCAAAACTTGTATTGTTTGCCTTTACAGGCATCTTAAGGCAGTGTAGTAAGTTCAGTCCTAAGTACCCAGTGTATTAGGGAGGGACAAGCAAAGTGCATTTGTGGGAGTAGTTCTTCCTGATGTTAGGAATTCTTAACACAGCGGCTGTAGAGCCTCCATTAATTTCTCCTTCAAACTTCTCCCCAGTTAAATGGAGGACTTGCGTCAACAGAATTAGGCGCATTGTTGGCAGTACTCTTTGTTTGCATTTGCCATCATTTGGGCATTAGTGAATATCACTTAGTTTCACCTTTTATGTTCCCAGTCACCCTTGCATCTTTCATCTCCTGATCCAAGGAATGCCCTTTCCACTGAAAATGCAGGTCTACAATGTGTGGAATGCTGGCTTCTGATCGGAGCTGTCAGACCAAGTGAAGCATTTAGCATGACATACTGCAACTTGGGGATATCATTTTTCAGTGCACCGGTTGTAGTTTTCATTGTAAATTCCTCTTAATTAGGTGATTGGCGCTCCAATGGAGAAGTACATTCATTTGGAGGAAAGTCCTGTTCGTTCCAGTGAAATTTCATTCCATAAAAGTGTGCTTTAGGCTCACAGCCTAAGGACATTCACCAGTGGAACTTATTTCTTTATAAATGTGATTTAGGGGACGGGGCTTTCAGAATGAAGTGCCAGAGCCCTCATTGGGTCCTTTAGGGATCCCCACTGTAACTTGTAGCATCCTTGGCACAGATTATTGAACTTTTGCTTAGGGCTAGGGAGCAGCGCTGAAGAAAGGGGATGACCTTCCAGAAGTCATTGCGGCAATACGTCCCACCATCTTTTCTCCCCTGGGACCAATGACATTGGCAGCACAGGTGACAAAAAGTGTGGAAGATGTATAACTTGTAGTTTTTCAGCAAGGGGGAAGAGACAGCCAGTGGAAACTTGGCTGATGGGGATCTTTCATCTGGCAGACGATGGGTGGCCACTGTCCTGGCCAACAGGAGGATTTTGGAGGGCAAGTGGTGGCACAGGAGGAAGAAAAGCTTCAAGATGGCACTTGAGCCCAGAAGGTGGCAGACACAGGCAAAGACAGGCGACAGCAGTTAACACTGGTGAAAAGCTTTTGATGGCTTATTTTGTTCAGGGTTTGTTTTTTTTTAACTGGCTTTTGGCTCATTATGGCCTCTCAAGTTGGTTGGACCTGATACTGAGAAAAGTCATGTGCATGTGGGATTCTCTTTGCCTGACTATGTCGTTAACTAAACAACAAGATATATTATGAAATCTTAAACAAAAAACTTACCTCTGGAGCAGCTTAAATAATGACTAGACCGATTAACAATTCAAATAGCCAGAAAGGCAGCAATAAAATAACAGTAGCTAAACTAAATGTGAATGTGGATAGAAAGCTAGCAGTGCTATTTCAAACAGCAGCAGCAGCTGGCGATGCATGCTGACTCCCCCACTGAGATGGTTGTGCGGGGAGATTCCATCCACTTACTGGCTGCCCCTCTCTATCAGTGGCTAAGTTGATTTGCACCGCACAGGTCTCTGCAGAGGGTCTTTCTCTGCCAGCTGGGAGTTGTTTGAGCAGCTCTTTAGACACCATAAAAAGGAAAAGAGGAGGAACTTGACAGCCAACAAGCCCTGTGCTTGCCTAACATTTCAGGGCAAACATCAAAGCTCCTTTTCATCTCTTGAAGCTCTCAGGTTTTTACCAGGGCGTGCTTTCCCAGCAGATGTCAGTGTTAGTCTGTGAGGCAATAAAGAAGAGGAGAGGTTGCAGCAACCAAAGGGAAATACATTTAAATTAAACCTGGTAAACACAGGTGTAATTTTGAGTATTTCCTGGTGTGATCACAAAAGGAATATATACAAAAACAGCATTCTGTTGAAATCTGTTTCCCATATGAATATCAGTTGCAAAGTGATCAATTGGTGGTCTGATCTCATGCATAAGGATGAAAACCGATCCCTGATTTTTAAAATACACTCACATATTACTGGTTATGATACCTCGTGATTTGCAGTTAGTTGCATTTGGCATTTACTCCATCTCTAATAACGGAAGGAGTCCCCTATTGCAGTTGTTTTTGCTAAGGGGACTTTTAGAACTACCTACTCCGTTTCCATGGACTTGCTTCTCTGGAAATGTATCATCATGACCAGCTCCACCACTTACAGAAGCACCTGGAAGTGTGCTAGGTTTTGAACATAAGATTGTATAGGTAGCTGCCCACATGCTCAAAATATACACATTTAATGGGACAGAATGTTAACATCTAAGATGTTTCCTTACTGCTTGTTTGTTTATATGTGGTTTAAGCATAGGGTTGGTCTGGTGCTCCATTGCCTGATATTCCCAGTAATTCGAAGAATTAACATTATTATTTTCTTCTGTTGTAAATCTGTCCGCAGTTATTCTTTTCTTCCTTTCTACAATTCCAGCTGTTCTTTTGCCAAATGAGAGCAAAATCAGTCATGGTCCTTGCATTTTACATTTCCTGCCCCTGAAAATATTCCATAAGCAGTGTTAGGCTTAATTCTTTTAAATGGAGATATAAAATAGAGCCATCAGACTCTATTTCCCAGATTATTCCTCCCACTTTAGAGATATCTTTTATAAACAGCTTGGCACAATTTCTTGAGCTAGTCAGATATTTCATAAAGAACCCCGTGTTTCCAAACCCAGCTAAACTACATGGAAAATAGTGAGAAAAACATTAGGGAGCTGATCAAGTGTATGTGTATACATGACTGTAGTTTATTTCTTAATCTGAAATGCATTTGTTGCTAATGTTTTGTTGATGGTGTTGAACAGACGCTGTTAAATGCTGTTCAAAAAGGTATTTTGGCAATGAAAGAGGAAGAAAGGGCTGAGAATGCCTCCAGCACTATTATTAACAGCTTATTATAGACATTGGTGGAAACACCTGCAGCTAGATGAGAGCTTTACTGCTTCGTGCCATTGATGACTGGATAGGATTATCATTATATTCAGAATTTTTCTTTTCAGAATCAAGGGTTTCTGATACTAATAGTTAATAATATATTTAAGGGTCATTTTGGATTTGCATTGGGTTGGTTTTTTCACTCAATAAACCCCACTGTTAGTTGCTCTGTGGAATAACATCCAGACTTCTTTTCAGCCAGTTTGAGCATGGGTTGTAATTTGTTACTGCTATCGGTTTCCCCCCAAATTAAGCTGTGTTTATGACAATAAAGAGAAACAGAAATCAAGTAGCACCTTAAAGATTAACAGAGTTTATTCCAGTGTAAGCTTTCTGAAGCAAACATCATTATGCTGGAATAAACTTTGTTAGTCTTTTAAGTCGCCGCTTGATTTCTGTTTCAGTCTCCTTCAGCAGTCTAACACAGCTATTTGGTTTATTATGACAGTGAGTGATGTATGGATTGTAGCTGGGAATGCACACACAAAGCTACCATATACCGAATCAGTTCATTGGTCCATCACAGTTAGTATTGTCTACTCAGACTGGCAGCAGCCCTCCAGGGTCCCAGGCAGTTGTCTGTCTTTTGTACTTAGCCAAAACCACGTTGCTTCTTTAATGGGTGGTTTTAGATTGCCCAGCTTCAAAGAGAGCCAAATTTCAGTGCCACTTTTTAAAGCATCAAGTCGATTTCAGTCATCTGGAAGGAACTGCAGTTTCTCATCAGGATTGAGTTAAAAGGTTAAAGTAATCACAGTCTGAACCTGCGCCTGCTACTGAATGCTTGACTGCACAGGTGCAGGAGGAGGACTCTGCTTGAAATAAATCTGAGTTGCAGGGTAAGACTGGCCAGGAAAAAAATAAAAAGGCATATTGCAAGCCCGTCATTAACCTTAAACACCTGTTAAATATCTCCTGTGAAACTAGATGATGGGCTGTTCTAGACAGAACAATGTTTTCTAGTTTGCCACCTGGAACACTTTTAGAAAAGCAAGTTTAACACAACATACATAGACTGTCTCTCTTCTCTTCTCTGTCCATCCTCTTATTTGGGGATGTTCTAAAGGGTTTATGGGAGGGCATTAGTTGACTAGAATAGTTTTTGTGAGTAGTTGCTACATAATATTAGCTGATCACTTCTTGCTCTTCGCAAGTGAGATCTGAAATAAAACTTTCAGGTTCAATAAGGTATTCAGGGTTCTTCAACAAAGTGAGGTTTTCAACTTTAAAAAGCTTTAAGAGAGACAGGTAATAGTTACCATTTTCTTGAAAGTTCACACCATCAGCAGTTGAGCATTGTGCAAACTGGACTGTAATGTTTTAACTTTGCCTCTCCCCCTACCCAAACAATCCAGGCAAAAGCTAATAAGATTTAAATCTTATTGATTTCAGTGGGAATGTTAAGACCATACTTGATTCTCTTTGCACTGAACGGTAAGCTTGTGTCCATGGGTTATCCGTCCTTGGGCATGAGAGCATGGCTTAATGGCTCTCTTCTGTGGGATCGAAGTGCACATTTTGCTTTCCTTAGTAATTTATATAATTATTCTACTATTAAAACAATGTATTTTAAGAGGCAGCTTAGAGTTCAGATGGTTCGATGAATTATACAGGTAAAGTAGAATAGGAAATCTGGAACCTCTCAAAGTAGTTAATGAGCACATTTAGCAAGGTTCAGGTTTTTGAAACCAGTAAACAAAAATCAATATTAAAAAGTCAGTTCTCCTGGATTTCTCAGTCCCAGGCCAGAGCAATGCTTAAATAGCTTAGTGGAAGAGCAGTGCAAACCCCTTTCCTTCCCCAAGTAGCCAGCAGAGTGCACTGGGCCCTTCAAGCGAACATCTCCCTACATGATCTTCCTAGGGCTGCCTGGTCCCCCGGAGGGGCAGGGGTTTGCCCGCTCTAGAGGCCCCCAACCCTCTGGCCTGGATCTGGCCACTGGGGGAACCCTGCCCTCAAAGTGCCAGAATCACGCTGGGCATGTTGTCGGGGGACACGCTAGCGTTTGGCATTAAAACTCTATGGTACCAGACACGGAGCTTCCAACCCTGGCTAGATGCCAGGTAGGGACCTGGCAACCCTAGATCTTCCCCTTCTGTAATGCAGAGGAAGACCATGCATACTGGGGCTTCTGTACAAGTGCCCAGTTCATGCAGTCTACTTGGTGGAGAGGAGAGCCTTACACCACTGCAATCATGGCTTAATACGTGCACTGGTGTTTGATACAGATTCACATTAGTACAGTTTTAGGACTCTTGCTGAGAATTTGCTTGTATATGGAAATGTATTACTAATACATTTTGTATCTGTTATATTCTTTCATATATGATCTCCTTTAGAGTTATTATCAATTTATCAACTGTGGATAGCTACCCCTGCTTGGAAAAAGCTAAACTAAAGCATTTTTTTCCAAAATGAGAAAGTGAAAAGCATTTGAACACACTGCCCTTTTTCCTCTGCAATCTGAAGTGGTAATGGAGTCTATTCTGTAAATAAGATGTCTTTATTTTTAAAAAAGCTTTCTCAAACACAAATGGGAAAAAAGCACCAATGTGATGGAAGACCTTGGGTGTGGTTTGGAAGGCTCATGATAGGGCAATTTCATTTGTTCGAAACATTTATATGCATGTTCAGAAAATGCATATACTACTTTTCCTGCGGCTTGCTTGTGGCTTAAATCTAAACAGACCTGGGTCTTGATTGTGCATGGATGGCAAACAAACTTATGTAGCAGAACAAAATATGAGTCCAGTGCAGGGGTGTGGCTAAAAAATGTTGGATGGTGGGGCTTCGGGAAATCCGGGGGGCAGGAGAGAGGGGGCAGGAGAGAGAGAGAAGCAGGAAGAAGACCTCCCCCCATCTTTCCGACTGTCAGAGAGGCGTGAACCTGGTGCCTCTCCGATGTTCACAGCTGGCACATCTCCTCCTTCCCTGTGTCTGGCCTGCCAGCTGCCCTTTGGATGATATGTTGTCGAAGGCTTTCGCGGCTGGGGTTCATTAGTTGTTGTAGATTTTCCGGGTTGTGTGGCCATGGTCTTGGCATTGTAGGACCTGACGTTTCACCAGTAGCTGTGACTGGCATCCTCTGAGGACGGTTTGCCTGGACCTGTGGGTTGCTATTTGCAGCATGGAGGATGGCCGAGGCAGAAGTGGGGGCTGTGAGGTGTTGGAATCTTGGGCTAAAGCACAGTGGGGTGTGGCTAACGGGTGAGAGGGCATGGCCCCGTAATGCCCCATTGTAGCTACACGCCTGGTCTAGTGGCACCTTTAAGACCAGCAAAGTTTAATTCTAGGTATACGCTTTTGTGTGCATAGACATGAAAGCTTGTATGCAGAATTAAACATTGTTGGTCTTAAAGGTGCCACAGGACACAAACTTTGTTTTTGTTGCTTCAGACCAACACGGCTACCCACCTAAACCTCTGTAAGTCACCCTGAGATTCGTGATGGAAGAAAGGAAAGAAGTAAATGTAATTAAGTGTTCCAGAGGGGAACATGAACTGTAACATGCTGAAACAATGATCTCTTGTGAAAACGAAAATATAACTAAATTCTGTTCATAGCACCAGTGTTATATCATAGCTTTCTCCGTGATGTGGGATTCTCACATATTAGATACTTATAATTTTCTTCCTTCCTAGGTGAGAAGCAACGGTCGGGCTACGATCGGTCCGGGTTTGATGCAGAGGATTCAGATGTCCCCGATGATGACGACAATGACAACGAGGAAGAGGATGAAGACAGCCAAGCAGAATCGGTTTTATCTGCCACTCCCTCAGTTTCAGCCAGCCCACAGCATCATCCCTCTAGAAACATTTCTCAGGAGGCCTCAAGCACTGATGAAGATACCAGAATCACAGATTGTTTCGCTGGTGTTCACACGGACTCTATGGATAGCCTGCCCAAAGCACTTCTCACCAAGATGACAGTACTTAGTTCGGCCCCATCAGAAGGCGGTGGCTCACGACCACTGGGGGGAGCTGTACCCCATGAATCAAGTGAAGGCCACACAGAAGTCCGGGAAACAAACACAGAGGCTGTTCCCAGGTCTCCATCCCATCACATGTATGTGGACTACCCAGATGCAGAGGAAGCATTAGGAACTTCTGCTGGTGCTACTGTCATTACTACAGCGGTTTCCAAGGTGAGTGGATTCAGTTTTCCAGAATCAGGGTGGGGGAAAGGGGGCAAAACTTTCTTGGCTGAACAGTGCTCCAGTGTCCTTGGCTAGGATTCATAAGCACACTGCTTTGGAAAGATTTCAGTGATGCTTCCAGTGCTTAAAAATAAGTTGCACTCTAATTAATTAGATCAAAGTGGGCAGCCATGTGGTCTGAAGCAATAGAACCAAGTTAGGGCCCAGTGGCACCTTTAAGACCAACACAGTTTTATTCAAAGTGACAAAGTGTGCGTACACACGAAAGCTCACACCTTGAATAAAACTTTGTTAATCTTAAAGGTGCCACTGGACTCTAACTTTGTTCTGATTAATTAGATTAGACTTCTATAGCACATTAGGTATGAGCCACCAGCGTACTGAAATTCTTGGGCTTTATTTTTCAAATAAATATCCTTCTGTGATGGGCAAGTAATTCTTCATTGCAGGGTGTATGTGATTGTAATTTGTATGTAGGTACAAGCAAAGGAAAAGGCTTAATCCAGCCTGATGGATTTATGCTTGCTAGCAGGATTTCCTCATGGCTAGCACTAGAAAGAGTCCCTGACATTTGCCACAGCTAGCAATAGAAGTTGCATGGGGCTCCTTATGGTGTGGTCATATTTTCAGCGTACTCTGCACATCCACATGAGCCATTTTTGGAGAACAGGAGCACTGAAACAGATGTATTGTAAGATATTTTAATGAGAAAGCATTAACAAGCTGCTTTTTGTTGGGGGGAGAAAAGGTCAGGTCTCCTCTCTGGCACCTAGCACTTTTTTATCAGCTTTTGCCGAAACACTAGCTGTGGCTATTCACTGAAAAGCATGATCTGCCCATGGTGATCCATGCATCCAAGTTAGATTACTAAAATGCACTCTGCCCGGGGCTGCCCTTGGAAACGATCTGGAAGCTTTAGCTGGTCCAGAATGTCAGGTTGGTTCCAGGGGGACCATATCGTCCCCTTTCTGAAAAATTTGCATTGGCCACCCATCTGTTCCCAGGCACTGTTCATGGCCTTTGCCTAGAATTGCCAATCTCTAGGCCAGAGGTGTCGAATTCATTTGTTACAAGGGTTGGATCTGACATCGGGCCAGGCCATATGTGCCATAAAACATAATGCCAGGTACTGGAGATATAACTTGATAAAGGATGGCAGCTGGTAACCTCTGAGTTGGTGTGTCCTCTCTGCAGGGCCCCGTGAAGCAAAGGGGTTCTGCTTGACTGCTTAAAAAGAGGTGGTCCTGCTGTGCTGAAGCCACAATCATAGTGGCTCTGCTACCCGCCCACCCCTGAGTGGCCTCCTGTTTCCTCCCATGCACCAGTTGCTCACAGGCGGGATAAGAGCCCTGGACGAGCTGATTCTGGTCCCCAGGCCTTATGTTTGACTCCCCTCCTCTAGGCAGTAGCTGAGCTGGGATTACAGCTGATCTCCAACTGATAGATATCAGTTCATCTGAAGAAAATGGCCACTTTGGAAGGTGGCCTCTGTGATACTATAACCCATTTAAGTCCCTCCCCTCCCCAGACCCTCCCTCCTTAGGCTCCACCCCCTAAATCTCCAGCTATTTCCCAACCTGGAGTTGGCAACTCTACCTTTCCACTATAAGGCAGAATCCGGCGCACAGACCCAGCTCTTCTTTTCCGTAGGATTGTCTTATGTTTTTAAGAAACACTGGAGAATTTTGAACCTCACTGCTGCTTTTTGTTCTGTTATTGCACTAGAGCACAACCTGTACAAGACTTCCTTCCCCACCTGTGGACCGGAGTACACAAACCACAACGGTGGCTCCTTCAGTGACCTCCCCTTACCCAGAGCTCCTAGAGCAGAAGCATCAGCAACAGACCGTGAATGCGGCACCTCCCCAGGCCCACCTCTTTAGCCACCTCCCTTTGCACTCGCAGCAACAAGCCAAGACCCCTTACGGTATGATTCCTGTGGGAGGGATCCATGTGGTACCTGCTGGCTTGGCCACGTACTCGACATTTCTTCCCATTCAGGCTGGACCAGTGCAACTCACTATCCCTGCTGTTAGTGTGATCCACAGAACTACAAGTGCTCTTGGTGATCCAGCCTGTGCAGTCTCCGGCACGGCAAATCGTCTAGGTGTTGCCGAAGTGAACAGTGTTGTGCCCTGTATCCCCATTGGCCAAATAAACATGCCAGGTATCCAGAACTTGAGTGCACCGCCCCTGCAGTCTCTTCCATCTCTGAGCATGGAGACGGTGAACATCTTAGGGCTGACAAACACCAACATCGCTCCACAAATGCACCCTTCAGGGTTAACCCTAAACGCGGTAGGGCTACAAGTTTTGACTGCAAACCCTCCCTCTCAGAGCACCCCCAGCCCCCAGGCACACATTCCAGGTCTACAGATACTGAACATAGCACTGCCGACTTTAATTCCTTCGGTCAGCCCCATAGCCGCAGAGGGGCAGGGCCTCGCAGAAACACCAGCTTCCAGTAACAAGGCCTGCGAAACTCACCAGGAACGGGGTTCTGCAAGTTTTGTCGCCAGTGATTCCGGCCAGATCTCCAGTGCTCAGTCTCCTCAGGTGGCACCTGCCAGCCAGCGGTACAAAGTGGAAAACCTGTCCGAACCCACTTCTTCAAGTGAATACCAACGACGCAATAGCTCGGATAAACCGGACCCAGAGAAGCCTGACTCAGAGAGTCATATAAAACCAAAGTGCAATATCAGTTCTGTTCGGGTCGAACAGGCTTCGGTATCAGAGCCTCCCATGAAGGTGAATTCTGACGTTTTATCCCGTTCCCCAAGCCGCCGAACTGTCTCTCCAGATAGACAAGCACTTAGGCGAAAAGGGTTGCCTGAGCGACAGAATACTGTGGAGTTTAGTGACAGCAGCGATGACGAGGACAGACTTGTAATAGCAACCTAGGGTTTTTTGGTTTTCTCTCGGGTTGTGCGTGTGGGTGTGCGTGGGTGGGTGTGTGCGCGCGCGTGTGTGTTTTATTTTTATTTTTTTTTAAAGTAACACTTACTAGGTTTCTTTGCAAACCTCCCTTTTACTTAAAGCACATTTTTTTCTGACACAAACTCATTACTAATCTTTGTGCAATCATGAACTTTTGACCAATAATTGTTGTTTCTTGTCAGCTCCGGCCATTTTTTGTACATGTTGTATAGACAATTGTGCCTTTTTTTGGAGTTTTATGTTTAGAAAGGTGTACAGATTGTCAAAAAGATATATATTATATGTATATTAAAACTTAAGTAGTTTCTTGTGTTTCGTAAGTAAAAAAAAACTTATGTCAGATGAAATAAATGATTAAATTATATGTTGCACTGTTAAATGTAAATTTTTATGGCTGTGGGGCAAAGTTTGTGTGTACAGATTGAGTATGTAAAACTCCATATTTATTGTATCCATATTAGTCTTGGGGGAAAGGGTCTGTCCATCTTTCTTGTGTATGCCATTAGCTTTACACTTTAAAGAGAAGCTCGTATCTGTGTTATTGAATTATTTCAGTAAAATTTTTGTTTACAGACTTTACTGCTGCTGAAGTTGTGCCTTTTTGAAGAAAGTGAGCCAACAATTTATATGCATTTCCCTTTAAAACCCTCAGAACTGCCTCACCTGATCTCACCCCCCCCCAACTCTTGGTACACATTGGAAATAAATTGCCTACTGAAGTGATTTTCTTTTTAAGTTCAGTAACTGTTTTTTCCCTGCTTTCAATTCTTGGGTGTGTTTTTTTACATTCACAAGAGTACAAGTTAATCTTTTCAAAAATTTTGTAAGGCATATAATTTTCTTTAAAAGAAGCCTGTTGAGCATTATATTCTTAGTAAATCTGTAAAATCAGACTTCTTTATTTAGCTAGTTTTTACTTCTTAGTACAATCAGACTTTTTTTTACTTATTAACACCTGCAGGCTACAAGAAAGCTTATTTGTGTTTTCAAAAATGATTAAGACGCATTAGTTCATATTACTTCCTTTATGCTGTCAAATAGAAGCATAAAGCCATGTTTTGTTAACTTAGAAATGCAGAAAAGAGATAAACAAATATTTTTTTCCTATTTTTGTAATGGTTCATAAGTTAAAACCACATTGCAGCAAAGAAAGTTTGAACTGCTAATTATTTGACATTTCCTCTGTAAATTCTAAAGAGCTTTTCCTTTTTGGGGGTCAACATCTTAGCCTAAAAGGCATTATTTCATGCTCTGATTTAAGCCAGTAGGAAATATTTGTCCCTTTTATGCTTTCCTCCTAAGATGGCCAGGCAGCATTGTCACCATTCAGTTCTCTGGGGAGGAAGACTTTAGTACACTGCACACCATGAGAATTGTTATAAAGGGGATATGGGACCACACTTCCATTGCGGACTATAGTAATGGCAGCCTTGGGGGTCTGGCAGAAGGCGTGCAGGGAAATCTGCCACTCCGGTCCAGTTTTTCTCATCTTCTTGGAAGTTGGAAACTAAAGTTGCAATTCCATGCACTTTTAAAAAACCTTTCAGACAAACGATGCCATTGTCCAGACTACCAATTACATGAGACCCCTTTACGCATTGTTCTGTGTTGGAGATTCTGAATTTTGTACACAAATGGGACTATGAAACCATGACCATATGGAAGCACTAAAAAAAGTATTTATTAAAGCAGCTTTTGATTTATAAGCTGGCAAAATGGTCCAATGAAAGATTCACTGCTCAGTCCATAACTTCTGACACACAGGTATCAGGTGGAGCCAAGGAGGGTGATCGCCTACAAGTGGGTTTTTGTTTTGTTTTTTTTGCATTGTCTTCCTGTTAGCAGATCATGTGGGGTTTGTACAACAACTTACATGCATCTAACTCTGTGTTGCCAGTGAAAACATTGGTGCCGGGCCGAGACCTGAGGAAAGATACTATGCAATGTTAAGGGAGAAATGTTGCAACTCCATGCTGTGTGAATGCCATTCCTTCAGAACTTAGTTTCACTACTATGCCTCTCTAAACAACGGATGTATTCCTTTTTACTGTGTGAGACAGGAACAGTCAACTCTGACCTGCAAAATCAAATGTCTTGACCACCAGTAATTATTTTCAGATTTTTTTTCTCCTGCCCTCAGTTTATTTTCAGTGTCACCCCTGTAAAATTCAATTTAAGTTGAGAAATGCATGGGATTCTTGAAAAAATACTATAGTAATGTAGCACTTAGGAAATATTGCTCTGGAAGAAGCAGTAGTATGATTTGTACCTTGGTCTTGTTAGTGCTAAAGGTACTTGAGGTGGAGCTTTCCTAGTAACCAGATAGCTCTCAGCTTCAACTACAGTTGCAGAGACATGAAGGCCTGGAACCATTCTGTACGACTCAAGAACTGAATTCTATATGTGTGTATTATATTTGTACACTCTTGGGGAAATGTGCATGTTCATTCTGGAATAATGTAATCCTACTAACGTGACTACCAATGAGCCAGCATTGTCATTGTTATGCAGTGTTGTGGAGACAACTCTTGGAAACTAAGTACAGGATCCTCTGTAATAAATTCTGTAGCAGGGGTATAGAGGGGGGGGAAATTCATTTTCCACATTCGGTTATAATAAAGCTGAATTTTTCGGTATTCCCAAATATACCCGAATACCAATACCAGTATTGTATTGGTATCCAAAAATATTCAGTATTCCCGAATATATTTGGCTCCATTATATCCTTTGGGGCCATTGTAGCCAATGGGAAAAATCTCAGAAGTATTTAGGGGGAGGGGGTTTGAAGTAGAGGCACCAAATTTGTATTGTAGCTGCAGGAGCCTCTCTCCAAAAGAACCCCAAAGAGTGGAAAAGACTGGACCAGGGGGTCCAATTCTAGGGGCATCCAAAGAGGGTCCTCCCAATCCTCCATTGTTTCCTATTGAAGGGGGGAAGGCAGGCCGATATAAAACCAACAGCCCAGCAGAAACTGTGTGGTGTGGTGGGGCACATCTGCAAGGCCAGCAACACCAGAACCAGTGCCCACCAGAACCAGTGCCACTGTGGCAGTGCCAAAACCCAATAGGACTGAGATCAAACCTGAGAATCTCTGAAGTATACTATAAACTGAAGGGGCATGTTTGCAAGACCAGCAGCAGAACTAGGGCAATGGTGTAGTGCAAGCAGCCAGTGTCAGCCTACCTATCAACAGAACCCAGTGCCAGCGTACTAGCTGAACCCAATGCCATTGTGGCAGATATCAGTCCAACTCAACTGATACCAGCTTCAGCACAAAATCACACAACAAATACAGAGAAGCCCTGCCCAGTAATGCCTCAGAAAGTGAGAGGGAGGGGGTAGTGTCTGTCCACTGCTAAACTGCTAAAAGGCAACAGAAGAACCACAAAACAGGAAGAACCAAAGTCAAAGAGCCTAGGCCCCAGGCAGAAGTCCTGGTCAGTAAACCCCCCCCCCAAAAAAAAAACCCAACAAGCAAAGAAATATTGAAGCACAGCAAAAAAAAATAAAAAAACTTTTAAACTGCAAGCAACACGCTGGGGAAAAACCACAAACTAGAAGAAACACCCCCCCAAAAAAAAAAAAAACAACCAGGAAGAAGCCTGAGAGGCCCTAGGGCCCAGAGGCCTACCCACTACCACCACCCCCTACTCCAAACCCACCAGGCCATAAAAAATAGAAAAGTTTTTTAAAAGTAGCCCTAATAATTCAAACCAGTGATGTTATCAGCTTTCTGTTGTTCAGCAGGCAGCTGGATCTTGATTCAAAGTAGTCCAATAGTCAGCAGCAGGAAAGCAGGCTCCAAGCAGTGGCTGAAGCAGAAGCCAGCCACATAATCTCCAACCCAGCCTCTCTCAGCAGCAGGAATGGAGTCAGCCAGCCAGAGTTCTTTGGCCATGCACAAGAATTTAAAAAAAAGAATAAACTTCTGTGATTGGCCAAAGAGCAGTATTCCACCCTTACCTGTAATCCTATTGGCCAGTGCTCCTCTTCATGGGAAAGCAAGCTAGTAGTTGGGCTTCGACAAGTGAAGCCAGGAGCAACAACAGCTTTGCAAACGGCAATGGCATTTGCTAATGCATTGCAGTGATTGGCTGTATGTAAGGTCCTTCTTCCCCCTCCCTCCTGGAAAGCAGAGCAAAGGGCGGGAAAGAGACAAAAATGGCAGGGAAAAGGAAGGTAAGTGGGGCATTTAAAGTTTAAACCCCTGCCATTTCAGTAATGCTGAAAAAAGCTGGAAAAAAATATTTTCAGGTTTTTTCGGCATTCTATATTCGGCAGCCGAATCAGATCAAGGAATTTGATCTGGCATGCCGAATACTTGAAAAATGCCAAAAAAGGCATGGGGGGGGGTTTGGTTCGGCTTTACCAAATGCACATCCCTATTCTGTAGTCGTCTGTTGTGCACCAAAGACTGGAGGAATGAGTACCACTCCCATAGCTAATATTCAATTATGTAGAGCTTTCCCTAGATTCTCAGAAGTGCTTCACAAGCATTATCTCAAGGCAGGGTCTACCCATTCAGCTTGATGGATGGTAGAATCCTAAAATGATAGAATAGATGGCTACTTTAGACTGCAGAAGAGGGGGTAAGTATTTTAATCCCCCCCCCAAGTAGAAAACAAACTCCCTAGAAACATAAAACTAAGCACACCAAGGAGAAAGACTCCAGTGCAGCCTTCTCCCTGAACAATTAGAACACTGGGAAGCTACTTCAGACCATTAGTCTGTCAAAGTCAGTATTGTCCACTCTGACCTGGATAGTCCTGGATAGTCCTGGCTAGCCCGATCCTGTGAGCTTGCGGAAGCTAAGGGTCAGCCTTGTCTAGTATTTGGAAGGGCGGCCTCCAAGGAATACCAGGGCTGCAGAGGCAGGCAATGGCAAACCACCTCTGAAATGTCTCTCGCCTTAAAAACAAGTCTAGCTCACCACCTAGTGGTGCATAAGGCTAAAAGAGCTAGAACCCCTGGCTGCCAGACAATCTTAGGATCTCCTGGCTATTCTACACACAATATCATACAATTATTGTTGTTGTTTTCCACTCTGGCAATAACTTTCCAAAGTCTCAGGTGGAAGTCCTTCACATCCCTACTACCGACAGTTCTAATTGGAAATGCTTGGGACTTTCCTTATGCAAAGTAGATTCTCAACCAATGAGCCACAGCCTTTTGCCCAAATTAACTTGTGGGTTGCATTTCTGGGCATATACAGAACACTTGAAGCTGACTTGTGTAGATCTAGATGATTGGTTTATCAAAGTCTGTATGTCCTTCTTTGACCACCAGCGTCAAGATCATTCAACTCACCCCCTACCAGCGCATCACCTGCCACCTGATCTGGGGACTGAAACTGGAAACTGCATGCAAAGTAGATGCTCTACAACTGAGATATTCCAGGGAATATCAAATATGTGAGAGCAACTAAAATATGGAATGATTCATTTTTATTTGATTCACTTGTACCCCACTTTTCTCCATAGTGGGGACCCAAAGTGGCTGACAACATTCTCCCCTTCTCTATTTTATCTCCCCCCAAAAGCCCTGCGACGTAGCTTTGGCTAAGAGAGCAACTATGGAGGTATGAAGATCCGCTAGACAAACAAAACAAGTTAATACCCCTAGAGTCGGATCCAACTGGCTTTCGAACAAGGGAAACCTTTACCTCTTACCCTTATATATTCTTCTTGCTTTGGACATCCATCAGATATTTGAATAACAGAAGGGCTAACTCTGTAGACTGTACTATGTGGGGTCTACCTGGGACAATACTATGCCAACCCTCCCAGAAACTGCTGGAATTCCCAAATTAAAAAGGCATGGCATTCCTAAAGATCACTCAAGGAAAGCAAAGGCTGCCTTGAAGTGTGTTGATTAGCCAGGCATGCTTAGCTTTATTTTGTAATACAAGGTTTGCTTTGCACAGAAAGGTCAAATGTTAAGGTCTGTTTGATTCACATCAGTGCAGCCTCTTTTTTGTGGATGTTCCAAACTTTTCCCTTGTGTCACCATCTATATAGGAAGCCCAGCACAGAAAATACAAAAGAGAAATGAGGTGGGCTTTGATCTTGTACATTCAAATCAACTTTTGATATTAACATTGCCATCACCATCCTGAGCACAGTTACACCCTTCTAAGTCCATGGATGTCAATGCACTTAGGAGGGTGTGACTGCTTAGCATGGCACTGTACAACAAGCATTGATGTGAACACATGATCATGATACATTTCCATAGGGTCCCAAATGAGAGTTGTGCAAGAGAGATGCATATGTTGAAGATGTGCATACATCTTGTACCGATTCCCTCTGAGACTTTCCCTCTTCGATAAAACTCTGGAAATATAAACCTTGCTAGTTCCCAGGATTTGCTGTAAGGTTGATTCTGAGGCTTGTTGAAGTATTACTTCTCAGAATTTATCGTTACTGAGAATTCATTCTCAAGAAGACTGTGTATAATTTAATAGAGTGTAACCAGAGTGTATTAGACTACTGGATTGTAAAGAAGCCCCATATATATGGTGTTCAATTTATTACTACTGAGGATTTCAGTTAGAAAGGTTTCAGTTAGAACATAAGTTATGTAGTTGTAAGATCCTCAAGGTAAAAACCTGAAAAGTAGAATTGTTTAAGTAATGCATGTATTGTATACATGTATAACTTTTGGTAAAATACATTAAGGTTTTACTTAACATGGTGAGAGTGTTGTTCTTCTGCGGTTTGTTCACCGCGAACAGGATTTTGTTTATTTCTAGCTCAAGCTGTAGCAATAAGGTTTCCCTATTTAGCAGAGAAGGCTGTGTTTCAAACTCCTCCTCACACATCTTAGCCATACACTCACGCTCGCGTACATGCACAGGGGAAGAGCTAAAGTAATTGGGAAATTCTGCCCTTTGTACTTGCTCCGAGGCAGCCTTTATTAGTGTTCCCCAAGTGACTGGTAATGTGGGAAGCTGGATTTAACTTGGGGTGGTGGCACGAAGAAGAGGAACACACTTTACATGCACATGAACACGCTACATGCATGTAAACAAATATAGACCCAGGGCAGGTTTATGGGCAACCCTTACTTCAGTTCTTTCCCTAACGCCTCTGAGAGAGTTTCCCTTGTCAAAGCTCTGTTTCTATAGCTTTTTACTGCCAACCACTACCTACCTCAATCTACTGCCTCCTTACAACCGAGTGCTCAGAATACGGCACAAAAAATGCTCTTCAAAAAATGCAGATTCTCTGGGTCCAGAATCCCCCACACCATTGACCATGACGAATGCCTCAGGCCTTGGTGAGGAGCATGAGGCCTCAAACTGCTGTATTTGTTGCCAGTTCACTCTGAAAGCTAGGTACGATACAGCTTCCTGCCTAAAAGGGCTTTGTCTGGTGCTGCTCGTGAGAAAGATCCTAAGCTTCATGCCACCTCTGTTGCTGACTGATGAACCTGGCCACTCCAGGTCCCACACAAAAAACAGGAAACGATACAGGCCCTGTTCCTACATCCCCTGAATGCATTTCCTTGGAACCACCACCTAAAAAGACTTGCTGGAAAAGCTACACCCAGAGAAGCTATCAAATTCTACGGCATCATCCAGGATCCAAGGATTCAGTTCTGCACAAACCATCTGTGGAACCAGTCAAAAAGACAACCTCTGTTCCGAGAATGCCCTCTCCATTGGGTCGCTCCCCATTTTGGTCCTGCTCCATGTTGGAGGGTGATGTTCAAGAATCAGAACCCCCATCCTGTCATCAACCCAGCCCCCCTTCTCACTTTATGGACCCACTGCCTCAGTTTGATCTGACGGATTTATACGTAACATCGCTCTGATTGCCATACCAAGGACAGCGTTTGTATTACAATGGAGACTGAGTTCCATATGCTCCTTTCAGTTCCAACCAGGCAGAGACAGGTCATTTCCCTCCAGAAGTTGCACAGGATCCATGTGAGGACTGCCAGCCCTTCAATGATGTGGCTTTTGTCTACTATCCGCCCACTTTTGAGGACAGAGAGTTCAACCACACCTCTGAATCCACACCTGAGGATGCAATGCCCAAAACATCTATATATTCCCCGAGTGAAGACCTCTGTTTCAGGGCCGGCCCACCCACTAGGTGGACTAGATTTTCGCCTAGGGTGGGCCGTGGATGCATGACCTTGGGTCAGTCACAAGTTCTTGCAGAGCTGTTCTCTCACAAGCAGTTCTCTCAGAGCTCTCTCAGCCCCACCTACCTCACAGGGTGTCTGTTGTGGGGAGAGGAAGGGAAAGGGGATTGTAAGCAGCTTTGAGACTCTTTTGGGTAGTGAAGGGCGGGGTATAAATCCAATCTCCTCCTCTTCTTCTTCTTCCTCCTCCTCCTCCTCCTCCCCCCCAGTCACCAAAGGCCTATTAGAAGTCACAAATAGACCTTGGTTACACCTGGGACCTTCTGCTCAGAATCCTGGAACTCAGTACAGAACCAAGAAAGAATGATGCCCTTCCTTTTCCAGCACCCCAGTGCTAACTTCCTAGTTGTTGACCACAATCCAGAAGAAGAATAAGGGAACCTAGCACTCCACACCAATTGACAAAGAGGGCTGTAAATGTACATAGGGAAGGTAGGAAAATCTATGCATCCTCCACTCTTGGATTAAAGACTTTCAACTACCAGTGCATAATGACCCACTACCAATTCTTCCTTTGGGATGGCATCATGCCCTAACTGGAGATGCTACCAAAAGACAAACACAAGCTGGCAAAATTGCTAGCCATGGAAGCATTAAAACTCTGCAACCATCAGATCTCTTCAGCAGAGCATTCCTCTGACAGCATGGTTCACAACTCCACCACCGCCACTGCACAACACCGCCACTCCTGGTTAAGGGCCACTGTGTTCCCTCATGAACTGTGTGCCAGGATCGAAGACCTACCACTTCATGGCACACAACTTTTCAGCACCAGTACAAATGAAGTCCTCAGCAAGATGAGAAAATTTACTGCCAAAATTTTGGAGTTAATCCCTTCCACACACCCCAAACCAAGACCAAGACCCTACTATAGACCCTACTACTCATTGCTCAGCAAGAGAGGGAAAAAAGCACTGATTGTTGTTTCCCGCAAAGCCAAGGTTGGCTGGCACAAGCCATGGCGGAATACACAGCCTTCTCAACTGGGCCTATGAAGATTTAAACATAAAAATGCTGTCCAGGCATAATTAGGGCCTGTATTCAAAAAAGAAATAGATTTGTTCTATTGAAGCAACGTTCCCTATCTTGAGACAGCAAAGTGGTGAGTTTTGAGGAGTGAAAGTCATTCAAACTCACCAAGAAAAAAGAGCTGTCTTGGAGATCAAAGAGATGTGAACATCCATCTTTTTTTCTTTAGTGATGGGGAAAGGGCAGATTTCTAGTGGCTTGTGCAATTATTTTCAAGAGTTGGAGGAATAACTTCTTGAAGTCAGGAAGCAGAGAATTATGTTGCTCAGGCCTTGTGTTATAAATTGCTTCCTTGAACTCGCTCACGTTGCCAGAGATCTGTTGCATTAGATATTCTGACACAATAGCACATGCTTGAGCCAGAGTAGAGAGGCAACCCACCATGTGTTGACATCTGAAAAGCCTGTTTCAAAGGCTCTCTTTTAAGTTGTAGGGGAAAATCTTTTAAAGTTTTAATAGTTCACAGCGCCTATTGTGTTCTGATATACTTAGAAAAAATCTCTGCCCTTTCTAGGCTACCAAACACATGTGGCTTTATATCAGCACGGCATCAAAAATGTCACTGAGTCTGCAGGTAGCTCATCAGAGCAAACCAAAGATTAACTCAACAGCAAAGATCAAGAGAAAAACAGTAAATAAAATGTTATTTGTTTTACTTCATTTATACCCCATCTTTCTCCCCAATGAGGACCCAAAGTGGCTTATAATATTCTTCCCTTTTCCATTAGATCCTAAGAAGCCAGTGAGGTAGATTAGGCTGAGGAGGTGTGATTGGCTCAAGAAGAGGAGGAGGAGGAGGAGATTGGATTTCTACCCCGCCTTTCACTACCCGGAGGAGTCTCAGAGCAGTTTACAATCTCCTTTCCCTTCCCCTCCCCACAACAGACACCCTGTGAGGTAGGTGGGGCTGAGAGAGCTCTGAGAGAACTGCTTGTGAGAGAACAGCTCTGAAAGAACTTGTGACTGGCCCAAGGTCACACCAGCAGATGCACGTGGAGGAGTGGGGGATCAAACCTGGTTCTCCCAGATTAAAGTCCATGCTCCTAACCACTACACCAAACTGGCTCCCAGCGAGCTTCCACAGCAGGGTGGTGATTTGAACCTGACTCTTCGAGATCTTAGTTAATCCAACACTCTAACCACTACACCACAAAGTCTGAGTCCAGTGGCACCTTTATGACCAACAAAATTTAATTCTGGGTATAAGCTTTCATGTGCACACACTCTTAATCAGGTACACTGAAACAGTTCTTCTCAACCCTTACACATAGGTAGGGGAGTGTTAGTTGCCAGGAAGAGCTAGTTAGGGTCAAGATGAATAAATAACTGGGTGATAAGTATAGCTGAGATTGGATTAAAGCAGTCATTAAGACTCCAACTAGCCCTTCCTGGCAACTAAACCCCCATCCCCTCTCTACTTATATGTAAAGCTTGTGGGAAACTGTTTAAATGTATCTGACAAAGTGTGCATGTGCATGAAAGCTTAGACTCAGAATTAAACTTTGTTGGTCTTAAAGGTGCCACTGGACTCTCAAACTTTGTTCTGTTGCTTCAGACCGACATAGCTACCCACCTGAATTTATCTTCACTACACCCCTGTGAAGGCAGTGAGTTAAGGCATACACTACAGTGGAATTTTCTTCTCTCTAACCCAGCAGAGGCGCATGTGCAGCGCATGTGAACCCCATTAAAACAGCTGGAATCATGCACTGATGGGGAATGAACATCCCCGTTCAGGATCAAGTTGTTGGGCCTGAGTAGTTGTGTGTGACTGCTGTCACTCACCGTGTATAGTCACCCATGATTTTTCACATTCAGTGCTTTTTACATATTTCGAAACATAATGAAATCTTTATTTCGGTGCTTAACCAATAACAATGTTTCATGGGCACATTTCCCCCCAGATGTTTTGCTCCTTTGATTGCCAGTATCTTGTTATGTACGCGGGCCGCCACTAGGGGTCTGCAACTACAGTACGGAGCTTCGCTCTTCAGAACAATAGAACCCAGACTCCTAGTTCCCCCCAGCATCCACCAATAGCAATTTGGAAGGAAATTTAAACCCCCCAATGGATCTGTAGGGGTGCTGGTTGGGTGTGTATATAGTTGGCCCTGCGGGGCCATCGTTTGTCCTTGTTGTGAAGTACCAATAAACGTGTCACACCGCAGGTTGTTGTCTGCGTCCTCCATGTGGTCAACCCAGTACTTTACAATCTTAAGGCCAATGGTGGGATGCCGATCAGCAGTCAGGTAATAGTCCATCATGCAGGGATGCCGCTGTAGCTGAAAATCCTCCCTTCTCATATTCTACAACTGTGGCCATCACAGCCAGGCATTCCCTCCATTGATTCTCAGTCCACTTCCGCCCCAGAACTCCTTCCTTTCAGTTGCCAGGGGATGCCGTAGCCAAGCAGCTCTCCCTGGCACTGGGACCCATCTGCAGTTGATAGTCCCCTTCCCTAGGAGCATTATAACAATTACTGTGAGGTCTTTGGGGAGCCAATTCTTCAGCTGAAAAGTAGAAGAAAAAAATGAGAAATCAACAAAGCTTGCAAATAACCCCCACCAGGTATGAATGATTGCTGTGCCAAAACATCAACATAGCCCAGCATATAGAAATAACCAGCAGAAATATTTAGGTCTGGGATACTTCTAATGCAGGGCCAAACTGTAAGGGAAGATCAATTAAGCTGGGCAAAAGGCAGTCAGAGTTTTCTGTCCAAGATGTACTTTATTTTTAACCATTGCATCAAACCCGTAAAAGGTGCATACAAAGCTGATGCACGAAGCTATACCTTCAGGGTTAAGGAATGCACAGCTGCCACAAATGTGTAAGGTCCAGTAGTGCTTACCTTGTACTGTGGAATCACAATGTCCCAAGTTTTCCCCAGCCTGTCCACTGTCAGTCAAGGACCTGGCAGGCCTTTAGTAATGGTGTGCAAAATAACTAAAGTTCCAGTCACTTCCCTAGACAATCTGGCCTGAAGAATTTATTTCAAAGATTTAACTACAGGAAAAGAAGATGACAGCTTAGAAACAAGAGCAAGAAAGTAAAGCCATCTGATTTCCCTCCTAACGTAGCATTATTTCTGCAGAATCTGGTATTCTGGCCTCTGCCCTACCACTATGCTCAGTAAAGTTTGAAGCCTTCTTCCAGACTAAGGAGTATCTTCCTCTGACTTGTGGCTCCTTTCCTGGTAGGAGACAAGTCAGTCAGGTTTCCAGCTTTGGTGGGAGACCTGCTGGTAGCCTGATGGCCCCACCACTGCTTGCTAAGCTCCCCAAGACTTGGGGTGCATGCTTGGCAGCTCCAGCATACCCTCACACCCCTGCCTTCCAACCTCTCTCAGGGAAAACAGGCAGCTCCTTAGTTCCCAACAAGATCCGGGACCAAACTCTAGATCTTTGCAGGGTGAGGACCTAGTCCTGACTACAGGAAAGGGTGGGGCTCTCTCTTTCAGTATATAATCCTCCTGTTGAGTTTGCTGATTCAACATCTCCTGTTGATGAGTTTGTGCTTTATTCTTCTTGCTAATCTCTCCATGGCCTGCCTTCTTTTCGTGGAAATACCTCATCTCCCCGTCCAACCACTGGCTTTGCCATTGAATCCTGCCCAGTTCATTCTTGTTCGTCTTTGAGCCTTGAAGCCAGCAAGCCAGAAGGGTCTTCCTCACTGCTGCCCTCTGCCATGAGGGGTGATAGATCTCTGTGTGGAAGACACTTGAGAGCTGGTAGCTGGAGAATTGAAGCTTTATATTTAGATCCTCTTCCACAGCTCTGTATGCCCTTGATAGAGACTGGAATTCAGCATTATGCCTTGACAGAAAGCAGACAACCCTGGGGAGGGAAGCAAGGCCTCGCAAGCCAATGGAAATGTTCTATGCTGCTCAAAAGCTTGTGTATTCCTATAGTAGCACAGGAGGTGGCCATGACAGTGCTACAGTCTTCTTTCTGAACCAGGAAAGGTGAGTGGGGGCAGTAAAAAGGAAAAAAAAACCCACACTGAGTTTCCCTGGTTCAGTCTGAAGGGCTTGGGTGTTTCTACTATGCCTTAGCTGTCCACAGATGATACCAGTCAGCTCCATGGAACAAAGTGCCTTGGCAGTGAATTAATATCTAGAAAAATTGTTACATTGTACACTTTGCAACTTGCTTTTGGGATTTTCCGCAGTTTTCCTAAAGCACTGCATTTTTCCGTGTCCTCAAAACTGCACTGTCCATTTCTGTCAAATTCCTGTTCATTTTAGCCCTGCTGTCAACTGCACTAATGTCATTTTGGCCCTAGCTATCTGTGTACCATGTATCGAAATGATTGCTCTCTTAGCAAAATGTCCATCATGATGACAGTCAGCCTGTCTATTGCAAGAAGATATGTATATTATATAAACTACCTTGTACCCTGCTACGCCTCGTATACACACATCCTGCTGTTCCCTATCAGTCGAGGCTTCGGTACTCTGTCTGCTGAGGGTGTAGGAGGCCTTACCACCACATCGGCCTCAGGTGCAGCATTTTTCTTCCACAGGAAGGGGGTGCTCAGGAACCACCACTATGGTGGTCATTAAACCTGCTTCATGTCCCCAATTCATATCTTATTTTTACAAAAAACCCACTTCTCTGAGCAGTGAGAGGGTCCTGGGACAGTGCTCACCTAGGTTGGTTCCCTCTGTAATATTTGTTAATTTACATATATATATATATCCCTTCTTGCTTTAAAAGGGCCGGGTTAATGATCCCAGGATTGTGGATGCCCCATTCAAAACCTGAACACATCTAAACAAAATACATTTATTGAAAGATAAAGGGAAACAACAAGGTGAGGCAGGGAGGTTTAACAAACAGAATGATAGAAAGTTACAATGGCAGTCCCAAACTTCGGGCAAACAGAGAAGAAAGTCTTCTAGTCATTTTTCCTCACAGTGACCGAGAAGCCACATTCTCTCAGGGCTGATGGCTCACTCCATAAGACAGCTACTCCTCTGCTAACTGTCTTTCTCTGTCTCCACAGCCTGTTTTCCCCAGGAACTTCTTCTTCAGAAATTCTCCACACCATCAGGAGAGAAAAATGCCTCAGCTTCTTCCTCCGGCTGCTTCTCCCTCTTCTTCAATTCTCCTCTCCTTCTCTTTCCCTGTTGCCAGGCAACCGCTCCTCCCACCTCTCTGTATGAAGCACCTCCCTCCAGAGGGCAATGTTTTTTCTAGGCTAGGCCCACCATACAGAGGAAAGCACGTAACACACTTTTTAACAAACATTTTTGCAAGGCTTACATACAATTAGAGCCCAGGTATGTGCTAGGGGCACGCCTATGAGGGAGTAGATCAGCTGCCCCATATTAGATTTCTGAGAAGAGATCCTGTATCTTCAGCTGTCTGTGCATTCTCTGTCTCGCTAAGGTTGCCAGGTCCCCCCTGGCCACTGGCGGAGGACAGGAGGTACGGTTGCCAGATCCAGGTTGGGAAACTCCCAGGCTGAGTTCAGACTGGCAGTTTGAAGTGGGAGCCAGTCGTGGCAAAAAAGGCCCGGAACAAACTGTTCTGGTTTTTTCCAGTCACACTGCCCCAACTGATGTGGGAGCATACCGGGAGAAGGCACGCGGGAACATTCAGACTGCTGGCCCGCAGGCACAGCTGTAAACGGCTTTTCCCTGGTAATTCGGCTATGTGTGCATGTGCACATGAGCGCATATGCGCTCATACACATAAACGTATCTGGCTGATTTGGGGAGGATCCCGTCACGCCGGCACCACATTGGGCAGTAGAACAGAGCACAGCCAATCATATCGCTGCTGCTCCCGGCTTTTAAAGGTTGGCATTCACACTTCCCGGAAGCGGAATGCAGAGGGATAAACGGGCTCTCAGAGATTTGCTACCGCTTTTACCAGGTATCTTTTAAACATGGGAGCAAAGTGGAACAGCACGGGTTGACTACGGGTGGGGAACGCCAGGCAGACCTGCCTGTGTGAACGCCCCCTTTAATCCGCTTGTAAAACGTGGCTATAGCGGGGCAAACTGCCAGTCTGAACTCAGCCCCAGAGATTTGAAGGTGAAGACTGCAGAGGACAGGGACCTCAGTGGAATACAATGCCACAGAGTTTGCCCTCTAAAGCATCCGTTTGTTCCAGGAAAACTGATCTCTGTAGTCTGGAGATGAATTGTAATTCCAGGGGATCCCCAGGTCCTACCTGGAGGTTGGCATCCCTATTGAGTGTGTGTGTGTGTGTGTGTGTGTCTCACATACACCTTTCCCAACTCAAAACTGCTCTCTGCTCTCACAGACACATATATGGGGACACCATCTCCAAGCTCTAGTGTGTTTATTTGTTCAGCAGCTCAAAAGATCTTGGCGCAGTCATGCACTTTCAGACTAACCTACCTCACAGTTTTTGTTGTGAGGATAAAATGGAGGAGATGAGAATGACGGAAGTTGCTTTGGGTCCCCAGTAGGCAGGGTATAAATAAACCATAAAGTGCTAATGTTATCCTTTAAGACCTGAGCTGGGGCCCTCATATCTGTGGGACCACTTCCAATTCTATATGCCCTCAGTCAGGGCAGCTCTAAATTGTCAGACTAGGGATTATTATCAGTGCCTCTGTTGAGGTAAGTGAGAACTGTTGTTGCTCAAGTTGAACTTCCTTGGTGTCTCCTCTTGTCTTATGGACTGGGTTTCCTGAGGACGTGAAGAAAGCCTCAGCCTTGTGGAGATCACAAAGGCTCTGTAAAATGAAGCTTTCCAGTGTGTTTTGGTGGCTTGTGAGCCGAGGTAAATGGTTTACTGTCGGCTTATTATATTTCAATTACATTTTTGTGAAATCAGATTTAAGCTGCTTTGAGTTCTGTCAGTTGGGAGAAAAGCAAAATATAAATATTTGAAATAAATGCATGAATGGACCATCTTCTAATAATTAGGCCCCCCCAACTGAGGAACATTGATATTCTTTTGTCATATATACTAAGGGCTCAAGGACCCTTAGGCTGAAACCTGTTGGCAGTCTTTAAAATTATCAATTTATTAATCTCCTATCCACTAAAGCCCCCAGCCTGGTTTCATTTCTCGGCTTGGCTATAGGGACATGGAATGTTCAGAATGGACTATTTTCCTCATCTACTTCTCTGTTAGGAGCTCATGGTAGTATATATGGTTTCCCCATCTCTGCTTCATGCTCTCAACAACCCTGGGAAGAAGTTAAGGTGAGAATGGCTCACTCGGAGTCATCCAGTGAGTTTCATGGCAGCACAGGGATTTGAGCCAGAATCTGCCAGATCCTAGCCTGACCCTACTATATTATGCTGGACAATACCCCTGCTCATTCAACACATGTATGTATTGATACCACAAAAGAGTTCAGATCATACCCTCAACCCCTGCGTTCACCTATGAATGTTCAATTTCATGTGAGCACAGTGCCTAGGTACAGGTGACCATGGGGCTAGTGGCCATGTTCTGCTCCCAACTTGAGATGTGCTACCTGTACGCATTTGTTTCAGAAACTACGGTGGTACATGTACAATTTAAGCCCTGCATATCCGATTCTCTGCCTGGTTGATTGACTTTCCCTTTGTATTTATCCAAGCCCTTCGCTTGTTGTCATGCCAATAAAACACTGCTCAACTGGGGGGGAAATGACCTCAGCTAATCAGAGAATGTGGGGGCACAAATGCCTACTACATCTCTGGTTCCTTTGTGTTCTGCTGTTCCTGATTCAATGTGCACATCCCCAGTATCAGCAAAAGAGAGAGGGGGGCATTCACATAGCTAGGCAGATAGCACCACGATCTAAGGAAAAACTTATTTTGTCCAACTTTTAACCATCACTTGCTTGTCCCTAAACCCCCAGTTCTCTAGGCTCCCCAGATGTAGCTGTCCTTGACCTAACATAACCTCTTCTCCAGCAAAGAAAATGCTGCAGTACCAGCTCTTATGGAAATTTATTCTTTTTAATAAGATCCTCTGCTGCACTCACAATCAAAATAACAGCTGCTCTGAGACCAGACGTCCCCGCTAAATTCACTGAACTGCAGGGTGCTCGTGAACATTTGGGATAAAAAAGGAAGAAAGAACCTCCCTGAATACCAGCTTCAGAAGGTACCCCAGCCGGGGACAATCATTTGATTTCAAGCTGACAGCCAAATTTGGAAGAGATGTGAGGTTGTTCCCCTTCTTGTGAACTGTAAGACCAAATGATAGTATGGCATTATTGGGGTTTGTCTTTTTTTAATGACATTCATTTAGAAATTAAATATCTAAAGACAATGGCAGAATCCTTCTACATAATGTTGACTTGGGCTGAACTCCTATATTGCAAACAAGGAATGGTTCCAATCTTTGCTACCTTTGGGTACTTTGTGTTACTCCTGTGCATGGTGCTTACCTTGCTGTTGCATGTTTGATCAAACGTAACTCTGGAGTTCATGAGTTAGTAGAGAAATGAACTGGGGATGTCCAGGTTTCCATGAAAACCTTGGCAAGGAATCAGTCCCAGCAGCCTACATTTCGGAACTTGCAAGACAAATTGAGGAAGGCTGCCAAAGATGAAGATCCATTCAAGAGGACATGAAGGGAGTAATCGTAGCTATCAGTCTGATAATAGTTCTGTGTTTTTGGGTTTTATTTAAATTCCTGAAGTCGGTTCAAAAAAGGAACTTTCCTTAGGACGCCTATATAGGTCTATATAAATGTATTGTCTAGTCCTTAGGATTCCCTGACCTAGATGGCCCAGACTAGTCTGACCTCATCATTTCTCAGGAGCTAAGCAGAGTCAGCCTGGGTTAGTATTTGGATGGGAGACCACCACGGAATGCCTGGGTTGCTAAACAGAGGCAGGCAATGGCCTGGCTATAGGGAAACCCTATGGGATTGCCTTAAATTGGCTGCAACTTGACAGCACTTTCCACACACACACACACAGTTTCAGGGAGAGATATTTTAAAAATACAAAATATTTTAAAATTATTTTCTACAGCCCTGACCGATTGCCATGTCTTCTTTAGGAGCTGCCTGGCTCACTCTGAGACCCACATTTGTGTGCTTTTAAACATTCCATGGACAGCACAGTGCCTCAGAGAGAAGGTCCTAGTGGGTCTTCTCAGTCCAGGTACGGAGCAGATCATTCTGGAAGCAACACATGAACCTAGGTTGTCCTGTTTCTGGCAGGGTTGCTGACTGACCTCCCCAGCTTACTCTTAACCTTTTAACTGCAGTTTCAGTGACAGAAATGGGCAGGTGCAGATTTTCATGGCATTACAATAAATATTATCATTGCAGACAATAAGCTGGTGTTATAAGCACACTGGGGTTGCCAGGTCCAGGTTGGAAAATACCTGGAGACTTTGGGGGTTGATCCAGGAGAGGGCGGGATTTGAGGAGGGGAAGGGCCTCAGCATAGTCCGATGCTGTAGAGTCCACCCTTCAAGGCAGCCATTTTCTCCAGGGGAGCTGATCTCTGTCAGCTGGAGATCAGTTGTAAAAACAAGAGATCTCCAGGCCCCACCTGGTGGCTGGCAACTCTAAAGCACACCTATGGACCCTCTGAAGGCTAGCTGAAATCTTGGCAGCCCCAGCTTTTAATATGGCAATTGCAACTTGAAATCTGCCACCCCGATGAGCTGCTCAGTCAAATCTTGGAGGTTAAGCATGGGCAGCCCTGGTTAGTGCTTAGGTGGGAGACTGCCAGGGAAGCCCAGGGTTTCTACACAGAGGCAGGCAATGAGAAACCACCTCTATTCCTCTCTTGCCTCAAAAACCATACAGGGTTGCCGTAAGTTGGCTGCAACCTGATGGCACTTTCTACCAGCTGACTACACAGACTGCTTCTGTTGGTCAGCAAGGGTCTCTTTGGGGTTAATGGATCAGAGAGGCCTCAAAGAGGCCCCCCTGCTAACCCTTTACTGACCACATACCCAATTTAAGCTGCATGCCTGCTTTGTAAATACTTGTAGTTAACTTCTTGGGTTAATTTCTTCAGCCTCCCTGCAACGACATACCTGCAGGTACTTGGAACAAGCAGGGGAGATCAAATAAGGGCTTCAAACACCTAGGGGGATTTTAAAGACTTGTGGCCAATTTCTTTACATCCACTGAGGCAGCAAAACAAACAAACAGACATGGGGGAGGAGACGCTTATTTCAAAGGGGATTAAAAGGTCAAAGGGCCCTGGGCAGAAAAGCAAACCCAAATCCATACAAAGCCCTCACTACCAGATCAGTCACACAGCCAAATCCGCGGGCTCCTTCCCTAGCCAGTTTGTAAGGGTGGGTGGAAGATGTTTCCCTCTAATACAGAACATTCCCTTGCTTTGTGAACAGATATTTAAGGTCATTCTGTCTGGGTGCCCCTTCAGTACACAGAGTCCCCTCTGTGTTCCAGCAGGCCTGAACCATTTGTAATTCCACCACCTTCCACCACCACCACCATTCGTGGCCCCCCAGCATTATCCTGCAGCCTGCCAGATGTCCTCTTCTGCCTTCTCAACCAAACAGCAAAACCCGGATGCTCGTCAGGTCCCAGTGGGCCACCATACACACCACAGAGGACAGTGTTTGGCTTAACAACTTGTACTGGCACACTCTACAATTTCCTCCTCCTTGGTACTATATCACTACTGGCCAGTGAAACGCTGAAGAGGAAGGAAGTGCCCTCAGTATGATTTCTTGTACGCCAGACTCTATTGCATAAAGAAGAGTGCCTAAGTTTTTCCTGGCATGCTGCTGGAATATTTGGATGCGACAACCATCTGTTGGCAGATGTGGGAAGAAAGGACTTGGCCATAGATCTCGATTGCAAAATGATTGACTTTAGGGTCTTTATGCGACATGAGTTTATAGATAAGAAGCTCATGGGTTGGATGCTCACCACTGAGTTTATCAAGTCTTCTTCCCACGGAGCACAGCTCCTTCTGCTCAAGCAAGACTCTCATTTAATGGAAAGTAGCTGAAAGATGTCTTTGTTCAGCCAAACAAGCCCCAAAAGGATTCACATAATTTAATCCAGCAGGAACTTCTCCTGTTCAGGGTAACCGCATTTGCTTGCTTTTCACAGTTTTTAAACAGTTATCCAAATAAATAGGCCCTCTTTCTCTGTCCTTAACTGGGGGTGTCTGTTCTAGGGTTGCCAGCTCTGGGTTGGAAAATACCTGGAGACTTTGAGGGTGGATCCAAGAGGGGAAGGGCCTCAGCATGGTATGATGCCACGGAGTCCACCCTTCAAAGCAGCTATTTTCTCCAGGGAAGTTGACCTCTGTCAGGTGGAAATCAGTTGTAAAAGTGGGAGATCCCCAGGCCCCACCTAGAGGCAGGCAACCGTAGTCTGTTCATTGGTGGGGGGAAGTGCCGTCAGGTTGGAGTCAATTTATGGTAGTCTCATTGGGTTTTCAAGACAACAAACTTCAGAGGTACTTTGCCTTTGCCTGCCTCTGCATAGTGACCCTCCGCTTCCATCATGGTCTCCCATCCAAGTACTAACCAGGGCTGACCCTGCTTAGCTTCTGAAGGCGCTGGACTAGCTTGGGCCATCCAGGTCAGGGAAAGGGGTAAGAACATAAGAACATAAGCACATAAGCAGGGTACGAGAAAAGGTGTAATTGTGGTGACAGAGACCTTTTTTTTTTTTTAAAGGGCCTCAGCATGGGCCCTTGGGAACCCTTAAAAAAAAAAAAAGGAGTTCATCCAATGACCAAAACAATAATTTCTAAGGTCAAATTCATATGTGCTTCTTTTCAGACTCTCTTGGAGTTTGGGTGGCCATCGATGGATGACCCAAAAAGGACGCAAGAGGACAAAATTTGCACAAAATTCACATATACTAATATGTCTTATGTGAGACAGGACTTTTAGGAAGGTCTTTTTGTACATTGGTTTACTGCTCTCAGTATTGTTTTATAGGTGGCTTATTGTTACTCATTTGTTTTGAATAATTTCATTGTTACTTTTTGGTTCTATGTAGTTTAGTTTTATTGTTATTTATTGTTTTAATTTTTTTTCCCTTCTGCAATTCATCTTGAGTCTTCCTGAGGAAGGCAGAGCATAAATGCTGTAATACATGCAAAGATTACACATAATTACTATAATTTAAATCGAAATACTACTCACTGTAGTGCCAGGATTGTCTGGGGCTGCAGGCGGAACTCAGCTCCTTGAATAGCATCTTGTTAATGCAACTGTATTAACTTCTCAGGTAACCTGGGTTATAAATAGCACTGGCTGTACTTTCGTTGGTTCAATAATATGATATAAAGCTTCCGTTACTTTACTCTGAAGTCCTCTGTTTGGTCACCAGAGTTAATTTCTTTTTTGAGGTAGTATAATTATAATTTTCATGTAAAAGCTGCTTTGGTGCTCCTTTGCCCTTGCCAGGAAGGCTTGATTCAGAGGGCCGAACTAGACATCACAGCATCCACAATCAGCCAGGCCCATGGGTGTTGATGCTATTTTAGAGAAGAAGAAGAATATCCCGTTTTTCACTACCCTAAAAGAGTCTCAAAATGGCATACAATCACATCCCCTTCCCACGACAGGCACCTTGAGAGGCAGATGGGGCTGAGAGAGTTCTGAGAGGAGAAGGAGAAGAAGAGTTGGATTTATACCCCACCCTTCACTTGGAGTCTCAGAGTGGCTTACAATCTCCTTTCACTTTCCCTCCCCACAACAGACATCCTGTGAGTAGGCAGGGCTGAGAGAGCTCTGAGAGAACTGCCCTTGAGTTAGGCTTGCCAAGAACTTACCGCGTGAGAGCGGGGGATGGATATGTCCTCACAGGACCATCCCTGGTGGAAGGACAGGCGCAGAGCACCATGCCGTCACCAGGAAGTGATGCTAGGCGACGCTCTGGCAATGCAGTTGGAAACTCGATGGTACCATCGAGTTTTCAGCCCCATTACCAGAGCGTTACCTGCGTCACTTCCTGGTGGCATGGTGCGTTACAAAGAGGACTGGTCCAGCTGGGGAGCATGCTTCCCTCGCTCCCACGCGGTAAATACTTGGGAACCCTACTTTGAGAGAACAGCTCTGAGAGAACCATGAGTGGCCCAAGGCCACTCAGCAGGCTTCATGCGGAGAAGAGGGGAATCAAACCCAGCTCTCCAGATTAGAGTCTACCACTCGTTGCCACTACATCATGTTGGCCATTTAAATTGAGCTACTTAAAAAAGCTGTGGGGGTCTGCCACCCTCACAATCTTGGCCCCACCCATGCATTTTCAAGGGGGTGTTTCAGCCCTTGAAAAGGCTCATGTGGGAGGAACAAGATCACCTGCTCCCGCCACAGGCTCAGTCAAGATCGGTCCCTTGCACCTTTTTTTAATGGCTGGATTCCTCTCGAAAACGGCATTGGCCTCCATCGGTCAGACCCACGGATGCTGTAATGTCATAAACAAACCAGAGGGAGTAGAGCTGGATCCACACATTGCTGGGTATAATGCTGTCATTTAAATAGCAATCATTCTCAACTGGATTTTATGTGCAGACAGGAAATCCAACAGTGTTTGGATACGACCTTTGTTTGTGATGGGCCCAAACCTGGGTAATTGCTGAGTTACCTTTGCGTAGCATGCTCAGACTGAAGTCTCCAGCTCACTCATGACTTGTGAGTGTAGCTGCCCAACTGAGGCCCCGTTCACACTGAGCATTTGCCCCGCTGAAGGCACGGGAGCCCTGCGGACTTTCCATGCGCGATCATACGAGCTCATCTGGGAGGCGTAGTGCTCCCGTGGCCAACCTGCGGCTTCCTGTGGAAAACGCGGAGTAAAAAACTACTAGGTCTGAAGTACTAGTTTCCGGAAACCCCGGGGCAAAGGCTGGTGTCTGATCGCGGGAGCGCCAGTATCCCACAGCTTCCAACGCCCGCCCATGTCCCCCGGGTTTCCGGATGTTGTAATTTTCCATGGGATGCGCACCAACACTGAACAGCACATGCGCACACACAAGACACTGACAGTGGCCCACCCCCCCATGGCGCATGTGCACTTCGCAACACTTCGCACTTGCGTGGTCTGCTGCGCTGCTTTTTTGCCATGCTGCAGCAGCACGGTGTGATTGGGGTGCAGAGCTGGAGCATGGCAACCCGGTGGCCCATATGATCGGTCTACCGCGCCTTATTTAGCTCCGGGGCGAACTGCCACGCCTCTCCCCCGTGTTTTCTGACCCGTATGACCAGGGCCTGAGGTTAGTTTCTTTCTCAGTAGCCAGCACTTTAAACTGAGGTTAAACTGTCGTTAAGAATCCTGGTGGGAGGGAAGGTGGCATGCTATAGCCCGATCACATCAGGTCTCGGAAGCTAAGCAGGGTGGGTCCTTGGAAGGGAGACCGCCAAGGAAGACTCTGCAGAGGAAGGCAAAGGCAAACCACCTCTGCTTGATCACTTGCCTTGAAAATCCTTTTCTGACGTTGCTGTAAATCAGCTGCAACTTGACAGCACTTCACACACACACAAGGATCTTGGTTACTGCACAAGAAGGCATTCAGACCCTGGGATTAACTGGCGTGAGTGGAAAATGTCTGCCTTCAGAGGAGTTGGAAGAGAGTGTGAGAACCTGGCCATCGACCCACCTCCGTTACTGCCAGAAGCAAATTCCAGTTTGTCTGCAGCAGTGTGAATGGAGGCCAAGCCTAGAGCGGCTTGCTTCTGTGAATCCTTCAAATATAGCCCTGGTTCCCACATCAATGGCAGAGATCACCATCACTAAACCGGCTGTGTAACCAGGAGGATTTGTGTGACGACCCATCTGATGGCTGCCCCTGGAGCTCCCTCTGCAGAGCCATGAGCTATGCAGCCCTCTGTCATTCACTGTCACGTGGAGGAAGCAGGTGTGGGATGTCACACCTCCCATGCCGTAAAAGGTAATGCAAACAAAGCCCACTAATGTCAGTAGTGCTGCCAGATTCTAGCTTGCACTTATTCCATTCCTGCTTCTCCAGTATGAAATTTTAGAGCAAAGCTCCACCTTGTGGCCTGATGCATCAACTAAATCAGAGTCGCTTGAATAACAGCTTCAGGTTCCCCCCCTATAGTTGTAGCATGACAAGTAAAACCGTAGTCCTGGAAGAGGTTCACATCCTGGGCCAGACCTAGGCCATTTGCTACGAAAAGTACACAGATTTCCAGAGTGGAACAGCTCTTGTGTTCCAGCCCCAGGCTGCCTTTAGAGAGGGGCCATGGCTCAGCAGTAGAGCATCTGTTTGGCATGCTGAAGGTCACAGGCCCCAGCATCTCCAGTTAAAAACAGGACCACATCTTAGGTGATGTGAAACACCTGGGACTCTGAAGGGCCCCTGCCAGTCAGAATAGCACTAACCTGATAGGGCAAAGGGTTGATTCAGCATAAACCAGCTTCGGTTTGGTGTAGGGGTTAAGAGCGCGGGCTCTAATCTGGGAGAACTGGGTTTGATTCCCCACTCCTCCACATGCAGCTGACCTTGGGTCAGTCACAAGTTCTTTCAGAGCTGTTCTCTCATGAGCTGTCCTTGAAAGAGCTCTCTCAGCCCCACCTACCTCACAGGGTGTCTGTTGTGGGGAAGGGAAGGGAAAGGGGATTGTAAGCCACTCTGAGACTCCTTCGGGTAGTGAAGGGTGGGGTATAAATCCAAGCTCCTCCAAGAGTGTGTGCTGTGGTATGTGGCACGTTAGAAGGATTTGGGTTGAGGATCCCTGGGTGCACGCCCTCCTCAGCCATGAAACTCATGGAATAAGTCACAGACTAACCCATATGAGCTCTTCTGCTCTTTAAAACCTGCCAGTGAGGTCTAGCTCAGACAAGAGGTCAGGTGGATAGAAGATTAGCATTCACTAGAACAGCGGAACCTAAACTTTTTTAGCCACTTCCCCCCCCCGTTCCATAAACTCATCATCCCCAGTGCCTCCTGCCCCACCTTATAAAAAGCATTATTCAGAATAGCAGTTTGCATGACCCACTAATGAAGGTAACAACCATAAAATTAAAAACAGTAATAATTAATTGCACATTTTTTTTCAAAATTTTTATTTTTATTTATATCCCACTTTTCTTTTTGATCAGGGATTCAAAGCAGCTTTTCACATAGTTCTCCCCTCCTCTACTTAATCCCCACAACAACTACCATGTGAGGGTAGGTTAGGCTGAGAGATTGTGATGGGCCCAAGGTCACCTGGTAGGTTTCCCATGGTTGAGGGAGGGATTTGAACCAGGGGGTCCTAGTTCTACACTGTATCCACTACACCAGGGGTGTCAAACATGCAGCCGGATTAGGCCCCCGGAGGGCTTCTATCAGGCCCGCAGTGGAACTGGCTGTCTTCTGCTTCTTCTTCCAGTTCTGCTGCTGCTGCGTCATCACAGGTTTGCAGCTTACAGATACACACCTGAACAGCATACTCAAGATTGCAATGGCACAGACATTTTGATGCAATAATTCAGAGCCAGAGGTGTCAGTTATCAGACACTGTTAAATAAACAAAATACTGCAAGAGTGCCAATGTTTTAAGCATGTTTTTATTTTAAGTAAAAAAACCACCTTTGTGTTTGTGCCCTTTATAAAGTTTATATCTCTGCTACCTGGCATTACATTTTATGACACCCGTGGCCCGGCCCAACAAGGTCTCATTTATGTCAGATCTGACCCTCGTAACAAATGAGTTTGTGTGTAGTTTAATTTATTCAACAAAATTGATGAGCTTGGTCCAGTGACACCAGCTTTTCAAAGTCTCACAGTCATTTAGCAAAAATTTAAATAACCACATTTAGTCAACTACTTCAGTGTTCAGTAAACCCTTGACGTGACAGACGGGCTTGATGAAGTGAGACCCGTTTCCCAATGCCTGGTTTAAAGCCACTTTTTGAAAGTTAGCTGGGTTTTTATCACAAAAAATTGGGGGGTCAAGATGAAACATTTGGGTAATTGAGGGAAAGTTTAGGGTAATAATAATAAAAATCCTGGTAATCAGATGACAAATTACACTATGTTCATATAAATATTGGGGGAGGGTGGATATATTTTCAGAATATTAATTCACCCATAAAATAATGCTTGTCTGTGAATATGTGTTTCTGTGTCTGAAAATACAAAAAGACTATCAATGGATACTGGATGACATGTTGAAATGTTTGACGGAAGTAAATGGTATACATAATAATGAAATATGTTATAAATTATAATTACACTAAGATGGCCTTTATGGAACTTTTATAGTGTAATAGACAGTGGTGAAAATTTTGCGAAAGGGAAAAAGTACATCAATGCATTGTAGAAATTTAAAACCAAAAGTATTTTACTAAGAAGTGACACTGTCACTTTGGGGGAAAGCAAAAGGTCCTGGAAGACTGGAAAAAATTAAGATTATTTTAATTTATTGCCTCCTTTTAATATTTGTATTGGTTTTTTTCTTTCATTTTAATTACTGCAATTCCGAATAAAGACAATGTGTTATATTTTATTTATAAAGGTCTGTCTAAAAGGTTTTTTTGCCGAAAGTATGCCCAAATCTTCCCCACCCATTATTTATATTTATTTATCACAATTTTTCCTCTTATTGTTGGAATTTTTATTATTTATACCCTAATTTCCCCCTGAATTACTTAGATTTTTTCTACTACCCTTGAATCCTTATATAACCTAGAAATATTAATATTGGGTGAGTTGCAACAAAAATAACACATATAGCTAAAAAGTGTACTTCATAATCAACAGTTTCAGTAACCAAGAGCACAGGAAAATAAATATCATGTTCAACATGATCATGTTAAGGACTTAACAGCAAAATCTTGGGAAATGACAAAGAGACAAAAACACACACACAGTGACGACTGTTTCTCAAAATGTGGTATACTGGTCCGACTACAGCTCTCAGCACTATGTAGAGGCAGAAATTTGGAGTGCTGTTCTCCATAGCCTGGTCAGTAATAAATAAGTGAATAACATGGTTGGAAAGGCCCATGTCCAGCTCACCCCTGCTGCCCTCTCTTCTCTTAGTCCCCCCCCTCTGGAAATCCCACCCCACCAGGGGCAGGGGCAGATTAAGGCTCACTGGTGCCCTAAACACTGACCAATCTTGGTGCCCCCCTCCTTTCCACACTGACCCAGCCCATTTCAGTTGCTGACCTGTCTGACCAGATATACAACGCAGGTTGCGGCAATACAAAAATTTATTCATATGGTAACACAATATACTGTACAAACTAAGCCAAGCTTTGGCTACATAAAGTTCTACACAAATGCAATACAACATCTATTTTAATATTTCACAAGTTAAACGTATCAAAGTTCCAATATTCATGACCTGAAAGGCATTTTCCTACATTTTTTCACCCTTTCCCCAACTTTGTGGTGCCCCCTTTGGCCCTGGTGCCCTAAGCACGTGCTTAGTCTGCTTAGTGGTTTATCTGCCACTGCCCAAGGGGCAGTACAACCCAGTTTGGAAACACTGAACTAGAAGCACAACCATTTTTAGTAGTTACCCCAATGGCTGGAACTTGCTTCTCCTAGAGGGGTTTCTTACTTCTTTCTTTATCTCTTTTTGCAAGCACATGAGGATTTCCTTATTCTGCTGCAAGCATGGTATTGAAATATCAGATCTCTTAAAAATGTGACCGCTTTATACTGCTGGTGGTGAGCAAGACGTGTGAAGTGATGTGTGCTCTTTTATAGGATGTTAGCTTTAGGGTTTCAGCATATTAGCATTTTGTCTTTAAATTGTGAACCACTTCAACAATTTTATTAAAAACCCAATTCTCAGATGCAACGAACGTGAAATTAAGCAAACTCCGGAGCACGACGGAAGACAGGAGGGCCTGGCGCGATGTGGTCCATGGGGTCACGAAGAGTCGGAGTCGACTGTGCGACTGAACAACAACAACAAACCACAATGCTCAGAAATATGGTAAATTACAAAAAAACCAAACCTGATTAAGAAAATTCCAACTGTACCTTCTTCAGACTCTTGGAGGAAGGGTGGGGTACAGATATGATCAGGTATCAATCATTTTGTGAATTCTTTAGAAAACACCCCCCCCCCCCAAGGTATATAGGAGGGGAAAAGTAAGTTCTGCTTTGACTGGTGGCTGTCAGAGTCTCCGGCAGAGAAAGGTCTTTCTCAAGTTCTGCTTTCTAATTCATTTTACCAGTATCTGCCAAGGGTTAAATCAGGGACATTCAGTAAGCATAGCCCTAGGTTACCACTGACTGCAATAGGGCCCGCATCCTGCCTTGGTGCTGCAGATTCTCAAAGGGCTGGTATGAGTACAGTGAAGACTGAGCCATCCTGGTCATGGGCCTTTTCTGCACTCTCCTTTTCATCCATGGTCACCGTGGTATCCTCCAAGTAGCTCTGCACTAAAAAGAATCCAACCTTCTTTTTATTCTGGGTTCCCCCCTGCCCCAATTCTGCAGTAAAATCAAGTTCAACCTTCTTTTTATTCTGGGTTCCCCCCCCTCATTCTGCATTACATCACCTCCCTTCAGTGGTCCAGCAGGTTCCAGCCTGCTGTTGCCCCAGATTATTTGGATGCTGTTTTGCCCGGGACTTAAATTTGCTCCGCTCAAACTGAGAAAATCCAGAGTGGCAGGCAAATGCATCTCTGCTTGGGAAGTCTCATTGGAGGGGTGTACGTGTGCGTTGTGCTATGGTTGCTGATCACAAAATGCTTTCTGTGTATTGGTTACTGCAGCAAGCCTCCTTCAGAAGAGAGGTATAGTAGTGTCCCTCATGCTACTCAAAACAGGACATTAACAGGCAGCAGTGTATTGGTACAGCAACGCCCCCTGCCTGATGACGCATAGTGCAAGAATGCCACTGATCTGAGGAAAAGCTTAGCGAGTGGTTTGGTGGACTCATGCCAGTGCCTGTCAAATGTCTACTGGTTAATCATACAGCTGTTTAAGGGCATAGGAAGGCTGCAAGGAAAATAATCACATCCCCTCTGTGTACACCATGTCAGTTGTCCGTGCTTTCTAGGTCTAAACAGGTGGGAATGGTTCCATGCCACATTTCCCATCATCCACATGATGCTGAGAGCAGGATCCAATTGCCTGGCTCAATGGTTCTATTAATCTCCTGTCTGTGGTCCTGGAGGAATGCACATTGTGAGATATCATCCAGGAATGTTTGTGTGGGGAGAAACTTCCTGGCTGGCAAGAAAACAGTGAATCCTGTCATGCATAGGCTTGCCATTCCCTTGCTGGGGGTGGGGGTTTGCCCGCTTTAGGGTCCCCCGATCCACCAGTGGGGGAACTCTGCCCCCAAAGTACCAGAATTGTGCCAACGTGCCCAGCGCACATCACTGGGTGGATGCTCTAGTACTCTGCCAAAAAAAACCCTTTATGGTACCATAGAATTTCTGGCTGAATGCTAGAGTGTCCCCCTGACGATGTGCCTAGCATGATGACATCACTTCCAGGTGACGTCATTGCAGCATGCATGCTACGCGCATGTGCTAGAAGATCCAGGCAGGGAAGCTCCATCCCCCCGCCAGCAGAAGGTAGGGACCTGGCAACCCTAATCTTGCATGTTTAAAAAGGCTCAGCAGATACCTTCAAAACACAACACTTTCATCACTGTCCAGACATGGAAGAGATCTCAGAAAGCAAGCCCCTTTCAGAGTCAAGAGTTCCAGTTTGGTGTAGTGGTTAAGTGCGCGGACTCTAATCTGGGAGATCCAGGTTTGATTCCCCACTCCTCCACTTGCACCTGGCTGGATGTCCTTGGGCAAGCCATAGTTCTGATAAGAGGTGTCCTTGAAAAAGAGCAGTTTCTATCAAGGGCTCTCTCAGCCCCACCTACCTCACAGGGTGTCTGTTGTGGGGAGGGGAAGGGAAAGGAGTTTGTAAGCCGCTCTGAGACTCCTTTGGGTAGTGAAGGGCGGGGTATAAATCCAATCTCTTCTTCTTCTTCTTCTTTTTCACGTGCATGTGCTTAAGAATTAGGGTTGCCAGTGTTATGTACTGTGTCTTTAAGAGTCTATCCCAGTAGACCTCAGAGGAAACAGGAGAGTAGGAGAGACTCAGTAACTCTCTTAGGGTTGCCAGGTCCCCCTGGGCACGGGCAGGGGATGGAAGCTAGAGCTGCCAGATCCAGGCTGGTAAACTCCTGGAGATTTGGGAATGGAGCCTGGGGAGGACAGGGACCTCGGTGGGGTACAATCTCACAAAGTCCACCCTCCAAAGCAGCCATTTTCTCCAAGGGAACTGATCTCCGTTATCTGGAGATGACCTGCAATTCTGGGGGAACTCCAGATCCCACCTGAAGGCTGGCATCCACAGCTTCTCTTCTCAGTCTTCCTGCCAGCAGCCTGCAGGAGTGCAGGATCTACTAAGAATCTGCAGAACCGGGTCAGGACAACCCTGGTCTAGAGCTCGAGAAGCAGCTTAGTTAAGTATCGTTACTCCTTATTCCAATAGCTAAGTTACAGTTACAGTTGGTAAAGAGGCCATCGGCCAAACAGAACTGGGTGTTTGTTGTTTGCTCCACTACACAGAACAATGGCGACAATGGCGGGATCCCCCTGCTATTAAAACACCCAAGAAGCCGTGGAAAGAAGCTGAGATCAGACAAGCTCGTGCCTTGCTTTTCACACTAGTGCTGGCTCACGACAGAAATGGCTGCACTGGGTCCTACAGGAGAATTTGATGTAAATCAACCTGCTTCTTCGGACTGCTGTGCAGAAAGACTGTCTTACTGTCTACAAGCTAGTAAGGTTGAAGGGGCAGACAGAAAGCGTGCTGTTTTATTGACTGTGGAGCAAAATTTTTTGCTATAGATGGTTCTCTGACGGCACCTGCCGCACCAAGTACTAAATTACTTATGACGGACGGATAGCTCTGTTGAAGGCGAATTTTTGCCCAGCACCATCTGTTATACTACAGTGGTTCAATTTTTTTAAGCATGATCAATGAACCAGTGAAAATATGGCAGAATGCATTGCAGAGCTCCATCACCTTGCTGAACATTGTGAATTTGGGGATCTTCTGGAAGACTTGTAATGAGATCAGCTCATCTGTGGCGTTAAGGATGAGGCCATCCAGGAGCGCCTCCTCTCTGAACAGAATCTGACTTTTGCTGCAGCACAGCAACAAACATTAGTAGCTGTACTTGCTTTATGTAATGTCGGAAAAATTCATAACAGGCACCCCCCTGATGCCCACATTCTCCAACAACGAGGAGCAAGTACAGAGGCTCACATCTGCATCAGTAGGATTATATAAATCAAGTAATACATCTAACCCTAACCCTCACCCTAACCAAACCCTAATCTAACCTAACCCTAAACCAAACCCTAACTCTAAAACCTTACCTTAACCCGTAACCCAAATACATAACCCTAACCCTAACCCAACCCTAAACCCTGAGGAAGAAGTACAAACACTGTACTCCATTCAATGAATTGATGCTGTTGAGGGACAATGCCAAGATATGATTGCCACTGTAGAGATAAATGGTCAGAAGTGTGAAATGGAAGTTAACTCTGGGGCCGGATCCACCATCATGGACAGCAACACATTTTCACAGCTATTCCAGGACCATTCTCCCAAATCACACAGATCAACACATCACCTTCATGACTACAGTGGACAGATTGTTCATATCCTTGGAAGCTGTGATGTAGATGTTCACTGTGGACCTGTCATTTGTATTTGTAATGGATTTGTTAAAAGCTTGGTGAGAAGAAACTGGTTCACACCCTTGGGAATCAGTGTTCAGGAAGTACATCGTGTCTGTCCAGCAATACTGGAAGAGCTGGCATCTGAGTTCCCACATGTGTTCACTAAGGCATTAGGAGCATATAAAGGTCCACCAGTGACTTTACAAATGGACCCTACCGTAACACCTATTTGTCTGAAGGCCCAGAATGGCTCTGTCACCCTCAGACCAATGAAAAATTTGATTGGCTCATTGCACAAGGAGTTAGTTATAGAACCAGTGACTCGCACAACCTGAGCCACTCCTATTGCTCCTGTCTTGAAACCAAATGGCAACGTACATATTTGTGGGGACTACATAAGAACATAAGAGAAGCCAATGTTGAATCAGGCCAATGGCCCATCTAGTCCAACACTCTGTCACACAGCAGCCAAAAATACCAGGTGCCATCAGGAGGTCCAGCAGTGGGGCCAGGACACTAGAAGCCCTCCCACTGCTGCCCCTCCCAGCACCAAGAATAGAGTGCATCACCTGCCCCAGACTGAGAGTTCCTAGCTCTACCTTGTGGCTAATAGCCACAGATGGACTTCTGCTCCATATGTTTATCTAATTCCCTCTTGAAACTGTCCATGCTTGTAGCTGCCACCACCTCCTGTGGCAGTGAATTCCATATGCTAATCACTCTTTGGGTGAAGAAGTACTTCCTTTTATCTGTTCTAACCCGACTGCTCAACAATTTCATTGAGTGCCCACGAGTTCTTGTATTGTGAGAAAGGGAGAAAAGTACTTCTTTCTCAACCTGCTCAATCCCATGCATAATCTTATAAACCTCGATCATGTCACCCCTCAGCTGTCGTTTCTCCAAGCTAAAGAGCCCCAAGCGTTTTAACCTTTCTTCATAGGGAAAGTGTTCCAACCCTTTTATCATTCCAGTTGCCCTTCTCTGCACTTTTCCCAATGCTATAATATCCTTTTTGAGGTGTGGCGACCAGAACTGTACACAGTATTCCAAATGAGGTCACACTAATGATTTATACAGGGGCATTATGATACTGGCTGATTTGTTTTCAATTCCCTTCCTAATAATCCCCAACATAGCATTGGCCTTCTTTATTGCAGTTACACACTGTCTAGACATTTTCATTGAGTTATCTACTACGACTCCAAGATCTCTCTCTTGGTCAGTTTCTGCCAGTTCAGCCCCCATCAATGTGTATTTATATCTAGGATTTTTGGCTCCAACGTGCATCACTTTGCACTTGGCCACATTGAATCCCATTTGCCATGCTGACGCCCACTCATCCATCCTCGACAGATCCCTTTGGAGTGCCTCACAATCCTCCCTGGTTTTCACCACCCCAAACAACTTCATGTCATCTGCAAATTTAGCCACTTCACTGCTTACTCCCAATTCCAAATCGTTAGTAAACAAGTTAAAAAGCATCGGACCTAGTACTGATCCCTGTGGTACCCCACCCTCCATTGAGAAAGTTTCTCATTTATACTCAATCTCTGTTTCCTATTCATAAGCCAGTTTTTGATCCACAAGAGGACTTGTCCTTTTATCCCGTGACTATTGAGCTTACTTAGGAGCCTTTGATGAGGAACTGTATCAAAAGCTTTCTGGAAGTCAAGGTAAATAATATCTATTGGGTCCCTCTTGTCCACATATTTGTTCACTCTCAACAAATTATAACTGTACTGTAAATAAGGCACTTTAGCAAGACCCATATCCAGGGCCTGCCATAAACCAGTAGTTGCCTGACCTAACAGGCAGAAAGATTTTTGCTAAACAGGACCATGCTCAAACCTATCAGCTACCAATAGTGCATGACAAGGCTGCAGATACCCAAACCAATATTGCATACAGAGGGGCTTTCCATGTGAAATGCCTTCAATTTGGAGATGGATCAAGATGGGTAGCCATGTTAGTCCCTCTGTTACAGTAGAAAAGAGAAAGAGTCCAGATACCCTGAAGAAGTGGGCAGTGACTCATGAAAGCTCCTACCCTGCCACATATTTTGTTAATCTTTAAGGTGCTCCTGGACTCTGGCTCCTTTCTGCTGCCTTCAATTTGGAATCTGCGCGGCACCAGAAATCTTTCAGTGCTTCAAGGAAACCCTATTAGCAGGTATTCCTGGGGTTGTGCCTTACCTCGATGATGTGTTAATTATGGCCTCCTCTAGGGAACAACTCGTGAATTGACTCAAAAAAGTTCTGCAGGATTTTGATCTTTCAGGCATCGCAGTTAAGGCAGAGAAATGCCAGCTGTGAATTCCCAGTATCACATTCCTGGGATGCCAGATTGATGCAGCTGGTACCCACCCTGCACAGGATAAGGTAAAGGCAATGCGCAATATCCCTAGATGAAATGCAAAGAAGATCTTCAGATATTTCTGGGACTCCTAAATTTGTATCGCATTTTCTTAAAAAACAAAGCCACCATAGCAGAACCCTTCCATTGCCTGTTAGATAAAGGTGTTCAATAGAAGCGGACTCGCAAACATTTCTGGCCATAAAGAAGTTGTTGACCTCCTCCTCTGAAGAAGAAGAAGAAGAAGAGGAGAAGGAGGAGGAGGAAGACATTAGATTTATACCCTGCCTTTCACTACCCAAAGGAATCTCAGAGTGGCTTATAATCGCTTTCCCTTCCCCTCCCCACAACAGACACCCTGTGAGGTAGGTGGAGCTGAGAGAGCTCTTTTGAGGACTGCCCTTGAGAAAACAGCTCCAAAAGAACTTATGGCTGACCCAAGGTCACACCAGCAGCTGCATGTGGAAGAGTGGGGAATCAAACCCGGTTCTCCCAGATTAGAGTCCCTGCTCTTAACCACTAAACCAAATTTGCTCACTATGATGAACTGTCCATCACATATGATGCCTCACCATTTGGGATTGGGGCTGTCCTCAGTCACATACTACCAGATGATACAGAAGCACCAACTGCTTTTTGTTCTAGGACAATGAGCTCAACTGAAAGGAACTATGCTCAGATTGATAAAGAGGCATTGGCTTTTGTGGCAGGAGTTGTTTTTTTTAAAATCATAATTACGTATATGGTCATCCTTTTGAAATCCAAACAGACCACAAGCCATTTCTTGGAATTTTCACCAAAGACAAACCAATGTCTCCCAATTTATCTCCCTGTATGCGCTGGAATATTATGCTGAATGCTTATGATTATCAACTCACTTATAGGCCAGGGAAAGAAATTACAAAAATGGATGCCTTAAGCTGCCTACCTCTGCAGTTACCTGACTGTGCCATTCCTCCACCAATGGAAGTCCTTATGCTGGAATCCATGCCAGAACCCCTTTCTTCAGGCTGCACAGATTGCTAGAATGACAACAAAAAAACCTCAATGGTGTATGGAGAGGTTAGCCCAGAGAAGAATTGTCTGGGGAAACAGGGTGGTCATTCCAAAAGCAGGACACCAAGTCAAACTAAGAACTCTATATGCAGCACACCCGGGTATGGTGCAAATGAAGGCACTGGACAGAAGTTATATGTGGTGGCCTGGATCAGACACTGATATTGAAAGGGTTGTGAGTGAATGCAACATATGTCAAGCTACCTGCAACAATCCACCAAAAGCTCTAGTTTTCCCTTGGGAAGTGATAAAGAAGCCTCGGGCTTGTCTCCGCATAGACTTTGCTGGTCCCTTCCAGGGCAAAACCTTCCTGATTATTATGGATTCATTTTCAAAATGGCTTGAAGTATCCATTGTCCCAGCTGTAACCTCAAATGCTGCCATCACTGTCAACTTTTTGCAACTCACGGAGTGCCAGACACAATCACTTCAGACAATGGTATGGTTTTCACCTTTGAAGTTTTGCAAGACTTTGCTAATTAAAATCTCATTAGGGCTATCACAGTGGCACCATGTCGACCCCAGGCAAATGGGCTAGCAGAGTGAATGGTGCGGACGACAAAAGATGTGCTGAAAAGGACAATTTCTGGGGACTGGGCAACCAGGTTGGCAAGATTCCTGTTGGCACAACATGTTACTCCCTGCCCTTCAACTGGGACTACCAGAGGTGAGTTGTTTATGGGAGGTCATCTCAGGACATACCTAGATCATGTCCACCCTGATATTACAAACAAATTGCAGTCTAAAAAAGAACAGGAGCTCTACTCTGCTTCAACATCTAGGAATCTGTGTACCTTCTCTCCTCAGGAACCAGTATGGACTCACAATTAAAGAAATGCTTTTCTTTCCATGCATGCACAGAATCATTTATTTGCCTTTGGGCTGTGATTCACCACCCAGGCACCAATATGCACTTATGTGCACATCACTAATTGAATTAAAAATGGTGGCCAAGGAGTGGAAGCTTCAGATTTCCCAAACAGCTTGAGCATGCAATGGAGCAATTACACATCTGGACACACACGGTGAACCCAATAGGTTTAGTAAATATGGGACTTAATCCGGTGTCGAAAAAGTAGTGGGTGAGCACGGGGGAATGAAGAATGCGGGATGGGATAACCCTAACCAAAACCCTAACACTAATCATAAATCTAACCCTAAGCCTAAACCACACCATAACCCTATCCGTAACCCTAACTGAATCTTAACCCTAACCAAAGCCCAAACCCTACCCTAACACTAAACCTGCCCCAGCCCTAACCCTAGCCCAAATGCTAACCCTAAAACTAACTTTAACCTTAACCCTAACCCTAAACCAAAACCTAGCAATAACTCTAAACCTAATCAAAATCCTAACCCTAAACCTAACCTAACCCTAACCTAAAGTAATGCTAAAAATGAATGTTACAAAGGAATGTGAGGGAAAAGAAATAGTCCCACTCCCTATATCTGCCCCCTTTATAGGAGAAGGGGCACAAATGGAAAGCCCTTAGAGACCTTGCCAAGCTGCAAATATACAGGATATTGCAGGAGAAAGTAAAACATTAGATTTAGAGAGAATTCAAGAGGAATACAACATAGAACAACAGTGCACGCTGCTGGGTAAATGGTTAAGAAAAGCAGAAGGAAAAATACAGAAAGCTTTAAAGTTTTTAGATGAAGCAGAAGCAGGGAGCATTTAACAACAAATAGATCCAGTTCAGAAGGAGGCTTTACTAAAGCAATGGTAAGGGAGTGGCAACCCTAGACCAGCAGCCCAGCCGATTTCCTTCTCTCCTCCCCAACCCAAGAAAAGGAGATAAGCGAGCTCTTTCTCCTCTCCCTTTGGCAATGGGGAGCTCAGAAGCATTGCTCCTCTTCTCATCCTCCCCCAGCCTGGGTGGCAGGAAAGAGAAACTGTGTCTTTCTTATCTCCCGTTTACAGTGAGGAGGGGATGATGGATCGGAAGCCCCCATCAGCTGTGGGCTGGCTTCTGATTGCCCCGGAAGCTTTCCTGTGGGCTAGTGCGAGGATCCCCCAATGAGCGGTGAGTTGCCTTCCAACCAGCAGGCAGCTGCAGACTTGTTCTGCGGCTGCTGGAGTCACTTGATGCAAGCTGAACGTAGCTTCGATCAGCTAACAGTCTGATTGTGCCCAAGAAGGGATGTCAGAATTCCAGACCGGTTTGCTGAAAAAATTGTGGCATCCCTAATCTAGGCTCAACTTCTTCCTTTCTTTAGGGTTCTTAACATCGGTGAGTTGAGGCTCAAGGACTAAGATGTCTCAGATAACGGCTGCCCTGCTGGAGAAGAAGAAGAATTGAATTCATACCCTGCCCTCCACTACCCGAAGGCGTCTCAGAGCAGCTTACAATCTCCTTTCCCTTCCCCTCCCCACAACAGACACCCTGTGAGGTAGGTGGGGCTGAGAGAGCTCTCTCAAGAATTGCTTGTGAGAGAACAGCTCTGGAAGAACTTGTTACTGACCCAAGGTCACACCAGCAGCTGCATGTGGAAGAGTGGGGAATCAAACCTGGTTCTCCCAGATTAGAGTCTGCGCTCCTGACCACTACACCAAACTGGCTCTCTTGGAAGAAGTGGTTAAGTGCACGGACTCTAATCTGGGAGAACCAGGTTTGATTCCCCACTCCTCCACTTGCACCTGCTGATGTGACCTTGGGTCAGTCACAAGCTCTGGCACAGCTGTTCTCTCAAGGACAGTTTCTGTCAGAAGTTCTCTCAGCCCTGCCTACCTCATAGAGTGTCTGTTGTGGGGAGGGGAAGGGAAAGGAGTTTGTAAGCCGCTCTGAGATGCCTTTGGGCAGTGAAGGGCAGGGTATAAATCCAAACTCTTCTTCAAACTCAAGGGCAGGGTATAAATCCAAACTCAAATGGGCCTTTGGCACAGTGGACTTCCCGGTCTCAGGCAAATGTCTAGATGGAACAGTCGAACACACCCCTTTGCTTACAGTGAAGGATCCAGCTGGCCCAATGCTTCAGGCTGTCACTGTTTAAATTACTTCTCAAAAAGATGCCCATTTGACTTCTGGGCTAAACACCCTCAAACGCAGGCCGCTGTGGTATCTCCCCATTAAAAAAAAACCCACATCTTCTTAAAAGCAAGCTGCTGTAATTAGCTGTCAGATACTCCAGACGTTTGATGTTTAAGCGCACACATTTGTGGCCCATAACAAAGGACAGGCTGGAGCTGAGGCACTGACTTCAAAGCCGTGCTAATCCTAGACTTTTGACTGAGGTGTCTCACAGTGACAATAGATGTAAGATGCTTCCATGGAGTGACTGGTGCCCAAGACTTACCCTTCATGCCCTCTCCGAGAAGGAGCCTTCTGTTTGTGTTAATATTAATGTCCACTGACTCAAGGGAAAGGAGAGATTAAAGGTGCACCCGTATTTATGCAACCCTCTTGAGACAAGGTCTATCCCCCTCATGGAGAAGCTTGTAGAATTAGGAATGAAACCATGAAATACAAAAGGAATGTTTCAAAAGTCTATCAAAGCAGGAGTCTGCGTTGGCTGTGAATGGGTTTTATATGGAAGCTGGATAGCTCCGGATAGCCCAATCTCATGAGATCTCAGAAGCTAAGCAGGGTCAGCCCTGGTTAGTATGTGGATGGGAGACCACTAAGGAACACCAGGGTTGTGACGCAGAGGCAGGCAATGGCAAACCACCTCTGAATATCTCTTGCCTTGAAAGCCCCACCAGGGGTTGCCATAAGTTGATGGCAACCCGCCCCCCGCCACAAAGTACAGAGGCTCATCTTTTTGACAGGCTGTAGATGTGTAGAGGAAAGCTACAAAACACACACCCCTGTCAAGGAAGACCAAGTTTCAGGGAATGAGGAAAGCAATTTACTCATATCTATACCCCTATGGACAAGCCAGAATATGTCATATCTATGCCCCCATGGACTAACCAACATACCTCTGGGACCGTCTCTCCCGGTACGTCCCCCAGAGAGCATTGCACATTATGAATAACAACCTTCTGGTCGTCTCTGGCCCCCAAAGTATTTGTCTTGCCTCAGCCCAAGCAGAGCCTTCTTGGCTCTGGCCCCAGCCTGGTAGAACGCCCTTCCAGATTAGTCCTGGAACTGAATCTGATTCAGTTCCACAGGGCCTGTAAAATGGAAATCTTCTGCCAGGCATATGGCTGAGAAATATTTTATATTATATAGGAACACATGGAATTCACTGCCACAGGAGGTGGTGGCAGCTACAGGCATGGACAGATTCAAGAGGGAATTAGATAAACATATGGAGCAGAAGTCCATCAGTGGCTATTAGCCATAAGGTATAGATAGGAACTCTCAGTCTGGGGCAGGTGATGCACTCTATTCTTGGTGCTGGGGGGGCAGCAGTGGGATGGCTTCTAGTGTCCTGGCCCCACTGCTGGACCTCCTGATGGCACCTGGTATTTTTGGCCACTGTGTGACAGAGTGTTGGACTAGATGGGCCATTGGCCTGATTCAACATTGGCTTCTCTTATGTTCTGATGTTCTTAGGAAATATGACTGTGAAAGAAAGGCCAAAACACAACACATATTTTTTCTCAAGTAAAGACTGATTATTTCTTAACAAAACTATTCCTCTAATAAAAAACCTATTCCAAATAATTGCAGTAAAGAAGTAAAGTAACAGTCATCCAAATAACGAGTTTGCAAAAAGTAAACCAATTACTCGCAAGAAGACAGCAAGTAAACAATCGAAAAGTTCTAATTCTGCAAGGGTTATGAGATACTCAAATAGATCTGCCCCCAGTCCAGAGAATGAGATCCAAAGTATGAATTCCAGGATGAGGTTTCTAGATTTAACTTCACTCATTTTGGATAAACAAATCTCTTCTCCAGCGTTTTCACAAAATTTAAAGCAGTTAGGAGCAATATGGTATGACCCTGAGGTGGAGTATCAGCTCCATTCACAGAAGGACATATAGTAATGCACAACATTAAGGCATCAATCCAATTTCTTACAGAGACCAAAGCTTCAAAAGATTTCTAAGGTTGTCCCTCCCCCAACCCCCCCCCCCCGCCAGGCTCCAACCCCAAATCCATGTATTTCCCAACCTGGAGCTGGCAACCCCAGGGACCTCAGCAGGGTATCATACCACCATGTCCACCCTCCGAAGCAGCCATGTTCTCCAGGGGAACCAATCTTGGCCATCTGGAGATCAACTGTAATAGCAGGGGATCTCCAGGTGCCATCTGGAGGTTGGCAACCCTGCCTATTTCCCATCTAATGTTGCAATTTAAAATAATCAACAATGAAGGAATGTTCTTCTTTTCCCACCATCTTTTGACTGCATGAGGCTGCCTTCTGCTGAGTCAGACCATTCATCAGCCTTGCCTCTGGCTGACAGCAGCTCTCCTGATGGTTTTAGCAAGAGGTGCTGGGGATCAGCAGCTCCTGGGACTGTCACCCTCTGCATGCAAAGCAGAAGCAGAAGCAGAAGCAGAAGCAGAAGAAGAGTGGCTTACAATCCCCTTTCCCTTCCCAAAACAGACACTCTGTAAGGTGGGGCTGAGAGAGCTCTTTTGAGGATTGCTCTTGAGAGAACAGCTCTGAGAGAACTTTTGACTGACCCAAGGTCACACCAGCAGCTGCATGTGGAGGAGTGGGGAATCAAACCCGGTTCTCCCAGATTAGAGTCCACACTCCTAACCGCTACACCAAACTACCAAACTACACCAAACTGCACCAAACCACTACACCAAACCACCAAAGAGCCATGCTGCACCCCCACAAAGAAAAAAGTCTGCGATCGAATGGCTTTCCCCTTAACACCACAAAGCCCTCTTAACCAGCAGAAAGAGGCGTCTTCCACGAATGATGAATCATTTGGACTATAGATGCACTCGTAGGGGGGGAAACCTTGGAAATCGTCTCTCTTTTCAAAACATTGGCACAGGAACTGTAATTAAGTGGCAGACTTGGCAAGGTTAAGCGTGCTTATGGGCGATGCAGAAAGCTGATTAAGCTGGGGAGACACCCTTCCACTCACGCGCAGCCTCAGTCCTGTTGTTGTTTTAAAGCTGCGCTCGTACCTGAACTCCTAAAATGAAAGGACGCAGCCCAGGACACTTTCAGATCTCATTGATTTCAACAAGGAGGCATGCTCTTAACTCCCCCTGGGCAATCCCACAGCTTGGGCTGGATTGTGCCAAAGATCATGCCTGCAGATCCACAGGTCTGATGTGCAGCTGAACCGGGAAAGCTGTTCCAAGCTGCTCCTGTGCCAGAGGTCGCTTGTTCCCCTGTGATGGGTGTCACTAAAGGGTCATCCCATACAGTTCCCACAGGAATAGAATCAATTTGCAGAAGCTGGCAGATGCCAGAGGCTTTTTTCATCCTTTCTGTGGTACGTATGACTTTCTATTTAAGAAGTACCTTTTATTGTACCCCTCCTCCTAGAAGCTCTTGGTGGCAACATATGATTTTATCCCGTCCCCCATATTACCCTCCCAACAACTCTGAGGAGGAGGAGGAAGAGGAGGAGATTGGATTTATACCCCGCCCTTCTCAGAGCAGTTTACAAACTCCTTTCCCTTCCCTTCCCCACAACAGACACCCTGTGAGGTAGGTGGGGCTGAGAGAGCTCTGACAGAAACTTCTCTTTTTCAAGAACAGCTCTGACAGAACTATGGCTTGCCTGAGGTCATCCAGCAGCTTCAAGTGGAGGAGTGAGGAATCAAAACCGGTTCTCCCAGATTACAGTCCGCACACCTAACCACTACTTCACTACCTGAAGGAGTCTTGGAGTTGCTTACAGTCTCCTTTCCTTTCCCTTCCCCTCCCCACAACAGACACCCTGCAAGGTAGGTGGGGCTGAGAGAGCTCTCTCGAGAACTGCTCCTGAGAGAACAGCTCTGAAAGAACTTATGACTGACCCAAGGTCACTGCCAGCAGTTGCATGCGGAGGAGTGGGGGAATCAGACCCAGTTCTCCCAGATTAGAGTCCGCCCTCCTAACCACTACACCAAACTGGCAAACTGGCTCTACAAGGATTTTGTAGATATTTAGGTAGGTAAGAGACAGAGGGTGACTGGCCAAAGGTAACCAAAGATCCCCATAGCATTGAATGTGGATCTCTCAGACCTTAGTCCGTGGGTCCCCAGTCTTTTAAAGCCTGCAGACACTTTTGGAATTCTGGCAGGGCATAGCGGGTGCAGCAAATAAATGTCTGCCCCAGACTGTCTGCTGCCCCAGGAGGTAGAGTCAGGCCGAAAAGGATTACCACCACTTAACTTGTGCTGTGCTAACAGCCGCTGCCAGAGCAACATTTTTTTTAAAAAAAAATACACCCTGCCAATCAATTCTTCAACTGTCAATCACAAGCCCTGCTGGGCAACACCCTAGCTGGCCCCACCCACTTTCTGAAAACGCTCGGCGGGTGCCAGAAAAGGTGTCCATGGGGACCCCAGCACTAGTCCAACAATCTAACCCCTGGCCAGGCTCTTCTGTGGAGTCTATTGGCATTATACCCTGCTGAGGTCCCTTCCCTCTCTAAACCCCTCCCTATAAGAACTTTGGTGGGGTAGAGCCCACTTAGTCAGGCGTATGACATGGATCCTCAGTTAATGCACCCGGCCCCTGAAATGCAAGTGGCACAGCCTGCGACAGTTCTATGGAATGCTCAAAAGTATACATGATAAGCACAGTAGCCTTTTACCCCTGGCACTGATCAGTGATAGTGCAATGTTCCTAGAGTAGGCGGGTTTTAAAAAAGGAAGAGATCATCTTCATAGCAGCATTTAGCCATATTAAATCTGCATGGCGTGCTGTTATGTGCGTGCTGTGAACCTGTCTTCCTTTTACTGGCTTTTGGATTTATTTATTTTTCGCAAGAAGGAATGAGACGAAAATTTGCAGCCATCAACCTGTATCCATTCTTCATGCAGCCGCATTTATGGAGTATTGAACTGAACTTGAAGACACTTTGCAAGATATTAAAGCAATCTTATGCCTGCCTACTTGGGATTAAGTCCTGCTCAATGTGCAAGAGGATCAGACTGGAAGAGATGATGGAGCCATCGAAAGCACGGAAGAAGTGCTCTCCACACCAGGGTTGCCAAACTCCAGGTGGGGCCTGGAGATCCCCCCCTCTTACAATTAATCTCCAGGCTACAGAGACTGGAGGCGCTGCGGTGGCTCAAGTGGTTAAGATGCTGAACTTCAGGCTGTGGAAGGTCAGTAGTTTAGCAGTTCGAGACCCGAGCGGCCGCTTGATGGAGTGAGCTCCCGTCTCTAGTTCCAGCTCCTGCTAACCTAGCAGTTTGAAAGCAAGAAATTGCAAGTAGATAAAAAGTAGATTCCCACTTTGGTGGGAAGGTAACAGCATTCCGTGCACCTTGGTGTTTAGTCATGCTGGCCACATGACCATGGAAATGTCTTCGGACAGTGCTGGCTCTTCGGCTTTGAAACGGAGATGAGCACCGCAACCCTAGAGTCGGATTCGACTGGCTTTCGAGCAAGGGAACCTTTACAGAGATTGGTTCCCTTGGATAAAATGGCTGTTTTGGAGGGTGGATTCTATGGCATTGTCCACAAACCCTGCCCTCTCCAGGCTCCGCCCTCCAAACCTCCGGTTATTTCCCAACCGAGAGCTGGCAACCCCTTCTGTGCATCTTTACTGAATATGCTTCCGCCTGCATTGTCATTGGCTCGCACACTCCCAAACTGCAACATGGAGGTGTCTCCACTGAATGAACAAACTCTGAAGTCCAGTGGGGCACCTTGAAGACCAGCAAAGCTGAATTCAAGGTAGGAGCTTTTTGTGTGTGTTGTGTCTGCTGACCGCTAATAGGCGTCAGCGACCGAGCCTGAGCTTGAGTCCCGGAGAACAATGGGACTGAGGCTCCTGGCTCCAGCTAAGGGGGACCAATGGGAATGGCAGCGGGAATTCAAACCCACCAATGGCACCAGGGGGTGTTCCCCTAAGCTTGTATATAGTTGGCCACCTGAACAGGTAACCTCGTCTTGTTGTATAACAGTGAACCATGCTGATCACTACATCCCTGTCTGTGGTTTTATTATGCGTCTGACCCACTATACAATAGTGTGCAAGTGCACTTCTTCAGATGACACATGAAAAGCTTATGCCTTGCACACGAAATCCCATACTTCGGATAAAGCTTTGTTGGTCTTCAAGGTGCCGCTGGGACTCCAACTTTGTTCTGCTGCCAGACCAGTACAGGGCGACCCCCACTGAATGGAGCTTTTTCTCCCTCCAACCAGGGGATTCTTGGGCTGGTTTTACCACATAGATACATTTTAGGAATTTAAAAAATAATAATAACGGGGCCTTCTAAACTCTCTGGTACAACCAGGTGGAACACCTAATGCGACAGAGGATCAGTGTCTCCGGTCACCACATATTGTCCTGGTACTCGTCTGTTCCTAAATCATTTTGTTTTGGTTAGCTCGATATGGCTTCGCACACTGTTGACTGACATTGCCCGCGTGCTTCTGTTCGTTCCCTGCTTTCTTGATCTGCATTGTCCTGTTAAAAATCATAATAAAATGTTATTAAAAAAAATAACAACCAAACGGGCCTCTGATGCTTTTTTCGCACGGCTCTCGGCTCCTTTTGCAGCAGTCCGACGGCGAAGGTGGCTGCAGGCGGCGGCGGCGTCCCCCCCCCCCGCCCCCGGGAAGTTCCCTTTCGCCACCCGCCTGGCCTCCCGGCTGCTCTCCGCACCGAAGGCTCAATCCCGGCCGGCCGAGCTTCGGCGCAAGGGGGGCGCCCCCTGGCGGCAGAGTGCGGGAGGCGCGCCCTGGGCGCCGGGGCTTCCCCGCCCGGGCTCGCCCTCCTCCTCCTCCTCCTCCTCCCGCTCCCGCTCCCGCTCCGCTGCCCCCGGCTTGCCAGACGGCGTCTGCCGCCTCTCCGCAGCTCGCCGCGATTTCCTCCCCAGCCGGCTCTTATCTCGCCCTGCACGTTGCCGCTCAGTGACTAATAACGCACCATCACATTGTCTCTGCGGATCAAATACAGCCCGGGCTGTTTACGCCGCCGGCCGAGCCAGGGGGGCGGCTATAAAAGGAGCCGGCGGCGCGGCGGCCCCAGCCAGAAGCGCTCGGGCAGCACCGCGGGAAGCCACCGTCCGCCAGTCCCTCCCTCCCTCCCCGGCCGGCCTCACTGCTGCCTCGCGGGCTGCCCGGTCCTGCCAGCGCCCGGCCTCGCTCTCGCTCTCTCGCGGCCGTCTCCTGGGATATCGTTCGTGGGCATCGCCGGGATGGACTGCAGGCGGCTGGTCGTGCCTCTGCTGTTCGTGCTCTGCCAGGGCGCGCCGCACGCAGGTGAGCCCCCCGCCCGCCCGCCCGCCCGGTGGGGGTTTTTGCAGCAGAGGCTCCCTGGACACCTGAGAGCGATGCTGATTTCGGTGGACTTGGGCGGCAGGTCACGAGAAGGGAGGGCAGGGAGGGTGGCACCCGTGCTTCGTTCTCACGCGCCCAGGGAACTGCTGATCGCCACTTTGGGGTCAGGAGGCAGTTCTTCTCCAGGCCAGTTTGGCCGGGGGGTCCTGGAATTTTTGTGGGTTTTTTGCCATCTTCTGGGCACTGAGCAGGGGTCCCTGGGGGGAGGTATTTGTGAATTTCCTGCCTTGTGCAGGGGGTTGGACTAGATGACCCCGGAGGTCCCTTTCAACTCCATGATTCTATGATTGCCCCGCCGGCCCCGCTGCCTGGATTGCGAGGGAAGAGCCCCGCCGCGCCTCTGCCTTTCCCCTGGATCTCTAGGCACGCGAACTAAAATCGCCTGCAGGTAGCTCTCGCCCCCCCTCCCCCGCGCAGCCTTCCATCTCTCCTGCTCCAGCATCCATTTCTGAGCCGTGGCTGCGATCCACAAGGCAATGGGGGGGGAGGCGTGGTGCGGTCCAATGTTCCCTCTAGGCTGTGGAGTTTTGTGAGCAAAAATTCCACTTTGTGAGCTACTGGCATTGAAGTCGTGAGCGAGTGATTTGGCCACTGCATAAATTAGTTTGCTAGTCTGGAGCCATCCTTCCTGAGCCGAGACAAAAATGTGTGAGGCGGAGGCTACAGAACTCTGAGCTAGCTCACAGTAACTCAGCTTAGCGGGAACACTGGTGCGGTCTCCCCCGGGTTCAGCCTGGTCTGTTTCGACGCAGCCCGGACTTGGATGGCCCAGGCGAGCCAGATCTCGGAAGCCGAGCAGGGTGGCTCCGCAGAGGCAGGCGATGGCAAACCGCTCGGGACGTCTCCTGCCTCGCAAACTCCGCGCCTTGAGTCGACGGCGCTCCCCGCCTCCCCGCCGCCGCCGTTCCCACGGAGCGCCATCAGCGCCCTCCTCGGGCGACAGCGACGCCGCTGAGCTCCTCTGGCTGCAGGGCTTCAGGGATCGCGCCGTTGTCGCGCTCCGTTGCTGAGGCTGGCGAGGCCCCCCGTCGGCCTCCCTGCTGCTGCAGCGCGCCTAGCCTGGTTCTTCTGTCGCGGGGAGCGCCGGACTCCGCTGCTGCCCCGCGCCGCCTCCCGCGGCTGGCCGTTTTGCTGCTGCGCCCAGTTCGGGCGGCTGAAGCCGGCAGGTTGCAGAGAGGACGTTTCGGTCCGCGGAGGGGTGGCCTGGACCCGCGGGGCCCCGATCCGCCCGCTCCTGGAGACGGACTCCAGACGGCGGCGGCGGCATCCTCCTGCACCTGCGCCGGGGGCTGCCTCTGGGCTGGAACTGGAGCCGGCGCGGGGCAGGGATCAGCGCCTCCGGCCAGGCTCGGGGAAGTTCCCAGCCAGCCCGGAGGCTCCGCAGGGGACGCGGAGCCAGGTCTTTTCTGCCTCCCTTTCTTTCAGTAGGAGGACGGCCAAAGGACGGTTGCCAGCTCTGGGTTGGGGAATTCATGGAGATTTGGGGGATGGAGCCTGGGGAAGGCAGGATTTGGGGAGGGGGGGCTTCAGCAGGGTGCAAGGCCACCTTCCAAATTAGCCCTTTCCCCCAGTGGGGACGGATTACTGTTGCCTGGAGATCAGCTGGCATTCCAGGTGATCTCCAGGCCCCACCTGGAGAGTGGCAACTGTATTCCAAAGTGTTGTCTTTTGGTGCGAGAAATCGAGACAAGAAGGGAGGCCAGGGCTCCTTGGGCGCCTGTGTGCAATCGTATCCTCGCTGCTGTTTGCCGCTGCTCTCAACGCGACAAGGAGCCAAGAAAAGCAAGGAGCGCTCAGTCGCCTTCCCTCTCCGCCAACCCCAACCAGGCGCGCTTGTGGTGGCTCCAATGAGCCTTCCGCAGAAAGCTTCACTCAAAACCTTCCCTCCCTTCTTGTCCTTCTCCAGCGGCTTCGGATGCTCAGCTCAGCTCCGGCCAGAAGTTGTCCTCCAGCGCCCCCTGGCCTCTGCGCAGGTCCAAGCGCTGCTCCTGTTCCTCCCTGGAAGACAAGGAGTGCGTCTACTTCTGCCACCTGGACATCATCTGGATCAACACGCCCGAGTGAGTGCCACTTTCTGTGACCTCTTCTTCCTCCCCCTTAAAGGCAATATTAACATCTCCCGAGCTTGCTTAGAACCCTGACCTGGAGGGCCCAGGATAGCCAGATCTTGGAAACTAAGAAGGGCCAGCCCTGATTAGTATTGGGATGGGGGACCTCCAAGGAAAGTCTAGGGTCACGGCACAGAGGCAGGCAATGGCAAGCCGCTGCTGTACGTCTCTTGTCTTGAAAACCCAATGTGGACACCATACATCGGCTGAGACTTTGACAGGCCTTTACACACACACAGCTTGACTAGGCTGGTGTTACCTGGCCAGGTAAACCTGCATCAACAGAGGTTAAAAGAGGACAGTGCAGAGTCTGAGGCTAAGTTCATTTTAACATAATCCTGGCAGAAGAAAAGAGCTCCATGTGTATCTGTTAAGCATGAAGCCACCCATGATGCTCCATGCTAAAAGTTCAAATGTCTGGGAGCATCGCTAACAGGGCTTTCCCTGTGCAGGTCTAGTCAAAAGCAAGTCACACTGAGTCCAGAGGAGCTGACTCTCAGTGAAGCAAAAAGAGATCACAGTCTCTTCCAAGCAGTTCTGTTTGGGAAGCTGGGTAAATATGGGTTGCAGTCTTACACTGCCCTGATCCTAAACATATCTTTGTCAATGGAAGTTACTCTGAAGATCCAGGGAACCCCAAAAGTTCCCGTGCTTGGTGTTTGGGGGCTTCATTACCTAACAACACTGAAGTTTGGTCTGACAACTTGTTTTGGGTGGTGGGGAAGGGCCTTATGGCATTCTCTGGGATCAGTCCAGAAACAAGGCCAAAGCCATTTACAGGATTAGGGTGACAGCAGCTTGTGAAAAATGTGTGGTATATCCTGCTAACTGCAGAATCTGGCCCTAATATCTTTTTGTGGACCTTAATTAGCACCTCAATACATGTATTATCGTGTTGAGGTTATAAGCAAAAAGAAATTTTGTTTAAAATAAGAAAAAAAATGGTTGTCTAAATAAATTCTAAATCAGGAAGTGTTGTGTGTGTTGCTTTTTTAAATAGGAGGATTGTGCCGTATGGACTTGGGGGCCCTTCTCGAACCAAGCGGTCACTGGAAGACTTAACTTTTGCAAATCTGGAAGAGACTCACGACAGATGCCAGTGTGCCAACTTAAAAGACAAGAAGTGTAGGAACTTCTGCCAGAATGGAAAACAGCAATGGTATGTTTTGTTCTATGTTCTGTTTTTCTTCATTCTCTCTTTTCCTTTGTGCTGATTGTGATACTGAATAGAGTGTTAGACAATGATGGACTGATGAGCACCTTAAATATCACCGGAGGGCTTTGACCTACCATGATCTGAATTCACTTGCTCCAGTCCTTGAACTGGAGTTTCTTGTGGTGTAAAACAGATCATAATGGTAAAGAAAAGTTTATATTAAGTTTAACAAAAAGAAAATCGCTGTAGTGTAGTGGGAAAATTTTGCATATGTATCACAGAGCTGGGCACAGTTGTCCCCTTCTATGACACTCAATGGGTGATTTTGGGTCACTGCCTGTCAGCCTAACCCGGGGGGTCCCAATCTTGTTGAGCCCATGGACACTTCCAGACTGTGGAAGATAGTGGGTGTCATAACAACGTGGCTGCTGTGCAGGGCCATAGCCAGCAGTGGGCCTTTAGGGGCTGTGCCCCCTATCAATTAAGGAGACCCCCAGTGCCAGACAGACAGCAAGTCCCTGGTGAGCCCTATTGCTAGCAAGCCAGCCAGTGCGTTGGCTCTCAGAGGACCGACTCACTGCCTGGCTGGCACAGACACAGTGAGGTGCCAACGTGGGCCATTCTCTAATGGCCGACCCCGGCACCTCACTTAGTTCTTGTGGCCCTTTCTTACATGCCCAGGGAATGCTGATGGCCACTTTGGGATCAGGAAGCAAATTTTCTCCAGGCCAGTTTGGCTGGGGATCCTGAAGGGTTTTGGGTTTTTTTGCCATCTTCTGGGCATGGAGTGTGGGTCACTGAGGATGGGGGGGAGGTATTTGTTAATTTTCTGAATTGTACTGGGGGTTGGAGTAGATGACCTGGAGGTCCCTTCCAGCTTTATGATTCTATGGTGTATAACACACAAAGGTCCCTCCTGGGCTCTCTTGAAGCAGTTCCTGCTCCACTAAGGGGAATAGATATTTAGGGAAGCAGCAAGTGAGTTCCAGGCAGGCCTGTAGCTACAGTGGGGCATCTCGGGGCTAGGCCCCCTGGCTTGCTGGCAAGGCCCCCTGACTTCCCATCCAGCCCAGGGCCCCCAAGTGGTGGCAGGTGCAGGGAAGGAGCCAATGCCCCCTAAGAAATTTAAATGCCCCCTGACTTAAAAAATCCTGGCTACAGGCCTGGTTCCAGGCATCATGTGAGAGGGTGCCACGGTCCCCCCACCAAGGGAGATTGCTTGTCTAACCTGCCTATTAGGTAGTTGTGAGGACGGAATGAATGGGAGAGGGGAAGGGAAAGATAGACATGCAATTGGAAGACAATACTATGTGTGCAAGGAACCAAGCAAGGAATAGTTGCATCTCATTTCCTCTTCGGACAGGGCCCAGTCCACAAGAGAGAAGAGCTGGAAATCCCTTCATCAAGACAAGGATTGCAAAGGTCTGACCTGCAGATACCTGCAGCTGGCGAACAGCAAGAAGATGAGAAGGTGAGTTGGTGTCTTGCATTCCTTCAGGAAAGGTGGAATCCAGAAGCCAGTGGAAATTTTGCCCTTACCTTTTAGCAGCAGCTAGATGGGATCTTAAATGTACCACAGTCTTTCCCCTCCACTGTCACTCCTGCAATGCATTCTGTGTCCTGAGCTAGATGGCCCAGACTAGCTGGATCTCATCAGATCTCACAAGCTAAGCAGGGTCAGCCCTGGTTAGTATCTGGATGGGAGACCATCAAGAAAAACCGGGTCCTTGACTCTCTTGCCTGGAAAACCTTGTGAAGTTGCTGTAAGTCGGCTACAACTCAATGACACTTTACACACACACTTGATGCACCAAATGATACTTCCAGCTTAAGACTGCCTCATGTAAACAAATCCCATGGCTTGGAGGATGGGGAGGAGGGGACACATTAGCAAGTCTCAGCAGGGAACAGGGAGCTGAGGGACGCACCCAACTTAATTTCCTTTGGCTTGACTTTGTGAATAGTTTGGCTGATCTGCAGGTCAACATATTAGGCACTTGGACTGAATTTTCCCACACTTATGGCTGGCAGTGAACCTTGATGCTTTTAAAAATGGTTTCCCTGTAGCAAACTGAGAATACCTGCAAATGAGTCCTGTTGAGCTTTGCAGTGAGGGATTTAATTCATTTTATTTAGCCATTTAAAACATTTTAAGGGCTGCCTTCTCACCCAATGCAGGCTCCCCAAGGCTAAAATATCAGAAAATTAAAAACATTTCAGAACATGAAAAGCAATATTTGACAATAGGATGCCCATGATGTATTCTGATGTCTCTGAAGAAGACAGCAGTGACTCACAAAAGCTCATACCCTGCCACAAATTTTGTTAACTTTTAAGGTGCTACTGGACTCTTGCTCTTATGTACATAGATTGCATTAAATAGCTTTTTAACAGGTTAGTGAGAGAACCCTGCTATGCTAATGGAAACAGCAGCATCAAACAAGGCAACAGAATTTAGCTTTTTCACAAAGAAAAATGCACAGTATATTGCTGTGTCAAGTACTGGAGGAAAACTGCCTTAATTAAAAGAGGTACGATTTAGGCAGGTGAAAAGGATTGTTACTTTATGCAGGACTGCATGTTTAATGGTAGTTTAACACACCAGAATATTTAGCGTGCTGGTTTGTTTTTTTATCACACTTGTCTCCATCCCAGAAGAAAAATAACAAAATTCACCAAAGTTGCTCCAAAATAGCATATAAGATGTGAACTTCGGAGTGTTACAGAACCTTTTTCTGCAGTGAGAAAGCAGCAAAACTGTACAGATTAATTCGGATCCCAAATGGCGTAAAATATTCGCGTCACTGAAATATCCAGCGAATGAACTGATTACATACGAATGAACATGCCAGAGGGCATGTTATCGATTTAATGTGTACATACACACAGATTATCTCTTTCTTAACATATTTGATGACTTCTTGTTTCGGCAGGTTAGAGGCCATCGGTAACCAGATCAAAGCCTCCTTTAATGCCGCCAAACTGAAGAGCCGGCTGCACAAACGAAAACAGCTGAAGCATAACCGAACATATAAAAAGCAAAATGTCTGGGAAAGCCTAAAGATGACATCGTAGTGGAAAGATCATCATCCCTAATCCTTTGAGTCATCACCAATTACTGACTAAACATTGCCGAAGTTCTGTTTTGACTTCTTGGCATTCCACTCGCAAGGAATGTTGATCTAGAAATTAACTCTTAAAAGCTAAAGGGAAGGCCAAAAATGAATCTTCCATTTGGACAGAAGACAACAAAGACTTGGAATTGCTGCCTGGCCTTTTGGAATTCAGTTGGACAGGTTCGGCAGAAGGACGTCTGCTTTAGTGGACTGTCAGATGAAGAAGGGATTCATTTTGCGCCCGGTCTTTGAAGAGAGGGTGAAACCAACGCAGTGTTCTTATTTGACTGGGCAGGCTTCAGAGACGGAGAAGTCACAAATATGATGCTTAAATGAGGTCAGGGGTTGAAAGAGAAGATGTTTGTGGTTCACAGTTCAATACATTGTGATACATGGATCAGGACGCATCTCATACCTAACAGGTCTACCTCACACGCTCTATGTTGCACTGTTGCCAAAGTACTGTTTCAACTTTTTTTTTTTGAGGGTTAGGGTGTCTTCAAGTATTGCCTGCAATCTCTTGGTTTTTTACTAGTTCAGAAAAGCCTTGTGCTGATCAGCTAGTTCCTTCTGAGTATTCACGCCTATGGATCACAATTGCCTATGTTCCAATTATTGTAAGGGGACAGATACCGGTGGCCTCGTTCCAAACGGAACATAATTTCTTGGAAGGACCTTCTCATGGTTGTTCAATGGATGTTACTTTCAGATAAGTGGTTATTGGTTGGAAATGTGAAAGTGTCCACATGAACACAGCAGGGCTGCCAACCTCCAGGTGGTGGTCAGAGATCTCCTGGGGTTACAACTGATCTCCAGGTGGAAGCCATCAGTTCCCCTGGAGGAAATGGCCACTTTAGAAGGTGAACTCGGCGTTCTATCTCATTGAAGTCCCTCCCCTCCCCAAACTCTGCCTTCCTCAAGCTCCACCCCCCCAAAATCTCCAGGTATTTCCCAACTCAGAGCTGGCAACCCTAGAACACATCTCAGTGTTTCTTGAGACATTTCAACTTTAACAGTGCAAGAAGACCCATGGCAGTGTTGAGTGTAACGTACAGACTTGGACAGCCAATATTTCCACAAGAGATTATGTTACGTGGTCTGATCCTTAAGCGAAAATGCTGCAGGCAAGGTTGTTTTCTGTTCCTTATTAGGAGAAAGATGGTTTTTACAATAAGACAGAAAGGCTAACACTGAGGGTCTGTTACTAGCATTGAATTTATCTGTGTATGGGGTGCTTTTTTATCTATGTGTGCTTATTTTTTAATCTATCTATATTTATATTTGTAGAACTGTCATTATATTTACTATGTTGAATACCCATTGAAACAGGCCATATTGGTCTTTGCAGTATGTCTTATATATTTCTGTATGAAATTGGGGGAATGACTTATGCCTGTTAAGGTAAAACATATGAGAAATAAATATTTGAAATGACAACATTGGTCTTTTGATAGTGATGATGTCTTTTCATGACTGGCGACAAAGTAAACGAGACAGGGTTAGACTTGTGAGGGAGGGAAACCATTGCATATTGTCCCCATTTATTTCCACTGCATATTGTTCTCATACTGTTTTCATTTGTTCTCATTTAATTCCAGTGCCCAAACTTTTACAGTGATATTCAGCTCTCTCCCAAGCAAGTCAGCTTACAAGCAAATGCACAGTTTGTTGTATTTCCTCCCAGAAACTATTTTATTTTATTTTACAGTTTACAAGTACATTCACATATAAATCAATGAGTAATATATCAAAAATTCCACAATGAAATTAATAATTGAAAACACAACAACCGGGCCTATACACTAGATCTATTAGAATCCAAGCGGCATTCTAAAAAAACTGCTCCGTATATATCACCCAAACTCTATCATGCTAGCTGAGGAAACCATAAATAGAAATTAAAGTGTTGAAATTCTTTGGAACATCCTCAATTTTTGCCAGGTAGTCTAGTATGATGCCCCATACCCCAGCAAAATCAGAGCTAGAAGCATGCGATTCAAATTTGGCCACCTCATATATGATTTTCTTCCACCAGATATATATCCCAAAGCTTACGATGCCACAGTACAATCATGGGTATTTCCATTCTTTTCTGAACAGTAGCAATAGCCGTTTTTGCAGCCACTAAGAGCAAGGCAATCAGTTTTTCTCAAACTTTAGGAATAGAATTTTCTGGCTGTAAATTCAAAAACAGGACTTCCGGTGTCATTGGTAATGTGATCCCAGTAATCAATAATGCCTTGTGTGCTGCATTTTTGATACTGACGTATGAAATTTGCTATACATGTAGCCCCAAACATGCTGGGTTGGATCAAGACTAAATTTTCTGCTATGGGGCAGGATAATTTTCACCAGTTCCCTCTTTCTCCTCCTGACTACCGATTTCCCTCTCACGCTGTTCCTGAGACTCCCCTGCCCACCATGAGCAGCGTTTTGGGGAGATCAGTGGACTGCAGCAGGAAGAGGGAGGCAGGAACGTTCTGTTCCACTGACAAAAGTGGCTTGCATGAGTGGAAAGTATAATCTGGATCCAACACATTGACTAGTGTGAAAGTCAGAAAGGTGGACATTGGGACATCAATATGTCTCATTCTCAACACGGCCCCATCTGTGAATACTTGTCTGGAGACTGGAGGCCTGAACAGACCAGAGAGATTTTTTAAAAAACCTACGAAAACCCCCAGGTTTGCAGAAAAATCTGAAATCTAAAACATGCACACAAAACCCCCGCACGGGGCGGCGGCGGGGGGGGGAGGGAATTAAACCAACCCGAAATAATAGAAGCCATGCTAGTGGCTTTTAAGAAACAAATGCCCGAAGTGGCCATTGCTAGGCAACCATAAAAGTATTGTCAGCTGGTTCCAGCCTTGGTTTCTATCAGGAGAAGGTGAGGGAGGGGGAGGGCCATTTCTAGGGCTCTTTTGTCCTTTGAAGGAGGATTCATGGGGCCAGGCAGGGCATCAACCACCAGGCTATGGTCTGTTACCACCTGACTTGCATGACTCCCCAGGCCTGGCCTCTTGCTACTGTTCAACGGCAGCCACCTCACGAAAGCCAGTCTGGCTAGGGTCTGGGAGTCCCAGGTTCAAGTCCCACTCTGCCATGGAAGCTTGCTGGATGACCTTAGACAATCATTATTTCTCAGCTGAAACTACCTTACCAGGCGGTTGAGAACAATGACTAGATGAACAATAGGCCTGCTGGGCCTAGGCACGGGCTCTTAGTGGGTCCTGGTACCTTTATCAGTTCTACAGAACAGGCAGTTTCATGAGATGTGGCATCACAGTGTTGTGATGACGAGAGAAACTGTGTCTGGTGAAACTTTCCTTTCTATGCTTGTCTCTCCTGGTTTTATTTGCCTGAAAAGTACAGATGCTCTTTCAGGAGATAGACCTGATGTCCATCTTGAAGTCCAATGCCCAAGGATAGGTTCCAGGTAAGATTTAGTTACATTACAAGTGGGCACCCGCAAGGACTTGCGGGAGGTATCTCACTTCCCCTTCTCCCTCTATTTTCTCTTTCCCCTTCCTGAAATCCCCCATAGTCTCTCCCCTTTTCTTGCTTCCTTCTCTCCTTCTAGGGTTGCCAACCTCTGTGGAAGGGGGGCACTGGAGATCTCCCAGAATCACAACAGATTTCCCAACTATAAAGATCAGTTCCCCTTAGGGTTGCCAGATCAAGGTTAGGAAACCCCTGGAGATTTGGGGGTAGAGGCTTGGGAAGGCAAGGTTTGGGTAGGGAAGCAACCTCAGCAGAGTATAATGTCATAAAGTCCACCTTCCAAAGCAACCATTTTCTCCAGGGGAACTGATCTCTGTCATCTGGAGAGCAACGGTAATTCCAGGTGGTCTCTAGCTCCCACCTGGAGGCTGGTAACCCTAGTTCCCCTGGAGGAAATGGCTGCTTTGGACTCAATAACATTATACTCTTCTGAGGTCCCTCACCTCCTCAAACTCCAACCTCCCTCCCAAAATTTCTAGGCATTTCCTAACCTCTTTGCCTCCTCTTGGCAATCCCCATATCCTCTCCCTGCCTCATTCTCTCCTTCTCAGCCATTCCCCAGCCTATCTTTTGTCTGTCTCCTAAGAAGTGGCATCATCACGTTGGGGATTGGTGCCCCCCGCTTCTTCCCAAAGGCTCCCTTTAAATGCTTTTTGGGAGAAGACGGGGGGGGCACGCACGGAGTGGTCGCTCTTGAGGGTGGGGCTTTCCCTTGCCAGCCAGTTGGCTGGTGGCAGGAAGGAGCCCCCCAAAATCAAGGAACCCCCTCGCTGGAACTGGGGGTCTGGCAACCCTATGGCTGCTATTGAACAGTAGCAAGCAGCCAGGCCTAGTTGAGTCATGCAGGTTGGGTGGTATTAAATCGCCCAGAGGTCGTTTCAAGGCCAGGGGCTACCAACCTTCAGGTGGGACCTGGAAATATTCCATAATTACAACTGAGACAACAGAGATCTGTCCCCCTGGAGAAAATGAGTGCTTTAGAGGATGCACTCTGTGGCATTATATCCAGCTGAGGCCTCTCCCCTCCCCACATCCTGTCCTCCTCAGACTCCACCATAGAATCTCCAGGAATTTTCCAACCTGGAGCTGGCAACCGTAGCCAGGCCTGGCCCCAATGATTTCTCCCTCAAAGGCCAAAAGAGTCCTGGAAAGGGCCCTGCCCCCTCCCTATATGCCTTTTTACTCATAGAAAGGATAGCCTGGAATACTGTGGTTGCCTAGCAACAACCACTGAGGGAATTCGTTACTTAAAGCGGCAGGTGCTCCTTTTATCATTTTTGGATTTTTTTAAAGCTGCCTGGTGTTTTTTTCCTTTAGATTTCACATTTTTCTGTGAACCTGCAGCCCTCTTCAGGTTTGTAGAAAGGCCTGTCTTGCCTTTTCACAGCTCCAGTCGCCGGCTGTAAGTATCGAAAGATACCCGACTATTAGAATATGAGATTCAGGCTGTGTTTAAATCAAAAGAATTTGGTGGTGCTGGGGTTATGTTTGGATGGGGCTTAATTTTTCTAGGCACTGAAATATTCTGTCTTATTATGACCAGCATGATAATATGACACATTTGTTCTTCCAGCTGTTTTGTTTACAGATGGCTCAGCTTTGTCTCAAACTGGGTTTTAAGGTTAGTGTCTCAGCACTATGTTTGTGTATTTACAAGTATGGTGAATAACTGTCTCTGGAATGATATCTTGTGTTTAGTTTTCCTGAGGTCAGATAAGTTGTCACTGTACATATATAAAACCAGCGTTAGCTCCCAGTTTGACATCATCGTGACTCGATCGATAACTTTCTCAAATGGTTTATCTGCTGTTTTACTTTGTAGCTGATACTGTTGCTTAATTTATCCTCTTCTTCCTTCATGGCTGGAATAAAGTTTATAAAATAGCCTAACCCACATCTTTTCCGACGATGAAAAACCTGAGTCATATTTCTCGAAATGCCAAGGTTTAGTTCCACCACTGATCTTATTATTTGGATTTTACAAACACAGCTTTGATGTTTGTTTGTTTTTTAAAAATGTCATCTTAATACCCATTGCTATTGCACAGTTAGCAGCTTTGGGGTTTATTAGGGTGGCAAACTAATAATTAGTTTAGTTGGTAGATCAATCAACATAGTTGGTTAAGTGGACAATTATTGTGGTGCTGGTGTGCAGAGCCAGTCTGGTGTAGTGGTTAAGTGTGCGGACTCTAATCTGGGAGAACCGGGTTTGATTCCCCACTCCTCCACTTGCACCTGCTGGATGACCTTGGGCAAGCCATGGTTCTGGCACAGCTGTTCTTGAAAAACAGCAGTTTCTGTCAGAAGTTCTCTCAGCCCCCACCTCCCTCACAGGGTGTCTGTTGTGGGGAGGGGAAGGGGAAGGAGTTTGTAAGCTGCTCTGAGGCCCTGGTCACACAGGCCAGAAAACGCACGGGGGAGGCGTGACAGTTTGCCCCGGAGCTAAATAAGGCACGGTAGCCCGATCTCACAGGCCACCGGGTTGCCACGCGCCAGCTCCGTGCCGCGATCACACCACGCTACTGCAGCGCAGCAAAACAGCAGCACAGCAGACCATGCAAGTGCGAAGTGCGCATGCGCCGTTGGGGGGGGCGGGCCGCTGTCAGTCACTTGTGTGTGTGCATGCTCTGTCCAGCGTTGGTGCGCATCCCAGGGAAACTTACAACATCCGGAAACCCCGGGGACATGGGCGGGCGTTGGAAGCCGCGGGATACCGGCGCTCCCGCGATCAGATGCCAGCCTTTGCCCCGGGGTTTCCAGAAACTAGTACCTCGGACCTACTAGTTTTTTACCCCGCGTTTTCGGAGGGAAGCCGCAGGTTGGCCACGGGAGCCCTACGCCTCCCAGATGTGCTCGTATGAATGCGCACGGAAAGTCCGCAGGGCTCCCATGACTTCAGCGGGGCAAATGCTCCGTGTGGACGGGGCCTGAGACTCCTTTGGGTAGTGAAGGGCGGGGTATAAATCCAGTCTCTTCTCTTCTTCTGAAATGGAAACAAAGAAGGAGAAAATAGCAAAAATGGCCCTGGCACCTAAAAACAAAATAGTACACTTTTTGGGTTGCCAACCTCCAGGTTGGTGATTCTCCTGGAATTACAACTGATCTCCAGGTAAAGAGATCTGTTCACCAGGTGAAAATGGCTACTTCTGGTGTGTGTGTGTGTGTGTGTACTCTATATTATATCCCCTTGAAGTCCCTCCCGTCTCCAAACTTCACCCTCCCAAGGCTCCTCCTCCCCAAATCTCCAGGTATTTCCCAACACAGAGCTGGCAACACTAATACGTTTTCATTCCTGAAAATGACAAATTATCTTACATTCCCTTCAATATTCCAAAAAGTGCTTATATTGATTTGGGGTAATATGAAAAGATGTTTAAATTTAGCTGAGGTCAAGAAAACAATTTTTTAACTAAAAACCTCCGAAATGGCAAAGGCTACCAGTGGTGGACTATCCATGGTGGGCTCTTTGCATTTTGGCAGCTGAAATACAAAATCTAACTGGACCCAATCTCCGTAATAAAAAAGCAATACAAAAGAATTATATTTTGCCATCTTTGATTAGCACCAAAATGCTGAGACCCCCTCATTGTGCTTCACAACAAGATCCCGTTCTGCAGCATTAATTTATAGAGCGGCTTAGTTATCGGATGGGTGAGTACAACTTGTTTGTCAGGGTGTGAGAAATTTTGTGGGTTTTTTTTTGGTGTAGGCAACTTGAGCTAGTTTGTTCCGTTGCTTTATTCGTAATTTGTTTTCAACTTGTGGGTTGTGTGAGGTTGGTGAATGGACACCCCCTTGTCTCTGGAAAGGGCGTTGTACTAGAACCATCTGATTCAGTGGAATTAAACGAACATGACTGGCAAGGACTAAACTCAATGTTATAACACAACTGTATTGTAAACTTTAGCCGGGCAGCTGCTTTCTCCTTTCCAAAATAATGTCAAAAGTTGGCAATTTGCAGGGGGAAAAGGGAGGAGGGAGGCCAGTTATTTTTCTTCTGGCTAGTGCTGTCGGGTGCCTCCTGGCAAACTGCAGGGGGTGTGGGGGACTTGCCTGGAGCAAAGGGGAGACCCAGCCAACATGACTTGGAATTGATGTCATCATGCAGCAACGTTGGGGTGACACTCTGGTATTTAGGCAAAAACTCTATGGGAAATTTGGCTTCTATCATAGAGTTTTTGTCCAAATACCAGAGTGTCTTCCTGACATTGATGATGTGATGACATCACTTCTGGATCACGTTGGAAGTACGTAGACACGTCATTGCAACTTTAACTGGGCATCGCTGTTTTTCCAGGTAAGGTGGGGCCTGGTGGCGAGGGATCCCTGCCTCCCCTGGGGGGGGACTGGCAACCATACTTCTGGCCCACTTGCTTATGAAATGCTCCCTACCGCCCCACTTGTAGTTATAAGAGAGAGAAGAAGAGAGAGAAGAGATTGGATTTATACCGTGCCCTTCACTGTCCAAAGGCGTCTCAGAGCGGCTTACAAACTCCTTTCCCTTCCCCTCCCCACAACAGACACCCTGTGAGGTAGGTGGGGCTGAGAGAACTTCTGACAGAAACTGTCCTTGAGAGAACAGCTGTGCCAGAGCTTGTGACTGACCCAAGGTCACATCAGCAGGTGCAAGTGGAGGAGTGGGGAATCAAACCCGGTTCTCCCAGATAAGAGTCCGCACACTTAACCACTACACCAAACTGGCTCTCTTGTGTTACTTGTGTGAGCTAGTACCACACAAGCACCTATGCTGATATTTCATTTTTTGGATTATTTACTCCCTCTTGGTGAATTTTTTTTAATTGCCTTCATTTATATTGGAATTGTTTTTTGATCGGAGTTGTGTTACAGGCAGAATTTTTTCTAATGACTCTGTCATCCGTTACTGCATTTTTGTGTGGTGTAGTGGCTTCAACAATACATGAATGCAATTTTTAACATCAAAAATTTATATCTAAATTGGTTGGTAACATAATTTGAATGTTCATGAAGCAGTTTTAATGTCAAAGCCGAGCATTTTCTCCAGTGGAACTGATCTTTCCTATCTGGAGGTCAACTGTAAAAGCAGGAGATCTCCAGCTGCTACCTGGAAGGTGGCAACTCTGTGGTATGCGAGATTGCTTCCAAATCACATGTAAACTGCTCAAGATGTCTGTATCATTGGTTCAAAGGCCAACTGTGCTTATCTGCTTTTATATAGTATTGTAGTCTAGCGCCATGTATGGGAAAATATGGATTTTGTTTATGGCAACCAGCTGCCCGTGCCTACTGCTTTTATCTGCCATATCTATAAATTGCCCTGGAGATTTCTGAAAATTCTGCTCAAGACACTTAGGTGTCTCCAAGGACTAAAAACGTCCTATAATTGTAAAATGAAGTGAAAACAAAATCTCTCTCCTTTAACAGGACTAATATGACATAGACACCTTCCTTTGTATACAGTGGGCCAAATAATACCCGCTGGACCGTTCTCCCGCTGTTCTCAAGTACCTGGGTGTCAAGCTCGGGCCTCGCTTGCCATGTATTTCCATATGGATTCACATGTATTTCTACAGTTCTTTTGTAACCTTGTTCCTTTCCATTCCTGTTTATCTTCTCTGCTGGGAACTGGGGGGGGGGGAGAGTGACTGTATATGGCTGCCCACTTTGCTTGTTTAGTGCTACCACATAACAGTTCTCACGCAGGGGCATGTGGTCTCGCTGTTCAGTGTAACCTTGTAGTTTGCGGAACTTCTAGATAATGTAACCGTTAACTTGCAGGTGCTAAGGGCGTTCGTAGGGGCAGAGACAGACGTGTGGTTGGCTGAATGAGAGAAGTGATTGGTCATTTGGCATATGCAGGGTTTCCTGCTTTTACTATATTGGGGGGACTGGCATCTGGAACCCAGTTCTGACACAGAAGCTGTCTATGCTTAGAACCTCTCTGTCTCCTAATAAACAAATCTCACTGAGTAATTGTGTCCAGGCAGGGCCGGCTCGAGGTGTTTCTGCACCCTAGGCAGGGCGCAGATGCCATCCTCCTGGTTGGGCCTGAAGAGACTTGACACTGGGCTGGGCATCATACAGGCATGAACTGAATAGGACCCACAACTCGCATGTGGCTGTTACATAGGATGGGGTCCCCAGACCCTATCTGTGTCTTCCACAGTATTTGAATCTGATATGCTCCCAGACTGGTTTGATCCAGCATATTGGATAGTTTGTACAGGCAACCACTCAATTCTAACAGAGGCCACTGAAAATGCTGAATGTGTACAGCCATATGGAGAAAGATCTTACAGCTTTCTCTCTGCATATGGTTTCCACTAGCAATGTGCAGCTGGGGGCCAGAAGTAAAATTCATTTTGAAAAGAACCAAAGAGCCAGTTTGGTGTCGTGGTTAGGAGCATGGACTCTAATCTGGGAGAACCAGGTTTGATTCCCTACTCCTCCATATGCAGTTGCTGGTGTAACCTTGGGTCAGTCACAAGTTTTTTCAGGGTTGTTCTCTCGAGAGCAGTCCTTGAAAGAGCTCTCTCAGCCCCACCTACCTCACAGGGTGTCTGCTGTGGGGAGGGGAAGGGACAGGAGACTGTAAGCCACTCTGAGACTCCAAGTGAAAGGCAGGGTATAAATCCAATCTCCATCTCCTCCTCCTCCTCCTCCTCCTCCTCCTCCTCCTCCTCTTCTTCTTCTTCTTCTTCTTCTTCTTCTTCTTCTTCTTCTTCTTCTTCTTCTTCTTCTTCTTCTTCTTCTTCTTCTTCTTTTCTAAAATGTTTTTACATTTGGAACTGCAATTGTGTTGTGCAGCGGGTTGGCCTTGCAAGACCCATTGCTGTGGCCATGTGTTAATATAAGAATGTAGAATTAACCATGGGTTGAGTACAGAATACTCTGGGCCCAATGGGAAGGCATGCATGAAGAAGTCAAGCAGGATTATGTGAAAGATTACATTGAAGCCGGGAAAGAACAACAGTGTTGGAGAGTGGATGCTTGGTTCTTTTTTTCAAAACAAACTTGTCTAGGTATCCTCAAAACTGGTTTGAGTTTGCCGGCTACTTTACTTGTAATCTGAAGCTCTTATTCAAAAGAAGGTGGCTGGGTCTAAAGTGACAAACATGTTTTTTCTAGCCAAAAGCTGCATTTTTTTTAAAAAAAGATAAAGGCTAGTTTCTAGGCTGACGCAGGCCCGTAGCCAGGATTTTTAAGTTGGGGGGCATTTGAATTTCTTAGGGGGGCCTGGCTAATCAAATTAATCTGGGGGAGGAGGCTGTGACACCCTGGGCTGGATGGGGAGTCAGGGGGCCTTGCCAGCAGGTCAGGGGGCCTAGCCCCCAGATGCCCCACTGTAGCTACGGGCCTGGGCTGACGTATGGCAGATGAAGATGATAGTGCGTGAAAGCCAAATTTTCTTCCCTGTGTCTTAGAGGCTTCAGTTCAGACAGCTCCACGGCACTTGATCCATGCTGCTCAATTAGAAAAAAAGCAATTGAGATCAAGATAACTTTGAGGAACATCAAGCATGAGCTGAGAAGGCTGAGGCAGGCAACCAGCCTTGCTGATGAATTTATGATGATGATGATGATGATGATGATGATGATTATGATTACTGTGATTATTATGATTATTATGATTATTTAAACAACTCACTGTAGTTTCAGATCAAGGCTGTCACAAGCTATCTGGTCGTTGATACATTGAGGTCAGTATAGTCTAGTCTAACTGATGCCTGTATGCCATAGTGGATTGGTTAGGTGAGAGCTGTCTGAAGTTAAATCCTTCAGAAACGGAGATCATGTCATTGAGTTGGCCTGGGACCCAGGGGTGGCCGAATTACCTGCACCTGAAGGAGTCCGGCTCTGTGCAGTGTTCTCCAGTAGGAGCTTAGGGGTGTGGCTCAATTCTTCCCTTAACTCTGGACAAACATGTGTCCAGGGTGGCAAAGACAGTGTTTTATACTCTACGCCAAGCCCGCTAGCTGGCCCCCAACCTGTCCAGCTCTGACCTTGCCACTGTGATCCATGTGATGGTCACCTCCAGATTAGACTACTGTAACATGCTGTACAAAGGGCTGCCTTTGAAGACACTCCAGATGCTTCAGGCTGTCCAGAATGCAGCTGCTGGATTGCTGACTGGGCCTCCCTGGTCTGCATGTGTCAGTGCCAGGAACTGAACCTGGGACCTTCTGCATTCAAAACATGCATTCTGCCACTAAGCCACAGCCCTTCCCAGGAAGACGTGCTTTCTGATAAAACAGTTATGTGGAAGATGGAGATCTGGAGGTGAGACTCTTCATTCCTGTGTAACAAACTATCCCTGTGAAAGTTCTACCGCATTTCCCAGGTGGTAGAGTTACAGAAGCCCTCATCCCTCTTTTTCGTTTGGTCAACCGAGTGGGAATTGGCGGTACCCAAGATCCTGATACCTGCAACTGGCTGGACAACTTGGTTAGCCGGAGGTGACTTAGCCACGTTTCCCAACATGCCAGAAATAGTTTCTTGAAAGCGAAATGACAAGAGTTAAATATGGGGCAACTGGGAAGAATCAAATGTTTGTTCAGCGGCATCAAGAATTTCCTCCTTTGGAATCCCACCAGACTTTGAATGGGTGAAAGCATGAAAAGTTGGTGAAAGGTGCTCGTAAAAATCTCTCTTGATTTGGCAGCTATACATTTGGGGAGCAAAATGTTTAGCAGCACGGCTCTGTGGATTATAAAGTAAGCTTGTTTACTGCCGATCTTTTCTTCAAGAATATGAAGGATGTCTTTTCCATTCAAACCTGGAAATACCAGGGAGGTTACTTGATCTGAAAGAGGTTTGTGCCGCCTTTCTTTAATAAGAGCGATATTGTGGGTATTTAAATTAAGACACATGCTGGTTCCACTCTTGTGAACATGCCCCTCCTATTGTCCTCCATTTGCTTTTCTCCTCAGAATATGGCAGTAAAAGGGTGAATGTAATATTTTAGATCTGCCGTCCTAAGCACATCTGTTGGTTTAAGACACTGAATTCGGACTGTACAGTAAACAACAGAGTTAGGGTAATTTAGGGAACCTCCATAGTCAGAATCCCAGAGCTAGGAGGCAACATCAGGGGAAGTTCTTGGCCTCTATGGCCTGTTATTGGCCCTCCAGAGGAGCTGGTTGGCCACTTTGTGAGGAGGAGGAGGAGGAAGAAGAGGAGGAGGAGGAGATTGGATTTATACCCTGCCCTTCACTACCCAAAGGCGTCTCAGAGTGGCTTACAATCTCCTTTCCCTTCCCCTCCCCACAACAGACACCCTGTGAGGTGGGTGGGGCTGAGAGAGCTCTCCTGAGAACTGTCCCTGAGAGAACAGCTCTGAAGGAACTTACGACTGACCCAAGGTCACATCAGCAGCTGCATGTGGAGGAGCTGGGAATCAAACCGGATTCTCTCAGATTAGAGTCCACACTCCTAACCACTACAGGATTCCGGACTAAATGGACCACTCGTCTGATCCAGCAGGACTCTCTTTATGTTTTTATGTTCTGGTTTGGCGGCACTCGGCTTAGGAACTTATTGTTTCTTTTTTCAAAGGCTTTCTGGTGGAAGCTGTTGTAATGGAGCCCTTAAGGGTAACAATTGCTCAGTCAGTCAATCTGAATGAATCCATTGGGAGAAGGAAGGAGAGCAAAATGATGAAATCCACTTCGGGTCCCCGCTGGAGAAAAAGCTAGGCTATAAATGAAGTATTTTGCTCAACACAAAATAATCAGCAGAATTAGTCTCTGCTCTTCCCCCCGCCCCATCCTGGGCTCCGATTATCCCCAACATTCTTTCCAGAGCCTGTGGCCAATATTGAGCCAACAACCTCTAGTGGGTCACCCTGCCCAAAGAAGCACAAGCAGCAAGAAGATGTAGGCACTGGGGACTGCCAGTGCCATGGCCTGGATCCGGATGAGCAGTTTCCGTGTGGGCAAGCCTCTCCGCCCCTGGAGTGCAGTTTCCCCACCTTCTGTGGCAGCCTGAGAAGACCTCTGAAATCCTGCTCCTGAGGACCAGGCAAAGGATTTTAGGGAGTGTGTTGGGCTGCCACAGTTAGCAGGGAAACGACACTCTGAAAGTATGAGGTGCCAGCCTCCAGGTGGGGCCTGGGGATCCCCTGGAATTACAGCTCATCTCCAGTCTATGGAGGTCAGTTCTTTTGGAGAAAATGGATGCATTGGAGGGTGGGCTCTGTGGCATTGTACCCCACTAAGGTCCTTCCCTCCCCAAACTCCAGCCTCCCCAGGCTCCACCCCTCCCAAATCTCTGGCTATTTCCCAATCCAGAGCTGGCCGCCCTACTGTCAGCCCACTAAATGTGGCTTGTGATGGGCATGGATGAGGATGAGCTGACAGAGCCTCCAGAAACCACAGCTGACCCCTCTGAAGCAGCAGTGGAGAAGAGCTGGCAAACGCCTGTAACAGCAGTCTTCACACCTGGCCCAGATAAGAAGGAAGAACTGCAAGCTGAAAGTCCTCCTGATTCACCCCCACGTGTGACTCATTTAAGGGAGTGACTGCAGCAAAACTTAGCAACCAGGCAAAGAGAGGCCAGGCTACAAGGGAGACGCTCAGCCAGCCCAGAGTTCTAACAGGAGCCTGGCCGATCGTGCAGCTGGCTAATTGGTAGCAGCATTTAACTCCACACTCTGGGCAGTACTCTTTGTGGAAGCAACAAGTCAGCTTTATGCTGCTAGTATCCACTCTGGCTGTTGTACCTAGACCATTGGACCCCCTGGCTTCGGACTTGGCTCTGTGTTTCTGGCTCTTGACCCCTAGCTTGGCTCTTTGGACTTTGCACTGTCTTCTTGGCTCCTGAACTTGGCCTGTTCTGGACTCCCTTTGACTGGCACCCCAGCCCGTGACATGACTCAGGGGCCACTTTTATCTTGGTGGTTTACAGGTTGCACAGATATACTTTATCCAAAAAGCCCTACCTACTTTATGCTGCCTTCAGTAATACTGGAGATCTTGTCTGACCATTTTTTTGGTTTGTCTGAACAAGTAGGATGTTGCCAGCATTCCTTTGGTCCTTCCCTATTTATCTGTGTGAATCTGAATGGCAGAAAGCAAAGCCAGTGAAACGTAGGGCTTGACAATGGCTGTATATCCAAGAGTCTGGTATGCACTCATGAAAAGTCTTTCTTTTAATAAATCAACAGAAATTTAATAGCAAGGATGTCACAATCCACACATAATTCAGGTCGGGAAATTCTTTTTGAAAATGTCCCATTGAAGTTTTCTTCATCAGCAAAACATGTTCTGTGCTCACTGGGTTTTTTTTCTCCTAGAGTGCAATTCTTGTTTTCTCAATCCAGAATTCTCAGCTTGGAGAATTAAGAAGAAGAGGGAAGAAGAGATTGGATTTATACCCTGCTTTTCACTACAGGAAGGAGTCTCAAAGTGGCTTACAATCCCTTCCCCTCCTCACAATAGACACCCTGTGAGTTAGGTGGGGCTGAGAGAACTCTCCCAAGAACTGCCCTTAAGAGAACAGCTCTGAAGGAACTTATGACTAACCCAAGGTCATACCAGCAGCTGCATGTGGAGGAGTGGGGAATCAAACCCGGTTCTCCCAGATTAGAGTCCGTGCTCTTAACCACTACACCAAACTGGCTCTGAAATACAGACTGCATCCACCCGTCATTGGATATTGCACTCTAGGGATCATTGATTTCTCCAACCTGGGCAATAGAGATGATTGCTACAGCACAATGTTGATCCATGTGTGAAAGCAACCATGGTCTCCCGGGAGACTGGAAATGCTTTTCTCCTGTCTGTTGCCAGTTTCAGTCTCTAATTTACATCTGCCCTTTCTGTTTAGTGGAATCTGTCTCATTTTGGTGATATAAATTGTAGTAGAGCATTGCTTTCTGATGACAACAAATCATTTGGATTGTAGGAAATAGTTTGGTTGACTGCAGAGGAAAACAATGCATGGCTGATGAATTGGGATCTATTAAGAAGAAGAATTGGATTTATACTCTACCCTTCACTCAGATTCTCAGAGCAGCTTACAATCACCTTCTCTTCCTCTCCCACAACAGACACCCTTGAGGTAGGTGGAGCTGAGAGAGCTCTGAGTGGACAACTCTGAGAGAATTGTGACTGACCCAGGGCTGTAGGCAGGATTTTTTGGTTCGTGGGACAATTTTTTTTTCTTGTGGGGCACACACATACGTACACACACTTCAGCCTATGTGTGGGGGAAGTTGAGGGGTGTGGGCTGGATAGGAAGTCTGGTCTTGCCAGTAACTCGGGAAGCTGGGCCCTGAGAGACCCCGCTGTAGCTATGGACCTAGACTGGCCCAAGGTCACCCAGCTGGCTGCATGTGGAGGAGAGGGGAATGAAATCCAGTTCTCCAGATTAGAGTCTGCCACTCTTAACCACTACACCAAACTGGCTCTCAAAGTTCCCTTCATCAGACAAAGTAGAAAAGAAGTGGAGAGCTGCCCTTTTATTCTTGCGAAGAATGCAGTGAAATGTGTATTGTAGTCAGCTTGATTAGAGCAGGGGGAAAATGCTATGGGGCAGGAAATTAGCATCAATTGTGAGACGAAAATCCGGTGTCCCTATTCAGCCCAGGGGGAAGGGGTCTGTTGTTCCAAATTTGTGAATTAACTAATTCTGCAATCTCATACTGTAATTTCCCTTTGAAATTTCTTTGCTTGAAGTTTCGGTTTTGGCAGAGCACATGGCGGTTGCCTTTCTGGAATGCTCCCAGAGGCGAACAGTCCACACACGATTGGGGGAGGCTTCGCACAAGCAGAGACCCTAGTGAGCCTTAGATAAAGGCTCCGAACCAGGGGGCACTTGGGGAGTAGCCTCTTTGCTGGCCTGATGGTCGGAAAATTGAGGCTTTCCCCCTGCCCCAGTGGCCCTGCTGTGTAGTGCCCTGATGGGATCTAGCAACACCACTGACTTCCCGGAGTGAAGAAGCGGAAGATTGCGTAAAAAAGAAAGAATCGGCAGCAAACCGTGAGTTGACCATCAGTTTGAAAGTGGATTAAATGCACTCACCCCTAATCGTACAAGCGTATGGGAGGAGGGAGCAACCCCCCCTGAAGAAAGTGGGATTTATAAAAGAGAAGAGAAAGGGGGTAGAGCGAAAAAGCGGATTAGCGAAGTTACCTTTTGGGGGTTCTTGAAAGGAGAGGAGAATAGACTGCTTCCAGAGTTGCGTGGCATGAGCTTTTAAAAGTAAACAATAAGAATGTCGGGGCAAAAGAGTCCCGGACAAGCCGACAAAGAAGCTGGGAGGAACTTCCAGTTCTAGTTCCCACCCCTCGAAGCCAACTGTCAATCAACAGAAAGATGAGATGCTGCACCCTCTGCTGGATCAAATGCAAAAAATCAGCGAAACTTTATGTAGCGTGGAAAGTGCTCTCAACAGTCAACAGAAACAACTAACAGATACAGCCAAGAAGATGGAGGAGATTGCAGAAAAATGCCTGATCTCAACGGAAGACACCAAAAAAATTAAGAAAAAGGTCAGCAAAATAGAAAAACATCAAGAGATGCAGGAAAAAAAATATTGATGCTACAGATGGGAAAATCAAACTTGACTCTCCATTTTCAGGGCATAAAAGAAGAGGAAAAAGAAGATCTCAGAAATATTTTGGCGAATGCCTTGGCACCAATAACTGGCAAAGAAGCGCAAAAATTAAGCAAAGAGATGGATGTGGCTTATAGAGCCTATTCCAACTTCACAAAGAAAAATAATTTGCCAGCAGAAGTGGTTGTCAAGTTTACAAAGCAATGTACCAAAGTTCAAATTCTAAGAGCGACTTCAACAACGCCTTGAAGATTGGTGAGCAGAACATAAGGATCCTAAAAGATGTTCCATATGAAATTCGGATGAAAAGGAAAGCATATAAAGGACTGACCTTGTTCTTGCAAAAGTATCAAATTAGCTACAAATGGTGGATGCCAGAAGGATTGGTTTTTAAATTTAAGGATAAAAGAGAGAAGATTGACTCCGTCTTCAAAGTTCAAGAATTTTTGAAGAGGCATGCCAGCTCAGAGGAAGATGCAGAACTCACCAAATGGACAATGTTAAGCAGTGAAGAGGACAGTGGCCCAGAGGGAGGAGGGGAAGAACCAGAGGATGGAAGAGCAATGAAGGGCCCAACATATAATCTGAGAGACTTGAAAGGGAGACAACCCAAAACATAAACATTTGCTCGTGAAGCGTAAAGATGGACTATATCAATAACTAACCTCAAAGGGCTTTACTAATCTAACTAACAGGTTTATTTTTGAATTACAGTAAATTGAAAGAAGATTGGGCAATCATGGAAGAAGCCAAGAACTTAATCTTTTTGTTAGTATATATAAATATACTAATAGTGACTTCACTCACCGCTTTTCTTGGTCCCTCTATATACCTTCCCTCTTCCTGTATTAAAAGCAATAAAATTATCTCCTTTTTAGGAGAGTTTTACAACAAAAAAAAAGAAATTTCTTTGCTTGAGGGCTGCCCCTCTTAGGTCAGATTAAAATGTTCTTCCACTGTTTTTTGACTATATCAGCTTTTAATGTTAGATGTATGTCCTTTTTTTTTTGCATGGGGGCCAACCTGTTTGTCTGATGAAGACAGTGGAAGAGCATTGCTGACATTTGATGGCATATATAACACTAGAAGATGAATGAGTGAATGAACCTGAGATGGGATGGCAGGTTTAGCTAGGTCCAGTTATTGTGAGACAGCTACTACTTTGTTGAATCAGGGGAATGCTGTAGAGATAGTTTATCCTGATTTTAGTAAGGCTTTTTGATAAGGTTCCACATAACATTCTTGTTGGCAAAATGGTAAAATGTGGTTTGGATCCTATTACTGTTAAGTGTATCTGTAACTGGTTGACAGATCTGCCCCAAAGAGTGCTTGTGAATGGTTCCTCATCCTCTTGGAGAGGAGTGACAACTGGAGTGTCTCAGGGATCTGTCCTGGGACCTGTTTTGCTCAACATCTTTATGAATGATTTGGATGAAGGAATAGAAGGAATGATTAAATTTGCAGATGATACTAAATTCAGAGGGGTAACAAATACACTAGAAGACAGAGTCACGAAATTCAATGGGGATAAATATAAAGTTCTGCATTTAGGTAGGAAAAATCAAATGCCTAATTATAGGATGAGGGAGACTTGTCTTGGCAGTAATATGCGCAAAAATGATCTAGGGGTCTCAGTAGACCATACACTGAACGTGAGTCAGCAATGTGATGTGATAGCTAGAAAGGCAAATGCCATTTTGGGCTGTATCAACAGATGTATAGTGTCCAGACTCCAGACCCCACAAAGTGATGGTATTACTTTGCTCTGCTCTGGTTAGACCTCACCTAGAGTTCAGTTTTGGGCACCACAATTTAAGAAGGATATAGGCAAGCTGGAACATGTTCAGAGAAGGGCAACAAAGATGGTGAGGGGTCCGGAGACCAAGTCCTATGAGGAAAGGTTGAAGGAGTTGCGTATGTTTAGCTTGGAGAGGTAATGACTGAAAGGTGATATGATAACCATCTTCAAGTATTTGAAGAGCCGTCATATAGAGGATGGTATGGAGTGGTTTTCTGTTGCCCCAGAAGGTTGGACCAGAACCAACGGGTTGAAATTAAATCAAAAGCATTTTCAGCGAAACATTAGGAAGAATTTCCTGACAGAGCAGTTTCTCTGTTGAATAGGCTTCCTTGGGAGGTGGTGGGCTCTCCTCCTTTGGATGTTTTCAAATCGAGGCTAGATGGCCATCTGACAGCAATGCTGATTGAATTTAGGCAGATCATGGGAGGGAGGGCAGGAAGGGTTGCCTCAGTGCTTAGTTCTTGTGGCCCTTTCTTATACCCCCAAGGAAATGCTGATCGGGTCAGGAAGCAATTTTTCTCCAGGCCAGTTTAGCCAGGGATCCTGGGGGTTTTTTGTCATCTTCTGGGCATGGCGGGGAGGTATTTGTGAATTTCCTGCATTGTGCAGGGGGTTGGACTAAATGACCCTGGAGGTCCCTTCCAACTCTATGATTCTACGAATGCATCAACAAAGTACAAGGCCCTGACCTGGATAGCCCAGGCAAGCCCGATCTCGTCAGATCTTGGAAGCTAAGCAGGGTCAACTCTGGCAAGAACTTGGATGGGAGACCTCCTTGAAACATCAGAGGTGGGAGGTGGGGGCAGTCACCTCTCTGAATATCCTCCAGGACCCCAGTAGGAGTCAGTCACCAGAGGGTGGCCATGACTTTCAGGTGCACACAGATGCACGCGCACACACATATGAAAAATACCAAACCCCCCTAAAAAAAAATCACACCGAGGTGTTGCAAACATTCACTCCAAAAGCAAATTCTTAAAAGGACAGAGAAAAACAGTGAGACTCAACCCTATATGTTTTCATTCTTTCATAATTTCCATCCAAGAATCCCACTGATTGGAAGAGGAAGCAAAGGAAGTACAATTAGCTGCTTTCATCTCTGAGCAGTTACATGTCCCGTGCCTGATTTCCCTCTAATGGCTTTGAAATCACCTTCCTTGTATGGAAGAAAATAATCCAGACAATGAGGCAGAGAGTGCAGCAGGGGTGGGGGTGTGGGGTGGCTGAGAGCCAAATGAAGCAGCCAGCCACTGTGGCTCAAAGGGCTCTGGGTGACTTTCTGTTTTGGTGAAGAGGGCTTCGGTAGAACCTTCCTTCATTTATGGTTCCTCAGGAGCAGGATGATTCCAGAATGAATTTGTACCTCTAATCAAGAAGTTCCTGAACACTGTGGTTCTTTCCCTACAAACCATATATTGTTTGCAGCTCCGTTGTATTGTATTTGGTGCTTCTGGTGCTGCAGCATTCAGGATTTACACTGTTTATCTTTTTTATGTTTTGCAATCCTGTTATTTATTATATTGGTTTACCGTCCCCATATATCTGAAGCCAGATGTGTATGGACACCTTCCTCCTTCCTGGTGCATTTCAGGCATCTGATGAAGTGCGCTATTGCCTCAAAAAGAGCATACCATAATGAAATCAGTCACACAACTTCTTTTGTCACATAGTATGCAATGATACCAGGTGGTATTTCTGTCAAGATAGTTTCCAGATTGGGACTGATTTTTGAGGGAATGAAAAATATTGTGAATTGTTCTTCATGGATTCAGGTATTTCAGTCATCTACAGCATCCTACTGAGAAGTACAACCATGTTTGAGATCATAGACTTTTGCCTACTTTTAGTATTGCCTCTTCATACTGTTGCTCGTATACCATCCCCACGTTCTACAGATGTTACAGGACAAACCAGCAGCAGCTGATATGGTGGGCTGTAGAGAAGCTTCCACTTCACCCCACTGAGTTCGGATACATGAGCTGCTTATTCTCCTCAGAAGGATTTAAGCCAGATGACCGAAATATTCGAGCCATAGCCAGCATGAATCTTCCAACTTAAACCACCTTCATCTCAGGTGTTGTACTTCCTATCCATATTTGGATGACTGGGTCTTCACAGCCCCTTCAGGGACTTTATTATCAGACCATGTTGCCTTGGCCCTATCTATTTCATGATCTTAGGGTCTGATAGTGAATGAGGGGAAAAGTCCAGGCAGACTATTCTATTTATAGGAGGCTGGTTTGACTCTAGGGAAGGTAAAGCTGTTTTGCTTGAGGATAGAGCTGTCACTGTTCAGACACTGGAACAGAAGGTTTCTTACAATAGGTTCCAATCAGCCAAGTCTATACAGAGGGTATTGGATGTTATGGCATCATCTACCCACAGTAGTTCTATTTGCCCATCTATCTATGTGGACGTTACAGAACTGGTTCCTCTGTAGGTTTAATGTCCACCTGTTGGGTGTTGGAAGTTTTCAGTCTCTAGATTTGTGCTGTGGTCCCTTTGTGTTGGGCTGATTTAGACAATCTGCTATGGGAATGTGAATTTGGGTCAGAAATGAATGACATCGAGATATGCTTGAATGCTTCTCTGTTAGGTTAGGGTGCACATTGTCGTACCCACTCTGCTAATGGTCTGTGGTCTATAGCTGAATTTCAGCTGCATATTAACCTCCTAGAACTTTGAGCAATGAGAAGTGCTTTCATCTCTTTTGCAGCTGTAGTTAAAAGTAAGTATGTCCTTATAGCAATGGACAACACAATCTCAAAGCTCTTCATAAGCAACCGGATGGCACCAGTTCCCTGAACTTTGCTGCAGAGGCATCACAAATCTGGCAGTGGGCCATACAAAGAGGGGTATCTCTGCAAGCTATCCACATTGATGGAACTTCCAAGTGTATGGCCGAGTCCCTCAGTAGTCTGACCACTCATGCCCAGAAAATGGTCTCTGAAGGAGTCCTACACTTGTCCCGTTTTCCATCACTGGGGGTTCCCATGTGTGGACCTGTTTACTTCAAGGGGCACTACAAAGAGTATCTATTTTTGTTCTCAGACAGTATCCAACCCAGACTCAATTGGGGATGCCTTCCAAATTTCTTGGTGGTGGTATGTGTGTGGAGATCTATTTTATGCATTTCCCTCTATTCTAATCTTAGGTGGAGTAACCCCCAAACTGAAGGTGGAGGGTACCAAATGCATTTTAGTAACCCTTTCTTGGCCCTGTTGGATCTGGTTCCCTGTCGTACAGAGCCTGGCAAAGGGCAGGTGACCTCCCTTTCTGAACAGGGATGATCTAATTCACATACATCCCTTCATCCACCACACTGTTAAACTTGATACATCTTACAGTAGCCTGGTTGGACAGGGTGGCTGAAGTGCTCATCTCTGCACAAAGGCCTTCAGCTAGGAAGTCCTGTTCTAGTAAGTGGGATACGTTTCTGCAACTGGGCGTCCAAGCAAGTCCAGCTGGAGACTTGCTCAGAGGACATTTGCTTTATCTACAGGTTCAGGGCTGGCCTTAGAGGTAGGTGAGCTGGGCAGCTGCCAGGGCACCAGGCTGAGCTGCAGGGGGTTAGATCAGAGGGTGAATATCAATTTACCACGTGTAAATGACAAATAATTAATTTATACGTCTCCATAACCCAGCAGAATGGTTGGGAGGAGAAGCCTGATAACTTTAAAACTATTTTTATCTCTATTTTATTTATGCAATGGTCATCCTAAAATAGAGAATGCTTGCCAAAAATGAAACAAAAAAAATACTGAAAGTAAAACCATCTATCCCCTTTGAAACTTTCGTGCTATGACTGATAGCAAGAACCGGGAGTCTTATCACTGAAAGGAAAGCAGCGGAGGGCAGGTAGCTTGTTCTGAGTCTTTTTTTCCCCACAGGGGTTGCTGGGAAAGCCCGAGAGGTGCTGTAGGGCCTGTTACGCTGCTCAGTTCCACAATCTTGCACCAGCCACACAACTTGGCAGCCTTGCAAAGCTGACCCAGGTGTGGGGGGGAAGCCAGAGCCACTCTTTGCCTGGGGCGCTCTCTATCCTAGGGCTGGCCTGGTATGGGTTCCAGCTTGAACCTTTATGGTGTGACTCCTCCTATGACTAGGGTGGAGCAGCACATTTTGGTACTCTCTGTGTGGGCCTGCCACCTCCCAGAGACTGAATCCACAAGGATCAGCCACTCACAATCAAGCATCGACTGAGTGTTGTGGTTGGGTGTGTGTGCATGTGTGCTCTTTCCATCCCTCCTCACCACATGCTCTGCACAATGAAGAGAAATGACACCTACAGACTTTTTCCTGATGTGCTTGTGTTGCCCATGATAGGACCCATGTGTTGCCATGATAGGAGCACACCTTCCCTATGCGCGCTTTTGGTGTGCTCGTTTTCTCTTTTGTGATTGACACAAACTCCCTCCTTGACCCTTATTTCAACCTAACCAAATTTTGCAGTGCCTGGTGCAGCAGATATCATTTTTATTTTGCATTTTGTTAGTCTGCAAAGCCCTGCTTCTGTCTCTTGCTGGTTCATGTCAGGCTTCCTGAAATTTCTTTCCTTTAGTCCATTGCCACTGTTTTCCATCCCAGTGGTAAACAGCTGATGTCTGGGATTACTTTTTTGATACTCTCTCTGGGCTTCTGTAGTTCTCAGTCTGTGGGATTGTTTCTGGCACCACATAATATTTCTGTAGTAGACCAGGAATGAGTAGTAATCCATCTGTATTTAATGCAATAGAATAGGGATGCCAGCCTCCAGGTGGGGCCTGAGGATTCCCTGGAATTCCAGCTCATCTCCAGACTATGAGACTAGTTCCCCTGGAGAAAATGGATGCTTTGGCGGCTGGACATTCATGGCATTGTACCCCACTGAGGTCCCTGTCCACCCCAGGCATCATCCCCAAGTCTCCAGGAGTTTCCCAGACTGGACCTGGCAACCCTAGAATACAAGCACACTCTATTCCTTCTCTATGGCTAATCCTAAAACCTGAGCCTCTGGGACCTGGCCAGTTTGGTGTAGTGGTTAAGTGCGTGGACTCTAATCTGGGAGAACCGGGTTTGATTCCCCACTCCTCCACTTGCACCTGCTGATGTGACCTTGGGTCAGTCACAAGCTCTGGCACAGCTGTTCTCTCAAGGACAGTTTCTGTCAGACGTTCTCTCAGCCCCACCTACCTCACAGGGTGTCTGTTGTGGGGAGGGGAAGGGAAAGGAGTTTGTAAGCCACTCTGAGATGCCTTTGGGCAGTGAAGGGTGGGGTATAAATCCAACTCCTCCTCCTCCTCCTCCTCCTCCTTCTTCTTATTTCAGGCTGCAGAGTCTTATTATTTTAATTGCTTTTATGGTGCAACGCATCTGTAAAATTTTAATATTCAGCTCTGAGTACCTTTATGGAAAAGTGGCTAATGAATAAATGCAGAGAGGAACAAGGATTGTGCAGGGTCGCGCATACCGAAGCTTGCTGAACTCACTAGGCTTTATGGAGTTGTGGACACGGGCCCCATCTGAGACGAGGCAGAATGGGAAGTTAAAATGGTCCAGGAACAAGCTGGGCTGAGTCTACTCGATGTTGCTACAAGTCCCTGCTGCAGCAGCTGCTCAGCTCAGACCTGGCTGACAGTGTCTCCTTCACAAGGGGGGTGGGATGTCAGGGAATGAACTGACACATCATTGGAGCTGCTGGCAGACCTGTAGCCAAGGATTTTTTTAAGTCGGGGCATTTAAATTTCTTAGGGGGCACTGGCTAATTGAATGAAAGGAATACCTAGCTCCTTCCTTACACCTGCTGCAGCTCGGGGACCCTGGCTGGATGGGAAGTGAGGGGGCCTTGCCAGTAAGTCAGGGGGTCTAGCCCCGAGATGCCCCACTGTAGCTACGGGCCTGGCTGCTGGCCAAGTCTGAGCTGAGCTGAGTGGCTGCAGAAACATTGGCAAGACTCACGAGGTGTGTCTCTTCTTGCTGGTGGCTACTTGAGCTCTGAGAACTGCTGTAGAGCTTCTAGCAGAGAGTAACGTTGGCATGAAACATCTTGCTTAAACCATATTTCTGAAAAATGTAGTGCGACAAGGGCCCCGGTCATACGGGCCAGAAAACGCGGGGTAGGGGGGGTGGGAAGGCATAGCAGTTCACCCCGGAGCAAAATAAGGCGCAGTAGCCCATTCACACGGGCCATCAGGTTGCCACCCTCTGGCGCCGAGCGCCAATCACACAATGCTACTGCAGCGCGGCAAAAAAGCAGCACAGCAGAGCACGCAAGCCACTCTGTAGCAAAGGGCGCATGTGCCGTGGAGGGGGGGTGCTGTCGGTGTCTTGTGTGTGCACATGCACTATTCAGCGTTGGTGCGCATCCCATAGAAACTTACAACATCCGGAAACCCCGGGACATGGGTGGGCGTCGGAAGCTGCGGGATACTGGCGCTCCCACGATCAGACGCTGGCCTTTGTCCTGGGGTTTCCGGAAACTAGTGCTTCGACCCTAGTAGTTTTTTACTCCGCATTTTCCACGGGAAGCCGCAGGTTGGCCATGGGAGTACTACGCCTCCCAGATGTGCCAGTGTGATCGCACACGGAAAGTTCGCAGGGCTACCATGCCTTCAGCGGGGCAAATGCTCCGTGTGAACGGGGCCAAGGAAAGCTTATGAGTACTTGCCCTTGCATAGAATTGGGCTGTTGGGATGATTCACATATCCACGTTCATCACATGGTATGACTGCGCATATACAAACCATTGCATGGCGTTGAAGTCACCATTGCAGACTCAGCATCATAGAAAAATTTTCCTTCCGTTCCTTTCCTTTTCAGAGCTCCTTGATCAATAGATCTTGAGCGATGACTAAAAGAGTACTAAATTAGTTTCTAATGGAAAATATGATAGCGCGTGGCATAGTGGTTAAGAGCAGCGGATTCTAACCTGGAGAACTGGGTTTGATTCCCAGCTCCTCTTCCACATGAACCCTGCTGGGTGACCTTGGGCCAGTCACAATACTCTCAGAGCTCTCTCAGCCCCACCTACCTCCCAAGGTGCCTGTTGTGGGGAAAGGAAGGGAAGGTGATTATAAGCTGCTTCGAGACTCCTTAAGGTACAGAAAAGTGGGGTATGAAAACCAACTCTTCTTCTTCTTCTTAGCAATCAATAAGGTTATATTTGTATCACTGTCCAGCATCAGAGAGGAAATAACATCTCCTTCAGAGGGGCTGGTGTTAAGATGAGCTAGAGAAAATGCCCTAGCATATTGAAAAACTGCTAAATATCTTGTATAGGAAGGCAAGGTCCGAGGTGGTAAAGTAACAAAGAATTGGGTAGAACAAATTCTACAAGCACAGATCATCATGCTATCATAGTCAAGCTCGGTAAGACAACGCTTGACAATAGAGAGGGAGAAAAACTTTCACGTCACTTCAGATACAACATATTTCACTCCCACTCATCTCCAAGATCTGAAGTGGAGCGATGGAAGATCAGATAAGGTACTTGCATGCAGGAAGAAGAGTGAATTCAAGATCAAACAGAGAAAATCAGCTGTTTCTAACCTGGGACCAGCATTTCTTAAAATCTCTGAACATGACCTGAAATGGCCTTTTAGCACCATTTGCCAAGTCAGGAAGCCTGAAATGAAGGGCTAGTTTCTGATTTGGATCTCCGTCGCAGAACTACTTAGCACTCCTGTCAAATCCTTGGGACACTCATCAAAATTTTATAAACACAATAAGACAAAGACAGGAACCAAAGCATAGCACACAGGAGAACAGAAAGGCCAAATGTGCCACAAGTCATGCACGCTTCTGCCACTGGAAAAGATTAAGCCATTCGTTGCAAGGGGAACATTACATGATCAAGCTAGGGTGTTTCTCCCCTCCCCCCCGGTGTACTATTGCAGTTATCAACTTTTTAAAAAAAGTTTAAAATATTGTTTTGTTTCGTTGAAGCACTTTGGTTGGAAAGTCCTAGGTATATGGATGAGCTATGAGCTGACGATCTCTGCTTTTGGCTTGGTCCTAATTTGTTCTTGAGTCCTGGAGATGAAACAGCAACTGACTACTGACTGACACTATCATAAAGCATCCTGCTGGAAAATGCAGTAATGTCATTCCCAAGACTTTTAGGAATAGGACACAGCTGATCAGTCATGCTCCCTATGCTCAGCTGAGGGTGTTGGAGCCCTGGAAGCCTTGCTCCCTCTAAGCTGTGGAGTTATGTGAGCAAAAATTCTATTTTGTGAGCTGCTGGCATCAAAGTTGTGAATGACTGATTGGGCCATGGCATAAATTAGTTTGCCCAGGAGCCATCCTTCCTGAGCTAAGACAAAAATTTGTGCGCCAGAGGCTGAAAAACCGTGAGCTAGCTCACACTAACTCAGCTTAGAGGGAACACTGCAAGCAATAAAGTGAAAATTCACACGGTTTCTTTTGGAGAGAGGTACTTCTTACTGAAAGCCCTGGCCTGGGTAGCCCAGGCTAGCCTAATCTTCTCAGGCCTTGGAAGCTAAGCAAGGCCATCCCTGGTCAGTGTTTGGATGGGAGACCACCAGGCTGGTCCGGGGTCACTGTGCAGAGGCAGGCCATGGCAAATCACCTCTCCGAACATCTCTTGCCTGGAAAAACCTACAGCTCACCCTAAGTCAATTGTAACTTGATGGCATTTTCCTCCTCTTCTTACTAAAATCATTTATGACTTGCTTTACCAAAGATGTCCTCAAAGCAAGAAAATGCTGCAAAATTTTTGGAACACTTGAACCCCAGAGAACTTATGTAAAAAACCAGTACCATAACTCTCAACAATTGCTTCAGGGCTAGGTTAGGGCAACCTGACAAATGCGCCATGGGCTGAATGTCTCGTTGTAAGGATGACTGACAGGGCGCTTAAGGAAGAATGCTCTGCGGTATGAAAATGTTCTCTGCTTTTTGAAGGGGGAAAAAAATGAATAAAAGATCATTGCTGCCCTAATTATGAGACGATACATTTTGATAGATGAGCACTCAGATTCTGAATAGATGTCTGTGGCTTTAATCTGGGACATGGGTTAGGTTCCTTACATTCCACTGAAGCCGGTGGAATTTAAGCAGTGGCTGGGTATCACGGGGATGAACTCTGAAAGCCGAACTCTTTTCCTTTTCTTTTCTTTTTTGAGAAACACCTTGGATGAACAGATCAGTAATTGCTGAAAGTATTAGGCGGGCGATGTGTTTTTTTTTTTAGAAAAATGACAAGTAAATATGGAAATCATAATTGCTTAATATTGTAGAATTCTGCCAGCCGTGCTGATGAGAATTAGGAATACCTGAGTGGGTGTCGTGATTGAACAGTGAATTTGAACGTGTCAAGACATTTGTGAAGGCTGAGAGGTGGCCTCTGGCAAACAGTCCTGGGAACTCTTGCACCCCCAAATGCTGTCAGTATTCTGCATAGATATTTATACCCCAATTTTCTCCCCAATGAGGACCCAGAGCATGTATGACTATCTGCCCACTGGACAGAAGTCTCGGATGTGTGCCCGGTGCAAGGAACTCCTGGTTCTCAGGGAATGAGTTTGCACCCTTGAGGCCAAGGTGGCTGACCTGGAGAAGCAGAGACACTCAGACTCATGGAGAAGACTCTCAGGGACTTGTTAGATATGTCCTGCTGCTGTCAGGGAGCACACGGGTCAAGAGGAAACAGGGCACTGTGCTGAGGATAAGGAGAATGTGCCCTCAGAAGGGACCTGTTCTTCAGTTGGTGAACAGGTATTCTTTTGCACCAAGGAACCATCCCTGGGCAGGGAGGGAGGGGGGTTCTTGGTAGTTGGCGATTTGGTCCTTAGGCAGGTAGACAGATGGGTGGCAGACCTGCATACTTTTTTTTTTTTGTTGTTGTAAAACTCTCTTAAAGAAGAGAGAATTTTATTCTTTTTATAAGAAAAGGGAAGGGTAGACAGATGGAGAAAGAAAAAGGTGGAGTGAAAATTTTTTTCTGTTAGTGAGAGTTAGTTTAGGTTAATAACCAATACCAAGTTTTGGCATCCATCATGGTTAGAAGATCTTCTTTTTAACTAAAACAAAGTCCAAAATCACTCTGTTAATGCAGTTAGTAAAGTCCATTGGGGTTAGTAATTAAACAGCTCCTTCCAGATGTAACACGAACAGTCCTCAAAGTATCTTCTTCTTAATTTTCTTCCAGTTATGGATTAAGTCCATTTTAACTTTGAAGTCTTCCGTTCCACCACCTTCCCCTGGGCTGCTGTCTTCTGCACTTATCCCAATTTTGAATGCTGCATCCTTCTTCCTGCTGGCGTGTCTCTTCAGGAGTTTCTGTGTTTTGAAGATGAAATCCTTCTTCTTTCTTTTTTTTTTTTTTTAAACTTCTGGCCTTCAAGCTTCCAGGGCTCCACAAACTCAGCAGATGAAATTAGATCTCCCGTTTGTCGCCTGCTATGCTCGACATCCCCTTCTACTGGCAGAGTATTTCTTTTTATAAAGGCGGAATAGGCTTTGGGAGCCTTATCCACCTCTTCTTTTAACTTTATTGCTCCACTGCCAGTTAGGGGTGCCAAGACATTTGTCAAGGTAAATCCGAGATCTTCTTTCTCCTCTTCTTTAGCGCCCTGGAAACCTGGAATCAAATTCGATTTCTGTTCAATCTCCTTCATCTTTCTAGTTGTTTCCAATATCTGTTTCTGTCGACTGATGAGAACACTTTCCATTTTAAACAAAGTTTGGTTGATCTTCTGCAATTGTTCCAGCAGGGGGCACAGCATCTCCTTTTTCTGTTGATTGACAGCAAGCTCTTGGGGGGGCTATCTGGACCGGAAGTCCCTCCTCTCTTCTCTTCCGGTGTCTGCAGGGCTTGTTCCATTATCGACATTTTATTTTTTTGTTTACTTTTAAAAAGTTCGTGCCGCATCCCCCAGGAAGCTAAGATGAACACATTCTTCCATGCAGCCCCAACGGTACTTTCACCAACACTTTGTTTTCTTTCTGCCCCCCTTCGCGCTCCCTTTGAATAACTTGCTTCTCGAGGGGGTGGGGACTCCTCCCTCCTCCCAACGCTTATACGCATGCAGGGGGGCTCCGATTTACGCTTCAAAATAGATCTTCAACTCACGATTCGATGCCACTACTTCTTTTTATGTTGAACCATAGCGCTGTTTTCACTCCTGGAATTCGGTGGCGCCGCTAAGTCCCATTACGGGCACGCCGCAGCGGGGCCGATTGGGGCGGGGAGAAAGCCTCAATTTCCCGGCTGTCTGCCGGCAAAGAGGCTACTCCCCAAGCGCCCCGGTTCGGAGCCTTAACCTAAGGCTCACTAGGGTCTTTCGCATATGCGAAGACCCCCTAACTGCGCGTGGGCTAACCGCCTCCGGGAGCGTCCCGAGAAGCGGCCGCCATTCGCGACGCCGGAAACCGAAACCCTACAGACCTGCATACTTACCATATGGTGACTTGCCTGCCTGGTGCAAAGGTAGCAGACATTACGCATGTTCTAGATAGACTGGTAGACAGTGCTGGGGAGGAGCCAGTGGTTGTGGTACGTGTTGGCACCAATGATGTGGGGAAATGCAGCTGTGAGGTCCTGGAAGAAAACTTTAGGCTGCTAGGCAGGAAACGCAAGGCCTTCTTAGAAGTGCTACCTGTTCCACACGGAGAGACAGGCACAAATCAGAAGTCTCAGTGAATGAATGAATGAATGAATGAATGAATGAATGAATTTTATTGTCACAGCATACAGCCAGGTATACAACCTACTTACAGAAGTCTCAATGCGCGGCATTCACAATGGCATTTAAATATCCATGCTGCTTGTCCAAAAAAAAAATTAAAAATTAAAAACAAGGGGGAAATAGAACTTGTACACCGATTTAGGGGGGAAGATAGTGGAAGGTGCTGTGGGTGGGGAGTGACCTTTGAGGGGCGGCAAAAGGGTGGGAGGGAATCTGTGTGCTTTTCAATTACCTTCAGCTTGGAAGCAAAACAAGAGGCAAATCAGCACAAAACCACTCTCAGAAAACCTGGGGAAACAGCGACCAGAAAGTGAACTGAGTGCCAAAGGGAGGAAAATCAATCTAGAATGACAAAGAAAACCCAATGGACATGCATGGTGGAAGCAAGGGAAAACACCCGTGTATAAGAGGCCAAAATGTTGTGCAAATGAAGGCTGAATTTCTCTACAACTTCATACATATACTGTGAGGATGCTATCAAAAAGAATGATCATGTATGTTAGGGATCAGGGAGAGTTTCGCATACAAGATTTTGAAATTCAGGTGGGAAATTCTCTACCTCTTTCTTCAATAAAACACGAGTTTTATCCTGCCTACTTTTGTAAGTCAAAGAAGATTAGTTCTCATCCACCCCCTTCTCCAAGTAGCACCCTGAAAACCCTGGAAATGACGCTAGGAGATATGGGACCCTTGAGGATGGAAAGCTCCAGAAACTGGGGAGGGTGAAGGTGAAGGGAATGGAGTGAGATCACCTTCTGCAGAATGTCAGATGGACACAGCCCAGTTCTGTTGTTCTGCATTTGGTAGATTGTTCATTGTTGTATCAATATTGTATAGTATATAGAAGAAGAGAGAAGAGGAGATTGGATTTATACCCCGCCCTTCACTACCCAAAGGTGTCTCAGAGCGGCTTACAAACTCCCTCCCTTTCCCCTCCCCACAACAGACACCCCGTGAGGTAGGTGGGGCTGAGAGAACTCTTGACAGAAACTGCTCTTTTTCAAGAACAGCTCTGCCAGAACTACAGCTTGCCCAAGGTCATCCAGCCAGGTGCAAGTGGAGGACTGGGGAATCAAACCTGGTTCTCCCAGATTAGAGTCCGCACACTTAACCACTGCGTCAAACTGGCTCTCTGAGATATATTGTATAGTATGTAGACAGATTGCAAAATAGCTTCAGTACACTATATTTGGACACCAAGAAAAAGGCGCCTTTCGTGTCAGCAGTGGAACTGAGTTGTTCAAAAGGAATGTCAATTTAATTACAGCTGCATTATTACCCCATCACATGGAATGTTTATAATTGGCATTGGAAACTTTTCATAAACCCCGATGGGAATGTGTATATCTGTGCAGCATTCATAAACTCGGAGGAATATCTCTTCCAGTTTCTGAGCACAGAGAAAGGTGGGCGAAACTGATACTGTTTTTCTTCCTGTTGGAAATCCCTGTTAGCACTGGACTACTCATCTAGCAACTCCATCCTCAACTTCATCTTGACAGGGATTGGGATGATGACTAAGGCCTCCATTGGTGTGTCTGAGAGATGCCAGCGTAGCCCAGGGCAGCTCCAGGAGTATGGGTGGAGCAGGGCTTAGGCAGCTTCCTCAACCCCTCCAGCTACAGCAAAGACCCTGGCATAGCCCAAGTTGTCCAACTCCAGCTTGGGAAGTTCCTGGAGGCAGTGCCTGGAGTCCTGGGGACTGTAGAATCTGGGGACTGTGAGGGAGTTCAGGGGTAGTGGTGCAGAGTGCGGCCTACAAAGCTCTTGTTTCTTTCAGGGGAGCTGACCTCTGTGGCCTGGAAATTGGTTGTAATTCTGAGAACTCCAGGCCCAAAGAGTTCCTCTCTGTGCCCAAGCCCAGAGGCAGCTGACGATGCTAGCTAAGTCTGCAGCCAATCACCTCCCCCTCCGCAGCCAGTCACAGCCCCGAGCACCATCTAAACCCCAGGGAAGACACACAGAAATCAGATACCACCAGTGTTCTCTCTAAGCTGAGTTAGTGTGAGCTAGCTCACAGTTTTTTAGCCTCTGGCTCACACATTTTTGCCTTAGCTTAGGAAGGACGGCTCCAGAGCAGATTAATTTATGCAGTAACCAAATCGCTTGCTCACAACTTTAATGCCAGTAGCTCACCAAGTAGAATTTCTGCTCACAGGACTCCACAGCTGAGAGGGAGCATTGGATACCACCACGGAGTTATATCTCTCTGGGCCTATGTTGTGCATGCTTAGGAGTACAGAGCCTTTGCTCTTTTGCTGTGGGATACACCAGTGAAAAGCACTTAGCCCCATAGAGAGGGTAGGCAGCACATGCAGCCTAGGGGAGAGCAAATGCTCTTGTTACGTATGCATAATACTGCTTGACTCAGGACCCCAACCCAGGACCAATGCTCCCTCTAAGCTGTGGAGTCTTGTGAGCAAAAATTCTGCTTGGTGAGCCACTGGCATTAAAGTTGTGAGCGAGCGATTTGGCTGCTGCATAAATCAGTTTGCTCTGGAGCCCTCCTTCCTGAGCTAAGACAAAAATGTGTGAGCCAGAGGGTAGAAAACTGTAAGCTAGCTCACACTAACTCAGCTTAGAGGGAACACTGCCTAGGACACAGACCCCAAAGGCAAGAGACCATGCTTTCCCAACAGCCATGCAATGGCACAGGTAAGCAAGGCAGGTGGGTCTCACAGCCTGTTGCAAACTTTTCTTCCCTGCCCTCCACAGGTGTGTTAGCAGCCCTGCCTCTTACAATATTTGCTATCAGTAAGTGTACACAGTGCTGGGAAGCAGGCGGTGTGTGTGTGGGGGGGAGAGATGGCATCCCAGTAACATGCTGTCAGCATGATATCATGATGGTGTCTCCCTCACCTGTTGGCAGAGGACACAGGTAATGTGATTGCTACCCACCCCCCTCCAATTTGTTACTGGCATCCAAACACCTGTGACACCTCTGGCTTGTTGGATTGGAGATCTCAGGGCTATTTTTGGGCAGGAACATAGAAATGGAGTTCCAGCTGGCTCCTGAGTTGGCCACACCCAGCAGGAACTCATTAGCATAACAGGCCACACCCAATGGCAGAAACTCATTAGGATTGGCTACATTAGGTAGGTTTTGACAGCAAACAAGGTAAACAGAATAAGAAGCAACAGGTGGGTAACATGGGGGTGTGGCCTTATATGCTAATAAGTTTCTGCTGTTTGGTGTGGCCTATTATGCTAATGAGTTCCTGCTGGGCTTTTTCTACAAAAAAAGCCCTGGAAGATCTAAAGAACAGCACTAATAGCTGATGACTGAGGGACACTTCCACAGAGATCGTAAACCTCTGAATGCCCGAATATGAGGTAACATGAGGGAAAGGCTTTGGCCTGTAAGGCTTGTTTGTTGGACCTCCATGGCAACTGGTTGGTTGTGTGTAGGACAGGATGCCGGTCTAAATGGACTGATCCAGCAGGGTTCTTCTTGCATTCTAAGTGGGGAGGGAGGCAAGAATGTCTATAGGCTCCCATTACCATCTGATGGTTTGGCATTGTATGTGAATTGAGCCACGGCCTACCGATGTCAATAAAAAAACCTGAACTAACTATGGCCCCAGTCATATAGGCCAGAAAACACGGGGGGAGGCATGGCAGTTCATCCCGGAGCAAAATAAGGTGCGGTAGCCCGATCACACGGGTTGCCATGCTCTGGCACAGAGCGCCAATCACACAGCGCTGCTACAGTGCAGCAAAAAAGCAGCGCAGCAGAGCACGCAAGCCGCGCTTTAGCAAAGGGCGTATGTGCTGTTGGGGGGGATGGGCCGCTGTCAGTGTCTTGCGTGTGCGCATGCATCATTCAGCGTTGGTGCGCATCCCATGGAAACTTACAACATCCGGAAATCCCGGGACATGGGCAGGCGTTGGAAGCCATGGGATACTGGCGCTCCCGCAATCAGACGCCGGCCTTTGTCCCGGGGTTTCCGGAAACTAGTACTTTGACCCTAGTAGTTTTTCACTCTGCGTTTTCCATGGGAAACCGCGGGTTGGCCATGGGAGTGCTACGCCTCCCAGATGTGCTGGGTATGATCGCGCATGGGAAGTCTGCAGGGCTACTGTGCCTTCAGCGGGGCAAATGCTCCGTGTGAACGGGGCCTTAATTTGGCTTCTGTCCAGATTCCTGCTTATCAATGAATAGGGTATAGTTCTGACTAGATAATGGTAAAAAGCTTTTTCATTGTTGATGCAACTTGTGAGATATGGAATAGTATAGCAACGAGACAGACTGGCGTATTGGAGCAAGTGAAAGCATGTTTTGAAAGGTATTTTTGTAGGAAGAGCGCATCCTCAAACAAGAATAGATAGGCTCTTTAAAAGAACCAATACAGGAGCTTAGTATTGGTGTCCATTGCTTGAGTGAAAAGAGACACCATAATTGGATGACTTGCATCAACCCCCCCCCCCCACAAAGGCACATGGGAAAATGCTGCGTTATTCCCACACAGGCTTCAGCCTCTTTACAACAATTCATTACCAAGAGTAATTCATGCTTGGTTGAGACAAAGCCCAAGTTTTGATAGATTGAGCTCCATGAATAGACAATGAAATGGCTGTAGGTCGACAGGGAAAGAACAGCAGCTTGTTACGTTTGTGTGTGTCAGGTCTTTCGATCAAGTTAGTCATGGCCTGCAGGGGAAAGAGACCAAAATAGGCTTTGATATGACAAGTTAACACACTAATGAGAAAGTGGGTGGAACATATTTTCACTGGGTGTGCTATCCTTATTGAGATTAAGATATATTAAAAGGACCAAGAGGTATTTTTGTTGAGGGGTTTTTTTGGTGCTGTATCTGCATGATAGAACCATCTCCCTTTCTCTTGTGAGTTATTCTCCAACAGCCTTGAGATCGCCACTTCCCTTACATATCCTATAACATCCCAAGAATGTGTTCCAAATTAATCTAACATTAGAATTACTGGTTTCTTATTCAAGATGAAGTCCTTGACGTTTTGCAGTTGATTCTATGAGTGAAATATGAGACTCGGCCTGGTGTAGTGGTTAAGAAGAAGAAGAAGAAGAGATTGGATTTATACCCCGCCGTTCACTACCGAGAGGAGTCTCAGAGCAGCTTACAAACGCCTTTCCCTTCCCCTCCCCACAACAGACACCCTGTGAGGTAGGCCGGTCTGAGAGAGCTCTGACAGAAACTGCTCTTTTTCAAGAACAGCTGTGCTAGAACTATGGCTTGCCCAAGATCATCCAGCAGGAGCAAGTGGAGGAGTGGGGAATCAAACCTGGTTTCCCCAGATTAGAGTCCGCGCACTTAACCACTACACCAAACTGGCTCTAATCTGATTATATTAGAGCAGCAGATTAGAACAGCAAACTCTAATCTGGAGAGCTGGGTTTGATTCCCCAATCCTCCTCCACATGAAGCCTGCTGGGTGACCCTGGGCCAGTCACAGCTCTCGCAGAACTCTCTCAGCCCCACCTGCCTCACAAGGTGCCTGTTGTGGGGAGAGGAAGGGAAAGGCGATTGTAAACTGCTTTGAGACTCCTAAAAGTAGAGAAAAGAAGGGTATAAAAACCTTCTCTTCTTCTTCTATAAAAAAATTAACCTTTCCCACCTGCCAAACTTTAATGGAAGCTAAAACAGAGTAAAAGATGAGGCTACAAATAAACAGGAGAAATTTTCTTCTCTTGACTTCACCCCCTCCCTTGGGGGCTGCCACCCCCATGATGGTGGTCCCCCCGCCTTCAGGGGCCCCAATCTGCCACCACCCAGCTGGCCAGCGAGGGAGCCCCACCCCTGAAAAGCCACGTTGCACATGACATGCCTGACACAATGACATCACCTGGAGGTGATGCCATCACGCCAGGCACGTCGCATGAGGGGCACTCTAGCATTTTGCTAAAAATTTGGTGACCATAGAGTTTTCGGCCAAATGCTAGAGTGCCCCCTGCACAATGTGCCCGGTGCAATGACATCACCTCTGGGTGATGTCATCACAGTGTCTGCACACTTCGTGTGCATGCCAGAAGATCCAGGAACCTGGGCTGGAGCCCCTTGCCGGCAGCCAGAAGACCTGGCAACCCTACTTCCCTCCTCCACCCTGTGAGCATCAGAAGAACAGCTGCTTCATGTGCCTCTTAGAAATTTTCCCAAAATTGCATCAAAGACTTCTTCCCATTTGACTCAAAATATTTCACTGTGAATCCAAGATAAGGAGAGGAAATATGTGCCACTTCTCTTATTCCCGTGTTAGAAATGGACGTGACATATTCAGCCTCTGACATGTTTTCCAGTGATGATAACCATGACTGGGTTAGATCCTGCAGGTCCATTTTGCTAACAGTGATGCTTTTCCTCCACCTCCGCTGATGGGAAAACCTCTTGCATCGGGGCAAGTCTTATGGCAGCACAGAAAACCATCTCCATTCATGGAATTGATCCAGTGGACCCAAGCCATTGCATTTGCACGTCACCTATAACAGCTTGTTCTTATGACGGTCCACAAGCCCATTCATGCAGAGATTTGTTGGTGTGTCGAAGGTTCATGGAGTGTGGGATCAGAGCCTATAGATTTACAGCAATGTTTCCAATGGTTCTCATAATTCCTTTTTATTCATGTGCTGTTTTCACAAGTGATCTATTGCTTGGTTGAAAGGCAGGTATTTCAACAGATGAGTATCCACAGCGGGATACGAGGCAGGAGCAATGTTATAAAATTTATTTTATTGGTGCCGTTTTATCGCCCTCCTCTCTCATGTGTACAAAACTGTAAAATAAAATAATCATAAACCCCAATAAAAATAAAAGTATAATTCTTCCCACTAAAATTACAATAAATAACATGACATTAGACTCCAGTAGCAAGAAGCTTAGGCCAATAGTGTCAGCAGAGACACCGGTTCAACTGGCAATGACAGAAACATGAGGCTGCATATTGGCCACTGGTTTCAGTTCTTGATGTCAATGAGACTCTGAGTATGTCTGCATCAGTGCTTTCCCGCAGTTTCTTACAGATTTGCAAGTATCTGGATTTATACCACATTGTAGCTCTCAACCAGAACTGAAGAAGGTGACCTAGGCTAGCCTACGATGATGATGATGATGAAAAAGAAGAGAATAGATTGGATTTATACCCCACCCTTTACTTGGAGTCTCCCCACAACAGACACCCTGTGAGGTAGGTGGGGTTGAGAGAGCTCTCTTGAGAACTGTCCTTGAGAGAACAGCTCTGACAGAACTATGGCTTGCCCAAGGTCATCCAGCAGCTGCAAGCAGAGGAGTGGGGAATCAAACCCGGCTCTCCCACACGTAACCACTACACCAAACTGTGTGTGCCTTCTTTGGTAGCTAATATGATTTATTTATTTATTATGAAATTCAATTTGCTAGGCTGCCCTTCCCTGCAAGCAGGGCTCAGGGCAGCTTACATAAAATAAACACAGTAATACTCCATTAAATAACCATTAAAAATTACTAAAACAATATACATCAGACAATACAGCTTCATCATTGAAGATGGCAAAAAAATTCTGTTCCCCCCAGCCCCTTGAGTGAAGGGCTATGGGGGGCTGTGCAGGAGGGTACGAGAGTGCCATCCATTACTGTCCTCAACCGAAGGCCTGGTGGAACATCTCTGCCTTGCGGGCCCTACAGAAAGGTAGTAAATCCTGAAGGGCCTGGATTTTTTCAGGCAGAGAGTTCCACCAGGCAGGGGGCCAAGGCTGAAAAGGTACTACCAGTTCTACAGGGATGATACTAGCATGGTGTTTTTTCCACCCCACACTGTGCTTGCTTTTAACATAGAATAATCCTTTTTTACCCCTGCTGCATCATCATTAGGGTGGCAGTAGGTGGAAAGACTGGGAATGCTTTGGTTTTAAAGGTGAGCAGTACCCTATGACTTCTTCTACTGAATTAATGGTGCAATCCTAAGAGGAGTTATGGCCTTCCAAGCCCATCGACTTCAATTAATTAAACAGAGTTTAGGATTATGAAGGAAGGTTCCTAATGCTTTAGTTATACATAAAACCTTGAATGAATGAGCGTTGCAGTTGTTCCTGCTGAAGTAAGTCCAGAGTGAGTTGGATTTTGAAAGAATAGAGTAGAAACCAAGGCTTTTCTTTCATTTCAGTGCTTCACAATTTTTATGGATTCCCTCTGTATTTAATTTCACAATTTCCACATTGCCTGACACATTTTTATGTAGGCTATCTCACCCTCATCCCTTCCAATTTGTCAGGTTACTATTAGGAGGGCCAACCTGGTCTTGCTTGTGAATTAGCAGGACAGGAAAATGGAAATCCAGTGTATTAGATGAATTTTAAAGTCAGTTGTATGCAAACTTGGTTCATGCTTCCTTTGCCTTATCGTGGGACCGTCAATGAAGAGCTAGTTCTTATGAGCATTTCAACTTGTGGCGATCACGGCTATCAGACAGGTTGATTTCACCTGCCTCAGACTATAGCAAGCTCATCACATGCTTGTCACTTTGGTACCTCACAACTAACTAGCCTTTGGTGTGGCTTACAGCAGTGTGTCAAAAGCCACCTATGTATAGTGTAATTGCACAACTGCCTGTCATGAGCTGGCATTGGTTGGAATCACCATGAAACTAATACCGAGGCACATAGGCCATGTCTACTTAGCACTTCCTGAAATCCTAATGAACTGTAAGACACAACATAGTAGCCTGGTAAATGTACTAGGAGGAAAGAAAATTATTTTATTTTCTTTTTGTGGGAACGCTGATGTGGCAAACAACAAAAGTAAGAGGTACAGGTAGGGGTGGGCACAAACCAGCGAAATACACTTTGGTTCATGGTTTGTGGCATGCCCCCTTCATGAACCATAGAAGACCACCATGAATTTTTAGCCACCTCATGAATTTGTTCAGTTTGTGAGGTTCATGGGGCAGTAGAACACCCCCGCTTGGTGTGCTAGAGACTCAAAACTCACAGGGAATCTCCAACTGACTCTCCTTTACCTGCTCTTCAGGTTTAGTGAGGATTGGATTTATGGGGTCCAAGTTATGTCCCGCTCAAAGAAGGTGCCCCCAGGAAAGTTTTTTCTGGGGAAATGACTCAGACCCCATAAATCCAATACTCATCAAACTCGGAGGGCAGGTTGAGGAGAGTCAGCCAGGGATCCCCTGTGAGTTTGGTGTCTCTAGCTTGCACAGGGTCTGTTCTGTACACTCCTGAACTTCCTAAACCTGCACCTGACAGCTGACAGGAACATTTTGACAAGAGGTTCAGGAGAGCATAGAATGGATCTCATGCAAGCTAGAGACATCAAAGTCTCAGGGGAACTCCTCCAGTTGCTCCTCTGCATGCCCTCTAAGTTGTTACTTTGAAGTTTTGTAAACATTTTGATTGAGTAGAAACAATCTGTCTGGAAATATATCTGTTCACAAACCAGCATAAACCTCCATGAAAAAGTTGAAAGTTTGTGGAAAGCTTGTGCTGGTTACCCTACCATGAACCTGACTTTGCAAAGCATGAACTGGCCAAAATTCATCCTGAACTTTAGTTCATGAGCTGCTTCATGCCCATCCCTAGGAACAGGTGTGAGCACATGAAGTTGAGGTATTGGAGGTGACCACTTTCAATCATGTAGCCTCTTGGCCGGCCAGCGTAGTCTATTCCATCCGTCTGGACTGTGGAAACTGGAAACCAGAGCAGCTCTTGTAGTCTTTAAGCAATCTTGAACCCTGGGTCCAAAGCTTATTGGCCAAACTCTCCAATTTTCACAATTAAAGGCACTCCCTCACAGTCTCATATATATGTGTGTGAGAGAGTGTGACAAAGTACTTGGAAATTTTTTACCCATATTGGTGAAAGATGTAAAAACAGGTTTGCCACTTCCCTTGGAGCCAGCAGCACTCCTTTTTAAATAATTGCCCGTTATTCTGAATGGGAAGCTACAGAACATACATGGCTTGCCTTGCAACCAGATTTCCAGTGGGCATTGATTTCTACTTGACATCCCTAGGAACTGGCAGGAATCTGAGGGTCAGTCCGTGTTCCATCCGTTCCTTCTCAGGAGTTAGGATTTGTTTCCTCTTTTGAAGAATATTTGCTGTCTTCCTTACTCTCCCTTTGGTGAATTTCCTCTAACCTTTTATTCAGACAAAGCAAAACAGTTGTAATGATTTATGTGCTGTTAAAATAATACAGCTAGGAAATGTTTGTTGGTTAAGTCGTTGCAGCACACTTGTAACTGGCTATCTTTGTAGATTCAGGTGGTCAGCCTGGAGGTTTTGCTCTGAAGCAGCAGAACAAAGTTTGAGTCCGGTGGCACCTTTGAGACCAGCAAAGTTTTATTCTGGATATAAGCTTTTGTGTGCACACATACTTTATGCGCGCACATGAAAACTTATACACAGAATAAAGCTTTGTCGGTCTTAAAGGAGCCTCCGGGCTCAAACTTGGTATCTTTGTATCATTTATGATGCAGGACTCAGTTTGGGCCATTCTCTGTTGGAAGCACATTTGTTTTGGATATAGAATAAGTTGTTGTGCGGACTTGTCACAACTCAGCTGTTTTTTGTGAAGAGTAGAAAGCAGGGGCTAAACCCCTGTTTTCTGCTCTTCACGAACCCCCATAAACTGCGTGAAAATTCATGAAAGTTCGTGGCGATTCTTCAGTTCACGAACACTGCTTCACCACAAATCGGCCAAAATTGCTGATGAACTTTAGTTCATCAGCTGATTCGTACCCATCCCTAGTCCCTATTAAGTCTTGAAGTTCATTAGGTAACCTTGGGCCAGTCAGAATCTCTCAGCTAATTACAATTCATAGGGCTTTTGTGAGGATAAAACAAGTACCTTTGTTGAAGTAGTATGCTTAAGGTTACAGTTGTGTATGGCATACAGGAGCTGTATCTCATCACAGGTATACTCACAGGATTTGAACTCAAATGAAAGGAGAGGAGGTTCCATTGTGACTCTGATGGAGTATTAATTGCACCAGTTGTGTGACCTGTACAAATTTTTGCTGCACATATATGCCAGTCTCAGTACAATAGAATGCAATGGAGCTTCTTTGCTGGATGACCTATTACACATATGTCCACATTGGGACAGCTTTTGTCCAGTTGAGTCAATGATGCACATGCTCACTTGTGTACGGTGATAGATTCTGAAGTGTAAGAGCTCTTTTTGACACCCCGTAGCCACATCTCCAGGAAGACTATAACAACAACAACAACAACAAAATGAAATTGCACCCAGTTCCTTGGAATGAAGGTTAGCTTCTAGACCACATGGGGCCCCAGTAAGAGGTCTCTAGGATGCACAATGCTTCAAAAGTTGAGCATAGATACCATTCCAATTGCTGTTTCACAGTACTGGCTAAGCTGAGCAGAAAGTCATCTATTTGCATTGTTCCATCAATTTGCTGATGGCCTTAAGCCAGCCACTCTTACAAGGCAGAGATGATAATTTTGATTTACTTCATAGAGTTGTCTGCAAGGACTGCAGCAAGATAATATATACGAAGAGGCCCTGCTGGATCACACAGAGGACCTGGCTTCACACAGTGGCCAACCAGATGTTTCCAGGAAGCCCACAGGTTTGGCATGAAGTCGAGGGCCCTTATCTGTTTCCCCCCATCACCACCAGCAGGTGGCTTGGCTTAAAAGACTTAGTTAGATTAATAAAGGCTAGGTTATAAAAAGTAAAAATGGAAGTTCTGTGTTTAGAATCAGCGCCCTTCTGACTGCTAGATGCTGTAGGCAAACCGGGAAGGGATATCTATATTGTGCATAGCTTGTGATCTCTCTGCTCACTGTTGTGGGTGACTCCAATATATTGTACTAGACGGATGTATGGTTGGATCCATCCAGCTAATTCTTCTGTTTATCCAACTTGTTTGCAGATCTGGCCCTTGTTGTTCATATTTGACATTTTTCTCTCCCCCTTAAAAAAGGGGGGGATAAAAGCTTAAAAACTGCCCAGCCCTCAGTGACCTCCTTTAGCTAATCTCTCCCCCCATCCCTCCCTCCCTCTCATCTGTCAGTCTCTTAGTTCTAATGAGCCAAGCAATTACATTGTATAAGCAGTGCAAGGAGACTTCGGTGGTGGCTCTCTTTCAGCAGAACTAGTGCCCCCACCTTTGCAGGTCTGTTGAACCAGAAATACACATAAATACCTGAAAGGTTTTACAGACCCAAACAAACAAACAGATTAGACAATGGGAAGGTTGAAAGGGGGACTTGGTAGTTAGGAATCCTTAACGATTCATTGGAAGAATATTCAGATCATGTCTAGGCAGACTGGGATCCCTCATTGCCTTAACTCTCTGAACAAACAAAATCATGCCTAGCCAGACTGGAGGTAATGTGTAGTCTATCGATATTTTCTGGGTCAGAAGAACCTCCTCTTTAGTATAAATCTGTGTCTGCCTCCATGTCACTTTACGTTGAAATAGTAATATCCTACCTTTTGGGAGAGGGGAAAGAGAACTTTAAAGATAGGTTCCACTTGATATGAATGCAAAAATATCTCTGTACTTTTCTTTTGGGTTTGTTACATGAATCAAGGTAGAAGATGAAATAGCTTCATTCTCCGGATTACTTGTTCTCTGAGCATTTACACTGGCGGTTCCCAGCACTGCACCATGGCGCCCACCAGTGGGTTTATTGGTGCCAATTTTTTTTCATCCCCAAAGCACCTCCTCCCCACAGCATAGAACCAGTTCTGACTTTTCTCCACTTCACTGGTACTTCAATACAACACAGGAGTCAACCTTTGAGTCAACTCATTCACCACAGAAGAGTGTTCCAACATTATGTGATTGGACCCAGTGTCTCCTGGCAGCCATTTTCAGGTGGACTCCCACTCCTAGTTCTCAGAATTCCCAAGTGCCCATGTGTTCGATGAGACTGGGGTCCCCTGATTTACCAGAACAGACTTTCTTCAAGCAAACAAGCAAACAAAAAAAACCCCCTTTCCCTCACATTCCCAAGGGATGGAAAGTGATAATTTTACTATGTGTTCATAAATGCTGGAAGAGAACAGGCAAATCCCAAAAGAAAAGGAAGTATTTCACCTGGATACAGCAGAAGAAAACTTGCAACAGGAAGTAGGATATGTAGTTTAAAGGGAAGCATTGTTATATTCAGTGTCATGTAGATCCTTAGTTTTGCTTCCAGTAAGATGCTGAGCAGTAATTGCTCAGCAGCACAATATAACCGTTGTGCAAGTAGTCCCTCGTATACCTTCAAGTCTTGACCACAAATGTTACAGACTATAACTTTTAACCCCACCGATTTCTTTTCTTCCTCTCCTCTATATATCTGTATCTATCAGCAGGCTGAAGTTTCAGTCATATCTCTGATGAAGCAAACTTCAGCACATGAAAGGGTATGCCACTGTTAGTTTTTAATGGTGCTACAGAATATTTTGTCATTTTACCTACAGCAGACTATGGCTAACCCTCTAGAATTTGGCAGCAGTAACTAGACTGACTAGAGTAACTAGCGTGACATGAGTTTCTTTTATGTGCATGCTGTAATGTCTGTGCATTGTAACCTTCAGAAATTAGGCTCACTGAGGCTTTAAACAACTAAGAAGCAGTTTTAATACATTCAAATCCATACAGTTTAATAGGGATGGACCACAAACTGCATTTTGCAGTTCAGTTCGTGGTCCATGGCTGAACCATGAACCCATACAAACCAGGAGGTCGGTTCGTGAACCGACCCAATTTGTATTGGTTCATGAGCCATTTAAAGTTTAAACTTCTGCTTTCTGCTCCATATAGCTTTTCACAGGGAGCAGAAAGCAGGGGTTCCAAACAGCTGAGCAGTAGAACCACTACTCAGCTGTTTTTTGCTCTTCATGACCCGCCATGAACTGCACCAAAATTCGTGGCAGTTCGTGGCAGTTCTTCAGTTCATGAATATCATTTAGTGAACCACAAACCACCCAAGATTTGTGACAAACTTTAGTATGTCAGCTGATTCAAGCCCAATCCTACAGTTTAAACACTTCCACTACCTTCTAGCCTTGCGGTCCAGTAGAAGACCTGAAATAGACAAGTCTGCAAATCAGGGTCTTCTGAAATTGTGACTAGGATAAAAAATAGACCCACCATACATACTACACATGTGAATGTGCACTTCTGTTATTTGCTACATTTGTTTGTTTAGAATGTTTCTATGCCACCTCTTCAGAGTCCTGTTTGGTTGGTTTACAATCAAAACTGACATTATTAAAAAACACACACACAATCCATTGGACATAAGCAGCATAAGACCTGCCCATAAAACAAAAGCTGACTATTAAATAGCTGATACGATAAACCCCCTAAGTAAAGGGTGAATTAAAAAAAAATGTGTTTTAGCTTGGCATCTAAAAGATAGTAAAGTTGGTGCCAGGCAAGCCTCAAGGGGGAGGGCATTTTAGAGGTGAGGTGCCACCACAGAAAAGCCCTGAAGGGGGTGGGGCATAGAGGGGAGATCCTGAGATGCAGAACCTGATTGGCAGGCTGGGCAGGAGGAGATGGTCAGGAGTCTTGGTCCCAAGCCATTTATGGCCTTAAAGGTAAGAACCAGCACTTTGAATTGTGCCCAGAAATAGGTAACCAGGGGCAGATCTTTCAGCACAGGGACCATATGATCCTTGTAACCCGTCCTGACAGTAGCCTGAACACGACATTTTGGACCAATTACAGTTTTTGAACTGTTTTCAAAGGCCCCACATAAAGTGTATTACAGAACTCTAACTTAGATATGGATAAAAAATTAAAACATTATTCCTTGTGCTGGACACGTTGGCATGGACAGGGCTGCTTGGGCTCCCCTCACTGGCCAGCTAAGCAATGACGGATTGAGGCCCCTGAAAACAGGGAAACCCCCGCCCCCATCGGGGGGATGGCAACCCTAACATATGCCCATATATTTTTAAAATTACCAAAAAGCAAACAAACCCAAAAGGAAAAAGAGATAAACACCGCTGGTTAAACTGCATTGGGTATGTGACCTCTTGAGCCAAGTGTAGCCAGGTTACAAAGCATGAGCACGGCTACTATCTATATGCTTACCTAACTATCAATAAGGCAACTGCAATGTAAAGCCCATTCTTCTAGGAAGGAAGTCCTATGCACTTCTGAATAAAATGCACAGACTCAGCTGTTAAAATGTCTCACTCAGACAGCCCTGACCAATGAGAAATGAACAGCACCAACCAATCAGGTGTGAAGGTTGTGCTTTGGAGCCTCGGCTTATGTATTCTATAAAATTCTGTCGAACGAAGTTTGTCCAGTGGCATCTTTAAAACCATCAAAGTTTAATTTTGTGCACACACATGGAAGTTTATCCCCAGAATTAAACTTCATTAGTCTTAAAGGAGCCTCTGGACTCAAACTTTGATCTGTTGCTTCAGACAAAACATGGCTACCCACCTGAATCCAAAATTCTGTTGTCAGGAGAATTCCTGCCTGATTTTTATCTCTTCATGGTCCTGACTTCGTGTTCCCAGTGACCTGACTTTCTAACCCAGGAGAACTTCCAAAACACATGCTGGGAGGGACTGACGTCAAATACTGTTTTGTGCCGCAGGGATAATAACAAGGTACATACAATTGCAAGATATTTGAAACTCTGCTGCTACCAGGACTAGTTTTTTTGTTTAATTCCACTTTTCCCTTGAAACATGCCAAGGGAAGATGAAATAAAATGTTCTCCTGTAACATTTTATGCTGCCTATTAATAAATGTAATGTACTCAGCCAATTGCGTAAGGATGCAAGGACAATGAAGGAGATATTTCCTCGCTGATGTGCTACCTTAATGGAGATTTAAACCAAATGTCTACAGTTGGTTGGAAGTTAATGTAATTTGCAGGGTGGGGTGGGCGGTTGTCTGCAAGTGCACTAGAGTTTGCCAAGGAAAGTTTGTAGAACTAATTTAGTTATGCCAGTTTTTTTACATAGGGCCTTAAGAAGGCAGGGTGGTGGTGTAAAGCAGCAAGAATGGAATGGAGACATTTTTCAATACCGGACCATTTGTTTTAAGCTGAATGGGTTTTCTAACAGCCCGATGCTGTGCACCTTTTTCTTCGGAATTAGTTTCTGTGGAATGCATCCCATGCTGTGGAACTGACTCATTTGCAATCCTAAGCAACCTTATAACAAAAGGGATCACGGTGAACAAGGAGTCCAAAAGTACAACCAACACTGTGCGAAACAATCCAGTAAATGATATTATAACAACAACAACAACATTCTTTAGATTCAATATATATAGAATAAATTAAGTAAGTCAATAACCATGGCACAGTGAGCATATATACACACCAGCTGGTGTTAATTCTTGCAAGCAAAGTCTCTTTTTTCTTCTGTTGACAGAATGAAGCAGTCACCGCGCTCCTCCGGTTCTCCATTTTGCCAAGCTGAAAAGAGACGAGGCAGCTGTTTAACCCGATTAGGGGCTTCTGTTCTGCTTTGTATAATATTTGAAGGCTTTGGTTCCGGTCTCTCTGCAGTCGTAGAATCATAGAGTTGGAAGGGACCTCCAGGGTCATCTAATCCAACCCCCTGCACTAGGCAGTCCTGAGGAAGTTTGACTGAAACTGCTTCTTTGCAATCCGGAGAAGCATGTCGACTGCTTCATTCTGTCAACAGAAGAAAAATTAGAGAGATTTTGCTGGTGAGAATTAACACCAGCAGTTGGTGTATATATATGCTCATTGTGCTGTGGCTATTGACTTAGTTTATGTGTGTGTGCACTGAATATAAAGAGTGTTATTGTTATTATTATATCATTTACTGGATTGTTTCACATGGTGTTTGTTGTATCTTAGGACTGCAAACTAGCAGGAGTTAGTACCACATTATAGCTACAGTCTTGCTTGGGAGTAAGCTTCATTGAATATTACAGGACTTATTTCTGATTATGCCTGCATAGGATTGTTCCCTGGCCTGAGTAAATATTTGTATGTTTGTGCTGTGCTTTATTCAAATGATCAGTATAGGTAACATGTTTGAATATGCTTCTTTACACTATGCTTTTCTGGCAGCACTCAAAGCATTTTTATGCCACCTTGTGCTAAGGTGGGCTCTCTTTAGCAAGTTGGGCTGCTGGAATAAAAGTGACCCAAAATCTTTCTGGTTGACGCAGACCATACAGAGCGGAATCTCCTGTTTTACAAATGTTCTATTCATTGTAGATGTTGGTCTTTCTATAAGTTTTTGTATTCAGGGAGGAGAGGTCTGTCAGTGGCTACTAGCCATGGCGAATGTGGGGAATCCCCATGTTCAGAGGCAACCAGCCTCTGTTTCCCAGAGCCAGGAGTAGGGTTGCCAGGTCTGGGCTGGAAAATACCTGGAGACTTTGGGGGTGGATCCGGGAGATGGTGGGGAGGGGCCTCAGCATGGTACAATGCCATAGAGTCCACCCTTCAAAGCAGCCATTTTCTCCAGGGGAGCTGATCTCTGTCAGCCGAAGACCAGTTGTAAAAGCTGGTGATCTCCAGGCCCCACCTGGAGGCTGGCAGCCTTAGCCAGGAGGCAACATCAGGGGAAGGCCTCAGCCTCTATGCCTTGCTGCTGTTGGCCTTCCAAAGGAACTGGTTGGCCGCTGTGTGAGACAGGATGCATGACTAGATGGACCACTGTGCTGATCCATCAGGGCTCTTCTTACGTTCTTATCAGCGGAAGGCCTCTCTGCTATGTTATTGGCCTTCCAGAGAAACTGGTTGAGGTCACTGTGTGAGACAGGATGCTGGATTAGATGGGCTGTTGGTTTGATCCAGCAGGACTCTTCTTATCAGGGGAAGGCCTTGGCCTCTATGCCCTGTTGTTGGCCCTCCAGAGGAACTGGTTGGCCACTGTGTGAGACAGGATGCAGGACTAGATGGACCATTGTTCTGACCCAGCAGGGCTCTTCTTATGTTCTTATGCTGGCTGCAGGCTACTTAAGCATTACTTCATGGGCTAGGTTTGGGATGGATGGACGAAAATAGTTTAGAAGCTGCCTAAGTTTCTTAATGCAGTCCGTAATAAAATGCCTCTATATATTTTTTTAAAAAAATTAGTTCTTGGCATTATGTTGGTATGTTCTAACTTGCAAAGTATCTTAAATCCCTGTCTTTGTGACTAAATTCCTGGAAATGTTTCACAAGGGGTGTTTTTTATTTTCCTTAACCTAATTTAGCTTTTGTGTTCAATGATACAAGTTAGAATTTGTCATGTTGTCATACCAATATACATTAGGACATGTAATGGCATAAATCACTTTAGCCATGCTGTGATTAAGCAAGGTCTGGTATTATATTCTCAGTCACTCACAGGATTCTGAAGAGTTTTAGTTTTCATCTAGCTAATACAAACGTCCAAATGGATAATCACCAGAGATCTCATTTCCACCAGTGGTCCAAGGAACATCCCGTCTTGTTCTCTCTGGTTTACTATGGACTGACAAATCTCTAATGTTCTGTTCCGTGTGCATTGGGGTATCTTGTATTTATCACACTTCCGTGGTGAATGGTGTATGCATTGAAGAAGAAGTCGGGAGAGGAGAAAGTGAGAGACAATAATTACTTCTGAGTAATGCAAGGGCATGTCCAACTCCTGGCTGCCAGGGCAACTGAGGTACAAGGAGGAATGGACTATTTATTTTAGGGTATTTTCTTAAGCTTTGCTCGGTATCCCATTCATTTTCATTGACCAAATGATCTGAATAATTAGTGTTCCTCTTCCTCCTCCCCTCCTCTCATGTTTAGTGTGCTCTGGTTGAAGTGGATGGAAAGAAGAAATGTTGGGGTTGAGAGGAAGTGGAACAGGAGAGGGGAGGGGAATGAATGAGGCTTTCTTGGGAAACTAACACACATCCCCCCTGAGATGATGATTTACATCAAGCTAGCACCAGTGGTAATAAGGGATCCATGGGTGAGAGAACCAGGAAACTGCAGGCCTGTTCATCTAACCATGTACCCCCAGGGTGAAAGGCATAATTATAGTCAGAATTATTAAACACAATGATTGATAGTGGGGGCAGGAGCTCTTGAACTTATTCACTCATTGTTTTGAGTCAACTACCAGGGAAGTATTTATTTTATTTTACTTTATTTTTTGTTTTATTAGATATGTATCCCGCCCTCTCTGCATAGTGGGCTCAAGGCGGGTTCCACCATAAAGAATATGCAGACAGTTAAAAAACAATTAAAATACCATGACTGAGTCCCATATTTCCAGCCAGCACTTCAACAGATGAGGTCTAGTATAATTTGGGTTCCAGATGACAACACAGATCTGATCCACTAGAGGGGAGGCCTGATAGAATGTGGACACCCGTGACCTCAACTAAGAGCCTGGAAGAGCTCCTTCTTGCAGGCCCTGAAGAACTGTAAAAGGTCCCGCAGGGCCCTGATCTCATATGGGAGCTCATTCCACCAAGTAGGGGCCAGAGCTGAAAAAGCTGAGGCAAGAGAGATGAAACAAAACTATTGAGGAGATGGGGGGGGAATTGTCCAGGATCTGCAAGGACCTCTCTTGGGTGAGTCGGTGACAAAACAGCAAAGTAAAACAGAAGTCATGTGGCACCTTAAAGATGTATCTGAAGAAGTGATGCTCAGTGGTAGAGCATCTGCTTGGCATGTAGAAGTTCCCAGATTCAGTCCCTGGCATCTCCAGGTGGTAGGTGATGTGAAAGACCTCTGCTTGAGACCTTGGATAGCACTACCATTCTAAGTAGACTGATGGACCAATGGTCTGGTTCAGTATAAGACATGCGTACGTTTATGCTGAAATACACTTTGTTAATCTTTAAGGTACCACTGGACTTCTGTTGAGTTTTGCTGAAACAAACTAATACGCAGGGCCATAGCCAGAAATTTTTGGGTGGTGGTGCATTGGGAAATCCTGGGGAGGTGAGAGAGAGAGGAGGGTGGGAGAGGGGAGGGGAGAGTGAGAGAGATCCCATCTGCAGCCAAAGTTGGCCACAGAAGCAGGAAGAAGACCTCCCCCCATGCCTTTCTGACTGTCGGAGAGGTACAGGCTCATTGGGTATTCTTCCTACAGTTGGAGAGGTGCAGAGAGGTGCGACAGCTCACACAGGCTCTGGAGTGATGGGGAAGGGGGCCTGGGAGGGATGGGAAGCAAAGGGGCAGGGCTAATTGGGGGGTGCTGCACCGAAATGCCCTGCCATGGCTATGGTGTTGCTAGTGTGGCTGCCCCTCAGGAATTATTAAAATGGCAATGAATAGAAAGTGATGCCCATTGGAGCCCCAAACCCTACTTTCATATAGACTTAGGGGATCTGAAATGGCTGTGACTACCCGGGAAAGAAAGATCTTGGGATCACAACGAAAACATTAATTCAGTGTGGAAAGGCTATGAAAAGGATGAATGGCACTATGGGAACTGTTAGGAAAGGGACATTCTAGTAACACCCTTGTAAATCTGTATTGTGCCTGCATTTGGAATACCAGTTCTGGTCACCCTGCCCTTAAAAGGAGCTGAACTTTGGTTGCTCGTTTCAGTGCTTTTTATCAAGAAATGTTAACTTTTTCCCCTGAGAAAAGAGATTAAGGAAAACACCCATGAGGTTTAAAATTATGATTAGTCTGGTGATACAGACAAGCTTTTCAGCCACTTTCATGGTCACCTAAGAAACTGATCGGCAGTCAGCTCGAGGCAAATCAAACAAAGTGCATTTTTACGCAATATGCAATTAAATTATTAATTTGAATTCACAGCTGTCTAGAGATTCTTAGATCAAACACCTGGGACTTTCCTACATATAAGGTTGTCTTTGCAGGCCAGATGGCATACACACCTCCAAGGCATTCTGGGCCTTGTTTTAGCCCAGGGGTTGAAGTTAGGGATGCCAGCCTCCAGGTGGGACCTGGGGATCCCCCAGAATTACAGCTCATCTCCAGATTACAGAGATCAGTTCCCTGGGGGGGGGTGGACTCTATGGCATTGTATCCCATTGAGGTCCCTGTCCTCCCCAGGCTCCACCCACAAATCTCTAGGAGTTTCCCAATCTGGATATGGCAACCATACTTTCCGTCCCCCTCCAGTGGCCAAGGGGGACCTATCAACCCTAGATGGGGTGACTGAGTACCCCAGACTTCCCACAAGCAAAGTGGTCTTTACAGACTGGATAGAGTACACCACTCCACAGAGGGTGATGACACATGTTCTGTGGATCCCTGAGCTGGACTGGCACACATATTACAATTACCATTGGTTCAAAGGTGGAGCCAGGCACACTAAAATGCCCACCTCCTGTGGCATTTGGTTGGGGAACATAGTGCAGGTTATGGAGGGTGGGCTCCCTGAGTGACCAAAAGGGGAGTCCCCTTAAGGAGTTCTAGGGACTGGCCATGTCCCTAGGAGGATGGTGATGGCTTAGGGTTGCCAGCCTGCAGGTGGGGCCCAGAGATCTCCCTCTTTTACATCTGATCTCCAGCTGACAGAGATCAGTTCCCCTGGAGAAAATGGCTGCTTTGAAGGGTGGACTCTGTGGCATCGTACCATGCTGAGGTCCCTCCCCTCCCCAAACCCTGCCCTCTCCTGGATCCACCCCCAAAATCTCCAGGAATTTTCCAACCCAAACCTGGCAACCCTACGATGGCTATGAATAGTGGTTTCTGCCACTTCCAGTCCTAATACCAGCCCTCTGCCCTCGGTTACCCCAACAGGTGGGTTGGGGAAGGTGCTAACTGCAGTTGGGCTGTCAACCACACCCCACTGTGTGTCTGTGTCATCCTTCTCTCCTCTGTGGGCTGGTCCCCACTCCAGGCACAACTGCCAACAGGGCTTAAAAGAGCTTAAAGGAATCACAGTCTGCTCACTTCTGCAGAAGAGAGCGAGTGCGGGAGTTTTGGCTCCAATGGGTGTCACTTTATACTACGCCAAGGGTTATCCCTTTATAATCTCTGCTCTCTTGACTCCAAATAATGAATGAATAAGTTCAAGAGCACCAGCTTTTTTTCCCGAAAGGTGGAAGGCCCGGGAGCCAAAACTTCCACTCTGTCATTTTTGTCACTTGTTTGTCCCTATTGCTTTGGGTCCCGTCCCCCCTGCTTTTCACATGTGTTTTGCTCCCTCTGAGACTACTAGAGAGAGCACAACACGTTGGGGTGGGTGAACCCTGAAGCAATAGGGACAAATGAGTGACAAAAATGACCGTGGGGAAGAGTCAGAATTTTCTCCTGCGTCTCTGCCGACACAGCTTTCATTCCACTCACAATGTCAGGCTTGGTTGTTCCTGCTTGATTTGTGAGATGAATCCCATAGTCTGCTTCACCTCCATTATGCGTAGGTGGCTATAGGGTAGCATTCAAAGAACTCTGATCTTCCACTAGATTTGGTGGAGCTGGAAATATTTGTGTTGGCTCTGCGTTACCTCGGCAACGAGCCTCAGGGTAAGGAGTGAGGGAAACGACAGAAGACCATCTTGCTGAGGCTTGTATCACTGAAGGGGTCGAGACCTCTTCCAAAGTAAAAATCTGAAGATTGCTTTCTTGAGACAGTGGTAATGCAGTTGCCCTTTGAAAAGGAACAAAACGGCATTCTGCTTACAGGGGAGAAGCCTTCCCATTGCTACCCAGACCAATGGCATCTAACCCAACTTCTGTTTCATAGTGCCAAAACGAACTTGGGTTCATCCTTATTTCCAGCACAGCTTTATTTATTTATCTACCTTATTTGTAGCTCTTTTTACTTCCAGAGACTCACGGCAGATTACAGAATACAGAAATAGAAAAAAAATCTAATAATGCAGTATGACACATCCAATGACCAATGTTCCCTCTAAGCTGTGGGGTCTTGTGAGCAAAAATTCTACTTTGTGAGCTACTGGCATTAAAGTTGTGAGCGAACAATTTGGCTACTGCATAAACTAGTTTGTTCTGGAGCCCTCCTTCCTGAGCGAAGACAAAAATGTGTGAGCCAGAGACTAAAAAACTGTGAGCTAGCTCACACTAACTCATCTTAGAGGGAACATTGCCAATGACCATGCAATAGGACTAGGAATAGAACCAGTGTGGTGTAGTGGTTAAGAGTGTCGGGTTCAATTCCCCACTCATGCCATGGAGGCTTGCTGGGTGACCTTTGGCCTGTCACACTCTCTCAGCCTAACTTACCTCACAGGGGTTTTGTGAAGAAAAAGTGGAACAGAAGAGAATGATGTAAGTTGCTTTTTGTCTCCATTGGGAAGAAAGGTGGGATATAAATGAATTAAAATACATAAAATATTTTTTAAATGAATACAAGACTAAAGGACACTGTGAACAGCATAGCACAATGACAAAGGTAACGATGGGTATTACAAAATGGCTTATGCTAATCGATTGCATGTCATAAAGGAGACACAGCATATGTCATAAGTGGACTTGTAGCCTGCCTTAAGTGGGAAACAGTAAGGTTAATTATCCCTTCTGTCCCAGATTATCCAAACCCAATGTGAATAGAAACATCTCACCCCACTTCAGGAAAATGCACAGGCTCAGTTAAAGGTGAGTCCCTCAGGAAGGGGAATTCCGCAGTTGAGGGGAAATATCCAAGACTGCCCTTCTGCACAGCCTTGAATTCTTCACTTGGCAGCGCTTAGGTGGTACAGTTAAATACATGCAGAATGTGGGATTACGATGGTACAAGGCAATGCAAGGCCCTTTTGGACCATCCTATCTCACTACCGTGCTAATTCCTTTACAAGAATGCCCCCCTTGAATATTTCTGTTTTGCGAATTTGTTTTCCTGACCGTCTCAAGGAGGTGCTACTACAAGATGGGAGTCAGCTCAGAGAATGTGCATGAGTGGGCAGTTTGCTGATCTTACCAGGGTTTTTTTTGGGGGGGGGGCGTTGCTCAGAGGACCAAGGCTGCCGTGGCAGACCACAGCAGGAGAAGAAGTCCTTTAGGTATGTGCGTGCCAGGTCATGAAGGGCCTTATAAGTGATAAACAGTACCTTGTACTGAAACCTGTAACTGATAGTGGATTTGTTCGTTTGTTCTTTATTATGGTCACTTGACCAATCATATAAAACACCTACACTTAAAAATTCAGGCATGCAGTAGACCACATAAAACAATTTAAAATTAAACTCTAGTTACAGCACAGTTTCTGAGACCTAAATACCACCAGACAGAATCTAGTCGCTTGATGAGTAATCTTGGCATTCTTATCAGATAGAAGATAATCAAGTCTAACTTTTCAGTGAGACGAGAAAATTTGCTGAACGACGGAGTGACAATCTCAATCACAAGCTTCCTTATAATATGGGCAGCTTAAAAAACAACACATGTGCTCTATGGTTTCAACCTCTCTTTGCGGACAGGAGCTGAGCCTTTCCAGACAGGGAGTTTTATTATATCTACCTTCTAGAACTGCAGAAGCTGAACACCATGCCAGGGTTAATGCCCTTCTGAATCCATTTATTTCTAAAGATGTTAGATCAGCTGCCGGCTTTACAATATTTTGAAAGTCTGACCACACATACACATTTTGTAGGCTAGCAATATCAGGCTGCGATCATATGCACAATTAGACCTGACATAGGTGCGAATGCCGGGTGGATTTAAAGGGAGCGATCAGACAGCAACATCTGGGAAGCGTCCCGCAGCCATCAGCAACCCATGCTGCTCTGCCACAGAAGTGGAGTTAAAAGACACCGGGGAAAATCCAGTAGTAAATGGGTTGTGACAGGCCATGGATGGACTTTCCCCTGTCTGGTCACTCCAGCACACTCTCATGCCATTGGGATGGTCTGATCAGGCCATCCTGGCTCCGTGCCATTGGTTTTTTTCCTCCTTTGCAGTATGCGCACCATCGCAAACTCCATAGTGAGCCCTCAGAGTGGAGGTGAGATTTATCAGTTCTGCATTTAAGCGCATGGGGAACACACGGCAAAAAAAAAAAAAAGACAACTCACCCACAGTTGCATCTGATCACACACTGACGGGCTGTGCCCGCAGCTTCAGAGGGAGGTGTGATCTCGCAACTGTGGGTCAAATTCCTCTGGAGGAAATAGCCTCGCTTCCCTCCCCCCGTTTCATCTGGTCCATGTGACTGCAACTTCAGTTTGGCATTCTATGTCCTCAGTCCTCTGTTTAACTAATCTCTTTGCCTGATCATAGCCACATGATAGGGGAGTCCAACCCCCTGCTCCATGCAGGATCAACCGACATCAGCCCTGACAACCTATTTGTCCAGCTGCTGCTTAAAGACTGCCAATGAGGGGGAGCTCACCACCATCCTAGGGAGCTGATTCCACCGATGCACAACTCTTACTGTAAAAAAGTTCTTCCTAGGATCCAGCTGGTACCTTCCTGCCATTAATTTAAACCCATTACTGCGAGTCCTATCCTCTGCTGCCAACAGGAGCAGTTCCCTGCCCTCCTCTAAGTGGCAGCCCTGCAAATATATAAAGAGAGCAATCCTGTCCCCCCTCAACTTCCTCTGCTCCAGACTGAACATTCCCAAGTCCCTCAGCCTTTCCTCATCAGACTTGATCTCCAGGCCTCTGACCATCCTCGTCGCTCTCCTCTGCACCCGCTGCATTCCGTCCACATCCTTTTTGAAGCGAGGCCTCCAGAAGTGCACACAATACTCCAGGCGCAGCCTGACCAATACAGTGTACAGTGGGAATATGCCCCCAAGATCACATTCGCCTTTTTTCTCAACTGCATCACACTGTCCATTCATATTTAACTTTCAGTTCACTCGTACCCCAAGAACTTGTTCGCACATACTGCTACCATTGCCTGCCTCTGTGCAGCAATCCTGGTATTCCTTGTTGGTCTCACATCCAAATATTGACACGGGTCAACCCTGCTTAGCTTGTGAGATCTAACAAGATCAGGCTAGCCTGGGCGATTCAGGTCAGGGCTATTGTTATATTTAGCTGCCATTAGCTTGGGGTTATCTCTTGGCTTTTAGATCTGAAACCATCCCCGTTTTAGTAGCCTATTGGAAAGGTTTCCTTTCCTCCTTGCAGCTCCAGGAAGGCCATGAATTGTCTTCTGCCTGTTCATCGATGGCCTGAATAGCAGCAATCGCTATTGATATCAGCGGCTCCCCCATTGTTAAGTGCCAGTAACTGAGAAAAGGTTGGAAAGAGAAGCTGCCAAAAGTCCTGCAAGAGCAGGGGAATTTCTGTGGCGGAGTCAACTGCAGACAATGGCATCGACAGAATTCTTGCCATGAGGAATGCTGATTCAGATACTGTACATATTTTCTTTGCAAACAGCTGATGTTTCACTGCAGGCGAGTCTTGGTAAGGCGGCAGCAACAGGAGTTGCCTAGACATGTGTCTTTATGATTGTTCTGCCTGGGCTCCAATTGTCTCAATGACAGTAAAAAAAAATGCCGGTGCTTTTGTTGGTTTTTCGTCTCAGGGGAAGTGTGAGGACGAATCATGTGCCGGACAGTCTTCTTGCTGATCTTATCAGGATATTCTGTAGTTTCTGGAGTAGATTCCTGTTAAGAGCACAATTCAGTTGTTTAGGGTGTTTTCATGAGTGACGCCTGTAAGGGCCACTGTTGACTATCATGAAGGCGATAACAGAAATCAGTTTGATTCTATGGCTCTTTATTGCAAGTTCTAATGAGTGGGGCTTGTTCATACAAATTGCCAATGGTGGGAAATTTCCAGATGTCACTTGCTAAAAAAATGACAAAAGTAACAATGGCTGTTATGAAATGGTTTAAGCTGAAACTATTTTCCCAGAACATGCTAATCTATTGCGTGTCATAAGGGAGACATAGCATATGCCTTAAGTGGTTCATGGTAAGGTTAAGTATCCCTTCTATCCTAGGTTTTCCAGTCTTCAGGAAGGAGAATTCCACAGCTGAGGGGTAATATCCAAGACTGCCCTTCTGTACTGTCTTGAAATCCTGTGCACCATCTATGTTAAATAAATATGTTACGTTAGATCAATCTTCCCAGTTGTACTGAAGGAAAGCGCAGCACAGAGTTGCTTCCTTGGCCGCAGTCATACTGGCGGCTTGGCACGGTATGGTGGCACCTCAGATTGTACAGGTTTAAAGTGTAGCAGAGCATTTCATTCAGGCCGCACACCCTGTGGTGGGTTACCCACGTGGCTGTTCCATGGGGGACCATCCAAATTAGTGTTGTGCTTCAACCGTGGGATGAGCTGTAAGGGTGAGTTTTATTTAAATGCAGGCAGATGGATGTGCATATGTACTCATGTGCATATAGGCAGCAACTTTTAAAAAAACAGAGGCGGAAACAGAGCTGCAAGTTGAGATGTCCCTTCTAGGTTCCTTTTGCTGCAGAAGAGTTCAGCCGTCGGAAAACCCAGAGGGAACCACGGACAATCTGTTAATACCAGTCTTTCTCCAGTATCTGTTTATTCCGCTTCCATTGTGGAACAGCATGGGCTGCTGACAACTGTGCCATGGGTGGTGGTGGCAGATGTCCTCGTCTGTAGGGGCCCATCTATTCCACTCAGGTAACACGACTATATCATCACAAACTGCATGTGTGACCGCAACCTTTAGCTTGCTGGTTGTTAAGTATGAGACTCAACAAAGGATTCAGCTTCAAGTGATTTCAGCTTTATTAAACAGCAACTGTAAGTCAGGAACACATGACTAAACACACACAACAAGGGAAGCACAGCTCCTTCTTTTAAACTCTCCCGGGCTGTCAAAGCCACACCCATTACAAGTTAAAGACCAATCAGAATACAGGGATAAAGGCCAATCAGGACCGCTCCCTCTTTGCAACAATATCACTCAGTGATTGGGTAATTACACAGGTTTCGCAGAAACCGACCAATAGCAATGCGACATCTGAAGAGCCACGTTCAGACTCAAGCTTAACATGTGAATAGATAGGAGCGATTCACATTCAGTACATAACACTGGTCTTGATCCATTTAGGGCTTTATAGATCAGCAGCTGCATCCTGAATTGAAAAGGCTGTCAGTTGTTTTAATTATCTTAGTAGCAATGCTCCCTCTAAGCTGTGGAGTCTTGTGAGCAAAAATTCTACTTTGTGAGCTAATGGCATTAAAGTTGTGAATGAGAGTTTTGACTGCTGCAGAAATTAGTTTGCTCTGGAGCCATCCTTCCTGAGCTAAGATGGAAATCTGTGAGCTGGAGGCTAAAAAACTGAGCTAGCTCATACGAACTCAGCTTAGAGGGAACACTGCTGAGCAGGGCTTGTTTTAATTACCTTATTACTGATGGGTGGTCTTTTTGCTGCAGTGGGGCAGCCCTGTGTTCTGCTGTAGCAAAATTCCAGCAGCACTTTAAAAGACTAATCATGTTTCTTTAAATATGAACTTTCATGAGTCAGAGCCTGTAAGATTCTGTAGCCATTCAGGAATATGCAGAGGGACTCTTTTAATTAATGCAAAGCAACTTTATTCAGGAGAAGCACAAGGCTCAACTGAGTCCTTCATAGAAGTCCTCTGGCCAGCTTACCTGGCCATGAGTACAACCTGGGCTGGAACTACTACACATTTTAGTATCTGGAACTAATATAAAACATGAAACAGACTAATGAACAAAACAGAGGTCACTTCTTCAGATATGTCAGATCTAGCTTTGCCAGCTCCAGGTTGGAAAATACCTGGAGGTTTGGGTGGTGGAGCCTGCAGAGGGCGGGGTTTGGAGAAGGACCTCATAGTGAGGTATAATTCCATAGAGTGCACCTTCCAAAGTGGCTCTTTCTCCAGGTCGACATGGATCTCTGTTGCCCGGAGATCAGTTGTAATCCTAGGAGAGGGTGGTGATCCTAGTCAAATCTCTGTGGTGGCACCTGTGAGAAATAAGGAAGGGGGTTGAGTTTCATCTTCTCTTAGCTGCCTTGTGAACTAGGAGGCTGAGACATGGTTTGTGTGTGTGTACAGATCACTGTTTGTTTGTTTAAATGAAGCAGGATATAATTTCTGAACAGAAAGGTACCCTGGCACAAACTTGCCAGAAGTCATAACCTCCAGACCTGCCCAGTAAAACCAGGTAGGTGGGGGGCTGGCTGTGGCTATTCACCAATCTACCTTTGTTATCAGTCCATGGATTCAAGAGCAAAGCCACCAACACTGAAAACCAGGTGAGAGAATGAACACAGGAAGCCTTTGTGCTACCCTGCTGCACCCCCAATCACAGTGGTAACTATGGTACTGTTTGCTGGAAATCAAAATAACAACTTGTAGGGTTGCCAGCTCTGGGTTGGGAAATAGCTGGAGATATGGGGGGAGGGACCTCAGCAGGGTATAATGCCATAGAGTTCACCTCTATGATCGAGCCAGTTTGGTGTAGTGGTTAAGTGCATGGACTCTAATCTGGGAGAACCGGGTTTGATTTCCCGTTCCTCCACTTGCACCTGTTGGATGACCTTGGGCAAGCCATGGTTCTGTCAGAGCTGTCCTTGAAAGGGCAGTTCTTGAAAGAACTATGGCTTGCCCAAGGTCATCCAGCAGCTGCAAGTGGAAGAGAGTCCACGCACTTATTCACTACACCAAATAGGTATTCTGAGCCACTACAACTGCAATTAATTTTGGCTGAAAGGATTTCTTAGACTTGTACATGACTTTATTTGTGCATTTGGATGATTTGATTAATTCATGATTCAAAGACAAGATTTTTTTAGAAAAAGTATGCATCCATTTTATAATGGACCTCATGCCTTCTGAACATGCTACACTGGCAGGACTTAACTTTAAACTGGATTTAATGTGGGTGTTTCGGCCGGAACAATTATTGTTATCAGATGCAGAATGAGACTCCCACTGGGGAACACGTACTTACATTGAACGATGCTATCAGTCATATTTGGCATATGTGATCTGTGTTTCTTTCTGTAAAATTACATTGTTTGATGTTGCTTTTCTAAAAAATGTTCTCGATTCTTTCCTGTTTTTATTTCTTGAGCAGATGTGTAGCTTTTAATACATCTTGGCTTCCAAGTTAAGAAAATTTAAATGGTACCCCTATGACTATAAAGCCCTGACCTGGATAGCACGGGCTAGCTGGATGTTGACAGTTTCCAGAAGTTAAGCAGGGTCAGCCCTGGTCAGAATTTGGAAGGGAGACCACCAAGGAATACCAGAGTCGTGACTCTGAGGCAGGCAATGGCAAACCACCTCTGAATGTCTCTTACCTTGAAAAACCCACGGGGTTGCAATGTCAGCTGTGAATCAAGAGCAAAAAAATTGTAAAAAAAATTATTAAATTTAATTGTCAACTTGCTTGCCATCTGCCACCCAAGACATTCCACCTCTCTCTGAACCAATTTGGTGTAGTGATTAAGAGTGGCAGGACTCTAATCTGGAGATCCGGGTTTTATTCCTCACTCCTCCACATGAATCCAGCTGGATGACCGTGGGTCAGTCACAGTTCTCTCAGAATTCTCTCAGCCCCACCTACCTCACAGGGTGCCTGTTGTGGGGAGAGGAAGGGAAGGTGATTGTAAGCCACTCCAAGACTCCTTCGGGTAGTGAAGGATGGGGTATAAAACCAATCCTTCTTCTCCTCCTCTTTGTAATTATCTCTTCAGGGCATTGAATGTATGTGAACACTTCTGCTGAAAGAACTTTTTGAGGTGAGGTGATATCAAAATTCTAGCGGGTGTTTGATCTATGGCTGCTTTTGCTGGTAATCCAGAAGTCATTGTGATGATCCATTGTGACGATCCATTTAGTGGCTCAAGGAAGTTGTGGCTACTTGGTTCTAGATATTATGCTATGAATAAGTCTATCAACAGGTGGCTGGTGTTAAAATCGTCCAGAAGTGAGGAGATACCTCCAAAGGGATGCATGCACTTGAAAACAGTCAACAGATCAAAAATGTCTAAGAAATGGTATTTTCAGTAACTCATACAGCTGTGAATTTCTGTGTGACATTTACCACCTGTGAGCTTTCCCCACTGGCAATTTTTTAAATTATTCCAGAGTGGAGAAGGGACCTATTCTGTAACCAGCTCCTCACCCTGTAAATGATCTCTCACAGTGCAATCCAAAAAATATAGTTAGGAAGTGTAGGACCCAGTGATTTCAGCTGGACTTTCTGCAAAGCAGGTATTTTAAGGATGGCAGGTATAAGATAACCTCAGCTAAGCATTCGTTCCGAGTATTTTCTGCATGGATTTTTTCTGGCCCTATACTGTTTTGGCTTATCCCTGGATTTCCACACACATTTTTGTGCATATAATTTTTGCTCCTTTTTTGGTTTTGTTCCCCACCTCGGGTTATTTCTGGTTCTTTTGAGACCAATTTTACCCCAGTCTATGCCTTGAAGCTGATTTTTTTCTTGCATAATGTTTCTTTTGGTTTTCCTTTTCCCACCCACTTCCAGCCCACTTTATGATAACTGGACTGTCATCTTCGTCAAACCATTCCCTCTCCTCCCTCCACCCTTGAAGATGAGCGGTTTCATTTTTCATTTTTCAAAAAGGCACTGATATAGCATTGCAATGATAGGTATAGAAGGTTCTCTGAATTCCCAAGTTGCATTTTTTTAAAAAAGTAAGTCTCTAGTCTGTTTCCTCATGAAGATATAAGGGGAAAAGGCATATCTCTGAAAGGGAGTAGCATAAAGATTTACTTTAAAAATAACTGAAATCTGGGAATTCAGAGAACCTGCTAAACCTATCATTACAATGCTGTATGGATTGCATTGTAAGATAGTTTAGTGTCTTTTTTTAAAAAATGCAGTCATTATGTTGATATAAACAGGCACAAAAAATTAAAAGTGGTGGTAGTGGTATGACAGCGAGGATGATAACACCCTCCCTTGAAAATCCTGATAAATAAATTCATTAATCATAGATTGAAAGACGGATTTGAAAATAATTTGTGAGTTTTCTATGATTACTATAACCAATCTTTGTAGTCATGCAGTTGAATGGTTTATATGATATGATAGTTTTAGTATGAAATACTAAAAATGTTTTCTTTTGTATGATTAATATCACAACAAAATTGTTAGGTTAAAATTATATACACATTTTTATGAGGTTATTCATGGTTTTCATATAACTGACAAGATTGATAAGGTAGTGTAAAAATGTTAATATATTATGAGAAGATGGTAGAATGTTGAGCAGGTTGTTATAGTGGTTTTTAAAGTTATAAAGTTATATCGGCCCTTTTCACACTGAGCATTTGCCCCCCTGAAGGCACAGGAGCCCTGTGGACTTTCCATGCACGATCATACCAGCACATCTGGGAGGCGTAGTGCTCCCGTGGCCAACCCGCGGCTTCCCGTGGAAAACGCGGAGTAAAAAACTAGAAGGTCGGAAGTACTAGTTTCCAGAAACCCCGGGGCAAAGGCTGGCGTCTGATCGCGGGAGCGCCAGTATCCCACGGCTTCTGACGCCCGCCCATGTCCCCAGGGTTTCCGGATGTTGTAAGTGTACATGGGATGTGCACCAACGCTGAACAGCACATGCGCACACACAAGACACAGACAGCGCCCCCCAATGGCGCATGCGCACTTCGCTGCTTTTTGCTGCGCTGCAGCAGCGCGGTGTGATTGGGGCACAGAGCTGGAGTGTGGCAACCCGGTGGCCCGTGTGATCGGGCTACCGTGCCTTATTTAGCTCCGGGGCAAACTGCCACGCCTCTCCCCCGCATTTTCTGGCCCGTATGACCGGGGCCATCATTTCCCTAACAATTCAAGTATTTGAATCAAGGATTATCCTTTATATTTGCAAAAAGTGCCCTTTATACTATGTTTTTTGCCTTTTATTCTTTCCCTTTACCCCTTATTTTATTCTGTAGTCCCTCAGAAAGTTCAAAATAAAAATTATTATTTTAAAAAAATTAATAAACTTGACTCCACAACTGTGAAAATGCAGAGGGAGGACAGACATGTGGAAGAGCCCTGCCCAAACTGATCCCAGTACTTGTGGATCAACTGCCATGGAAACTAGGAGTAAGTCGAGTGTGTGGAAAAAACACCTGGTCAAGTACTTCTAGCGACCAGAAGGATTCAGGGATTGTGCTGTCCTGTTAAATAAAAATGGCTAGGGGATTAAAAACTGACCAGTTATACCAGGAGGACATTCATACTAGGATACTCTTTCATAGTAGTATGTATGGGAGTTTATTTGAGGCATTGCTTGTTTTCACTAATATGCTTGCTGCGCTGAGCATTCTTGTCATCTTAATTTCTAAATGGCTTTCCAGTTTTACAAGGCTCCAGTGATTCACTTGATGGCACCCTGCTGACCTCATATCCACTCATTCTCTGTTCTAGGTTTCTTCTCCCTTTTTGTGAGACTTGGTGGCAGCCAGGGAATCTCTTCCTGTGCTGGGGGGAAGGTCCCCTCATAACTCATTTCTCACTCCAAGGTTCTTAAGACCTGATTCATTTCCTCTCACCTTAACTTCTTTCATGAGCATCTGCCTGACTCACGCCAAGACTCAATTTGGGAATGAACCTTACATCCTAAGACTCTTGTTCTGTTGATTTGATTTACTCGGCACCGCCAGTATGATTTATTCCACAGAGCCAGCATGGTGAAGTGGTTAAGAACGGCAGACTGTAATCTGGAGAACTGGGTTTCATTCAGCCCCGTAGCTACATTGGAGCCTTTTGGGGCCCGGCCCTCTGACTTGCCACCAAGGCCCCCCAACTTCCAATTTTTATTTTTACTTATTACACTCACTGCCGCCACCAGCAAGCCTCGTGCTGCCCTCTCTTGCCCGCTGCTGTCTCTGGGCAAGGCAAGCCCCGTGCCCTCCTGCCTTCCAATCCCACGCCGCTGCTCTTTCTTGTTTTCTGCTGGCCGGCAGGTGAGCCCTGCCTCCAGTCTCATGCTGCTGCTGCTGCTGCTGCTGATCTCTCTTGCCTCTCTTCAGCTGGCAAGTCAAGCCCCTGGGGGTTGGATTATCCCATTCTGCCGCTCTGCTCTCATCCCTTTCTGGCCAGAAAGGCAAGCCCTGGCCACCTTCATCCCTTCAATTCCCAAGCTGGCAAAGCAAGTGCTGCACTGCCCAGTCCCTCCCTCAGCTTCGGAGCCCATGATTTTGCTTCCATTCCTCTTCCCCCCCTCCTTTCCCGTTTTATTTTCAGAGCTCAGCTCTGCCTCCTGCCTTTGAATGGCGAGGATTCCTCTCCCCAGCTTCCCTTTTTATCTTTAGGGCTCAGCTCTGCCTCCCACCTTTGAATAATTAAATTATTTAAATTAGCTAGTGCCAAGTGCCCCCTGAGAAATTTAAATGCCTCCCCAATTTAGAAATTCCTGGCTATGGGACTGGTTTCATTCCCAGTTTGGTGTAGTAGTTAGGAGCGTGCAGGGCTATTTTGGGGCGGGAACACACAGGAACAGAGTTCCGGCTGGCTCCTGAGTTGGCCACGCCCAGCAGGAACTCATTAGCATAATAGGCCACACCCAACAGCAGAAACTCATTGGGATTGGCTACATTTGGGGTGTGCGGCCTGCAAAGGAGTTCCTGCTACAAAAAAGCCCTGGGTTTTGACAATAAACAAGGTAAACGGAATAAGAAGCAAAATGTAGGTGTGGCTGGATGACCGCACTATTGGTAACATGGGGATGTGGCCTAATGTGCTAATGAGTTCGTGCTGTTGGGTGTGTCCTATTATGCTAATGAGTTCCTGCTGGGTTTTTTCTACAAAAAGCCCTGGGAGTGTGTAGTCTAATCTGGGAGAACTGGGTTTTGATTCCCCACTCCTCCACATGCAGTTGCTGGTGTGACCTTGGGTCAGTTACAAGTTCTTTCAGAGCTGTTCTGGAAAGAGCAGTTTTCGAAAGAGCTCTCTGAGCCCCACCTTCCTCATAGGGTGTCTGTTGTGGGGAGGGGAAGGGAAAGGAGATTGTAAGCCACTCTGAGACTCCTTTGGGTAGTGAAGGGCAGAGTGTAAATCTAATCTCTTCTCTTTTTCTTCTTTCCCACTCCTCCACATGAAGCCTGCTGAGTGACCTTGGGCCAGTCACAGTTCTCTCAGAACTCTCTCAGCCTCACCTCCTTCAGAAGATGCCTATTGTGGGGAGAGGAAGGGAAGGGGATTGTAAGCCGCTTTGAGACTTCTTAAGGTAGAGAAAAGTGGGATATAAAAACCTTCTTCTTCCCTTCCTTTGGGGAATAAGTAAAGAATGGTATCCAAATGACACCGGCCTTCTCTGCTAAACTCGATCAATCTGCTCAGTCTGCCTCATTGCCCAGGGTACTGCCTATACCAACTTGATGTTAGTATCAGCTGACCCTGGTTCCTTGAGAGAAACGTGCCCTTCCTGACATCGTTGCGGCATGTTCTGTAACTCAGGAACTGTTCAGCTGCCATCAGGAATTATTTTAAGTAACATATTTAGATGACATGATTTGCTGTTTTTATGAATGATCATTTCTTGTTCTTATCATATGTTGTTAGCTGCTCTGAGCCTGCCTGTGAGGTAGGGCGGGGTATAAACTGAACTAAATAAATAAAAATGGCTAGCTCCTGGGTTTATTTTTTCCTGAACAATGGGGACACTGTGAAGGGGGACTTTAACCGGCTACCCTCACATTATTTATATGGGGTTGGCATAAGTTGGTTGTGACTTGACACCACCCTTTACCCTTCAATTGCCATATCTGGAGCCCATAACTATAAAGGGATCATTTATCCCTATGCCTCTGTAGGTTGAATTCCATGGCAGGAACTCTGTGAGACTCACAGGCAAGTCACCCTCACTGCAGCAAGTAGGGGCCACTTCTCCTCCTCGCATTATATTGCTGGGGAGAGCAAAGACGTTTTAAAAGTGCACACTTAATGGTGTAATGTGTGTACAAACCTGTGCCATACCGGTGCACACAACAGGGAGCCAACATTGGCTGCAGCTCCCTGTTGACAGTAGACTTGGGTTTGCTGCCACCTAATGTATGTAGACAGTGTCATCGATGCAACGAACATGAAATTGAGCAAACTTCAGCGGACAGCGGAAGACAGGAGGGCCTGGCGTGATCTGGTCCATGGGGTCGTGAAGAGTCGGACTCAACTGTGCAACTGAACAACAACAACAATGTATGTAATGGCTCTTGGACTGGACAGCAGTTTGGATTCAAGGAACCAGCTGTCACGATGGCTGTACCTGGCATTTCTCGTTTTCAGCGTCAGTCTGAGACTCTTTACCAAATTGCTTCATCATGATCACATCATCTTTTGAGAAGACCGGTTAGATTTGAGTCCAGCAATGCCTTAGAGGCCAAGAAGAATTTCAGAGCAGAAGCTTTTGAGAGCCCAAGTTGCCTTCGTCAGACATGAGTAGACTCTCGAACGCTTATACCTTGAAAGCTCATATCACACTCTTGCTGGTCTTCGTAAAGTGCTCCCGGATTCAAATCTAACTGTTCTACCGCAGACCGACAGGGCTACCCTCTGGAACGGTCTTCTTTGAGGAGACTGTATTGCTAGACAGTTTAACGTCAGCCCATGAAAAATGTCAACCCCATCTTGTGCTGAAGTGAAATTTTAGTGCAAAGCCAAATTCACCTTTCATAAAATATTTCAAATATTGCGTTTGAAATATAATTTGGGGAGGCGCGTTTGAAAGAATGCAGAGACAACTCATAATTGCTAGCAAGTTTTAAAACAGAGTATGGACAAATGATGTCTCTGTGGCTCCCTACTCACTTTTTTAGATACCGCTAGAATGGGAGTCCATCTGTCCTATTTATTGGAAAGTGGACCACCTTTTTCGCTGCCTTCTGTGGTGCATCCAGAAACCACTTGTCTGTGTACATTCCTGTGCTTTCTCTTGGGGAAAAAACCTGCTAGGTTGGGGATGTTTTCTATGCTTTATCATCAAGTATGTTGCCAAACAAGGGATTCCTTGCTGAAATCCACCAAGCAAATCCCTTGTTGACTAACATGCAAATCTTCATTTAGAATCTTTATGTTGCTAAACCCTGCTCCAAGCGCCAGATGTCAAAAGATTGCTCATGCGCTGCAGGCCACTACGGTGAGATACTGTTGACAGAGGACATGATATTCCGAAAGCCTCAGTAATGCTTTTAGCATCTGACAGAAGCAATCTGCTTGCCTTTTGTTTGCAATCGGTCAGGGTGCATGCCAAACAATAATCAGTGGCTCTCACCAATGGCCACATTCTGTTAATGTTTCATTTTCTTTTACATTTGCTCCTGAAGAACAGAGTAATGCTTTGAAATGTAAGATAAATAGAATGCTTCTATAACAACAAAAAAAGCAAATTGGTTATGTATTTCATAATATACACAATCTATAAATTGCTACCCTGTAACAAGAGGGTGAAAATTATTTGGGTCCTTCTTTCTTTCATGGAAAATGTTTGTCTTACTCCTGGTGGAAGTTCTTGATTAATTAGGATCGTATTGGTAAAGTGGAGATATGAAGGTGATATAAAGCTATTCATGCATTATAATCATGATATAAATACCATAGCAATCTAAGACAAGGCTGCTTCACAAATAAATACTGTAGAGGTATCTGTTCTAGGAATTTACAACAAAGTCTGTCTAGCGGAATTAATAATCGTTCAGAGAGGGAAAACCCTGCAGGTTCAAGCACGCGGTTGGCAAGAAACAATATAATTAACCACCCACTTTCAATATGTTTGTGAACTGATTTAGCCTATTAATTTAGAAATTCATATTCTTGATTTATTATGCAAAGAGTGATTAAAATGTGGAATTTGCTGCCAGTGGATGTAGTAATGGCCACAGGAATAAACAGCTTTAAAGGGGGATTAGACAGATTCATGGAGGATAAGTCTATCAACGGTTGCTGGCCATGGCGGCTGAGGGGAACCTCCACATTCAGAGGCACGAAACTTCTGAATCCCAGAGCCAGGAGGCATCACTGGGGAAGGCCTTGGCCTCTATGCCCTGCTATTGGCTGTTCACAGGAACTCGTTGGCTGCTGTGTGAGACAGGATGCTGGATTAGATGGACCATAAGTCTGACCCAGCAGGGCTCTTATGTTTTTATTAATTTTACACAGAGCTAGAAATTGGGTTTAGTAAACATTTGGAAGCCAAATATCCCATTTAAAAATTTATTTATTTATGGCTGTGTGTGGGGATATAGATAGAAATACATACATACATATTTATTTTATTTTATATGTATGCATGCATGCATGCATGCATACATACATTTTATTTTATTTTATTTTATTTTATTTTATTTTATTTTATTTTGGGGGGTTTTATTCTGTCCTCTCCAAACAGGTTCAGGGTGGACCACAGCAAACCGAGACAAAGATTCATTGCAATAAAATCACATTAAAATCATAAAAAATAAATAATATAATTGGTAGCAGCAATATAAATCTGTTGGGGTCACAAGGTAGAATCAGGTGGGCCCTTTCAGCAGGTTGGGAACTAAAGCACATAATACATACATACATACATACATACACATTTGTGTTAGTGTGTTTGAAAGAGCTACTACCTTGATATAATAATGCTACAAATACAAGATTCTATCAGTTCATGTATATTACCTGTGTTTGTATATGCACACATTTTGTCCTTTTCGAGACTTTTACTAACCTTGATAAGAATACACATAAGATTGCAGCAAGATTTCCCCCCCAGGGCCATCTATTGTAGAATTACTCCAATCTGAGCCTACTGATTTCATTGAATCTTCACAGTATTGCACTATTAATGTGGAATATTAGCAATGAATGCATATGTTCCTATGCATTGCTAAAACACCACACACAACTGAATACAACTATATGTACAATGACATCATCTTTGCAGTACATGTAACATCTGAAAAGGGGTATGGTTGTCTCAGTCCAATGCTGGAGAACCAAGATTACCATGTAATTGGACTCTGATGATTTGAATAAACCACCACTTCAGGTAACAGGCATTCTGCTCTCCAAAATTATTCTACTGATGACAATTCAAATAAAACAATGCTAAAAAGGCTGTTCTTTGATCATATGCTAAAGGGGGCTTTGCTGGTTCCACCTTCTTGATGGAGCCAGCTTGGTGTAGTGGATAAGAGCAGTGGACTCTAATTTGGAGAACTGGGTTTGATTCCCCACTCCTCCACATGAAGCCTGCTGGGTGGCCTTGGGTCAGTCACAGTTCTCTCAGAACTCTCTCAGCCCCACCTACCTCACAAGGTGCCTGTTGTGGCAAGAGGAAAAGAAGGTGATTGTAAGCTACTCCAGGACTTCTTCAGGTAGTGAAGAGCAGGGTATAAAACCACTTCTTCTTCATCATCTTCTTCTTCATCTTCTCATAAGAACATAAGAGAAACCAATGTTGGATCAGGCCAATGGCCCATCCAGTCCAACACTCTGTCACACAGTGGCCAAAAATACCAGGTGCCATCAGGAGGTCCAGCAGTGAGGCTAGGACACTAGAAACCCTCCCACTTTTGCCCCCCCCCAAGCACCAAGAATACAGTGCATCACTTGCCCCAGACTGAGAGTTACCTTGTAGCTAATAGCCACTGATGGACTTCTGCTCCGTATGTTTATCTAATTCCCTCTTGAAGCCGTCCATGCTTGTTAGCTGCCACCACCTCCTGTGGCAGTGAACTCCATGTGTTAATCACTCTTTGGGTGAAGAAGTACTTCCTTTTATCTGTTGTAAGCCTATTGCTCTTTAATTTCATTGAGTGCCCACGAGTTCTTGTATTGTGAGAAAAGGAGAAGAGTACTTCTTTCTCTGCCTGCTCTATCCTGCGCATAATCTTATAAACCTCGATCATGTCACCCCTCAGCCACCATTTCTCCAGGCTAAAGAGCCCCAAGCGCTTTAACCTTTCTTCATAGGGAAAGTGTTCCAACCCTTTTATCAATCTAGTTGCCCTTTTCTGCACTTTTTCCAATGCTATAATATCCTTTTTGAGGTGTGGCGACCAGAACTGTACACAGTACTCCAAATGAGGTTGCACTATTGATTTATACTGGGGCATTATGATACTGGCTGATTTGTTTTCAATTCCCTTCCTAATAATCCCCAGCATAGCGTTGGCCTTTTTTATTGCAGTCATCTTCTTTGTCTTCTCTGTCATCTTCTTTGTCTTCTTCTCTGTTGTTGTTGTCTTCTCTGTTGTTGTCATTCTTCGTCATTGTCTTCATCTTCTTCGTCTTCTTCTTTGTCACCTTCTTTGTCTCCTCCTCCTCTTTGTGGTAAAACAAAAAGAAGTCTTCTGACACTTTAGTCTAATGGATTTGTTGAAGCATGAACTTCCACTGGCTCAATTGCACTTTGTCAGGTGCATGGCCAGCAGGATGTTTACATCAACAATGGGGGTGGAACCCTGAAATGCAGATAGTGAATAACATACACAGCTTAGAAGATAAAGTATTGTGACTGTTCACATTGGCTGCAGCTGGTGATAATTTTATCTACTTATGTTAAGCAGTTTAGCACCTGTAGTAGCCCAGGAGGATGTCATCTGTCCTTAACCACTACCAAAAGTTGTATAAATGAGGGTAATTTAACAAAAATAACCAAGTTATGATACTGTGTCTGGCATCCACCTTTAACATGAGCTGTAAAAGTTGGAGGCAGGCTTGGAACACTTATAAAACCAAACAAAACTAAAGAATCATGTTCAGTCCAGACTGCATTATCCCCAGTTATACTTCTGGCTACACCAATTCATCTGTAGACTTTCCCAGGGATTTTTTTGTAGAAAAGGCCCAGCAGGAACTCATTAGCATAATAGGCCACACCCATCAGCAGAAATTCATTAGCATATTAGGCCACACCCCTGACAGCACAGCTCGTTGGCATATTAGGCCACACCCCATGTTACCAGGAGTGTGGTCATCCAGCCACACCCACCTTTTGCTTCTTATTCTGTTTAGTTTGTTTGTTGTCAAAACCAGGGCTTTTTTTGTAGCAGGAACTCCTTTGCATGTTAGGCCACACACCCCTAATGTAGCCAATCCTAATGAGTTTCTGCTGTGGGTGTGGCCTATTTGGGAGCCAGCCGGAACTCCGTTCCTGTGCGTTCCTGCCCAAAAATAGCCCTGGACTTTCCTATTATTGTCAAAGGCAAGTGTCACGCATTTGGTCAAGCAAAGTACAGTAAACATCAAATGTAAGTGATCTTAGAGAAAAGTCAGATCTCTAATTCTTTTTGCTGAATTTAAAAATATTTCCTTTCCTTAAATAAAATCTACATCTTCTCTACTTACACATTTTATTTATTTGTTTGTTTGTTGCATGTTTAGCCCTCCCTCCCCGCAAAGTGGGCTCAGGGCAGCTCACATTGCTTGGCACAGTGTGCCAATTTTAATTAGGCTCCAACTCTACTTGCACACTCAAAATTGATTCCTTCTTATTTTAGATGAAACAATATGCTTTATTTTTGGCATGCAGCTATTGATGGCTAGTTAGTCAAAAGCATCCCTGAGTCTTCACCTAATGCTGAAACAATGGTTCCCATTGGTGCGGGCTCTGGTGATGCTTGTATTTTGTAACCAATGAACAGATAATGGAAGCAGGGGGGGTGGAGCTGCATTTATATTCTGATTTGTAAATGTCTTGGTTACTTTATTCCCTCAGATACTTTGAAGAATATTACAACTACCTTTCCTTTGAATATTCCTGATGACGATCTCTGTAGGAACAGAAATCTTAGCTTTCAGCATTTGGTCCAATAATAGTTGTCATTGCTGTACTCATTTCATTGATGTGTTCCTGGAGCTGGCTCTCTCCCAGTATCCAGATGCATTGATCCAATACAACTGTGCTAATTTCCATTGTCCAAATGGCAAATTATGGGATCAGCCTGTGTGGTTTGGTCCACATGAGAGATTGCCAAGATCACTGTGCATCAACTTGAAGAAATTTACATCCTCTTTCCAAGCCCTCCAACTCTGGTTTCACTTAATTTGTGATATTAATGGCATAGATCAAGGGTGGCCAAACTTGATCTATGCTATTAAACACCTGAATGTTACTTGGGTGTTTCCTTTGTTATTTCTCTGTATTTCTAGCTGCAATCAATAAACCGTTGGACACTGGCCTTGAGTTTCTTCTTGAAAATTATTAGTGCTGCCGCTTTTAATTTTAAGATATACATAATGGCTTTTAAAATTAATATGGGGGGGAAAGATGAAGAGGCTAAGAGAAGGGAAGCTAATCCAGCAAATACAGAGTCCAGTTCCAAAACGAGAAGTCTAGAACAATGATAAAGTGTAATGGAAGAGCAGAGGCTTTCTAAATGAAGCCATCAGAGGAGACCAGGGATTTCCAGTTTCCCCAAGTAACGGCAAGGAGACTGCCAATGACGGTGGAAGCTGGCTCATGTAAAGTTAACTTAAGGGATGTTCCACACAATGTGGAATTGCAAGCGTGGAGCTCATTATCACAGGAAATAGTCTAGGCCAAGAATCTAACAGTGCGCAAAGATGCACTGGGCTTCCGTACTGGTGCTAAATGTTCAGAATCATCATGGCAAGAAATAGTCAGTTTTTACAAAGAGCATCCAAGGAAAACCCTGAGTTTGCACACGGGCCATGTTTTGCTTGTCTGCTGCTGGCTCCCATTGTCCACACCAACTGTGGGCTCTGACTTCAGTCTCTGTATAAGTGACAAACCTAGGCTGCTTCCACATGGCGGTTCCCCCACACACACTTTGGTTTTGGCGAGCTAAACATCGACACAACACACCATGCTGTAATTTTCCCATCATTGTTTTCAATAAACTGTTTCCTAAACCTGCTTGGCTCTGACCTTTTGGGAAAGATCCAAGGTCCATGCACCTTACCATGCTGTCTGGAAGGAAAGGTACACATTTCCTTGCCCTGTGAAGTTCTTGCCCACCTTTTCCTGTTGTCAGCACCTTGAGGCTCTCATTTCCCCTGCTTTGCTATTGGAGTTCTTAAAGAAAAATACTGAGGATTATAGCACTGAATACAATAGGGAGCATCCATGCTGCACGGAAGAAGTCCTCGTTTCTGTGTTTCAGACTACTTGGCTAACTTCCTCTGTGCACGGCCAGTCTTCACCTGTTGGAACTGAGCTGGGAAGACCCAACATTAAAATTCCCGATGAGCTATGAAACGCACTGGGTGCCCTTGAGCAAAGTGCTTTCCCTCAGGTCAGAATAACTTGCAGAGTTCTTGCAAGGGGAGGGGCAGCCAATCCCACGAATGCTGCGTTGGGCTCCTCAGAGGCAGGTGGGCTTCCAGAGTGACAGAGATGCCTCACCTGAGTGTCTAAATACACACACATCAGGGTCCCTGTAATACACGGGCCTTCTTTTTGTCCCAGCTGCCGCAGTGACTTGAAGTCTGCTAGTTTTAATTAGCCACAATTTCAGCAATCATATCTCATCTGCATACAATTTCAGATGGTTTATCAAACCAAAAGCAAAAATTTTCTGAATGGGCTCATTTTCTGTTTTGGGTTTGTTGACCCCATTATGTTCTGGGGTTTAATTCTGCAGAAGGATGAACATGTGAAGCCCTGGCTTTGAGTGAAGATGGCTTACAGAAATTATTTCTTTTGACAGACCGGTTTGTATCTTTAAGCTCTATCCTGTGAACATGCTTGTCAGAAGGCAGGCTCAGTCGCATTAGCAACCTTAACAATCAACACTAAACACAGTTTCAAAACATAAGTAACTATTGAATGTGTGCAGATGTGAAAAAGTTGGGTTCTCAACCTGTGATGGCAAAGCTGGAGGGTGGGGGCTGCTTTGCCACCCCAGAGAAGGACAGGACAGTGCTGATGTTACGTTGCTGTGTGTCATGACGTGGGCGGGGGTGGAGCCAGCCCTGCATAAAGGCCAGGATCTGCCCCCACCCAGCCAGTTGTCACCTCATGCCCATCCCACCCTCCCACCCTGTTCTTAGTGCAGGCTACAGCTCAACAAAAGCTACAGCTGATTGCCTTTTGGGGCCGTGCCACGTGATGGAGTGAGCTCATAAGAACATAAGAACATAAGAGAAGCCAATGTTGAATCAGGCCAATGGCCCATCTAGTCCAACAACTCTGTCACACAGCGGCCAAAATATACCAGGTGCCATCAGGAGGTCCAGCAGTGGGGCCAGGGCACCAGAAGCCCTCCCACTGCTGCCCCCTCCAGCACCAAGAATAGAGTGCATCACCTGCCCCAGACTGAGAGTTCTCATTCTATACCCCGTGGCTAATAGCCACTGATGGACTTCTGCTCCATATGTTTATCTAATTTCCTCTTGAAACTGTCCATGCTTGCAGCTGCCACGACCTCCTGTGGCAGTGAATTCCATATGTTAATCACTCTTTGGGTGAAGAAGTATTTCCTTTTATCTGTTCTAACCCGACTGCTCAGCAATTTCATAGAGTGCCCACGAGTTCTTGTATTGTGAGAAAGGGAGAAAAGTACTTCTTTCTCAACCTGCTCAATCCCATTCATAATCTTATAAACCTCGATCATGTCACCCCTCAGCCGTCGTTTCTCCAAGCTAAAGAGCCCCAAGCTCCCATCTCTGGCCCCAGCTCCTGCCAACGTAGCGGTTCGACAGCAAGAAATTGTAAGTAGATAAATAGGTACCAGTTTGGTGGGAAGGTAACAGCGTTCCATGCGCCTTGGCATTTAGTCATACCAGCCACAGGACCACGGAAACATCTTTGGACAGCGCTGGCTCTTCAGCTTGGAAACAGAGATGAGCATCACCCCCTAGAGTCAGATTCGGCTAGCTTTCGAGCAAGGGAAACCTTTACCTTTACATTAGGGATTTTTCACTTCCAACCATGATTGCCCTTTGGGAGGAGGTGTTTTTGCCTGCCTTGCACTAGGAGCAGTGGAGCACTTGGTTGTGGTGGTTGCTGTTATATAGGCTGGTCACTTGACAGGGTAGTGGGGGTAAGAAAGTGGAACCGGTGAGCACCTTAAGGCATATTCCCACTGGGGAACAAGGGGACCATCAGGAACAGCCTTTGGGTTTTGCTGCCCAGGGCTGGGAATGATGACCACTCTGGGAACCCTTTCATTAGACCCCTCCCTGCAAGAGGGGTAGGCGCTCCAGGTGGTGACCAGTTTGCTGGGCTGCCGCTTGCAAGCCAGACTGTTGGCTCAAGGTTGGGCCTGGTGACTTGCCCCATGGAAGGCAAGGAGGTTGGTTGGAGAGTGACGCCTGCCTTGCCTCTTCTGCACCCACAAATCTTTTCCCCTTGCCACTTCGTTTCTAAATAGTTTCGAAATAGTTAAATACAGTGGCCCTTGTTTGATTCCAATTTGGTGTCTGTCTCGTTATTCCAATTGGGGAGGCGGCGGCAAAGAAATGCTGTGTGACAAATGGTAAACAATGTTGGTAAGGATTGTGAAGTACTGGAGAGAAATCGCCAGTTCCCGAGTGCCCATGTAGGAAATGGCTGGCTAGTCTTTAAAACAAACAAACATTGGCCTCTTCATAATATGCATGACTCTGCTGTTACTGGAAAGATGCGGAATGTGTTTTGGTGTGTGTTATGTATTCCAATATTAATTGTTTAGAAAAGAAAACTCCCCCCCCGAGGAAACGGAGAACATTTCACCATCCTTAACGCTGTTGCAAAAACAGGAAGCAAACTTAACATCTATGGAACTCACAAGATAAGGAATGGATTACTGTGTGCTGTCGGGAGTGACTGACAGGAGCAAATCTGAATGGCTTCGTCTGCGTGTTCCTTTGCAGAAGGATGCAGAATAAGAGGCGCTTGGGGCGCTCATTTTACTTTATGCGGATGATGCCGCGATCTTGTCTCAAACTAAGGTCAGGCTGCAAAGGGCCTTGTGATTATTGCTCTCGAGAAAGCCTGCTGATGAACTATTTGAAACCTAAGATCCTAGTTTTCACCAGGACCAGAACATGGAACCCATCTCAATGGTCTATCCAAGGGTCCAATATTGAGCAAGTCACAGCCTTCTTCTGTTTGGGGATTTTGTTTTCGGCAGATCTGTCCTGGACACCTCAACTCAGAACAGTGCTTAATAAAGCTAAACCATGCACAGGGGCCATAAATAGGTTTTCCCATAATAAGGGGAGGGGAACATATTCTTGGAGCGGTGTAAGCTTTTAGTTTGAAAGTGGTTCCCCTCATCCAGCTATTTGGATTAAAGCTATCTCTGATAACACTGATCAACCCTTAACCCGAGTGTTAAGGAAAATACTGAATATTCCCTGCTGTGTGTCAAACATATTGAGGGCAGAATTGGGACAGCTATCCTTGGAAGCCAGAGCATGGCTTTATGCCTTTAAACTGAGATTAAAACAGCTCTGTGCTGAAGGCGTTTTGTTAGCTGCTATGAATCGAGATACCCACAAATCAACTTGGATGAAAGCCCTGGATGAGAAACGGATGATAGTTGGAATGTTGACTAATGATGTTTTTGAGATGAGCAAATCCAAAGCATTTTCTCTGATCAAAAAGCATGTCCTGGAAATCGATTATAGTAGTCTGATCCTGAGAGCCCACAGAGTTTGCTCATCCCTATCTTTTGGCCTTTCTTTCCCAAGATCTTTATCTCCCCTATATGTACTATCTTACCGTCCCATGTTACTGGGGGGGGGTTGTTTGCAAGACTGATTATACCTACAATGGTTTTACAGGGGAGATTTTTGAATAGGCGCTGTTCTGATAGAATCTGCTCTGGTGGCCTTAATAGGATAGATACATCTTCCATGCCCTGCTTGAATGCAGGTTCTTTGAGAATATAAGGGATCACTATATTAAACTTTTAGGGGGACAACTTTCCCCCTACACTGTGGAAACCCTGGTTCTTTTGCTTAGTGAGGAGGAGGAGGAAGAGAAGGACTGTTTTTGTAGCAGGAACTCCTTTGCATATTAGGCGACACACCCCTAATGTAGCCAATCCTCCAAGAGCTTACAGAGCTCTTCTTACAGGGGCTACTGTAAACTCTTGGAGGATTGGCTGCATTAGGGGTGTGTCGCCTAATATGCAAAGGAGTTCCTGCTACAAACAGAGCCTTGAGGAGGAGATTGGATTTATACCCTGCCCTTCACTACCCGAGGGGGTCTCAGAGTAGTTTACAATCTCCTTTCCCTCCCCCTCCCCACAACAGACATCCTGTGAGCAATGCTCCCTCTAAGCTGTGGAGTCTTGCGAGCAAAAATTCTACTTTGTGAGCCACTGGCATTAAAGCTGTGAGTGAACGATTCGGCTACTGCATAAATTAGTTTGCTCTGGAGCCATCCTTCTTGAGCTAAGGCATGAATGTGTGAGCCAGAGGCTAAAAAACTGTGAGGTAGCTCACACTAACTCAGCTTAGAGAGAACACAGCCTGTGAGGTAGGTGGGGCTGAGAGCGCTCTGAGAGAACTGTCCTTGAGAGAACAGCTCTGAAAGAATTTGTGACTGACCCAAGGTCACACCAGCAGCTGTATGTGGAGGAATGGGGGATCAAACCTGGTTCTCCCAGACTGAAGTCCACACTCCTAACCACTACACCATCCTAAGTTTACTCTAGCAACTGCAAACTTTGTCTCAGTCCTTTTAGCCCTTGCATTAAAAAGAAGCAGCAGCAGCAAGTATCATCTGCTGCCCAAGATCTGTGAATCAATGAGGGTATAAAAGGAAAAGAAGGAAATAATAGAATAAGAGGAGTCCACTGTAAGATGCTGCAATCATCCAGGAAGATGCTGATGCTGAGAGCCCTGTTTTCTCTTGGAATTCCAACAATCGCCTGAGCTAGCTGCTGGAAGGATAAATCAAAGAAGAACCGGCTGTGAGAAGAGAGAACTGAATAAGAGCAGCCATTATGGAATCAATGTCACTAGCACTTTATTATACTGTGTGGTTTAAGTGGTTTGGAATGGTTTTAATCCAATTTATATTTTATCTCTTATGTAATCTATGTGTCCAGGGATCTGCATCTGTGGTTTCTTGACTCCTCTGCAGTGTCGTGGCTTTGGGAATGGCACAAGATGTAAGAAGAATACATGACCTTCAGCAAGTTCTGTGGCCGTATGAATGTTAGAAGTCTGAGTACAAAGATGACCTGAGAAATAACCTGCAGGGTTGCCCTCACCAGGGTGATCCATCAAGTCTATAATCATAACCTCGAAGTGACAGCATCCCGTGTTCAGTATGAGCTGGTGGTTGGAATGAAACACTGGTGAAACATACGTTGCAATTGCTTGTGATCCGTAATGATCGTGAAGCGACGGCCACATGGGTGCAAGTGGAAGTGGAAGCACGACAGCCAAAGCGTCTCTTTCAGTTTGTGATTAATGACACTCAGCTGCTGAAAGAGTTTTACTGGCATATGCGATTGTGAATACGTGGACATTTGATTCTGTTTGAGTCAGTAGCGCTCCAAGCCCCACCAGATCAAAATAGGCCATTGTTGTTATCACCAGAGAGAGCTGTCTTGAGTCAAGATAATGCTGCTTGATGTTTAGCCGTCCACTCCCATGCTTTGTTCTTGCTGGTAAGTTCTCGCAAGGGATGAATAATGGTTGCACGACTGGGAATGAAATGCCCGGCGTATGTAGCAAGGCCAAGTAAATTTCCAAGTTCATATGAGGTATTTGGGTCTGCAGCTTCCTGTATGGCTGCTACTTTCTTTGGATCAGGAGGAACACCATTGACAGAGAAAATGTATCCGAACCCCACCCACCCCGTCCTTATTATATACACACTTCTCAAAATTTAATATGAGATTGCACTGTTGTAACCAATCTAGAACAATTTTGTCATCATGTTCTGTTTGAGTTGTCTCAAACACAAGGATGTCATCACTGAGGTTGAACACCCCCACTATTCCAGACATGGTTTCCCAGCTCGCATTTTGAAAAATTTCAGCAGCAGAAGAGATGCCAAAACTCAGCCGTTTGTAGCACCAGATGCCAACACGAGTGGTGAACGTGGTGATATACCTGGATGCTAGGTGAAATTTGTGTTGGTGATATCCAGCATTAAGATCAAGTTTTGAGAATATCATAAGAGAACATAAGAACATAAGAGAAGCCAATGTTGGATCAGGCCAATGGCCCATCTAGTCCAACACACTGTCACACAGTGGACAAAATATACCAGGTGCCATCAGGAGGTCCAGCAGTGGGGCCAGGACACTAGAAGCCCTCCCACTGCTGCCCCCTCCAGCACCAAGAATAGAGTGCATCACCTGCCCCAGACTGAGAGTTCCCATCTAGACCCTGTGGCTAATAGCCACTGATGGACTTCTGCTCCATATGTTTATCTAATTCCCTCTTGAAATTGTCCATGCTTGTAGCTGCCACCACCTCCTGTGGCAGTGAATTCCATATGTTAATCACTCTTTGGGTGAAGAAGTACTTCCTTTTATCCATTCTAACCCGACTGCTCAGCAATTTCATGGAGTGCCCACAAGTTTTTGTATTGTGAGAAAGGGAGAAAAGTACTTCTTTCTCAACCTGCTCAATCCCATTCATAACCTTATAAACCTCGATCATGTCACCCCTCAGCTGTCGTTTCTCCAAGCTAAAGAGCCCCAAGCATTTTAACCTTTCTTCATAGGGGTGTTCCAACCCTTTTATCAGTCTAGTTGCCCTTCTCTGCACTTTTTCCAATGCTATAATATCCTTTTTGAGATGTGGCAACCAGAACTGTACACAGTATTCCAAATGAGGTCACACCAATGATTATGATACTGGCTGATTTGTTTTCAATTCCCTTCCTAATAATCCCCAGCATAGCGTTGGCCTTCTTTATTGCAGTTACACACTGTCTAGACATTTTCATTGAGTTATCTACTATGACTCCAAGATCTCTCTCTTGGTCAGTCTCTGCAGGTTCAGACCCTCTGCAAGTATCGACGCTCCATTCAGATCTGCGATATCATCCATTGTAGGTGTGATGTGACATTCTCACTTTACGTGCTAAAACACAGTGCAAGTCTCTATTGTCTGGGCTTGTGTCTCTGCCATCACGTAGGCATGAGCTACGTTAAAGATCTTAGGGAGTGTCAGGTCTGGATATTTGTCTTCTGAGGTGAGGACAGAGGCCTCCATGGAGTATTTGATCTCATACTTCTCTGTCTGCCTTGCTGAATTTCACAAATTTCTGCAGCTCAAAATCAATGCTCTTCTTGGGGAGGAAATACTTTGTCAGTGCCTCTTTTGATCCTTTGTCCTACACTTTGCTGTAATGATCATCCCCACCAGTGCCTGGGAGGGCAGTGAAAATGTCATACACTTGCTCTCCAGCATACTGCAGCAGGATAACATGCTTTCTGGTATCACAGTCTCTTTCCATAGCCCAGAACAGGATTTCCAGCCTCTGGATCCATCAAGTCCAGTGAGGTTCTAAAGTTGTGTGTTAACCATGGGTATTAAAAGAAGGGAATACAGAAAGTACAGCCATGGGTGTCTGTCAGGTAGCCCTGCCATGATGGATGGAGGGGAGGGGAGGATGGCAATGGGCGCCATAGTGGCGTGACAGGCGGGAGGTTGGAATCCGAGGGGTGTTGATTTATATCTAGGGTGTGAGAGTGGAATGTGCATCTGGTAACCCCTATCTCTCGCAGACTGAACATTCTGACCTTGAGGAGTCAAGCTGCAAGCTTTACTATCGCTTTCAAAGCTCCGGCTTTCCTGAGAATAATGGGGGCGTTGGCCTTGTCTGAAAGAAGAAAACACCAGAAACGTCTTTTCTTTGTGTGGGAGTGACTGAGTCAGTGATCACTTCTGAAGAGGCTTCTTTCTCTGAGGTAGGCCACAGACTGTTTGTCAAAATCCCTTCAATTTGACCCACAGTTGGGCGATCATACAGTCCTTGGAAGCTGCGGGCACAGCCCGCCACTGTGTGATCAGATGCAACTACGGATGAGTCGGGTGGGGTTTTTTTGCCATTTGTTTCCGATGCATTTAAACGAGGAATCAATGAATTGCATCTCTGCACTGAGGGCTCCCTATGGAGTTTGTGATGATGCACATACAGCAGGGGGGGAACAGAATGGAGTCATGATGGCCTGATCAGACCATCCCGATGGCATGAGAGCATGGAGTGATCAGATGGGAAATTCTGTCCGTGGCCCATCACAACCCTTTTTCTACTGGATTTTCCCCACTGTCTTTTAAGTCCACTTCTGCAGCAGAGCAGAATGGGTTGCCGATGGCTGCGGGGCACTTCTCAGATGTTGTTGTCTGATTGTGCTCTTTAAATTCGCACAGCCATATAGTCACTTTATTCAGGAGAAACCAATACAGGAACACAAGACCTACCAGAGTTCTTCATAGCAGTTCCTCTAGCCAGCTTATCCAGAGACTATGGTTGCTAGGTCCTTCCAAGTCCCCAGCAGGGGACTCGGGGGCATTACTGGAGGAGGAGGGGTTGTCCCCAGCATGATGACATCCCTTTAAATGCTTTTGGCTAAAAGGGGGGGCTTGAAGGAGGCATGCCATGTGCTTTCCCCCTAGCTACAAGGTCTATGGGTCAAGGATAACTGTAACCCTCAAAGAGTTCCTGTCCCAGCTCCATGGAGGCACCATAGCCCTAGGCTTTTGGACAAGAACATGCCCCTTCACTGTATTCCTGATGCTTCAAGGTGCTCACTCAAGCTTTCTCAGCTATGCACAATCATCTGCAATTCTGTAGAATAGCATAATGCCTTAAAAGCAATGGTTGCATTTATATCAGTGTCATTCTGGGTATGCGGTCCACACTTTATCCACCCCACATTAGTAAAAATCAGCTTCTCTTTTATGTATGTTTGGATGCCCAGCATGTCTGCACGTAGTGAGGGAGAGTCTCTTTCCCCCAATTCCAAAGTGCCTTGGGTGCTGATTTCTCCCCACCAGTGGGCAATCCTCCATTGGGTCTCCCACATTCCCACTATGGATCAATTGGACCGTTGGGAGAAAGAACTGTGGGGCAATGGCATCACTAATACTGTGATAACATTTTGGGGTGAAAACCTGAAAGAGATGTCACAGCCTCCCATGAAGCTCTAGGAATTCTATTGCTCTTGATGGTCTTTACCATTTGTGGAATTTCTAAAGCATCATGTTAGGCTCTGATGTCACTTCTGGGTTGTCATCCAGAAATGACATCACGGAACCAGCAACACTATTTCACCCAGACTCCACCCATAGAAAGCTTCTAGGGGATTGTCAGAGACTGGCCGGCAAATCTACTTGGGTGTATTTTCCAGTGTTCAAAACACTGCATTTTAGTGTACCCTGGAAAATCCAGCCCAAAGGTATCAACATTAATTTTTAAAAATAGAAAAACCAGTACTGCACAATAATCACTCTAGATTATGCTAAGCATGGAATCCCAAAACCAATGAACACATGCTAGCCTTTTCAAGAAACAGAATAAAATAGCTGGCATGTGAGATGTATTTTGGAGGTGAAGGTGAAGAAATGAAACCTAAGAAAATGTTCTCAAGATAATGGAGAACCGAAACAAAATAAAGAATGAATGCTATATGTTTTTTTAAAAAATCTTGATCCAGCATCTGGAATTAAAGGCGGCTTCTTATAAATCACTAAAAGGGAAGTCCTGAAAGTGAAATGGACAGAATCCAAAATCATGCAAACAGAAGAAGTTTATGGAAGGATGCCTTCTCAGAAGTCCAGAGAGGCCTGCTGCCACTTCCACCTTCTTGAGTCCCTTTGTTGTAATAAAAGTAAAAAATGATGACATGTGGAAACAAAACAGGGCCTGTAAAACAGAGCTGTTCCGCCAGGCCTTTGGGTGAGGCAGCCGGTATCCAATTATTCCATCTATTGGCCTCCCTTGCTGAACCTTCCATCTTTGTATGGCCCATCAGGTGAAGCAGGGTTGCCAGCCTCCAGGTGGGGCCTGGGGATCTCCCACTTTTACAATTGATCTCCAGCTGACAGAGATCAGCTCTCCTGGAGAAAATGGCTGCTTTGAATGGTGGATTCTATGGCATTGTACCCTGCTGAGGCCCCTCCCCTCCCCAAACCCCACCCTCTCCCGGATCCACATCCAAAGTCTTCAGGTATTTTCCAATCCAGACCTGGCAACCAAAAAAAAAAAGGAGTTAGATAAGTTATAAAACTTACTGAATGCAAAAAAACCCATGTGGCTAGATTTGAGGATCCTTTTGACCCTGGAACCCCAGCCAAATGGATTTCTGCCCCGTATGGAAATCCTCCGGCCAAGAGTGTGGAGAATGAATTTCCCGCCTTTTATCCCTGCAATTCCCAGACTTGCCTCAGACACCCACTTTCCACAGCAGCATCTTTGGGTGGGACAAAAGGACCTGCTCAGGGAGGTTGGGGGATACATTCCTTCCACTTCTGGGAATTTGGATTCAGTACAATACCTTTAACAGCTTAGATGTTTAGGACAAAAAGAATATATACTTGAGATTTATCGCTGTCCTTGGTTGTTGTCTTTTTGAAGTCTGTAGCTCTAGCAGTTTTAATAATTCTCTAATGTTCTTCACAAAAGTGCAATAAAACTATTAAAAAGAGAAGAATAAAAATAGAGGAAATGATGTAGCCTTTAAAAATTGCTACATACTTCAAACATAATCAAAGTAAACACATTCACCCTATAAGTAATAAAAATAGTTTGAAAGCATTATTGGAAATGAAAATAATATTACATTTTATGGTAAAAGAAATAGGGACAATGCAACAGAAGTGATGGGGTGAAATTCACAAGTTGGCTCCCCCCCCCAATCTTCTCATTGAATTTAATAATATACTTCCCAAAACAGAAGTGGAGGGTCAGCTGATGTCCATCCTTCAAGAACAGAATATAAAAGAAAGGGGAAAGTGCTAGTCAAAACAACTGGTCTTCCCTTCTGCAGGTTTACTTGAATATATGTTTTGGTAGAGTCTTAGATTCATTTCCCCCAAAAATGGTCCGCGTGGAGGTGAGACATAATATACATACTTTGAGGACTGCTATTTTAAGAAGCGTGCATAACACATGAAAACTTATACCCAGAATTAAACCTTGTTGGTCTTAAAGGTGCGACTGTACTCAAACTTTGTGCTAGAACATATGCATCTATTGATGGGGGTGGTCGCATATGCAGAAAGAACGTGTAATGTACCCAGAGTGGAACGTGGGTCTAGGCCAGCCATGTGCTCGAACCAGTCCCAGCCGGTCCGACTGAGCTTCGCTCCTGAAGACAATGGATGGTAGGATCCAAACTCCCTGCCAATTGGGGAGCTAGGATCCAGGAGGTTAATGCAATCAGTGTGTATAATTCAATCACGAGTGTGTGTTTGTGTGTGTAGGTTTCTTGGGGGATATAAACCGGCCTGCGAGCTGGCTTAGGTTGTCTTGTTCTCAACCTTGAAATCAAAGTATGAGCTGATTTCACTCTACGGACTCATCTGTCTCAGTACTTTTCGGAACGTATGCTTTTTGGCTTGTAAGCAACCAATCAAATGCCTCCCCCCCCTGTACACATGTGGTAGCAGAAGTCTCTGTACTTCGCTGTTGCAGTGGTAATCCAAAGGAACGATATTAATTTAACTTTTGTCCTCTGTTAATTAGGCCAAAAAAATTACTCTTAGGTCACAATGTGTATAACCCCACAAAAACGGCCCCGTTCTGTCTCGGTAACACATGGACGCTTGTGCCGTGGCCAGAAAAGACTTTCTGGAAAACTCTGAAGAGCATTGTGTTTCGGGATATCAGCTTGAATTTACTGTATCAAAAGAGATTCCTCCTCCAAAATTCTTTTCAATTACATGACCGTGAAGGCAGCGCCAACACAAACAAACAAGTGCATTTTTGTCACTGCCAAAAGAAAAGTGTTGTTGTAACAGTGATGGAGTAGCTATGCAGAAAATCCTGGTGGGACGGAAGTGTACCGAGCTAACTTCAGACAACAACAGGTCCCCGGGGAAGGAGAAAATGAGTGCAAATGAGTTGTTTTGAAGGGAAGCATTTAATTTCTCTTCCTGTTTCAAACACTGGCGGGGCCCTCGCTGGTCTTTTTTTTCTTAGATGAAAGGAGAGAACAGCCACGCTGCTAGTACAGTTATGATCCAGGAATGTTTACGACTTTGATACCACAAGGGCTACTTCCAGGTGTCACTCCGGTCAGCAGCAGTAACGGCCAAACAGGAAGTGCCTCATTCATAGGAGAAGGACTTCCTGTTGCAGGTGTTTAGAACTACCGTAGCGTGACAGCAGTTCTGCCTTCTGTCCCTGTCTAGGCTAGTACATCTGGACAAGCAGCAGTTGGATCAGAGTCCTCCCTAACCCAGGGAATGGGTTCTTCCTAACCCTCTCTGATTCAGAGACCAGCTGCCCTCGAAACTGCCATCACACTCATATGTGGATCCAGATTACCTTCGTACCAATCTGTAGAACTCCTAGGTAGGGCCTAAGATTTCCTGGGATTTCAACTGATCTCCAGATGACAGAGATCAGTTCCCTTGGAGAAAATGGCTGCTTTGGTGGGTGGACTCTATGGCACTACATCCTGCTGAGCTCCCCCCCCAATCCCACCCTCCCCAAGGCTCCACCCCCAAATCTCCAGGAATTTCCTAGCCCAGTGCTGGCAACCCCAAATATCCCCATTCTTTGCTCATTAAATGCCAGCAGCTGATTTGTTGTGATTTCCCCCCTAGAAAGTACAGCTGCAAATGCCCGCCCACCCCTTGAATGAAACACAACACAACACAAGTTATGGGTTAAACTGGGGATTTTATTTATCTGTAAGCTGATCTGCACCAATACAAAGCACGGGTTGCCTTGGACCTGCATAGCAAGCTTCCTAATAGGGCAAACCCACCCTGGCTCCGAGCCAGGTCTGGGATCCTTCCAGCCCTTACTCATCATGGCCTGCACTCCAGTGAGTAGAGGGGAAGGAAGGGCACATTCCAGCCCATGGCTGCAAAGCCTTAAGGCTTGTCACATGCTCCCCCACCCCAAAGAGGCCCCCAACTGAGTCACCCTGACTGCACAGCCCATAGACACCCAGTATGAGGACCCCCCCTATCGCTGATATCTCAGGGTGCTTGCCAATTTCAAATCCCCTCAACCCGTGCTTTTCCCGCCATCCCAGTTAGGGCCTAACCAGCTATGCCAGGCCTATTTAAACCTCACCCTCTTTGACCATGTGAAGCAGGCGAAAAAAGGCCCCCTCATGGCCAATCTGAGAGAGGCCCAAAAAATTCCTGCTTAGCCCTGCAAACAGCGACCAGCTAATCCCACGTGGTGCAGAAGAGGACGGGCGGGTGGGTGGGGAGCTTGCACTGGGCCAATCTAAGCATAGAGGGCAGCTGCTGCCAGATCTGGCCAGTGAGCTCGCCCTTGATTGGCCAGTGCTCCCCCGCTGCACCATGATTGGCTCGCCCCACCTGTGTTTCATCCAAGAAGATGGTGGGGGGCAGGCAAATGCTACCACCTGCCTCATGGGCAGTCACCAGTCTTTCTGTGATCTTTGCACTCCTATTGTGGTTGATCTCTCCTGTTCTGTCCAGCTCTCCTGATATGCTACCTCTTAGTTTCAAGTAGTGCTGCAGATGTCTTTTAAAAAGAAAACGCACAGTTCATTAGCATTGTAGCCCCATTAAGAACGAGTGCCATTTCTCCGCTGCCCAGTGGTTACTGGGGCTGCTCAAGAACAATAGAACTTCCCAATGCCTTAGCCTTCTACACATGGTTAGCATGTGCAGAAGGTCTAACAAAGGGGGCACTTGGCAGTGGTCCCATTGCATATCCTTGGGCTTTAGCTGCTGCCAGACAATATTGTCTGCACCAAGCGATACCATTGACGCCAGTCCCGCACAAAGGGATACATACAGTAGCCTGTTGCTTCCACATTTTACTAACGTAGAAGTCTCCACTTGGTGTAGAGGGAGTGAGGGGGGATAGAGTTCCCATACTCATTTTTCATTTTTAAGAAAGGTCCACAGTTCTTTTCTTATTTCTTTGCCCTTGATCCCAAATTTGCATAACTTAATAGACACAAAGTGGTATTTCCTTCCCATTTACGCTTAGCAGTACAATTCTACCTGTACAAAGTTATATCGGTCTAAGCCTACTGATTTCAAATAGGCTTAGACTGGAGTAACTCTGCAAAGGACTAGATAGTAAAGAGCGAATTCACATGTTGTGTTTTACATGGGTTGTGTCTGCGTCCCCCACTTTCAGTCAGGTGTGAGTTGTGAGTTTCCCTCAGTTTGCATGTAGGCAGTGCCTGTTTTGGATTGGTGCTATCATGTATGAGGGAGAAGGGGTTTCAGCCTTCCCCACTAGTTTCTTTTCCTGACCTGAAAGGGCCCTGGGAGAGTGCTGTATATTCCAATATGGTAAACCATGCGTACGCTAGGGTTACCAACCTCCATGTGGGGCCTGAAGATCCCCTAGAATTACAGCTGATCCCCAGACTACAGAGATACTATGGGATTATACCCATCCTCAAACCCCACCCCAACCTGGAGCTGGTGACCATACCCATCAGTGAAGATGGAGACCTCCCCACCCAGTGGAGCAAATAGCCCCTCCAATCTGTTTCAGATTGCGAGAATGGCACAGGGAGGAAGGCTGACACAACCCATATAAAATGTAATCTTTGAGTATGAACATAGAGCAGAACAAATGGAACCAGCCTATATGTCGACAGCGATGTCTCTTACTGAGTTAGTAAAAGAACCTGTGTCTGAGCTGTGTGCTTCAGGAAGGGGCTCACAACATGATAAGCTCCTCCATAAAAAATATATGGAAAATGTCAGGGAGAGAGGTCCTCTCTTGCCTTGCTAGTGTCCTGTCTGAAGGGAAATTTAGTTATGCAAACCTCTGCTTGCTTCCTGAAGTGTTACAGTCCAGTCACAGGCCTACTGTCTCAGAGAAAACTTAGGTCCCATTGACTATTTTTAGCTAACTGGTGTCTTGTGGGTGTAGTTCCAATTTTTCAAAAAAATACTTATTTTGAGACAGTTCACACCTGTTGTGCAATGGTGTGTTAGGTTTCGGACTGATTGTACTGAAAGCTGCCACTCTGACAAACTGCAGTGAACATTTGTTTAGTGAAGCAGCCGTAGACCAAGAAGAGGAGATTGGATTTATATCCCACCCTTCACTCAGAGTCTCAGAATGGCTTACAATCTCCTTTCCCTTCCCTTCTCCACAACAGACACCCTGTGAGGCAGGTGGGGCTGAGTGAGCTCTGAGAGAACCTCTCTTCGGAAAACAGCTCTGAGAGAACTGTGGCTTGCCCAAGGTCATCCAGCCAGGTGCAAGTGGAGGAGTGGGGAATCAAACCCGGTTCTCCCAGATTAGAGTCTGCACTCTTAACTACTACAAGAAGCTTCAAAGGATGATGTTCTCAGAGGTACTTTTGAATTCATAAATTGTATTTACACGGGTAAAGAATCTTAGGAGCTGTTACTTACACCTCCGTGGTTTTTGTTGCTGGTATCTCTGAATTCTGAACTCTGTGGTAATACTAGTGGTCTTGACTCAGTGAAAGAGAGCAATCCTAAGCAGGTTGACTCGAAGTCCTACTCAGATCTGTTCAGTAGAGTTTTCTCCCAGAAAAGTGCTGTTAGGTCTGCCCTGAAAGTTGACCACATCGATTTCAAAGGGGGAGTGTTCACTGGTTAAACTCTGCCAGGTTGAAATCAGTGGGCTTTAGTTATTTGTTTACTTCATTCACACCACACGTTTCTCCACACTGGGGATCCAAAGCGGCTTCCACCATTCTCCTCTCCTTCATTTTATCCTCACAACAGCCCTATGAAGTAGATCGGGGCTGACTGTGCGTGATCGACCCAAGGTCACCCAGCCAGCGTCTGCAGCAGAGTGGAGATTCTGAGCTGGTTCTTAAACCAGCCCTCTATCCACTACATCACAGGCTCGTCCTATCATCCTATGCATGTTCACTGAGGACTACAGCCTTAAAATTTGCTGGGATGTTCCTGATTTCATTTTCAAACTGAATTGTGCTATTCAACCAGAGGCAGCTTCCTTTGTTTCAAAATTGCCTCTGCTTTCCTAAAGGGCTCTGTTGTTGAGACATTTTCACAATTTGTCTCTTTGAATGCTCTAGGGGAAGCTGCGGTCTATTCCTGACCTCTGTCCAAATGGTTCCTGCCACCTTCTGAACACCATAGATTTTGTAAAGCTTGTCTGAAGTCTGTGGCCAAATACTACAGTACCCTCAGCGGAGCCAGGATGTCACCTTTATGTCTCAGGATGGTGTTTGTCTTGAAAATATTTATTGTAACCGTGCCCACCTTTGCGCCGACAAGAGCTCCCTCCCTCAAACATCTACCAGAACCCCATTGTTCCTTTGTGTTGACCCTTTGTTGTTTATGATTTTTCAGAAGTAGCCACATAATAGTTTTCCTGGTGTTAGTATTTCAGATTAATTTGGTTTACATTAACAGCAGGCACTAACAGAGGAATTTTAAGTATTCATCACAAAAATAACAAAGTCCTGGTGTCTAATAAAGAAGAAGGGTGTGTTCGGGATTTTCTTAAAAAACACACAAAGCAGTCATCTACAAGAGAGGAAGATGTCATGCATAGTCCAAAACAGAGCTTATACTGCAGAATAGTATCTGTCATCCAAAGGAGGTCTTCTTAGAGTGGGCGTACAACACCACAGTCTACCGCAACCACACATACCATTACAAATTCAGGAGGCTTAATATAAAGGCATGAGAAGGGAGTACAAGTAAAGTGTGGTGTTTGACTCTAGAAGCACAAGATTCAAATCCTGACTTAGTCCTGTAACATACCTCGATAGGTTGTCAAGGTGACTGAGATAATAGCTGAATTCAGATGCCTTGAATAGATCTTTTTGTTACTGGAGCCATCTGCTTTCGTTTTCTCTGAGAAGGGCCTTCTCCAGGAAAAGCCTTTAAATATTAAAAGAGATCTGTGGACCACATTTTTACCTTGTACATTTTGCTGTCAAAAATGGTTTACATATGTTGTGGCTACGGTTGCCAGCCTCCAGGTGGGGCCTGGGGATCCCCTGGAATTACAGCTCATCTCCAAACTGCAGTCAGTTTCCTCGAGCAAATAGATGCTTTCGAGGGTGTCTGACATTGTACCCCACGGAAGTTGCTGTCCTCCCCAGGCTTCATCCCCAAATGTCCAGGAGTTTCCCAGCCTGGATCTGGCAAGCCTACTCCCTCATCCCCAGCCAGTGGCCATTAAGTGTTCAGGGTGCCATCTAAACCTGGGCTGATTTTCTAATCTGGTAGTCGATCTCCTAGACCTTGAGCAGAGAACGCTCTGTTTTAGTGTGGTAGCCAAGATTCTTTAGCTAGAGATGCCAGGGACTGAACCTCTGATTTTCTCCATCAAAGCCTATGTTCTAACACTGATCCACACAGTCTCTTCCCTGGGCATGATATGTTCATAGGAAGGCATTTTTACATTTCTCAGGTCACCTGAGAAAGCAGCTCTGCGACACCAGCCTCTTGACTAATTTTCAGTGTCACATTGAGCTTTTATAGGTGTAATAATCGAATGCCATCTTCAGCGTGGAAACAAACACTGCAGTTTATAGAGAAAGTATGTGTGTGTGCCCCCTCAGAAGTGTGTAATTTTAAAATAGCACTTTATAGAAGGCTGTGTTGCTTTTCCTGGCATGACGGCTCTTTGGTGTAGATAATTGCCTTAATAACTGTTGTGTATAAAATATGTACCAGCACGATAAGATAACATTGTCATTTTTCGCTGTGCATGTACAGAATGCTGATTCAGTTCCTACACATGGCTTCCATTTGCCTGTAGGGTGGCTGTAAAAATACACTATCAAACGCTGTGGAATTTAAGTACGAAACTCTGTTATCTCTGTCCAGCAAAACTTAACATTTTAATTTACATTTCTTATCTGCTCAAGGTCAAACTGGTCTAAATTAAAGACAATGTGCCAGAAGCTATTTATAAAAAGGGAAAAATCCAAAGGGGTAAAAAAAAAAATCACATTTGTTTCATAGACTCCAATGAAAGTGGTGCCAAATAAATGCAAACTGGGCACTGCTAGTGAAACATTTTTCTAAAAAAAGAAAAAGAAAAAATCAGTTCCTGTACTTAGAATGCTACAATCTTTATAAGAAAAAGGTCACACATTCAGAGAAGAGGGACATATAAAAATGGCCAATAGGTATTGCTCAGTCGTACTGTTTTAGCGCTATACCTAGAAAGCCCCCTCCCCATAAGTGTACAGGAGATGAGGAGGAGGATGGTTTAATGGTCTCTCTTCAGAGAAATCCATTCATCATGTCAGAGATGGACCAAGAGAAACATCTTGGAGTCGTAGTGGATAACTCGATGAAAATGTCTAGACAGTGTGTAGCTGCAATAAAGAAGGCCAACGCTATGCTGGGGATTATTAGGAAGGGAATTGAAAACAAATCAGCCAGTATCATCATGCCCCTGTATAAATCATTGGTGCGACCTCATTTGGAATAATGTGTACAGTTCTGGTCACCACATCTCAAAAAGGATATTATAGCATTGGAAAAAGTGCAGAGAAGGGCAACTAGAATGATAAAAGGGTTGGAACACCTTCCCTATGAAGAAAGGTTAAAATGCTTGGGGCTCTTTAGCTTGGAGAAACGACGGCTGAGGGGTGACATGATCGAGGTTTATACGATTATCAATGGGATTGAGCAGGTTCAGAAAGAAGTACTTTTGGTTTCGGTTTCGACGTTGCGAATGGCGGCCACCTTTCGGGGCGCTCCCGAAGGTGGTTAGCCCACACGCGGTTGGGGGGTCTTCGCATGTGCGATAGACCCTAGTGAGCCTTAGTTAAAGGCTCCGAACCGGGGGCGCTTTGGGGAGTAGCCTCTTTGCCGGCACACCGCCGGGAAGTTGAGGCTTCCTCCCCGTCCCAATCGGCCCCGCTGCGTAGTGCGCCCCGAATGGGGCTTAGCAACGCCGCCGACTTCCAGGAGTGAGGAAAAGCGAGATGAATCAACATAAAAAGATGAATCGGCACTGAACCGTGAGTTGGAGGTCGAAATTAAAGCGGTAATCTAAACCCCCCCTTACGAGAACAAGCGGGAGGAGGGGAGTTTCCCCCCACTAAGGAACGGGACTTTTAAAAGGAAAGGGGGAGGTGATAGAGCGGAGAGGGCTGGTGAAGTACCTCTGGGGTTTTCGAAGCAAAGTGTTGGCGCATCTCCGGAGGGGCGCGGCACGAACTTTGGGAAAAGTAAACAAAAGTAATGTCGGCAATGAAAAAAGCCCCGATCAAACCGGAAAAGAAGGGAGGTGGGACTTCCGGTCCGGGGAATCCCCCTCAAGAGTCTGCTGTCTGTCAACCGAAAAGCGAGCTACTGCACCCTCTGCTGGAGCAAATGCAGAAAATTAATGAAACATTAAGCAGCATGCAAGGTGTTCTCAACAGCCAGCAAAAGCAAATGAATGAAACGTCAAAGAAGATGGAGGAAATAGCACAGAAATGTCTGGTCTCAACGGAAGATACTAAGAAAGTAAAGAAAAGGGTCAACAAGTTGGAAAAACATCAGGATGAGCAAGAAAAAAGGATTCTGCAATTGCAAATGGAAAAATCAAGTCTGATACTCCGTTTTCAGGGCATTAAAAGCATTAAAGAAGAGGAGAAAGAAGATCTCAGATTGTTACTAGCGAAGGCCTTGGCACCAGTAACTGGCAGAGAAAAGCGAGAATTACAAGAAGAGATGGATGTGGTCTATAGGGCCTACTCCACTTATACAAAGAAAAATAATCTGCCAGCTGAAGTGGTTGTCAAGTTCACTAAACAGCGTACGAGAGATCAAATATTGAGAGCAGTGTCAGCGATGCCCTTGAAGATTGAGGAACAGACTATAAGAACACTGAAAGATGTGCCATATGAAATTCGAATGAAAAGGAAGGCTTATAAAAATCTGACCACTTTTCTACAAAATCATCAGATCACTTACAGATGGAGATTTCCTGAAGGACTGGACTTTAAGTTTAAGGACAAAAAAGAGAGAATTGACTCCATCTTCAAAGCACAAGAATTTCTGAAGAGACACGCCAGCATGGAGGAAGATGAAGCATTCGCAACGTGGCAAGATTTGAGTAGCGAAAAAGACAGCGACTCGGAGGAGGAAGGAGCCGGAGCGGGAGACGTTGAAGAGAAAAAGGGCCCATCATACAACTTGAGGGACACTAAAGGACAAAAGGAAGACATCCCAAGAAGTAATAGTTCGTGGACGCGGAGGAAAGGAGATGATTAATGACTAACCCCAGAGGACATTACTAACCTGACTAACAGATTGTTTTTGGACTTTTTAGTTGACTAAAAGAGACTCTCTAACCATGGTGACTGCCAAAGCGATTTTTATATTAATTAACATTAACAAATTTAACAGTAAACTCAATCTCAACTTTTCTTTGTCCAACTATATACCCTCCTTTTTTCCCTATATAAAAAGAATAAAATCCTCTCCTCTTTAGGAGAGTTTTTACAAAAAAAAAAAAAGAGAAAGAAGTACTTTTCTCCCTTTCTCACAATACAAGAACTCGTGGGCACTCCATGAAATTGCTGAGCGGTCGGGTTAGAACAGATAAAAGGAAATACTTCTTCACCCAAAGAGTGATTAACATATGGAATTCACTGCCACGGGAGGTGGTGGCGGCTGCAAGCATGGACAGTTTCAAGAGGGAATTAGATAAACATATGGAGCAGAAGTCCATCAGTGGCTATTAGCTACAGGGTATAGATGGGAACTCTCAGTCTGGGGCAGGTGATGCACTCTATTCTTGGTGCTGGGGGGGGCAGCAGTGGGAGGGATTCTAGTGTCCTGGCCCCACTGGTGGACCTCCTGAGGGCACCTGGTATTTTTGGCCGCTGTGTGACAGAGTGTTGGACTAGATGGGCCATTGGCCTGATTCAACATTGGCTTCTCTTATGTTCTTATGTCAGAAAATTCTCAGATTTATGTGACAGAGTGATAGCCAATGTGGGTTTCCCTCCTGAGATTATTAAGGACAGGTGAAATTAAAACAAGATTAAAATCTCCCAGGTGAATGCTCTTTCTCTGCTCTACCAGCTTGGTGGTAGAAAGTTTTGTCAAATTGCAACCATCTTATGGTGACCCCCCCCATGGGGTTTTCAAGGCAAGAGACCGTCAGTGGTGTTTTGCCATTGCCTGCCTCTGCATAACAACCTTGGTGTTCCTTGGTGGTCTCCCATCAAAATACTGACCAAGACCAACCCTACTTAGCTTCTGAGATTTGACAAGATTGGGCTAGGCTGGGCTATCCAGGTCAGGGCTTGCCGATAGGGATGGGCATGAACTGGGAAAATGAGGTTTGGTTTGTGGTTCATGGCGTCCTTAGTTCGGTAGCCACGAACCATCATGAACTTTTAGGAGCTAAATGAACTGGTTTGGTTCATGAGGGTTGTTGTGACTCTATAGAATGGACCCTAACTCTTCTCTACCTGCCATCCAAGTTTGGTGAGGATTGGATTTACGGGGTCCAAGTTATGCCCCCCCCCCACAAGAAGGTGGCTGCAGGAAAGTGCTTTCTGGGGAAATGGCCACCTGTCCTTTCCCCAGAAAGCACTTTCCTGTGGGCACCTTGTTCAGGGGGCAGTAACTCAGACCTCGTAAATCCATTCCTCACCAAACTTGGAAGGCAAGTGGAGGAAAGTCATCTAGAGATCCACTGTGAATTTGGTGTCTCTAGCCTGCACAGGATCCATTCTATATACTCCTGAACCTACTGGACCTGTGCCTGTCAAAATGAGACAGGTTCGGGAGGTTCAGGAGTGCATAGAACAGACCTTGCGCAAGTGAGAGACATCAGAGTCACATGGGGCCTCCCCTGGATGCTCCTCTACATGCCCTACAAGTTCTGTCCCCCATCCATTTCCCTCCTTCAGAAGTAAGATTTTCCCTTTGTTTTCCTTTCCCTGTCTGACTGAGCTGCCCTAGTAATGTATATTCTTCTTTCCTGAAGAACTCTGGCTGTCCCACCCTATCACAGTATAATATTTTGGCTGTTTGCTCAGCCCAGGAACCTGAAGGAAGGATTGGGAGCCCCCTCTAATTTAAATGGAACTTGAAACATTTTTATATTACAAATTGACAAAACATTTTATTTAACATAGAGGGGAAAGATCAGGTAAAATCAGGGGTAATATTTCTGAGGTAGCTCAATATAGATAACTCTGAGGTAAAATCAGTACATGTTTCAGACTTATGTTCTTATGTTTCAGGCTAAAGAGAGTTTCTTAAGCTTTTCACAGTGGCTGATTCCCCACTACAGCTGCCTCGGGGTTGCGCCGCCATTTGCCCCGATACTATTTGTCAATTTCACACCCGAAGCCGCGGGGCTGCATTTTGACCCGCGGCTTCGCCCAATTTCCCCCGCAGTTTCCTGATCCTGTTTTTTGAGGGATAGGGCTAGGGATCTTGGTGGGGGTACAATGCCATAGATCCCACTCTCCAAAGCATCCATTTTCTCCAGGGGAACTGATCTCTGTAGTCTGGAAATGAGCTGTAATTCTGGGGAATCCCCAGGTCCCACCTGGAGGCTGGCATCTTTAGATTCTGGAATACTAGTTTAGTAGGAGAGCTAGGGACAGTAAAAGCAGCATAGCTGCTTCTCCCCCTCCCCAGCAAAATTAGGGCTACAGTAACTGCCATGGTGTGGGTCAAGGAAAAGGGAGAAACATGATTCTGCCTGCCCTCTATTAGTTCCCTTGCTGACTTTCCCTAAGCTCTCAGTTTTTTGTTGCACTTGAGACCGTAGACCCCCCTAAACATATCCCCTTTGTACAAGATGCAGACAACTGATGACAAAATCCCCCTCCCCCGCGCTGTGATAAATTCCTGTAGTTACCTCACTCATGAAACAACACAAAAGACTACAATTCTCCAGATCTCTTCCTCAGAATTTGCATTATCAATAAATTCTTGCAGTATCAGCAAAAGTCGAGACCACACATCCGGCTAGTATCTTAATTGCAAGAACTCTACGTCCCAGAGTGCAAATGCGGCGATATATGTTGTATCAGATCCCAGTGCCTCCCCCCTCCCTCTCTTCCTCACCTTCCAAACCTCCAGCAGCCCGGAAAGTCTTTCAGCATTCCTGCTGAGTTACATAAGACACCAGCAGTAGATAACATTGTATGGTGGGAGCCGAAAATGCAGAATATTTTGTGCTTCCATGTGGAAAGGCATGAAGGAATGTTGTCTGCATATCAGCAGTAACAAACGGGTCCACAGAGGTAAAACATTATCGATGTCCAGGAGTGTATAATGCAAAAGAGCTTTGGCAGGGCTTCTGTTTTGTCTTCGAAGCAAAGGGGTGATAGAGCAGGCAGATAAAAAAATGTATGTGTGCGGCATTTAGTACAGCTACGGTAGTTAATGCCCTGACCTGGATCGCCCAGGATAGCCTGATCTTGTCAGATCTCAGAAGCTAAGCAGTGTCGGCCCTGGCTAATATTTGGATGGGAGACCTTCCAGGAATATCAGGGTTGCAACGCAGAGGCAGACAATGGCAAACCACATCTGAAGTCTCTTGCCTTGAAAACCCTGCGGGGTCATCATAAGTCAGCTGTGAATTGATGGCACACAGAGACAGACAGACACACCGAGTAGTTAATACAGTGGTTTGTTCATTTTGGGTAGTATCGATTTCTTAGCATCCTTGATTGACTGTAGTCTCAGTCGTCTATTGTCTGTCATTTCCAAATCATAGAATCATAGAATCATAGAATGTTAGAGTTGGAAGGGACCTTGCAGGCCATCTAGTCCAACCCCCTGCACTCTGCAGGAACACAGCCAAAACCCCTACATACCTACAACATACCCAAAAGATGGTTGTCCAGTCTCCTCTTGAAAACACCCAGCGAAGGAGCATCCACCACCTCCCGAGGCAGTCTGTTCCACTGCTCAACCACTCTTACAGTCAGGAAGTTTCTCCTGATATTAAGCAGGTAATGACTCCCTTGTAATTTCCACCCATTAGATCTAGTCTTGCAATCCAGAGCAAGAGAGAATAGATCCACTCCATCTTCTACATGACAGCCCTTCAAATACTTGAAGACTGCAATCATGTCCCCTCTAAACCTTCTCTTTCCCAGGCTAAACATACCCAACTCCCTCAGCCTTTCCTCATAAGACTTGGACTCCAACCCTCTCACCATCCTGGTCGCCCTCCTCTGGACCCGCTCGAGTTTGTCATCATCCTTCCGAAAATGTGGTGCCCAAAACTGGACACAGTACTCCAGGTGGGGCCTGACCATAGCAGAATACAGCGGAACTACCACCTCCCGTGATCTGGACACAATGCTTCTGCTAATGCATCCTAAGATTGCATTAGCTTTCTTCACAGCCACATCACACTGCAGGCTCATGTTTAGCTTGTGATCAACCATAACACCTAGATCCCTTTCACATGTGCTGCTGTCAAGCCAAGTCCATCCCATTCTATATCTGTGCCTTTGATTTTTTGTACCTAAGTGTAGGACTTTGCACTTATCTCTATTGAAATCAAAGTGGTCTTTATCTGTCCAAACATCTAACATGTGTGTTTTGCGGCCTTGACTCTCAAGAGGGTAAAATATACCAAGTCTCTGACAATCTATGATGGTGATAGTGAGAAATGTTGTTTTTAGACAGCCTGTCCCCAGCATATCCCAAAAACATAATGTACAAATGAAGAAGAAGAGTAGGTTTTTATACCCCGCTTTTCTCTACCTTAAGGAGTCTCAAAGCAGCTTACAATAGCAATTCCCTTCCCCTCCCAACAGGTGCCTTGTGAGGTAGGTGGGGCTGAGAGAGTCCTGAGAGAACTGTGACTGGCCCAAGGTCACCCAGCAGGCCTCATGTGGAGGATGACTGGGGAATCAAACTCAGTTCTCCAGATTAGAGTCCATTGTTCTTGAGCACTACACCACATTGGCTCTCTAGTGTCTAGTGTAGGGTTAGGCAATCTTTTTGACCTGAGTGTCCCAAATACCACAGCATCTACTCCTGAAGATATTGGCCTGCCAGCAAACAAATCAGGTGGGGTGGTGGTGGAGAGAAGAAAGCTCTATTTGGCCATCTACACTGGAAGCAAGTAAAGGTAAAGGTTTCCCTTACTTGAAAGCCAGTCAGATCTGATTCTAGGGATGCAGTGCTCATCTCTGTTTCCAAGCCGAAGAGCCAGCGCTGTCCGAAGACGTTTCTGTGGTCACATGGCCAACATGACTAGATGCCGAGGCACACGGAACGCTGTTACCTTCCCACCGGAGTGGTACCTATTTATCTACTTGCAATTTCATGCTTTTGATCTGCTAGGTTGGCAGGAGCTGGGACTAGAGATGGGAGCTCATTCCATCACATTTCACTCGGGTCTCGAACTGCTGAACTACTGACTTTCTGGTCTGTAGTTCAGTGTCTTAACCACTTGAGCCAGCTGACTCCCAAAAATAGTATTAGTGTCTCTGGGATTTGCCTCAGTCCTGTGGGTGGAGAACTGCCCTTGGTTACCAAGTAGAATGGTCAGGGATACTGCTGTCCTAGATGTGTACCATGGGCTGTCTACCACTGGGACAGCAGATGAGGTAGAAACATCAATTAAACACAGTAACCCAACAGCCCTATGAACACAGGACGTGTGGAATGGGAAGAGGACCTTGGTAGCAGGCCTACCAGTCTCCCTATGCAGATTTTATCCTGTGGACTGGACCGATACACAGAGGCAGTTTGGTGTAGTGGTTAAGAGCGCGAACTCTAATCTGGGAGAGCCGGGTTTGTTTCCCTATTCCTCCACTTGCAGCTGCTGGTGCAACTTTGAGTCAGACTCACAAGCACTCTCAGAGCTGTTTTCTTACAAGCAGTCCTTGAAAGAGCTCTCTCAGCCCCACCTACCTCACAGGGTGTCTGTTGTGGGGAGTGAAGGGAAAGGACATTGTAAGCCACTCTGAGACTCCTTTGGGTAGTGAAGGGTGGGGTAAAAATCCAATCTCCTCCTCCTCCTCTTTCCCCAAGCTATGATCTGTACAAAGAGGTCAGGATAGGCCCTGCCACTGCAGTTCTGGTTTCCCCTTCCATACGTTCGTTTATCCTACTTGCATTTGTTGCAGCTGGATATTGCATCGCTGTGTTGTAACTGATTTTTTTCCTTACTCTGTTACATTGCACAGTTCAGTTTATGTAAGTGACTGTGAGAATGGAGAGATGACAGCTGTTACAAATTCAGTACTTCACAGTGTGCATTGCTTCCATGGTTATGTGTTCCCCTATGCATGTATGGGGTGTGCTCATTAAAATACTCTTTCATGCTACATTGAATTTGAGTCTTGAGTCTTCTAATATGGATGTACCCTGATTTGGATAGCCCAGGCAAGCCTGATCTCGTTAGATCTTAGAAGCTAAGCAGGGCCGACCCTGGCAAGTATTTGGATGGGAGACCTGTAGGGAATACCAGGGTCATGATGCAAAGGCAGGCAATGGCAAACCACCTTTGGGAACCAGTTTGGTGTAGTGGTTAAGTGTGCGTACTCTAATCTGGGAGAACTGGGTTTGATCCCCCACTCCTCCACTTGTACCTGCTGATGTGACCTTGGGTCAGTGACAAGCTCTGGCACAGCTGTCCTTGAAAAAGAGTAGTTTGTGTTAGAGTTCTCTCAGCCCCACCTACCTCACAGGGTGTCTGTTGTGGGGAGGGGAAGGGAAAAGAGTTTGTAAACTGCTCTGAGACTCCAAGTGAAGGGCGGGGTATAAATCCAATCTCTTCTTCTTCTTCTTCTTCTTTGAATGTCACTTGCCTTGAAAATCCTGCAGGGTCACCAAAAGTCAGCTCTAACTTGACAGCATGCTCCACCAATGTGGAGGAGGAGATGCATCACCATCTGGGACCACTGGTGGTGGTATATAGCTAGCAGAATGAAAACAGAGCTTCATTAGGCCTTCGCTAATTCAACTCGGTTTTAATTCCTGTAAATCTCAGATGTGAACATCTTCATTATCTTAAGGAGGGGGATTGGACTAACAAAATCAAGCAGATGAAACGAGCCTACAAAACCAGCGAATGCAATTAAATCGACTGTCTCTACCAGCTAAAAATGCTGTCTGCTTGATGTGTGATGTCAAGTCATGTAATGTCAGAGGAAAGAGGATCAAAGAAATGGAGACAAAAAGTAAATAAAGATCTCAAAGGAACCCAATGCAAGCCCAAAGTTTTTGTCGAAGGATTAAGTGAGATGACTTCTTAGTAGCCATTCTATTATTTTATCTCCTTTTGAACTCTAGTGCTACCTTCATGTAAAATCAGTTTGGGTGCGATCCTCAGTGCACTCCGCCAGCATTGAAACTTCATTCATCTCAGTAGGACACTTCTTATCCATTTGGGATGTCCTTGGAATGCATTTTCTACAGGTCCTGTCTTGCAGTGGACCACATGTGTGTGTGTGTGGTCCATTCTTCTGACGTCTCTAATTTGGCCGGACAATAGAGCTGGGCAGTGATAGTCCATAAAAGCCATGCTCATTATCTACGCCGCCACCCTTTCTCGCTGACCCTTAACAGTTTTTTTGGCTTTAAGAGCTCCATCTTAATCTATCATCAAAGGAGCTAAAGCTGCTGTAGAATGTGGTCGTCTTTTGCCTTCTATGAATGTTCAAAGCCCTGCCTTTAAAAGCGGACAGCTACACTTTAGTAAACGTTCAAACGGCTGTAGCTGTGTAGAAACGTTTATACCACAAAATGACCATAGGTGGGATGATTGCTATTGCTCAACATATATTTTTGGGTGCCAGGAGTAAGTCTGAAAGTTATTGTCAGCAGAGAGTCATATTCAATTTCCTTTCAGAATTAAACCGTATGGTAACTAAACTGGAGCTAATCCTTGATTTTGGAGTTTTTGAAGATTTTGTCTTTTGAGATTTGTTCCTTTATATTGTAAGCTACTATCTACTTTGGCGGCGGTTGTCCATGGGCACTGGTAGACACTTCCAATATATCCTTCATTATTTGAGAGGAACTTTCTACATGCAAATCAGTGTACTGTGGCCCTTCCCTTTGGGGCTTTGCCTTTGCCTGTGTTTTGTGCTTGTGGCATATTGTACATCAGGTTATGGTAGACTGATATGAGTGATCTCATCTTCTGGAATTGGGCAAACTTCTTATTGAGTTAGAGTTCCATGCCTGCCTCCCTTGTAAGACAGTTCCCCCCCAATGTCTGTCTGTGTGTCTGCCTATCTGTCTATCCTCTGTCTGTCTGTCGATTGATTGATCTATCATCTGTCTGTCTGTCTGTCTGTCTGTCTGTCTGTCTATCTATCTATCTATCTATCTATCTATCTATCTATCTATCATCTATCATCTATCATCTATCATCTATCATCTATCATCTATCATCTATGACAGATATATCATCTATCTAAAATTTTAACAATAATTCAAGCCTCAACATATGCTACATAAAATTATACCAATTGCTGATATTCTTCCAAATGATAATATTCTTTCAAACTCTTTCCAACCAAAACAAGTTTTTGTTCTTTTGCAGGACAGATAATTTGACATGTTAAAATGCTCTATATTTTGGTGTCTTTTTTTAACCTTCCAGTCCTTAGCTAGCTCTGTTCCAGCAGCTGAAATAATATATAATGTGGGTATCAAAAATTTTTTTGGGAAGTGATCCCATATAGTTTAACAAAAACCAACTCGGGAGAAGGTACAACAACATATTCCAGGCCTTTAATTAACATTATTGTCATCATTCACCAATAGTTTTTGCCCTTTCACAGGTCTACCATATATGGAGGAAATCTGTATTAGTTTCCCCACAGTATCAGCATCTACTAGGGACAGACACAGAGTTTTGCTAATCTGGTGGGGGAAAGATGCCATTGATGTAATGTCTTAATCACGTTTTCACACAAACCAAGACTGACCAAGAAAAATACATCAAATGAGAAAAAAGTGCAATATTTGTATTTAAATCAGAGCCCAATGCCTTCTGCCATTTTTTTTTTAGCTATGATTGTCCTGCATCCCACATAACAATTTATAAAAGTTAGAAAGTGAATATTCATGCTCTGTAACAAAGAAAAGCTCAGAAGAAATTAATCCTCTTCCTAATTCTCATTTGTCTAGCCTTGCATTTATCAAACTCCTTATTTGATAGAGAAAAATTGGAATGCCTCCATTACCATGTTTGAATATTGTGGTAAACTGTATTATTTCTCCATTTTTAACCAAGTCACAATATCTATCCATGCCAGCCCATTCCCATTGTTTGCAATCAAACTCCTTCCTCCTGGCCCTAGGATCAGGTTCTCTTACAACTGAATTAAGAGGTGAAAACCTTGGGGACCATTTGTTACAGTAGTTATCCCCTAACTCCAAAATGTTACCTATAAGCCAGTTATTGTTCACATAGAATTTTAGCCTCTCTGATCTTCTCAAAATGAACCAGATCTTAAGTGGAATTGTTACTCAGGATTGCTCTGTCGTTACTACACACGATTCACTTCCATCAAGCCATGACACTAGTCAATTTAATTTGGTTGCTGCATAATACAATGAAATATTTGGGACCGCTAAGCAACCTTTATTCTGCTTTCTCTGGGCATCATGCCAAGCCAACCTAGGTCTTTTTATAGTTATTTAATTTATTTATTTGCCAGAAAAAAAATTGTTGAACAAGTTCTACCATTCCGTTTGCTTTTTAAGAGCAAGACTCCAGTAGCACCTTAAAGACTAACAAAATATGTGGCAGGTTACATGAGTCACTACTCACTTCTTCAGATACAGCTAGTATGGGAGTCCATCTGTCCTATTTATTGGAAAGTGGAGTGATTTCAGATGCCGAATGACATTAGCAGCAAACAACAATAGCAGGTGAATGACAATAGCAGGAGTGATTGGATTTAGGTGAGATATGCAGAGGGGTAATATATTCCCATTGTAAACAACCCATTTTTAAAAAACCATGATTTTCTTTAGTTTTGTTCTGTGTCTTTCATTATTGCACTTTTCCTGGCAATCTGACCCCCTCCCTGTCTCAGCTGGTTTCACTCTTCCAAGGCAGTCAATGTTTTCTGAGTAGGGACACAGGCTGTATTCCTTCAAGGGAGGGGGGAGCGGGAGCCTCTGGGCTTTCTTGATTGCAAGCTGGAGCCGCTAGTCTCAGATACGTTCCAATCCTGAAGGATATAGGGTGGGGTTTTGTCTTCCCCTCTCCTCTCAATACCTGCTGTGCTGTTTCCAAATTTCCCCTTTCAGTCTACGCTCTCCTGCATGCCTACTGCCACTCTCCAGATATTATCCCTCATCTAAACAGATCTACTTCCAGGCTTTCATGCTACTGCCTGCTTACCCAGATGCCTTGTCCTCCTTGTGCCACCAAATGCCCTTGTCTTGTCAGTTTGCCTCTTCGCCATGCTACTGTTCTTCAAGCTAAATGGCCACAGCACCAAATCCCCGCACTGCATTCTGCTGTTACTGTGTCTTTCAATTCTACCATGAACCATAATGGGTGCATTTCATTGCCTCAAAAAGGGGAATCCCTTTATTCTATCTGTCTGAAACTTGGCAGTGTGGATGTGCTAGGGGAGTGGTAAAACACCTCTGAGTTTTGTCCAATTTGTATGGAAGAACATACCGACCCAAGAGGGGGGGAGGGGCTTCCATTGAAAATGGTAAAATAGAATTATGGGAATTAAAATAGCAACAATAAAAGAAATAATAAAGAAACAATACTATACAAAATACCGGGGGAGGGGCTATGATTCAATGATAGAGCATCTGCTTGGCATGCAGAAGGTCCCAGGGCCAGTCTAGTAGTACATGAGATCTAGTAGTACATGAGATGAAAGACCTCATCCTGAGGTCCTGGAGAGCCACTGCCAGTCAGAGTAGACACCACTGACCCTGATGGACCAGTGGTCTGATTTAATCTAAGACAGCTTCCAGTGTTTCCAAATAACTCAATAGCAAAACAGTCCCTTCTGAAATTAATAACAAAAACAAATGAAATGAACTCCCATGCACGTCTAGTATCTAAATTTAGGAAAGCCCTTCTAGACATGTTGATGTATGTCTTTTAGGTGTGGTGGGGGAGAGAGACAATTGGGGGAATTACTCTTGGCTTTACACAAAGAGTGGGTTGCATCAGCATTGACACAACTAAGTTACACTCAATAACACTGCAGTCAAGACTGTTTTCAAACTATAGCATGGGCTGTGACTCAGTGGTAGAACATCTGCTTTGAATACAGAAGGTCCCAGGTAACCAGGTTACACCCCTGGTATCACCAGTTGAAAGGATTGGGTAGTAGATGGTGAGACAGACACATCTTCCTGACAACTTGTAGAGCTTCTGCTAAGACGAGCAGACACACTACTGACAATGATACGTTGTCTACCACAGTTCAGGCTGCTTTGTGTGATCTTCTTTTGTCTAATTTGCTCCAAAACAAGTAGGGAAAAGAAGATATCATTTCTACAGTAACCCGAATGTAGTTTGGCATTATGTGTATACTTATTATTTATTTCATAGTTTAGTGTATTGGTGGTTAAAACATAAAAAGAGGATCCCATAGTCTAATATTTTTGTGACGACAATCGTAACATACTGCTGTGTGAAATTCTAATGTCAAATACAGGTGATTTTTGAAAAGCCTATGCATGTTTTTCCAACTGAGGGGAGAAAAAATATGTCAACATAATGGGTAGGGGCCAGAATGAATATTCAGCCCCCCACCCCCCACCTTCATAGAAGGGCCTGTGTTAATGGATCCATTTGCAGTAGTACACGAAACCCACTGGAGTGTCCTCAGAGACCACAAATCCAAAGTCAATGATGCTAGAAGCAGTTTTATTAAGCACATTACTGATCCCAGCATAGTGAAGCAAAGTTTATTGCCAAAGACAGTGCATTAGTAGCTCCTTCTACAGCAAGTAAAATAGGAAACATATTTCTCCCCAAACATTTTTATTGGGGCTAGTGGAATACTTAACAAGTTTGGTTCCTACACCCACTGAAGCATTCTCCTTGCTGCTGATGACAAAGCTAGTTCCTTTGGTGTGGGCTTTGACTTCTGGAAAACCACTGACAAAATGGCTGCCCACAAAGGGGTGGCATTTCCCAGGTAGGGACAGGGGAATTCCTGCCCTGCCATTTCCCACACATGCTCCAGCAAGCAGAGTGCGGGGGACAGGGAGGGTGGGAATGGCATCCCATGATGCCATGATGCCCTGTCTGACCATATAACCGAAAGTGGTGCAACTGCATCAACAGATACACTGTGCATTTAGTATATATTTCTATGCTGCCTCTTCAGAGTTCTGCTCAAGGCAACTTACAATAGCTCTACCATAGAGTTTTGTTTGAATCCTAGAGCCTGGTGCAATGCACTGACATCACTTCCAGTTATCCTGCCAATCCACTGAGCAGAGTTCATTTATTAAAATATTTATACCACATCTTGCCTTTTGGCTCAAGTTCCAAGCCATTTTCCAGCTTAAGGAGACTTCCTCCAACTTAAGTTCTTGTGCTGCTGGAGATAGAGACATTAAGCTTAGGTTCCTGAGGATGATTGGATACATCCCACTGACCTGAGTGGCGGAATGACTAAGAAACCCTGAGCTAATGCTCAGATCTGCTTTGTGGGCACATATTTTATATGCGTGCTTCCCTTTTTAGAAATAGAAAATCTTCACAAAGTACTTTATACTTGAAGCCACCATGTTTTGTATGGTGTTGAAGACAATGATGACAGCAGTCCTGCTGTCTGGGGCAGCGCTAAATAGGAGACCACCTAGAAACCCCACACCTGCCACCCTGGAATTCCACAAAGGAAGTAAAGCAGGATATAAAAGAAAGAAAGATATACATTTTAAAACTAGGTCTTACTTATGCCTGGATCACCCCCAGTTCATGTCTCCTCATGCACAAACACCATTGTTTTATGTTGACCCAATAAACCATGATCTTCAACCATCTGCTGTCCTCTCCTTTCTGTAATAGAGGAGAATAAAGAGAGCTCCTACTGAAATTTCACTTAAATGCAAATGGTAGCGAATGTGGGGGTTCCTCCTCAGTCCAACATCAGAGGATTTTGGTGGGAAGAATTTAAAGAAGACCAGTAGTAAAAAATTCAGGATTTTTTTCCAAACTTAATAGTACTGCCCTGTCTTACAGGGGTATTGGGAAGATAATGACAATGAGTCTGTAAAGGGCTTTGAATGCTCAGAAAACCCTGAATAAAAGCTCAGAATTATCATAGGATATATTTACTTGATTTATAATCCACCTTTCTCACTGAAACACAAGGCAGATTACAAGTTTTTAAAAAATGCATTCAGTATAATGCATGCAATAAACAATTAAATAAACCTGCTCAAAGTGTATCACAGATATTGAAACAGATATTAAAGCTGCAGTGCTAATCTATTTATCAAAAAGTTCTCTTGAAGAATTCCATTTTAAAATGTCTGATGCCTTTTAAGCAAAGTCCTGGCTTAGTTTTTCTTTTTAAAATTTAAAATGTTAATATATCAATGGGTTTTTCCCCCTAAGCCTGTGATACATGGCTTCCCAGCTGCAAGGGTGAAGTCTCTCTCTTTTTCTCGTTTTGTTTTGTTTTTACACAATCTGGAGGCATTGAACCCAGAGAGATAACCAAGCTCCAGAATGCTAAAGTCTCCCGGGTTCAAAAATAAAAAAAGGAAGTAGAAATGAATGGGCAGACAATTCACACAATAGCCATATTCTTCACTCGTTGTCTTGACGGAATGGCTCATAGGATAAATATGTGTGGAATTTGTGGATTTTCCCAAATCCCTTGTGTGGCGCATGACAAACACAGCTGAATATCTGACCAGTTCCTTGGGTATTTGTGTGCAGGTAAGCAATCACTGTCCTTGTATGGACAAACACTGCTGTTTCAGTATGCAAATAAATGTCAGGTGGCAGGTTTCGGTCTTGGTCTTCAGACAGAAAAGAATGTAGGCCTGTCTTGCAATGTAAATTCCTGTGGGGCCGCCATTGGTGTAATAAACGTTTCACCTGGTATCTGAGAGCAAGGTATCCCAATAATCTGTTATAAAAAAATTCCTTGATAAAGACATTCACCTTGCTTTAAGAAATAAGTCGCTCTCTTTTTATGTCTTTTTCTCTGGCACATAATTCCAGTGTTATTTTCCACCATAAAATTTATTCATAAAAGAATCTCAGTGGAAATATGCAGACACCACAAAAATTCTAAATTTTCCCGGGTCTTTCCCCCTACTTAATTAAAAGTAGTGATTCTTCATTTGGTCACTAGATGGCACCAATCTGAATTTTGAACTGGATTTTTCATATGGACCTGAAAGAGTCCTTTGCAGAGACCAGAATGCAGCTGACTGTTAGCTTGTATAGACTAAATTAAAAGCTATTGCGTATCCTTGTGATAAATTACTATGGATTGTACTGTGCATTGCTTCTCTGTCTTTTCAGAAATGCCTGTTTATATTTTTAATTATTTGAAACATTGTTGAAACTTGTTTCAGTTTCTAATTTTCTGGGACGGGAGAACCTCATGCTGTTTAGAGTATTTGTGGGCTCCACAGTCAGAATCAAAGGTAGATAAAACAATAAATATAATTTAAAAAACTATCAAAATCATTATGATGTTATGCGGTTTTATTGAGTATGTTTTGATTTGTTAGCCACTTTGGTGGCCCTTGGGAAGGCAGAAGACGGTTGCAATCCCCTTGATGGGGCTGGGGGGTTCCCACTTTCGGGGGGCCCACTCTGCCACCAGCCAGCTGGAGGTGATGTCATCACCCTGGGCACGTCATCCGGGGACCGTTCTAGCAGTTGGATAAAAACCAGGGCTCTTTTTGTAGCAGGAACTCCTTTGCATATTAGGCGACACACCCCTAATGTAGCCAGTCCTCCAAGAGCTTACAGTAGTAGCCCCTGTAAGAAGAGCTCTGTAAGGTCTTGGAGGATTGGCTAAACATGCAAAGGAGTTCCTGCTACAAAAGAGCCCTCATAAAAACTCTATGGAAGAAGACCCCAGGAGCTGGGCTGGAGCCCACTGCTGGGACTCAGGTAAGACCTGCCCTAAGACAAAAAGGCAGGATATAAATTTTGTACAGTAAATAAGTTACTACAGCAAACAAGGCAGGGGGCACATCAAGCTGCCTGTAAGCTCTCTTACAGCCTGGCCAGAGGGCTCCCAGGTAAGAGCCCACCTAAGCTCTTCTGTGAGACTGTTACACGGTGCTGAGTAGAAACAGGAAAGGCCTGGGGTGTCACAGATTGGATTACTGAGAGTGAGGGAACTGCTGGACACCCCTGTTGTGGAGAGTACAATGTTCATATTGTGAAAGGTGGTATGGGCATTAATGGGTCTGCCTGCCATTTTGAAGAAAATTCCTTTAAACTGTGACGAGGGGCATGACTGACCAGGGCTGGACTCTTTTCATTCCGGGGGCATGGCAGGGGAGGGGGCCCATTTTGGCTTCCCAAGGGCCACCATTTTGGCTTCCCAGTTGACCCTTTTTTCTTTTCCCACCAACTTTTCATATTAATTCCCTCTCTACAAACTACCCTCTGTTTTGAAAATATTTTACTGCTAATTTTCCTGGTTACTCTTGTACTGACAAGAATTTTAAGCTTGGGATTTTATCATTTCTTTAAACTGTTTTAACTAATTGCATTGTTTGATTTTAGCTTTAAGCTGCCTCACATAAGGTAAAGGTAAAGGTAAAGGTTCCCTTGCTCGAAAGCCAGTCGAATCCGACTCTAGGGTTGCGGTGCTCATCTCCGTTTCAAAGCCGAAGAGCCAGCGCTGTCTGAAGACGTTTCCGTGGTCATGTGGCCGGCATGACTAAACACCAAGGCGCACGGAACACTGTTACCTTCCCACCGAAGTGGTACCTATTTATCTACTTGCAATTTCTTGCTTTCGAACTGCTAGGTTGGCAGGAGCTGGAACTAGAGACAGGAGCTCACCCCGTCATGCGGCACCCGGGTCTCGAACTGCTGAACTACTGACCTTCCACAGCCTGCAGTTCAGCGTCTTAACCACTTGAGCCACCGCAGCTCCTTTCACATAAGGTAGAATTCCATTATCTTGTTTATCATTGTAGCTTTTCTTTCTTTTCTTTTTTTTTTGAAAAGCAAACTGAGTGTTTGTTATATAAAAATCCTGTAATGCAGTATTAGTTACTTGGCAAAAGACAAGGATATATCAAAGCCCCTTAATTTTATCATTACAATAATTCATCTATAATTTCTCCTAATATATAAAAGAGTTTTGGTGTCTCCCCTGGACACACTTCCACAGCCTTTGGCCTGCTCATCTCTCACAGTCTCCCAATCCCATGGCTGCATTGGCTTGCTGCATTGGCTCAGCCCTGCCCATTGAGCTGGCGGGCAGTGTTTCACCCTCAGTCTGGAGAGAGCTGGCGAAGGGGATGGACACTCTGCCAAGAGAGCGGCAATCCCTCCATGGGAGAGAAGGTGGCAGATCTAGCAAGCAGCGGCAAGCAGGAGAAGCACTCACCTTCGCTGCCACTCGTGGCCCCTCTCCCTCAGCCGCAAGGCCTGCACTTCATCAGGGTGATAGCTCAGCGGGTTGCAGTGCAGAGAAGGCTGCCCAGTGCCTTTCAAAGGCTCCCCCGCCTTCCTTCAGCAGCAGTGCCAGCACCAGGGAGGGTCTGGCCTAGAGGAAACGAGCTACGGCTCCTGGAAAGCTGGATTCTCTCCTGAGGAAGACACTTCTCTTGGCTCCTGTGTGAGACTAACTGTGACTAACTGTCTCCTCAGTGGCTGTTAGTACGCAACCAAACAACCAAGCTTGCTTCTGTGAGTAAAAAAAACTAAGGACTTTCAGCATAACCCCCTCCCCCGCTTGGCCACTTTCCTGACAGAATAAATTTAACACGCCTCTCACTCCTTTTTGCTCCACCATGGCTGGCTGGCTAATGAGGTGGACCAGTGACCATCAAACCAATCTCTTCAACCCACTACTATGCAGCTGGCTTTCCCCTAGGGTAGCCAATCTCCAGGTGAGACCTGGAGATCTCCTATTGTTACAATTAATCTCCAGATGACAGAGATCAGTTCCCCCGGAGAAAATGGCTGCTTTGGAGGATAGACCCTATGGCATTATCCCCTGCTGAGTCCTTCCATTCCCCCACAATGCTGCCCTCCATAGGATCCACCCCCAAATCTCCAGGTATTTCCCTAATCAGAGGTGGCAACTGTGCTTTCTCCTCAGTGCCTGTTGTTAGGCAACCAGGTTCTGTCATTAAAAGGCCCTTTCCACATCTGTTTTGGCCTTTGGGAGGAAACTCATTGGGGCCCATTCCTGATAGGGTTGCCAACTTCAGGTGGGAAATTCCTGGCGATTTGAGGGAAGGAGCCTGGAGAGGGTGAGGTTTGAGGAGGCGTGGGACCTCAGACAGGTACAATTTCATAGACTCCACCCTCCAACCCAGCCATTCCCTCATGGGGAAACACTGTTGCCAATCTCCAGGTGGGGGTTCAAGACCACTCAAAATTGCAACTGCTCTCTAGGAGGAGGGGAGGAGATGGAAAGCTGAAGCCAGTGGGCAGATAACAGTAGGTTGATGACTGGCTGGGAGGGAGATCAGGTTTCCAACTCCAGGTTGGGAAATTTCTGGAGATTTGAGGGGTGGAGCCTGGAGAGGGTGAGGTTTGAGGAGGGGTGGGACCTCAGACAGGTAAAATGCCATAGACTCCACCCTCCAAACCAGCCATTCCCTCATGGAGAACCATTGTTGCCAGTCTCCAGGGGAGGGATGGAGATCACGCAGAATTACAACTGCTCTTCAGATGGCAGAGATCAGTTCCTCTGGAGAAAATGGTGAACTCTGTGTCATTATACCCTGCTGAGGTCACCACAGCAAATTGGCACTGAGTGCCCAAAGTAAGGGCACTCTCCCAGAGCCTCTTTCTAGAGCTCATTGTATTTATTTCCACAACGGGCCTTATTCCTAGTATAATATATTTCTAGACCTTGGCTGTCATGTATTAAAAACCAGCATATAACTTACACAATGTGTTATCACATGTTTGATGTATTTTTTATACTGGATTAACCACTACAGCTTTGAAAGTCCAATATTTACAGTTATATCAATACAAAAAGGAACATTCCAAGGAGAATTGATAAATTTTGAAAATCTGATATATAAGAAAAAAGACTACTCTCACAGATCTATTCTTGCTTAATGCAACAAAATTCTGAATTTGAATCCAGTTTCATGAAATCAGCTAGAGGGGGTTGTACAACTTTAAAAATAATTTTAAAATCTATAAAGAAATCTACAAAGCATTATTTTAAGGGAACTTAACACCAGGAACATTAAAATTACCCCACAACAATGAATGTATTTTCTGGAGATGCGGTTCCAGTTGAGCTGATTATAAATATCATATGGGCATGCCCTCTAGTTAAAAGATTTTGGAACAAGGTGGTTTCAGAAATTGGAAGGATGATGACTTTCTATCTACTTAGAGATCCAAAAATGCCTTTATTGGGACTTATTGGTACCAGGTCATCGAAGGATGGTTTTAGATTGTCTAACTGAAGCTAAAATACTGATTGCAAAGAGTTGGAAAAGTGTTAGATACTTAGACCTCAGGTCTTGGATAGAAAATATAAGGCTAACAGCAACATTATCTAAGGTAACTGAGAAAGTCCAATTGAGAGGGGAAAATAAAGGTCAACTGTTTTTAAGGACTGAAAACCACTTTATGATTTTTGGTCCCAACAGCTAAATTTAAATATTGGCTGATATACCTGTGCAGTAATTTTACTATAGCACTTCCAATAAAAGCAGAAAAGTTGTCTTCCCTGTTGTGCCCACCCATTGACATAGAAATCGTTTACCAAGCCACAACCAAAGAATAACACATCAGAAGAGTAAGAGCTCAAACACAGCAGGTTTTAGCAGCAAATGTAGAGGTATAGAGATCACATACAGATATTTAGAATTAGAGTTCTTATGGAAGACAATGTTTTGCATTCGAAAAGTAAAGATCGGGATGATTAAACGCCATATAACAAGTCCCTCTCAAAGTCTCCAATTGCAATATAAGCAAGTAGAATCAGAGGGCTTTTAAAATGATAGCCCTCTTGGATGGACAGTTCAACATAGCGAGAGGGCTTGTGTGTGTCAGCAAAGATGAGAGTGATACTGTAAGAGCAATACTGTAGCAGAGTTCCCCAAAGCAATATGGTCACAGCTGAGACACCAGACTAAGATGCACCCACGGCCTTCAGGAATCAATGGCCACATGAGCAGAAGAGAACGGGACAGTTTGAGTGATGGGGACAGAAGAATCCTTGAAGGGTAGATACTGGGCAGCAGCAGTTGTGGAAGGTAGCACTGGCAGAGGAGGATCTGTAATAGACAATGACAGTGACACTTCAGCTAACCCTGGCAATGATAAACCACTTCTGATCATCTCATACCTTGAAAACCCTATGATGAGACAATCCAAAACCACAATGGCCCAATCTTACATTTGTTCTGTTCTGTGATGCTGTGGTGCCGGCTTCCCATTTGGCTCAGTATAAAGCTCTCCTCTGTCTGCATCAGGATGCAAGCTGTTTAGGGAGAGCACGCAAGAGAGAGGGGAGGAGCAGCCTCCCAAGGGTACCAGCAGGGCACTGTGCAGCACTGCAGGGACGAAATGGCACCTGTTACCCCACACACACACAGAAAGTAAAAGGGGGTGACCTGGCAGAGAGGGGGGCAGGAAATACGGAATGAGCTGGGTACAAAACACCCAGCAGTTGCCAAGCAGAGCATTCTGGAGACTGCCCCAGGAAATAACAAATGGTTCAAGGGTGGTCATGCTTCCAACCCCCCCATCCCAATATGATCACAGAAAAATGTTCCCTGGCTGCTTTTAAATGCAGATGACTGGATTTTCAGCTAACTTGTTTCCTTTGTGACAATTTGCGTATCTCCTTAGAAAAGATTGGGGGGGGGAGAATTCAGCTCCAGTTATCTGTTTTTTGATCACAATGGCTCGACAATGGGGAGGAGCAGTTGTACCACCTTAAAACCACATTTGAATAAGGTGGTGAGATGCCGTAGTGACCTTGGAGTCACTACTAAACGGCAATAAAATGATGCAGACAACCAATGCTGAGATGAAACAATAGAAAAGTGGGTGTGGCGTGAAATGTAGGAATTTGTGAGACGGTGTGAGATCATTGGCACAATGGTGGGAAATACCAATGCATATTGCTGGAAAACAGAACCCCCAGGTTGGATAGCAACTGGATTAAAGGGCATTCAGTTGTTGATGTGAATAGATGCAAAAGGAAAGTCCAAAGCTGTTCAACACATATAATAGGAAAATGGAATGTGAGAAGTATGAATCAAGGTAAGCTTGAAATTGTGAAATGAGGAATGGAATGTTTAAACATTGCAATCCTGGGAGGGAGGGAGTGAACTGAAATGGACTGGATTAGGACATTTTTAGTCAGAAAATTACAAAGTGTTTCACTTGGGAAATGACATAAACAGAAGAAATGGAGTTGCTCTAATAGCAAGGTGAGATGTAGCACAAGCAATCAGGGATTATAATGCAAAGTATGACCAAATAATATCAATGAGACTTCATGGAAAGCCCATCAATATAAACATAATTCATATTTGCACCCTAGCTGCAGACGCTGATGAAGAAGACATTGAAAGCTTTTATGCAAATGTTCATGAAGAAATTGATCACACAACTAAACAAGATGTGCTGTTAATCATAGGTGACTGGAATGCAAAAGTGGAGAACAAAGTAGAATAAAATATTGTTGGAAAATTTGGGCTAGAAGTACAAAATTAGCAGGAGAGAGACTCATATAATTCTGTGTAGATAACAAGTTGTTCATTGCAAAAATGTTTCAGGCAACTGAACAAATGATTGTACACGTGGATATCACCAGATGGCCAATACAGAAATCAATAACTGGAAGTAGAAGATGGAAGAACTGTATTCTCCCAGCTAAAACAAAACCAGGAGCTGATTGTAGTACAGCCTATGAATTGTTAATATTGAAAATTAAAATAAAGCTGAAGAAAAACCCCAAAACATTCACAGTGTTGAAATACAACCTCAACAACATTTCTGAAGAGTTTAAAAACCATGTTAAGAACAGAGATGCATTACTAAGTTCAAGTGAATGTGAACCAGAAGAACTATGGGTCAAGACCAGAGATATTATCAAGAAAGAATGTGCAAAGTCTATTCTTGTAGCCAAAAGAAATGAAAACCCTCAATGGATGACTGATGAAACTCTTAAAATTGCTAAAGACAGGTGAAAAGTAAGAGGTGACAGAAATAGAATCAGAAGTCTAAATGCAGTGTTCCAGTGACTTACATGTAGAGACAAAAAGAACTATTATAATAACTAGTGTAAAAAATAGAAGAAACAAAGGAAGAACAAGTGATCTAGTTCACAAGATCCAAGAAATCAAAGGGAAATTTAAAGCATGGTTAGGCATGCTAAAAAATCAGCATGGAAACACATTAACTGAATAGGACAAAACAAAGAAAAGATGGGAACAATATACTGAACAGCTATACAGAAGAAATGAAAGGATGACAGATTCCTTCCAAGAAGAATCTTTGGAAGAAGAACCTGCAGTTTTAGAAAGTGAAGTGACAGTTGCACTCAAAGCAACTGGGCAAAAAATAAACCCTACCAGGAGTAGATGGGATATCAACAGAGCTATTTTAAGCCACAGATATGGAGTCCATCAAAATCTTAATAAAATATGCCAACAAATATGGAAAACAAAACAATAGCCCACAGACTGGAGAAACCGAATCTACACTCCAGTTCCAAAAATCAAAGACTGCGGCAACTCTCAGACCATCGGATTAATTTCTCATGCAAGTGAAATGATTCTCAAACTCTTACAACAAAGACTGTTACCATACCATATATGGAATAAGAACTGCCAGATGTTCAAGGTGGATTCAAAAGAGGAAGAGGCATTAGAGATCACATTGCAAATTTATATTAGTTACCGGAGCATACAAGAGAATTTCAGAAGAAAATCAGCTTGGGTGATTTCCCACTACAGCTGCCTCAGGGTTGCACCGCCGTTCGCCCCAATACTATTTGTCAATTTCACACCTGAAGCTGCGGGGCTGCATTTTGACCCGCGGCTTCGCCCGATTTCCCCCGCAGTTTCGTAATCCTCAAAAAACAGGATCAGGAAACTCTGGGGGAAATCGGGCAAAGCCGTGGGTCAAAATGCAGCCCCATGGCTTCGGGTGTGAAATTGACAAATTTTATCGGGGCAAACGGCGGCGCAACCCCGAGGCAGCTGTAGTGGGAAATCACCCCTTGTGTTTCATAGATTTCATCAAAGCTTTTGCCTTGGTGGATCATGAAAAGTGATGGCTGGTTTTAAAAGAAATGGGTGTGCCAGAACATATGATTGTGTTGATGCACAGCCTATACTATGGTTAGGACAGCTCCGTAACCAGAAATTTTAGGCTGGTGGCATGGGGAAATTTTGTGGGGCAGCAGCGGAGGGGTCTGATCAGCTGGAAGGCCCTTTTAATGTCACAGAAGAGGGAGGAGGGGGAGAGGGGCAGCCGCTGTTGTGGGGCTTGCCTCACATTTGAGGGGGCGGCGCCCTGAACTGCCCCACCATAGCTAGGGGCCTGGGTTAGGATAGAAAGTGGAAGAACAGAAAGGTTTTCAATTGGCAGAGGTGTCAAGACAAGGACGTATTTTCTCTCTCTGTATGTTCAACCTGTATGGAGAACGTAACATAAGGAAAGCTGGATGAGATTTAGTTGAAAGTGGCGTGAACATTTGCAGAAGGAACATTAACCACTTGAGATATGCAGACGACACCACAGAAAGAGTGAAGATGTTGTAGGAAATAGTGGTAGAAAACAGGGAAGCAGAATGCGCCAAAGCAGGATTGCAACTGAACACCAAGGTCACAAAAGTTATGACTGTTTATATACACAACCATTATAGTCAACGGGCCCCATAGGCTATAATGGAAAATCAATCTAGGGGTATCTGGGGCTCGGGGGGGGGTTGTTTTTTGAGATAGAGGCACCAAATTTGCAGCATAGCGGCTTGTGCCTCTCCTAAAAGAGCCCCCCAATTTTCATAAAACATTGGACCAGGGAGTCCAATTCTATGGGCTCCAGAAGGTTATGACTGTTTATATATGCAATTTTAATGATGATGACAATGAAGATACTGAAATTGTTAAAGATTTTCTATTCCTTGGCTCCCTCATCAACCTAAAGGGAGACTGCAGCCAAGAAATCAGAAGGAGGTTGAGACTGGGTAGGGCAGCCATGAAGGAGCGAGAAAAAAAATTCCTTATGTGTAAGGATGTGTTGCTGGCAAACACAGTCAAGATAATTCATGCCACAGTATTCCCCATTACTGTTCATGTGTTGAAAGTCAGACAATGAAGAAAGCTGATGGGAAGAAAGTTGATTCCTTTGAAATGTGGTGGTGGAGGAGAGTTGTACAGATGCCATGGGCCACCGAAAAAACACATAAGTGGATTTAGCCTAAACTCTCCCTAGAAACTAAAATCATCAAACTGAATCTATCATATTTCGGACACATGATTATGAGAAGACATGATTCACTGGGAAAGACCATCATGCTAGGAAATGTTGAAGGCAGCAGGAAAAAAAGGAAGGCCCAACATGAGATGGATGGATGCTCAATCAAAGAAGCCGTGTCCTGCAGTCTGCGAGGCCTGAGCAAGGCTGTTAAGAACAGGACACTCTGAAGGTTGTTAATTTATAGGGTTGCCTCAAGTCAAAAGCAACTTGATGTCAGTTAACAACATGGCGGCACCCAGGGCTATTTTTGGGCAGGAACGCACAGGAATGGAGTTCAGCTGGCTCCCAAGTTGGCCATGCCCAGCAGAAACTCAGTAGCATAATAGGCCACACCCAACAGCAGAAACTCATTAGGATTGGCTACATCAGGGGTGTGTGGCCTAACATGCAAAGGAGTTCCTGTTCCAAAAAAAAGCCCTGGGTTTTGGCAACAAACAAGGTAAACAGAATAAGAAGCAAAAGGTGGGTGTGGCTGAATGACCACATTTCTGGCAACATGGGGGTGTGGCCTAACATGTTAATGAGTTGGGTGTGGCCTATTATGCTAATGAGTTCCTGCTGGGCTTCTTCTACAACCCCCCCCCCGGCGGCACCATCGACTGGCTGGCATCCAGTTGCAGACAAAACTCAGTTGGTTATGTCTGACCACTCATGAGTCAAGTAAGAATGGAGGAGGAGGCCAGTGCCTTTGCCAGGAGCCTGTCACGCAGCTACAAAAGGTAAGGCAGACACAAGGGTTGCGCAACTGGTAATGGGGACCTCACTGTGACCTCTGAAACATCTCACCAGTTAGAGAAGCAAGGTACGCAGAGGACCTGACAAAACAGTCAATGTCAGTAAACCAATCTGAATCCTAGTTATCTGTCAACACTTTGTTTCTGCAGTAAAAATTTGTGACAGTGGCTTGTGTTTCCTGGCCGAAGTGCTTCTCTGTTTGAACGTCCCTGTCTCTCTGTGTCTCTCTACTACCGTTGTTGTCTTTCTAAGGTCTCACACCAGAAAAAGCAACAGAGACAGCAAGGTTCCCTCTCACCATTTTTATTTTCACTGCCTGAGGATGTGTATTAGACGGCTAAATTTCTGAGGCATTCCACCATTGCTCAGAGCACGTTTCTGTCCTCCTGGAATGAAGGGGACACCTGGCGGCAGGGGACTCCCCCAGCCGCTCCTGAACGACAGGCATCCGTGAAGCCATGATTAATCGGCCAGACGTCATTTGCAAGTGGAAAGAATCTGGGAGCAAAAACATCAACACGTTTGCGTTCTGTGCTGGCTAAAAGCACAACAGAGACACAAATCCCTTTTTCGCCTTCTCTGCAGCGTTAAGCTTGGCTGCAGAGCTGAAGTTTATCTGACAAGGCAAAAAAGAAAACAACACACATCACTTCAGTCAAGACAAACGCAAGTTCCTGCAAACAGACAGCGGCTGCCTTGTTCTGAAAATAGCCAGATCCCCAGAGTTACATCCTGCTCAGCCCGTGGACTTCAGCAGACACTGCAATCCTAAACAGACTTATACTAAGTCCACTGACTCCAGTGGATTGAGAAGGGTGTAACTCACTTAGGACTGCAGTGTTGGTTCTACGTTTGCACATCTGATGGCCCCAGCTTTCTGAATAAACTCCGAGAAGAATGGTCGCCACTCAGGACTGCGACAAGAAGCATTGGAGGAAATCAGCATGGCGGCAACGTTCCTTGGGTGGCAAAAAAAAATCTACCAAGTGATCCCACGTGATTGGTGAGCATCAAACACTTGACAATTAGGTTGTCTTCACAGCCCTGCCGAAATGCATTGCCTCAACTGAGCTGTTTGGGCACATGCTGTTCTCTGGCGCTACAATCCTTCCCTCATTTTTCTGGTATATGCCAAGAGTCTCCATCCTTCACACAGCGAGTGAAGGGGGCAGCAGCAACAGCCATGAACGAAGAACTTTCTCCTGTGGTCCCACCGTTGCCCTTGTGTTAAATGTGTTTCTGAAAGGGCTGGTTTCCTTTTCATAGCCATCTGCATGGCCACTCATCGTGCAGTCCACTATTATCTCTCTTAAAATGTAGGAAAGAGCCAGAGTCCAGTAGCACCTTAAAGCCTAACAAAATATGGGTCACCACTCACTTCTTCAGATACATCTAGAATGAGCTGTATTGCAGCTGTATCCGAAGAAGTGAGCCGTGACTCACCAAAGCTGCTACCCTGCCACGTATTTTGTTAGTCTTTAAGGCGCTACTGGCCTCTGGCTCTTCTCTACTGCTACAGACAGACACAACACGGCTTCCCATCTTGGTCTATCTCTTTAAATGGTCATTAGTTCTTCAAGGGACACATGTCCTGTATCCTGAGTCACGCTCCCGATGCATCGAGTTTCATCATGTTTACTCCAAGTGGCAGCAGCTTTCCAAGGTCTCTGAGAGATGAGGAAACCAGGCTGAGATTCTTTTAAAAGGGAAGCACTGGGGATTTAACTTGGGGGTCCTGGGGGTTGTGCTTGTGCTCTGCGTAGTGTAGTGGTTAAGAGCAGTGGTGTTTTATCTGGAGACCTGGGTATGATTCCCCACTCCTCCTCCACCTGCAGCTGCTGGGTGACCTTGGGCCAGTCACCATTCTCTCAGAACTCTCTCAGGCCCACCTACCTCACAAGGTGCCTGATGTGGGGAGAGGAAGGGAAGGTGATTGTAAGCCGCTCTGAGACGCCTTAAGGTAGAGAAACAAATATAAACAAATCCTCCTCCTCCTCCTCCTCCTCCTCCTCCTCCTCCTCCTTCTTCTTCTTCTTCTTCTTCTTCTTCTTCTTCTTCTCCTCATGGTTTTGTCAGGAGGTTGCATACCTTTCCTGGCAAGTTAACTTTGACCTCCCTTTGGTTCACAACCACTCATCTGTCTCCATGACATTTTCATTGCAACCTGAAACCATACATATAATTTGCAAATAATGCCAGTCATCCCAGACATTTCAACAGAGGATAGGCGTTCCTAGGTTGAATCTGCTTCCTCTTCTAAAACATTTGCAGTACACTGCAAAACTTTATGCTCTGTTAAAGCGAGCTATGTCTCCAGTTCCCTTCTTGACTCAGAATTTAAACATCTACTGTTACAGTTTCTGAACAGATCTTTAACAGCGACATGCACCAAGCAGGCAGGTAGGATTAGACCCTCTTATACAAAATAAATTGAAGGAGGGGCTGCAGCTCAGTGACAGGGCATTTGCTTCGCATGCAAGAGGTCCCAGGCTCAGTCCCTGGCACTTCCAGCTAGAAGGATGAGGTAGAAGAAGAAGAAGAAGAGGAGGAGGAGGAGGAGATTGGATTTATACCCCGCCCTTCACTCAGAGTGGTTTACAAACTATTTTCCCTTTCCCTCCCCACAACAGACACCCTGTGAGGTAGGCGGGGCTGAGAGAGCTCTGAGAGAACTGTCCTTGAGGGAACAGTTCTGCCAGAACTATGGCTTGCCCAAGGTCATCCAGCAGCTGCAAGTGGAGGCATGGGGAATCAAACCCAGTTGTCCCAGATTAGAGTCCGCGCATTTAACCACTATACCAAACTGGCAGACCTGAGTAGATGACCTGAGTAGACTACACTTTGATAGACCAATGGCCTGACTCAGCATAAGGCACCTTTGTGTGTAAAGGTGGTTACAAATCAACCCCATATTTATTTTATTTACTTTGAACATTTATATCCCACATTTCTGCCCAACCAGGGCCATCAAGACAGCTCACAATTAAACCAGCATAATAAAATTTAAAAAACCAGAGCTGAAATACATATATAAAAGACAGGAAGGAGGGAGAGAATGTTGAAAGAATGGGAAGGGTGGGAGGGGAGGTCTTCACCAGCTTGCAGATGGCAATGATAGAAGGAGATAGAAGAATATAGTTGGGGAGGAAGTTCCATAATTTTGGTGCCACAACCTAGAAGGCATTCTCTTACCTTACCACCCATCCAACCTCAGGAGGTAGGAGTACCCAAAACAGGGCTTCAGCAAATGGCCATAGTAATCAGGTAGGTATTTCCAGAAGTAGGGAGTCCTCAAGGTATGCAGGTCCCAGGCCATTCAGGACTTTAAATATATGGCTTATAGGGAGAGACAAGAGGGAACACAAAAGGGAACATGTAGTTCGGCCATGCTCAGCATTACTTTGCAAGCTGAAGGTTCCAGGTTCAATCCCCAGCGTTTCCAGTTGGAAGGATCAGGTAGAAGATAATATGAAAGACCTCCACCTGAGATCCTGGAGAGTTTCTGCCACTCAGAGTAGACAATGCTGACTTTATGGACTAATTAGGAGTAAGGCCCATTGTGGGAAGAAATACAACGAGCTCTAGAAGGAAGCTCTAGGTGGGGCAGCAGAGGGAAGAGGAAAATAGAGGGAGGCATGCCATGTTTATTTCCTTCTGCTTAGCTATAAGGCAGGGCTGTCTCACGTCATTTTGCTGCCCCAAGTGGGTAGTATGGGAGGACAGCCTCATGGTATGGTTCCCTCCACCCCTGACTTATGTTGATTTGGGGTTATGCAGTGGCAGCTAAGGTAGAAGAACACCTCCTCCTATGCCATGTCTTCTGGGTTCCAAAGATCTGGAAAGCGGTTCCATAGCCAGTTACAGGGTTGCCAGCTCTGGGTTGTGAAATACCTGTAGAATTGAGGGGTAGAGCCTGGGGAGGGCAGTGTTTGGGTGTGGAGGGACCTCAGCAGGGTATAATTCCATAGAGTCAATTGCCCAAAGGATCCATTTTCTCCAGGAGAACTAATCTTGGAGATCTCCAGGTGCTGCCTGGAGGCTAGCAATACTAAGGGATATGTATTTTACCTCAGGACACATTCAATGACTCCCAACAGCAACAATAAACTGTTTAGAATGTTAGAGGCAAAGGCCAATCAGGCTGCATATGCAAAGGACCTCTGTGTTCTGACTGGCTATTGAAGGGAGAGGAACAGCAAGCTGTTTAGAATATTGGTGGAGAGACTCAGGCAATGCAGCCAGTGGATAGGAACAGCTTCTGAGTGACAGGTCAGGGAGCCAAAGGCTTGGGAACATGTGGAATGTTCAACAAAGAGTCACACAAAAAGAGGATTATATATAAGGAGTGTAGGGCAGCTCTGTGCGTTCAACAGTGCCATCCATATGTTGGCTCATTGTTCAGCAGTTGCATCCATTGCAATCTGAAGTGAAGACTTGAAGCTGCCGTATACCGAATCAGATGATCGGTCCATCAGAGTTGGCATTGTCAACTCAGACTAGCAGCAGCTCTCCAGAGTCTCAGGCAGAGGTCTTTTACATCACCTACTGCCAGATCTTTTAACTGGAGATGCTGGGGTGGGCATTGAACCAGGGACCTTCTGTGAGTAGAAGACGAAATTTAGCAATGCGCACCATCCAGATCCAATGTTCAGAATTCCATGTCCATACATGTTGTACTACTGGATGGTGGGAACAAGGAGGATAGAATGGCCATTACATTTATCCTTTGCTTGGGAACTTCTCTAGAGCATGTTTCTTTAGATGGGCTTTGGGTGTGCTGCAATGCAGTTTATTGGTCATAGAAACATGGAACTGAGGCTGAAAGAAAATCTCTAGTGAGTGCATGATTCAGTAGAAACTGAATGAGCTACTCATCTTACCATCTGTGTTTTTTTTTCGGGGGGGGAGTGGCCCAATAGAGAAAGAGAGGGAATCATAGAATCATAGAGTTGGAAGGGACCTCCAGGGTTATCTAGTCCAACCCCCTGCACAAGGCAGGAAATTCACAAATACTTCCCCCCTCCCACACCCCCAGTGACTGTTGTTCCATGCCCAGAATATGACAAAAAAAAAACAACCCTCCAGGATCTCCAGCCAAACTGGCCTAGAGAAAAACAGCTTCCTGACCCCAAAGTGGTGATCAGCATTTCCCTGGGCTTGTAAGAAAGGGACCATAAGAACTAAGCACTGATGCTTCCTGCCTTCCCTTCTCATGATCTACCTATGTTCACAGAATCAGCATTGCTGTCAGATGGCCATCTCGCCTCTGTTTGAAAACCTCCCAAGAAAGGAGAGCCCACCACCTCCTGGGGAAGCCTGTTCCACTGAGGAACCGCTCTTAACCATCAGGAAGTTCTTCCTAATGTTGAGCCGAAAGCTCTTTTGATTTAATTTCAACCCATTGGTTCTGGTCCGACCTTCTGGGGCAACAGAGAACAACTCCGCACCATCCTCTATATGGAGAGAGATGATGGCTGGCAGATCTAAGTTGTTACCATCCGGAAAGAAAATCCTTGAAAGCCTCATACAGGATGGCTCTATCAGAAGTCTCTCCTCTCTTGTTTAGCCGGTGCCATGGTTACGAGCCGTGCTGAACGGATGATATTCGCATGCAGGAAACGACGCCAAGAAAACAGGATTTGCATGGCTCCGGCTATGCGGCCCCAAGAATTCCAGGAAGTGATTATACTTTATGAAACGTCTGTGCTCCGGCTAGATTGTCTATAGCTTTTAAGGTCAGGCTGTATCACGCTGCCTTTCAATTGCCCTTTGTGTAACGAAGAATGTTTATGAACCAGAGTACAGGCTGTATTGTTTTTGCTGCAGTTCAGCTCCAAGGTGCTACACTGGAGCCTGTCTTACAGGATGACATGAAGAATCTATCATGGGCCCTTTGGCATGAGCTTGGGCTACTTTCAAAGGAACGGCGTCCATCATTTAACCGGAGCTGTATCACGGCATGGAGAAAGTCACGGAGTCAGCTGTGCTCGATGCAAGGCTGAGCAGAGGATGCAAACGTCCCGTGTGCCCCTCCTGTTTGTATCCTCCGCTTTCTTCAGCAGTGCAAACGAACATTCAGAGCACGGGGAGGCTTCTGCCCTAGTGGTCTCCGGTTCTTTCACCTCAGAAGAAAACGAATTGGTGGGGAGATTTTTACTCCCTTGTCAGACAACAGCCGCAATGGCCTTGTTATTAAGGAAAAGCAGCAAGGTTTGCCACGCAATCAGGTTTTCCCTGGGCAGAAGCTGAGATCTTTGAAGATCAGGAAAAGAGAGAGTGTTGATGCCAACATGGTCTACGAAGGTGGAAGCTAGCAATGGGTCCCTTCGGGCCTCTAGGCTGATGCGCATACAACTGTCTCTAAAGTCTGGTGTGCCTTTCATGATGTGCAGTCCAAACGTTGGCTGCGGTCACACACACTAAACGATCCACTTTCAATCCATTTTCAGTGCACTTTGCAACTGGATTGTACTGTGTGAACTGGCCAAATCCAGTTGGAAAGTGCATTGAAAGTGGATTGAAAGTGGATTGTTTAGTGTGTGTGACCGCGGCCATTGTTACGACTGTGTGAGTTTGCATAACAGCAGCAGCACCCATCGATACATTTATTAAGGGTTTTGCAAACCTTTGGAAGATTCTTGCTCACTCTGTGGATGGACTTGATTGCAATTAGGTGCATCATAAGTTATTTAAATTCCTTCTGTGCTAGGTGCTTCTGACAGCAGCAGTGAAATCACCAGTCCTTTTTTTAAAAAGGCACATTAGGGCAGGAATGGAAGAGGGTCTAATAAAAAGATTCATCTCTCAATTTTTATTTTTTTAGGGTTGTGCAGATCATAGAATGTTAGAGTTGGAAGGGACCTTGCAGGTCATCTAGACCAACCCCCTGCACTCTGCAGGAGCGTAGCCGAAAGATAGCCCTACAACATACCCAAAAGATGGTCGTCCAGCCTCTGCTTGAAAACGTCCAGTGAAGGAGCATCCACCACCTCCCGAGGCAGTCTGTTCCACTGCTCAACCACTTTTACAGTTAGGAAGTTTCTCCTGATATTTAGCCAGTAACGACTCCCTTGTAATTTTCACCCATTAGATCTAGTCTTGCAGTCCGGAGCAAGAGAGAATAGATTTGCTCCATCTTCTACATGACAGCCCGTCACATATTTGAAGACTGCAATCATGTCTCCTCTAACCATTCTCTTTCCCAGGCTAAACATACCCAACTCTTTCAGCATTTCCTCGTAAGACTTGGATTCCAACCTTCTCACCATCCTGATTGCCCTCTTCTGGACACTCTCGAACTTGTCAACATCCTTCCTAAAATGTGGTGCCCAAAACTGGACACAGTACACGAGGTGAGGCCTGACCATAGCAGAATAGAGCGGAACTACCACCTGCCGTGATCTGGACCCAATGCTTCTGTTAATGCATCCTAAGATTGCATTAGCTTTCTTCACAGCCACATCACATTGCAGCTCATGTTTAGCTTGTGATCAACTAGAACACCCAGATCCCTTTCACATGTGCTGCTGTCAAGCCAAGTCTGAACTCCCCTCTTGCAAACTCAAGCCGTTTGGGAAGTGTGAACCTTTCCTTCTATTTCTGCCTCCTTAAAAAATAAATCAGGTAGCAATGTTCGTGAGAGCTCATAATCACCCCTGGCATTGTCAATCACCGTGGCCAAGTAGTCATTCTGGATTGGGAGTCCCCAGGGGAGTTGTGACAAATCCCTCCCCTAACCCATCTCTCCTGTTTTCACATCAGAGTCTAAGAGCATCCCATGACTGACACAAAGGTAAATGCACTGAAGCCAGTGGGACTACTCTTATGTAAATCTCCACTTTAACCCCCCCCCATCTATATCACAGCAGAGAGGTGAAGGGAAGGAGGCTGAGAGGGGGCAGAGTACTTGGCAGAGAGATTGTGGAGCTGTCAGAAAGGAGCTGGAGCTTCGGATGCACACTTATGCGCATGGTGAAAGACAAAAAAAAAAAAGAATGCCACAACAATCTGAACCATTGACCATGGGGTGAGTGCTCAGTGAGGCTGGTTCAGGGTGGGATGCCTGATCAAAACTTCTAACAAGTTGTTAAACCACTGCAAACAGAGGCACAGCCAGATCACGCCAAGCCTCTAGTGTGATCACAGCCATAATCCAGACTGTCTGTTCAAATGGCGGGTGGTCATGCTACAAGGCCTAGGATCGTGTGTCCAGAGCACTAAATCTTTTGATCTCCATTTATACTTTCAGTAGAACAACTGCATTCCCCATCCTTACAATAGCAGAGGCAGGATGGAGTCAGCTATTCAAACTAAAGCTTAGAAGAAGATTAATCTATATTGGCTGCAATTTTTTGACACTGGAACTTATGGAAATGCTTGTTCTTTGCCTGAAGGAGCCCAAGGGAGGAGAAAAAAAAATTTGGAAAAAATTTTTTTGGTTAAAAGGGGTTAATGGTAAAGAATGATAAGATTACTAAAATGTTACCTAATTTGTTAATGAAAATGACATATTTTATGAACGGTAATTAGATAATAGAGTTTATAAGGGGGTAAGAGCATTGCGGGAAGCCTTGTAATGGGGGGAGTGGGGAGAAAGGAAAAAAGGTATGTGATATTTATAAGACAAAATTTCAACTATGTGAACATATCCTATAATAAAAAATGTTTTTGTTTTTTTTAAAAAAGGGGGTTAATGGTCTGATTGTGCAATGTGGGCTTTCCCATGAAGACTGCACTTCACAGAATCTTTCTGTTGCTATGCCCTTAGTAAAGATGCAGTCAATGGATATCTCTGACCAACAGGATACAGTCTTTATTATTCCATCAGCACTTATTCTGCCACCGTTGGAAATTCCTTTGAGGATCATTTTAAATTGGAAAATTATATAACTGTTCTAATTCATTGTTCACTGAGTAAAGTTTTATCAGACTTTAAAAAAAGATCAGTTACAAAATAAGATTTTGTGCATGCAGAATATGACACACCAGCTTCCTCTGACGTCATATGTTCCCTTGTTCAGTATAATGTGGAAAATTAGCAGATCCATAGGCATATATTTTGGTGAGCGTTATAAGAAGTTGATGGAAAACAATAAACCCCAATGCCCAATCCAATGCATTACAATTCCAGCATCAGCACATAGACTCTGGTTCAGAAAGCTTATGGCACAGTAAATGTTTTAAGTAACATCTATAGGTTGGATCCAACCAGGAAAAGGGAAAGAAGGGTTCCCATTGACTACCGCAAAAGGCTATGTTGGGAGTCAAGGAAACCACATGGACAAAAGCCACATGGATTGGGAAGGGCCTGGGGCTCAGTGGTAGAGCATCTGCTTAGCATGCAGAAGGTCGCCAGTTCAATCCCTGGCATCTCCAATTTAGAAGAAGCTGATAGCAGATAATGGGAAATACTTCCACCTGAGACCCTGGGGAGATGCTGCCAGTCTGAATAGACAATACTGACCTTGATGGACCAATGGTCTGATTCAGTATAAGGCAGCTTCATGTATCTGTCCATGTGACCATAGTACAGAGGGGAACTGAACAAGACGGAACACAAAAGCTGACTGGATCCAACCCTTTGTTAGTTTGGCTGCATCGGACTAATGCGACTGTCTGGAATTCATGCACAGAACAAAGTCCTCTTCTTTTTAGAGGAAGCCATTTATTTCTCCGTCAGTTATGAAATCAGAGGGTGTTGTATAGGCAGAGCATGAGAGGCTAAAAGGTTTCCCTGGTGCAGCAGGCATACTGGGTCTGTGACATACCACAGTGGAAAGCAGGAGGGCTTTCCTATATCCCCATTCCTATATCCCCATTCATGCCCACTGCTCAAGGCTGATTCATGTGTTAAAAATGCCACAAGAGCTTTCAGTTGGATGTATGCCAGAAGTTCCATGCTGAGAATTTAATTTCCAGGTACATGTGGCCCACTTTGGATTTGGAACCACGGCACTCAGGAGAGCAGGCTTAAGCCTCCACCATTGCTAAGCAATCTTTTTGACCTGAAATGGCCTTGGGGAGCCGCCGTTTGCTCCAGTGGGGAAACTCACGGGTACTAAGGACCACACCCAAGCTTCCCCAATGGAACAAGTGGCGACCTCTGAGGCTGTTTCAAGTTGGGAAGGAAGGCTCAAGCCCCCGTCTCTCTATGCGCTGTGGTCCTGATCCAAATTGACCTGACACATACTTGAGAAGTATGGAATTCCCAGAACACATCAGATTGACGGCCCCTGTGGAAATCTTAATGTGTGAATCGGCCCATCAGTGAAGGAATGTAGGCTGACCAAATGGAACCAGAAGGGCTGTACTGTGCTAGGTAGGCATTGATTTGCCAAAGTCAGCATGAAACAGGTTGGTTGCATGTGGATGTTCTCTTTGCACGTGTGCCACAGGGGAAGAGTGGAAAACTGGACTCAGCTAGGAACTTCCCTTGATGTTCAGAGGCTGAGCCCACAGTGGGCTGGACTGAGCCATTATCTCCTATGTCGCACAGTACTGTATCTGACAAAAATAAAAACTTGTATTGAAAACACAAGAACTTGTCTTCCATCCCTGTAACACTACATGCAGTAGTAAGGAGAGACTGGAAAGAGATGTATTTATTTCCTACTGAGCAGCAGGCAGAATACGTACTGGATGGTGGTGGAAAGTGCCGTCACATCACAGTTGACTTATGGGGATCCTGTAGGGCAGGGGTGTTGAACTCATTTGTTATGAGGGCTGGATCTGACATAAATGAGACATTTGGGGGCTGGGCCATGTGTGTCATAAAAAGTAATGTCAGGTAGCGGAGATATAAACTTTATAAAGGACACAGACAAACACAAAGATTTTTTAAACTTTAAATAAAACATGCTTAAAACACTAGGACTCTTGCAATATTTTGCCTATTCAACAGTCTCGGATAACTGGCACCTCTTGCTCTGAATTATTGGAGCAAAATGTCTGTGCTATAGCAATCTTGAGTACAGTGTTCAGGTGTGTACCTGTAAGCTGCAAACCTACTTTTGATTTATTGACATTCATTATAGAAATCTCATGCGCAGTGTTCCTAGCCTAGGATCCAGGGGAAAACATGAAATGGCTGGGCATTGCAAGCTTCTGTACATAAGTTGCTTCATGTGTTGGTCAAGAACATGAGAAGGCATCCTGACACAGATTGAGGGCCATGTATTTGTCTACAAAACTATAGCCTTCCCGAGATAAATAATTACAACTTACTAAAAAGGAAATGTGCTGGGTGAACTTGGTCTGAACAGCCTAACCCAACTCACTGGCTTGTTGTTATTACTCCTCTAAAATAGTTCACATTGCATTCCAGAAAGAATTAATCACTTGAACACAAATTATTTCATTATCACCCCTCCCCTTTTAAATAGAAAGCTGAAAATTCAGGTGAGGAGGCTTGGATCCCATCTATAATTTCCATAGATGTAAGGGTTTCTTTCCACAGAAGTGCAACTTCCCTGCAATCTCCCTCCCTCTGTGCTCAACCCCCTCCTCCATTTAGGGATTCATAGATATAGCTTGGGGAGAATAAGAGGCCTGTTTCACAGACGGGGGGGGATCAGCAAAAAGTGCCCCTTTCCCAGGTGAAAATTAGAGGGGGGGAATCTAACCCATTGCATTCAAACACATTTTGTTGTTGTTGTTGTTGTTGAGTCACACAGTTGAGTCTGGCTCTTTGTGACCCCCTTGGACTACATCACGCCAGGCCCTCCTGTCTCCTGCTATCCTCCAGAGTTTGCTTAATTTCATGTCTAACCTTCTCATCCTTTGCTGTCCCCTTCTTCTTTTACCTTCAATCTTTCCCAGCATCAGGGTCTTCTCCAGTGAGTACTTCCTTCTCATTTGGTGGCCAAAGTATTTGAGCTTCAGCTTCAGTATCTGGCCTTCCAGGGAACAGTCAGGGTTGATTTCTTTTAGGATTGACTGATTTGATCTCCTTGCAGTCCAAGGGACTCTCAAGAGTTTTCTCCAGCACCATAATTCAAAAGAATCTGTTCTTTGGCACTTATAGTCCAACTCTCGCAGCCATACATTACTACTGGGAATACCACTGCTTTGACCATGCAGACTTTTGTTGTCAAGGTGATGTCTCTACATTTTATTATGCTGTCTAGGTTTGCCATAGCTTTCCTCCCAAGGAGCAGGCATCTTTGAATTTCACACACACACATCGTGGCTTTATTTACAGTAGTTTCATCTACAATCAGGATGCAGCTGTGCAGGAGTGGAATGCAATGGACCTGGTGACGGATATTGCTGAATATTCAGGGCATAAGACTCTATAACATTTTTGAAACAGTTATCCCATCTCCGATATAGCTTCGTATAGAGACTCAATGGAATAGTCCAACAGTGGCAAAAACGAAGAGAACTGTGCCACCTGAAAGACTAATTATGTATTATTTCTAGCTCTGTGCTTTGTTTTCCACAAAAAAAATTTCTTTGGTGCCACAAAGAAATCTTGGGAGAAACTATCGCAATATGACATGCTACTTGAATTTTCACCTTGATAAATGTACATGCCGCTCAGTGAATGTTCACTGCCAAAAGTGTGGCATTTCTAGTGTAGAAGTAGGAAGAGAAGGACTTAACCCACACTGTACATACACCTAGGTCCTTGTGATGTAGTTCCCCTCCATGTTTTCCAGGGTGTGTGGTTGTCCTTGACGGACCTTACTTTATTTTTCAGAGTTCCATTAAAGCCTAAGTATTCCCCCTCCTTCTTATTTTTTACCCATAAGTGTCCCTCATGTATTTTGTATAATGTGTAATTTGGCCTTCATTGTGGTACTTTGCCCAAGAATGGTCATGACGTAGCAAATTGTCATGGTACCACAGGACTCTTTCCTGTGTATAGCCATATATTTGTCTGACTTCCTGTTATTGTGCTGTGGCCCTTGGCTTATGCATTCGACCTTTCATACCTGTGTCTGTGCACAGTATAAGAAGCTTATCCACTTTTCTCTTTGGGTAAACCGCAGTCAAATAGCTCATAAATCTATTCATAGCTGTTTGCTGTCAGTCATTGTGGGTGACTGTTCACGCTCCTGTCTCTTCCGAATAAATTTTTGTGACGTCATGCACAGTCGTGACTAATACTCTCTCTCCCCAAAAGGGAGCACAAGAAATGTCTGAGTTGTAAACATCGTCCACAACACAATCATTGTGTAAGTATTTGGGAAGGTTAAACCTTGTGACCAAACTGGCAGTGATGTAATTTCCCCTGAGCCTGAAACCTGGACTTCCTGCTTTAGGTCACCTCAGGGCTATTTTTGGGCAGGAACGCACAGGAACGGAGTTCCGGCTGGCTCCTGAGTTGGCCACGCCCAGCAGGAACTCATTAGCATAACAGGCAACACCCAACAGCAGAAACTCATTAGGATTGGCTACATTAGGGGTGTGTGGCCTAACATGCAAAGGAGCTACAAAAAAGCCCTGGCTTTTGACAACAAACAAGGTAAACAGAATAAGAAGCAAAAGGTGGATGTAGCTGAATGTCCACACTACTGGTAACATGGGGGTGTGGCCTAATAGGCTAATGAGCTGTGCTGTCAGGGAGTGTGACCTAATAGGTTAATGAGTTTCTGCTGTTGGGTGTGCTAATGAGTTCCTGCTGGGCTTCTTCTACAAAAAAAGGCCTGGGTCACCTCTAGGTTCAACTCCAGGGTCTTCAGATCAAGGGAGCCTCACCAGATGGGTCACAAGGACCTACAGAGTTGTTGTTCTTTTAGCAAAAATTAATGAGTTCTCAGATCTTCAACACTGGTCTCTTTTGGCCCTAAGTAGATTTGCCAACCTCCAGGTGCTGGTTGGAGATCTCCTGGGATTATGACTGATCTTCAGGCAACAGAGATCAGTTCACCTGGAGAAAATGTCAACATTGGAAGGTGGATTCTATGGCATAATACCCCAGTGAAGACCCTCCCCATCCCCAGACTTTGCCCTCCTCAGTCTCCACTTCCAAAATCTCGAAGTATTTCCCAACCTGGAGCTGGCAGCCCTAGCCCTGGCAGCCTGCACACAAAATGACCAACCTCTCTTTGGCTGGAACATACCATCATGACTGTTTTTGGCACCTCAAGTAATACTGTTAGCATTAGACCTACTGTTCTCACACTTATCAGACCACTCTTCTAACACTTTATGATAATGATGATCATTAGATCGTTTTATGATTGTTTTTATGACTGGTTTTAATAGTTATTTATGTGCTGAATTTTTACATAAGCCGCCCTGAGCCTGCTTTGGTGGGGAGGGTGGGGTATAAGTTGGATAAATAAATAATCTTTTTTTTGCATGTATGCTGGGAAGAGCAGTGGGACGGTGACTGGAGGTTACTCAGAGAGCCATCCTGAGCAGGTCTGTTCAGAAGGGGGGCTTATTCCCAGAAAAGGATTGTTAGGGCTGCAGTCGAGGGCTACAGTCACGCATTGCTACAGTACAATACCAATGATAATTTGCAACAGGATTGGTTTGTCCATGCAGGACAATCAAGGTTGTCCCGGCCACTGGTGGGGGTGGGGGAGGTTGGGTTGCCAAATCCAGGTTGGGAAACTCCAGGAGATTGAGGGGTGGAGCCTGGGGAGAACATGGGCCTCATTGGTATATAACATCATTGAGTCTACCTCCACCAGAAGAGGAGAATTGTGGGTCTCCAGGGGAATTGAGCTCTGTAGTCAGGAGATGAGCTGTAATTCCAGGTCCCACCTGGAGGCCAGCATTCCAAAAGAATTCAAGACTACTTTGCCTCCTTCCTCTTGCTGCAACCCCAATTCCTTCCTGAAAAGCAGCTCCTAGAGGACAGAGGACAACCCTCAGAAACAGCAGAAGAGGTGAATTGCATGTATTCGGGGTGGGGTGGGGGGAGTGAAGACTGCCTCCCTCTTCCATTAGTGGAAATTTAGGAGCCAAGCCATTTTCTTGTCTAAAACCATGTACCATGTTCCTTGGTTTTCTCTCATTTTTAAGTATAGGCATTTTAATCTTCCTTCCTGCCTTATCCACGGGGGTTTATGTTTTTAGCTCCCTCTTGTATGCAGATTTTACCTTGGTTAAAATCTCTGCGGAGAGTGACTTCATCTTGATGTGTCTGTTTGTTGTTTTGCTGTTAAAAATGAAACAGCAACACAACACATGTTTCGTGTTGAAAATGGGGGGGGAATTCCATCTAACTTCTTGTGCAATAAATAAGCCATGAGATGTAATGTGAGCTTGCTGCCTGATTCCTATGAAGAGGTTGTCACCACAGCTTCACCAAAAGTGACCCCGGACTTTAGCAAAGTCAGGCCATTTGCTAAAAGAACGTTGACATTCTTCAGTGGCACCAGAGCTCTCTCCTGAAAGCTGCCTCCCTAGCAGTAGGGTTGCCAACCTACAGGTGGGTGGAAATGAGCTGAACATAATGCCATTGAGTTCACCTCCAAGCTGCCCATTTTCTCCAGATGAACAAATCTCCATCGTCTGGTGATGAGTTGTAATTCCAGGCGATCTCCAAGCCCTGCCTGCAGGTTGATGCAAACCAAGAGGAGAGATCACGGGACGGACAGCGGAAATGAGCTGAACAACCGTGATGTATTATCCCAAGGAAATTATCCACGGACTATTAGGTTCATATTCAGTTTACTAGGAGTAATTCAATCTCTCAAAAATCATTCATAATAACGCCATCAATAGTAATGGACTATGCACATCAGGTCTCGTTTTGTTTACAACTTTGTCAGAGTGCGACTCTCATCAAATCCATTAACGCTAATGGATTTGATGAGAGCTACTATGAAAAACGGCCATACTGCTTGAATGAATTAAATTTCAACACTATACACCCTGACGAAGTGGTAAACGAAACGGGACCTGATATGCGTAGTCCGTTACTCCTGATGGCGCTATTATGATTTTGGAGAGACTGAATATTGGATAAGAGCCTAGTAGTTTGTGGATAATTCCCTTGGCATAATACATCACGGTTGTTCAGCTCATTTCCGCTGTCCGTCCCGTGATCTCTCCTCTTGGTTTGCATCAACCTGCAGGCAGGGCTTGGAGATCGCCTGGAATTACAACTCATCACCAGATGATGGAGATTTGTTCATCTGGAGAAAATGGGCAGCTTGGAGGTGAACTCAATGGCATTATACCCCGCAGATGTCCCCAACCACATCCCCCCCCAGGCTCAACCCCAGAATCTCCAGGTATTTCCCAGCCAAAAGTTTATCAGAGTGCAAAGAAGCTAGCCCCTGTCCAATTGAGGGAGGGATCTGGGGTATGAGTATGTTTGAGGAAACAGCAGTTCACAGTTTGGAGGAAGATGTAAGTTGGGTGAAGCACTTTGGGTATGCTGATCTACCTTTCTGGTTACCTTATGCAGAGTAGCAGTGATTCTGTGTCTCTGCCTGTGCTCTGCTTGCATATTCATAAATAAACAAATGTTACCAAAACACTATAAAGTTTCCAGTCCGTGAATAAAATCCAGGTAGTAGTAATCTGACTCTGCCACTTCTGCAACTCATGGTGCAAAAGTTGAACTGAAAATGTGCCTAGTTGTTGAAAATCATCCCAAAGGAATAGTTGAAAACAATTGGTCATCTTCAAATCTAGATGTTGTTCTGGCTGTCTGGTTTAGTTTTCAAAAGGGGATGTGGGAAGAATAGAGAGAGAGTGAATCAGCTGATCTATAACTGACAGGGACAGTGTTCCAGTTAGCACACAGATCTCTCCACCGTCCAATAGGATTGCACTCAAAATCTGACCTTTCCAAAATGGTGTTTATATCAGCTGGATTGCTGACTCATTGACTGGGGATGGGCTCAGCAATGTTCTTGTATGCTCAGGCTAAAAACTGGGAGAATAGAGGTTCGTCCCGGTTCATGGTTCAGAAGGTCCCATAAACTGGGACGAATCTCCACCGGTTCGCAAACCAGATTGGTTCATGAGGTTCGTGGATCTTCCCTCCTCCTTTCTGCTGGCATCAGCTCCCCAAAGCTAGCAGAATTGGGGGGGGGGGAATCTTGCAAAAGCCATTTAAAGGGAACATTCCCCTTATATGGTTTTTGCAAGCCATTTCAGCAAGGCATTTCAGCAATCCTTTTCACTCCCCCCCCCACTTCCAAAGTGAAATGCTGAAGTGGCTTACAAAAGCCATTTAAAGAAGGCTTTTGCAAACCATTTCAGCTATTCCTTTTGCTCCCCCCCAGTTCCAAGTTGGGGGGAAGCAAAAGAGATTGTTGAAATGACTTGCAATTCACTTGCTGAGTTGTGCCACCGTGGCAGCATTTAAATGCCTTCCCAGTTGCAAATCATTTCAGCAATTCCTTTCACTCTTCCCCTGATTCCAAGCAAGGGGAGCAAGAGGGATCGCTGAAATGGCTTGCATCCATTTCAGCCTGTTAGGCTAAAATAGATGCAAGCCATTTCAGCACCTCTTTCACTCCCCCCCCCCCCACACACACACCGCTTCCAAGCTAAAATCGCTTCCAACTGGGAAGGCATTTAAATGCCTTCTCTGTTCTCTTGCTGAGTCACAGCACCACCTGCAAAAACCATTAAAAGGATCCCTTTAAATGGTTTCTGCAAGCCGTGCAGCTGTGTGAAAGCTGACAACCAACCCATGTGGATTAAAAAAAAAAAAAGAGCTGAAAGCGGGGGGGGACACACACGCACATCTCTTGAGAGTAATAATATAGTTTCCTACAGGCTACTCTGTTGCAAACAGATCCTGGTAGCAATGTTTTGAAAAGAAAAGTATTCCCAACTGAGCAGCAGTGAAAGTCGTTTCCTTGACTTCACATGGAAAGTTTACATAGCAGTTTAACAAAAATGGGGGGGAGAGAAACTAAATGCAAATTGCACCTAAAATAGGCATTTAGATAACATTCTTCTGAGGCAGCATACGACTCGAAGGGCCCTTTTTGCATATTTTTGCCCTCTCAAAGTGCATAGCTAGTTTGAAATGGAACCGGAGCGTAACTCTCCCCCCCCGCCCCCCGCCTTCTCCTATGTTCTTTGCTGGATTAGAGTGAAAAGCCCTGAAGTGTGCAGTGTTGACAGACCGCCAGTGACTGAAATTGCACGGTCCCTTCCCCGGCTTTTCTTCCTGTTCAAAGAATCCTGCCTACAGATCTCCTGATTGCACATGAATTCACCACCGCTCCCTCTTATGGTCGAGAGTCACAAAAGGCCCGTGGAGCAGCCAAAAACAACAACAATGCCAAACCTGTTTGTTTGGAAGAGAGGAAAGAATGTCTTCCCATTTAGACGGCAGCAGGCTCTTTTATCGTTTCACATCACTCTGCTCCGGGGCCCCTTAATTCCTGTTGTTTCTCCAACATGCATTCTAGGAGGTGACAACAATGTAATTTGTGGCATGTTCCCCCCCTCCTCATCCTTTTCTGTTTGCCCTTATCTGCTCTTCTAATGTTTTCATTAAGGCAGAGGGAAATATGGAAAATATTTAAGAGACTGGCCTAGGTTAGGAGTGAAAATACAAGCACAGAGGCAAATCAATGGTAGATGAAGTATCTACAGCTGGATAAAGGTCTGGGGAATTACCTGTCCTCCTAACCACGGCTACACGATCAGGAGCAGCTCTTTGGCTCACGTGCTGCCACTCCCTTGGTTCTCATGCATAAACACTCTCCCGTTCTTGTCCAGAGCTAACTGTGGTGCGGTATGTTGCCCACTCTGTTCAGATCCTGGGCTTCAGTCCAACAGAGTGTTTCTGTGGATGGAAGAATCTCTGTCTGCAGAGCATACCTTCCTTGCTTCCTGGAAGGGGGTGGGTATCAGCACGGGGGGGCAGGGCTGGAACAGGAGTGGGGAAACGAGAACATCATGCTCCGTCTACATATTGGGATGGAGATTCTCCACTGAATCCAAGCTCTGGTTTCCAAACTATTTTTAACCATGGTTGCCTAACCATGAATAGCAATGCATAAATGCCCCAACAGATGTAATGCTGAATTGTGGTTGCACCCTTCAGCCAGCCTCAGCAGAGGCTGGACCAGACACTCATTCTATCTAGCTAGCTAGCTATCATCTAGCTCATCTATCTGTTAAATTTATATCCTGCCTTTCCCAAATTGGGTTCAGGGCGGGTAACAACAAAGTGCACGAACAATTAAAACCAGGTAATATAAATTAAGTCTTAAAACAGCTAAAACCATTAAACAATTAAAAGACGGCGAATTAAATAAAACAGTTCAGACCCTTTATAAGCCGGGCTGATGGTAATTGGAGTCACACCAAGCTCATATAACATCAGGACTCTGCATGGGGCAAATAGTTAGGGCAAGTTCTTCACTGGGAGGCCAACTAATTGGGTGCCCACTGCCTCAGCCTGGCAGAACAGCTCCATTTTATCGGCCCTGCGGAATTGTAACGAATCCCACAGGGCCCTGATCTCAAGTGGGAGCATGCTCCACCAGGCAGGGGCCAGGGCAGAGAAAGCCCAGGCCCTGGCTGAGGCTAAGTGGACATCCTTTGGGCCAGGGACAACCAGTAGATGTTGATCAGCAGACCACAAGGTTCTCCAGGGGGGTATATGGGGAACTGTAAAAACTGTAAGTTGCACTTAGCTGGTAACCTTTTACATGTTGTTTTACTTCCTTAGCCTGCATGCTACAACCAATGCTCCCTCTAAGCTGTGGAGTCTTGTGAGCAAAAATACTACTTTGTGAGCTACTGGCATTAAAGTTGTGACTGAATAATTTGGCTCTGGAGCCATCCTTCCTGAGCCAAGAGAAAAATATGTGAACTGGAGCTTAACTCAGCTTAGAGGGAACACTGGCTGCAAGTGTCATATGTTTTCATGGGTTTGTGTCTTGTAGTAACAAAGTTGTCGTAGTTAAGCTGTGGACCCATTCCAGTCTGGCTTCCATCTTGGCCATGGGATGGAGACAGTGCTGGTCACCAGTGTTCCCTCTAAGCTGAGTTCGTGTGAGCTTGCTCACAGTTTTTTAGCCTCCAGCTCACACATTTTTATCTTTGCTCAGGAAGGATGGCTCCAGAGCAAACTAATTGATGCAGCAGCCAAATCACTCACTCACAACTTTAATGCCAGTAGCTCACAAAGTAGAATTTCTTGCTCACAAGACTCCATGGCTTAGAGGGAGCATTGCTCGTCACCCTTACAGATGATCGCCGTAGACAACTGGATTGAGGCGGGTCTGCACTGCTACTGTTGTTAGATCTCTCAGCAGCATTTGACGTGGTTGACTATGACCTGTAGACCCATCACCTTGATGCCATTGGATTACGTGGAACAGTCCTTCAAAGGCTGTGCTCATTCCTCCAAGGGTGGGGATGGAGAGTGGTGCTAGGAGAGAGGGTCTCATCATGACACCCACTGGTGTGCAGAGTCCTTCAGGGGGTGATCCTCTCCCCAATGTTGTTTAATATCTATATGCGCCCTCTCACACAGCTAGTCAGAAGATTCAGGCTGGGGTGTCATCAGTATCTCTTAATGGATACACCCAGTTGTATCTCTTAATGGCTGGTTGACTGGATACCATCCCAGAAGATCTGGCCAGTTGCTAGGAGGCTGTGGTGGGATGGTAAAAGCAGAGCCATCTGAAGCTGAACCCACAGAAGACGGAGGTCCTGTGGCTCAGCTGTGTGTGTGTGTGGGGGGGGTCCAGATCAGGGAATTTAGCTTCCTTCCTTGATGGAGTACAGCTAGTACCAGCTCCCTCCATCAAGAGTCTGGGTGTGATCCTAGTTACCTCCCTTTCATTGGAGGCTCAGGTCAAAAATACAGCCAGGGCAGTATTTTTCTATCTTCGCCAAGCCCAGCAACTGACCCCTTTCCTGTCCCATGCAGACCTGGCCACGGTGATCCATGCAACGGTCACCTCTAGATTAGACTACTGTAACTCGTTCTATGCAGGACTGCCCTTGAACTTGCTCTGGAAGCTTCAACTGGTCCAGAATGTGGTGGCACGGGTCTTTACTAGGACCCCCCCTGAGAGAACATATACAATCTGTCTTCTATCAACTGCACTGCCTCCAGATTGAGTATCAAATGAGGTTCAGGGTTCTGGTTCTCACCTTTAAAGCCCTAAGCAGTCTGGGACCATCGTATCTACAGGACCACCTCTCCCTGTACACCCTTCAGAGAACCTTATGATCCTCTGGGAACAACTTATTACTAATGGCCCCTGAACGGTCCAGCTGTCCTCAGCCAGGGCCTTTTCAGGCCTGGCCCCGGCGGAACTCTCTGTCTAGTGAGACTCAGGCCCTGTGGGACTTGGCTCACTTCCGCAGGGCCTGTAAGACTGAGACAGAAACCTTCTACTTTACATTCCAGAGCTGCACATTCAGGACACCCAGGGCAAAGAGCAGGAGAAGCAGGCAGCCTGCCTGCACTCACAATGGGCTGTACAAGGCTCTTCTACCTATAGATTTGCCAGCCTCCAGGTTAGGGTTGCCAAGCCCATCTGTGCCCCCCAGCGGGGGACTTTGGGGGGCGTTCCTGGAGGGGGTGGACATCCCCGACATGATGATGTCATGTTGGGGACATCCGTCTGCCCGCCCAATCTCCGCTGGCTCCCTGCACTTAAAGGAAGCCCCTTTAAGTGCAGGGAGCTGGAAGGCTTTGCACACCCAATCTCCACATGCAGATTGGACATGTGGCCCGCAACCACCCCTCTCCCAAGAGAGAAGGGAGAGGGATGGCTGTGGATGTTGGGGCTTGGGGGCAGGGCTTCCCCTGCTGGCCAACTGGCCAGTGTTGGGTAGAACCTCCCAAAAAGTGGGGGACCCCTGCTAAACCAGGGAGTTTGGCAACCCTACTCCAGGTGGGGCCTGGAGATCTCCTGCTATTACAAACGATCTCCAGACAATAGTTCACCTTGAGAAAATGGCTGCTTTGGAGGGTGGACTATATGGCACTGTACCCTGCCGAGGTCCCCTCTTCCCAAACCCCACCACCCCCAGGCTCCACCTCCCAAATCTTCAGATGTTTCCCAACCCAGAGCTAGCAACCCTGTCCATCCATCTCTGCACAATTTGGTGTAGTGGTGAAGTGTGCGGACTCCTCCGCTTGCAGCTGCAGCAAGCCATGGTTCTGACAAGAGGTCTCCTTGAAAGGGCAGTTCTTGAAAGAGCTCTCTCAGCCCCACCTCCCTCACAGGATGTCTATTGGGGGGAGGGGAAGGGAAAGGAGTTTGTAAGCTGCTCTGAGGCTCCTTTGGGTAGTGAAGGGCAGGGTATAAATCCCTCCTCCTCCTCCTCCTCCACAAACCCTTCTGCTACTGGACCAGCCTGGCCTAGGTGTGAGGGAAGGCCGTCAGCCTGGTGGCTATAAATGGCCAGTCTGCCCCTGGGTTGTGAGGTACAACAGAGGAGAGAAGAGAGGAGAGGAGACTAAAGTACACCTTCCTGAGCTCTTTGGCAGAAGTGTGGGATAAAAATATGCTAAAATACCAATAAAATATAACATATAAAATAGCCTATAATGTAACGATAGGAAAAGGGGGGGAGGAACTGTAAAGTTTTCTCACCAGACAATTTGCATTACTTCAAGATTACAAGGTTACTTTTGTGTTCTACAAATAACTTCATTTTAAGAGTCTGGAAAAATAAATCCAGCTATGCAGGGAATAAGGTTTCACTCCAGTTCAAGTATTGTGTGGAAACAGTGATCTCTCTGCAAACATCGGCCAGGGAAAGAGCCAAAAGGAGTCCCAGAAAGACTCATGGATTTGTTGGGCCTAAATTTTCATGGACTAAAAAGATGTAATACACGATCTTGGCCAGCAGGGGGCAACCACACTCTGTAATGAAGCTCAGCTCAGCTCTGGCTTCTTTTCTGTTTTGTGTGAAGAAGAAATGTTGTGCCATGCTCGTGCTTGCTTATGCCTACCTGCTTAAATCTCCCCTGGTGGTGATTTTTTTTTAAAAAAATTGCTGTCTTTAAAGATACGGCATCTCTTATGGCCCTGTCCTAAGCCTTGAGTCTTGCCTACGGATGTCTAGGATCCAGCTGCGACTGGCACTTGGCATCACAAAGCACGTTGCATCTCTACTGTGGCATCATTTTGGCAGCTAGACCTGGTCAAACGTCAGAGCTCCCATTTCCAGCAGTGTGATGTCTGTAGTGATGCATGCAGTGTCACCAAAGTACCTGATGCTTTTTATAATCATAGAATGAGGCAGATCCCTGATTCCCACAGAACCTAACCTCTGACAAGGAGAGAACAGAAGAAAAGAGAAGGGAGAGGAGGGAAAGATGAGCGTCGTGAGGGATTAATGTGAGTAAAAGCAGTTACAGGGGTGTCTTGGTTGCATCAGGAGAAGAGGATTAAGCCCATGGCTTCATGGGGAAAGGTGTTTTGAGAAAAGAGTTGGAAAACCGACCTAAGCATTAGATCCCATGCCCCTGACCATCCCAGCGTTGTTCTAAGAACTGTATCTTGAATGTGCGGAACCAGTTATGTCTTTCAGCAGACCTGCAGGAAGGAGAGGGTGGGACAACCTGCAGAATAAAAGAATCTGTCTCCATCTCTCACTCTCCGATGTCTAGAAAAGTCTGAGCTCTTTAGCTAGTGTTTCAGGCTAATAGCTGACAGCTGCACCAGAGGCTCCTCCTGAACTAACAGAAGCAGCCAGAAAAAAAAAAAATCTCATGCATATTTTCTACCATGCACTACGGGTTGGAAACGCCAACTCAGACCTGAAATCCATTTCCTAGAAAAACCATATTTATTTATTTATTTATTTGATTTCTAACCCGCCCTCCCGCCAAAGCGGCTCGGGGCGGTTTACATACACATTTAAAACCAACATACAATTTTACAACCAGCAAAATACAAACTTAAAATACAATTGCATAAAATTCCAATGAGTTCAGTTAACAGTTAAACAATTCAAGTGCGTCGGCAACATGTAATAAAGTGCCAGTGTGACACAACCGGCAATATCAGTTCTTACTGGAACGCCTGGCAAAACAGCTCCGTTTTCACGGCTCTGCAGAATAGCTGGAGGTCCCACAGAGTTCTAATCTCGCTAGGGAGCTAGTTGCTGCTAACTATATGGCATATTTATTACTATGGGCCAAGACCAGCAAGAATAGTACAAAAACAGTAGATAAAATATATAAATATATAAAACAATATGTTACTCTAAAAAAAAATCACAATCATAGAATAAATTTCAGTGTTGAAAATACAGAGCCATAGTTCTCATAAATAACAGAATTGGGACATTCCCTCTATATATTGGTTAGAGATCTCCTACACTTCAGTGCCAAAGAACCATATTTAGCAACCTTGTATGTTATGTCCTGGCTCTTATCACAGTGCGTTTTAGAGAGAAGTAGAGCTCTATGTCTCCCGAGTAGGCTGAAAGTATGGGCAACATATAAACTTCATGTATCTGATTATACATCTTACAATCGAAGATAACATGTTCTAATGTCTCTGTTTTCCCATAACCACCAGAACATACGTGTTCTTCTAACAGAATTTTGTAATATCTTCCCTCAAGGACTGCAGAGGGCAAAGCATCCCAGTGCATTAATGTAATAGTTCTCCTGTGTTCATAATTTGCCAAATTATGAAGCTATGACATAGGTGTTACCTTGTTCATAGAACCTGGATCGAACAGAGACTTTTAAAATTCTATTTATATCATGCCTCTCAATGTCTAATAGTCTCTGTTTCACCACTATTTTGGCTTGATCATAACCCATACTTGCTGCAATTTTTGAATGTTAGCAATAGTCTCAGATTGCTGGGGGTGAGACAGAGAGTTTTTTAAGACCTAGGGGAAAGGGAATTGTTAAGACACTCAAAACAGGGCTCTTCTGCATTCTCATCACTTGTGTGTCCCTATCACAGTGCAGGGAAATATGCCAGACATTCAGCGATGTAATATCAAATCAACCACTAGAGGGAGCAAGACACATGCAGAACAGGGGGGAAAGTAATAGGGCCACAGTGATGAAAATGAGAATGTGATACTGACAGAGAGTTGGGATGAGGGTTACCAAAAGCCTGGAGAAAAGGTGCCCTCTGCTTGAGCTGGCTAACCTCCAGGCAGCAGGATTCCTGCTATTACAATCGATCCACAGACTATTGAGATCAGTCCCCCTGGAGAAAATGGCTACTTTGGAGGGCGGACTCTACTGGCATTATACCCTGCTGAGGTCCCTCCCCGCCCCAAACCCTGCCCTCCCCAGGCTTCATCCTGCAAACTCTCTAGGTATTTCCCAACCCAGAGCTGACACCTCTCACTTTAACAGAGATTGAATGAGATGTTATTTACCCGATGATGTTACTCACCTTGATGCCATGAAAGGCTTCACTTGCCCATTTCCGGACATTAAGCCCCTGTTAAAGGGACAGGACTTATTTTTCCTTCCGATTGCTGGCAACCCTCCGTGTGACACATTAAAGATCAACAGATTAATTCTGGCACCAGCTTTCATCGACTTGAGGCTACTGTCTCAGATACAGTCCCCAAAGTGACAAGGACCGATCCGAGCTTGCGCCCTAGTAAAGCCATTAGTCTTTAAGATGTCACTGAACAAACTCTGCCGCTTCTCTGTGTTGCAATCGATTCGTTCCTTCCTCCTCCTTCCTCTCCTGTCTTCCTGTTCTTCACTTTTACAGTCTTATTTTATACGGTTTTGCCAGCATGCATTTTTTTTTAAAAAAATAAGTTTTAAATGTATTTTTTAAAAGGCGTGGGAGTTAAACTCATTGAATGGTTGGAGCCAGCCCAGCTATTATCAGTGTAAATAATTGCCTTCAGATATTTTCATACCTGACATTAAAATTGCCTTAGAGTCTCTCTCATGCTGCATATGAAGTCCAAATGCTGAGGATGGAAAGCGGAACCACAAACGTTTTTTAAATTGGATCCTCATTCTATATACTGTAGGTTTAACATTTAAATTCAAGACTCGGGACATGAAAAAGCATTTTTAGAGCCCTGTGTGAAATCACCCTTCCATCTATCCATGAGTTCTGTTTAACTAAAAACGTTAAATTTATTCAATAAATGCATTTTTTTCCTGAAAATCTGACAAGGGGTTGGCCTAAATCCTTTTTATGCCTAATAACTTCTCTCTCCCTAACCATCGTCTCCCTCACGCTTTGCAAGGTTTGCTCATGTTGTTATCAGGGGAAATAATGGAATGTTATCGTGATTCCTTCAACTATTTGTTATGCAACTATTAAGCCATTTTACAACTTACTAACCCTGTGAATTACCTGATGTTCCCACCAGGCAAGTCAATAGTTTTATAATAACAAATAATGTTTTTTTGCAATCAGCCATTTGAGCAACTGGTACAAAAAGACCACATGATGTTTCAGACATAACAAGACTGCACAAAGGCCAAGACATTACAGCAGCCTCTCAAATTCCATAACTTCTTAGTTCTCAGAAGACAGGTCTCAGAGGAAATAAGAAGGGGAAAAAATATTTCCTGAGGACTCATACACAGGGCTACCAAGAAGTTGCCCAGAGTGAAACATAGCCTTGTGGCTTTTCTTATGGATCCCCCCCTCCGAATATTGACAAATATGAAATATGATAGAATCATAGAATCATAGAGTTGGAAGGGACCTCCAGGGTCATCTAGTCCAACCCCCAGCACAATGCAGGAAATTCACAAATACCTCTCCACCTCTACCCCCCATGACCCCTACTCTATGCCCAGAAGAGGGGTCCCTGGCCATCAACATAACAGGTTGGATGCAGCACAAATTTTTCACTTTTGCTAGAACTCTTGCACATGGAAATGCAAGAAAAAGAACACAGAGTCCCCTTGCATGAAGTCAAAATGATTGTATCCCCACTTATTGGATCCCCACTCCAGTGTCCGGGGGTGGTGGAAGGGACATGGGTGGGTGCTGTTGAACATTAGCATGACATCACTTCAGGGGGAAACCTGGAAGTGATGTAATGCAGCCAGGGCAGTATGTCACTTAGCCTGCTGGCTTCTCACTGGATGCCACTTTCTGACAGTGAGGGTTTGTTTTTTTTAAACATTATTTTTCTCCTGCTGCCAAAGGAGCAGTAGTGGGAATGGAGGGAGGACCCCACCCCCAGTGAGAAATGGGCAAGCCTGCTGCTTCCATTTCCACTTCTGCAAGACTATAATATTCAGGAAGGAAAACACTAGGTCGTGCACAAGGTCTTGTGTAAGTGGAACTGCGCTGGGTCCATTTATGTTTCTACTTGTACATTGCTGGATCCCAGCCATTGCATGTAGTATTTAGTTTAGTATGTAGCATTTAATGATGTTAAATTCATTAATAACAGTGAATGTTGATTCCCATAGTTCTTGTTGGACTTTGTATGCCGTTGTCCTGAAGGTGAAAGTTTGACTGGGCACAACATTATTTGGTAACTGATGTCAGGCAATATGAACCAATCTGTTGGAGGCCCCCAACCTTGTTAGGCTCTGGGGAATTTTCCTCCCTTGCTTTCCCCTGCTGCCCTTTTCATATAGATACAGATTAGCTTCAGAATTTTGGAGGACATCTTACAGGCACTCTCAGTTGTCACCCTTAGCCCAGAAGAGGCCAGATAATTCAAGCCAAGAACTCTCTGACTGTCTGAGATCTTCTTGATTGTTAAGTGCAAAGTGAAAATGGAAGCACTCTTGAGGCAGTGGACCTTTGCTGAGGTACCAGCAAATTACCCGGAACTGGCATTTATAGACTCAAAATATAAACAGAAAGATGTGTCAAGGAAAAGAGTCCTTGGTGCTTTGAGCAACATCTGCTGTCAGATTGCTCTATAGCATTCCAGTGGAAGTACAAAGTGTTGGCAGAGTGCAGGTATGCAGTAAGCAGAGCACCAGCTGTTTAAAGAATAAAGCCGGTGTATCAACAAGAGAACAAACTTTGTAAGAAAGAGGAGAGAGAGAAGTCTTACTGTCTGTCTACCTAGGAGGAGGTCAGTAGAGTAACAGTTCTCAGCAGGAGCAGGAAGGAAACTATTTGAAAATAGCAGGAAGTCCCTAATCTCACTGTGCTAATTAGTTGTCTCCTCTGCTGCCCCCTGCAGGATGTTCTTGTCATTTTCCTTATCTATGTATGATAGACCTTGCATATTCCAACACAAAGCGGAATAGCTAAGTACAAGGAGACAAAGGGATCCTCTTTGGCTCTCCCCAGCTATAATTTTCATCAGCTTGGGAGCAGATGGTCACCTAACCATATTCACATTAATATTATTTTGGTCCTTCTTCACATTTGTATTGATTGGCAAAACAAGCTGGTGGATCAACTCCATTTTTGTTGCCCTGATGACACTTCCACAGAACAAGTGGCGGAAAGTGCGGTCAGACCTCAGCCAATTTATGATGACCCTGAGGGGTTTTCAAGGCAAGGGATGAACAGAAGTGGTTTGCCGTTGCCTCCCTCTGCGTAGTGACCCTGGATTTCCTTCATGGTCTCCCAGTCACGTACTAACCTGGACCAACCCTGCTTAACTTCTGAGGTCTGATGAGATCAGGCTAGCCTGGGCCATCTAGCTCAGGGCACAGAACACTTCAAGTGTCCCAACTGTTTGTGGCCAGCTCCAATTCTGCCCGAGTGCTTGATGCCATCAGTCTTTTCTGTATTTATTTAGTTATGCCTTGTAAAGCATTGCCCCATATACTTCAATTGCATTCATTTAGTAGGTTCAATACATTTCCTCACTGTGTGTACAGGTTCCTTGCTGTGCAATGAAATTACACCTGGTGACACAGCTTGCAGCTAGTTGTATCTATTTGGCTGGGAAAAAATACAGAACAGTTTCATGTTGACTTGGAAGCAGCTATGGAGGGTGCACAAGTAGTCTGTGCATTCCAGACTTCCAGGGTCCTTTTAATGGGAGATGCTGGTGGATGAATCTGGGATCTTCTGCATGCAAACCAGATCCACCACTGAGGCAAGGCCTTGTATCAGTCTTACCACCTCCTGCTAGGGTTCCCAGACCCCAGATCCCATGGGGGTTCCCCCGCTTTAAGGGGCCTGGATCCACCACCCCAGTCCCAAATAGGGATGTTACCATGTGACGTCCCTGATGCAATAACATCACCTGGAAATGACATCATCATGTTGCCAACATCAGGGGGTGATGCTCTAGATTTTGGGGAAACTCTGTGGTTTTGAAGGCAAAAGAACCATAGAGTTTTGTCCAAAAACTAGAGTGTCATCCCAAAATCAGCGATGCAATGATGTCACTTCCAAGTGCATGCACTTCGCTGCCAGCCAGGTAGGACCTGGCAACCCTGCCTCTCCCCCTACCTGCTCTCCCCCATTCTTGCCCAGTCTTGCAGCAGGAGAAAAGGGGGGGGTGAGGTTGCAGCCACAACGATGTCATTTCCAGTCACTATGTCCATATCGCTGTAGGAATTTCCCCAATCTCTATACTCTTTACCATAGAAATTGCTGAATTCCTAGAGCACTGTGGGAGGTGATGTCATTTCCAGGTGGCCACCCAGAAGTGAAGTGGCTGTGCCAGTGACCCTCATCTCTCCATCCCCCCACCATAAGCTCCACGGTTCCTGCTAGGCATTGTTGTACATATATTATACATACCACATCATCCAAAGCCTGCCTTACTGTATCTCAAAGTGACATTAGTGTCCATTGACTGAGCATGTTTTTACTTTGTTTGGAGGGAGAGGATCTATAAGAACAAACATCATAAATTGTAGATGCACTTTTAGGCTTCAATGGAAATCTATCTGCTGAAGTTAATTTTTTAAAAAATCATTGGCAGGGCGTTTTAGCAAGATCAGAGGGAAATAGCATGTTTTTTCCCCACAATAATATCAAGCCCGTCTGCACTTCAGACAAATGAAGGGTTTACCCCCCCCCAGTGTAAAAGGCTGACGGACATACTAAAACATTGTTTTGGGGAACTTGGATAAGCACGCTATCAATACTGTGTCATAGCATCTGGTCTTAAATTCCATTTTTCTCAAAGGGAAGTCAGAGATTTGATTTTTTCCAAAAATTTACTTTTTGTGATTAGTAGAAGAAGAAGACTGGAGGAGGAGATTGGATTTATACCCCACCCTTCACTACCCAAAAGAGTCTTGGAGTGGCTTACAATCTCTTTCCCTTCCCCTCCCCACAACATACACCCTGTAAGGTAGGTGGGGCTGAGAGAGCTCTCCTAAGAACTGCCCTTGAGAGAATAGCTCCGAAAGAACTTATGACTGGCCCAAGGTCACACCAGCAGCTGCATGTGGAGGAGTGGGGAATCAAACCTGGTTCTCCCAGATTAGAGTCCGTGCTCTTAACCACTATATGTTTTGTGTCTTCCCAGTCCCATATATTTAATCAGGGCCTTATGTAGTTTACAGCTCTGTGTAACAGTCATTTATTTTAGGTGCTTTAGAAGTTATAAATACAATGATTACTATTATTGTGAAATACACAAACCACCTGTATCGCTCAAGCCCCATGGAGCAAAATTGTTCATATCAAAAGATTTTTACTGCAGGTTAACGTTTCTGTAGAGCACGGAACATCCCAGAACAAGCTGTCTTCACAAGGGCCTGCTCACAGAAGCAGCATCAAGTGGTAAAGGCTTGTCCTGGACTATTACTTCATGCTACACATTGTGAGCTCTCATATCCAGGAAGCAGAAACCAACCTGTGATTTTTCTTTGTGCAGCAGGGACTGTTTTGTTCCACGGGCAAGCATTCATTCGTGCATCCCTTCTTCCTTACCTGAGGCTTGTAATGTCAGGAAAGCCTTACCCCTCCTGGTTATGCTGGTTGCATATAAAATGGAAGCTAGAAAATGAGGTATACATGAAATCATGTTAGCACTGTGCAAATGCATAATCTGGGATCATCAGCGCATGGAAGGGGGAGTGAACATATGCATGCAGATCCATCCCTGGCGACTCCACAATGTCTGGATCTTGTGCATAGTACACATCTAGCTTCTCTCTGGATAATAGATTGAACACCTTGGATCACAGTGGGGAAGAGCTGATCCATGTGTAGAGGTTGGGGGTGGAACCAGTGAGTGGCAATCCAGCTTCCTCTTCACCCATAGGCTATCCCCAGCTTAGTTGTGCCCATATATGTACAATGGACTCATTACAATGAGGAATGAGTAAAATTTGTGCAAAGCTCATTTCCATCTGCACATATCAGCAGCTATTCCTTCTTTTAGCATTCAAGAAATAAACATATATTCTTCTACTGGCAGTTTCAGTTCCTAGCTGTATCTGGTATTCCTCCGGCCGCCCCCCAAATTTTGCATTCATTAGTTTGCAGTGAGTATGTTCTTTTGCTAATTTGCAAGGCATATGCTATGGTTCACTTCCCCTTACAGTATGCCCCTTGCAGTATGGCAGCTATTCCTGCTATTACAGCAATAAGAATACAAGTGCAGGTATTTCTCCCTAGTACCTCTAAACACAACTAATCTCATATTGGATATAAGGAATATAACACACAGTTCTAATTTCTAAATATAAAGTGTTGCCGCCCTCTAGTGGTCAGGAACTACTCCCACCTATTTTTGTTGTTGTTCAGTCGCACAGTCGAGTCCGACTCTTCGCGACCCCATGGACCAGATCACGCCAGGCCCTCCTGTCTTCCGCTGTCCTCTGAAGTTTGCTCAATTTCATGTTCGTTGCATCGATGACACTGTCTAACCATCTCATCCTTTACCAACCCCTTCTTCTTTGACCTTCAGTCTTTCCCAGCATCAAGGTCTTCTCCAGTGAGTGCTCCCTTCTCATTTGGTGGCCAAAGTATTTGAGCTTCAGCTTCAGGATCTGGCCTTCCAGGGAACAGTCAGGGTTGATTTCTTTTAGGATTGACTGATTTGATCTCCTTGCAGTCCAAGGGACTCTCAAGAGTCTTCTCCAGCGCCATACTCTCACCTATACATTACGTCTAATTTACGGTTAAGGGATACCAAATAGCACCTCCTAGCTTCCTGTCACAGAACAGCACTTTCTGTGAAATATAGGCAGTTCATACTTCTAAACTGGCCAAAAAATAAAAGTGTAGCAGGTGCCACAGGCACTGCTTCAGTTGCACCCTATAACAGATTGAACTCCTTGGATCACAGTGGGGAAGAGCTGATCAATGTGTAGATTAGCATTAATGCACTTCTGATAACAACACTATCATAAACTTCTGTACCAAGTTGGAAACAGGACTATTTAATAGGCCCTCTAAAGCCAACCAGGTTGGCCCAGATAAGCTTGATCTTCTTAGCTCTTGGAAGCTAAGCAGGGTTGGCCCTGGTTAGTACGTGGATGGGAGACCACCAAGGAAGTCAGTCTTTTCCTCATCCTCATACAGCTGGGTGGAGCCTTAAACTGTGTTGCTTGAAGTTGGCAGAAATCCTAGTCCCCAATATCTGACTCCTCATCTTGTGTTGTGGTTAGCAGTTATTGTGACAGTAGAAGACCCAGGTTTGAATTCCCACTCTGCTGTGAAGATAGTTTCAGGCGAGTCGCCATGTCATTCTGCAGTAGAAAAGCAAGATCTGAGTCCAGTAATACCTTAAGGACCAATAAGATTTCCAGGGTATAAGCTTCTGAGAGGTGAAGCTCTCTTCATCGGCTACGAGTAGGAATGTAGATCCCTGAGCCCTTATAGCTGCCATGGAACTCACTGGTAACCAGTGTTTCCTCTAAGCTGAGTTAATGTGAGCTAGCTCACCATTTTTCAGCCTGCAGCTCACAGTTTTTTGTCTTAGCTCTGGAAGGAGGGCTCCAGAGCAAGCTAATTTATGCAGTCACCAAATCGCTCGCTCACAACTTTAATGCCAGCAGCTCACAAAGTAGAATTTTTGCTCGCAAGACTCCACAGCTTAGAAGGGAGCATTGCTGGTAACTTTGGGCCACTTACTCTCTCTCAGCCTGGCTTACTTCATAGGGTTGCTGTTGTACAGACAAAATGGAGGAGGAGCGAACAATGTTGTAAGCAGCTTACTTACCTAAGGGACCGCCTTTCCCCATATGCTCCCCAGAGAACACTAAGATCCGGATCCCAAAATCTCCTGGTTCTCCCGGGCCCTAAAGAAGCCAGGTTGGCTGTGGTGAGAGCCAGGGCCTTTTCTATGGTGGCCCCTTACTGGTGGAATGAGCTCCCGGATTGCGTCAGGGCCCTGCGGGACCTTCAACAGTTCTGCAGGGCCTGTAAAACAGAGCTCTTCCACAAGGCTTTTGATTAGGGTGCCGCCTTTTAATACTATGGCCCTGGCCCTAACACCAGCACTAACACAACGACTAACAGCCTGGCAGGAACCTGGACTATGGCGGTAGGCGACCTTCCAGTGTTGAGAGAACGCTGCCATCTTGTATCAATATCTATGTTCTTAGCACTGATAGTCCTATGCTGTGATTTTAATCGTATTTTGGTGTTTTAGCCAGGGCTTTTTTTGTAGAAAAAGCCCTTCAGGAACTCATTAGCATATTAGACCACACACCCATATTACCAGAAGTGTGGTCATCCAGCCACACCCACCTTTTGCTTCTTATTCTGTTGACCTTGTTTGTTGTCAAAACCCAGGGCTTTTTTTGGAGCAGGAATTCCTTTGCATGTTAGGCCACACACCCCTCATGTAGCCAATCCTAATGAGCTTCTGCTGTTGGGTGTGGCCTTTTATGCTAAGGAGTTCCTGCTGGGCGTGGCCAACTCAGGAGCCAGCCGGAACTCCGTTCCTGTGCGTTCCTGCCCAAAAATAGCCCTGGTTTTAGCATATGCATATATATATATAAATATATACACATATATATATATTCTGTAAGCTGCCCTGAGCCTGCCACAGTGGGGAGGCCAGGATACAAATTTAACAAATAAAAAATAGATAAATAAATTTGGCCCCCTTTCAGGAAACAGACGGGCTATAGATATCTAAATAAAATTCACTAGCGCAGTATGATTTGGGCAGCACAGAAGTAGTTCCTAAGGCGGCCAGCAAGCCTCGAAACTGTGAGAGGAAGAACATGTGGGAAGATCGGAAAGAAATCCAGCGTTTTGCCTTGCTGCTATTGTTGTGCAGGTTCGTCTGCGAAGGAGGCCTCTCTCTCAGGAGCGGCGACAGAGGGTGTGTGGTGGAGGGAGGAGAGCACCAATGACAGCCCCATCCGGCTCCTGTTACAGGGGGAGAGGGACTTCAGACTTCAGTTTATTGTTGCAGTCTGTAGACCAGTCATACAAAAAAGAAGTACACATTTACGAGAGTCCAAAAATTTTAAAATACATGAAAAAAAAAACCATTAAAAAGCAGTTTAAAACTTATCTACTATCTAGCGATTGTAACTACCTAGTATCTTAACTACCATTAAAAAAATTCTGTAACCTGAGTATCGCCATATAGAAACTGGCTACTTGGTACATTATTCTCCTCTCCACTTTTTTACCAGCACAACAGCCCAGTGGGGTAGGTTGGTTTGAAAGTACCTGACTGGTCCCAGATCACCCAGTGAGCTTCTGCAGCAAGATGGAGATTCAAACCTGGTTCTCCCAGACCCTAATCCCAAGCTCTAAATGCTACACCATGCTGGCTTTCATAGGGTGGCTGCTGTTGAACAGTAGCAAGCAGCTGGGCCTAGCTGAGTCATGCAAGTTGAGTGGCATCAAGTCACTCAGAGGGTGCTTCCAAGCCTAGCATTGCCAAACTCCAGGTGGGACTTGGACATCTCCTGGAATCATGACAAGACTCCAGGTGGCAGAGATCTCTCCCCCTGGAGAAAATGAGGGCCGTATTGGGCCTCTAGCCGATAGGCTACAACAGGCCCGTAGCCACAGTGGGGCATTTCGGGGCCTGCCCCCCTGACTTCCTGCCAAGGGCCCCCCGACTTCCAACCAGGCCCCCTGGCTCTCTGGGCCACCTGAAGGACTCCCCACTGCCACCCCTTTCCCAAACGTGGCTTGCTTCCTCCATGTAGGCAAGCAGAATGTGAATGCCACAAAAGTGAGGTTTTTTTCAATTTTATTTTTATTTTATTTTTTCTTTTGTGACATCCGTGCCCCCTGACTTATTCAAAGGCCCCCTGAATTGCAAAATCCTGGCTACGGGCCTGGGCTACAGTTAGTTTTGGCCTCCCCCTCTAAGGTTGCTGGGTCTGGGTTGGAAAATACGTGGAGACTTTGGGGGTGGATCCAGGAGAGGGTGGGGTTTGGGGAGGGGAGGGGAGGGACCTCAGCATGGTACGATGCCATAGAGTCCACTGGCCAAAGCAGCCATTTTCTCCAGGGGAGCTGATCTCTGTCAGCCATTTTCTCCAGAGGAGCTGATCTCTGACGGCCATTTTCTCCAGAGGAGCTGATCTCTGTCGGCCATTTTCTCCAGGGGAGCTGATCTCTGACGGCCATTTTCTCCAGGGGAGCTGATCTCTGACGGCCATTTTCTCCAGAGGAGCTGATCTCTGTCGGCCATTTTCTCCAGGGGAGCTGATCTCTGTCGGACATTTTCTCCAGGGGAGCTGATCTCTGACGGCCATTTTCTCCAGAGGAGCTGATCTCTGTCGGCCATTTTCTCCAGGGGAGCTGATCTCTGTCGGACATTTTCTCCAGGGGAGCTGATCTCTGTCTGCTGAAGATCAGTTGTAAAAGTGGGAAATCTCCAGGCCCCACCTGGAGGCTGGCAACCCTATCCCCCTCCTTTCTTCCTCTCTTGCTTCTCCCTCTTTCTCCCCTTCTTTTAGATGCTGTGTATTGCCTCTCCTTATGAGTCTGACGCCATCTGAAAGGGTATAGTAGCTGTCTTATTGATTTTATTGTGTTTATTGACCGTGATTCATTGTAAGTTGCATTTTAGAAGGTTTTAAAGTGTATATCTATAAATCGTTGTCACCTGCTCTGAGCCAGTTTTGGGGAGAGCGGGTTTTAAATAAAATGAAATAAACCATGGGCAACCTGGTTAAGCCGACTATGTACGTTTTTGTAGCATTCTGAATTACTGCCCCTCTCGTATGTTCGCAGTCAGGGGTGAAGGTGAGGGTGAGAAAATATGTCTATAAATATCTTGCGGATTCTCCCCACCCCACCCTTGTAGAACTAATAGCTTATTCCTCCCAAGACAACCACAAATTAAATTTCAGGTCACCAGACATTAAAATATAGAAATGGCATTTTGAGCACACCTATGTAGAATAATGACCACTCTGCACCAAATCCTTCCGCTTAGCAGCCGGGCCAACTACTATATCATTCTCCCAGATCTCCTCTCCTGCTGAGATCTAATGTTCAGCAGTTGTTCATTAAATGCTGACAATTGCAACGACATCCAGAAATGGTATGCAGGAACACTTCGTCTGATTCAGTCTCACTACTGCTAATAGCTTTTCTGAAGATCACGTCTCGTTTCTGGTAATGAAGTCTTCTTACATAAAAGCCTGATTGATATGAGCTAGAGGTAGGCCGGGGAGGGGGGGGCAATGTTTGTCAAAACTTGACATCAGCCGCTAGAAAGAGAGTATTTTTGTTTGAAGCAGTGGGAGGTCATAAATGCCAGCAAGGAAGATAGAAGTAAGTTCATACTGCAGACAGCTGAGAAGGCATGATTACAGGAAACTTTCTTTCACGTGGTTATCCACCTAACTCTGTAATTGGAATGATCATACGAACCACAATCGTAGGTTGAAGCACAAAAGTCAAAAGTCAGAACCTGGAAGCTGATTCAGGGGAAAGGACTAGCCTAGGGGTCTTAGGTAGGGGATGCACAACTGAAGGTTGTTGTTTTTTTTTTTTTAATTGCATTGCTGACCTGAAAACTTGGATGGATGCTCTGTGCCACACCACTCCATTCAGCAAAGTCTGAAGCCTTCCTTGAGCCTAGGACCATTCCCCTGATATTAAATGGCTCTCCCACCAGCAGAAAAGTCACTTAAAGCTGGAGGGACCATTCTTCAAATGTTATTTAGCAGAGCGGCAGCATACAGATCGGTTTCCTGAAAACCTGAATCAAAGGTAGTTTCTGACCATTCTTCCCATTGGTTTTACCGGGAAACACACACCAAGGTTCAACTTCCCATTCACGGAATAGTAAAAAGCCCAGGAGCGCCTTTAAGACTGACAAACGTTATTGACGAAGAGAGCGGTGTTTCTCGAAAGCTTATGCTACCATGAAGTTTGTTAGTCTTAAAGGTGCTCCTGGGCTTTTTACTATTCTGCAAAAGAGCTGGAACTACCTATCAGGGGAATCTGCCTTTCCCCCTTGCCTCCAGTTGCACAGCTTTGCTTACATGCCAGCATGTTCAAGCAAAGCTCTGCCCTGGTTGCCTATCAAAAAGCTCACTGAGGTGGTGCAATGATTAGTGGAAAGTAGAAACACTGCGGGGCAAGAACATTGGCAAATGGTTCTGAATTAGTGTCTCCCCTTCAAGCAGCAGAAAGAAAGAAGAGTGAAAATAACCAGAATGGAAGGTTTTGGAGTAATCATGAATAAGGATGGGCATGAACCAACTGACAAACCAAAGTTCATCATGAATTTTGGCCGGTTCATAGTTCACAAAGCAATTTTCGCGAACTGAAGAACTGCCATGAACTTCCACAAATTTTGATGCAGTTCATGGTGGTTTGTGAAAAACAGCTGCTCAACCGTTTAGTTTAAATGGCTCAGAGCCATTTAAATCCCTGCTTTCTGTTCCCTGTGGCTTTTCACGGGGAGCAGAAAGCAAGGTTTAAATGGCTCCGAGCCATTTAAACCGAACAGTTGAGCAGCAGTCCCCACCACTCAGCTATCTGGAAACCCCTGCTTTCTGCTCCCTGTAAAAAGCTGTAGGGAGCAGAAAACAGGGGTTCAAACTTTAAATGGCTCATGAATTGATACAAACTGGTTTGGTTCATGAACCAGTGTATTAGTTCGTGGTTTGGTTCATGGTATGATGGACCCATGCTTCTTCTTCACTGTGAGACAAATTTTCCCACCAAAATGTTCTTCCCCATTCTGACTGAGCAGCCTCTTAGTAGTGTGTGTTAATAACAGAATTATATCTTTCTTCATGTCCCACCCTGTGATAGAGAAGTTAGTTGGCATTTGCCCAGGCCAGAGATTTATTCTAGCTAAACAGGAGCCCTCTTATAAATCCCTTTGGAAATGGCATTCGACACAAAACAAGAATGTTGATTTTATTGAACAGGCACAGTTGGGCTAGGAATAGGGCAGGGGACAAGAAGTTGATGTAAATTTTGTCATTTATACAAATTATAATATTTTAAACAGGCAACAAAGTATAGTTGAAGCTTATATACTTAGAGACTCAGTTCTTAACTGTGAGAGGTTTGTTTGTCTTAGTTTCCTGGAAGCTGGCACTTTCTTCCTGTATTTAAATACTTCCCTTGTGGGATTATGACTTTCCTTTTTATACTCTTGAAGAGTCTAAGACAGTTTCCCTTTTCATACAAACCAGGGGTCCATTCTGAGTTGAACCCACTGAATAACTGGGTAAGAAATATCCTCCTCTTTCTAGGAGCAATAATACTTTTCTGTGCGTCTAGACTGGCAGTTTCAACCTAGTGTCCAGTTTCTTCTGTCAAACCTAAACCCAAGTTTTGGAGACTGTGAATAAATGGAATTTAACTAGGACTGACACTTATTTAAGTTCTGATTTCTGAACTTTTCCTCAGCTGTGATGGTACACACACAGTAAGGGCTAGGAGTTGTGTCTCTTCACTTCCCAAATGAACCTGTCTGTTTCCCTCAGAACGATACACACACTCCTCCTCACTGGTTACTACCAAGCCAAAGTCCAAACAACATTGACTCCCTCTGACAAGACTTTATAAAGCTCTCCTTAGCTGGTGCTGACCAATCAGAGAGAAGGGGGTGCAGACAGGCAGCAGCCTGTCAATGAAACTGTGCTTTACCGTGAGGCATTAACCCCTAATCTCCCAGCTCTCTGAACCTGATGCACTAAGCATCCTGCTTTTTGAGGTGAGTTCCTCACACGGTTCAGCCACAAACCATGAACTGAACTGAACTTGTGCCCATCCCTAACCATGAAGGCTGATCATAATTCTATTTAGATTCAGAGCATTTACACCATTAATGGGCTTTGGTTGGATCTTGATTAGCAAAGTTCCAACAGCACATTTCTAAACTCAGGTCAAAGAAGAATTTCTCCAATTTAAGATTATCTAGTTATTTGCTCTTCAAGTTACCTTTCTGCGGCAAATATATTTTGTGCCTATGGTATGGTATAACTTGGACAGAGTGGGTTATTTTTTGTGGGTGACTGGTGGATAACATAAAAACAGAAGAACATAAGAGAAGCCAATGTTGGATCAGGCCAATGGCCCATCCATTCCAACACTCTGTCACACAGTGGCCAAAAATACCAGGTGCCGTCAGGATGTCCATCAACAGTGGGATTGGTAAGTGAGAACCTGGGCTTCTGCTCTTACAGCTTCTGCTATGGCTGCTGTCCTTTTCCAGTTTGCCCCTTTGCATTGCCTGTGTACAGTGATGGTTGAATTTGGGAATATAAAATTTCAGGGACCTCTAGTCCAGTTCCCAGTGGTCTTGCTCTTAAAAGCAAAGTACATCAGATAAACCAAGTTAGTTAGATAAGATTCTACAAGCCCAGAAGCAGTGCTTGCCATCAGCATTTTGACTTTGAAGGTGAAAGCTGAGTTATAGTTCCGGCAGAGTGAGGCGCCATGCTGTTTGACCCAAACTGGGGAGGGAGTCAGTCTCGAAAGCATTGCAGGGAAACGTTTGCTGCCATGATAATTAGCACAGTTTACGCTGCAAATGAAAGCCATCGATTCTGGAAACAGATACAGGGTTTAGGAAAATAGCTGACTACAGAACTGGGCCGGGTAATGAGGAGAACATGGAGATCCTGCTGGAGAGGGGAAACATGAAACTCTTTCTTTGATAGCTGATGGACTAAATTGTGTTTTTTCGTAGTTAGCCTAGCAGCAACCCATTGCCTATTCCAGCACCATGTTGTATGCTAGTCACATAGGGCTGCCAGCCTCCAGGTGGCAACTGACAATCTCCCACCATTACAGTTGAGACTCCAGATGGCCAAGATCAGTTCCCCTGGAGCAAATGGCTGCTTTGGAGGGTGGACTCTATGGCACTATACCTAATGGAAGTCCCTCCCCTCCCCCACCATCCCTGGGCTCCACTCCAAAAACTCCAGGTATTTCCCCACCCAGGGCTGGCAGCAAGCCTGTTTCGCTCCATCACCCTGCTACATTACCAACACTGTGACTGATTCCGCAAAAGCAGTTTTTCTGCTTTCAGTTTCCCTTATTTTTAGGATCAAGAAGATGCGGGGGAAATCGGGGGGGAGATGCGGGTCAAAATGCGGCCACGCAGCAAATAGTGGGAAATTGAGCAGTACAACTGGGGGAAACAGGAGACTGAGGCGGAACATCTGCCTTTGTGGAATCGGTCTCTGTTCGTATTGAGTGGTTAGCACTCTCCACTCAAATGCCAGCAGGAATTCTGGCCGAATCTGCATTTGTCTTTCCCACCAGTGTCCCAGCCTTTTGATTCCATCTTCAAAAAAGCTGTCCACATTTGGTGTCGTTTTCACACCTCAACAGTGCTAGCATACTTTCGCAGGTCCATGTATGTTTATCGTCCTTTCAGGGCGGCGCCACTGTCATTGCACCTCCGCACTGCTTTCAAAGAATCTTCTTCAAACAAGCATAGAGAAAGACGGCGTCACAGCAGTATGCAACTGATTTAAAAATGCAAATGCAGATTCGACCTCTGTTTCTAGTCATTGCATGAGAACACTAATATCAGCCGTCTTTGTGATGGGCACAGGGGCTTAACTTGTTACCATTTTACTTTGAAAGAGCTATCTTTATGATATAAAGATATACTATAATAACCCTATCCCATATTTGTTCTGGAACACAAGAGACTGGAATCATGTGCCATGACTTTCCTCCTTCCTTAGGAGCCAGTGCTCATTTACCACCTGTTTTAAGATCTGTATATTTAAGATCTGTATATTTAAATTAATGGGTTGGTTTTATGCCTTGATATAAAATGTTGTATACCTCTTTGAGCCTGCTCTGCAGGGAGAGTGGTATAAAAGTCTTCAGGGCAGTGGTAGAATTTTAACAGAATATGACAAAGACAATGAAGACAATGACAACAAAGAAGACAAAGAAAATGAAGACAGAGATGACAACAATGATGATGACAATGAAGACAAGTTGGATTTATACCCTGCCCTATACTTGGAGCCTCAGAGCGGCTTACAATCTCCTTCCCTTCCTCTCCCTACAACAGACACCCTGTGAGGTAGGAGGGGCTGAGAGAGCTCTGAGAGAACAGCTCTAAGAGAACTGTGACTGACCCGAGGTCACCCAGCAGGTTGCATGTGCAGAAGTGGGGAATCAAACCCAGGCCTCCAGATTGGAGTCCACAGCTCTTAACGACTACACCAAAGAAAAAGGTAGGCGGCACAAATGATTTGAGAGCATTACTATCAACCTCCCAGAATTAGAGCTGCCAGCTCAGGGTTGGAAAATACTTGGAGATTTTGGGGGTGAAACTTGAGGAGGGCAGGGTTTGGAAAGGGGAGGGACTTCAGTGCTGCACAATGCCATAGAGTCCACCCTCCAAAGCAGCCCTTTTCTCCAGGGGAACTGATCTCTGTCGCCTGGAGATCAATTGAAATCCCAAGTCTCCAGCCACTACCTGGAGGTTGGCAGCCCTGCCCACAGTCCAGATCAGGGCAATTTCTGTTGTTTGACAGAGCCTTCCTCCAGACTACAGCATCCTCTTCCAACTGAAGTGCTTCTTTCTTCAACAGAAGGGTCACTTTACTTAGAGGAAGTCTCCTTAGAGAGGGTGAAGACTTTAAACTTTAGCCAGAAAGAAAGGTGGGGTGTAAATATTTTAAGAGATAAATGAATTAACTTTGCTCAGTCGAGTGGTATAATGGGGCAGATTCGTCCTCAGCATAAAACAAAGCACCTGAGCACCATAAAAGGATATCAGGGCTGAAGCAGATTGTATAACAGCTAAAAAGGATAAAAACCCAGTGAACTACAAAGCTTTTATGGCAAAACATGTAGGGGGGCTTGGTAGAATAATACAGCTGTCACCTAGCATCTTTTTTCCCTTGGTTTGTTGGCGTGTTGCTTGGTGGAGCCGTATTTTCCTTCTTTGTGATTTTATAGTAACAAAGACACGGCTGAGCACTGTTTTTTGGACTGCCTTGGTGGTCTCCCATCCAAAGACTGACCAGGGCTGACCCTGCTTAGCTTCTGAGGGCTGATAGGATCAGGCTAGCCTGGACTATCTGGGTCAGGGCTGTATACTTATTAGGACATCAAACTCCTGCCCCCTTCTGAATGAAGCCACATTATCTGCTGTTGGATCCCACTTTGCTGGGCCAACAGTTATATGGAGCTAGGGTTGCCTAGCAACCAGCAGGGGGTGGAGGTGGGAGGACTTACTAGGAGCAAAGAGAGGCCTCGGCCAGCATCATGGTGGCATCACTTCCAGTATGCACCGGAAGTGACGGTACCACGTTGCTGGCAATGCAGGGACACTCTGTTATTTGGGCAAAAACTCTATGGCAGAAGTAACTTTTACCATAGAATTTTTTCCGAAACACCAGAGTGACCCTGAGTCGCCAGAAATCTAATGGTGTCACTTCTACTGTGCCCTGGAAGGGACATTGCCAGCAACCCCATCAGCTAGCCTACTGGGCACTGGAGCAGAGGATCTTCCAGCCCTGGCGGGGGCCTGGCACAAAGGGTTGCCATTTCTGGGTTGGGAAATACCTGGAGATTTTGGGGGTGGAGCCTGAGGAGGGTGGGATTTGGGGAGGGTTTGGGGACATCAACTGGTATAAATGCCTTGGAATACACCTTTGGAAGTGGGCATTTTCTCCAGGGGAACTGATCTCTGTCACCTGGAGATCAGTTGTAATAGCAGCAGATCTCCAGCCACCAACTGGCAGCCCTACTGACAAGCCCAGGTGGAGCCTGCCTTACCCTTGCCAAGAAGTGAGGTCACCAAATTGCACACCACCCCTCTCTTACAGGCACTGTCCCCCAAAGCTTCCAGGATGGCCAGATGCAGCCTGACAACCCAAGGTGGGGCTAATACAACAAGATAGCTTCCCTTTGCCCCTGGGTAGTGTTCTCTTACTGCTCCCTGTAGGTAGGCAGCCTATCATACTCTTTAGGATGCCATCCTCCAGGTGGGACCTGGGCATCCCCCAGAATTATGGTGCATCTGCAGACTACAGAGATCCAGAACAGACCTTTATCTGGTCTCCAAGTCCCTGTTCAGATTAAACACGATGACCTTTAGTACAGGCAACACTCAATACTCACAATCACACAAGGGTTACAGTGTTATTAATATTATGTTATGTGATGTGAATGAATGGGTATGGAGGCTGGACAATTATAGGGATGCCAGCCTCCAGGTAGGACCCAGGGATCCCCCAGAATTATAGCTGATTTCCAGATTACAGAGATCAGTTCCCCTGAGTACAACGGATGCTTTGGAAGGTGGACTCTGTAGCATTGCACTCCATTAAAGTCCCTGTCCTCCCCAGGCTCCATCCTCAAATCTCCAGGAATTTCCCAACCTGGAGCTGGCAACTCTGCCCCCCACCCCACCCCCTGCCAGTGGCCAGGGGGGACCTGGCAACCCTTCATACTCTACGAATCCATATAGTCTTAAAAAGCCCTTTCCCAGTTTAGTGAAGGTTCAAGTTGTTTGCGGGAGAAGAATGTGTTTCATTCTGTTGATTGGGCCTCTCTTAAAAGTTCATTAAGCCCAATCTCTTAAATTCCATTCTAATAGCAAGCTACTTAATCAGACAGCAAATGATGTGTAAAAAGAATAAGAGGGATAGGCTAATGCATACACAATGCGCTCCACAGTGTGAAAAGATCCATGGTTGGATGTGTGGATAAAGCCAGGAAAGCGGCACTGTTAACTCTTGAATGTCTGTATGGCGTTGCCTGTCGGTGAATAAACATAGCTCAGCAAAATTATAATATTTGAGATTCACAGAGAGAACGTTTCATTGGTTTGCCTAGAAACTTGCTTCCAAATGCGCATTTTCAGAACAGCAATTTAATATCCTTCTTCCCCAACCCAAAGATTTGTATGCATGTGTACAGATTCTGTGTAGATCACTATATGTTTTAGTTCTCCAAGTGGCAAACTTTTAAAACCTTGAGCTACTGATTAGCCACACAGTCGGAAGATAAAATTTTCTTTCGCGTGGTTATGTGGTTTGATAACTGTACATTTATAGTGAAATACAGGAGGAGAGATTTCTTGAAGAGAAGATGGCATCACTTCAGGGTAGGTCTGCCACTTGACTGCTGGCAGCGGGCATTTCCTTGCCCTCAGTCGTTTAAGGAGTGGGAGGAAAAGTGGGGGGATCTTATTGATAGTGAAGCTATAGCCATTTCTCCAAGTCTCTATGATCTTTACCATAGACTTCAGGGTAAATTCCTAAAGTGATACCTGGAAGTGATATCATCTCCTCCTCAGACACTGCCACAAAAACCTCTCAGCATTTGCTGGTGCAAATGCTGCTTCAAAGAAGAAAGCCTGTTCCCTTAAACAGAGACAGAGAGCCATGAGTGCTAAAGCTTGACTAGAGTGAGGAAACATGCAGGTTTCAAGATGGCTTTTAAAAATGGTTTCTTGTGAATGAGAGATCGCTTTGCACTCCGTTAAAAATGGTGGAAGGTGGAAGAAGTGTTCAGATGAATCTTTAGCCTTCCTTTTATCTAAAAAATATTAAAACTGTTCCAAAATTGCTCCAGACATGATCTGGGAAAATATATTATTCATCCCAATTACTAACGAAACAGCTGCCGGTACCAGCCCTAGCGCCAAGAACCAATGTGGGGTAGTGGTTACAGGTTTTAGACTAGGATCTCGGAGACCCAGGTTCAAATCCCCACTTTGCCAGGGAAGCTTGCTGGCTGATCTTGGACCAGTCACAGACTCTCAGCCTAAGTTACCTCACAGGGCTGTTTTTGTTTTTTTTTTAAACAAAATTTTATTGGATTACTTTCAACATTGTTAAACATCGTTACCAATACAATTTCACAAAATTTTTACCCTATTCCCCCACCCCCCCAATAGGCTTCCAACACTGCTACTAACAAAAAAAGAGAATTAAAAGGTAATCAAGTTTAGACTTATAACAATTGACAAACCAGGTAACCTAATTTCAAATATATAAAGGCCTGACTTTTACAAACATAATTTCCAACCAAGGTACAGTACAATCAAATATTCATTTCATTTCTCATTCACTCTCATACAAATCAAGATTGTACATTTTCCCTTTCATTTTATATTCAGTTTCCATATACAATTTCAGGCCCTCCCAGTCTTTTAAATACAGTTCTGCCATTTGTCCATTTAGTTTTTTTGTCATTTTGTCCATTTCGGCTAAAAACAGCAGTTTTCTTAACCAATCATATATATCTGGCACCTTCTCCGTTTTCCATTGTTGAGCAAAAGCCATTCTTGCCGATGTAATCATATACCATAATAGTGTCCTTTTTTCTTGTGGAATCTTTTCTATCATCAAACCTAAGAGAAGAAGTTCCGGACTTTTCCTAATAGGAATTTTTACTATTTTCTGCATCTCACAATGTACATTTGACCGGTATACCTTAGCTTTATCACATGACCACCACATATGGTAAAAAGAACCCTCTATTTTTTACATTTCCAACACTTATTACTCAAGTTCTTATCCATGCTAATGTTGCAATCTTTTTTGGTGTCATATACCACCTGTACATCATCTTATAACAATTTTCTTTTACATTAACACAGGTTGACATTTTAAAGGCTTTTTTCCATAAAAATTCCCATGTTTCCATAGAAATTTCTTTGTTCATATTTATGGCCCATTTTATCATTTGTTCTTTAACAGTTTCATCCAACGTATAGACTGTCAACAAAGTTTTATACATCTTTGATATTATTTTTCGCTCTTTTTTCAACCATATATCTTCAAACTCATCATTCTTAGCTCTAAAACCAACCTCTTTACAATCTTTCTTGTAAATATCCCATATTTGACAATATTGTAACCATCCATACTCAAACTCTAGTTCATTATTTGGTTTTAAAACATATTCTTTCCCTTCCTTTTGGAGCAACTCTTGGTATTTCAGCCAATCATTACCTTTATATTCTGAAAAAGGATGAATAACTGCAACAGGAACAATCCACAAAGGCCTTTCATCAGGAATTGTGCTCTTGTATCTGGTCCATGCCTCAAACAGTGTTCTTCTTACATAGTGATGCTTAAACATTGAGTCTACTTTATTTTTCCCATACCAAAGATAGGCGTGCCAGCCAAATCTGCAATCGTGGCCCTCAAGGGCCAAAAGCTTTCTATTTTCTAAATTAACCCAGTCACCTCACAGGGCTGTTGTGAGCATAAAACTAGAGAAGAGGACAATGTGAACAGCTCTGGCTCCCCATTCGGGAGAAAGGTAGGCGATAGATTAATTAAATAACTAGATGTCAACTGCATGTTCACCTGGCATTCCCGGGGTCCTGTGAAAACACATAAAACCAAGCTCACCAGAAACTGTGGACAATATCAAAAATGAACTTGTGTCTTGTGAGCAATGCTGACCTTGCAGCACCCAGCCCCAAGCGCTATGTAAAAAAGACAGCTTAATGGCCCGCCTACATGTCATAAGGTTAGCCTGATCGCATTGGATCTCAATAGGGTCACCAGCCTCCAGGCTGGAGATAGGAACTGATCTCTGGGAGACAGAGATCAGTTCCCTTGGAGAGAATCAAACAAACAGAGAGAATCACGGAAACATCTGTGTCAAATAGAATTAAACCGTGATAAACCGACTAGTAAGAATTGCTTACAAGTACATTTTATAATTTTTAAATAAACAGGGCAATACATATAACATGTGAAAAATAAATGAATTTCATAGAAAAATGCAATTGTTGTTTGGGGAACTCACCAGTAGGTATTAAGTCCTTTTATGAAAAGTTGATCAAAAGGGAATGTCAGAGTCCCTCAGCAATCAGTCTCAATAACATTCCTTCAAAAAGGATCAAGTTTATTGAGTACAGTAAAGGCAGGTCATCTTTGCATACATTCCGTGTTAGAGCTAACCCTAAAGGTGGGAGAAGGGGAAGATACAATGCATTCAAAGTGTGGTCCCCAATGGAGCTGAGCCAATCAGAGGTGCGAACAGGTTGCACCTAAACGAATCGGTTCACATTCCCAGGCAGAGTAAAGCCCACAAAGCACCAAGGTCAGGCACCGGACTAACAGATAAGACTTTAGCGAGAAGGAGTCCAGCACATTAAGACATTCATCCAGCAGCCTCCAACCCTCCCCCTGCCCGTACAATGGCAGCGTAGTTGACAGGGAAGAGTCTTCTTAAGAAGTGGAAGAAGCTTTTCACACCTCATGAGAATACCAAGATTAAAAGAACATCAAGTCCTGCTGAAGAATCATCCTGCTGACACGGACGCCAGCATAAAGCCATGTTTCAAAGACTTTTTTCAAAGCAGGAAGAGAACGGTTGCTGTGGAAGGTGGACTCTGTGGCATTATACCCCGCTGAAGTCCCTCCCCTCTGCAAACCCTGCCCTCTGCAGGCTCCACCCCCTAAATCTCCAGGAACTTCTCATCCTGGAGCTCGCAACTCTAGATCTCAAAAGCTGAGCAGTGTCAGCCCTGGCTAGTCCACCTTCCAAAGCAGCCATTTTCTCCAGGTGAACTGATCCCCGTTCCCAGGAGATCAGTTATAACCCGTGTTCCCTCTAAGCTGAGTTAGTGTGAGCTAGCTCACAGTTTTTCAGCCTCCGGCTCACACATTTTTGTCTTCACTCAGTAAGGATGGCTCCAGAGCAAACTAATTTATACAGTAGCCAAATTGCTTGCTCACAAGCTTAATGCCAGTAGCTTACAAAGCAGAATTTTTGCTCACAAGATTCCACAGCTTAGAGTGAACACTGGTTGTAACCCCAGGAGATCTCCAGCCACCACCTGGAGGCTGGCAACCCTGGTGTGAATTAGCCATAAAGGCAGGGAGTCTGCACATTCTGCGAGACTGACGGATGCCTAACTGACACTGAGCAAACGAATCCTTAGGACCAGCTGAGACTGTACGACAACAAGCCTGCCAGATATGCACACCGACAAGCTCACATTGTTTCGTCAAGACACTGAGGTTTAGTGCTCGCTCTCCATTCTTTCAATAGTGTGGTAGCGCTGCTTATAATTAAAGATGGGCCTTAACAATAGCAAGCCTAAGGAAAAACAGTCCTTGTGTGGGTGGATGTTGAAAAACAATTATTCACACAGCAGCTTCTGGTTCCCCCCCTCCACACACACACACACACACTGGAACAGAATAAGGCTTTGGTGGGAAGTGTGTTCTAAAGGCCCTTCTAAGAACTGTAACATCAGAGGGCCAAATTATACAAAGAGGTGCCCGAACCAACTCGTCATTTCCAGGATCAGTGTAATTTATTTATTATTATTATTTCGGTTTATCTCCTGCCCTTCCCGCAAGCGGGCTCAGAGCAGCTCACAACAATAAACACAATACAATCTTAAAAATAAGTCAGGAGTTAGTAAATAACAATACGGAACAGTACAATAAAACAATCTGAAACATTTAAAACATGTAAAGTGGGCAGTGCAGTGTATTAGTTCAATTCCTACAGCCGGAGTGAATGGCCTGGCGCCAGGCAAGCCATAATGATCTCATGCAGCAGCAGTAGCAACAGCAATAGGGAGGCCAGGTAGTACATGTCCGCTGCCTCAGCCACAGGCCTGGTGGAACAGCTCTGTTTTGCAGACCCTGCAAAACTGTAACAGGTCTCACAGGGCCCTGATCTCCATTGGAAGCATGTCCCACTAGGCTGGGGCCAGGGCCAAAAAAGCTCTGAACTGGTCAACACTAGGCGGGATCTTTCAGGCCGGGGACGACCAGCAGATGATTATCCACAGAGCACAAGGCTCTTTGGGGAACATACAGAGAGAGGCAGTCCCATAGATATGTCGGTCCCAGGCCACATAAGGTGTTAAAGGTCAGCACCAGCACCTTGAAGTGGATCCGGTACTCGATTGGTAGCCAGTGCAATTGGCGGAGCACTGGCTGGATGTGTGCCCACACAGATGTCCCAGCCAGCAGGCATGCCGTGGCATTTTGCACCAGCTGGAGTTTCCAGATCAGCCTCAAAGGTAAGCCTGTGTAGAGTGAGTTACAGTAATTCACCTTGAGAATGTTATTTTGCACCACATGGCTATGAATGCTGGGGGGGGGGGGGGTAGGATTGCTAACCTCCAGGTGGGTCATGGAGATCTTTCAGAATTAGATCTCCAGGAGAGAGAGGTCAGTTCCCCCCAGATAAGATGGCTGCTTTGGAGGGCTAGACTTTCTGGAGGTATGCTCCACTGAGGTCCTGCCTCTCCCCAAATCCCTCCCTAGTCTCCACCCCTAGAATCTCCAGGTATTTTCCATTTGGAGCTGGCAATCCTGGGGGTGGGGGGAGTGGCTTCAGGTTTCCCTCCTGCAGCTGTTTCTGCTGGTGAAAAGTGCCTGGGAGGGAAGGCTGGAGCTGCTCCCCCCCCACCACCTCAGCATTTGGAGGAACAAAACACTTCCAAGGTGGATTACCCCTATCCTCCATGTGCCAATGAGTCATATCAGATGCCAGTGGTGGACCTACATTTTTGGTACCCTGGAGCTTGAACTGTTATGGGGGCCCCTTCTCAACTAGTGGCAAGCCCCTGAGAAAATTTTGAAATTTGACCAACTACAGGGACATTTTGAGGGCATACGAAATGGGTATTAGAGCATATTCTAAGGTCAATATTAAGCACTTCAGCCCACTGGCTTTGATTCTGTCATTAAAATAGCCTTATTTTATAACAAACAATTAAAAAACCTACATCAATTTTGTTACAAAAATCGCTCAGTAAAAAAGTTGCATCAGGGCCCCTCCAGGATTAGGGGCCCTGAAGCTTAAGCTTCATTAGTTTCATGGTAGATCCACCCCAGTCAGACACCCGTGTCCCTACTTGTGTCACACATAATCTGTGATTTGGCCCTGAGCCTGAGGGCTATGGGGGCCTGTGTGGCTTAGGACTGCACACAGAACTGAAATCAGAAACTCACCTGTACCTTTGATTTGAAGACGGTGTGCCACAAAGTCACAGGCGAACACGCAAAGGGACAATTTTGTTCCCCTTCTTCTTCGGCTGATAGACAGTATTTCTGTTAATGGTGGGAAAATATCCCTAGATCACCAGCAATGCTCCCGCTAAGCTGTGGAATCTTGTGAACAAAACTTCTACTTTGTCAGCTACTGACATTTAAGTTGTGAGCGAGCGATTTGGCTACTGCAGAAATTAGTTTGCTTCCTGAGCTGAGACAAAAATGTGTGAGCCGGAAGCTAAAAAAACTGTGAACTAGCTCACACTAACTTGGCTTAGAGGGAACACTAATCACCACTAAATGGGGCGGTGGGTGGGATTGTCACCAAATACGTACATGAGGTTTGGGAATCCCTATTCCCTCTTCAGCTGTTGTTCATTCCTGCCTTTCTTAGTACGTCCTGCCCCGTTCCTCATTTGGTGGCTTTAAGGAGTATCACAATAGCTCTGCTCACACCTTAGTATTTGTTGAATGCTTCCCTCCTCTATTCAGGAGGATCAAATCCTCCAGCCCTGCCCTCCAAATCCCAAACCTGCGCACTGTCAGCAGGAGGTGCAGATAAGCTCTCTGCGTGCCATGGGGGTTGGGGGGTGGGGAGCCTGCCTGTCACGGGGCTCCTGGCTGTGTGGAAACGCCTGCACAGGTATTGTTGAATGCACATAGGACACTGTGCATGCCTCCTGCTGAGCATGGGAGGAGCTGGACATGAGCAGTGGGCACAAATCCATGGGAAGGAGGGGAACAATTAATTGGACACTATTGGAAGGAGCAGCAGACGGAGCTAACGCTTGTCTTTTGTCATTGCAGGCATACCGCTGCTAAACAAAATGTGAACCTGCACTCACAGAGTAATATTTCGTAATGTATGTTTTACAGGTACTGTGTTTGTGTGTTCATTTGCACTAGGTGTTAAATGGTGGGGCGAGTCACGGTCTGACTGGGGAAGTTGGACATTAATGCTGAATAGGAGGGAAGGACGGGTCAGATTCGTCCAGCTTCTTCACTCCATCTGAGCTAATTCCTCCCCTGACTGCAGTCGGCATCCCGTGTGGGTTTTGCCATCCAGATCCCATAATCCCTAGCATGGCTCATTTAGTGGTCAGAGGACCCCCCCCTTTTTTTTCACCAGTGGGAAAATTGGCTGGATCCGACTCTCTGTATTTGTACCCTCTGTATTTGTACTAGCACCTAGACAGCATAGATAGGGCTGTGGTGGTTCAAAGGTTAAGACGCTGAGCTGTAGACTGCAAGGTCTGTAGTCTGGCAGTTCAAGTCCCTAGTGCCGCAGGACGGAGTGAGCTCCCGTCTCTGGCCCCAGCTCCTGCCAACCTAGGAGTTCGAAAGCAACAAACAGCAAGTAGATAAATAGGTACCATTCCGGTGGGAAGGTAACAGCATTCTGTGCACCTCGGCATTTAGTCATGCTGGTCACATGACCACGGAAACATCTTCAGACAGCACTGGCTCTTCGGCTTGGAAACGGAGATGAGCATCACCCCCTGGAGTCAGATTCGAGTAGCTTTCGAGCAAGGGGAAACCATTACCTTTTACTTTAGCACCTGCTACTTAGGAGGACAAGGCAACCACAGGTAGGGTTGCCAGCTCTGGGTTGGGAAATACCTGGAGATTTTGGGCATGGAGCCTGGGGAGGGTGGGGTTTGGGGAGGGGAGGGGCCTCAGCAGGGTACAATGCCATAGAGTCCACCCTCCCAAGCAGCCATTTTCTCCAGGGGGACTGGCCATCCGGAGATCAATTGTAATAGTGGGCAACCCCAGGCAGTTGGTGGGTGGTCATAGAATCACAGAGTTGGAAGGAGCCATAAGGGCCACCCAGTCCAACCCCCGCTCAATGCAGGATCAGCCTACAGTATCCCTGACAAGTGTTCGTCCAGCTACTGCTTGAAGACTGCCAGTGAGGGAGAGCTCACCACCTCCCTGGGCAGCTGATTCCACTGCTGCACAACTCTGACTGTCAAAAAGTCCCTGCCAGTTACAATATCCAGCCGGTGCCTTCCCGCCAGTGTTCCCTCTAAGTTGAGTTAGTGTGAGCTAGCTCACAGTTTTTTAGCCTCCGGCTCACACATTTTTGCCTTCGCTCAGGAAGGATGGCTCCAGAGCAAACTAATTGATGCAGCAGCCAAATCGCTCGCTCACAACTTTCATGCCAATAGCTCACAAGGTAGAACTTTTGCTCACAAGACTCCACATCGTAGAGGGAGCATTGCCTTAATGTAGACCCATTATTGTGAGCCCTCTCCTCTCCTGCCAGCAGGAACAGCTCCCTGGCCTCCTTGTAGCCCTTCAGATACTTAAAGAAAGCAATCATGTCCCCCCCTCAACCTCCTCTTCTCCAGACTAAACATTCCGAAGTGCCTCAGCCTTTCTTTACAGGGCTTGGTCTCCTGAGAA